>CM057339.1:471607088-472870421 GCA_030015575.1 Agapanthus africanus | reverse complement strand
GTCTTGTACGTGGATGACATTCTATTGATAGGAAATGACATTCCTATGCTACAATCTGTCAAAGGATTCTTATCACACAGGTTCTCCATGAAAGACCTGGGTGATGCCTCTTACATTCTGGGGATCCGGATCTATCGTGATAGATCCAAGAGGATGTTGGGACTTTCGCAGTCCAGGTATATCGACACTGTACTGAAAAGATTCAGTATGGAAGATTCTAAGCGCGGTAATCTACCGGCTTGTCACGGAATCACCCTCTCCAAAGAGATGTCTCCCAAGACTGATTTGGAAAGGGAACGCATGTCTATTATACCCTACGCTTCTGCGGTAGGCTCTATAATGTATGCGATGTTGTGTACCAGACCAGATGTAGCTTACGCACTAAGCGTGGTAAGCCGGTATCAGTCAGACCCAGGGGAGAAACACTGGATAGCAGTAAAGAACATTCTCAAGTACCTGAGGAGGACTAAGGAGATGTTCTTGGTTTACGGCGGAAAAGACCTCAGGTTGGAGGCCTTTGCTGATTCCGGCTTCCAGAGTGATAAGGACGATTCCAAGTCCATGTCGGGTTATGTCTTTACCCTCAATGGAGGGGCGGTGTGCTGGAAGAGCTCCAAGCAGGACACCGTTGCTGACTCGACGATGGAAGCGGAGTATATAGCTGCTTGCGATGCCGCAAAAGAAGCAGTCTGGATGAAGAAGTTCCTAACAGAACTTCAGGTGGTTCCTACCATAGTTGATCCAATACCTTTGTATTGCGACAACAACGGAGCTATAGCTTTAGCGAAGGAACCAAGGTCCCATCAGAAGTCCAGACACATCTTGAGGCGGTATCACCTGATCAGGGAGATCATTGATCGTCAGGAGATCGAGGTTCGGAGAGTTGCTTCAGAAGAGAACATTGCTGATCCATTCACGAAGGCCCTTCCTCAGATTCAGTTCGAGAGGCTGCTCGAGATCATTGGTCTGCGATATGCCAGTACATGGCCCTAGTGCAAGTGGGAGATTGTTAGTGTTTATGCCCTAGAAGGCCATTACTGTATCATACTAGCTTGTATATTACTTAATGGAAGCTTGGGATATTCACATGTATATAACAGTCTTGCTAAACATGGTAGTATGCTACTTGGTTTTTCTATCTTAATATGTGAGTGTACGTATTGATAGAGCTCTTAGGATCTTGCTTGTCTACCAGCGTTGTGATGGCAGTCACACTAGTGGGGGCTGGGTAGTCTACAAGCACATCCTTATTCAGGTCCCCGGTCGTTGGATTATCGAGACAGAGCATCGATACTCCGGAGTAGACTGGTGTGTACGCTTCTCATCCCAGTTGGGGAGATGGTCTGTCCCACAGCCGTCAGTACGTCGTACTGGAGATAGTATACAGGTGCTCGTTAGGTTACGGGTACACCGGACAGGACTCACAGGGAACTGTTGGTTGGTTTGATACCAGTCGTCAGTGAACAGTTCCCAGGTGACATGAGTACAGCGTAGTCCGCAGACTTGACACTGCTACTTCGCCTCGAGTGTGTCCCACTGTTCTTAGATTGCTACCCTACCACGGCTCAAAGGAGTCGTGCAAACAGGTAGCAGTTGGGTGCAGTCCCGAGCACTTGGAGGCAGTGGCGGTTAGACAGGATTCGTCCCTCCCGGTATTGGGAGTAGATATCGTGCTGTGTCAGAGAGCCATTACGCAAAGTCCCTGGCCAGGGCAAGCGAGATTTGCTGGTAGGTTCCAGTAGTTTCTCAGGGTGTAATGGGCTTTACTCCGACACGACTTATACCGCTATTAGGGGACTGACGCTTGCCGCCCCCCTAGGCCCGATATGCGATAGTCTTGGACGAACGGACCGGACTGTATGGAGATTGTCACATCAGACTCAGTAGGAGTTCGGATGGGTTTACTCATCGGCCTTCTTATCGACAACTACCTGGGGACCGTTACGTACAGCTAGTGCCGCTTGCGGTCTGTGGTTAAACCCACTGCCAGCGTAGTAGTCGAGTCTCTAGAGTCCCACACAGAGAGTTTCCTACTCCAGGCGAAACGATATAGAGGTTGCATGGTTTTGCGACAAAGGGTTCGGACGCATACGTGCGTTTACGCGCGTACGACTTTCGGACAGTTTTTACCAGTCGGCTTTGGTTTAAGCCAGTTACTGGTATCCGGTTATTGGATTTTTACAGTCTAAAGTTTTTCCGTATTTTTACGGATCGGAAGGGCGTTCTCGTAATTACTCGAGAAGCTTCTAGAAGATGTGACAAAGGAGGTTTCTTTTGGATAAGAGAGTGAGTCATGGTGGTGATTCATTCATTTCATTAATGCACATTTATTGCTTAATGACTCATGCTAATGAATCACCACTAGATATTTCATGAAGCATGCTTATTCATTTCTTTTTATTTTATTGAAAAATAAGAATGCTTCATAATATTATGATACACTCTCTCTCTTCTCTCATTATCTTATCTCATATTCTCTCTCCTCAAGCTCTCATCTTCAAGATACTAACCTTAATCCTCATGTGTTGAGAACAAAGGTTTAGTTAGACTTAAGCATCCATAACCTTAATTCTATATCATCATTCCATCTTTGATTAGCAATCAAAGTTGCTTAGTTGCCTCAAGCTTAGAGGTTTAGCTTGGAGTTTCGCTCTCGGGTGGATCGTCTACTACCTAGAGAAGGTCGAGGAGAACAAAGGAGGACACAAAGACGAAGGACTAGTTTCGATCGGTATAATCCCTTAACACTATAGTTTAGTTTAGCTATGTGTTTGGTTATTGTTTGTTTAGCTTCGATTCAAGCGGTTAGTCGATGTTCGTTGTTTAAACTTGATCGTTTTTTGAAAATTCCGCCTCCCCATAAGTACTGGGGTGTACTACATCGACTTACAAAACATGTTTAACAATTAATCATATCATGTCACAATAATATATATCACATATATATATTATATATTTGCAACAAAAGAAAATAATACAATTAACATATATCGCATATATATCAATGTATCATCCACTGAGAAAATGAAATAATAAAGCGAGCCAATATTAGATAATGTAATACAATATATCATATATATTATTATACATTAAATCATCGAATCAACACTTGAATCGATGATCCGGCTATATCGAATATTACCGACTAATATATCATGTACCGATTCATCGAATCAACACTTGATCCGATGACCCGGTTCATATCCATATATCGCGAGAATATAATACGGTATCCCATATCGCATTATTCACGCTCCTGCGCATATCACATATGCCACACTACTCCGTTTCGCCTGAGCCATGAAACCTCTGTGTAGGACTCTAAAGAATCGTCAATACGCCGGTAGCAGGTGATGATCATATCAAACACCCACAAGCTGCAAGCGGTCAGCTAAACGTAACAGCCACCCAGGTATTGAGCGATCAGAAGATCAACAAGCTAGCCTGTGCGTTCTCCTGTGAATCCAACCAGTAACACTCCCGTACAGTCCGGTCTGTTCGTCTGATATGTCGCATATCAAGTCTAGGGGTGGTATACGTCAGACCCCAGTAACCGATAAGTCGTGTCGATGTATGGCTCATAACGGGTCGAGAAACTACTAGTAACACTTACCAGTAAATCTCCATATCAGCCCTGGCCAGGGACTTCCAGTTATAGCCAATCGAACACAGCACAACATCAACTCCCTATACCGGGAGAGACGAATCCCCTCCTATCGCTCATTGCCTCCATGTGATTCGGGACTGTACCCAAAAGCCACCGTTTTGCACGCCCTCTTGGACGTGGTAAGGTGGAAATCAAAACACAGTGGGAATCACACAAGACTCTATGACGATCTCGGGTCTTCAGACTACCCTGTACCTGTGTTACCGGAGAACTGCCATCTGACGTGTGGTATATCACCATCTGGGAGTTCTCGGCGAGTCCGTCCAGTGTACCCAGTCTCCACTGAGCACCCGTACACCATCTCTGATGTCTAACACCGATGGATATGGGATCATCCATCGCCCATCATATGGGTCAAGATGCGTATACGCTAGTCTACTCTGGTGTATCGATGCCCTGTCTCGATATACCCTCGACTAGGAACAGTTATAGGATGTACTCATCGACTACCGCGGCCCCACTAGTATGATCTCATCATAGTCGCAGTAGTCGAGTACAAGTCCAAAGGGCTTTATCAACATGTGAGAGTAAAACAGTAAACCAATACAAGTCAACATGTTAAGATAAAGTGAAACCAAATAGCATACTATCATGACGAGCAAGAAAGTCATCTCTATATATAACCAAGCATCCATTATAATATACATCATATGTACAACAATGGCCTCTAGGGCATATACATAACTAACAATCTCCCACTTGCACTAAGGCCAGCTGCTGTAGTATCGCATACCTAGCATCCCGAATAATCTCTCAAACTGTATCTGGGGAATAGCCTTCGTGAATGGATCCGCAGTGTTGTCCTTCGTATCTACTCTCCTGACCTCGATCTCCCGGCGATCAACTATCTCCCTGATCAGGTGATACCGCCTCAGAATATGTCTGGACTTCTGATGGGACCTGGGTTCCTTGGCCAAAGCCACAGCTCCATTGTTATCGCAATACAGAGGTATTGGATGCTCAATGGATGGAACCACACCAAGTTCACTAATGAACTTTTTGATCCAGACAGCCTCTTTGGCAGCATCGTTGGCAGCGATGTATTCAGCCTCCATCGTTGAGTCTGCAACGGTATCCTGTTTGGAACTCTTCCAACATACCGCCCCTCCATTGAGGGTGAAGACAAAACCCGAATGCGACTTAGAGTCATCCTTATCACTTTGGAAGCTGGAATCGGTAAAGGACTCCACCTGGAGTTCTCCGTTACCATACACCAAGAACATCTCCTTAGTCCTTCGTAAGTACTTGAGAATGTTCTTTACAGCTGTCCAGTGACTCTCTCCAGGATCTGCTTGATACCGACTCACTACACTTAGTGAGTATGCTACATCGGGTCTGGTACATAGCATCGCATACATGATAGAGCCTACTGCCGAAGCATAGGGTATCCCTTGCATGCGAGCTCTCTCCAAATCAGTCTTGGGAGACATCTCTTTGGAGACAGTGAGTCCAGAGATCGTGGGTTGGTTCCCACGCTTGGATTCTTCCATACTAAACCTCTTTAGTATGGTGTCAATGTATCTGGATTGGGACAATCCCAATATCCGTTTAGATCTATCTCTATAGATCATGATTCCCAATATGCAGGAGGCATCACCTAGATCTTTCATTGAGAATCTCTGTGATAAGAAGAGCTTGACTGATTGCAGCATAGGAATATCATTTCCTATCAAGAGTATGTCATCCACGTACAATACGAGGAAGACAACCTTACCCTCTGCTACCTTCTTATAGATACAAGGTTCATCTATATTTTTGATGAAGTCAAACTCTTTGACTACAACATCAAAACAGATGTTCCAACTCCGCGATGCTTGCTTTAACCCATAAATGGATTTAAGCAGCTTGCACACCTTTCCGCTGTTCCCACTATCTACGAAGCCCTCTGGCTGAGTCATGTACACGCTCTCTTCTAAATCACCGTTTAGAAAGGCGGTCTTAACATCCATTTGCCAGATTTCGTAGTCATGGTATGCAGCAATGGCAAGTAAGATCCGGATGGACTTAAGCATAGCCACTGGAGAAAAGGTTTCGTCATAATCCACACCTGGTCGTTGACGAAAACCTTTTGCTACAAGTCTAGCTTTGAAAGTCTCAACTTTTCCATCTACACCAAATTTCTTTTTAAAGATCCACTTGCTCCCAATGGGTTTTACCCCTTCAGGAGCATTTTCCAAAGTCCATACTTTGTTGGTGTACATGGATTCCATCTCAGATCGCATTGCATCCAGCCATTTCACAGAGTCACTACTTGTGATGGCCTGCTCGAAACTAGTGGGTTCATCATCATCCATGATACAATCCTCGCTTCCACCATCAATGAGAAAACCGTAGTATCTCTCAGGTGGACGAGAAACCCTACTAGATCGGCGGAGAGGCTGGGGTTCGTCGGGTACTACTGAATCCTCTGGTTCTACTAAATCTTCAGTTGCAATTTGTGTTTCTGGAACCTCTTCCAGCTCTACCTCTTTGCCACTAATTTCTTTTGCAAGAAATTCCTTTTCTAAAAAGGTGGCATATTGAGAAACAAACACCTTTTGTTCCTCAGCGTGATAGAAAATATATCCTTGAGAATTCTTAGGATATCCCACAAATTTGCAAAGAACTGACCGTGCCTCGAGTTTGTCTGGATTTTGTCTTTTGACATAGGCCGGACAACCCCATATCTTAACTCGTTTAAAATATGGTCTCTTCCCACTCCATGTCTCATTTGGTGTGGTAGGTACAGATTTAGACGGAACTAGATTCAATATGTATATGGCTGTCTCAAGCGCATACCCCGAGAAGGAAATAGGTAACTCAGCTTCACTCATCATAGATCGCACCATATCTAATAGGGTGCGATTCCTTCGTTCCAATACACCGTTGTGCTGTGGTGTATAAGGAGGAGTAAACTGAGAGAGAATCCCATTCTCTTTTAGATAATCTAAAAACTCACCGCTTAAGTATTCACCTCCTCGATCAGATTGAAGAATCTTAATACTTTTGCCCGTTTGGTTCTCTACTTCGTGCTTATATTCTCTGAATTTCTCAAAAGCTTCAGACTTGTGTTTTATCAGGAACACATGTCCGAATCTAGAGAGATCGTCAGTGAATGTAATGAAGTAGGAAGAACCGTTCCTGGCATGCGTAGACATGGGACCGCATACATCACTATGTATTAGTCCTAAGAGTTCAGTAACTCTTTCTCCGTGTCCACTAAACGGAGCTTTGGTCATTTTTCCTTTGAGACATGAATGACAAGTATCATAAGATGATAATTCGAATGAATTCAAATAACCATCTCTATGCAACTTAGCCAGTCGTGTCGCATTGATATGACCAAGTCTACAATGCCACAAGTAGGATTCGTTCATATCTGAACTTTTCCTCTTGTGTGTGTTTTGTATATTCAGGACTGTGTTCTGATTTAGAATGAATATGCCATTATGTAACGAGCCTGATGCAATCAACTTTTGATCTAGGAATATGTTCATAACATTATCCTTTACTACAAAATTATATCCCTCTTTACTCAATAAAGAAACTGATATAATGTTGCACATCATGTTCGGTATATAATAGCATTCATTTAGAATCAGTGTATTACGACTTGGTAATATAAGGTGATATTCGCCAACTGCTTTGGCTGCAACATTTGCACCGTTTCCTACTAGAACGGAATGATCATCTTTTCCCAGTTCTCTACCTTTACGTAGCCCATGTAACAATTTACATATGTGGGATCCTGATCCGGTATCTAATACCCAGGACGTAGGGTGAACTGAGAAACAGTTCTCAATAACTAACACACCCGAAGAAGATGCATCAACATGCATGTTCTTTTGGGCGGCTTGAGAATCCAGATATTCTCCTGTTTCCTGTTCAGTCTTATAACTCTTATAAAAAAGAATGGGTCTAACGTTCCCTTGCTCAGTACAATAATCAGGTTCAGTCAATACATCCATATTATTATCTTGATTATGGCCTGAAATCGTCGCTACCTGGAGAGAGAGAGAAGAAAACACTTTAGCGTATGCTCTTGCAAGATTAGATTGGTTATTATCTTATCTAATCAGGATGTCTCCCACTGTTTTTATCAAATCTACCTATAAACCATAAAAGGTAAGATTGGCCGGGATTAATTACACCCTACAATTTCGTCAATCTTTCAGCCAGATCAGTGTCGGTACTTTGAGGGAGGTTCCCCGTGCTTTCGCACGGACCTAATTAAAGTAAACCTCGTTTTCCCAGAGGCGTAACCTCGTTAACACTTTTCTAGACACCTACTTGAATGACTAATTGTCCTGTGTAAAACTCTCCCAGGAGTAACTCTTACTCGCAGTGGGTATCGGGATCCAACTATCTCATAGGAGGTATGCAATCTCATTGCAAATTTCAACATTTGAAATTCCCGATAATATTTTGCCCCTAGCGATCTATGACCTTAACTAAGTCAACAAACTATAAATCGCAAGTCAAGTTCAACCCGTACATTTCCCGATTGAATTAAACCCACCCGCACGACCCTTAACTGAGTCAACAAAGCCGTACGAATACCCTAATCCAATCACATCTCATGTTTTAGCAGATAAACATTACTTAGCTACCGTACACTATGCCTTAACTAAGTCAACAAACATAGCACGAATACTAAATAATATCTATCTGAAATGACGGAGGGCTACGCAGGTTTTTCAGAAAACCCTGAGCGTAATGAACTTGATATCGTCGTAGAATCGAGTAGTTTTTGAAAAGGAGTGTTTTTTAGGCTTTTCTTGGTTTCGCTAAAGGGGTCACTCCCGGTGAAGGGATCGTCGGCCCTTTCCTCATCGAATAAGGTGCAGGATATATCACATATACCGCTGTGCAAAGCAAAACACTAAAAGCAATCAAAAGACAAACCGCGTTTTGTAGCATCTGCCAGTTTTGCTAAAGGAGTCACTCCCGGTGAAGGGATCTCGGTCCTTTCCTCATCGAATAAGGTGCAGGATATATCATATATATCACTGTGCAAAGCAAAACTGTAGCTACCCCTCTTATAAAGTTTTTGATTCTACAACATCTTTAGGTTTCTTTTCTTTTATTAATCTCATTAACAAAAATCCCATCAGCTTATGCTTCCTAAGCATCACAGAAGAAACGAAAGCAGTAATATTTATATATCAGCATATATATATAGTATAAGCATTCGTCTCAGGCAGTAATATGATCTCATCACAGAACATTGCAGCAGAAGAACATATATGAAATATTGGATATACTAGGACGTCCGTGTTTTCAATACGAGCCTGTATAAAATACGGATTCCACGGTCGCGACGAATAGCCAAACCCACATCCCAAGACCCCTACGAGAGCGGCAAATAACACTGCCAATTCTAGGGTTAGGAGACCCGGTCTCGACTCCTCGAGATGGCCTCCCACTGGACCCTAGAACCCGGTTACTTGTGCTCCCCACCTTGGGTCTACCTAATGCGGAAAAGTAAATAATATACACTGGTGACAGCAACCGCAACCTGGAAGTGCCCCAAATAAAAGAATATTACATTACAAATGAATTTTACATGAATGAAAATAAAAACCCTCATCTCACATAAAACCCCCGGCTATTCAGAACGCGACGATCCAATATAACATATCACAGCAACACATAATATCTCATATCATCAACGTAAGTAAATATGCGCATCCCAATTGTCGTTGACATATAGCAACGAAACCGGCGATATCACATATTACACTTACGGTCACAGAAAAGAAAGTGTAAAACTACAATATTTGGAATCCACAATTACTTTAGACATCGTAAATCCGAAATATCACATACTTCGCATTTCATGCCTAACTATATGAATTCCACATATTGTATCACATTCCAGATAAATAAACAGTATTAAACTTTTCGAACAGATAATCAAACACCCAAAATTTCCTAAACTGCTCAACACTTGAGCGGGGTTCAAATAATCCCAGAATATGTCACAGTACCGGTGATCCAGCCGTAGAAGGATCAAGCCAACACCTCACATGTGGCACGCCGTACTGCCCCAAACCCGAAGGTTCAAAAGGCAGTTCAAGACGGTCACATAATCGAGTTAAGGTTTGTTGTCTTCTAGAGGGTCCACCGCTTAACTTGTACAATTTTTCCGAAAGATTTAAACCCGGATAAATTTCAACACTTGAAAGTTTGCCGTACCGGGAAACAGTAAGTTAATGATATCCGTTCAAATAGTTTAACAGTTTCTAAATATCCGGAAAGAAATACGAACTTAAATATTCCGATCGAGTCTATTATTACAAAACAAACCCCAGAATTTTAAACACCTGAAACAGATTAAAAATATCCAGAATAGTCAGCAAGTACCTACGGTCTATACCATGAAGCCACGTGTCCCAATCCTACAATTAGGCCGCGGAACCGCCGCGAGAACCATGTTCCTGCCGTGGTTCCGTGCTTAGTTGGTAGAATTGTGGGCACGTGTTTCACGGTAAATCTTAGAATTCCCTGCTGATTTTTTTACATATTTTTAATTCAGAAAAATCCCAAAATTTAAAAAATTTCCAGAGAGGGGTCAAGTTTCGTCGTTTCGGGTTCGATCGGAGTTTTAACTTCGTAAACACATCGCCTAATGCTCTAGCTAGGCTCTGATACCACTGTAGGGTTCCTAGGCACTCTTGTGAAGGTTCAAAAGGCATCAAACATGCCCGGATTAAATTTTAGACGTGCCGAACAACCCAAAGCCGGGATCTTTGCTAGATTATTAGGGTTTAACATGCAATAAGATAACTTTTATCTAAGTGTGGGGGATTATAACCTTTGTAGTCCGCTCCTTCACTTCACAAGCTCCGAGTAGAAGTCCCTTTGCCGCGATCCACGATCTCCCGGACTCATGAGAGGCTCTACGACTCGAACGATCCATGCTAGCTCGAAGTATTCCAAATCTCCGATGATCTACCTTGAAGTTGCTTCGACTCAAGCTTTCTCACTCAAAAGAGTAGAACACACTAATCCCATGGTCTAGATGAGATGAGGATGAGAGAGTAGTAATTTTGCTTTCTTTTTAAATCATTTTCACATATTTTATCATCACTTTAGGATTTTCAAGAGAGCTTCTTCAAGAGAGAAGAAGAAAAAGATGATAATGGAAAAAAGAATAATGATAATCTCAAATCCTTTTGTGATGAATAGAAATAAAACATATGATTGATATATAACCATGGTCAAGGATGAATGGCTAAGAATGAGTAGAGAAACAACTAGAGTTAGGGTTTGGTTAAGTTAAAAATGTGTCATCACAAAATATCACAACCATGACAAAAAGAAAAATGCTTCTAGAAGGAACTTGAAGCATCTAACCCTAATCAAACCCTAACCTCAATTAATCATCCTTAAACATGTTTAACAATTAATCATATCATGTCACAATAATATATATCACATATATATATTATATATTTGCAACAAAAGAAAATAATACAATTAACATATATCGCATATATATCAATGTATCATCCACTGAGAAAATGAAATAATAAAGCGAGCCAATATTAGATAATGTAATACAATATATCATATATATTATTATACATTAAATCATCGAATCAACACTTGAATCGATGATCCGGCTATATCGAATATTACCGACTAATATATCATGTACCGATTCATCGAATCAACACTTGATCCGATGACCCGGTTCATATCCATATATCGCGAGAATATAATACGGTATCCCATATCGCATTATTCACGCTCCTGCGCATATCACATATGCGCCACTACTCCGTTTCGCCTGAGCCATGAAACCTCTGTGTAGGACTCTAAAGAATCGTCAATACGCCGGTAGCAGGTGATGATCATATCAAACACCCACAAGCTGCAAGCGGTCAGCTAAACGTAACAGCCACCCAGGTATTGAGCGATCAGAAGATCAACAAGCTAGCCTGTGCGTTCTCCTGTGAATCCAACCAGTAACACTCCCGTACAGTCCGGTCTGTTCGTCTGATATGTCGCATATCAAGTCTAGGGGTGGTATACGTCAGACCCCAGTAACCGATAGGTCGTGTCGATGTATGGCTCATAACGGGTCGAGAAACTACTAGTAACACTTACCAGTAAATCTCCATATCAGCCCTGGCCAGGGACTTCCAGTTATAGCCAATCGAACACAGCACAACATCAACTCCCTATACCGGGAGAGACGAATCCCCTCCTATCGCTCATTGCCTCCATGTGATTCGGGACTGTACCCAAAAGCCACCGTTTTGCACGCCCTCTTGGACGTGGTAAGGTGGAAATCAAAACACAGTGGGAATCACACAAGACTCTATGACGATCTTGGGTCTTCAGACTACCCTGTACCTGTGTCACCGGAGAACTGCCATCTGACGTGTGGTATATCACCATCTGGGAGTTCTCGGCGAGTCCGTCCAGTGTACCCAGTCTCCACTGAGCACCCGTACACCATCTCTGATGTCTAACACCGATGGATATGGGATCATCCATCGCCCATCATATGGGTCAAGATGCGTATACGCTAGTCTACTCTGGTGTATCGATGCCCTGTCTCGATATACCCTCGACTAGGAACAGTTATAGGATGTACTCATCGACTACCGCGGCCCCACTAGTATGATCTCATCATAGTCCCAGTAGTCGAGTACAGGTCCTAAGGGCTTTATCAACATGTGAGAGTAAAACAGTAAACCAATACAAGTCAACATGTTAAGATAAAGTGAAACCAAATAGCATACTATCATGACGAGAAAGAAAGTCATCTCTATATATAACCAAGCATCCATTATAATATACATCATATGTACAACAATGGCCTCTAGGGCATATACATAACTAACAGGCCAGTGTCGGTACTTTGAGGGAGGTCCCCCGTGCTTTCGCACGAACCTAATTAAAGTAAACCTCGTTTTTCCAGAGGCGTAACCCTATTGACACCTTTCTAGACACCTACTTGATCGGCTAATTGTAACGTGTAAAACTCTCCAAGGAGTAACTCTTACTCGCAGCGGGTATCGGGATCCAACTATCTCATAGAAGGTATGCAATCTCATTGCAAATTTCAACACTTGAAATTCCCGATAATATTTTGTCCCTAACGTGCTATGACCTTGACGAAAGCCAACAAACCATAGCCTGCTAGTCAAGTTCAACCCGTGCATTTCTTGACTGAATTAAACCCACCCGCACGACCCTTGACGAAAGCCAATAAATCCGTATGACTACCCTAATCCAATCGCATCGTATGCTGCAGATAAGCAGCATATAGCTACCACACACTACACCTTGACGAAAGCCAACAAATGTAGAACGAATACTATATACAACTTATCTGAAATGACGGAGGGCTACGACAGGTTTTTCTGAAAACCTATTGCGTAATGAACTTGATATCGTTGTAGAATCAAATGATTTTAAAATGGAGTGTTTTTGAGGCGTTTCTAGTTTTGCTAAAGGGGTCACTCCCGGTGAAGGGATCGTCGGCCCTTTCCTCGTCGAATAAGATGCAGGATATATCATATATATCACTATGCAAAGCAAAAACTCTAAAAGCAATCAAAAGACAAACCGAGGGGTGTAGCATCTTCCAGTTATTGCTAAAGGGGTCACTCCCGGTGAAGGGATCTCGGCCATTTCCTTATCGAATAAGGTGCAGGATGTTCTACAAGGAACACCGCGATGCAAAGCAAGAACTGTAGCTACCTGTTTTTGAAAATTCGATTCCACAACATCTTTTAGGTTTCTTTTCTTTCATTAATCATATTAATGAAGTCCCATCTTTTAAGTCACCTAAACATCACAGATAAATACAACGTACACTTTGTAAGTCGATGTGCAACACCCCACGAGTAGCGGGGAGGCGGAAATATGAAAAACGATCTTGTTTTGTAGCATACATCGACTGACCGAAGATCTTTTCTAAACAATACTTAACAACAAGCATAGAGTTCTAAGCTACTATGTGAAGAGATTATACCAAACGATTCTAGTCCTTCGACTTTGTGATCTCTACGTCCTCCTCGGCCTCCTATCCATGATAAATGATCCACCCGAGTACCCTAATCCAAGATACACCTCAAGACTTGAGGTAACTTTGTTTCTCTAGTTGCTAACCAAAGTAACTAAGATGATGTAGAGTTAGGTTATGGAGTGTTTAGTCTTTACTAATCCTTGTACTCAACTCATGAGTGGTAGGATTAGGGTTTGGAGAAGGAGAGAGAGCTTGAGGAGAGAGAAGGTGGAGAAGATAATGAGAAGAGAAAAAGCTTCTCACTTGAATATATCAAACATAATGAATTATCAAATTATATCAATTAAATGATTATTCACCATGCTTCATTTATTCAAGAAGAGTGATTCATTATGTGAGTCATTAGATCATTAATGAAGCATTAATGATATGATGAATCATATAAATGAGTCACAAAAGCAATTAATGAAAATGCCACCTTAACCTCCTTAGTCACCCTCCTTCTAGAAGCTTCTCGGATAATTACGAGAACGCCCTTCGCATCCGTGAAAACACGGAAAAACTAAAGACTGTATAAATCCAATAACCCGATACTAGAATCTGGCTTAAACCAAAGTCGTCTAGTAAAAACTGTCCGAATGTCGTACGTGCGTTTAAACACGTATTCGTCCGAACCCTTGTCGTAAAACCGTACGACCTCTATATAATTTCGCCTAGAGTTGGGAAAACTCTGTGTGGGACTCTAAAGACTCGACTACTACGCTGGCAGTGGGTTTAACCACAGACCGCAAGCGGCACTAGCTGTACGTAACGGTCCCCAGGTAGATGTCGATAAGAAGGTCGGTGAGGATACCCATCTGAACTCCTACGGAGCCTGTGCGTGACAATATCCGTGCAGTCCGGTCTGTTCGTCTAAGAGTATCGCATGTATGGTCTAGGGAGGTGGTAAACGTTAGACCCCTAATAACCGTACAAGTCGTGTCGGTATGGCTCTATCACCATCCGAGAATCTACTGATCAATCTATCAGTAATTCTCAATCAGCCCTGGCCAGGGACTTATGGTAATGACCAACCGATCACTGTGCGATATCAACTCCCTATACCGGGAGAGATGAATCCCTAACAGTCACTCACAGCCTCCACGTGGCTAGGGACTGTGCCCAACTAAAACCTGTTTGCACAACTCCTTTGAACCGTGGTAGGGTAGTAATCAAAGCACAGTGGGAACTCACACGAGACAAATGACGACTTTAAGTCAACGGACTATCTGCACACATGTCACCTGAGAACTGCTATCTGACGTTAGGTATAAATACCATCCAGTCAGTTCTCGGCGAGTCCTGTCGGGTGTACTCACACCTAGTGAGCATCTGTATACAATCTTAGGTGCACTCCACCAATGGCTGCGGGACCAATCCATCGCCCCTCCTCAGGGTCTAGATATGTATACACCAGTCTACTCTGGAGTATCAATGCCCAGTCTCGATACTCCTGCGACCAGGGACATCTAAGGATGTGCCTATTGACTATCCAGCTCCCACTAGTATGACTGCCATCATAACGCCGGAGTCAGGCAAACATCCTAAGGGCTTTATCAACATGTATATATATATGAATACTACGCAAAATATATCATTCGTTAAGATAAAGACAAACCAAATAGCGTACTATCATATTAAGCAAGACTGCTATGTACATACATATCCTAGAATCCTATACAATGAAGGCCTCTAGGGCATATATATCCAACAATCTCCCACTTGCACTAGGGCCTATAATTGGCGCAATAAGTACCCACTGTCTTCACTATATCCAGTTGCTGGAGTACCGCATGCCCAACATCTCAAATAGCCTCTCGAACTGAACTTGAGGAATGGCCTTTGTGGATGGATCTGCCATGTTGTCTTTTGTATCCACTCTCCATACCTCGATCTCCCGACGATCAATGATCTCCCTGATCAGGTGAAAACGCCTTAAGATATGCCTGGATTTCTGATGGGACCTGGGTTCCTTTTCCAGTGCTATAGCCCCATTGTTATCACAATACAAAGGTATTGGATTGGCAATGGACGGAACCACCTGAAGTTCAGAAATGAACTTCCTCATCCAGACAGCCTCTTTTGCGGCTTCACTAGCAGCTATATACTCAGCCTCCATAGTTGAGTCTGCGACGGTATCCTGTTTGAAACTCTTCCAACATACCGCCCCACCATTGAGGGTAAACACAAAACCCGAAATGGATTTAGAACCATCTTTGTCACTTTGGAAGCCGGAGTCGGTAAAAGCCTCTACCTGGAGGTCCCCATTACCGTAAATCAAGAACATCTCCTTAGTCCTTCTCAGGTACTTGAGAATGTTCTTCACCGCTATCCAATGTTTCTCACCTGGGTCAGACTGATACTTGCTTACCACACCAAGCGCGTAAGCTACATCCGGTCTTGTACATAACATCGCATACATTATAGATCCTACCGCCGAAGCGTAGGGTAAAATGCTCATGCGATCCCTTTCTTCATCAGTCTTTGGAGACATCTCTTTAGAGAGGGTGATCCCGTGACAAGCGGGCATGTTACCGCTCTTGGAATCTTCCATACTAAATCTCTTTAGTATAGTGTCAATATACTTGTACTGTGAAAGTCCCAACATTCTATTAGATCTATCACGATAGATCTTATTGCCCAAAATTTAGGTTGCATCACCCAAGTCTTTCATGGAGAATTTCTGTGACAAGAAGAGCTTTACTGATTGTACCATAGGGACATAATTCCCTATCAGTAGTATGTCGTCGACGTACAAAACGAGGAAGACTACTGCTCCTACAATCTTCCTATAAATACATGGTTCATCTACATTTTTGATAAAGTCAAACTCTTTGACCGTCTCATCAAAGCAGATGTTCCAACTTCGCGATGCTTGCTTTAATCCATAAATGGATTTAAGCAACCTGCACACCCTTCTGCTGCTCCCACTGTCTAAGAAACCTTCTGGTTGATCTATGTAAACACTCTCTTCTAAATGTCCATTTAGAAAAGCCGTTTTTACGTCCATCTGCCAGATTTCATAGTCATGGAAGGCAGCAATGGCAAGCAGGATCCGAATGGATTTAAGCATAGCTGCAGGTGAAAAGGTTTCATTATAGTCCAGTCCTGGTCTTTGACGAAAACCTTTTGCAACGAGTCTACCTTTGTAGGTTTCCACTTGTCCAAGTGCACCAATCTTCTTTTTGAAAATCCATTTGCATCCAACTGGTTTAACCCCAGGAGGAGCAACTTCTAAAGTCCATACTTTATTGGTGTACATGGATTCCATTTCGGATCTCATAGCATCCAGCCACTTCATCGAGTCAATACTCGTGATAGCCTGCTGAAAACTAGTAGGCTCATCATCGTCGATGATGCAATCCTCTCGATCCCCATCTAGAAGAAAACCATAGTATCTCACTGGAGGATGAGAAAACCTACTAGGTCTGCGGAGTGGCGTTGGTTCGTCATGTTCTATTGAAATCTGAGGTTCTTCTAAGTCCTCGGTAGCAGTTTGAGGTTCTGGAATTTTTTCCAGCTCTACCGCGCTCCCACTAATTTCTTTTGCAAGAAATTCGCTCTCTAAGAAGACAATGTGGCGAGCGACAAATACCTTTTGTTCTTCAGTGTGGTAGACCATGTACCCCCTTGAATGTTTGGGGTATCCTACAAACTTGCACAAAACCGATCGTGACTCGAGCTTGTCCAGTTTATGCTTTTTAACATATGCCGGGAACCCCCATATCTTAATATACTTGAGATATGGTCTCTTCCCGCTCCACATTTCATATGGAGTGGTAGGCACAGACTTAGTTGGAACTCTATTCAATAAGTATGCTGCTGATTCTAGAGCAAATCCCTAGAAGGAAAGTGGTAACTCAGCACTACTCATCATTGAACGCACCATATCTAATAGCGTGCGATTCCTCCTTTCTGATACACCATTATGCTGAGGTGTATAAGGCGGAGTAAGCTGAGAGAGAATTCCATTCTCTTTTAAGTATTCAAGGAAACTGGTACTTAAGTATTCTCCACCTCGATCAGATCGAAGTGTTTTGATGCTTTTACCAGTTTGTTTCTCTACTTCATTTTTATACTCTTTAAACTTCTCAAAGGTCTCTGATTTATGTTTCATTAAGAACACATGTCCATACCTAGAGAAGTCATCAGTAAAAGTGATGAAGTAGGAGTGACCGCTTCGTACATGTGTAGACATTGGACCACATACATCATTGTGTACAAGTCCCAAGAGTTCAGTAGCTCTTGCTCCGTGTCCGGAGAACGGAGATTTGGTCATTTTTCCTTTGATACATGATTGACAAGTTGCATATGATGAATATTCAAACGGATCTAGATATCCATCTTTATGTAACTTAGTCAACCTTGTTTCGTTTATATGACCAAGTCTACAATACCATAAGAAGGCTTGATTTGAATATGGAGCCTTTCTTTTATGTGTGTTTTGAATATTGAAAATTCGAGGTTGATTAAGTATGCATATGTCGTTTTCCAGTGTGCCATACCCAATCAATTCTTGATTTAGGAGAATGTTCATGACATTACTTTCAAGCGCAAAATTATATCCTTTATTAGACAACAAAGATACTGATATAATATTACACAGCATACTGGGAATACAAAAACAGCCGTACAACACCAAAACGTGCCCACTAGTCAACCCTAGGTGATACTCCCCTATTGCAACAGCATCTACATGCATTCCATTGCCCATCCGGAGAGTCATATCACCTGCCCCCAGTACTCTACTATTTCTCAGATCCTGCAATGAATTACAGATGTGAGAACCAGAACCGATATCAAGTACCCATGAAGTAGAGTTTACTGAAAGACAATATTCGATTACGAACACACCTGAAGCAGAAGCAACCGCTTGCTTCGTGTCCTTTGCCTTGAAGGCCATACAGTCCTTCTTCCAGTGACCTTGCTTGTGACAATAATGGCATTCGTTTATATCGCTTTCACCCTTCCTGCCTTGTTCTTTTCCTGCACCTTCTTGACCCCACCTTTCGGTTTGGTGGCTTTCATCTTCTTCTTCCCTTTAGCTTTCGCTTTAGATTTAGAAGAGGATGATTGGCCAACATACAGAACGGGGGTCTTCTCCTTTTTCAAGGAGGTTTTTGCTACCCTCAACATGTTGAGGAGCTTTGGAAGATCGGCTTCCATTCCGTGCATGTTGAAGCTAAGCACGAACTGAGAGAAGGTGTGGGGAAGGGACTGCAAAATCAAGTCGATATACAAATCATTCTCTAGCACGCATCCCAGGTTTGTGAGTTCCTCAATGAGGCTGATCATTTTGAGGACGTGCTCTCCTACAGGCGATCCTGGAGCTAACCTCATCTGGAAGAGTTTCCTTGAGGTCTCGTACCTTGCGATACGGGAGTGCTCTCCATATAAATCCTTTACATGGAGGAAGATGGATACAACATCCATACTCTCGTGCTGTTTCTGGAGTTCATTGTTCATGGACGCCAACAAGATACACTTAGCTCGCTCACAATCCAGATCCCAAGTTTTGTGAACTTCCTTGTCCACAACTGAGGAATCTGGTCCAGGGATAAGGGGAGGAACAACGGTGGTAACATATGCTACTTTGTCATAAGTCAGCGCAATGTTAACGTTCCTTAGCCAATCTTTATAGTTCTGTCCGGTCAGTATATTTTTCTCAAGTAATAGTTTTAATCCGGTCATGGTAGCTGCTAGAGAGAGAAAAGAAAACACTCAGCATATGGTTCTTGCAAGTTTAGATTGGTTATTAGTTTATTTAAATATGATGGCTCCCACTATTCCCTCAAATCCTTCTTCAAAACCTAAAAGAAGAACTAGTCAGGATTTAATCACACGTCACAATACTTGCTTAACCTTTCATCCTGGCTAGTGTTGGTACTTCGAGGGAGGTTTTCCAACGCTTTCACGAAGTTCCTTAATTAAATAACCTCTTTTCCCTGGAGGCGTAGCCCCTCTAACACCTTTCTGGACACCTACTTGGTTTATAGCATTGATTGTTAAGTGAGAATGTTTCCCGAGAGTAATCCTACTCATCAGTGGGATCGGGATCCAACTATCATTGCATGATGCACTAGATGGAAGCCACTCTAGTCACCACACTCCAGAAGGTATGCTTAATCTGCAAGTTTCCTTTATGTTTGAAACTCCCGATGTGATTTTTACCCTAAGCTCTTATAGACCTTGACGTAGGCCAACAAGTCATAAGACGCAAGTCAAGTTCTACCCGTCGTTGTCCTGATCAATTTAAGTACATCGTACAAGCCCTTGACGTAGGTGAACAAGGTGTACGTCTGTCTTAAACTAATGCATCTATCTATGCAACAAATAGGAACACACACTGCTACCATACACTATGCCTTGACGTAGGCCAACAAGCATAGCATGAATACGATGTACTGTCTATTTGAAATGACGGAGGGTTACGGCTGGTTTTTGGCAAAAATCCGTTAACATAGTGAACTTGATTTGATCGAAGGAACTAAGATAGCTTTTATTAAAAGGAGTGGTTTAAGCTCTGCATTTTAAAGTTTTGCTTTTTCAAGAAAAACCGAGTGGTTTTTAGAAATGGTTCCAACGATTCAGTTTAGGTTTTATTTTTCTTTGCATTAAAAAAATGCGTCCCATCTTTAACCTATCATTACAGATAACAAAGAAAATACAACGTCCTCTTATGCCATCCGCATTCGCTACGGGGTCCCGTCATCACCCGTTAGGTTACTTAACTAACGGCAGAGCAGGGGCTGGGCTAGCGCGGGTGTAAAACATAAGTGATGTATAAATAGCTATCATATATAGATATTGTACATTCGTCAGACGCAATAATAGGCATTCCAGATCATAGATAAACAATATTGGATTTGCAAGCAATCCGCGTTTCTTTTGAGCCTGTAAGAAAAGACGGATTACACAGTTGTGATGAATAGCCATTACCCCACCCTAGAACCCTACGGGTACGGCAAACTACCCGCCAAGTACCCGAAGTGAAGCGGTCTCCCTCAACGATGTGAGTAGGCCACTAAACACTTCGAAATACCCGGTAGTTTGTGCACCCCACCTTGGGTCTATCCTAGGAGAAAAACAGTAAAAAGAAATAATACAACGGTGGCTACAACCGCTTCCTGGATGTGCCCCGCAAAATAATATTACAACTTATTACAATTACATCGAATGAATTAATACAATAACCCATCACAAAACCCGGCTAATCATCACAACAGTCCAACACAGTTTATATACACAAACAGTTATAAATAACATCACAGATATGTGCAACCCCCTGCCAACCGACAAACTAGCAGTTAGGGGAGGTTTACGAACACATAATACAAAACAGATATAATCAAACAAGAAAATATCGTATAATTTCGATCGATTAAACACTTTAAATTCTACTCCAAATCTTTACTATAAATTTGAAACCTGAGCAGAAAATAAAAATACCAGAAACTACAAAATATCACTACAGATGCACAGAAGAAAAATGGGATGAATCGGAGCCAACTCGGCGGCGGATCGGTTGGATCGGCCGCGGTTCCGCGGCGCTTTGGGCGATTCAGGAGCCCATTTTTCTTGTGTGTTCTTATATTTTCTCACTGGTCATTCTGGAGGTCCCTGAAAAAATTTTGGACCTCATTTTAAAATCGACAGAAACTTCATGATATTCGTGTTTTTTTCCGATTTGTTTTCCGTTCGAAATTCATACAACTTTGCAAGTGAGTTAATTATTGTTTAATGAGGCTCTGATACCGCTGTAAGTCGATGTGCAACACCACACGAGTAGCGGGGAGGCGGAAATATGAAAAACGATCTTGTTTTGTAGCATACATCGACTAACCGAAGATCTTTTCTAAACAATACTTAACAACAAGCATAGAGTTCTAAGCTACTATGTGAAGAGATTATACCAAACGATTCTAGTCCTTCGTCTTTGTGATCTCTACGTCCTCCTCGGCCTCCTATCCATGATAGATGATCCACCCAAGTACCCTAATCCAAGCTACACCTCAAGACTTGAGGTAACTTTGTTTCTCTAGTTGCTAACCAAAGTAACTAAGATGATGTAGAGTTAGGTTATGGAGTGTTTAGTCTTTACTAATCCTTGTACTCAACTCATGAGTGGTAGGATTAGGGTTTGGAGAAGGAGAGAGAGCTTGAGGAGAGAGAAGGTGGAGAAGATAATGAGAAGAGAAAAAGCTTCTCACTTGAATATATCAAACATAATGTATTATCAAATTATATCAATTAAATGATTATTCACCATGCTTCATTTATTCAAGAAGAGTGATTCATTATGTGAGTCATTAGATCATTAATGAAGCATTAATGATATGATGAATCATATAAATGAGTCACAAAAGCAATTAATGAAAATGCCACCTTAACCTCCTTAGTCACCTTCCTTCTAGAAGCTTCTCGGATTATTACGAGAACGCCCTTCGCATCCATGAAAACACGAAAAAACTAAAGACTGTATAAATCCAATAACCCGATACTAGAATCTGGCTTAAACCAAAGCCGTCTAGTAAAAACTGTCTGAATGTCGTACGTGCGTTTAAACATGTATTCGTCCGAACCCTTGTCGTAAAACTGTACGACCTCTATATCATTTCGCCTGGAGTTGGGAAAACTCTATGTGGGACTCTAAAGACTCGACTACTACGCTGGCAGTGGGTTTAACCACAGACCGCAAGCGGCACTAGCTGTACGTAACGGTCCCCAGGTAGATGTCGATAAGAAGGTCGGTGAGGATACCCATCTGAACTCCTACTGAGCCTGTACGTGACAATATCCGTGCAGTCCGGTCTGTTCGTCTAAGAGTATCGCATGTATGGTCTAGGGAGGTGGTAAACGTCAGACCCCTAATAACCATACAAGTCGTGTCGGTATGGCTCTATCACCATCCGAGAATCTACTGATCAATCTATCAGTAATTCTTAATCAGCCCTGGCCAGAGACTTATGGTAATGATCAACCGATCACTGTGCGATATCAACTCCCTATACCGGGAGAGACGAATCCCTAACAGTCACTCACTGCCTCCACATGGCTCGGGACTGTGCCCAACTAAAACCTGTTTGCACGACTCCTTTGAACCGTGGTAGGGTAGTAATCAAAGCACAGTGGGAACTCACACGAGACAAATGACGACTTTAAGTCAACGGACTATCTGCACACATGTCACCTGAGAACTGCTATCTAACGTTTGGTATAAATACCATCCAGTCAGTTCTCGGCGAGTCCTGTCCGGTGTACTCACACCCAGTGAGCATCTGTATACAATCTTAGGTGCACTCCACCAATGGCTGCGGGACCAATCCATCGCCCCTCCACAGGGTCTAGATATGTATACACCAGTCTACTCTAGAGTATCAATGCCCAGTCTCTATACTCCTGCGACCAGGGACATCTAAGGATGTGCCTATTGACTATCCAGCTCCTACTAGTATGACTGCCATCATAACGCCGGAAGTCAGGCAAACATCCTATGGGCTTTATCAACATGTATATATATATATGAATACTACGCAAAATATATCATACGTTAAGATAAAGACAAACCAAATAGCGTACTATCATATTAAGCAAGACTGTTATATACATACATATCCCAGTATCCTATACAATGAAGGCCTCTAGGGCATATATATCCAACACACTTATGCCATCCGCATTTGCCTCGATGTCCCCTCGTGCACCGTTAGGTTAAGTAACTAACGGCAGAGCGGGGCAGGGCTTGCACAGGTGTAAAACATAAGTAACGTCTATATAATATATCGTATATACTATATAGAGTATCTATCATAACATATCAAATGATCACATCACAGATATCGCAGCAGAAGAAACATATATGAAATATTGGATATACTAGGACGTCCGTGTTTTCAATACGAGCCTGTATAAAACACGGATTCCACGGTCGCGATGAATAGCCAAACCCACATCCCTAGACCCTTACGAGAGCGGCAAGCAACACTGCCAATTCTAGGGTTAGGAGACCCGGTCTCGACTCCTCGAGATGGTCTCCCACTGGACCCTAGAACCCGGTTACTTGTGCTCCCCGCCTTGGGTCTACCTAATGCGGAAAAGTAAATAATATACAAGTGGTGACATCAACCTCATCCCGGAAGTTCCCTAATAAAAGAATATTACATACATTTAATTTTACATGAATGAAAATAAAAACTCTCATCTCACATAAAACCCCCGGCTATTCAAAACGCGACGATCCAATATAACATATCCAGCAACACATAACATCACATGTCATCAACATAAGTAAATATGCGCATCCCAATTGTCGTTGACATATAGCAACGAAACCGGCGATATCACATATTACACTTACGGTCACAGAAAAGAAAGTGTAAAACTACAACAGTTGGAATCCGCAACCTTCTTAGACATCGCATGCCTAACCAAATGAATTCCTTATACATCGCATGCCTAACAATTATAAACTCCGCATTTTAGTCTCCATATCGAAAACACTTTTCAATACCAAGTCGGGCAATTCAACAAGATTCCCGACATCCTGATCGAATGCTCGTCGCAAACTTTAGTAGACGGCCGCACCCCCGAATGCCGTCGACAAAGTGCACTAAGGCGGAACACCGCTGCCGCGAGCACCCGAACGGATGCTTTTGGCGACGGGGTTCTCCTACAGTCACTTGGTCGGGGCTATGGGGCATGGTTGTCTATTAAGTTTACCCGGCGAGTATCCGCGTACACTACGTGATTGCGACAGACTTTTGATCGCATCAAAATCCCGTGGCAACCAATCAAGTGAGACTAAACTGCTAGATTTATAACATTCAATTTAGTTATCTCATAACTACTTGTGGATTCCAAATATTGCATCACATTCCAGATAAATAGACAATGTTAAACTTTCCGATCGAATAAACAAACACCCAAGTTTTCCCAATAGCTCAACACTTGAGGGGAGTTTAAAAAACATCCATTTCATGCCACAGTACCAACGGGCCAGCCGTAGAAGGGTCAAGCCAACGCCTCACATGTGGCACGCCGTACTGCCCCAAACCCTAAAGTTCAAAAGGCAGTTCAAGACGGTCACATAATTGAGTTAAGGTTTGTTGTCTTCTAGAGGGTCCATCGCGTTACTTTCACTACATAAACGTTCTTAAACTACGGAAAAATCCAACACTTGGAAATTTTCCGGGTCGGGAAAAAGTGAGTTATTGATATCTGGTCGAACTTTTTAACACGTTCTAATAATACCCGGAAAAACAAAATAAAAAAAGTTAAATAATCCTATCGAATCATCGAGTCCCCAATACAACCCAGAAAACTCAACTCTTGAGTATAAATTAAAAATACCCAGAAAACAGAGGAATTACATACGGGCATTACTGTGCAAACCTTGACTAATGATTCATCTTTATGGCCGCGGCACCGCCGCACAAGCTAGGGTGGGGCTGCGGTTCCGCGGCTCATTAATCGACTTGTAGTCACGTGCTGCACAGTAACTCTTAGAAAACCCTGATGAATTTTTTGGATATTTTTAATTTGGAAAAATCCACAGTTTCAGAAAATGTACAGAGAAGGGTTTTGATTAGGGTTTCGGGGTTCGATCGGGTTTCTAACTTCGTCTACACTTCGCCTAAAGCTCTAGCTAGGCTCTGATACCACTGTAGGGTTTCTAGGCACGCGCACAAGGGTCTACGAGGTATCAACCATGCCCGATTAAAATTTTAGCCATGCCGAACAACTCTAATACGGATCTTTAAACTAGGGTTTAGGCGAAAACTTGCATGTCAACTATTTTAACTTCAAGTGAAAGGGATTACAACCTTTGTAGATCTGGTCCTTCACTCCATTAGCTCCGTGTAGACGTCCCCATCACTGCGATCGTGAACTTCGAACTCTAGAGAAGCTCCACGAGAAGAACGAACGTGCTTGCTACGTTGACTTCGAGGCCGAAGATGATCTACGTCGGGGAGACACATACTCAAGCTATTCCTTCACTAGGTCATAAACTTTGTGAAGAGAACACACTCTACTACATGGCAAGTGGTAGAGGATGAAGAAGTAGCATGTGGGCTCACTTTAGAATTGATTAGGGTTTCGGGGTTCGATCGGGTTTCTAATGGAGTGAAGGACCGGATCTACAAAGGTTGTAATCCTTTTCACTTGTAGTTAAAATAGTTGACATGCAAGTTTTCGCCTAAACCCTAGTTTAAAGATCCGTATTAGAGTTGTTCGGCACAGCTAAAATTTTAATCGGGCATGGTTGATGCCTCGTAGTGTAAGTCCATGCTACCTCTCCCGGTACTTTCGGGCATGCGGAATTTGGTGAAAAACAATTTTTCTAGAGGTGGTAACATGGACTCAAAACCGGATCTTTGTTAAACATCTAACTAACAACCTAACTAGGAGTTGTTAACTACTCGGTTAGGGGGTTATACCTTACTTTCTTGAACTCCTTCTTTGACTCTTGATGGTTGTCCGGATCGTCTTCACTCCGTCGTCTCCTTGTTAAACATCTAACTAACAACCTAACTAGGATTTTCTCTATGGTTCTTGGTTCTCAACACATGAGACAAGTGAACCATAGACTAAGAGAGGGAGAGCAAGAAGAAGGAGATGAGAGCACAAGAACAAGAGAGAGAATGAGAATGATAGAATGATAGAAGACATTTTCTCTCTTGGCTCTCATAATCCAAAACAATTATCACAAAAATAATAATCAAGTATTGTGTAAATGGTTTAAGCTACAATAGCCATATCATTTCATGCACTCATTTCTCACAAGAGATAAAAAGCAAGTAAAAAGTCTTTGCCATGAAATGATAGCCATTGTCATCATGATGGTCAACTAGTCCAACCTAGTCAACCGGTCAACAAAGTCAACAAAGTCAACCCCTCATCAACCATGTCACCACAATACTTAATTAATATAATTGTTAATCATATATCATATTCTCATTAGGGTTGAGCAAAAAGTCAATAGTCAACAGTCAACGGTCAACAACCCTAATGAGAATCCTCCGCCTCTGTCTCTCCGTCAACTGTGCATACACACCCGCATCCGCGTTCCGAGGAACATGAATACAAACTGGATAAATCCAATCCCAATACGTACACTAGGATCTGGCATCTACACCAATCTTCCTTTTGAAGATCCACTTGCATCCTACGGGTTTTACCCCGTCTGGAGCAATGTCCAACGTCCATACTTTGTTGGTGTACATGGACTCCATTTCGGTCCGCATTGCATCCAGCCATTTTACCGAGTCGAAGCTGTGAACGGCTTGCTGGAAGCTAGTAGGCTCATTATAATCTATGATGCAATCCTCTCTATCCCCGTCTATGAGAAAACCGTAGTATCTCTCGGGCGGATGAGACTGCCTACTACTCCTGCGGAGCGGTGTAGGAATGTCCTGTTCTTTTGAACCCTCTGGTTCCACTAAGCTTTCAGTAATAGTCTGTGGTTCTGGAATTTCTTCCAGTTCTACTGCGCACCCACTTATTTCCTTTTCTAAGAACTGGTGTTCTAGAAAGTGGGCATGACGAGAAACAAGAACTTTTTGTTCCTCTTCGTAGTAGAAGAAATATCCCTTGGAATTCTTTGGATTTCCCACAAACTTACACTGTACTGAGCGTGACTCGAGCTTGTCCGCATGCTGCTTTTTAACAAAAGCTGGACTTCCCCATGTCTTAATGTGCTTAAGATAGGGCCTACCATTTCTATATGCAACAAGAAGGTATGCTATTAGTCCATATGAACATCTACGACTAAATATCCTAACACGCCCTGACGGTTAACGCCATACGGGCGATTTCCCCGTAGATGTTAAATCTACTCACCTGGTCGTGCGCTACTCGTAGCCGGCCACCTGCTTCCCTTTCCTTGCTGTGTCCGACGTACTCGCCTGCGAACCAGGAATTTATACAAGGAATCCATATATAAGCAAATATCTCGCGAAAACACGATATCGAACTCAAACGAGAAACTCGCGTCGCGAACTGAACACGCGTGTATACGTAACGTGTGTGCATATGCCAAAACCCAACGCGACACGCTGTGATACACAGCAAACCAACTCGACACGTATCGTACGTGTCGCGCAAGTCCCGCTATGCTAAAAATAGGTAAACGGTCCCAGATTAAATCTGGAGCAAAAACAAGAAAATCAAACAAGACCAAACTCTTAATAATACCTACAGACAGCTACCTGCCCAAAATCCCACACATTTCCTCAAGATTGGGCCGGCGACAAAGGGGGTCATACCGGACCAAAACCGGTAGAATAGGCCTAGGTTCCTACACTATGATCCTAACATAATTTCTAGCCTAGTGTACAAGTTTGCTCACTAAAATTACTACCCTAATAACAGCAGATTTCAAATATTATAAGGGCTTAGTTAAAAACGTCAAGTGTGCAACAATGGGGTATTTTGTGGAACTAGCTGAGTTAACAGGAATCTAATGATACCAACAACATAAATTAGAGCTAGTCTAACCCTAAACCATCCTGAACCATTCTAGTCCCCAACCAAACCACTAAAGTTAACGTCAAAGTCCACAAAACACTAAAACTTAGCTAAATAAACCCAGATTCTGTCCAAGGCAAGAACCCAAAAACCAAACAATACCAACCACAGGAAAATCCCCACAGACACCCACCTACATAAAACACCAACACCCAGCTCAACTGTCAGTGTATATGCCCTAGAGGCCATTACTGTATCATACTAGTTTGTATATTACTTAATGGAAGCTTGGGATATTCACCTTGTATATACAATCTTGCTCAAAATAGTAGTATGCTACTTGGTTTGTTTCTACTTCAATGTGTACTTGTGTTTATTTTAGTATATCACCTATACACATTAGTGGAGCCCTTAGGATCTTTGCTTGATTACCAGCGTTGTGATGGCAGTCACACTAGTGGGGGCTGGGTAATCTATAAGCACATCCTTATGCAGGTCCCTAGTCACAGGACTATCGAGACAGGGCATCGATACTCCGGAGTAGACTAGCGCATGCGCTTCTCATCCCAGAGTGGGAGACGGTCTGTCCCACAGCCGTCAGTACGTCGTACTGGAGATAGTATGCGCGTGCTCGTTGGGTTACGAGTACATTGGACAGGACTCGTCGGGAACTGACCGGTTGGTATAATACCTATCGTCAGTTATCAGTTCCCAGGTGACATGAGTACAGCTTAGTCCGCTGACTTGACACTGTCACTTCGCCTCGAGTGTGTTCCCACTGTACTTTGATTACTACCCTACCACGGCTCAAAGGAGTCGTGCAAACAGGTGGTAGTTGGGTGCAGTCCCGAAGCACTTGGAGGCAGTGACGGTTAGACAGGATTCGTCTCTCCCGGTATTGGGGGTTAACATCGCGCTGTGTCTAGGAGAGCCATTACACGAGTAGTCCCTGGCCAGGGCAATTGAGATATACTGGTAGGCTTCCAGTGTTATCTCAGGGTGTTTTGGGCTTCACTCCGACACGACTTGTACCGCTATTAGGGGACTGACGTTTACCGCCCCCTATGCCCGCCATGCGATGTATCAGACGAACAGACCAGACTGTACGGAGATTGTCACATTCAGGCTCAGTAGGAGTTCAGATGGGTTTCACCTCGTCAGTCTTCTTGTCGGCATCTACCTGGGGACCGTTACGCACAGCTAGTGCCGCTTGCGGTCTGTGGTTAAACCCACTGCCAGCGTAGTGTCGAGTCTTTAGAGTCCCACACAGAAAGCTATTCGCCTTTAGGCAAAAGAGTAGAGGTCGCATGGTTTTGCGGCAGGTCGCATGGTTTTGCGACAGGGTTCGGTCACATCCGTGCACTTATGCACGTACAGTGTCCGGACAGTTTACACTAGCGGGCTTTGGTTTAAGCCAGATCCTAGTGTACGTATTGGGATTGGATTTATCCAGTTTGTATTCGTGTTCTTCTGAACGCGGATGCGGGTGTGTATGCACAGTTGACGGAGAGACAGAGGCAGAGGATTCTCATTAGGGTTGTTGACCGTTGACCGTTGACTATTGACTTTTTGCTCAACCCTAATGAGAATATGATATGTGATTAACAATTATACTAATTAAGTATTATGGTGACATGGTTGTTGAGGGATTGACTTTGTTGACTTGTTGACTTTTGTTGACTTTTGTTGACTTTGTTGACCGGTTGACTAGGCTTGACTAGTTGACCATCATGATAACTATAGCTATCATTTCATGGCAAAGACTTTTGCTTGCTTGCTCCTTTGTGCAAAATGAGTGCATGAAATGATATGGCTATGGTTGCTTAAACCATCACATAATACTTGATTGATATGATGTGTTATGATTGTTTTTGGATTATGAGAGCCAAATGAGAAAAGTCTTCTCTCATTCTTTCATGCTCATTCTCTCTCTTGTTCTTGAGCTCTCATCTCCTTCCTCTTGCTCTCCCTCTCTTAGTCTATGGTTCACTTGTCTCATGAGTTGAGAACCAAGAACCATAGATAAAATCCCATACAAACTCTTCTCTACTCACTCTAGTTCACAAGGTTTAGCAAACCAAGTGAACTAGTTTCTTCAAAGACCGAAGAAGGAGCCAAAGGTTGAAGCTTTCGAGGTGGATCTATCTTCGGCGCAAGGAGACGACGGAGTGAAGGCGATCCGGACGACCATCGAAGCTTGAAGACGAAGGAGTTCGAGAAATAGAAAGGTATAACCCCCTAACCGAGTAGATAGCAACTCGTAGTTAGGTTGTTAGTTAGATGTTTAACAAAGATCCGGCTTTTAAGTCCATGTTACCACCTCTAAGAAAATCGTTTTTCATCAAATTCCGCATGCCCGAAAGTACCGGGAGAGGTAGCATGGACTTACAGTGGTATCAGAGCCTAGTTAAACTCTATCTAACATGTTAGCAAGTAACTAGAAGATCAATCAAAGAAAAAGTCACGAAAACGAACCCGAGAATTTCAAGTTTCTGCCGATTTTTATTCTGTTCAAAAGTTGATAATTTTCATCTTAAAAATCGGCTCAGGCTTTTGTGTGAACACCCACAAAATTTGGTCCAACGATCGAGTCAAAGCGCCGCGGAAACGCGGCAGGGGCACGCTCCCGCCGCGGATCCGCGGCCGAGGTCCAAGTTTGGTGCAGTGTTTTACTGGGGTTGTTTTGGGATTTTTGGTATACATATTTTCTGCCCATATTTTCCAGAACGAAAATTTTATTTTTGGGGTCCTGAAAATCCGTATTTTTGATCGAACTTCTAAAAGACTTTAACTGACGGGTTTTTCTGTAATGTGATATTTGTATTGAACGTCTGCTAATCGCTATATGTCAATTAGTGGGGGTTATACAAATCTGTGATCTGTAATGTTGCTGGAATGTGTATATGAATATGTTGGATTGTCGCGGGTGAATAGCCGGGGGGTTGTGAGATGAGAGTTTTTCTTTTCTTTCAATTCATGTAAATTTGTAAATTAATGTAATAATTATTTGTATGGCCGCACAACCGGGTCGGGGTTGTAGCCGTCATTGTATAATTTCTTTTTACTGTTTTTGCTCCTAGGATAGACCCATGGAGGGGTGCACAAACTACCGGGTATGCCGAAGTGCCGAGTGGCCTACTCACGGGGATGAGGGAGGTTGCTTCGCTTCGGGTACTTGGCGGGTAGTTTGCCGCACCCGTAGGGGTCTTGGGTGGGGTATTGGCTATTCACCGCGACCGTGTAATCTGCTTTTCGTTACAGGCTCGTACGAATTACAGGTTCCTAGTATATCCAATGTGTTCATCTGTGATCTGAAATGTCTATCATTGCAATATATCTATATATGATATTATTTAGGCGTTGCTTATGTTTTACAGCCGCGCTAGCCCAGCCCCCGCTCTGTCGTTAGTTAAGTAACCTAACGGGTAATGACGGGGCCCCGTGGCGAATGCGAATGGCATAAGCGTACGTCATATTTTGGTTGTTTTCTGCAATGGTAGGATTAAATGATGGGACGCATTAAAAGAACTAATGCAAGTATAACACGCATTAAAAGAACTAATGCAAGTAAAACATGCATTAAAAGAACTAATGCAAGAAAATAAACCAAGTATAAATCGTTGGAACACTTTCGAAAAACCACTCGGTTCTTTTCAAAACTAACTTTTAAATGCGGAGCTTGAGCCACTCCTTTTAAAAGCTATCAAGATTCCTTCGATTATATCAAGTTCACTACGTTCAAGGTTTCGCCAAAACCATTCGTAGCCCTCCGTCGTTTCATATGAATATTCAACAGTATTCAAGCTGTGTTTGTTGGCCTTAGTCAAGGCACAGTGAATGGTAGCTGGTGGATATTCATATGTTGCATAGATAGATGCGTTGGTTTGGGACAGTCGTATTACTTTGTTGGCCATAGTCAAGGGTATATACGGATGGGTTCAAATTAACCTGGACAACGACGGGTAGAACTTGACATGTGACTTATGATTTGTTGGCCTTAGTCAAGGTCATAAGAGCATGGGGCAAAAATCCACATCGGGAGTTTCAAAAGAACTGAAACTTGCTAGCACTGCATACCATTTGGAGTGTGATGATTCTGGTAGGATTCCTTCAGTTTTGTCACGCAATGATATTTGGATCCCGATCCTACTGTGAGTATATGCTACTCCTCGGGAAATTTCTCACTTAACGATCAATGCTATAAACCTAGTAGGTGTCTAGAAATGTGTTAGCGGGGCTACGCCCCCAGGGAAAAGAGGTTCTTAAATTAAGGAACTTCGCGAAAGCGTTGTAAAACCTCCCTCGAAGTACCGACACCAGCCTGGCCGAACGGTTGAGCAAGTATTGTACGGTGAGATTGATCCTGACTAATTCTTCCTTTTTGGTTTTAAGGAGGGATTCGAGAAACAGTGGGAGCCATCCTGTTTAGACAAACTAAAAACCACTCTAAACTTGCAAGAGCATCATGCTGAGTGTTTTCTTCTCTCTCTCTCTTAATTGCAGCGACCCTGTGACCACACCTAGGTTACATCTAGATAAAAAGATGACTGAACCTGACTGTTATGACTGGCAAAGGTCTGTCCAGATGTCCATTGCCCATGACAAGCTGGGACACCTCTTAACTAATCAAATCCCTGCTGTCTCAGGTCCAGTTTCCCCTGTCACGGATGTTCACATCCGCAGGACATCGGAAAAGGATTGTGCGAAAGCCAAGTGCCTCATGTTAGCCTCAGTTGATGGTGCAAACCAGAGGCAGCACGAGAAGATGGACTCAGTTTCTATCTTCCTCCATAACAAAGTTTTATATGGAGAGCAATCTCGTATCGCAAGATATGAGACCTCGAACGAATTGCTTCAAGCGAGGTTGGCTGTCGGGTCATCTGTAGGGGGCAACGTCCTTACAGAGACCAGCTATTTTGAGCTCACGGACCTGGAGACCACGTTGGAGAATGGGTCAAGTACTGACCTAATTCTACAGTCCCTGCCCTCTGCTTATACCCTGAAAGAAACCAGGGAAGAAAAAGGAAAAGCAAGGGCAAAAGTTTCAGGACTGGATATAGTGAAAGAGGGACGTTCCTATTGTAACGGGAATGAACTATGGCAGAGAGATTGCAGGGCTTGTAAAGCCAGTAGCCAGAATTCGAAGCATGTTGTGGCTTCGGCTTCGAGTGTGTTTGTAATTGAGAACTGTTTGTCAGTTAACCCTACTTCCTGGGTATTGGATACCGGAGCAGGATCTCATATCTGTAATTCGTTGCAGGGTCTGAGAAACCGTAGGGTTATCAGGAAAGGTGATATGACTCTCAGGGTTGCTAACGGAATGAGCATGGATGCTGTATCCGTAGGGGAATATCACCTGGGACTGACAACAGGGCAGATATTGATTCTGCATGATTGTTTGTATGTACCAGGTGCGACTTGTAATATCATATATGTATCCTTACTTTCTAAGGAAGGATATGATTTTGCTTTTGTAAGCGATGTAGTAAACATCCACCTAAATCAAGCACTGATTGGGTCAGGTACATTAAATAACGGTATATACGTATTGAATCAAGCTTAGATATTCAGTGTCCAGAACACACTTAAAAGAAAGTCTCCAGAATTAAATCAGGCTTTCTTATGGCATTGTAGACTGGGTCACATCAATGAGACACGGTTGACTAAGTTACATAAAGAAGGATACTTGGATCCGTTCGAGTACCAGTCTTATGCCACTTGTGACTCTTGTCTCATGGGAAAGATGACAAAGACTCCATTCACTGGACACGGAGTAAGAGCGAGCGAGCTCTTGGGACTTATACACAGTGACGTGTGTGGTCCAATGTCTACACATGCGCGAAGCGGTTATTCATACTTCATTACTTTCACAGATGATTTCTCTAGGTATGAACATGTCTTCTTAATGAAGCACAAATCTGAGGCCTTTGAGAAATTTCGGGAATATAAGAATGAAGTAGAAAAACAAACAGGCAAAAGTATCAAGATCCTAAGATCGGATCGAGGTGGTGAATACTTGAGTGCCGAGTTTCTGGACTACTTAAAAGAGAATGGAATTCTCTCTCAGTGTACTCCTCCATACACACCACAACACAACGGTGTATCGGAAAGGAGGAATCGAACCCTATTAGATATGGTTCGTTCCATGATGAGTAAGGATGAGTTACCGCGATCTTTCTGGGGTTATGCACTAGAAACAGCTGCACATCTCTTGAACCAAGTTCCTACTAAGACAGTGCCTACCACACCATATCAGATGTGGAGTGGGAAGAAACCCTGTCTTAAATCCTTTAAGACATGGGGATGTCCGGCTTTTGTAAAAAAGCAGCATGCGGATAAGCTCGAGACACACTCAGTACAGTGCATGTTTGTGGGATACCCAAAGAACTCCAAGGGATATCTTTTCTATTACGCAGAGGAGCAAAAAGTCCTTGTTTCTCATCATGCCCGCTTCTTGGAAACTGAGTTTTTAGAAAATCAGATAAGTGGGAGCGCAATAGAACTGGAAGAAATTCCAGAACCACAAGCTATTACTGAAACCTTAGTAGAACCAGAAGGTTCAGGGGAACCGGACATTCCTACGCCGCTCCGCAGGAGTAGTAGGCAGTCTCATCCGCCCGAGAGATACTACGGTTTTCTCATAGACGGGGATAGAGAGGATTGCATCATAGATTATGATGAGCCTACTAGCTTCCAGCAAGCCATTCAGAGCGGTGACTCGGTAAAATGGCTGGATGCAATGCGGACCGAGATGGAGTCCATGTACACCAACAAAGTTTGGACTTTGGACTTTGCTCCAGAAGGGGTAAAACCCGTAGGCTGCAAATGGATCTTCAGAAAGAAGATTGGTGTAGATGGGCAGGTTGAAACCTATAAAGCTAGGCTCGTTGCAAAGGGTTTTCGTCAAAGACCTGGTTTGGACTATGACGAGACTTTTTCTCCGGTAGCCGTGCTTAAATCCATTCGGATCCTTCTTGCCATTGCTGCCTTCCACGATTATGAGATCTGGCAGATGGACGTAAAGACGGCTTTCCTAAATGGAAATTTGGAAGAGTGCGTCTATATGGATCAGCCAGAGGGATTCATTCAGAGTGGGAGCAGCGGTAAAGTGTGCAAGTTGCTCAAGTCCATCTATGGACTTAAGCAGGCATCGCGGAGTTGGAACATCTGTTTTGATGATACTGTCAAAGAATTCGACTTTGTCAAAAACCCAGATGAACCATGCATTTACAGTAAGATTGTAGGGAGAAATGTGGTATTCCTCGTCTTGTACGTCGATGACATTCTCCTAATAGGAAATGATATTCCTATGCTACAATCAGTCAAAGGATTCTTGTCACAGAGGTTCTCCATGAAGGACCTGGGCGATGCCAACTACATTCTGGGGATCCAGATCTATCGTGATAGATCTAAGATGATGTTGGGACTTTCACAGTCAAGGTACATCGACACCATACTGAAACGATTCAATATGGAAGATTCCAAGCGCGGTAATCTACCGGCTTGTCACGGAATCACCCTCTCCAAAGAGATGTCTCCTAAGACTGATTTGGAAAGGGCTCGCATGTCATCAATACCCTACGCATCTGCGGTAGGCTCTATTATGTATGCGATGTTATGTACCAGACCAGATGTAGCATACGCATTGAGCGTTGTAAGCCGGTATCAGTCGAACCCAGGGGAGAAACACTGGATAGCAGTAAAGAACATTCTCAAGTACCTGAGAAGGACTAAGGAGATGTTCTTGGTGTATGGCGGAAAAGACCTCCAGATTGAGGCCTTTGCTGACTCCAGCTTCCAGAGTGACAAGGATGACTCCAAGTCCATGTCGGGTTATGTCTTTACCCTCAATGGAGGAGCGGTTTGCTGGAAGAGTTCCAAGCAGGAAACCGTTGCTGACTCAACCATGGAAGCGGAGTACATAGCTGCTTGCGATGCCGCAAAGGAAGCTGTCTGGATGAAGAAGTTCCTCACGGAACTTCAGGTGGTTCCTACCAGTGTTGATCCAATACCGATGTATTGTGACAACAACGGCGCTATAGCTTTAGCGAAGGAACCAAGGTCCCATCAGAAGTCCAGACACATTTTGAGGCGGTTCCACCTGATCAGGGAGATCATTGATCGCCGGGAGATTGAGGTAAAGAGAGTAAATTCAGAAGATAACACTGCAGATCCATTCACCTATCGTCGGTTATCAGTTCCCAGGTGACATGAGTACAGCTTAGTCCGCTGACTTGACACCGTCACTTCGCCTCGAGTGTGTTCCCACTGTACTTTGATTACTACCCTACCACGGCTCAAAGGAGTCGTGCAAACAGGTGGTAGTTGGGTGCAGTCCCGAAGCACTTGGAGGCAGTGATGGTTAGACAGGATTCGTCTCTCCCGGTATTGGGGGTTGACATCGCGCTGTGTCTAGGAGAGCCATTACACAAGTAGTCCCTGGCCAGGGCAATCGAGATATACTGGTAGGCTTCCAGTGTTATCTCAGGGTGTTTTGGGCTTCACTCCGACACGACTTGTACCGCTATTAGGGGACTGACGTTTACCGCCCCCCTAGGCCCGCCATGCGATGTATCAGACGAACAGACCGGACTGTACGGAGATTGTCACATTCTGGCTCAGTAGGAGTTCAGATGGGTTTCACCTCGTCAGTCTTCTTGTCGGCATCTACCTGGGGACCGTTACGCACAGCTAGTGCCGCTTACGGTCTGTGGTTAAACCCACTGCCAGCGTAGTGTCGAGTCTTTAGAGTCCCACACAGAAAGCTATTCGCCTTTAGGCAAAAGAGTAGAGGTCGCATGGTTTTGCGGCAGGTCGCATGGTTTTGCGACAGGGTTCGGTCACATCCGTGCACTTGTGCACGTACAGTGTCCGGACAGTTTACACTAGCGGGCTTTGGTTTAAGCCAGATCCTAGTGTACGTATTGGGATTGGATTTATCCAGTTTGTATTCGTGTTCTTCTGAACGCGGATGCGGGTGTGTATGCACAGTTGACGGAGAGACAGAGGCAGAGGATTCTCATTAGGGTTGTTGACCGTTGACTGTTGACTATTGACTTTTTGCTCAACCCTAATGAGAATATGATATGTGATTAACAATTATACTAATTAAGTATTATGGTGACATGGTTGTTGAGGGATTGACTTTGTTGACTTGTTGACTTTTGTTGACTTTTGTTGACTTTGTTGACCGGTTGACTAGGCTTGACTAGTTGACCATCATGATAACTATAGCTATCATTTCATGGCAAAGACTTTTGCTTGCTTGCTCTTTTGTGCAAAATGAGTGCATGAAATGATATGGCTATGGTTGCTTAAACCATCACATAATACTTGATTGATATGATGTGTTATGATTGTTTTTGGATTATGAGAGCCAAATGAGAAAAGTCTTCTCTCATTCTTTCATGCTCATTCTCTCTCTTGTTCTTGAGCTCTCATCTCTTTCCTCTTGCTCTCCCTCTCTTAGTCTATGGTTCACTTGTCTCATGAGTTGAGAACCAAGAACCATAGATAAAATCCCATACAAACTCTTCTCTACTCACTCTAGTTCACAAGGTTTAGCAAACCAAGTGAACTAGTTTATTCAAAGACCGAAGAAGGAGCCAAAGGTTGAAGCTTTCGAGGTGGATCTATCTTCGGCGCAAGGAGACGACGGAGTGAAGGCGATCCGGACGACCATCGAAGCTTGAAGACGAAGGAGTTCGAGAAATAGAAAGGTATAACCCCCTAACCGAGTAGATAGCAACTCGTAGTTAGGTTGTTGGTTAGATGTTTAACAAAGATCCGGCTTTTAAGTCCATGTTACCACCTCTAAGAAAATCGTTTTTCATCAAATTCCGCATGCCCGAAAGTACCGGGAGAGGTAGCATGGACTTACATCAACAAGGGACCGGCGACGCCAGAATAATTGGGAGTATCGCCGGGTCTTTTAAGGAGGGGGTGGGCTCAGGTTCCTACACAACACTTAGAAGGGCCTGCACAATATTCTGAAGTTGTTTGCTAAGCTAGGAAATGAGCAAGGATGCATCAGATCTTAATATCCTACACAATATCAAAACCGTATTTTAAGACTTCAAGTTTTGCGACCTAAGGCTATTTAGCTAAATCTAGTGACACTAATGGTTTCAACCAGCAACACTAACACTTAAGGGATCGCTAGGCTAAAAAAACTCTAACTTAACTAAATCTAATATCAAAACACAATCTAGCACTAATAACCACCATAACCACTAACCGAAGTACTAAACAACATATAACTTAGCAACAAGGAGTTGGGTTCAGAGAAATATACCTCACCCTCGACCTTAGGAAGCAGGAAAAAGAAGAAGAAGAAGACTTGGTGCTGCGGGTGCTGCTGGAACTACTGCTGCTGCACTGGAGCTGATGTTGTTGCTGCTGAAGCTGATGCTGTTGCTGTTGCTGTTGCTTCAGATGTTGCTGCTGCTGCCAGTGTTGCTGTTGCTTCAGATGTTGCTGCTGCTGCCAGTGTTGCTGTTGCTTCATCTGCTGCTGATGCTTGGTGCTGCTGCTGTTGTGTGCTGCTTGCTACTTGGTGCTGCTGTTGTGTTGTTATTGGTGGTGGTGGTGGCTGCTGCTGCTGATATTGTGTGTGTGAGTGAGTGAGTGAGTGAGAGAGTAAGAAATGAGTGTGTTGCAAACAAAAGAGAATGAGAGCACAAGAGAGTCAAACCCCCATCTCTCTCACCTCAATAAATGCAAGCATGGGCTCATGCAATGATGCCCATCATGCCCATTCTCTCTCTCTCTTTCTCCCTCCAAGTCAACCCCCATTCAAATCATTTTCATTTAAAAAAAAACACCCACTTAATTAAAATCAATAACCTAAAAAAAATGGGTTAAACACCATGGTTGCTAACCCTAACATTAACCCTAGTTTACATGCACAAGTTTGTGCAAGCCTAGGAAAATTCTAATAAAATATTCATTAATTTTGATAAAATATTTGAAAATTAATTTGGTAAACTTTTTATTAAAAACCATATATTAATATATAATTAACCACTAAACACATCCTAATGTGTTAATCCGAGCTCGCAGGAATTCCTCCATGTCTCGCCGGTTTTCCTAGGTCGGGTTGGGTTCGGGCTTCAGGTGAACACTTAGGGCCTCTAGTAAAACACTACTACATTACTAGATTTTACAGTAAAAATTCGTGGTCGTAGCAGATTACAGACACTCTAAAATGACACTAAAAATACGATATGTGCACAAAACTAAAGCTTTAGTGTTCTAAACGATAACTACTAAGCAACACAACATAATAAACACCTAATTAACAGTTAGAGATCATTAACTATCCACACTTGCTCAAAAATCCTAGTTTTCCATGCTCCAAGTCATCTTATGGGGTTTAGCTAGGCTTGTGAATGGTTTTAGTGAGTTTTAGTGGTGATTTGGTTTGGTTTTGTGATGAGATGGCTAGGGTTTCGGTTGAGGGAAGAGGAAAAAGAGATGAAGAAACAAGTGAGAATGGGACAATGAGAGTGGATGAGGGTTAGGGAAATGAGAGTGTGAGAGTTGGATGTGAAGGAAATGAGGGTGTGAGGTTAGAGTGAGCCATGCCCCCTTCTCTCTCCTCATTAAATGCACCCCATGCTTGCCCCTTGCTTCATCATTTGCATGGTCAATTCCCCCCCCCCCCTCTCTCTCTCAAGTCAACCCCAAATTCAAACCCTTAATTTAAAAACTAAATAACTTAAATAATTACATAAAACTTAATGGAATGGGGTTAAGGTGCCATGGCTACTTAAGCATGGTTAACACTAATTAACCCTAGGTTAACATGCACAAGTGTGTGCAAGCCCGAAATAAATAATAATAAAATATTAGTTAACTTTTATAAAATATGTGAAAACTATTTTGGTAAAATTTTTACTAAAAATCTGCATTATCGTTTAATTAACACTAATCGCATTCTAAGGTGTTACACAATCTTCTTTCTGAAGATCCATTTGCAGCCTACGGGTTTTACTCCTTCGGGAGCAATATTCAAAGTGCATACTTTGTTGGTGTACATGGACTCCATTTCGGTCTGTATTGCATCAAGCCATTTTACCGAGTCGCCGCTCTGAATGGCTTACTGGAAGCTAGTTGGCTCATCATTGTCAATGATGCAATCCTCTCGATCCCCGTCTATAAGAAAACCGTAGTATCTCTCGGGCGGATGAGACTGCCTACTAGTCTTGCGGATTGGCGTAGGGATGTCCGGTTCTTTAGAAACCTCTGGTTCTACCACACTTTCAGTAATAGTTTGTGCTTATGGAATTTCTTCCAGTTCTATTGCGCTCCCACTATTTCCTTTTTAAAAAAATTGATTTTCTAAAAAGTGGGCATGATGAGGAACAAAAACCTTTTGTTCCTCTGCATAATAGGAAAGATACCCCCCTGGAGTTCTTTGGGTATCCCACAAACCTATACAGTACTAAGTGTGCCTCAAACTTGTCCGCATACTGCTTTTCAACGAAAGCTGAACATCCCTATATCTTCAGAAACTGAAGATAGGGTTTCTTCCCACTCCACATCTGATATGGTGTGGTAGGCACAGCCTTGGTAGGAACCTTATTCGAAAGATATGCAGCTGATTCTAGTACATAACTTCAGAAGGATTGCAGTAACTCAGCATTACTCATCATGAAACGAACAATATCCAATAGGGTTCTGTTTCGTCTTTCATATACACAGTTGTGTTGTGGTGTGTATGGAAGAGTAAGCTGAGAGAGAATTCCATTCTCTTTTGACTAATCCAGGAACTTGGCAATTAGGTATTCACCATATCGATCGGATCTCAGTATCTTAATACTTTTGTCTGTTTGTTTTTCCACTTCATACTTAAATTCTCAGAATACCTCAAAAGGCCTTGGATTTATGCTTCATCAAGAAGACATATCCTTACCTAGAGAAATCATCCATAAAAGCAATGAAATAGTAATAACCACTTCGTGCATCTGTAGATATTGGACTACACACGTCGCAGTGTATGAGTCCCAAGAGCTCATTCACCCTTACACCGTGTCCAGTGAATGGAGTCTTTGTCATCTTTCCTATGAGACAAGATTGACAAGTTGCATAAGACTGATATTCGAACAGATCCAAATATCCCTCTCTATGTAACTTCGACAACCGTGTTTCATTGATGTGACCCTGTCTACAATACCATAAGAAAGTTTTATTTAATTCTGGAGACTTTCTTTTAAGTGTGTTCTGGACGTTGAAAACCTGAGCTTGATTAAACACGTATATACTGTCCTCTAGTGTACCTAACCTAATCAAACTTTTATTTAGGTGGATGTGAACCACATCGCTTACAAACTAGACTTGGTACACACAAAAAAATACGTAGAATCAATATCTGCCCACTTGTCAATTCTAGGTGATTGTTCATGTTAGTGTATATGCCCTAGAGGCCATTACTGTATCATACTAGTTTGTATATTACTTAATGGAAGCTTGGGATATTCACAGTTGTATATACAATCTTGCTCGAAATGGTAGTATGCTACTTGGTTTGTCTCTGCTTTAATATGTGCATGTGTTTCTTTTAGCATATTGCTGATATACATATTAGTAGAGCCCTTAGGATCTTTGCTTGATTACCAGCGTTGTGATGGCGCTAACACTCGTGGGAGCTGGGTGATCTATAAGCACATCCTTATACAAGTCCCTAGTCGTTGTACTATCGAGACAGGGCATCGATACTCCGGAGTAGACTAGTGTATGCGCTTCTCATCCCAGTGTGGGAGACGGTCTGTCCCACAGCCGTCAGTACATCGTACTTGAGATAGTATGCGGGTGCTCGTTGGGTTACGAGTACACTGGACAGGACTCGTCGGGGACTGTTGGTTGGTATTATACCTATCGTCAGTTATCAGTTCCCAGGTGACATGAGTACAGCTTAGTCCGTTGACTTGACACTGTCACTTCGCCTCGAGTGTGTTCCCACTGCACTTTGATTACTACCCTACCACGGCTCAAAGGAGTCGTGCAAACAGGTAGTTTTTGGGTGCAGTCCCGAAGCACTTGGAGGCAGTGACGGTTAGACAGGATTCGTCTCTCCCGGTATTGGGGGTTGACATCGCGCTGTGTCCAGGAGAGCCATTACACGAGTAGTCCCTGGCCAGGGCAAGCGAGATATACTGGTAGGTTTCCAGTGTTATCTCAGGGTGTTCTGGGCTACACTCCGACACGACTTGTACCGTTATTAGGGGACTGACGTTCACCGCCCCCCTAGGCCCGCCATGCGATGTATCAGACGAACAGACCGGACTGTACGGAGATTGTCACATACAGGCTCAGTAGGAGTTCAGATAGGGTTCACCTCGTCAGTCTTCTTATCGACATCTACCTGGGGACCGTTACGTACAGCTAGTGCCGCTTGCGGTCTGTGGTTAAACCCACTGCCAGCGTAGTGTCGAGTCTTTAGAGTCCCACACAGAGAGCTATTCGCCTTTAGGCAAAATGAGTAGAGGTCGCATGGTTTTGCGACAGGGTTCGGTCACATCCGCGCACTTGTGCACGTTTGCTGTCCGGACAGTTTATACTAGCGGGCTTTGGTTTAAGCCGGATCCTAGTATATGATTTGGGATTGGTTTTTCTCATTGTATTCGTGTTCCTCGGACCACGAATGCGGGTGCGTATGCACAGTTGCTTGAGACAGAGGGAGAGGACCTTGATTAGGGTTAATGGCTATTGTCATTTTATTAACCCTAATGTTTATGTGTGTATTATTGTTAATTGGTATTAGTTTAATAATTGAGCATGGTTATGGTTGTTGACCATTTGACCTTATTGACTTGTTGACCTTGATTGACACTTTGACCATCATCATTTCATTTGGAAGATGCTCTTTGATCCTTGCAATTTGCATTTAAAATGAAATGATAATGGTCATGTCTTGATTAAGCCATGACAATTATCTTACTAATTATCTAATTAAAATAATACATATATATTAGTGAGAATGGTTTATTCTATTCTCATTCTATCATTTCATTTCTCTCTCTTGTTCTTCCTCTCCCTCAAGCTCTCCCCTCTCATGTGTTGAGAAACACTTGAGCTTGAGAAAAACCCTCTCTTGATCATCTCTACTCTCATCTAGGGTTCAAGGACTAGAACTTCTTGCACCCTAGTCACTTCTAGCTTGGAGTTGAAGCCAAAGGTTGAGGCTTTCGGGTGGATCTTTCTTCGACGTGAGAAGACGACCAAGGTGACCTCCTTCCACCACTCCAAGGAGCAAGGAGAGAAGGACTTAAAGCCCAAGGTATAACCTTTCTAGCACTTAGCTAGTTTCTAGTTAGCTTTAGCAAGTTTTTGTTTAGCAAAGATCCTTCAAGCTATAGTCCATGTTGCCTAAGCTCATAAAAATCCGATTTTTATTCCGTTTTCCGCCTCCCCGCAAGCACCGGGGTGGGCAACGTGGACTTACAGTGGTATCAGAGCCTAACTAAACATAAACTAGCTAGGTAGTGAAGTGTATCGAAGTTCGAAACGGAAAAATCGAAAAACCAAAATATCAAAACCCTAGTTTTCTGTTAAAATTTTTTCTGGTCAAAACAAAATTTGTTATACTCCAAAAATCGTCTCTGGGTTTTGTAAAGATAACCACCAAACCCGGTCCAGTGATTCGACCAAGGAGCCGCGGTTCCGCGGCAATAGCAAGCTATTGCCGCGCAACCGCGGCCAAGTTGGCTCTTCACTGGGTCGAGTTTGGTGCAGTGTATCTCTGGCTTGGTTTTAGGATTTTTAAGATGGTTTATATGTTCCCAGGTTTTCCAGAATAGAAATTCATTTTTGGGGGCCTATAAATCCGTATTTTTTTCGAACTTCAATACACTTTGACTATAAGGGTTATATCTGTGATGTTTGCATGTATTGAACGTCGGCTAATCGCTATATGTCGATTAGTCGGGGTTATACATATCTATGATCTGTGATTGATGCTGGTATGTGTATATGAATGGGTTGGATTGTCGCGGGTGAATAGCCGGGGTGGATGTGAGATGAGTGTTGCTTTTTCTTTCATTCATTATAACATGTAAATTGATGTAATATTATTATTTGTTTGGCCGCACAACCGGGTCGGGGTTGTAGCCGTCATTGTATAATTCTTTTTACTGTTTTTGCTCCTAGGATAGACCCATGGAGGGGGTGCACAAACTACCGGGTATCTCGAAGTGCCGAGTGGCCTACTCACGGTGTTGAGGGAGGTTGCTTCGCTTCGGGTACTTGGCGGAAAGTTTGCCGCACCCGTAGGGGTCGTGGGTAGGGTATTGGCTACTCACCGCGACCGTGTAATCCGTTTTTCGTTGCAGGCTCGAACGGATTGCGGATTCCTAGTATATCCAATGTATTCATCTGTGATCTGTAATGTCTATCATTGCTATATATTTATATATGATAACTATTTAGGCGTTGCTTATGTTTTACAGCCGCGCTAGCCCAGCCCCCGCTCTGTCGTTAGTTAAGTAACCTAACGGGTGATGACGGGGCCCCGTGGCGAATGCGAATGGCATAAGCGTACGTCATATTTTGGTTATTTTCTGCAATGGTAGGATTAAATGATGGGACGCATTAAAAGAACTAATGCAAGAAAATAAACCAAGTAAAAGTCGATTGGAACACTTTGAAAACCACTCGGTTCTTTTCAAAACTAAACTTTTAAACGCGGAGCTTGAACCACTCCTAAAAGCTATCTCGTTCCATCGATTAGATCAAGTTCACTACGTTCACGGTTTCGCCAAAACCATTCGTAGCCCTCCGTCATTCCACATGAATGGTCAAAAAGTATTCAAGCTATGTATTTTGGCCAAAGTCAAGGCATAGTGATTGGTAGCTATTGGGTATTCATGTGCAGCATAGATAGATGCGTTGGTTTGGGACAGTCGTGCTGCCATTTTGGCCAAAGTCAAGGGTAGGTACGGGTGGGTCCAAATTAACCAGGAGAATAACGGGTAGAACTTGACATGTGACTTATGATATTTTGGCCAAAGTCAAGGTCATAAGAGCATGGGGCAAAAATCCACATCGGGAGTTTCATAAGTACTGAAACTTGCTAGCGTTGCATACCATTTGGAGTGTGATGATTCTGGTAGGATTCCTTCGGTTTTATCACGCGATGATATTTGGATCCCGATCCTACTGTGAGTATATGCTACTCCTCGGGAAAACTCTCACTTAACGATCAATGCTATAAACCTAGTAGGTGTCTAGAAAGGTGTTAGCGGGGCTACGCCCACAGGGAAAAGAGGTTACTTAATTAAGGAACTTCGCGAAAGCGTTGGAAAACCTCCCTCGAAGTACCGACACTGGCCTGGCTGAACGGTTAAGCAAGTATTGTACGGTGAGAGTGATCCTGACTAATCCTTTCTTTACGGTTTGAGGAGGGATTCGAGAGACAGTGGGAGCCATCCAGTTTAGACAAATTAAAAACCACTCTAAACTTGCAAGAGCATCATGCTAAAGTGTTTTCTTTTCTCTCTCCTAATTGCAGCGACCATTCAACATGACCGGACTTAAGTTATTACTAGATAAAAACATATTGACAGGGCCAAACTACAAAGATTGGCTCAGGAATGTCAAGATGGCAATCACTTACGACAAGTTGGAATTTGTCCTTACCACCAAAGCTCTCCCTGTCCCAGGTCCCACCTCCAGCGTCGTGGATAAGGAAATCCGTAAGACATAGGAGATAGATTGCGCGAAGGCCAAATGCCTCGTATTAGCCTCGATGGACAACGAAATCAGAGGAGGCACGAGAATATGGACCTAGAGTCTATATTTCTCCATACAAAAGAACTGTATGGAGAGCAGTCTCGTATCGCAAGATACGAAGTGTCGAAGAAGCTATTTTCGGCAAGGTTGGCCGTCGGATCATCGGTAGCGAAATACGTGCTTAAGATGATTGGCTACATAGAGGAGCTCGCGGACCTTGGGACCACGTTGGAGAATGAACTCTATACTGATTTGATTCTCCAGTCCCTTCCTTCCACTTACGCCCAGTTTATTCTTAACTTCAACATGCAAGGAAAGGAGGTAGAACTTTCCGAACTTCTGAACATGTTGAGGAGTGCTGAGGGCACCCTACAGAAAGGTAGGGAGACATCCACTTTGTTTGTAGGAGGATCTTCCTCTTCTAGATCCAGGACGAAAGCCAAGGGTAAGAAGAAGAAAGCCCCCGCCAAACCAAGAGGCGGTGTCGGTAAAGTGGATACGAAGGGAAAAGGTAAAGCAACAAAGATAGCGGGGAAGCTAGTGGGGAAGGAAGAATGCTTCTATTGTCACAAAAGTGGTCACTGGAAACAGGATTGCAAGGCTTGGAAAGCCAGAACACAGGATTTGAAGCGAGTTGCAGCTTCAGCTTCAGGTGTGTATGTTATTGAAAACTGTCTATCAATAAACTCTACTTCCTGGGTATTGGATACCGGATCAGGATCTCATATCTGTAATTCTTTGCAGGCGTTGAGAAAGCGTAGAGTTTTGAAGGCAGATGACATGACCCTCAGAGTTGCGAACGGTGCTAGCAAGGATGCTGAGGCCCTGGGGGACTATCACCTGGGATTGTCGGATGGACATTTTTTGGTTTTGCGTAGTTGTTATTATGTACCAAATGCAACCTGTAATATCATTTCTGTATCTTTATTATCTAAAGAAGGTTATGAATTTGCATTTGTAAGTAATGTAGTGAACATTCACCTTAATCAAGTTTTGATTGGGTCAGGTACATTGAACAATGGAATATACGTATTAAACCAACCACAGATTTTCAATGTCCAGAATACACACAAAAGACAGTCTCCAGAAATCAATAAAACTTTCTTATGGCATTGTAGACTGGGTCACATCAATGAGAGAAGGTTGACTAAGTTACATTCAGAAGGATATTTGGATCCGTTCGAATATCAATCGTATGCAACTTGTCAATCCTGTCTCAAAGGAAAGATGACAAAGACTCCGTTTACTGGACACGGAGAAAGAGCGAGCGAGCTCTTGGGACTCGTACACAGCGACGTGTGCGGTCCAATGTCTACACATGCGCGAAGCGGTTATTCTTACTTCATTACTTTTACGGATGACTTTTCAAGGTACGGTTATGTCTTCTTAATGAAACATAAATCCGAGGCTTTTGAAAAATTCCAGGAATATAAGAATGAAGTAGAAAAACAAACAGGCAAAAGTATAAAGACACTGAGATCTGATCGAGGTGGTGAATACTTGAGTGCCGAGTTCCTGGGTTACTTAAAAGAGAATGGAATTCTCTCTCAGCTTACTCCTCCATACACTCCGCAACATAATGGTGTATCGGAGAGACGGAACCGAACCCTATTGGATATGGTACGGTCCATGATGAGTAACGCTGAGTTGCCGCGATCGTTCTGGGGATATGCGCTAGAATCAGCTGCATACCTTTTGAACCGAGTTCCAACTAAGACTGTGCCTACTACACCATATCAGATGTGGTGTGGGAAGAGACCCTATCTTAATCACATTAAGACATGGGGGTGTCCAGCTTTTGTAAAAAAGCAGTATGCGGACAAGCTCGAGGCACGCTCAGTACAGTGCAAGTTTGTGGGATATCCAAAGAGCTCCAAGGGATATTACTTCTATTGCGAAGAGGAACAAAAAGTCCTTGTTTCTCGCCATGCCCACTTTCTAGAACACCAGTTCATAGAAAAAGAATTAAGTGGGAGCACAATAGAACTGGAAGAAATTCCAGAACCACGAGCTATTACTGAAAGCTTAGTAGAACCAGAGGATTCGAAAGATCAGGACATTCCCACGCCACTCCGCAGGAGTAGTAGGCAGTCTCATCCGTCCGAGAGATACTACGGTTTTCTCATTGACGGGGATAGAGAGGATTGCATCATAGACTGTGATGAGCCTACTAGCTTCCAGCAAGCCATTCAGAGCGTCGACTCGGTAAAATGGCTGGATGCAATGTGGACCGAGATGGAGTCCATGTACACCAACAAAGTATGGACGTTGGACATTGCTCCAGATGGGGTAAAACCCGTAGGATGCAAGTGGATCTTCAAAAGGAAGATTGGTGTAGATGGACAGGTTGAGACCTATAAAGCTAGACTGGTAGCAAAGGGTTTTCGTCAGCGACCTGGTTTGGACTATGACGAAACCTTTTCTCCAGTAGCTATGCTGAAATCCATTCGGATCCTTCTTGCCATTGCTGCCTTCCACGATTATGAGATTTGGAAGATGGATGTAAAGACAGCTTTTCTAAATGGTCATTTAGAGGAGTGTGTCTATATGGATCAGCCAGAGGGTTTCATTCAGAGTGGGAGCAGCGGAAAGGTGTGCAAGTTGCTTAAGTCCATTTATGGACTAAAGCAGGTATCGCGGAGTTGGAACATCTGTTTTGATGAGACGGTCAAGGAATTTGGCTTTATCAAAAATCCAGATGAACCATGCATCTATTGTAGATTTGTAGCGAGAACTGTAGTATTCCTCATTTTATACGTGGATGACATTCTCTTAATAGGAAATGACATTCCTATGCTACAATCTGTCAAGGGGTTCTTGTCACACAGGTTCTCCATGAAAGACCTGGGTGATGCCTCATACATTCTGGGTATCCGGATCTACCGTGACAGATCCAAGAGGATATTAGGACTTTCGCAGTCCAGGTACATCGACGCCATACTGAAGAGATTCAGTATGGAAGATTCCAAGCGCGGTAATCTACCGGCTTATCACGGGATCACCCTCTCCAAAGAGATGTCTCCCAAGAATGATTTGGAGAGGGATCGCATGTCTATTATACCCTACGCTTCTGCGGTAGGCTCTATAATGCATGCGATGTTGTGTACCAGACCGGATGTGGCTTATGCACTGAGTGTGGTAAGCAGGTATCAGTCAAACCCTGGGGAGAAACATTGGATAGCAGTAAAGAACATTCTCAAGTACCTGAGAAGGACTAAGGAGATGTTCTTGGTGTATGGCGGAAAAGACCTGCAGATTGAGGCATTTGCTGACTCCAGCTTCCAAAGTGACAAGGATGATTCCAAGTCCATGTCGGGTTTTGTCTTCACCCTCAATGGAGGGGCGGTGTATTGGAAGAGCTCCAAACAGGAAACCGTTGCTGACTCGACGATGGAAGCGGAATACATCGCTGCATCTGATGCCGCAAAAGAAGCTGTCTGGATGAGGAAGTTCTCGAGAGAACTTCAGGTGGTTCCGTCCATTGTTGACCCAATACCTCTGTATTGCGACAACAACGGGGCTATAGCTTTAGCGAAGGAACCTAGATCCCATCAGAAATCCAGACACATCTTAAGGCGGTATCACCTGATCAGGGAGATCGTGGATCGCCAGGAGATCGAGGTCCAGAGAGTTGCATCAGAGGATAACACAGCAGATCCATTTACCAAAGCCTTGCCCCAGACTCAGTTCGAGCGGCTGATCGAGATGATAGGTCTTCGATACACCAGTACATGGCCTTAGTGCAAGTGGGAGATTGTTAGTGTATATGCCCTAGAGGCCATTACTGTATCATACTAGTTTGTATATTACTTAATGGAAGCTTGGGATATTCACAGTTGTATATACAATCTTGCTCGAAATGGTAGTATGCTACTTGGTTTGTCTCTGCTTTAATATGTGCATGTGTTTCTTTTAGCATATTGCTGATATACATATTAGTAGAGCCCTTAGGATCTTTGCTTGATTACCAGCGTTGTGATGGCGCTCACACTCGTGGGAGCTGGGTGATCTATAAGCACATCCTTATACAGGTCCCTAGTCGTTGGACTATCGAGACAGGGCATCAATACCCCGGAGTAGACTAGCGTATGCGCTTCTCATCCCAGTGTGGGAGACGGTCTGTCCCACAGCCGTCAGTACGTCGTACTTGAGATAGTATGCGGGTGCTCGTTGGGTTACGAGTACACTGTGTAAGTGCACGGCGGCGCCCCGGCCGTCAATCCGACGGCCAAATACGGAAGCGGTGATAAACTTTAAATTTTCTTGAACTGGCAAACCGCCGCGCACTAATACCCGGATCGAACCACTAACTAGTCCTAGCTATCTACAAGAAAGGGAAGAGAGATATACCGACAGATCCGAGTCCTCCGGTCTTCTCGTCGTCGTCCCGATCTCCAGCGGAATGTCCCGTCTCCTCCTCGTCGCCGGAAGTGCACCACATCGCCTACTTCTTTTACGGGCTCCCACCTCAATGCCGAGGCAACTCGGACACGAAGCTGGCTAGTCGACGTGCCCAAGGTTTGCTGTAGAATGTAGTGTACAAGTCTTATTTGGGGTTGTGGAGATTGCCATTTTAGGTGGAGGAATGATACAAGAACTATGTGAAGGGACTTGTGGATATTTGGGAGCATGAAATGAGCCAAAATACCCTCACTCCAAATTGGGACAGCCCCCCAAAGTGGTCGGCCTCACCATGGCAAGAGGGTGAGTGAGTGAGAGAGAGAGGAGGGAATGGCAAAACATGAAAGAGATATCCAAAAATCCAAGGGAGAGAAAAAGAAAACTATCATGCAAAGAATAAGGTCACAATCACACCCACTCTCAACTACTCACCAACAACCATGATAGCACCACTCCAACAAGCTAATGATCACTTCCAAAAGTCATGCCATCATGCAGATAGAAGTCAAGGTCAAAAGAATGGTGCACCATCATGATACAAGGAAATATGCAAAGACCCCCTCCACAAAATCTTATTTGCAACAATGCAAATAAGCCCTCCTCCACCAATCTTCGGCCAATGAACGATACAAAGGAAATTGGCCGAAACGGAAAGCAAACTGGCAACTCCAGAAAACTGGTCCCGTAATAAATTACAGGAAAACCCCGATACTGTGCATACACACCCGCATCTGTATTTCGACCGAAATACAAATGCAATGAGACAAAGTCTACACTGTACTATACTAGGATCCGGCTTAAACCAAAGCCGGCTAGTAATATCTGTTCGATCCTGATCCGTGCAATACCGCACGTATCTGATCGAACCCTGCTATATAACCATACGGCCTATAGTACAAACTGTCCGATCCTGATCCGTGCAATACCGCACGTATCTGATCGGACCTTGCCATATCTCCATACGGCCTCTACAACCTTTCGCCCGAAAGCTGAGTAACTGAATGTGGGGGACTCTAAAGACTCGTCAACACCTTGGTTGTGGATTTAACCACTAGCACGTCAGAGGTATAAGCCAATACGTAACGGGCTACCAGGTATTGACTAAAAGGGACGTCTGTGAGCGAACTCAGCCTGACAACCCTACTGAGCCTGTCAGTGACAATATCCGTACAGTCCGGTCCGTTCGTCTATGAGTATCGCATGGCGGGCCTAGGGGGTTGGTAAAAGTCAGACCCCCAAAAGTGGTACAAGTCGTGTCGGAGTGTAGCCCAGAACACCCTGAGATACTACTGGAATACCTACCAGTAAATCTCCTTGCCTCGGCCGAGGGCTTCGTGTAATGGCTCTCCTAGACAAAGCGCGACCTCACCCCCAATACCGGGAGAGACGAACCCCTGAAGATACGCTCACTGCCTCCATGTGGCTCGGGACTGTACCCAACTAAAACCTGTTTGCACGACTCCTTTGAGCCGTGGTAGGGTAGTAATCAAAGTACAGTGGGAACTCACACAAGACAAATGACGATCCCCAGGTCGATGAACTAACATGTACACATGTCACCTGGGAACTGCCATCTGACGTCTGGTATATGACCAACTAGCATGTTCCCGGCGAGTCCTGTCCGGTGTACTCATAACCCAATGAGCACCTGTATACATCTTAGGTGATCCAACTGACACCAGTGGCTTGTGAGACCGGCCACCGCCCCTCGTCGGGGTCTCGACTGTATACACTAGTCTACTCTGGAGTATCGATGCCCTGTCTCGAAACTCACACGACTAGGGACCATTTAAGGATATGCTTATAGACCCCAGCTCCCACGTATATGATCGCCCTCATACTGCTGGTGGTCAAGCAAGAATCCTAGGGGCTCTATCAACGTGTAATAGCGATTTGTCAGGTCACCTAAAGCAGTACACGATGATAAAGGTAAACCAGATAGCATACTATCATCTCGAGTAAGACTGTCCTACCGGGATAGGTCCTCCATCAATCATTGTAATCACGTACCTGTGACCTAATAATTGACTCTGAGGGCACTATCTCCAACAATCTCCCACTTGCACTCAAGGCTAATTATTGCGATGTCGCATACTCACAGCCCGTGTGATACCGAACACCCAACTCCTCTACTAGTCAGTCTCACAAAGCTCGTTTGCGAAACTATTGTGTTCGAGGAATAGCCTTAGTGAGTGGATCCGCTTTGTTGTTTCTTTCTATGTCTCTCTATATCTCAAGTTCGTGGAGAAAACCATCTCCCGAAATGAGCAATACCTGTCTTAGAATGTGTCTGGATGTCTGATGGGACATAGCTCATAAATGAACTCCAAATCCAAACTTCTTAGACTGTATCGTCAACTGAACTTAATCAGTATCCTGCGCCATGCCACCCTCAGTATTGCCTTGGACCACCTGTCCAAAATACTGCCCCTCATCAGAAGGAAAACTATAACTCTGACAACCTCCTTGTCGTCTATGTCACCTTGGAAGCCTGGAATGATAACTGTCTCTCGAATGAGGCTGTCGTTATCATATCCCTAGAACATCCACTTATGTTCTAAAACTTCTTCCGACTGTTTCTCCAGGATTAGATTAATGTCAACTTATTGCATCTAGTGCAAGAACAACATCTGGTGTGGTACTTGACATCTCATGATTGACTCAATTGCCTAAGCAAGTGATCTGCCAATCATGCACATCCCTCTCCCCTTTAGTCTATAAGACACCTTTAGAGAGGGTGACTCCATTACCTGCAGGTATACTACCGTGCCAGGAGTCGTCCATTCTAAATACTCTTAGAATGCTGTCTAAGCACCCTGATTGGGAAACCACCCAAATCTAGATGTAAAACCATAGATCTAGTATCCAGTATGTCTGAAATAAAATCCATTTCCTTTGTGGAGAAACCATTGTGTGACGACCAAAGTATAACCGATTGTAGTATAGGAGTCTGTTTTCCTATTCTGTGTATGTCATCCAAATACCAGGATATCACACCCTACTACCTTCTCAACAGATCCATCCCCTATTCTGATGAAGTCAAACCCATGACTGTCACGTCAGAAATAGATGATCTATCTCCGCTACATCTGCTTTAGTCTATAAATAGACATAAGCTGCCTGTCCACCAATGCTTCCGCTGCTCCCACTGACTACGACAACCCTCTGGCAGAGTCATATAGACGTCCACTTCTAAAACTAGTTTAGAACGACGCTATACTCATCCTCCCGCCGGGTCTCGCAGCCTGGAACAACAGCAATGGTAATTGTTTGTAAACAAGAACTTCCCTGTCACCGTCCTTGAGGCTACCGTAGTACCTCTCGGGTGCCTGAAGTTACCCACCTTATCTGCGGAGTGGCCAATGGAATGTCAATCCAGATTGAATCTTTAGGTTCCTTATCAAATCTTCAGTAATCGTTTGTGGTTCTGGAATCACTTCCAGTTCTACCATACTCCCACTACTGTTTTTCTGAAAAAATCCATTTTTAATAAAACTGTGGCGAGTCTAGAACAATATTGCTATTGTTCATCCAGATGGTAGAAAGTCAACCCTCGTCATAGCCTGGGTCAACCCACAAACAGCCATTACAGAAACGTGCCTTGAGTTATCCAGAGTCTGGTTTTAATCATAAGCTGGACAACTCCCCGTACCTTAACAACGTTAAGATACGAACTGTTCTATATCCCATATAGGACCAGAGGCACTGATTTAACTGAACCAGATCCAAATCATGCAACTGTCTCCAGTGCATGTCAACTAAATGGAAGAAGGCCGATCAGCGCTACTCAACTTAGGAATGCTTCCAATTATGAGCAACCTGAAAGAGAAGCAAGATCTCTTTATCATTACTATCAACTGAATACCATACACAAGTATCTACATCTTCGATTGCTTTGAAGAATCCCGATACTTGCTACACCTGGTTCTCTACTCTATTCAAATACCCATAACTTCTCAAAATTCGGACCCTGTGTTTCCACGAAACACCTGTCTAAAAACCAGAGAAGTCATAAGTAAACCGAATATAGTACGAGGACCAACCCCTCTGTCCTGATGGACCCTGGACAACATACAATACTCTGTATAAGTCCCTTGAGTCTGATAACTCATTCACTGTGTGTCGTAGGTTGAAAACTGTACTTATGGTTAAGAAGAATTACACCGCTGTTTAATGCTCCTTACCTAACCATCCACTGATATAGGTAAATGTCGTAGACATAATTTCAGAAAGGTATATCTCACTCTATGAAAATAGACGTACAGATATATCAATTTGAAATTGGTGCATAAAAGAGGATATTCAAAACCAAATATTTGCCGACCGGCAAACAACCCAGGTGATTTCCTCAAATATCTCCGATTACAACGAATCCCGATATAATGAGGATGATCACCCAATTCCCAATAACCTACTCCCACTCATCATCTGTAAAACCATACAGATGTGAGAATCATACTTGGTAAATACATACCCTGGAGTAAGTATCTAATCGGGAAATCAGTTTTCTTTTAACATTACACAGTGAAACTGAAACATCGAAATGTTTCGATGGGGTATCCTGGTATTCCTAGTAATGCCTCTTCCAGATTCACGTCTGTAACCTTGTAATTCTTTGCCACCTCTCCAAATCCCTTCATTTGTCTTTAGTCTTTACCTTCTGCACACCCCTTTAGGCCAAATGGTTTTCTTCCTTCCCTACCGTTCGGCACCAGCCTATGGTTTGGAAGAAGACTATCCAATAAGCATAATGGGTGTACTGTCCCAATCCTAGGAACACTCGCAATGCGAGAGAAGGTGAAGATAAAAGACACCTGAATAAATCTTATTCCTATTTCTCCTGAACCAGAATCCATCCCCGAACTGGAACAAGTTCCTTTCGAGTTCGTATATAACCATACGATGGAGTATCCAATAAACTGTGGATCTTCGTAGTGATACGGAGTGTCCTGGAGAAATGCAAAGGTGATTTTAGGATTGGCGAAGGAATACTTGGTTTGGTCGTGAATATCTGTTGCAATTTACTTTGCCCTCTTACTAATCCCTTGCTTTGTCTTAACTTAATACCTTCTGCACACCATCGTTATGCTAATTGGTTTTCTTCATTCCCTACCGGTCGGCACCAGCCTAAGGTTTGGAAGAAGACAATCCAATTTGCGTAATAGGTGTACTACCCCTAAACCAAGGAGTACTCGTAACCTGAGAGAGGGTAAAAGGAAAAGACAACTGAATAATCCTATCCGTTTTCTCTAGAACGGAAACCATCCTCGAATAAATCCCTTCGAGTTCGTATCTAACCATACGATGGTTTTGTCCAATGGAAGTGGACGTTCGTAGTAATACGGGGTGTCCTGGAGAAAAGGGTAAAAGTAGGAGTGGCAATGAGGTTTGCAACTCTGACAATCCAAAAGCCAGTGTTTAGGAAGGCTCGGTTAATTTGGTCACTGAGTCATAGCCTTAGGGTCGGGTCAATGGTCGCTGCCAAAGAGAGAGAGAAAAGAAACACTCAGCGTGCACTCTAACCTAGATCAGAATGGTTACCAATTTATCTAATCTGGAAACCTCCCACTGTACCGTCAAATTCTCCTCCAAACCTGAAAGAAGAATTAGTCGGGGTCACCCGAGGAGTAAACTAACTCATCAGTGGGAATCGGGATCCAACTCTCATCGCATGACAACGTGACGGAATCCGCTCACGGTATCACACTCCAGAAGGTATGCGCATATCTTGCAAGTTTCAGTTCTTTTGAAACTCCCGATGTGATTTCTGCCCCATGCTCTTATGAAGGTCAACAAATCATAAGTCACATGTCAAGTTCTACCCGTCATTATCCAGGTTAATTTGAATCCACCCGTACAAGCCCTTGACGAAGGTCAACAAGGCTATACGACTGTCCCAAACTAACGCATCTATTTATGCAGCAGAAAGGTAACAAGCAGCTACCATACACTATGCCTTGACGAAGGTCAACAAACATAGCATGAATACTACGTGCTACCCGTCTGAAACGACGGAGGGCTACGAATGGTTTCTGGCGAAAACCTTTAACGTAATGAACTTGATATCGTTGAAGGAAGGGATAGCTATTTGAAAATATAGTGACGAAAACCGTTGCTAAAGAGGTCACTCCCGGTGAAGGGATCTCGGCTCTTTCCCCGTAGAATGGGGTGCAGGATATTCCAAATGAATACCGCGATGCAAAGCAAAAGTAATCGGCTATAGTGAAGTTAATGCCCTGACGCAAACTTCTGTCCAAGGGGTCACTCCCGGTGAAGGGATCTCGGCCCTTGCCTCGTCGACTGAGGAGCAGGATATTCCAACTGAATATCACGATGCAAAACAAAAGTGAACGTCCTTGCAATAACAGCTTTTGGAAAAGTGATCCAACAACATCAGATTAGGTTTGTTTTTAAACTTGCATTGATCCGAATCAATGCAGTCCCATCAATTGATCACACCAAAAAGAACGAAAATATACTGATGTACGTATATGCCATCCGCATTCGCCACTGGGTCCCGTCATTACCCGTTAGGTTAGCTAACTAACGACAGAGCGGGGACTGGACTAGCGCGGATGCAAAACATATACAACATCTACTAATATATATACCAACATATTATATTTCGCTCAAGGCGTGAAAGAAATGCAACATCACAGAAAATGTACAGCATCACAGAAACAATACAGATATCTGGGATCCCCGGGTTTCACAGAGCCACTACTGAAACCCGACGTTCCCCTGGTCGTGTGGATAGCCTGTGCAATGAAATCCTAGACCCCTACGGGCGCGGCAAGTCACCCGCCAAAACCTGAAGCGAGGCAGCCCCCTTCAGCACCGTGAATGGACCACCCAGCACTTCACGGAATCCGGTAACTTGGGCACCCCTCCTGGGTCAACCTGTACCCCCTACGAGTGCGGCGAACAGCCCGCCAATCCTAGAGTAAAGCCCCCTCTGTCTCAATGCCATGAGATGCGGGCTTGTTGCCCTCTAGAACCCGGCTATCCGTGCACCCCTCCGCGGGGTAATCCTAGTACAGAAAGTAAAATATACATACAACGGGTACATCGACCGCAACCAGGTCGTGCCCCAAAAGAATAATACAATCAGGCAGTGACGGCAGTCCACATGTCGGACGCTCGCCCCGCAATATTAAATGTACATAATACAACCACAACTGTACTAGCATTGCATCCAGGCTATCCCCCACGACCAATCCGCAACATCACAGCAAAAACAGAACATCAACGTGAAAATCACGTTCGTAAATCCGTATAACCGGGCTATAGCAGTTAGACTGGATTTACCGATCAAGTGACATTCACGGTCGCAGATATAATGTAAATACTGTGAAATAATGTGTTTAAAATATCCGATCAATCAAATTTTAACAAGTGGGCCCCCAAGCATTACTGTAGCAGATCAGGAAATTCTGGGCCCAATATCAATATTCCAAAACCCATATTTTAAGCCCACAAGCCTACTGGAAAAAACTGGTAAACTGAACCCAACTACCTGCGGCGGAACCGCGGCCAACAAGGGGTTATGGCCGCGGTTCCGCGGTCGTACGGAGGGTTCAGGGAACAAAAATTTTCCAGTGATCTTAGGGTACTCTGTACATCATTCTGCAATCACCTGAAAAATTTTTGGACTTCAAAAAATTTCGACAGAAAACTGATGCAAGCAAAAATGCAGTTTTGGAACTTTTTGATCGATCGGAAATGCAAACACATTGAACAAAGCTAGACTAAGTTAATGGCGAGGCTCTGATACCACTGTAAGTGCACGGCGGCGCCCCGGCCGTCAATCCGACGGCCAAATGCGGAAGCGGTGATAAACTTTAAATTTTCTTGAACTGGCAAACCGCCGCGCACTAATACCCGGATCGAACCACTAACTAGTCCTAGCTATCTACAAGAAAGGGAAGAGAGAAATACCGACAGATCCGAGTCCTCCGGTCTTCTCGTCGTCGTCCCGATCTCCAGCGGAATGTCCCGTCTCCTCCGCGTCGCCGGAAGTGCACCACATCGCCTACTTCTTTTACGGGCTCCCACCTCAATGCCGAGGCAACTCGGGCACGAAGCTGGCTAGTCGACATGCCCAAGGTTTGCTGTAGAATGTAGTGTACAAGTCTCATTTGGGGTTGTGGAGATTGCCATTTTAGGTGGAGGAATGATACAAGAACTATGTGAAGGGACTTGTGGATATTTGGGAGCATGAAAAGAGCCAAAATACCCTCACTCCAAATTGGGACAGCCCCCCAAAGTGGCCGGCCTCTCCATGGCAAGAGGGTGAGTGAGTGAGAGAGAGGGGAGGGAATGGAAAAACATGACAGAGATATCCAAAAATCCAAGGGAGAGAAAAAGAAAACTATCATGCAAAGAATAAGGTCACAATCACACCCACTCTCAACTACTCACCAACAACCATGATAGCACCACTCCAACAAGCTAATGATCACTTCCAAAAGTCATGCCATCATGAAGATAGAAGTCAAGGTCAAAAGAATGGTGCACCATCATGATACAAGGAAATATGCAAAGACCCCCTCCACAAAAGCTTATTTGCAACAATGCAAATAAGCCCTCCTCCACCAATCTTCGGCCAATGAACGATACAAAGGAAATTGGCCGAAACGGAAAGCAAACTGGCAACTCCAGAAAACTGGTCCCGTAATAAATTACAGGAAAACCCCGATACTGTGCATACACACCCGCATCTGTATTTCGACCGAAATACAAATGCAATGAGACAAAGTCTACACTGTACTATACTAGGATCCGGCTTAAACCAAAGCCGGCTAGTAATATCTGTTCGATCCTGATTCGTGCAATACCGCACGTATCTGATCGAACCCTGCTATATAACCATACGGCCTATAGTACAAACTGTCCGATCCTGATCCGTGCAATACCGCACGTATCTGATCGGACCTTGCCATATCTCCATACGGCCTCTACAACCTTTCGCCCGAAAGCTGAGTAACTGAATGTGGGGGACTCTAAAGACTCGTCAACACCTTGGTTGTGGATTTAACCACTAGCACGTCAGAGGTATAAGCCAATACGTAACGGGCTACCAGGTATTGACTAAAAGGGACGTCTGTGAGCGAACTCAGCCTGACAACCCTACTGAGCCTGTCAGTGACAATATCCGTACAGTCCGGTCCGTTCGTCTATGAGTATCGCATGGCGGGCCTAGGGGGTTGGTAAAAGTCAGACCCCCAAAAGCGGTACAAGTCGTGTCGGAGTGTAGCCCAGAACACCCTGAGATACTACTGGAATACCTACCAGTAAATCTCCTTGCCTCGGCCGAGGGCATCGTGTAATGGCTCTCCTAGACACAGCGCGACCTCACCCCCAATACCGGGAGAGACGAACCCCTGAAGATACGCTCACTGCCTCCATGTGGCTCGGGACTGTACCCAACTAAAACCTGTTTGCACGACTCCTTTGAGCCGTAGTAGGGTAGTAATCAAAGTACAGTGGGAACTCACACAAGACAAATGACGATCCCCAGGTCGATGAACTAACCTGTACACATGTCACCTGGGAACAGCCATCTGACGTCTGGTATATGACCAACTAGCATGTTCCCGGCGAGTCCTGTCCGGTGTACTCATAACCCAATGAGCACCTGTATACATCTTAGGTGATCCAACTGACACCAGTGGCTTGTGAGACCGGCCACCGCCCCTTGTCGGGGTCTCGACTGTATACACTAGTCTACTCTGGAGTATCGATGCCCTGTCTCGAAACTCACACGACTAGGGACCATTTAAGGATATGCTTATAGACCCAGCTCCCACGTATATGATCGCCCTCATACTGCTGGTGGTCAAGCAAGAATCCTAGGGGCTCTATCAACGTGTAATAGCGACTTGTCAGGTCACCTAAAGCAGTACACGATGATAAAGGTAAACCAGATAGCATACTATCATCTCGAGTAAGACTGTCCTACCGGGATAGGTCCTCCATCAATCATTGTAATCACGTACCTGTAACCTAATAATTGACTCTGAGGGCACTATCTCCAACACACTGGACAGGACTCGTCGGGAACTGTTGGTTGGTATTATACCTATCGTCAGTTATCAGTTCCCAGGTGACATGAGTACAGCTTAGTCCGTTGACTTGACACTGTCACTTCGCCTCGAGTGTGTTCCCACTGCACTTTGATTACTACCCTACCACGGCTCAAAGGAGTCGTGCAAACAGGTAGTTTTTGGGTGCAGTCCCGAAGCACTTGGAGGCAGTGACGGTTAGACAGGATTTGTCTCTCCCGGTATTGGGGGTTGACATCGCGCTGTGTCCAGGAGAGCCATTACACGAGTAGTCCCTGGCCAGGGCAAGCGAGATATACTGGTAGGTTTCCAGTGTTATCTCAGGGTGTTCTTAGCTACACTCCGACACGACTTGTACCGCTATTAGGGGACTGACGTTCACTGCCCCCCTAGGCCCGCCATGCGATGTATCAGACGAACAGACCGGACTGTACGGAGATTGTCACATACAGGCTCAGTAGGAGTTCAGATAGGGTTCACCTCGTCAGTCTTCTTATCGACATCTACCTGGGGACCGTTACGTACAGCTAGTGCCGCTTGCGGTCTGTGGTTAAACCCACTGCCAGCGTAGTGTCGAGTCTTTAGAGTCCCACACAGAGAGCTATTCGCCTTTAGGCAAAATGAGTAGAGGTCGCATGGTTTTGCGACAGGGTTCGGTCACATCCGCGCACTTGTGCACGTTTGCTGTCCGGACAGTTTATACTAGCGGGCTTTGGTTTAAGCCGGATCCTAGTATATGATTTGGGATTGGTTTTTCTCATTGTATTCGTGTTCCTCGGACCACGAATGCGGGTGCGTATGCACAGTTGCTTGAGACAGAGGGAGAGGACCTTGATTAGGGTTAATGGCAATTGTCATTTTATTAACCCTAATGTTTATGTGTGTATTATTGTTAATTGGTATTAGTTTAATAATTGAGCATGGTTATGGTTGTTGACCATTTGACCTTATTGACTTGTTGACCTTGATTGACACTTTGACCATCATCATTTCATTTGGAAGATGCTCTTTGATCCTTGCAATTTGCATTTAAAATGAAATGATAATGGTCATGTCTTGATTAAGCCATGACAATTATCTTACTAATTATCTAATTAAAATAATACACATATATTAGTGAGAATGGTTTATTCTATTCTCATTCTATCATTTCATTTCTCTCTCTTGTTCTTCCTCTCCCTCAAGCTCTCCCCTCTCATGTGTTGAGAAACACTTGAGCTTGAGAAAAACCCTCTCTTGATCATCTCTACTCTCATCTAGGGTTCAAGGACTAGCACTTCTTGCACCCTAGTCACTTCTAGCTTGGAGTTGAAGCCAAAGGTTGAGGCTTTCGGGTGGATCTTTCTTCGACGTGAGAAGACGACCAAGGTGACCTCCTTCCACCACTCCAAGGAGCAAGGAGAGAAGGACTTAAAGCCCAAGGTATAACCTTTCTAGCACTTAGCTAGTTTCTAGTTAGCTTTAGCAAGTTTTTGTTTAGCAAAGATCCTTCAAGCTATAGTCCATGTTGCCTAAGCTCATAAAAATCCGATTTTTATTCTGTTTTCCGCCTCCCCGCAAGCACTGGGGTGGGCAACGTGGACTTACAGTTCATACCATAATATTGCATTATTATATTCCCCATTCTTATTCGTTTTATAAATAAACATGTGCTTTTGACCCATGTCTGCTACATAGTACAGATTACAGGTTCTTGGATCTAAAACAGTAAAAAAGATAAAAGACAATGCAAAAGTGGAACTACAACCAACAAAGAGAAGGATCTTGATCAAGCCTACATAAAAGATAAAGTTCACAAAGTACAAGGCAGTGCAAGGTCCAAGATTTCGTCTCGAAGCAACGGTTAAAATCCACTACATTATTCACTGGAGATGTGAAAGAAACCTCGAAGCCCAATTGAGAAAAGTACAGAAGAAATAAGAAGAACCAAATTACCAGAGCCAGCCCAAGAAAGATGAAGGCCCAAGCCGACTGTTGGACCGCGGAACCGCGGCCAAACAGGGCCTCGGGCCGCGGTTCCGCGGCCGTCCAGAGATCTTGGTAGAAATAAAATTCACCATAATTTTAAGATGGCTTTGACCAGTCAACCTAGGGTTATTTTGGTAAATGTAGACATGCGGGTCAATTGTAACCTAGGGTTTCTATGCCTTATAAATAGAAGCCCAAATCATTGTATTCTTTTCATGCCTCCATATGCATCTTTCTATGAATAAAATTTATAATTCTTTTGGAGAGCATCGGTGCCTCTTTTCATTTCATGAATTCAGATCTGACAACCCTATGTTGATGTTTGGAGAGAGCCATCTGTAAGTAGTTTTATTTAATTGCTCTAGTTTAGATTTTAATTTCTTACCATAGATGTTAGATTTGGGCAAGGCTTTTGAGAGATGAGATCTCTCATCCCTTTCTTACCCATCACATACAATCAATAGGACTCCATGCATACAAGCACACACCGCACCCTACGCCACCCTTGTTAGTGTATATGCCCTAGAGGCCATTACTGTATCATACTAGTTTGTATATTACTTAATGGAAGCTTGGGATATTCACAGTTGTATATACAATCTTGCTCAAAATAGTAGTATGCTACTTGGTTTTTTTCTACTTCAATGTGTACATGTGTTTATTTTAGTATATCACCTATACACATTAGTGGAGCCCTTAGGATCTTTGCTTGATTACCAGCGTTGTGATGGCAGTCACACTAGTGGGGGCTAGGTAATCTATAAGCACATACTTATACAGGTCCCTAGTCACAGGACTATCGAGACAGGGCATCGATACTCCGGAGTAGACTAGCGTATGCGCTTCTCATCCCGGTGTGGGAGATGGTCTGACCTACAGCCATCAGTACGTCGTACTGGAGATAGTATATGGGTGCTCGTTAGGTTACGAGTACACTGGACAAGACTCGTCGGGAACTGACCGGTTGGTATTATACCTATCGTCAGTTATCACTTCCCAGGTGACATGAGTACAGCTTAGTCCGCTGACTTGACACTGTCACTTCGCCTCGAGTGTGTTCCCACTGTACTTTGATTACTACCCTACCACGGCTCAAAGGAGTCGTGCAAACAGGTAGTAGTTGGGTGCAGTCCCGAAGCACTTGGAGGCAGTGACGGTTAGACAGGATTCGTCTCTCCCGGTATTGGGGGTTGACATCGTGCTGTGTCTAGGAGAGCCATTACACGAGTAGTCCCTGGCCAGGGCAAGCGAGATATACTGGTAGGCTTCCAGTGTTATCTCAGGGTGTTTTGGGCTTCACTCCGACACGACTTATACCGCTATTAGGGGACTGACGTTTACCGCCCCCCTAGGCCCGCCATGCGATGTATCAGACGAACAGACCGGACTGTACGGAGACTGTCGCATTCAGGCTCGGTAGGAGTTCAGATGGATTTCACCTCGTCAGTCTTCTTGTCGGCCTCTACCTGGGGACCGTTACGCACAGCTAGTACCACTTGTGGTCTGTGGTTAAACCCACTGCCAGCGTAGTGTCGAGTCTTTAGAGTCCCACACAGAAAGCTATTCGCCTTTAGGCAAAAGAGTAGAGGTCGCATGGTTTTGCGACAGGTCGCATGGTTTTGCGACAGGGTTCGGTCACATCCGTGCACTTATGCACGTACAGTGTCCGGACAGTTAACACTAGCGGGCTTTGGTTTAAGCCAGATCCTAGTGTACGTTTTAGGATTGGATTTATCCAGTATGTATTCGTGTTCCTCGGAACGCAGATCCGGGTGTGTATGCACAGTTGACGGAGAGACAGAGGTAGAGGATTCTCATTAGGGTTGTTGACTGTTGACTGTTGACTATTGACTTTTTGCTCAACCCTAATGAGAATATGATATGTAATTAACAATAATATTAATTAAGTATTATGGTGACATGGTTGTAGAGGGGTTGACTTTGTTGACTTGTTGACTTTGTTGACCGGTTGACTGGGTTGGATTAGTTGACCATCATGATGACAATGGCTATCATTTCATGGCAAAGACTTTTTACTTGCTTGTTTCTCTTGTGAAAAATGAGTGCATGAAATGATATGGCTATCGTAGCTTAAACCATCATATAATACTTGATTGCTATGATTTGTGATGATGGCTTTGGATTATGAGAGCCAAGAGAGAAAAGTTTTTCTCATTCTATCATTTTCATTCTCTCTCTTGTGTTCTTGAGCTCTCATCTTCTTCCTCTTGCTCTCCCTCTCTTTAGTCTATGGTTCACTTGTCTCATGTGTTGAGAACCAAGATCCATAGAGAAAATCCCAACACACTCTCCTCTATTCACTCTAGTTCACAAGGTTTAGCAAACCGAGTGAACTAGTTTCTTCAAAGCTCGAAGAAGAAGCCAAAGGTAGAAGCTTTCAGGTGGATCGATCTTCGACGCAAGGAGACGACGGGGTGAAACCGATCCGGACAACCATCAAGGCTTGAAGACGAAGGAGTTCAAGAAAGAAAGGTATAACCCCCTAACCGAGTAGTTAACAACTCCTAGTTAGGTTGTTAGTTAGATGTTTAACAAAGATCCGGTTTTGAGTCCATGTTACCGCCTCTAGAAAATTGTTTTTCACCAAATTCCGCATGCCCGAAAGTACCGGGAGAGGTAGCATGGACTTACAGTGGTATCAGAGCCTAGTTAAACTCTATCTAACATGTTAGCAAAGTAACTAGAAGATCGATCAAAGAAAAAGTCACGAAACGAACCCGATATGTTAAGTTTCTGCCGATTTTTTTTCTGTTCAAAAATTGATAAATTTCATCTTAAAAATCGGCTCAGGCTTTTTATAGAATAACCACAAAATTTGGTCCCACGAACCGATCAAAGCGCCGCGGAAACGCGGCGGGAGCACGCTCCCGCCGCGGTTCCGCGGCCGAGTTGACTCGGCCGAGGTCCAAATTTAGTGCAGTGTATTTCTGGGGTTGTTTTGGGATTTTTGGAATATGTCTTTTCAGCCCAGATTTTCCAGAACGAAAATTTTGTGTTTGGGGCCTAAAAATCCGTATTTTTTGATCGAACTTCTAAAGACTTAAGCTGACGGGTTTTTCTGTGATGTGATATTTGTATTGAACGTCTGCTAATCGCTATATGTCAATTAGTGGGGGTTATACAAATCTGTGATCTGTAATGTTATTAGTTTGTGTATATGAATTCATTGGATTGTCGCGGGTGAACAGCCGGGGGTTGTGAGACGAGAGTTTTCTTTTCTTTCAATTCATGTAAATTTGTAAATTGATGTAATAATTATTTGTATGGCCGCACAACCGGGTCGGGGTTGTAGCCGTCATTGTATAATTTCTTTTTACTGTTTTTGCTCCTAGGATAGACCCATGGAGGGGGTGCACAAACTACCGGGTATGCCGAAGTGCCGAGTGGCCTACTCACGGGGTTGAGGGAGGTTGCTTCGCTTCGGGTACTTGGCGGGTAGTTTGCCGCACCCGTAGGGGTCTTGGGTGGGGTTTTGTCTATTCACCGCGACCGTGTAATCTGCTTTTTGTTACAGGCTCGTACGAATTGCGGGTTCCTAGAATATCCAATGTGTTCATCTGTGATCTGAAATGGCTATCATTGCAATGTATATCTATATATGATATTATTTAGGCGTTGCTTATGTTTTACAGCCGCGCTAGCCCAGCCCCCGCTCTGTCGTTAGTTAAGTAACCTAACGGGTAATGACGGGGCTCCGTGGCGAATGCGAATGGCATAAGCGTACGTCATATTTTGGTTGTTTTCTGCAATGGTAGGATTAAATGATGGGACGCATTAAAAGAACTAATGCAAGTATAACACGCATTAAAAGAACTAATGCAAGAAAATAAACCAAGTAAAAGTCGTTGGAACACTTTCGAAAAACCACTCGGTTCTTTTCAAAACAAACTTTTAAAATGCGGAGTTTGAGCCACTCCTTTTAAAAGCTATCTCGTTCCATCGATTATATCAAGTTCTCTACGTTCACGGTTTCGCCAAAACCATTCGTAGCCCTCCGTCGTTTCACATGAATAGTCAATAGTATTCAAGCTATGTTTGTTGGCCAAAGTTAAGGCATAGTGATTGGTAGCTATTGGGTATGTTAGTTATGTATATGCCCTAAAGGCCATTGTTGTACATATGATGTATATTATAATGGATGCTTGGTTATATATAGAGAAGACTTTCTTGCTCGTCATGATAGTATGCTATTTGGTTTCACTTTATCTTAACATGTTGACTTGTATTGGTTTACTGTTTTACTCTCACATGTTGATAAAGCCCTTAGGATCTGTACTCGACTACTGGGACTATGATGAGATCATACTAGTGGGGCCGCGGTAGTCGATGAGTACATCCTATAACTGTTCCTAGTCGAGGGTATATCGAGACAGGGCATCGATACACCAGAGTAGACTAGCGTATACGCATCTTGACCCATATGATGGGCGATGGATGATCCCATATCCATCGGTGTTTGACATCAGAGATGGTGTACGGGTGCTCAGTGGAGACTGGGTACACTGGACGGACTCGCCGAGAACTCCCAGATGGTGATATACCACACGTCAGATGGCAGTTCTCCGGTGACACTGGTACAGGGTAGTCTGTAGACCCGAGATCGTCATAGAGTCTTGTGTGATTCCCACTGTGCTTTGATTTCCACCTTACCACGTCCAAGAGGGCGTGCAAAACGGTGGCTTTTGGGTACAGTCCCGAATCACATGGAGGCAATGAGAGATAGGAGGGGATTCGTCTCTCCCGGTATAGGGAGTTGATGTTGTGCTGTGTTCGATTGGCTATAACTGGAAGTCCCTGGCCAGGGCTGATATGGAGATTTACTGGTAAGTGTTACTAGTAGTTTCTCGACCCGTTATGAGCCATACATCGACACGACTTATCGGTTACTGGGGTCTGACGTATACCACCCCTAGACTTGATATGCGACATATCAGACGAACAGACCGGACTGTACGGGAGTGTTACTGATCGGATTCACAGGAGAACGGACAGGCTAGCTTGTTGATCTTCTGATCGCTCAGTACCTGGGTGGCTGTTACGTTTAGCTGACCGCTTGCAGCTTGTGGGTGTTTGATATGATCATCACCTGCTACCGGCGTATTGACGATTCTTTAGAGTCCTACACAGAGGTTTCTTGGCTCAGGCGAAACAGAGTAGTGGCACATATGTGATATGCGCAGGAGCGAGAATAATGCGATATGGGATACCGTATTAGATTCTCGCGATATATGGATATGAACCGGGTCATCGGATCAAGTGTTGATTCGATGAATCGGTACATGATATATTAGTCGGTTATATTCGATATATCCGGATCGTCGGATCAAGTGTTGATTCGATGATTTAATATATAATAATATATATATGATATATTATTATATTAACTAATATTGGCTTACTTTATTATTTCATTTTCTCAGTGGATGATACATTGATATATATGCGATATATGTTAATTGTATTATTTTCTTTTGTTGCAAATATATAATATATATGTGATATATATTATTGTGACATGATATGATTAATTGTTAAACATGTTTAAGGATGATTAATTGAGGTTAGGGTTTGATTGGGTTTAGTTGCTTCAAGTTCTTTCTAGAAGCAATTTTCTTTTGTCATTTGTAAAGATATTTTGGATGACACATTTTTTAACTTAACCAAACCCTAACCCTAGTTGTTTCTCTACACATTCTCATCCATTCATCCTTGACCATGGTTAATAATTAAATCATATGTTTATATTTCTATTCATCACAAAAGAAAATAAATGATCATTTTCCTTTTCCATTTATCATCTTCTTCTTCTCTCTTGAAAGAAGAAGCTCTCTTGATTTTCTTAAGTGATGATAAAATATGAGAAAATGATATAGAAAGAAAGCAAAATCACTACTCTCTCATCCTCATCTCATCTAGCCCTTGGGATTAGGGTGTTCTTCTCTTTAGAGTGAGATAGCTTGAGTTCTTCGAAACCTCGACGTAGATCATCGGAGATTTGGATTACGACGAGCTAGAATGGATCGTTCGAGTCGTGGAGCCTCTCATGAGTCCGGGAGATCGTGGATCGCGGCAAAGGGACTTCTACTCGGAGCTTGTGAAGTGAAGGAGAGGACTACAAAGGTTGTAATCCCTCACACTTAGATAAATGTTATCTATTTGCATGTTAAACCCTAATAATCTAGCAAAGATCCCGGCTTTGGGTTGTTCGGCACGTCTAAAATTTAATCCGGGCATGTTTGATGCCTTAAGAACCTTCACAAGAGTGCCTAGGAACCCTACAGTGGTATCAGAGCCTAGCTAGAGCATTAGGCGATGTGTTTACGAAGTTAAAACTCCGATCGAACCCGAAACGACGAAACTTGACCCCTCTCTGGAAATTTTTTAAATTTTGGGTTTTTTCTGAATTAAAAATATGTAAAAAAATCAGCAGGGAAATATAAGAATTACCATAAAACCCGATCCCCTAATTCGACCAAACGGCCGCGGAAGGGCGGCGTAAGCATGGCTTGCGCGGCGCTTCCGCGGCGGAACAGTGAAATCTTGACACGTGGCTTCATGGTAATTCCCGTAGTTACTTGCTGAGTGTTCTGGATATTTTTATTCTGTTCCAGGTGTTTAAAATTCTGGGGTTTGTTTTGTAATAGTAGACTCGATCGGAAATTTTTAATTCGTATTTCTTTCCGGATATTTAGAAACTGTTAAACTGGTTGAACGGATATCATTAACCCACTTTGTTCCGGCACGGCAAATTTTCAAGCGTTGAATTTTTATTGGGTTTAAATCTTTCGGAAAATTGTACAAGTTAAGCGGTGGACCCTCTAGAAGACAACAAACCTTAACTCGATTATGTGACCGTCTTGAACTGCCTTTTGAACCTTCGGGTTTGGGGCAGTACGGCGTGCCACATGTGAGGCGTTGGCTTGGCCCTTCTACGGCTGGATCACTGGTACTGTGACATATTCTGGGATTATTTGAACTCCGCTCAAGAGTTGAGCACTTCGGGAAATTTTGGGTGTTTGATTATCTGTTCAAATAGTTTAATACAGTATATTTATCTGGAATGTGATACAATATGTGGAATTCATAGAGTTAGGCATGAAATGCGGAATATGTGATATTTCGGATTTACGATGTCTAAAGTGATTGTGGATTCCAAATATTGTAGTTTTACACTTTCCTTTCTGTGACCGTAAGCGTAGTATGTGGTGTATCGCCGGCTTCGTTGCTATACATCAACGACAATCGGGATACGCATACTTGCTTACGTTGATGATATGAGATATTATGTGTTGCTGTGATATGTTATATTGGATCGTCGCGATCAGAATAGCCGGGGGTTTTATGTGAGATGAGGGTTTTTATTTTCATTCATGTAAAATTCATTTGTAATGTAATATTCTTTTATTTGGGGCACTTCCAGGATGCGGTTGCTGTCACCAGTGTATATTATTTACTTTTCCGCATTAGGTAGACCCAAGGTGGGGAGCACAAGTAACCGGGTTCTAGGGTCCAGTGGGGGGCCATCTCGAGGAGTCGAGACCGGGTCTCCTAACCCTAGAATTGGCAGAGTTACTTGCCGCTCTCGTAGGGGTCTTGGGATGTGGGTTTGGCTATTCGTCGCGACCGTGGAATCCGTGTTTTATACAGGCTCGTATTAAAAACACGGACGTCCTAGTATATCCAATATTTCATATATGTTCTTCTGCTGCTATGTTCTGTGATGAGATCATATTACTGCCTGAGATGAATGCTTATACTATATATATATATATATGCTGATATATAAATATTACTGCTTTCGTTTCTTCTGTGATGCTTAGGAAGCATAAGCTGATGGGGATTTTATTAATGAGATTAATAAAAGAAAAGAAACCTAAAGATGTTGTAGAATCAAAAACTTTATAAAAGGGGTAGCTACAGTTTTGCTTTGCACAGTGATATATGCGATATATCCTGCACCTTATTCGATGAGGAAAGGACCGAGATCCCTTCACCGGGAGTGACTCCTTTAGCAAAACTGGCAGATGCTACAAAACGCGGTTTGTCTTTTGATTGCTTTTAGTGTTTTGCTTTGCACAGCGGTATATATGATATATCCTGCACCTTATTCGATGAGGAAAGGGCCGACGATCCCTTCACCGGGAGTGACCCCTTTAGCGAAACTAAGAAAAGCCTCAAAAACACTCCTTTTCAAAACTACTAGATTCTACGACGATATCAAGTTCGTTACGCTCAGGGTTTTCTGAAAAACCTGCGTAGCCCTCCGTCATTTCAGATAAAGACTGTTTAGTATTCGTGCTGCGTTTGTTGGCCTTTGTCAAGGCGTAGTGTGCGGTAGCTAACTGGTACTTATCTGTTTAAACATATGATGTGATTGGATTAGGGTATTCGTACGACCTTGTTGGCCTTTGTCAAGGGTCGTGCGGGTGGGTTTGATTTCAATCAAGAAATGACGGGTTGAACTTGACTAGCTTCCTATGGTTTGTTGGCCTTTGTCAAGGTCATAGGGGTTAGGGGCAAAAGCATTATCGGGAATTTCAAGTGTTGAAATTTGCAATGAGATTGCATACCTCCTATGAGATAGTTGGATCCCGATACCCACTGCGAGTAAGAGTTACTCCTGGGAGAGTTTTACACAGGACAATTAGTCATTCAAGTAGGTGTCTAGAAAAGTGTTAACAAGGTTACGCCTCTGGGAAAACGAGGTTTACTAATTAGGTCCGTGCGAAAGCACGGGGAACCTCCCTCAAAGTACCGACACTGATCTGGCTGAAAGATTGACGAAATTGTAGGGTGTAATTAATCCCGGCTAATCTTACCTTTTAGGGTTTTAAGGTAGATTTGATAAAAACAGTGGGAGACATCCTGATTAGATAAGATAATAACCAATCTAATCTTGCAAGAGCATACGCTAAAGTGTTTTCTTCTCTCTCTCTCCAGGTAGCGACTATTTCAGGCCATAATCAAGATAATAATATGGATGTATTGACTGAACCTAATTATTGTACTGAGCAATGGAACGTTGAACCCGTTCTTTCTTATAAGAGTTATAAGACTGAACAGGAAACAGGAGAATATCTGGATTCTCACGCCGCCCAAAAGAACATGCATGTTGATGCATCTTCTTCAGGTGTGTTTGTTATTGAGAACTGTTTCTCAGTTCACCCTACGTCCTGGGTATTAGATACCGGATCAGGATCCCACATATGCAAACAGTTGCATGGGCTACGTAAAGGTAGAGAACTGCGAAAAGGTGATCATTCCGTTCAAGTAGGGAACGGTGCGAGTATTGTAGCCAAAGCAGTTGGCGAATATCACCTTGTATTACCAAGTCGTAATACACTGATTCTAAATGAATGCTATTATATACCGAACATGATGTGCAACATTATATCAGTTTCTTTATTGAGTAAAGAGGGATATAATTTTGTAGTACAGGATAATGTTATGAACATATTCCTAAATCAAAAGTTGATTGCATCAGGCTCGTTACATAATGGCATATTCATTCTAAATCAGAATACAGTCCTGAATATACAAAACTCACACAAGAGGAAAAGTTCAGATATGAACGAATCCTTCTTGTGGCATTGTAGACTTGGTCATATCAATGCGACTCGACTGGCAAAGTTACATAAAGATGGTTATTTGAATCCGTTCGAATTATCATCTTATGATACTTGCCATTCATGTCTCAAAGGAAAAATGACCAAAGCTCCGTTTAGTGGACACGGAGAAAGAGTTGCTGAACTCTTAGGACTGGTACATAGTGATGTATGCGGTCCCATGTCTACGCATGCCAGGAACGGTTCTTCCTACTTTATTACATTCACTGACGATCTCTCAAGATTCGGATATGTGTTCCTGATGAAACACAAGTCTGAAGCTTTTGAGAAATTCAGAGAATATAAGCACGAAGTAGAGAACCAAACGGGCAAAAGTATTAAGATTCTTCGATCTGATCGAGGAGGTGAATACTTAAGCGGTGAGTTCCTAGATTATCTAAAAGAGAATGGGATTCTCTCTCAGCTTACTCCTCCGTATACACCACAGCACAACGGTGTATCCGAGCGGAGGAATCGCACCCTATTAGATATGGTGCGCTCTATGATGAGCGAGGCTGAGTTACCTATTTCCTTCTGGGGGTATGCACTGGAGACAGCAGCATACCTATTGAATCAAGTTCCAACTAAATCTGTACCTACCACACCATATGAGATATGGAGTGGGAAGAGACCATGTCTTAAACGAGTTAAGATATGGGGTTGTCTGGCCTATGTCAAAAGGCAAAATCCAGACAAACTCGAGGCACGGTCAGTTCTATGCAAGTTTGTGGGATATCCTAAACATTCACATGGATATCTTTTCTACCATCGCGAGGAACAAAAGTTGTTTGTTTCTCGACATGCCACCTTTTTAGAAAAGGAATTTCTTACAAAAGAAATTAGTGGCAAAGAGGTAGAACTGGAAGAAGTTCCAGTAACACAAACTGCAACTGAAGATTTAGTGGAGCCAGAGGATTCAGTAGTACCCGACGAACCCCAACCTCTCCGCCGATCTAATAGGGTTTCTCGTCCACCTGAGAGATACTACGGTTTTCTTATTGATGGTGGAAGCGAGGATTGCATCATGGATGATGATGAACCCACTAGTTTCGAGCAGGCCATCACAAGTACTGACTCTGTGAAATGGCTGGATGCAATGCGATCTGAGATGGAATCCATGTACACCAACAAAGTATGGACTTTGGAAAATGCTCCTGAAGGGGTAAAACCCATTGGGAGCAAGTGGATCTTTAAAAAGAAATTTGGTGTAGATGGAAAAGTTGAGACTTTCAAAGCTAGACTTGTAGCAAAGGGTTTTCGTCAACGTCCAGGTGTGGATTATGACGAAACCTTTTCTCCAGTAGCTATGCTTAAGTCCATCCGGATCTTACTTGCCATTGCTGCATATCATGACTACGAAATCTGGCAAATGGATGTTAAGACCGCCTTTCTAAACGGTGATTTAGAAGAGTGCGTGTACATGACTCAGCCAGAGGGCTTCGTAGATAGTGGGAGCAGCGGAAAGGTGTGCAAACTGCTTAAATCCATTTATGGGTTGAAGCAAGCATCGCGGAGTTGGAACATCTGTTTTGATGTTGTAGTCAAAGAGTTTGACTTCATCAAAAATATAGATGAACCTTGTATCTATAAGAAGGTGGCAGAGGGTAAGGTAGTCTTTCTCGTATTGTACGTGGATGACATACTCTTGATAGGAAATGATATTCCTATGCTGCAATCAGTCAAGCTCTTCTTATCACAAAGATTCTCAATGAAAGATCTAGGTGATGCCTCCTGCATATTGGGAATCATGATCTATAGAGATAGATCTAAACGGATACTGGGATTGTCCCAATCCAGGTACATTGACACCATACTAAAGAGGTTTAGTATGGAAGAATCCAAACGTGGGAATCAGCCCACGATATCTGGACTCACTCTCTCCAAAGAGATGTCTCCCAAGACTGATTTGGAGAGAGCTCGCATGCAAGGGATACCCTATGCTTCGGCAGTAGGCTCTATCATGTATGCGATGCTATGTACCAGACCCGATGTAGCATACTCACTAAGTGTAGTGAGTCGGTATCAAGCAGATCCTGGAGAGAGTCATTGGACAGCAGTGAAGAACATTCTCAAGTACTTACGAAGGACTAAGGAGATGTTCTTGGTGTATGGTAATGGAGAACTCCAGGTGGAGTCCTTTACCGATTCCAGCTTCCAAAGTGATAAGGACGACTCTAAGTCGCATTCGGGTTTTGTCTTCACCCTCAATGGAGGGGCGGTATGTTGGAAGAGTTCCAAACAGGATACCGTTGCAGACTCAACGATGGAGGCTGAATACATCGCTGCCAACGATGCTGCCAAAGAGGCTGTCTGGATCAAGAAGTTCATTAGTGAACTTGGTGTGGTTCCATCCATTGAGCATCCAATACCTCTGTATTGCGATAACAATGGAGCTGTGGCTTTGGCCAAGGAACCCAGGTCCCATCAGAAGTCCAGACATATTCTGAGGCGGTATCACCTGATCAGGGAGATAGTTGATCGCCGGGAGATCGAGGTCAGGAGAGTAGATACGAAGGACAACACTGCGGATCCATTCACTAAGGCTATTCCCCAGATACAGTTTGAGAGATTATTCGGGATGCTAGGTATGAGATACTACAGCAGCTGGCCTTAGTGCAAGTGGGAGATTGTTAGTTATGTATATGCCCTAAAGGCCATTGTTGTACATATGATGTATATTATAATGGATGCTTGGTTATATATAGAGAAGACTTTCTTGCTCGTCATGATAGTATGCTATTTGGTTTCACTTTATCTTAACATGTTGACTTGTATTGGTTTACTGTTTTACTCTCACATGTTGATAAAGCCCTTAGGATCTGTACTCGACTACTGGGACTATGATGAGATCATACTAGTGGGGCCGCGGTAGTCGATGAGTACATCCTATAACTGTTCCTAGTCGAGGGTATATCGAGACAGGGCATCGATACACCAGAGTAGACTAGCGTATACGCATCTTGACCCATATGATGGGCGATGGATGATCCCATATCCATCGGTGTTTGACATCAGAGATGGTGTACGGGTGCTCAGTGGAGACTGGGTACACTGGACGGACTCGCCGAGAACTCCCAGATGGTGATATACCACACGTCAGATGGCAGTTCTCCGGTGACACTGGTACAGGGTAGTCTGTAGACCCGAGATCGTCATAGAGTCTTGTGTGATTCCCACTGTGCTTTGATTTCCACCTTACCACGTCCAAGAGGGCGTGCAAAACGGTGGCTTTTGGGTACAGTCCCGAATCACATGGAGGCAATGAGCGATAGGAGGGGATTCGTCTCTCCCGGTATAGGGAGTTGATGTTGTGCTGTGTTCGATTGGCTATAACTGGAAGTCCCTGGCCAGGGCTGATATGGAGATTTACTGGTAAGTGTTACTAGTAGTTTCTCGACCCGTTATGAGCCATACATCGACACGACTTATCGGTTACTGGGGTCTGACGTATACCACCCCTAGACTTGATATGCGACATATCAGACGAACAGACCGGACTGTACGGGAGTGTTACTGATCGGATTCACAGGAGAACGGACAGGCTAGCTTGTTGATCTTCTGATCGCTCAGTACCTGGGTGGCTGTTACGTTTAGCTGACCGCTTGCAGCTTGTGGGTGTTTGATATGATCATCACCTGCTACCGGCGTATTGACGATTCTTTAGAGTCCTACACAGAGGTTTCTTGGCTCAGGCGAAACAGAGTAGTGGCACATATGTGATATGCGCAGGAGCGAGAATAATGCGATATGGGATACCGTATTAGATTCTCGCGATATATGGATATGAACCGGGTCATCGGATCAAGTGTTGATTCGATGAATCGGTACATGATATATTAGTCGGTTATATTCGATATATCCGGATCGTCGGATCAAGTGTTGATTCGATGATTTAATATATAATAATATATATATATGATATATTATTATATTAACTAATATTGGCTTACTTTATTATTTCATTTTCTCAGTGGATGATACATTGATATATATGCGATATATGTTAATTGTATTATTTTCTTTTGTTGCAAATATATAATATATATGTGATATATATTATTGTGACATGATATGATTAATTGTTAAACATGTTTAAGGATGATTAATTGAGGTTAGGGTTTGATTGGGTTTAGTTGCTTCAAGTTCTTTCTAGAAGCAATTTTCTTTTGTCATTTGTAAAGATATTTTGGATGACACATTTTTTAACTTAACCAAACCCTAACCCTAGTTGTTTCTCTACACATTCTCATCCATTCATCCTTGACCATGGTTAATAATTAAATCATATGTTTATATTTCTATTCATCACAAAAGAAAATAAATGATCATTTTCCTTTTCCATTTATCATCTTCTTCTTCTCTCTTGAAAGAAGAAGCTCTCTTGATTTTCTTAAGTGATGATAAAATATGAGAAAATGATATAGAAAGAAAGCAAAATCACTACTCTCTCATCCTCATCTCATCTAGCCCTTGGGATTAGGGTGTTCTTCTCTTTAGAGTGAGATAGCTTGAGTTCTTCGAAACCTCGACGTAGATCATCGGAGATTTGGATTACGACGAGCTAGAATGGATCGTTCGAGTCGTGGAGCCTCTCATGAGTCCGGGAGATCGTGGATCGCGGCAAAGGGACTTCTACTCGGAGCTTGTGAAGTGAAGGAGAGGACTACAAAGGTTGTAATCCCTCACACTTAGATAAATGTTATCTATTTGCATGTTAAACCCTAATAATCTAGCAAAGATCCCGGCTTTGGGTTGTTCGGCACGTCTAAAATTTAATCCGGGCATGTTTGATGCCTTAAGAACCTTCACAAGAGTGCCTAGGAACCCTACAGGGTATTCATGTGCAGCATAGATAGATGTGTTGGTTTGGAACAGTCGTACTGCCTTGTTGGCCAAAGTCAAGGGTAGGTACGGGTGGATTCAAATTAACCTGGAGAACGACGGGTAGAACTTGACATGTGACTTATGATTTGTTGGCCAAAGTCAAGGTCATAAGAGCATGGGGCAAAAATCCATATCGGGAGTTTCAAAAGAACTGAAACTTGCTAGTGTTGCATACCATTTGGAGTGTGATGATTCTGGTAGGATTCCTTCAGTTTCGTCACGCGATGATATTTGGATCCCGATCCTACTGTGAGTATATGCTACTCCTCGGGAAATTTCTCACTTAATGATCAATGCTATAAACCTAGTAGGTGTCTAGAAAGGTGTTAGCGGGGCTACGCCCCCAGGGAAAAGAGGTTCTTAAATTAAGGAACTTCGCGAAAGTGTTGGATAACCTCCCTCGAAGTACCGACACCAGCCTAGCCGAACGGTTAAGCAAGTATTGTACGGTGAGATTGATCCTGACTAATTCTTCCTTTTTGGTTTGAGGAGGGATTTGAGAAACAGTGGGAGCCATCCTGTTTAGACAAACTAAAAACCACTCTAAACTTGCAAGAGCATCATGCTGAGTGTTTCTTCTTCTCTCTCCTAATTGCAGCGACCAATCGACATGACTGGACTTAAGTTACTTCTAGATAAAAACATACTGACCGGGCCAAACTACAAAGATTGGCTCAGGAATGTCAAAATGGCAATCACTTACAACAAGCTGGGGTATCTTCTTACCACCAAAGCTCCCCCTGTCCCAGGTCCCACCTCCAGCGTCGCGGATAAGAAAATCCGTAAGACTTGGGAAATTGATAGAGCGAAGGCCAAGTGCCTCGTACTTGCCTCTATGGACAACGAACATTAGAGGAGGCACGAGAATATGGACCTCGAATCCATATTTCTCCATACAAAAGAACTGTATGGAGAGCAATCTCGTATCGCAAGATACGAACTGTCGAAGAAGTTATTTTCGGCAAGGTTGGCCATCGGATCATCGGTAGCGGAACACGTGCTTAAGATGATTGCCTTCATTGAGGAGCTCACGGAACTTGGGACCACGTTAGAGAACGAGCTCTATACGGACTTGATTCTCCAGTCCCTTCCTTCCACTTACGCCCAGTTTATCCTGAACTTCAACTTACAAGAAAAAGAAGTTGAACTTTCAGAACTCCACAACATGCTGAGGAGTGCAGAGGGCACCCTACAGAAAGGTAGGGAAACATCCACTTTGTTTGTAGGAGGATCTTCCTCTTCTAGGTCCAAGGCGAAAGCCAAGGGAAAGAAGAAGAAAGCCCCCGCCAAACCAAGGGGCGGTGTTGGTAAAGTGGATACGAAGGGAAAGGCAAAGGCAACAAAGAAAGCGGGGCAGCTTGTGGATAAAGAAGAATGCTTCTATTGTCATAAGAAGGGACACTGGAAGAATGATTGCAGGGCTTGGAAAGCCAGGACACAGGAATTGAAGCAGGTTGCGGCTTCAGCTTCAGGTGTGTATGTTATTGAAAACTGTCTTTCAATAAACTCTACTTCCTGGGTATTGGATACCGGATCAGGATCTCATATCTGTAATTCTTTGCAGGCGTTGAGAAACCGTAGGGTTTTGAAGGCAGGTGACATGACCCTCAAAGTTGCAAATGGAGCTAGCATGGATGCTAAGGCCGTGGGGGACTATCACCTGGGAATGTCAGATGGACATGTTTTGGTTTTACGTAATTGCTTTTTTGTACCCAACGCAACTTGTAATATCATTTCTGTATCTTTGGTTTCTAAAGAAGGTTATGAATTTGCGTTTGTAAGCAATGTTGTAAACATTCACCTTAATCAAGTTCTGATTGGGTCAGGTACATTAAGCAATGGTATATACGTATTAAACCAACCACAGATTTTCAATGTCCAGAATACACACAAAAGAAAGTCTCCGGAAATAAATCAGACTTTCTTATAGCATTGTAAACTGGGTCACATCAATGAGAGAAGGTTGACGAAGTTGCATACAGAAGGATATTTGAATCCGTTCGAATATCAATCATATGCCACTTGTCAATCTTGTCTCAAAGGAAAGATGACAAAGACTCCGTTCACTGGACACGGAGTAAGAGCGAGCGAGCTCTTGGGACTCGTACACAGCGACGTGTGCGGTCCAATGTCTACACATGCGCGAAGCGGTTATTCTTACTTCATTACTTTTACGGATGACTTTTCAAGGTACGGTTATGTCTTCTTAATGAAACATAAGTCCGAAGCCTTTGGAAAATTCCAGGAATATAAGAATGAAGTAGAAAAACAAACCGGCAAAAGTATCAAGATTCTAAGATCGGATCGAGGTGGTGAATACTTGAGTGCCGAGTTCCTGGACTATTTAAAAGAGAACGGAATTCTCTCTCAGCTTACTCCTCCATACACTCCGCAACATAACGGTGTATCGGAGAGACGGAACCAAACCCTATTGGATATGGTACGGTCCATGATGAGTAACGCTGAGTTACCGCGATCATTCTGGGGGTATGCGCTAGAATCAGCTGCATACCTTTTGAACCGAGTTCCAACTAAGACTGTGCCTATTACACCATATGAGATGTGGTGTGGGAAGAGACCCTATCTTAAGCACATTAAGACATAGGGATGTCCAGCTTTTGTTAAAAAGCAGCATGCGGACAAGCTCGAGGCACGCTCAGTACAGTATAAGTTCGTGGGATATCCAAAAAACTCCAAGGGATATTTCTTCTACTGCGAAGAGGAACAAAAGGTTTTTGTTTCTCGTCATGCCTACTTCTTGGAAACTGAGTTTTTGGAAACCCAGATAAGTGGGAGCACAGTAGAACTGGATGAAATTCCAGAACCACGAGTTATTACTGAAAGCTTAGTGGAACCAGAGAGTTCAAAAGAATAGGACATTCCTACGCCGCTCCGCAGAAGTAGTAGGCAGTCTCATCCGCTCGAGAGATACTACGGTTTTCTCATAGACGGGGATAGAGAGGATTGCATCATAGATTATGATGAGCCTACTAGCTTCCAGCAAGCCGTTCAGAGCGTCGACTCGGTAAAATGACTGGATGCAATGCGGACCGAAATGGAGTCCATGTACACCAACAAAGTATGGACGTTGGACATTGCTCCAGACGGGGTAAAACCCGTAAGATGCAAGTGGATCTTCAAAAGGAAGATTGGTGTAGATGGACAGGTTGAGACCTATAAAGCTAGACTGGTTGCAAAGGGTTTTCGTCAAAGACCTGGTTTGGACTATGACGAGACTTTTTCTCCAGTAGCTATGCTGAAATCCATTCGGATCCTTCTTGCTATTTCTGCCTTCCACGATTATGAGATTTGGCAGATGGACGTAAAGACCGCTTTTCTAAATGGAAATTTAGAGGAGTTAGTGTATATGGACCAGCCAGAGGGTTTCATTCAGAGTGGGAGCAGCGGAAAGGTGTGCAAGGTGCTTAAGTCCATTTACGGACTAAAGCAGGCATCGCGGAGTTGGAACATCTGTTTTGATGAGACGGTCAAGGAATTTGGCTTTATCAAAAATCCAGATGAACCATTCATCTGTAGTAGATTTGTAGCGAGAACTGTAGTATTCCTCGTTTTATACGTGGATGACATTCTCTTAATAGGAAATGACATTCCTATGCTACAATCTGTCAAGGGGTTCTTGTCACACAGGTTCTCCATGAAAGACCTGGGTGATGCCTCATACATCCTGGGGATCCGGATCCATCGTGATAGATCCAAGAGGATATTAGGACTTTCACAGTCCAGGTACATCGACACCATACTGAAAAGATTCAGTATGGAAGATTCCAAGCGTGGTAACCTACCGGCTTGTCACGGGATCACCCTCTCTAAAGAGATGTCTTCCAAGACTGATTTGGAGAGGGATCGCATGTCTATTATACCCTACGCTTCTGCGGTAGGCTCTATAATGTATGCGATGTTGTGTACCAGACCGGATGTAGCTTATGCACTGAGTGTGGTAAGCCGGTATCAGTCAAACCCTAGGGAGAAACACTGGATAGCGGTAAAGAACATTCTCAAGTACCTGAGAAGGACTAAGGAGATGTTCTTGGTGTATGGCGGAAAAGACCTCCAGATCGAGTCCTTTCCTGACTCCAGCTTCCAGAGTGACAAGGATGATTCCAAGTCCATGTCGGGTTTTGTCTTTACCCTCAATGGAGGGGCGGTGTGTTGGAAGAGTTCCAAACAGGAAACCGTTGCAGACTCGACGATGGAAGCGGAATACATCGCTACATCTGATGCCGCAAAAGAAGCTGTCTGGATGAGGAAGTTCTTGAAAGAACTTCAGGTGGTTCCGTCCATTGTTGATCCAATACCTCTGTATTGCGACAACAACGGGGCTATAGCTTTAGCGAAGGAACCCAGGTCCCATCAGAGATCCAGACAAATCTTGAGGCGGTATCACCTGATCAGGGAGATCGTGGATCGCCAGGAGATCGAGGTTCGGAGGGTTGCTTTAGAAGATAACACTGCAGATCCATTCACCAAGGCCTTGCCCCAGACTCAGTTCGAGCGGCTGATCGAGATGATAGGTCTTCGATACGCCAGTACATGGCCTTAGTGCAAGTGGGAGATTGTTAGTGTATATGCCCTAGAGGCCATTACTGCATCATACTAGTTTGTATATTACTTAATGGAAGCTTGGGATATTCACAGTTGTATATACAATCTTGCTCAAAATAGTAGTATGCTACTTGGTTTGTTTCTACTTCAATGTGTACATGTGTTTATTTTAGTATATCACATATACACATTAGTGGAGCTCTTAGGATCTTTGCTTGATTGCCAGCGTTGTGATGGCAGTCACACTAGTGGGGGCTGGGTAATCTATAAGCACATCCTTATACAGGTCCCTAGTCGCAGGACTATCGAGACAGGGTATCGATACTCCAGAGTAGACTAGCGTATGCGCTTCTCATCCCAGTGTGGGAGATGGTCTGTCCCACAGCCATTAGTACGTCGTACTGGAGATAGTATACGGGTGCTCGTTAGGTTACGAGTACACTGGACAGGACTCGTCGGGAACTGACCGGTTGGTACTATACCTATCGTCAGTTATCAGTTCCCAGGTAACATGAGTACAGCTTAGTCCGCTGACTTGACATTGTCACTTAGCCTCGAGTGTGTTCCCACTGTACTTTGATTACTACCCTACCACGGCTCAAAGGAGTCGTGCAAACAGGTAGTAGTTGGGTGCAGTCCCGAAGCACTTGGAGGCAGTGACGGTTAGACAGGATTCGTCTCTCCCGGTATTGGGGGTTGACATCGCGCTGTGTCTAGGAGAGCCATTACACGAGTAGTCCCTGGCCAGGGCCAGCGAGATATACTGGTAGGCTTCCAGTGTTATCTCAGGGTGTTTTGGGCTTCACTCCGACAAGACTTGTACCGCTATTAGGGGACTGATGTTTATCGCCCCCCTAGGCCCGCCATGCGACGTATCAGACGAACAGACCGGACTGTACGGAGACTGTCACATTCAGGCTCGGTAGGAGTTCAGATGGGTTTCACCTCGTCAGTCTTCTTGTCGGCATCTACCTGGGGACCGTTACGCACAGCTAGTGCCGCTTGCGGTCTGTGGTTAAACCCACTGCCAGCGTAGTGTCAAGTCTTTAGAGTCCCACACAGAAAGTTATTCGCCTTTAGGCAAAAGAGTAGAGGTCGCATGGTTTTGCGACAGGTCGCATGGTTTTGCGACAGGGTTCGGTCACATCCGTGCACTTATGCACATACAGTGTCCAGACAGTTAACACTAGCGGGCTTTGGTTTAAGCCAGATCCTAGTGTACGTTTTGGGATTGGATTTATCCAGTATGTATTCGTGTTCCTCGGAACGCAGATCCGGGTGTGTATGCACAGTTAACGGAGAGACAGAGGCAGAGGATTCTCATTAGGGTTGTTGACTGTTGACTATTGACTTTTTGCTCAACCCTAATGAGAATATGATATGTAATTAACAATAATATTAATTAAGTATTATGGTGACATGGTTGTTGAAGAGTTGACTTTGTTGACTTGTTGACTTTGTTGACCGGTTGACTAGGTTGGACTAGTTGACCATCATGATGACAATGGCTATCATTTCATGGCAAAGACTTTTTACTTGCTTGTTTCTCTTGTGAAAAATGAGTGCATGAAATGATATGGCTGTTGTAGCTTAAACCATCACATAATACTTGATTGCTATGATTTGTGATGATGGCTTAGGATTATGAGAGCCAAGAGAGAAAAGTTTTTCTCATTCTATCATTTTCATTCTCTCTCTTGTGTTCTTGAGCTCTCATCTTCTTCCTCTTGCTCTCCCTCTCTTTAGTCTATGGTTCACTTGTCTCATGTGTTGAGAACCAAGATCCATAGAGAAAATCCCAACACACTCTCCTCTATTCACTCTAGTACACAAGGTTTAGCAAACCGAGTGAACTAGTTTCTTCAAAGCTCGAAGAAGAAGCCAAAGGTAGAAGCTTTCAGGTGGATCGATCTTCGGTGCAAGGAGACGACGGGGTGAAGCCGATCCGGACAACCATCGAGGCTTGAAGACGAAGGAGTTCAAGAAAGAAAGGTATAACCCCCTAACCGAGTAGTTAACAACTCCTAGTTAGGTTGTTAGTTAGATGTTTAACAAAGATCCGGTTTTGAGTCCATGTTACCGCCTCTAGAAAATTGTTTTTCACCAAATTCCGCATGCCCGAAAGTACCGGGAGAGGTAGCATGGACTTACAGTGGTATCAGAGCCTAGTTAAACTCTATCTAACATGTTAGCAAAGTAACTAGAAGATCGATCAAAGAAAAAGTCACGAAACGAACCCGATATGTCAAGTTTCTGCCGATTTTTTTTCTGTTCAAAAATTGATAAATTTCATCTTAAAAATCGGCTCAGGTTTTTTATAGAATAACCACAAAATTTGGTCCCACGAACCGATCAAAGCGCCGCGGAAACGCGGTGGGAGCACGCTCCCGCCGCGGTTCCGCGGCCGAGTTGACTCGGCCGAGATCCAAATTTAGTGCAGTGTATTTCTGGGGTTGTTTTGGGATTTTTGGAATGTCTTTTCAGCCCAGATTTTCCAGAACGAAAATTTTGTGTTTGGGGCCTAAAAATCCGTATTTTTTGATCGAACTTCTAAAGACTTAAGCTGACGGGTTTTTCTGTGATGTGATATTTGTATTGAACGTCTGCTAATCGCTATATATCGATTAGTGGGGGTTATACAACTGTGATCTGTAATGTTATTGGTTTGTGTATATGAATTCATTGGATTGTCGCAGGTGAATAGCCGGGGGTTGAAAGACGAGGGTTTTCTTTTCTTTCAATTCATGTAAATTTGTAAATTGATGTAATAATTATTTGTATGGCCGCACAACCGGGTCGGGGTTGTAGCCGTCATTGTATAATTTCTTTTTACTGTTTTTGCTCCTAGGATAGACCTATGGAGGGGGTGCACAAACTACCGGGTATGCCGAAGTGCCGAGTGGCCAACTCACGGGGTTGAGGGAGGTTTCTTCGCTTCGGGTACTTGGCGGGTAGTTTGCCTCATCCGTAGGGGTCTTGGGTGGGGTTTTCGCTATTCACCGCGACCGTATAATCTGCTTTTCGTTACAGGCTCGTACGAATTGCTGGTTCCTAGAATATCCAATGTATTCATCTGTGATCTGAAATGGCTATCATTGCAATGTATATCTATATATGATATTATTTAGGCGTTGCTTATGTTTTACAGCCGCGCTAGCCCAGCCCCCGCTCTGTCGTTAGTTAAGTAACCTAACGGGTAATGACGGGGCCCCGTGGCGAATGCGAATGGCATAAGCGTACGTCATATTTTGGTTGTTTTCTGCAATGGTAGGATTAAATGATGGGACGCATTAAAAGAACTAATGCAAGAATATCACGCATTAAAAGAACTAATGCAAGAAAATAAACCAAGTAAAAGTCGTTGGAACACTTTCGAAAAACCACTCGGTTCTTTTCAAAACAAACTTTTAAAATGCGGAGTTTGAGCCACTCCTTTTAAAAGCTATCTCGTTCCATCGATTATATCAAGTTCTCTACGTTCACGGTTTCGCCAAAACCATTCGTAGCCCTCCGTCGTTTCACATGAATAGTCAATAGTATTCAAGCGATGTTTGTTGGCCAAAGTCAAGGCATAGTGATTGGTAGCTATTGGGTATTCATGTGCAGCATAGATAGATGCGTTGGTTTGGAACAGTCGTACTGCCTTGTTGGCCAAAGTCAAGGGTAGGTACGGGAGGATTCAAATTAACCTGGAGAATGACGGGTAGAACTTGACATGTGACTTATGATTTGTTGGCCAAAGTCAAGGTCATAAGAGCATGGGGCAAAAATCCACATCGGGAGTTTCAAAAGAACTGAAACTTGCTAGTGTTGCATACCATTTGGAGTGTGATGATTGTGGTAGGATTCCTTCAGTTTCGTCACGCGATGATATTTGGATCCCGATCCTACTGTTAGTATATGCTACTCCTCGGGAAATTTCTCACTTAACGATCAATGCTATAAACCTAGTAGGTGTCTAGAAAGGTGTTAGCGGGCCTACGCCCCCAGGGAAAAGAGGTTCTTAAATTAAGGAACTTCGCGAAAGCGTTGGAAAACCTCCCTCGAAGTACCGACACCAGCCTAGCCGAACAGTTAAGCAAGTATTGTACGGTGAGATTGATCCTGACTAATTCTTCCTTTTTGGTTTGAGGAGGGATTCGAGAAACAGTGGGAGCCATCCTGTTTAGACAAACTAAAAACCACTCTAAACTTGCAAGAGCATCATGCTGAGTGTTTCTTCTTCTCTCTCCTAATTGCAGCGACCAATCGACATGACTGGACTTAAGTTACTTCTAGATAAAAACATACTGACAGGGCCAAACTACAAAGATTGGCTCAGGAATGTCAAAATGGCAATCACTTACGACAAGCTGGGGTATCTTCTTACCACCAAAGCTCCCCCTGTCCCAGGTCCCACCTCCAGCGTCGCGGATAAGGAAATCCGTAAGACTTGGGAGATTGATAGCGCGAAGGCCAAGTGCCTCGTACTTGCCTCTATGGACAACGAACATCAGAGGAGGCACGAGAATATGGACCTCGAATCCATATTTCTCCATACAAAAGAACTGTATGGAGAGCAATCTCGTATCGCAAGATACGAAGTGTTGAAGAAGTTATTTTCGGCAAGGTTGGCCATCGGATCATCGGTAGCGGAACACGTGCTTAAGATGATCGGCTTCATTGAGGAGCTTGGGGAATTAACTCGTTTGAGCGACTAGAAAATTCACAACATCCCTGTGGACCGACCCGTATTCACCGGCTAGCTACCAAGCGACGCCGTTCTTGATTGCGGTTAATAGATAGTTTTTGAGATCAATCAAATGGCGTCGTTGCCGGGGATGGCGTGTTATTTCCTTTTTGCAATTTCGGGTTAATCATAATTAAAAAAATCATAAAAACTGAAAAATCAAAAAAAATATCATCTGTTATTTTTTGGAAAGGGTATTTTTTGTGAATCTTTGCAGGATCAACGGATCTGGAAAAATCGAGAGTGCGAAATAGAAAAAGGTAGTTCAGAACAGAAAGGGATTGGAACAACAGAGCGGCACAATTTTTTCAGAGACCTGAAACTTCAAATCCGTCGCCCTTCCGCCGTGCAAGCGAGCTCCCGCCGCGGTTCCGTGGTCCATTTGCCACGTCAGCGCGCGAATTTTGCACTGTTTGCTCCCCTTTTCCCTCTTCTGCCAATCCCCATATATCTTTTGTCGAATTTTCTGCAGGATTCTTTGCGCTTAAAAAATCTTCCCCCTTCTCAATAACAAATCTTGTGCAGGATTCTTTGCGCTGCGCTTAAAATAAAAAAAGATTTGATTGCAAGTGGTGATATACTGTTTTGCATATCTTTAATCGGATTTTAAGGAGCTTTTGACCAATTCAGATTGGGTGGGGATTTCATCACCCTTCCCAGGACCGTAGAAATCACATAAGACATTTGCATTGACCATTCTTAATTAAAAAATACTAGACTCAACCCTAAGGACTTCGAGCTCAATAGGACAGAGGACTAGTTATAGGCATCGACCGTTTATCCTAACCTGACTTTGCGGTGTCTAGGCAAGTGTGTCTATGGCAAGTGGTTACTTAATTTGGACCGATACTTGTAGCGGGGAGCCTCCCACTTACCTGGAATATACCCGGCCGCAATTGGCGGTGAAGAGGCGGTTTGAGATCCTATTTCTAGCCCTTTGGAACAGTTAGGAGCTGTCTAGCTGACCTAGGTGACCCTAGATCTAGGCCTGATTGTGCATTTGTGGTTGATCGCATTTGTGTCAAAGTCTCTTTTCAAAAAAAATCTTTTTGCAAAATTTCCAAATATAGAGAAAAAGGAAAAAGGAAATTTTTTTTTTAACAAAACTTGCAAAGTTTGCCGCTAAGAAATCCTTGCACCACCTACCTTCTTTCTCTTCTCTTTCTTCTATCATGGGTACCCCACATCACAAATCTCTTGCCGAACTTTGGTATCCCGAACCTAACTTTGCCTCGTACGTCAATTGTTTCGGTCGATTTAAGGAAGACCCCTCCATGCCCAAAATTTCTTTGAAAGATCAAATAGAAGCGTCTAGGAGAAACAGTTCGACGTCGCAACCCACTTTGTGTCAACCATGTCAACCTTCACCACCTTCGTACGTTGATACCACTTTTTCGAGTCCTGTTGTAACTCCTAAGCCGATGTCTATTGCTGAGCGCATTGCACAATCTCGTAGCCGATCTTTCACTCCTCTCCACACATCTAGTTCTAGGGGTCAACAAGTCCATTCACCTTTTTATCCAACTATTGATCCTACTCCTGTCCAACCATCCACTTCCTACCAATCCTACCCGACTTTCTCACGTTCACTAGACACTGTTTCTACACAGCCTTTTGGGAGTTTCACGTATCCAAACACTTTCGAATCTTTTACCGAAACCCCTTCACAACCCATGTCTAATTTGGAACAGTCGTTGGAGGCTTATATTTCTGCAACAAATAAAATGGTTAGGAATGTGGATGCGTCCATTGCCGCACTTATGCAACCGAGTGAACCGGTAGCTAGTTTCCAACTAGCTCCAAATTTTCCAATGTATAAGGAGGCGGTTGGACAGAGTGAGAATTTGAGAGGAGAGTTCTACACCTTTCCAAATCAAACCTACCCATACCCAGTTGAAGCCCACAACTCCGGTTTCCCATCGATTGTCCCAAATGATTCACAAGTTGAAAATAAAACATTTAACGAGTTGTGTGACTTTGTAGTGCTTGATTTGCCAGACTGTGAAGAACCCCTTTCGAGTGAAACCACACCGAATCATTTTGAACTTTACACCTCCTCTCTAGAATCTGAATTGAAAAATATCCATGCTTTTGATGAGGTGTCTAAGAAAATTGATTTTCACTTGATTGAGGATATTGACGCTGGGAATATTTTGGATGATGAACCCGTAAATTTGACTGAAATTTTATCTCCAATTCATCATCCCGAGTCATTAAATGTTTCTCCCGAACATCATATACGTCTTGATTTTGATGATAATGGCATGGATAAGCTAAATTTTGAGGAGAATTATGAGGAGAGTATTAAGGATAATATTGAGGTTGAACCATTTTTGTTTGATGTGTCGGATTTTCCAATTCATCCTCCTACTATTACACTTCCTAAATCAAACACCCTCCTTTCCATCGTTCCGACCACACAAAAGATCACGCTTGAAGACTGTGAGCTTGAAAAATTTCTCTTTGAATCTGACACAGTTCTCACAGACGATAATGATTACGAGTGTTTCACTTTTTCGGACGATGTTGAAAACTCACCTCCCGAGTTTGAGTCCTTTACATTTTCAGATGAGTTAGTTGAACCATCAGACTCGGTTGCTTACAGTCATTTCGAACTATTGATGGAATCCTTCAAGTTCGAGACAGATTACTTAGGTAAGAATAAGACTATCCCTAAATCACTCCCTTTCGTCCTTCCTATCGTTCCGACCGTGCAAGAGACCGTTACGCTCCCATCTCCTATACCAAGTTCGACGTGCCCATGCTTTCTTGCGAATCTTGAAGGATTTGACCCCATTTCTCGACATGTTGATAGATTAGCACAATCACTTTTAACACATCGGTCATCACAAATTGTGCTAATTTATTCCCTCAATTTACACCCTCAAGATCGTACTCCACTTCTTTCTCTTTTCCACCATTCTTCTCCCCCACCGAGACCATATTCTACCTTTCTTCCCACACGGTCTCGTGTGCTTCTCATTTCCTTTCTTTCCATTCCATTCTTTCACCAACTCTACCATTACCACAATAGAATTTTTGAATGGTTGGTGCTAACCTTTGGCTTGTGTAAGACCAAGTTTAAGTTTGGGGGGAACCTTGTTGTATATATATATTTTTTGTTATTCTTTTAACAATAAAAAAATTATAAATAAATAAACAGGGGAGTGCCGGCATTTTGACCCTCTTGGTGTAGCATGACAGTGAGGACACTGTCAAGTTTAAGTTTGGGGGTATGCTCGGTACGTCTTCTTCCTTCGCATTCATATGTATATTTTTGCATTTGCATATTTATTTGAAAACCCATAAAAATTGAAAAATTTTGAAAAATTATAAAAATTATTGTATTCAATTTTGGCTTATTTGACTAGAGTTTGACAGATAGGTTAACTAGCTAGGAACAACTAGATCTTAGACGTAGTAAATTAAAAACCCTAAAGATAACCTTCCTTAAAGTTTAGCAGTAGAAAGTATATGTCTTTGTAGTTTATTTAGAAATAGGCAAATTTTTTTGGGCTAAGTCGAAACAAAGGAAAAGTATTGATATCTTTATTAAAGTGTAAGTTTGAAAAATAATTCCTAGCTTAAGTCTAGATTCTGAAAATGTATACCCTACAATTTGCACAATCACGCACCTTGAAACTTGGAATAGTATAAGAGACCTTGAAATTCTCTTGTCTAAAATCCTTAGTACAATGAAAATAAAAGAAAAAAAAATGAACACTGGTTTTTGTGATTACTTAAGGCTGCAAAAATAGAAAAATATTTAGCGAGGGCGCTTCATCACCTAGTGCCTTAGACCAACTGGTTTGGGAGTCACTGCTAAAATCCTTGGGTGTTGCAAGACTAGGAATTACGCTTTAAAGCGCAAACGCATTTTGTAATCGGTCGTTGGTACCTCAAGAAGTATTAACGATCGCATGAAGGATGTGTAAGCTAAATTCATTTAAAAATTCACCAATTAAGAAGTGCTTTGGATAACGGACGAGAGTATGATTGCTTGATTTGAATTTCCAAGTGTAGGGGTGATCTATACACACACGTGGGGATATGTGATTGGAGTTTAGATGAGAGAGAGGAATGAATAATAGAACTTGTATCTTTAGTAGAGTTGATAAAAATTCCTAAGTGGAGATGGAACCCTAGAAGGAAAACTTAAGAGATGCCGAAAGCTAAGTAGGTCTGCAAAACATATATAATCTTAAGTTAAATGATGAGGAAGTGTGAAGAATATGAGTGGATAATTTACGGGTCGAAGATAATAGAATTCTTTGTTAGAAAGCCTAATTGGAGAATAAAAGTTAATGGGCCGAATTGATAGGATTTTGTGGGTAGTATCCGCTGAAAACCCTCAGGAGACAACACTCCTCCTACTAGGGACACCTAGAGGTTTAACGGCTTGTTGCACGTGTTCAGTGCAATCGCATTTCCCTGCGAAAGTGCGGTTAGGTTTTTGTGGAGAATAAAAAAATAAGTTTCCTCGAGGACGAGCAAAAGATAAGTTTGGGGGTATTTGTTCATACCATAATATTGCATTATTATATTCCATATTCTTATTCGTTTTATAAATAAACAGGTGCTTTTGACCCATGTCTGCTACATAGTACAGGTTACAGGTTCTTGGATCTAAAACAGTGAAAAAGATAAAAGACAATGCAAAAGTGGAACTATAACCAACAAATAGAACGATATTGATCAAGCCTACATAAAAGATAAAGTTCACGAAGTACAAGGCGGTGCAAGGTCCAAGATTTCGTCTCGAAGCAACGGTTAAAATCCACTACATTATTCACTGGAGATCTGGAAGAAACCTCGAAGCCCAATTGAGAAAAGTACAGAAGAAATAAGAAGAACAAAATTACCAAAGCCAGCCCAAGAAAGATGAAGGCCCAAGCCCACTGTTGGACCGCGGAACCGCGGCCAAACAGGGCCTCGGGCCGCGGTTCCGCGGCCGTCCAGAGATCTTGGTGGAAATAAAAATTTTCATAATTTTAAGACGGCTTTGACCAGTCAACCTAGGGTTATTTTGGTAAATGTAGACATGCGGGTCAATTGTAACATAGGGTTTCTATGCCTTATAAATAGAAGCTCAAATCATTGTATTCTTTTCATGCCTCCATATGCCTCTTTCTATGAATAAAATTTAGAATTCTTTTGGAGAGCATCGGTGCCTCTTTTCATTTCATGAATTCAGATCTGACAACCCTGTGTTGATGTTTGGAGAGAACCATCTGTAAATAGTTTTATTTAATTGCTCTAGTTTAGATTTTAATTTCTTGCCTTAGAAGTTAGCTTTGGGGAAGGTGATTGGTGAGAGGTTTTATCGATCAAAAATATATGTTACCGCAATCAAGAACGGCGTCGCTTCGCAGCTAGCCGGTGAGTACGGGTCGGTCCACAGGGATGTTGTGAATTTCCTATTCGCTCAAACGAGTTATTCTGATGGGAGCTGGAATGATTATTAAATCTAAAAGCTAAATCTATCTATACAAAGATTATCTAGATCTAAATCTTGCTAGGGTTAGGTTTAGGAATGGTTTGGAAATGTAAATAAATCTCAACGCTTTCTATACCCAAATGAAGATCTATGAGGAGTTATGGTAATTATCAATAAATGGGATTAGATCCATTCGGGAAGGTGTTCCTTCCTCTAGGTTCTTGTCCTTCCTTTAGAGATCCTTACCCTAACCTCTATGGAAAACGCGCGCAACCGGACCTTTATACTACGGTGTCACTGCTACCTCGAGGGATAGGGTGCCGTAGGGCGCGGTGTGTGCGTGTATGCATGGAGTCCTATTGATTATATGTGATGGGTAAGAAAGGGATGAGAGATCCCATCTCTCAAAAGCCTTCCCCAAAGCTAACATCTAAGGCAAGGAATTAAAATCTAAACTAGAGCAATTAAATAAAACTACTTACAGATGGCTCTCTCCAAACATCAACACAGGGTTGTCAGATCTGAATTCATGAAATGAAAAGAGGCACCGATGCTCTCCAAAAGAATTCTAAAATTTATTAATGAAGGGAAGCATAGCCTTAACAATGATTTAGAGTTCCTATTTATAGAGGATAGGAAACCCTAGGTTACAATTGATCCGCATATCTGCTATTACAAAAATACCCCCTAAGAAAAAGGCCTAGTCAAAGATCCGCGCACCGCCGGAGTTTTGGTAAAATTTCGCGCCGACACGGGCAATATACGGCCGCAGAACCGCGGCCCGAGGCCTGGTTTGGCCGCGGTTCCGCGGCCAAAAGAGGGAGTTGGGCTCTGCAACTTCTGGGCCTGGCTTCTATTGACTTGTGATTCCTGTTTCTATATGTCCTTTTTCAATTGGGCTTCTAGGTCTTCTCCAGATCTCTAATGAACATTGTAGCGGACTTTTACCGAAGTCCTGAACCTTGCGCAGTTCTGTACTGATCTCTGTGTAGGCTTGATCAAGATTCTCTGTTTGTTGGTCAAAGTCCCACTTTTGCATCGTCTTTATATCTTTTTCACTGTTTTAGATCCAATAACCTGTAACCTGTAATATGTAGCAGACATGCGTCAAAAGCACCTGTTTATTTATAAAATGAATAAGAATGGGGAATATAATAATGCAATATTATGGTATGAACAGAAGGCTTTTGAGAAATGAGATCTCTCATCCCTTTCTTACCCATCACATACAATCAATAGGACTCCATGCATACACGCACACACCGCGCCCTACGGCACCCTATCCCTCGAGGTAGCAGTGATACCGTAGTATAAAGGCTCGGTTGCGCGTGTTTTCCATGGAGGTTATGGTAAGGATTGATAAAGGAAGGACAAGAACCTAGAGGAAGGAACACCTTCCCGAATGGATCTAATCCCCTTTATTAATAATTACCATAACTCCTCTTAGATCCTAATTTGGGTATAGAAAGCGTTGAGATTTATTTACATTTCCAAACCATTCTTAAACCTAACCCTGGCAAGATTTAGATCTAGATAATCTTAGTATAGAATAATTTAGGTTTTTAAATTTAATAATCAATCCGACCACAATCGGAATTAACTCGTTTGAGCGACTAGGAAATTCACAACATCCCTGTGGACCGACCCGTACTCACCGGCTAGCTACCAAGCGACGCCGTTCTTGATTACGGTTAATAGATAGTTTTTGAGATAAATCAGTGATATACCCTACGGATACAGCATCCACGCTCATTCCGTTAGTAAACCTGAGAGTCATATCACCTGCTCTGATAACTCTACGATTTCTCAAAACTTGTAATGAATTATAGATATGAGATCCTGATCCGGTATCTTATACCCAGGAAGTAGAGTTAATTGACAGACTATTTTCAATCACTAGCACACCCGAAGTCGAAGCCACAACATGCTTCGGATCCTGGATTCTGGCTTTCCAAGCCTTGCATCCTTTCTGCCAATGCCATTTCCCATAACAATAGGAATATCCCTCCTTCCCTACTATTAACCCTGAAACTTTTTCCCTTCCTTTTTCTTCTACCTTACCGACACCGCCTATCGACTTTGTGGAGGTCTTCTTCTTCTCACCCTTGGCATCCGCCTTAGATCCAGAAGAGGAAGATTCCCCAATAAGCAGAGCAGGTGTCTCCCTGGTTTCCTTTAAGGTGCCGTCAACTGGAAGTATAACTTTCTTCTCCTGGGCGTAAGTAGGAGGTAGGGACTGTAGTAACAAGTCAGTATATGACCCATTTCCCAACGTGGTCTTCAGGTCCGTGAGCTCATCAATAGAGCTAGTCATCGTAAGGACATTGTCCCCTAAACATGACCCGACAGCCAATCTCTTGTGAAGCAATTCCTTCGAGGTCTCATATCTTGCGATACGAGATTGCTTTCCATATAAATCTTTGTTACGGAGGAAAATGGAAACTAAGTCCATCTTCTCGTGCTGCCTATGGTATATACCATCAACTGAGGCCTACACGAAGTACTTGGCATTCGCACTGTCCTTTTCCCTTGTCTTACGGATATACTTATCCGCGACGGTGGAAACTAGACCTGGGACGGCGGGGGCTCGAGTAGTAATAAAGTGGTCCATCTTGTCATAGGTAATAGACATCTGGACAAACCTTTGACATTCATTATAGTATAACTCAGTCATTTTATTATCTATCTGTAACCTAATCTGCTTACCATGTCGCTGCATTTAAGAGAGAGAGAAGAAAACACTCAGCATGATACTCTTGCAAGTTTAGATTGGTTCTTAATTTATCTAAACAGGATGGCTCCCACTATTTCTCGAATCCTTCCTCAAACCATAAAAGAAGAATTAGTCAGGATGGATATCACCGTACAATTCTTGCTTAACCGATCGGCCAAGCTAGTGTCGGTACTTCGAGGGAGGTTTTCCAACGCTTTCGCGAAGTTCCTAAATTACAAAACCTCTTTTCTTTGGAGGCGTGGCCCCGCTAACACTGTTCTAGACACCTACTTGGTTTATAGAATTGATCGTTAAGTAAAGAATCTCCCGAGGAGTAGCGGATACTCATAGTAGGATCGGGATCTAAATATCATTGTGTGATAATCCTGAAGGAATCCTACCAACATTATCGCACTCCAAATGGTATGCAGCACTAGCAAGTTTCAGTTTCCTTAGAAACTCCCGATGTGGATTTTTTCCCCATGCTCTTATGACCTTGACGAAGGCCAACATATCATAAGTCACATGTCAAGTTCTACTCGTCATTGTCCAGGTTAATTTGAACCCACCCGCACATACCCTTGACGAAGGACAAAATAGTAGTACGACTGTCCCAAACCAACGCATCTATCTATGCTACAGATGAATATCCAGCAGCTACCAAACACTATGCCTTGGCGAAGGTCAAAATACATAGCTTGAATACTACTGAATATTCAACTGAAATGACGGAGGGCTACGAATGGTTTTGGCGAAACCGTGAACGTAGTGAACTTAATATAATCGAAAGAACCTAATAGCTTTTAAAAGGAGTGGTTTAAGCTCCGCATTTAAAAGTCTGCTGTTTTAAAATAACCGAGTGGTTTTAAAATTTGTTCCAACGATTCAGCTTTGGATTGTTTGCTTTGCATTAATGTAATGCAGACCCATCAATTAACCTACAATTGCAGAAAACAATGAAAATACAACGTACGCTTATGCCATCCGCATTCGCCACGGGGCCCCGTCATCACCCGTTAGGTTACTTAACTAACGACGGAGAGGGGGCTGGACTAGCGCGGATGCAAAACATAAGCAATGTCTATTATATAATACATATATAATAATATCCATTCGTCAAACGTAATGATAGGCATTCCAGATCACAGATGAACACATTGGATATACTAGTAATTCCATGTTTCGTTTGAGCCTGTAACGAAAGACGGATTCCATGGTCGTGATGAATAGTCAAACCCCACCCTAGACCCCTACGGGTGCGGCAAACTACCCGCCAAATACCCGAAGTGAAGTAACCTCTCTCAACAAAGTGAGTAGGACACTCGGCACTTCAAAGTACCCGGTAGTTTGTGCACCCCACCTTGGGCCTATCCTAGAAGCAAAAACAGTAAAAGAAATAATACAACGGTGGATACAACCTCAACCCGGATGTGCCCCGCAAAAATAATATTACATCACTTTTCAAATTTTACATCAAATGAAAAAATGAAAATCCTTATCTCACATCCCCGGCTATTCATCCACGACGATCCAACAAGTTCATATACACAAACCATCATAACATCATTACAGATATGTGCAACCCCGACTAATCGACATATAGCAATTAGTCGACATTTCCAAACACATATATACAACACAAAGCTTGTAAAGTAACTATGACATTAGAATTTCGCACGCAATTAGCAAACTTAAACAATTTTCCAAGACTTGAAAATCCAGTGAGCTAAAGTTCCAAAACCGATAGTTTTGAGCCAATTCCGGAGTCGAAACGAACTCGAAACCCGCCCGAATCTTCACGGAGGTGAAGACACATGAATTACTGTCGAATAGGGGGCCTCGGGGGAGGGGTACCCACCCCTGGGGGCCACTACGAGGTGGCCCCCAAAGGGAGGCAGACCCGAGAGCACCAATTCCTTGTGCTCTCGGGTCACCAGCCCCCAAGGCAACCAAGTGGTGGTCTTGGGGGGTGGTCCCGACCATTGGTCCCCTTCGGGGTGCGCACGCTTCACCCCGCGGCTTTTCGGTTCAAACCGTGAGCCCGCGGGGTGTGCAAACAACTCAAAACTTCACTTCCGTTTTTGTCGACAGTTTTTGCGCAACAAAAATGGCGGAATTCTAACATCGCTAAAGCTATCTAAGGTTTATGAGAGGCTCTAATACCACTGTAAGTCGATGTCGCGCACCCAACGTGTTTCCAGGGAGGTAGAATTTGCAAAAAATGATTTTTACGGGCTTCGTAACACCGACTAGAACCAAGGATCGTCCATAAACCCTAGCTAGCAAACTACATGAGATTTAACTACTCGGAAAGAATGTTATACCTCATGATACAAGTCCTTCAGGTCTTCTCCGCTATCCTCCTCATCATCGTAGGCTCCAAGGATCGATCCGGATCATAGCAATCTCGACGGCCTTCTCGAGTCAAAGACGATCCACCCGGGAGTCTATAGTCCGAGCTCCACCTCAAAACCGAGGTAACTAGGGCAACAAGCTTGCTAAATTTGATGGCCTAGGTGATGTAGAGTATGAAGATGGATTTATTTGTCTCTTGAAACCCTAGTTTACTCAACTCAAAAGACCTTAAGGGTTTTTGATGTGAGGAAGAAGAAGAGAGCTAACATGAGGAAAGAGAAATGATTTTTGATAATGATAATGATAAAATGAGATGGCTCCCTTGACTTGACTATAAGCATGGAATGAAAAATATCTCATCCAAAATATCTAGTACCACAAAATATCTCACAAAAAATATCCAGTCAAAGAGTCAAACTATGTCAAGTGGTCAAACCAAGCTAAATGGTCATACCAAGTCAAATGGTCAAAAACCAAGTCAAGTAGTCAAAACAAGTAGCCATGCCTCAATTATTATTTATAAAAATAACAAATACTTTCCTCCACCTCATAATTGTTTTAATCAAGTAAATGGTCAAAACCCTAATGAGGTGTCTCTTTTTATGCCCCTCTCATCCGTATATACATACCCGCATTCGTGTTCCGAGAAACATGAATACAAAGAGACGAAACTGATCCATCAATATAATACTAGGATCCGGCTTAAACCAAAACCCACTAGTATTATCCGCCCGAACATCATACGCACACAAGTGCACGTACGTGATCGAAGCCCTGCCGTAAAACCATACGGCCTCTACACCTTTTGCCCGGTGCAGGGAAACTCTCTATGTGGGACTCTAAAGACTCGACACTACGCTGGCAGTGGGTTTAACCACAGGCCGCAAGCGGTACTAGCTGCACGTAACGGTGTCCAGGTAGATGTCGATAAGAAGGATGATGAGGAAACCCATCTGAACTCCTACTAAGCCTGTATGTGACAATCTATGTACAGTCCGGTCTGTTCGTCTAAGAGTATCGTATATCGGGCCTAGGGGGCGGTATTCGTCAGACCCCTAATAGCGCAATAAGTCATGTCGGAGAGTAGCCCAATACACCCTGAGAAACTACTGGAATACTTACCAGTAAATCTAGCTTTCCTTGGCCAAGGACTTTGTGTAATGACCTTCCGAACACAGCGCGATATCAACCCCCAATACCGGGAGAGATGAATCTTATCAAATGGCCACTGCTTCTAAGTGCTTCAGGACTGCACCCAACTACTACTTGTTTGCACGACTCCTTTGAGCTGTGGTAGGGTAGTAATCAAAGTACAGTGGGAACACACTCGAGGCGATGTAAAAGTGTCAAGTTGACGGACTAAGCTGTACTCATGTCACCTGGGAACTGCTACCCGACACAGGTATAATACCCACCAACAGTTCCCGACGAGTCATGCCCAGTATACTCATAACCTAATTAGCACCTGCATATTATCTCCAGTACGACGTACTGATGGCTGTGGGACAGACCATCTCCCCTGCTGGGATGAGAAGCGTATACACTAGTCTACTGTGGAGTATCGATGCCCCGTCTCGATAATCCTATGACTAGGGACCTGTATAGGATGTGCTTATAGATTACCCAGCCCCTACTAGTGTGACTGCCATCACAACGCTGGTAATCAAGCAAAGATCCTAATCGCTCTACCAATATGTATAAGCGATATGCTAAAAGAAACACATGCACATATTGAGGTAGAAACAAACCGGGTAGCATACTACTATTTCGAGCAAGACTGTTACTATATCCGTGTATATCCCAAGATCTCATTAAGTAATATACAATCCAGTATGATACAATAATGGCCTCCAGGGCATATATCACTAACAGGGCAACCACACCCCGAGAGGGGGATTCAAGGGCCGAATCAGTCCTATAAGCTGAGGTCCGATAGAGTTAGGGATGGCACCATTCCCCCTCTTCTTTACCCCCAATTATCTCTATACCGGTGATTATGCTGAGAGGTTCGGACGGTATATGGGGGATGAGATCCGCATCCAAAAGAAATATGCTCTTCATGTTGAGTGGGGCGATCAGCACCGGCGCTCCTTTGCCCTCTTTTGGGATCAGGCTCGGGTATTAATATATATTTTCATTTGACTTATCAAATAATTTTTTTAATTATTTAACACTTATAATTTAAATACATTATTTTCTTGTATTTGCAGTTGGATTACGACTTTCAGCCTGTACCCAACCCTGATAACTCTGACAGAGTGCTCTATCTTCACGCTCTTTACTGGGTCTCATGAAGAACATGCAATCCAAGGTCTGATATAATAGAAACAAGCTGAAGATCGATTGTTACATGTTATGGCTGGCGACTCCCGAGGCAGAGAGAGAGGCTCTCCTATATTCTCCGGCCTTTGCCAGAGTCGACGTAGATGCATGGCCTCTCTTGTGCCGGTATTATGAGTCTGAGCACAAATAGTTTTGTAGTTTAAATGTAATTCATTGTTTAATATATAATTTATTTTTTATGTTGCTTAATTAGAAAATTAAATCTGATTGTGTTGTACAGAAATATGCCGATCAAAACAAGGAGAATAGGAAGTCGGCGGAGAGGGGTTGCCCCACTTAACATGTGGCTCGAGGAACATTACTCGTGCCATGGAGACATCGGTAAATTAGAATAGATCTATTTTGATATAATGTAATATTAAGAGTTATTTTATAATATATGTAAATTTTTAGCGAATTGCAGAGAGCTCAGGCCCTAGAGCATGGTAGTACACCGAGCGTGTTGATTGCGTATCTTGTCGTCCACGGCATCTCGACAGATCCCGCCACGGGCGAGCTTCGATTTCCCGACACTGCTATCCAGGAGTATTGCGTAAGTGTTAATATTTATCCTAATTTGTATGAAATTTTTGTTTTGATAAGTTCAAATTTAAATGATATATATACTTATGTTTTAATGCTTAATGTTGGTGTAGGAGCGGGTGGTGGAGCAGGAGGAGGTATCGGGGATCGATTTCAGTGGACAAACCGATCCGATCATACTGACCCCAGTCTTAGACGCCGTATAAGGAGGGCACCACGGAGGTTGGGAGAGAAGCCGATGACTTAGTCCTAGCAGGGCCCATATAAAGTTGGTCTTCACTCCGCCGGTTACTTCCACTACCCTCCCGTGAACGACGTCTGGAGCATGATATTGCCGCATTGAAGACTACCGTCAATGAGTTGAAGAAGATGTTGGTACGTATATTACTTATTATTAAAATATTATATCACATTATACATAGTAGTATATGCAATATTAGTAGCCTGAGCTTATTTGGTTTTAAACTTAAGTTTGATTAACCAGACTTACATAAAATTATCTAATTAAACTAAACTCTATAATTATAATCATGCCGCATCTTTCTTCAAGTTTAAAAAGTTGTGATTATCCAAACACAAAATTTGAGAGGAAAACATTGCTTTGTAAATTAGATAGCTCCAAAACCAAGCATCCAATCAAAAGTAAACAATTAAGGAGAGATACGAGCTTACAAGTTAGAGTAAGCATCATTTCTACCTCCACTTAAAATAAACTACGGTTTTCCAAACTAGATACCCAAATTAGGCCTAAATCCCTAAGTATTCTTAGATTGGGGGAAAAAGCATAGTCCTGAATGTGTGGAATTTCAACATGTATAAATTCTCATACATAACATATGAATTTCAACAGAACGTATGGAATCTCAACAAAGCATATATAAATTTGCGATTCTGCAATAATCCGATAATGATACGAATTCGATTAAAATCTAAAACTCCGTTCTTACTCGTTTATTACACAAACACATAATTTTACAGATTCGACAGGCTACTTCGGCTGTGGCTCTACATACCTTTTTTTCGGCTGCGGATTCGCGGCTGCGTAGGCCACTCTTATAGCTCCATAGCACACTCAGACTCCTGCACATACCAGTCAGAATTCCGCACAGACCGCTACTTCATTAGTCGAGTTTTTGACGACTCAGGGCCGCACCGAGGAGCAGATGCGTCAGATTACGGAGATTATTAGAGATGGAGGAGCTGGACCGAGATAGGATAGGTTTATTTATATTTTTGAGGATGAATGTACTTATTTGATACATATTGTATACTTTGTACGATATCGATGGTTGTTTGAATGTATACGATAATTTTGTATTCTATTTGTTTATTTCTTTTATATATTATACGTGAGATGTTGTTTATGAATATTTTTGTATTTGGCTATATGATATATATTATTGTGCACAGGACAAGAAAAAAACGGGAAGCTCATTTTTAAAAAGAAACCTCATATAATGCCCATGCGGATAACAGTTAACCCTACGGATTAATCCGTAGGCATACATTTTGCCCCTGCACATTTATCCGTAGAGACAAAATATCAGATATTCTGATATTTTGTCTGTATACTCAGTAATATAGACAAAACTTGGCTCTACGGTGAAATCCATAGGGACATTTAGAAGGCCCTACGGATAACTCTGTAGGGGTAATTATTTTATTTTATAAACAGATAAATTAAAAAAATTTATGTCCCTACGGAATAATAGATAGGGCTAATTGCCCCTAAGGATTACGCCGTAGGGCAATATTTACTCCGTAGGGACATGTTCAGGACAAATACTTTTCCATGCGGTCTTTTGACTTGCGGAGCTATTTTATGTTCCTACGGATTAATCCGTAGGGGCTACGGTTTGCCCCTACGGCTAAATCCGTAGCGGCAATTGGATATTGCAGTAGTGTCAGTAGCATACATGGAACTTGTAATGCCTAGTCTCCTGGGCATTGATAAGATCAACAAAGAGAAGCAAAGTGAACAATGTGAATAGAGATAATGGAAAAGGATAGAAGCCCATTGATGCTGTTTCTATGAAATAGCAAGAGAAATATACAAGGATGAAGGGGAAAATGTAAGTTGTTTTGTTGTGTATGGGGGTTTGAGTTGGTATTTATATAGTTTTATTGAGCTTGGGCTTTTATGTTTGATGAGCATGGAGCCATGAAGACACTTCACCTTCAACTGAACTTGATATATATCCATGTTAACAAGTTTGGAGTGGAGACTAAGTGAAGATTGCAATTTTATTTTGAATATACAGTGCCCAACATAGCAATGGATGTGAATTTTCAAATATTAATGTTTATACTTTCAGAGGACTTGTGTTTTTCTAGAACTAAGATTGTTGGTGACTTCTGAAGTAGGTGGAGCTCTTCTTCTTGGCTTTCTTTTTCAGGATCTCTTAAGAGAAGGATTTGTCAACAGACTCGCCTGTTTAAGAAATGGCTTAATTAATTGGTCCTCTCAGGAGCATGCATGCCTTCCATTTATTCCCCATATGTGATACAAAACTACATCTCATTTACATTGAGAATAATTCTCAATTGAGGACAAATGCACCTAGCATAGAAACTCTCCTATGGCATCGGGAAAAAATACCCTCCCCCGTTTTTTCGGCAATTGGCACCGTCCATCTTGATCCTCGTCATTTAAGATGTATATCTACCAAATTTCATATGATTCTAACACAATTTCACCGTCTATCTAGTGTTGTGAAAATTCTAAAAATGTTATATTATCGAAAACAGTTAATTTGCACTCGTTAAATGAACGGTGAAAATGATACAATAAAATAAAATTTGGTATATCTACATCTTGACTACATCTTGACCGATGAAGATGATAATGGTGGGTGCCAATCCTCGAAATAAATGGCGAAGGATAGATTTTTCTTGGCGTCATAGGAGGAAATCCTCCTATAGAGCCTTCATACTCCATTTTTTTCATTTACATAAACATTCTGCCAACAAATAATGTTTGTTACTTCCTAACGCAAAACAATTGGTAGGTGCATTTCTTTTCCATAAACAATGGATCTGTACACTGAAAATGGATTGGACTAGTGAAGATGGATTGGCTGGCTGCTTTTAGCTTATGAAACAAAATAAGATAATTTGCAGTAAACCCAATCGCATCAAATTAACACAACAAATACAGGCAACAAGCTGTTTTCAGAAATTAATAATAATAATACAAGCAACTAACAGATTTATACTACAAGAAACCCATAAAACTTTGACATATCATTAGCGATGATTCCCCATTAACACAAAACCAGCCTATATAAATAGAATCTAACATCAAAATAGGTAAACCCGAGAGAGCTATGCAACAACTTTGTAGACAAAACTTGTACATTCATTCACAATAGAAAGCTTACACCCATATTATTTACAATTATTATACCACCCAATACAGGGTACACAACCCATTTTATATACTCTATTAAACCATATTATACCCAAAAAATTGAAACAAAACAAAAAATCAAATGCCAAAAGAATATCACCTACAGTACGCAACAGCTAATACCCTTGGACATGGAAACCAGATGCAGAAGTCCGAGGAGGAACAAGAGAAGACAACATAGAGGTCCTCGGCGAAAACAATGGTGGTGGAGAGCAATTCAATTTAGGCAAAGGAATCATAACCCCGTTAAAACTCGGATATTTCAAAATTGGTTTCCCTACCAAAGCCGATGGCTCTTCAAGAGGGTATCCGCTGGGGCACTTCATATCTTGAACATTTTGCAAAGATTCTACTATATTTCTCATTGTGGGTCTCTCCGATGGGTCTTGTTGAAGGCATTTTAGGGCTATGTCAGCAACTGTTCGAGCCGCTTTGGGAGGAAACCGACCCTTGATTCGAGGATCAATGATGAGAGAGAGGCGGCAATCATCGGAAAGGAAGGGCTTGGTCCATCTTATGATGTTTCGTTCTTCTTTTGGATGGCGAGAGTCTGAGTTTTTTCGGCCGGTGAGGAGCTGGAGTAGGACAATGCCGAAGCTATATACGTTGCTCTTGGGTGTAAGCAATCCTTTTTTTAATGTTTCAATTGATAGATTTGCAGTAGCCTGCAAAGAAAGATTGGGTTCTTACAGGGACATAATAAATGAACAAATCACAGAATATAAGCCGTTTGAGTCACTATCTGCATTTATTTCTCCTCACGTTTACCGCGATGATTGGTTGTTAAGACTAGGCATGCAACAAGAATCATGCATCCAAATAAATGAATTTGGAGCTTATTTCCTGCAACAAACTGCTACATTGCCCATTGCAACAGAACAAACACTACAAAGTTTTCGGGAATTATCAGTGTCATGAATTGTTAACTTACAGCTGAAGTATTCAAGATCTCTGCATCTGGGTTATAGCTCACACATCCGTATCCGGATAGCTTTGCGCTAAAATCCTTGTCAACTTGTATATTTGCAGTTGAGAAATCATTGTACATGGCCTATATGAGCAATCAATGAACAAAAGAGATAAATAAGGCATGTGATAGTCAATGTTGTAAAACATGTATTCGTCACTACTAGGTTGGTTAGCGCATAAAACACAAGCAGATTATAAGCCAAATAATCAGATTTCGCGTTATTACACAGAAATAGGTTGTAAACATATAAATATATGTAGAAAAGAAGAAGAAGAAGAACAAGAACAAGAACAAGCCTTTATAAAGTGAATATTGAGTTTGCTTATCAAGGTACGAATATAATATAGGTTATCCACTCGTGCCCGAGTAGATTCCCATTCCCCTGCATATTTTAAGTAGAGCCAATTATGCAGATAGCCATTTAATTCTACTCAGTATGGTCGCTAACCAAAAACATTTAAACACCAATTAATCGGCCTCTTAAATCTTTTTACAACACTGGATCTCATAATCTGGAAAACACTATGCTAGAGGCACAAAGGAAAGATTTTTATTATTATCAGTGTTCATTGATTAAATTACCTGGAATGGCCCTTCCTCATGCAAAAATGCAAGTCCCCGTGCAGCAGAAAGCGCTATTTTCACACGGGCACTCCAATCAATGGAAGGCCCATCCGATCTCCTATAAAGCAATCGATCCAAACTTCCATGAAAAAGTCTCTCATAGACTAACATCCTCTGATCAGAGCCCTCACGTGCATGGAAACCAAATAACTTGCAAAGTTGTGGATGTTGTAGGGAGGCTATTGTGTTTGCCTCATTCACAAATTCCTTCAAGCTCTGCAAAATGAGAACCAGGTGTCCTTGTCAAGTACCAAACCATATTAGTTACAACCACACATCAAAACATCAATCAAACATCATATTCTCATATACATGTAGATCTCTGAAGCACTAAATGTACAAAGTTCGATGCAAGGCGGTTTTGTGTTCCAAATTCTCTTTTAAACAAACTTATATGTTGAAGAACAAAGCAGACCACTGCATGAATAACCATTCAGAAGGAATTGCAAGCTTTGAAGGTTGGAAGAAGACAATTTGCAAAAAGGAGTGATTCTTTGAAGCCTGCAAAACCTCTTTGGAGCAATAATTAAAAAGAGTACCTTATAGCTTTAGCTTATGTTTTAGTTCAAATTTGTGTTTGATTTTTGTAGAATTAGGATATCTTTTAATTATTTTCTAGATAGGATTCATCTCATCATTTGAGTTCTAAGATGGGATTTAAGTTAGATTAAATCATAGGTTTGACTTTGTCTTGTAGCTCTCCTACAAGTACTATTCATGTATATCAGCATAATTGGCTCTGTGGGATGAATAAAAATAATTGGGCATTTGTGATTGAGATTCTCCACTTCCTCTATTATTCCTCTCATGCCCCGTTCCTTCTTATGCATATCAACTTCATAGTAAAATTAATAAAGGCTAAAGTTTACTAAACTACTCTTAACTAGGAATGTTTTTTTGTTAACTACCTTAAAGTTTGTGTATGACAACAATGTCCCTTAATGTGTAACATCTACGGATATTCTAGTGAAAAGAAAAAATTTGTTAGAATCAAACTTTAAGGTTGCTTAGTGACAACAATGATGGTTAACGGTAGTTTAGTGTAATTTAGCCTTTAAATAAACCGAAATCCAACACAAGAAAGTAACCTGAGGAGAAGGAAGCAAGCGAGTGACCGTAGCTTCAAGCTTCTTTGATCCCATAGCATCGTCACCAAAAGTCGCCTTATAAACAGTGGACGATAAGCCTTCTGATACACACCTATCCACAGAAAAATGTTGGCATGCAGCCGAAACCTCTTCATACAAGAAGTTACGAAGTCCTCCTGCTAATGGAGGCAAAGGCAAAGGCCCAGACATTTGAATGTGGCCACTTGAATTCATCGATTTGAAACTTCCCATGTTCTTTAAAATAGAGGCGTTGTTTGCTGATGGAAGCGGAAGAGGTAAAGGATTTGAAAATCGTTGGTATTTTATTGTTTCAGCTCGACCCTGATATTCTTCTTGGTCGTTGCATTCCATCGATAGAGAGTCGTCATCGTCCACGACGACTAGACTCGATGGGGCGGAAAGTGCACGTGCACGGGCTTTATTATTGGACCGGCTTATTGATTGGATTGGCTTCGTTCGATTTCTGAAGCTCGGAGGGGCAGATTGGATAGTGGGACCTACGGTTTCGGGTTCAGGAAGTTTGGTGCTTGTGTAGTCCATTATGTTGATGTCCCTCTTCTTCGCATATTGCTCGTATTTCTGCTTTTTCTTTCCTTTTAACACATTGAAGCAGCCCATCTTGCTTAACATTACAAACTTAAAACTTGCCTGCAAGTATATATTTTAATTTTTAGAAAAAATGTCGTAAAAAAGAAAAAGAGAAGAAATTGTGGACAATTATATAAATATATTCATGAAGAATAACCGTTTATAAAGACCACAATAAAGAATAATATGTGGATGCAGAAGAAACTATGGCAAATGAAAATTGTTGAAAGCTCATTGATGCCTGAATAGTTCAACAGAAAATGTAGCCAAGTAATGTGACAATATGACCCCTCAAGTGATTAATTAGTGCAAACACCCCCTTCTACCGACCGACTAGTACCATAAAACTCACAAACTCCACTCTAAACAACACATTCGAGTTGTTTATAGTGGGACGTGAGTGATTCCAAGGGATTAGGTGATGAGCAGAGGGTGTATATGTGTGCTAATAAATCACTTAGGGGTGGGGGTGGGGGTGGGGGTGGATATAAGTGCCATATAGGGTAAACTACAGTGGGGTTTTGTGCAATTAACTTAAATTTAGGACATACATTATTCTCTAATGCAAAACAACAACACCAAACTTCTTTTGACTCAACCATGAAGAAGCTCAGTGCCAAAAAAATTCATGAACAAGCTCAGTGCCAAAAAACATCAGGAACAAGTTCATGCTGACATTTTTTTTAATTTAAAAAAAGCCCTATTAATTACCTAGATAATTTATCACAATTGAACAAACTATGAAAAGCAAAATTATCTTCTTACACTAAATTTAACTCTACTTACATGAATTTCATACCATAGACAACAGAAAACATAAATTTTGAAGAAAAATCTAAAGAAACCTAACCAAGTTACATTTTCGATTCTGCACAATTCAAAAGAAGCCTCATAGATCAAGAATTCAAAGTCAAGTTTGGATTTTGATGAATTCCCGTAAGCTAAAACAGTACTAATTTCAAAAGTTGATAACTTAACCCATAGTTCTAGAAAATTGAAAGGAACAAAAAAAAATTCACCAAGCTCCAATCTTTAACTTTTGCAGCAGCATCCAAAAAGTTCAAATTTTGATGAATACCCAAATCCCAAACGCCTAAAAAATACACAACATGTACCAAAATTCAAAGAGAAAGAACTAACCTATGCGATTCAGCACCAAATTTGATCAAAAAAGCCCCAAAAGATGAGAGAGAAGAAGAACAGCATGAGGGCTTGGATTATAGCAAGGAAATAATATTGTGAGACTGAGGGAGGGGGAAAAGAGGAGAGAGAGGAAAAGTCGAGAGAGTTGATGGCGACAGAGAGAGAACACCGGTCAAAGCTAAGATATCGCCGCAGCAGCATTGATGGACTTTTAATATTCTTCATGTTCTTCCTTTCCGAAATTGCCGCCATTGACCACTAATTATCTTTTTTGGGACTCGAGTTTGTTAAAAAAATGTTATGTGTGGTACAGCAACAAATAGGAGCAATTGCAACATCTCATTTTAGCGCAAAGTTTAAACTTCTGTGTATGTTTTGGCAACAAAGTTCATGAGATCGAAATCTTGATTTTCTATAGCATATACAAAATCGGAAATTCAAAATCGGAGTTTTTTTTATAGAGTTAGGCTGGAGTTTGTCACATCAAGAACTTTTTAATACTTCTCTCTTAACTATTTCCCTCCATTTTTAATGTAGGGGCTCTTAATTTTTTTAAATGCCTTACCAAACCGAAACTTCAAACCCCTTATTTTAAGTACAAATAGCTTTTCGAAATAAACACTTGAATTCCAATTCTTCATTCATTTTTACGTAAAACTTCCAATTCTTAAAATAGTACTCCAACTAAACAAACATGCATATAACAAAGTATAATTAATTGTAGGGTTTCATTTGATTTGCAATTTTTTTTATTCCCATTTTTGATATTAGGTTCTTGTGATGCATATCTTCAATTCTTACATCCTAAGAATTGTTTCATCAAATTGTATCATTAGTTGTACTATTGATATTATCTTCAATGTAATTATAAAAGAAACTTACATACAAACTCTCTTCACATGTGTCAAAAATTATCATCCTTTTATGACTTTTATACTTCTATGTACTTTTTAGTTGTATTTCTTAGATGGAGGATAAAATAGTTTGCTAGGTTTCATTAATAATTATTGGAAAAATCACAGCATGAAAGCTGTGACCCGTAAGCATGAAAACGATAACAGATAAGATCATAAGCTTAAAACAAATAACTAACGAAACAAAAATAAAAGATTAACTCGGGGGCTTATTTCAATCATCTATATCAACCTTACCCTAAATTTTCTAATTATGAATAATTAGAAGGATTAAAATTCAATAAAATTGGTCGTTCTAACTGAATAATGTGAATTTCATAATCAGAATTACTAGTCCGTTATCTCAACTTTATAAATTGGACCAATTAAATTTTCACTGACCCCCCTAAGGTTTGGGGTCTCACATAATTATGTCATAAAATACTACAAAATGACTGATTGTATTTTTCTTGCTTGTGAAACACCTAAACCTCATCATAAACCTAGTCATGAATTAATCAGATAATCCACTTTATTTTTCCTCTTAGAAACTTTGTTTCCTCCTCCATTAAAATATTTCCATTTTTTCTTCTATCATCAATTTCGTTTCTTTATTCGACATTCAACTTTCTCATCTTATAATTCTTGTTTTTGTTAGATATGCCTCACATTTAGATCCTGAAGATTTCCTGTTTTGAAGATCCGATATTATCACCAAGAACTCAAAAATTTGGTGTTATCAGCAAGGCAGACGTCTGAAGCTCATCTTGACAGACGTTTGCCTCCGTCTCGTACGCGTGAACTTCCTTTATGCAGACGTCTGCCCCGTTGAGTTTCGGACGTATGCCACTCTGTTATTTCAATGAGAATATCAGGCGTCTAACCTATCCTTTTTCAGACGTCTGAATAGCGCTCTGATGTTTCGTAACTACAAAGTTGTAGGGTTCCGTAGTGCCCGTGGCGCAGCGGAAGCGCGGACGGTGAACAAAAATTTCGAGCAAACAGAAAAGAACCGTGAATCTATAATCGATCCAAACTCCCAAACTAGCAAACCAAGCATGCAAAGATACGGAATACAACCTTTGTCACGTGTCCAACCAATTGTGGAAGACCCCTCCAAGCTCGTAACCGCCGGGATCGTGCTTGAGAATCGATCACCCTTTGTTGAAGACGATCCACCTGAGGGAACACGGAGGAGGCTCAAACTGACGACCCAAAGTTGCTAGGTTTGGATAGCCGGTGATGTTGGAATACTCCACTATTTTTTTCTCTCAAGAATCTTGCTCAAAAGTGGGAGCTAGAAGGAGAAGGAGAAGGAGAAGGAGCGTCCAATAACTGTTATTGTGACAACAATGGAGTTGTGGCTTTGGCCTAAGAACCCCGGTCCCATCAGCGATCCAGAAATATTCTGAGACAGTATCACCTCATCAGGGAGATGGTTGATTTCCAAGGGATCGAGTTAAGGAGAGTTGACGCGAAGGATAACACGGCGGATCCACTCATAAAGGCCTTTCCCTAGAGAGACTTTTATGGGACGTTAGGTATAAGCTAATACAACAACTGGCCCTAGTGCAAGTGAAAGATTGTTAGTTGTATGTATGCCCTAGAGGCCATTATTGTACATATAATATATATTATAGTGGATGCTTAGACATATATAGGGAGGACTTTCTTACTTGACATGATAGTATGCTATCTGGTTGCTCTTTATCTTAACATGTACACTTACTGTCTCTTTGTTACATGTTGATAAAACCCTTAGGATGAGTACTTGACTACCAGGATTATGATGCAGATCATACTAGTGGGGCAAAGGTAGTCCGTAAGTACATCCTTCAATTGTTCCTAGTCGTGGGAGTATCAAGACGGGGCATCGATATTCCAGAGTAGACTAGCGTATACGTTTCTTGACCTATATGATGGGCGATGGATGATCCCACATCCATTGGTGTTTGACATCAAAGATTGTATACGGGTGCTCAGTGGAGACTGGGTACACTGAACATGACTCACCGAGAACTCCTAGATGGTATTATACCTCACGTCAGATAGGAATTCTCTGGTGACACTGGTACAGGTTAGTCTGTAGACCCAAGATCGTCATAGAGTCTTGTGTGATTCCCACTGTGCTTTGATTTCCACCTTACCGCGTTCAAGAGAACGTGCAAAACAGTGGTTTTTGGGTACAGTCCCGAGTCACATGGAGGCAATGAGCGATAGGAGGGAATTTCGTCTCTCCCGGTATTGGGGTTTGATATTGCGCTATGCTCGATTAGCCATAACAGGAAATCCCTGGACAGGGTTGCTGAGATTTACTGGTAAGTGTTATCGATAGTTTCTCAAACCGTTATGGGCTTCACATCGGCATGACTTATCAAGCTATTGGGGTCTAACGTTTACCACCCACAGGTTGGATATGCGACATATCAGACGAAGTGACCGGACTGTATGGTAGTGTTACTTGTTGGATTCACGGGAGTATGAATAGGCTTGCTTTTTGATCTTCTGATCGCTCAATACCCGGGTAGCCGTTACGTCTAGTAGTACCGCTGATGGCTTGTGGGTGATTGATATGATCATCACCTACTGCCGGCGTATTGACGAGTCTTTAGAGTCCTACACAGAGATTTCCTGGCTCAGGCGAAACGGAGTAGAAGCACATATGTGATATGTACGGGACTGAGATTAATACGTGTATGTGATACCGTATTCTATTCTCGCGATATGTGATATCGGTCGGTTATACGTGATATAGCCGGGTTATCGAATCAAGTGTTGATTCGATAAGTTGATACAAATGATATTAGTCGGTTATATGTGATATAGCCGGATTATTAAATCAAGTGTTGATTTAATAATTTAATGTATAATTATATATTTGATATATTGATTTTATATTAACTAATATTAGCTTACTTAAGCATTTCTTTTTCTCACATTTACACTTAATATATATGTGATATATATTATTGTGTTTATTCTTTGTGTCATGCTTGATGATAGATCATACATCGGTGTATGAAACTCATACCATGTCATAGATAATTGAGGTTTTTATTTATTTAGGTAAATAAAAAATTAGGTGGAATAATCACATGGTTTGAAGCTTAGTGGAAGCTTGTAGAACCATTGACTTAGTCCACTAATTTTGTTTTACTTAAGATATTTATTAATCCAACCATTATCTTAAGCCATGTTTAAGCCTCTACATGAGTTAATATGAGATATTATCTCACCCATGGTTGCTATTCTCACTCATTCCATTCTCCACTTCATCTTCTTCTTCATCTCAAGGAAAGCTCTCTAGGTTTTCTTGAAGTGAAAAAAATTAGTGAGAAAAATAATTCTAAAGTAAGCAAAAATACTACTTCATCAAGCTACACTAGATTAGCCATTTAGTTTAGGTTGTTTGCTTCACCAATTCTGTAACATTTCAGAAAAATAAAATATTATTTTTGGGAATTTTTATAATTAAATAATAAAATATTTAATATTTTAATAGGGCGGTATAATTAAATACCAATAAATGGGGGGAAATTTAAATTTTTTTAGAAATTACTGAAATGATGGTGCTTTATGTGATTTAAGCAAATTATGAAAGTTTATGATTTATTTGACACTATTTTAATGCTAATCGTGATTAAAAATGGCTAATCGAGTTTTAAGCGTGTTTTATGCACATGGCATGCACATATCATTTTCACACTTGTTACATTTTTCCTACATGATTCTTGTGTGTATGGTTATTTATTTTGGGTTTCCTATTGCAAAGATAAGAAAAGAAAAGAAATGAAAATATTAAACAATTGTGCATAGTGTGAGGTATGGGCATGAGAGAGAGAGGGTGAGGGGTCAACCATTGGTCATGGCTCCCATTTCATTCTTTATCACCTTCATCTTTCTTCTTCTTCTTTCTATGGCATCACCCTCCTCCACCTCCACTTCCAAACCCCAAAACTCCATCGAAACAACACCAAAACCTCATCCCCACTTCACAAAAATTGTGCACAAGCTCACAAGCTACACTTTGGACCAAGAAAGTTTGCATTTTGGCGCTGTAGAGGATTCATGAGTGTCAAATGAGGTAATCCCTTCACAATAAGTGTAGTATTTATATTGCTTTAGCCTCTTTTCAAGTTTAATATCGATTTGGTGAAATTTAGTGAACTTTGATATTCCAAGTAGGGAATTAGGGTTTGATTTGAGTTGTGATTGTGAATTTGAGGCCTAGTGGTGACTACAAACCTCCCCTTTGTGTTTACAACTGAAACCAAACTCAATTTACTGGAAATACGGATTTACAGAACTTTCATGTTAGTTTGTGAGGTATTGGAGCGTGCAGGGAAATCTGGGATGACCTGGGTTAATTACGAGATGAGCAAACAACCCCTGTAGACTAGAATTGACCTTAGGAACCCCCTGTAACAATATGAAACACATAGGATCCCCAGGGCTGGCGAGCTCGGAATTTTAGGGGAGGGGCTCGGCCACTTGGTGATGGTTAGGGCCCAGGCTGCTTCAGTAGGTCATGTACACTATATATATCACCCTAGTTTTGTTTTGGAACATTGTTTTAACCTTAATCAAAATCTGGAAGCACTTTAGTATGCTTTTTGGACATGTTTTCTGTATTCTAAATGATAAGTTTTGATATTTGGATTTGTGTTTAGTTGTTGGATGTTTGTACATCAACGACTAGGGAGGGATGGGTCATGTTTTGCATGCGAGGCGATATGTTTTGACCTATGTGAGTTTCGCGTGTCGTTTTGGTTTTGATTTGGATTTTAATGCAGCATGATACGTTATGATGTGTAGGTACCCTCACGAAGACTTTGAGACGACCAGCAAGCGTGTAGTGGCGTCGGCATCGGCAAATGAAGATCAAGGTGAGTAGATAGATATCTACGGGGGAAGTCGGGTGGATAGCGTATAGCACCCCCGTAATTCGATGTATAGTATGTTATACATATATACTATATATTTATGATACCTATTTTGTGTGACATGGATATTAATGATAGGGTTACATGTTCATGGATTAGTAGTGTTACTTGCGAAATCCTAGAGTAGTTGTTGCACCCACACACGCACACACACTTGCATACATTCATTCTTTTACCTGTGCGTATATGGGGATATATATACACACACACACACACATTGGTATGGGACTATGTATATATATATATATATATATATACATACGTATACTTATACACGGATTATGAGGATAGTACTTGGGATTTGAGATGAGTCGATGAGATTGAGCTTGAGGCCGTGAGATCGGTGATGTGACATGGTTCGTATTTGAGATACGACATAATGTTTTAGCGAGTCCTTTCGACGTGGTGTTTTCATATACACGCATGCATATACATATATGGTATCGGTGTTGTATTAGACGTAGATCAGTACCCCGGATCATTATGTTTGATAAAGAGGATACCAGATGAATAATGTGATAGATGTGACATTTGACCCGTATCCAGATTTTGGGAGGCCGTACGACGGATTTACCGTACGAGCTGTGTATTGATGATAGATCCGCACTCTTGACTTGAGGATGTCATATTATAGATATTGTATCGTATGGGATACTTTTGAGGCAGGATCACCGACTGTTATATTTATATATTTATATGTGTGTGTGTGTGTGTATCGACTCAGATGTTAGGCGGTTTCCTTACCTTTCGATTAGCCTATAGTTAGTTGTAAATGATAGATTAGACTCGAGTCGTACCTATTTCAAAACTAACGAACCGTGAGTATTTTAAAGACAGGCCAAGGGATTCTACGGATATTTCAAAGGACGTATCTTTTCTTAAAAACACCGTAGTCCTTATTTTCAAAACACCACGATTCGTGTTATTTTAAATGGCAAAACAGTACGACTCATATTTATATAAATGCAGAATAGTTATCATTGTGTTTATTATTCAGCTCCAGCATATTATTGTTGTTCGCATCGCATCGCATGCTTATATTGTGCTTTCATATGCCATTATTGAGATCATGCTGTCAGGACACCAGCACCATTACCGATGATGCGTATGTTCCACATACACTTACTTGCCTGCTTACACACATCATCATCGGTAATTGCCATGTCACGTACACTTTAGAAAATATTACTTCATTGACATAGCTTGTTAGCTGATAGTTTCGACATGATATTAGTGTACCTGCTTATATGCCAGTTTAGATATTGCACTTATTACTTGCAAATTCATGCATATTATTATTTACTGTTATGCGGTATTATGGAGTTTTATGCCGATATTCACTGTTTACTTGCTATTGATGATTGGATCGGTTTTCATGAGATTTCCTGGATTTGGGGGAAAACCGCAAGAATATATATAAACTTCTCTCTCTCTATCTTTTTGAAATGAAAAGTGCGGTTTTCCCGTGATGTATGAGTCGTCCACCATGATGTTTTCTCGGTTATGAGATGGATTTCGAGACCCGATTCGAGGAGACGTATGAACCGTCTCGGGTACATGGTGGACCCGGTATGGTACCCCGGGGCGAGAGTGATTTCATGGAGGATGATGAGCCTGGCAGGGGCAGACTGCCTACCGGTGATTTTACTTGGCACGTCGGATATCCGGAGGATACCGTTCGTGGTCGTATGATTGATGATATGGGCCGATCCGTACTGACGGAGCCCTATATATTGAGATTTGAGACACTGAGATTTTGAGATTTGAGACATTGAGGTATTGAGATTTTATGATACAGGCCAGTCCGGATAGCCGGAGCCTGAGATATTGGATATTGAGATTTATGTTTTGTGTCGATGCTAGACACTGATTTATATTGATTTATTGATGATACCTCATTTTAAATTACAGAAAATCTTACTAAAGAAAGAAAATAGTTTCTTCATTTACATGTATTCTGTTTTCATTACATTACATTCGTACCTCATACATATGATACATTGCTACCTGAGGCACTGACACGAGCACATGGGATTACACTTGTGTATAGATGTTTACCCTTACCACCTTTTCATGCTTCAGACTTATCATTTTGAGGTTTATATATTATTGATCGTATTGACCTAGGATTGTGTCATACACACGATTTCTGCTCGGTGATGTTTTCTACTCACGAGTTGGCAACTCACATCCGTTGTGCCACAGTTTCTTGCAGGTTTTGCCGTATAGGTTTCATTACGGCTTTCTTGGCACACTGCTTCCTTTCCGGGTGATTTTCTTTGGTAGGTGGGTTCACTCGCATCGTGACCACTATTGTACTTTTATTTTATTCAGTTGTATCTAGTAACTCCATCAACCAGACATGTATATTTATTTCAGACTTAGCAGACCAGTGGTGTTTATTCTTTCGACCTTAGAGTCGCGCGCTGTATTATTATGGTTTTAATGTTGATTGAGCTTCCTTTTGAGTTTTGATTCTCGCCCTTCGGCGTTGTATATTTTATGCTTGCGTGGTTGTTGCCGTCGATTGACGAAGAGCTAGCTCCCGCTTGGGGATGCCTTTTATCATTGCTGTATATATATTTATCATGTTGTACCCCGTTCGGGGCCAGTATTTACTAGGGAAACTCTGCCAAAATTTTCAGAAAAGACTTGTGAATCGAAAAATGCATTATCGGCTTATTTTATTAAAACATTTCTTCAAAATGGTTTTAGATTTCTGAGCTTTTGGCTTACTTGAATTAAATGGGGTCCTATAGACTTCATATGATTCAAGTGCCAGTCACGTGCTATTTCAGGTCGTGACAAAGTTGGTATCAGAGTGCTAGGTTAACCTTAGTTCGAGTCTAAGTTTGATAATGCGGAGCCTAGGGCGTTTGTATATATATAGAATTTAGGCTTGACCTTATGGAACTTAGACTTAGTCGAGGGGGTATTAGACCCGAACTTTCGTCGCATAGGTTGACCTTGGTTGATGGAGTAGGCGACTTAAGAAGAGTGACGTACCGTGTGTATGTTCCGCGGCATACTTACGATACGCTACTCTGCTTAAGAAGCCTTAGGATGTACATTTCTTTGCACAACATTATATTCATTCATGATCTATCCTCATCAAGATTGGTATATGGTTTTGCTGCTACGATTACACGGGCAGAGAGAGCTACGGCTAGAGTTGCGGTCAACACGAGTTCGTCACGGACGAGGACTGACCAGGGCATTATTCCAGGGATACGATTGCATAGAGAGGCGTCGTTTTATTGTGTTTTCGCGCCATGAGCATGTGATGGATCGCTTTTATGAGATTTCTCGGACGTGCAGATCAGCACCAGAGGATCGAGCCACTGATAGAGGCCAGCCAGAATGTGATGACCATTGATGTATCGCTTATTCATGATGATTGAGGCACTGTTTAGCGTGCAGACAAATGAGCCAGTTGCTGCTGCGAACGACGAGATATCGCCCCAGATGTTGGAGCTATCGCAGTACGAGTTATACACAGAGATGTGATAGAAGGTCGCTAGTCGTCCGAGGATGAACGACTAAAGATATGTGGTTCGTTCGCTTACTCCGATGCGAGGTCATCAGATTGATTGATTCCAGCTGGAGGAGACTTCACACAGATATGTTGGGAGTCAATAGAGACGATCGAATGTCAGAAACCCATTTTCCAAGTTTAAAGTATTTGAAGAAAACATGCAAGCAATTCTATGGACCCTCTAGAAGAATGAAACCCTAACTCGACATAATGACCACGTGAAAGCCTTTGAACCTTAGGGTTTGCGGCAGTTCCGCGGTTCCATTAGTGAGGCTTGGGTTTGCCTTTCTACGGCTGCTCCACCGGTGCTGTGGCATGTACTCGATACTATTAAACTGTACCCAAGATGTTGAGCTCTTAGAGGATTATGAGGTTTTGATGAATCGATCGAATGGTTCGACTTCATTCGGATGCTATGTGATGGGATGCATTTCTTGGGAGACTCCAGATACGAGTATAGCCGTTGGAGCACGGTCCATGCACCCACGATGAGATGAGTCCGAAGCAGTCGACATTAGAAAAACGTGGAGTAAGAGGTTCGTACGAGATCTTGATGAGATGACGTTCCACTCCACCGACATCAGAGATGTGATACGCATGCGGAGGCGTTACATATGGATATATCTTCCAGAAAAAGTCGCGATGAGTATGCAGCCGTTCCAGGACCAGGAATAGATATAGTAAAGGGTGATAACCTCCGGGCAGTTCGTCAAGAACGAGATTTCGGAGAGACCTTGATAGGATCAATCTGGAATAATTTACGAGAAGACTTGGACCCCGGAGTGGTCATATTGTGCACACCCAGCAGGACAGAGTTCGGCATCGTCGACAAGACATGTCATGAATGACCACGACAGTGGCCAGAGATTCTTAGAGGATGCGCTTGAGCGGGACTATTCCGCCATACTTGATTTCGGTATTTTGGGCGATCTACTCGCATGATCGAGTTTTGATGACCGAGTTTCATGATATTTGTTTTCGTGCACCATGGTTGCACCTACTGGGTATTTATATTTTGTGCATAGTATTGCACTTAAGATATGCTTTATACACCGTTGTGTTGATTTATGATTTGTGCACAGTTATCGCACGGGATATCGTTTTTGTGCCTTGGTTGCACATATTTATGATTTCATGGATTTCATACAGTTGAGTTGATTTTGTGCTTATGGTACGCACACGATTTGGTTTTTGCACTCAGTATAGTTCACATATGCTTGCAGTGCATTGATACGTATTTTGTACACTACAGTTGAACAGGACTTCGATTTGATGTTATTTGAGATACTGATTTTGATTTCATGCCTAGGGCATGCATATGATTTGACTTATGCTTTCGGCATAGATTTCATGCACTTTTAGTGTTTTGGTTAGATTTTGTGCACGCGGTTGCACATGGTTATGAGATTATATATCACGGTATACTGGATTTGGATTTGAGATGTGTTGTATACCGTCAATTTCGATTGTGATACTCGATATTTTTTTTGTGCACCTTATGCACCTGATTAGACTCTTGCGCATATTTTACGCGCTTGGATTGGATTTTGCGCATGTTCGGCGCTTAATACTGGATTTCATGATTTCGTGCATGTTGGATGCACGCGATTTAGATTTTATTCGTGCATGATGGATGCACCTGATTTGGATTTTCGCGCATGTTGGGCGCATGTTATGAGAAGCGATTTTGGTGCACACAAGATGCACTAAATCGAGATTCTTTGTGCATATCAGATGCACCTAATATTGCTTTCAGGCACACCGTTGTCTCTGACAGGTGTTTCGTGCACACTCGTTACACTTAGATGTTGTTTCTGTGCACATGTATGGCACATTCATGGATTTTGATTTCCGTGCGCACTAGACGCACGCGGTATTCTTATGCACCTTTTGGGATTGATTTTTTATGGAGCAGTACGTTTTTATGAGTTTTACTATTTGTTTTCGTACTGAGCAGGACTAGTCAGAGGACGGTACTTGGATATATTTTTGCATGCATTGATAGACATCAAAGGGATTTCCAAAGAAAGAGCTATAGTCTCAGTATTTACCTACGTGTCTGAGATGACACGAAACATTTAAAACAAGGAAAACCCTTCTAAATTGTTTTCAAAACGGCGGTATGTGCATGTAAACAAAGGATATATATAGAGTTATTTTCTTACTAGAGACGTCCGCCACTGTGCAGTGTTATGCGCATCGCACAGCGACTTAAAACGGTTTGGCATGCATTTCCTTCAGGTGTTTATATGTATAGTGTTGATGTATATCATGTTGGTTTTCGTATTGGATTTAGACATTGATGTCTTCCCCATAACTCCGTGTTAGTTGTATGTATGCCCTAGAGGCCAGTATTGTACAGATGATGTATATTATATTGGATGCTTGGACATATATAGAGATGACTTTCTTGCTCGATATGATAGTATGCTATCTGGTTGCTCTTTATCTTAGCATGTATACTAGTCTCTTTAAACTGTCTTATAGTTACATGTTGGTAAAGCCCTTAGGATGTGTGCTTGACTACCTGGACTGTGATGCAGATCATACTAGTGGGGACATGGTAGTCCATAAGTGCATCCTTCAAGGTCCCTAGTCGTGGGTGTATCGAGACAGGGCATCGATATACCAGTGTAGACTAGCGTATACGCTTCTCGACCCATGAGATGGGCGATGGATGATCCCATATCCATTGGTGTTTGACATCAGAGATGATATACGGGTGCTCAGTGGAGACTGGGTACACTGGACGGACTCGCCGAGAACTCCCAGATGGTATTATACCTCACGTCAGATGGCAGTTCTCAGGTGACACTTGTACAGGTTAGTCTGTAGACCCGAGATCGTCATAGAGTCTTGTGTGATTCCCACCGTGCTTTGATCTCCCCCTTACCACGTCCATGAGGGCGTGCAAAACGGTGGTTTTTGGGTACAGTCCCGAGTCACATGGAGGCAATGAGCAATAGGAGGGGTTTCATCTCTCCCGGTATTGGGGGTTGATGTTGCGCTGTGCTCGATTGGCCGTAACAGGGAAGTCCCTGGCCAGGGCTGATTCAGAGATTTGCTGGTAAGTGTTACCAGTAGTTTCTCGACCCGTTATGAGCCTCACATCGGCACGACTTATCGGTTATTGGGGTCTGACGTTTACCACCCCTAGACTTGATATGCAACATATCAGACGAGGAGACCGGACTGTACGGGAAGTGTTGCCGGTTGGCTCGACGGGAGTTGTAACAGGTTCGCTTGTTCTCTTCTGATCGCTCAATACCCGGGTGGCCATTACGTTTAGCTGACCGCTTGCGGCTTGGGGGTGCTTGATATGATCATCACCTACTGCTGGCGTATTGATGAGTCTCAGAGTCCCACAATGGAGTTTCCTAGTCCAGGCGAAACGTTGTGGTGCGCGTATGCGATAGGCGCATGGACCCGATTAAAATGCGCGTATAGGATACCGTATATTGATCGGGCGGCTTGCTTTTGGTAGGGGTCATATGTGATATGGCCGGATTGATAAATCAAGTGTTGATTTATCATTTAACCATTAGCTTCTCACTTGAAATCCTTTCTTGAGTTAGTTGGATGTATGCATGCATGTATGCCTTCTTTTTGATTCATGCACATATGGATGTACATATACACATACATACATACATACATCTTTCATGGTTGTATATACATGAAAATGGTGGTAATATAAGACTCACACCATGGTTTTATTTATGAATTATTATTGTATTTATACTAAAACATAAAAGGAAAGAAAATGTTCATTATTGATTTGTTCTACACTCTTCTTTTGACCTAACCATTCTCACCCACCTTTTAACCTTTGGTAAAGTTTCCTTTTGTGTTTTAACTATAGTACAATAATGATTCAACCATGGTTTGAGATGATAGATAGAAAATATATATTGATATATTTTTCCTTTTTCTAAATAAGTTGAACTTATCATCTTCTTGAAAAAGCCATCATCTTCATCAACCTCTCTCATTTTGCTCTCTAGTTCTTAGTAGTGAGCAATATACTCATCAAGATTGGATTTTGAAGTGAGAAAGAGAACCACAACACCATTCTACACAAGTCTAGCCCACTTGTTTAGAGTGTTAGCTTGATTTCGTTCACTTGGTCGGATAAAGTTGCAAGCTTGGACAAAGCGGACTCCGGGTGGATCATCGGTGACCGAGAGGCGTTCAAGCGGAGTTCTTTCAAACCCCAAATAGCCCAGGAGTCTAGCGTAGGGAGCTACAAAGGTTGTACTCTCTAAACCCTAGCTTTCCTTTCATATGTTGATATAAAAAAATTTGAAACCCTAATTTTTCTAGGATATATCCTTTGTAAGTTTACTTAGCACCATAAAAATTCATTCTTTGGTTCATGTGATGCTTCCAAACCATTCATAAGGTGCTAGGCAAACCTTTCACTCCGATGATTGCGGGATGCTTGACGGAGTTTTGGTTTTGAGTTATCTGCTCATTGTTCATGCGCACGCATTGCGCTACGACGTGTTTTATGTATCGATGGTTTCGGGACCCCGACGTCTTAGTCTTTTACTGAAATGTTTTAGCATTGAGGGGTTTAAATTTAAATTCGAGGACCGAATTTCTTTAAGGAGGGAAGATTGTAACATTTCAGAAAAATAAAATATTATTTTTGGGATTTTTTATAATTAAATAATAAAATATTGAATATTTTAATAGGTCGGTATAATTAAACACCGATAAATGGGGAAAAATTTGAAAAATTTCAGAAATTACTGAAATGAGAGTGCTTTATGTGATTTAAGCAAATTATGAAAGTTTATGATTTATTTGACACAATTTCAGTGCTAATCGCGATTAAAAATCGCTAATTGGGCTTTAAGCGTGTTTTGTGCACATGGCTTGCACATATCATTTTCACACTTGTTACATTTTTCCTACATGATTCTTGTGTGTATGGTTATTTGTTTTGGGTTTCCTATTGCAAAGAGAAGAAAAGAAAAGAAATGAAAATATTAAACAATTGTGCATAGTGTGAGGTATGGGCAAGAGAGAGAGAGAGGGTGAGGGGTCAACCATTGGTCATGGCTCCCATTTCATTCTTCATCACCTTCATCTTTCTTCTTCTTCTTTCCATGGCATTACCCTCTTCAACCTCCACTTCCAAACCCCAAAACTCCATCGAAACAACACCAAAACCTCATCCCCACTTCACAAAAATTGTGCACAAGCTCACAAGCTACACTTTGGACCAAGAAAGTTTGCATTTTGGCGCCGTAGAGGATTCATGAGTGTCAAATGAGGTAATCCCTTCACAATAAGTGTAGTATTTATATTGCTTTAGCCTCTTTACAAGTTTAATATCGATTTAGCGAAGTATAGTGAACTTTAATATTCCATGTTGGGAATTAGGGTTTGATTTGAGTTGTGATTGTGAATTTGAGGCCTAGTGGTGACTACAAACCTCCCCTTTGTGTTTACAACTGAAACCAAACTCAATTTACTGGAAATACGGATTTACAGAACTTTTCATGTCGTTTTGTGAGGTATTGGAGCGTGCAGGGAAATCTTGGATGACCTGGGTTAATTACGAGATGAGCAAACAACCCCTGTAGACTAGAATTGACCCTAGGAACCCCCTGTAGCAATACGAACCACAGAGGATCCCCCAGGGCCGGCGAGCTCAGAATTTTAGGGGGGGCTCGGCCACTTGGTGATGGTTAGGGCCCAGGTTGCTTCAGTAGGTCATGTACACTATATATATCACCCTAGTGTTGTTTTGGAACATTGTTTTAACCTTAATCAAAATCTGGAAGCACTTTAGTATGCTTTTTGGACATGTTTTCCGTATTCTAAATGATAAGTTTTGATATTTGGATTTGCGTTTAGCTGTTGGATGTTTGTACATCAACGACTAGGGAGGATGGGTCGTGTTTTGCATGCGAGGCGATAGGTTTTGACCTATGTGAGTTCCGCGTGTCGTTTTGGTTTTGATTTGGATTTTAATGCGGCACGTTACGTTATGATGTGTAGGTACCCTCACGAAGACTTCGAGACGACAAGCAAGCGCGTAGCGGCGTCGGCATCGGCAAACGAAGATCAAGGTGAGTAGATATATATCTACGGGGGAAGTCGGGTGGATGGCGTATAGCACCCCCGCAGTTCGATGTATAGTATGTTATACATATATACTATATATTTATGATACCTATTTTGTGTGACATGGATATTAATGATAGGGTTACATGTTCATGGATTAATAGTGTTACTTGCAAAACCCTAGAGTAGTTGTTGCACCCACACACGCACACACATGCATACATTCATTCTTTTACCTATGCGTATACACACACACACATGGGTATGGGGCTATGTGTGTGTGTATATATATATACGTATACTTATACACGGATTATGAGGATAGTACTTAGGATTTGAGATGAGTCGATGAGATTGGGCTTGAGGCCGTGAGTTCGGTGATGTGACATAGTTCGTATTTGAGATACGACATGATGTTTTAGCGGGTCCTTTCGACGTGGTGTTTTCATATACACGCATGCATATACATATATGGTATCAGTGTTGTACTAGACGTAGATCAGTACCCCGGATCATGATATTTGATAAAAAGGATACCGGATGAATAATGTGATAGATGTGACATTTGACCCATACCCAGATTTAGGAGGCCGTACGACGGATTTACTGTACGAGCTGTGTATTGATGATAGAACCGCACTCTTGACTTGAGGATGTCATATTATAGATATTGTATCATATGGGATACTTTTGAGACGGGATCACCGACTGTTATATTTATAAATACACACACACACACACACATATGTATTGATTCAGATGTTAGGCAGTTTGCTTACCTTTCGATCAGCCTGTAGTTACTTGTAAATGATAGATTAGACTCGAGTCATACCTATTTCAAAACTAACGAACCGTGAGTATTTTAAAGACAGGCCAAGGGATTCTACGGATATTTCAAAGGACGTATCTTTTCTTAAAAACACCGTAGCCCTTATTTTCAAAACACCACGATTCGTATTATTTCAAATGGCAAAACAATATGACTCATATTTATATAAATGCAGATTAGTTATCATTGTGTTTATTATTCAGCTCCCGCATATTATTGCTGTTCGCATCGCATCGCATGCTTATATTGTGCTTTCATATGCCATTATTGAGATCATGCTGTCAGGATACCAGCACCATTACCGATGATGCATATGTTCCGCATACACTTACTTGCCGGCTCACACACATCATCATCAGTAATTGCCATATCACGTACACTTTAGAAAATATTACTTCATTGACATAGCTTGTTAGCTGATAGTTTCGACATGATATTAGTGTACCTGCTTATATGCCAGTTTAGACATTGCACTTATTACTTGCAAATTCATGCATATTATTATTTACTGTTATGCGGTATTATGGAGTTTTATGCCGATATTCACTGTTTACTTGTTATTGATGATTGGATTTCGGGTTTTCATGAGATTTCCTGGATTTGGGGGAAAACCGCAAGAATATTTATAAACTTCTCTCTCTCTCTTTTTAAAATGAAAAGTGCGGTTTTCTCGTGATGTATGAGTCGTCCACCATGATGTTTTCTCGGTTATGAGATGGATTTCGAACTCGATTCGAGACGTATGAACCGTCTCGGGTACATGGTGGACCCGGTATGGTACCCCGGGACGAGAGTGATTTCATGGAGGATGATGAGCCTGGCAGGGGCAGACTGCCTACTGGTGATTTTACTTGGCGCGTCGGATATCAGGAGTGTAGGGTTCCTAGGCACACCAAGGAGGTCTCACAAAGGCATCGATCATGCCAATTTCAAAAAATCTAGGTGCCGAGAAACCCTAATACGGATCGTTGGCTAGAAATCTAGGCGAAAATGAAATCTAGTTAACACTTAACTAAAAGAATACGGAAATACAACCTTTGTAGATCCGGTGCTCCACCTCCATAGCTCCGTAACGAAGTCCCCTCGCTGTCCAAATGAATTCCCGGGCTCTAGCGTCGGCTTCGTCGGAGAATAGGCGAGCCAGGTCGTCGATGTCCATGCCGAAGATGATCTACGTCGAGGCATCGCTAGATCAAGCTCCACTTTCACCAAGCCATGAAAACTTGTGAAGGAAACACACTCTACTACTTGGCAAGAGGTAGAGGATGAAGAAATAGGAAGTGGGTAGACTTTAGAATTGGATTTCTCACTCTATTTCATCACTTGCCATTGATGGAGGCAAGCTTTCTTCACTTGAAGAAATGAAGAAGAAGAAGAAGAATGTTATGATAAGTTCAATTAAAATGAAAAGTAAAAAGAATACTTATCATAATTGAACCATGGTCAAGTGTAGAGAATTAACTAAGGTTAGATTAATGGTTAGGGTCAAAGATGAAGACAAAGTGGTCACTTTGGTCAAAGCTTCATGAAAGAAAATAAAATAAAGAAACCATTTTGCTTTTCTTTTATGCTTTTATTAATATCCAAAATGAATAAACAAATAATTAAATGAAAAAGCAAAACCCTAATCATTAAGTTAACCATGGTTTAATTCTATACACTTAACCAAATAAGCATGTATCATCAAACATGATACAATCAAATGTACAAATGTATATCACATATACAATGTGCACAAACCAAGTGAGAAAATCCATTTAAAGTGAACCAATACTAGTTAATGCAAAGTAATATATCAAATATATAATTATGCATTAAATCATTAAATCAACACTTGATTCAATGATCCGGTCATGTCGCACACAACCGACTAGTATACAATGTATCGGCTTATCGAATCAATCCTTGATTCGATAACTAGGTTATATCGCATACAACCATTCGACACATTGATCGCGAGAATGAAATACGGTATCACATACACGCATTATTCTCGGTCCCGCACATATCTCATATGCGCTCCTATTTCATTTTTCTTGAGCCAGGAAACCTCTGTGTAGGACTCTAAAGACTCGTCAATACGCCGGCAGCAGATGATGATCATATCAAGCACCCACAAGCCGCAAGCGGTCTGCTAAACGTAACGGCCACCCGGGTATTGAGCGATCAGAAGATCGACGAGCAAGCCCGCTCACACTCCAGTGAATCCAACCAGTAACACTACCGTACAGTCCAGTCTGATCGTCTGATATGTCGCATATCTCGCCTAGGGGTGGTAAACGTCAGACCCCAATAGCTCGATAAGTCGTGTCGATATGAGGTCTATAACATTTCGAGAAACTACTGGTAACACTTACCAGTATATCTCAGCAACCCTGGCCAGGGATTTCCTGTTATAGCCAATCGTACACGGCGCAACATCAACTCCCTATACCGGGAGAGACGAATCCCCTCCTATCGCTCATTGCCTCCATGTGATTCGGGACTGTACCCAAAAGCCACCATTTTGCACGCCCACTTGGACGTGGTAAGGTGGAAATCAAAGCACAGTGGGAACCACACAAGACTCTATGACGATCTCGGGTCAACAGACTACTCTGTATTAGTGTCACCAGAGAACTGCCATCTGACGTGAGGTATAATACCATCTGGGAGTTCTCGGCGAGTCCGTCTAGTGTACCCAGTCTCTACTGAGCACCCGTATATCATCTCTGATGTCAAACACCAATGGATATGGGATCATCCATCGCCCATCTGTATGGGTCGAGAAGGTACACGCTAGTCTACTCTGGTATATCGATGCCCCGTCTCGATACACCCACGACTAGGGACTTTGAAGGATGTACTTATGGACTACCATGTCCCCACTAGTATGATCCGCATCATAGTCCAGGTAGTCAAGTACACATCCTAAGGGCTTTACCAACATGTAACAGAGAGACAATCGGTGTACACGTTAAGGTAAAGAGTAACCAGATAGCATACTATCATGTCGAGCAAGAAAGTCCTCCCTATATATGTCCCAGCATCCACTACACTATACATCCAATGTACAGTAATGGCCTCTAGGGCATACATATAACTAACAATCTCCCACTTGCACTAGGGCCATCTGAAGCTGTAGTTGCAGTATCTCATACTCAACCATCTCATAAAAGTCTCTCTCTGGGAATAGGCCTTCGTGAGTGGATCCGCCGTGTTATCCTTTTAGTCTGCTCTCCTTGCCTCGATCACCCTGGAGATCAACCATCTCCATAATCAGGTGATACTGCCTTAGAATAAGTCTGGATCACTGATGGGACCGGCGTTCCTTGGCATATGCCACAACTCCATTGTCTCACAATGGTAGGAACGTAGTTCATCTCATGAACCACTATACATCCAAACCGCCTCTTTGGTAGCATCTTAAGTAGCGTTGTATCCAGCCTTTATCGTCTAGTATGCCACGGTATCTAGCTTGGAACTCTTCCAACATACCGTCCCTTTACTTAGGGTAAAGACAATGCCTGTGACTGACATTCTGTCATTTTTATCACCCTGGAACACTTCCAGTGATTCTCCCCAGGATCGATTGATACCATCTCACTACAGCTAGTGAGTATCCTAACATCTAATTAGATCTATCTCATAGATCCAAAATCCAGGATTTAGTAGGTATCACTTTGATCCTATATGGAGAATCCTTGTGATAAGCGGAGATTGCCTGAGCGTAGCATAGGAATCTTCTTCCCTATCAAGAGTATGTCATCCACGTACTCTACGAGGATCATCACCATACTCCCTACTACCTTTTTGTTTATACAAGGTTCATCTACCATTTTGATGATGTCAAACTCTTTGACTAACACATCAAAACAGACGTTCCAACTCCGCGATACCTGCTTTATCCTATAAAGCATCTTGCACACGTTTCCGCTGCTCCCACTGTCTACGAAGCCCTCTGGCTGTGTACTTATAGACGCTTTCTTCCAAATCATCATTTAGAAAAACAGTCAAGACACCCAACCACCAGATATCGTAGTCATGGTATGTAGCCGTGGCAAGTAGGATCTGGATGGACTTAAGCATAGGTACTGGAAAAGGTTTCATCATTATCCACGCCTGGTCAATGACGAAAACCTTTAACAAGTCTAGCTTTGAAAGTCTCAACTTTTCCATGTACACCAAGTAATCTTCTTAAGATATACTTGCTCCTGATAGGGATTTAACCCTTCAGATGTAGCAACTAAAGTCCATAATTTGTCGGTGTACAAGGATTCCATCTCAGATCGCTAAGCATCCAGCCATTCTTACAGAGTCACACTCCTGATGGCCAGCTCGAAACTAGTTGGGTCATCATCTTATGATGCAATCCTCGCTTCCACTGTCATAGAGAAACCGAAGTATCTCTCAGGTGGGTGAGGAACCCTACTAGATCGGCGGAGAGGCTGAGGTTCGTTGGTTTCTACTGAATCCTTTGGTTCTATCAAATCATCAGCTGCAATTTGTATAGCTGGAACCTTTCCAGTTCAACATTACAGACTTTGCCTCGAGCTTGTCCGGATTTTGCTTTTAGACATAGGCCGGACAACCCCAAATCTTAACTAACTTAAGATATGGGCTCTTCCCTTTCCATATCACATATGAAGTGGTAGGCAACTGATTTGATCTGAACCCTATTCAATGGGTATGCAGCTTCTCAAGTGCATAACTCCCAAAAGGAAATAGGTTACTCAGTAATACTCATCATAGAGCACACCTTATCATATAGGGTGTGATTGCTCCGCCCCGATATACCATCGTGCTATGGTGTATACATAGGAGTAATGCTGAGAGAGAATCTCACTCTCCTTTAGAATAGTCCAGGATTTCCGTGCACAAGTATTCTCCTCCCTGATCTCATCATAGGACATAATACTTATACCTATATTTTGGTTCTCTACTTCTAACTTATATTCTGTGAATATCTCAAAAGGTTCGGACTTGTGTTTCAACAGGAACATAGGTCTGAATCTCGAAAGATCATCAGAGAATGTAATGAAGTAAAAAAGAACCAGTCCTGGCATTTGTAGACTGGGGACCTACATACATCAACATGTATCATCCCAAGAGTTCATCAAACTCTTTCTCTGTTTCCTATAAACAGGGATGTGGTCATCTTATCTTTGTGACATGACTGGCGAGTTTCACAAGATGTAAATTCAAACTGATTTGAATATGCATCTACATGTAACTCCAGCTAGTCGGGTCGCATTGATATGACCTAGTCTACAATGCCTCAAGAAGGATCCGTTCATTTCTGAACTGTTCCTCTTGTGTGTGTTCCGTATACTAAGAACTGTAGTTTGATTTAGAATGTTAATGCTTTTAGATAACGTGCCTGAACCGATCAACTTATAGGAAATGTTCAAAACATTATCCAACAATACAAAATTTTATCATTTCTTTACTAATAAAGAGAGTGATATGATTTTGTATATCAGGTTCGATATCTAATAACATTCATTCAGAATCAATGTATTCTGGTAATACAGGGTGACAGTGACCGACAGACTTGGCTGCAACACTTGCCCCGTTTTCTGCCTCATGAAACTTATCATCCGTTCTCAGTTTTCTACCCTTTTGTAGCCCTATGTAACAGATTACATATCTGGGATCCTGATCCGGTATCATATACCAAGGATGCAGATGATACTGAGAAACAGTTCTGTATAATGAACACACCCGAAGATGATGCATCAGCATGCACTCTCTTCGTTTGGGCGGCACGGGAAATCTGGTATTCCCCAATTTCCCGCTCTGTCTTATAACTATTATAAGTTGGAGCGGGACCAACGTTCCCCAGCTCAGTATAACAAGCGGGTTCGGTCAATAATCCGTATTATTATCTTGATTAAGGCGTGGCATGGTCGCTACCAGGAGAGAGAGAGAAGAAAACACTCAGCGTGCGCTCTGTCAAGAATAGATTGGTTTTTATTTTATCTAATCAGGATGGCTCCCACTGCTTTTTATCAAATCTTCCTTCAAACCTTAAAAGGAAAGACTAGCCGGGATTAATTACACACTACAAGTTCGCCAATTTTTCAGCCAGGCCAGTGTCGGTACTTTGAGGGAGGTCCCCCGTGCTTTCGCACGAACCTAATTAATGTAAACCTCGTTTTCCCAGAGGCGTAACCCCGTTGACACCTTTCTAGACACCTACTTGATCGGCTAATTGTAATGTGCAAAACTCTCCCAGGAGTAACTCTTACTCGCAGCGGGTATCGGGATCCAACTATCTCATAGAAGGTATGCAATCTCATTGCAAATTTCAACACTTGAAATTCCCGATAATGCTTTTGCCCCTAGCGTCCTATGACCTTGACGGAGGCCAAACAACACATAGTCCGCTAATCAAGTTCAACCCGTACATTTCTTGATTGAATTAAACCCACCCGCACGACCCTTGACGGAGGCCAAACAACGCCGTACGAATACCCTAATCCAATCGCATCATATGCTAGCAGATAAGCACTAGTTAGCTACCGTACACTACGCCTTGACGGAGGCCAAACAACCGCAGCACGAATACTAACTAGTACATATCTGAAATGACGGAGGGCTACGACAGGTTTTTCTTAAAACCTATTGCGTAATGAACTTGATATCGTTGTAGGATCGAATGAATTTAGAAATGAAGTGTTTTTGAGGCTTTTCTAGTTTTGCTAAAGGAGTCACTCCCGGTGAAGGGATCGTCGGTCCTTTCCTCGTCGAATGAGGTGCGGGATATATCATATACATCACTGTGCAAAGTAAAAACACTTAAAAGCAATCAAAAGACAAACCGAGTGTGTAGCATCTGCCAGTTATTGCTAAAGGAGTCACTCCCGGTGAAGGGATCTCGGTCCTTTCCTTATCGAATAAGGTGCAGGATATATCATATATACCACTGTGCAAAGCAAGAACTGTCGCTACCTGTTTTATTTTGAAATTCGATTCTACAACATCTTAGGTTTCTTTTATTTCATTAATCACATTAATGAAGTCCCATCATTTAAGTACCTAAACATCACAGATAAATACGACGTACACTTATGCCATCCGCATTCGCCTCGATGTCCCCTCGTGCACCGTTAGGTTAGGTAACTAACGGCAGAGCGGGGCAGGGCTAGCGCGGGTGTAAAACATAAGTAACGTCTATATAATATATCATATATACTATATACTATATCTATCACAGAACATCACATGATCACTTCACAGATATCGCAGCAGAAGAATCATATGAAATATTGGATATACTAGGACGTCCGTGTTTTCAATACGAGCCAGTATAAAACACGGATTCCACGGTCGTGATGAATAGCCAAACCCACACCCCTAGACCTCTACGAGAGCGGCAAGCAACCCTACCAATTCTAGAGATAGGAGACCCGGACTCGACTCCTCGAGTTGGTCTCCCACTGGACTCCAGGACCCGGTTACTTGTGCTCCCCTCCTTGGGTCTATCCTAGTGCGGAAAAGTAAAAAATATACAAAAGGTGACATCTTCCGCAACCTGGAAGTGCCCAAATAAAAGAATATTACATACAAGTTTTTACATGAATGAAAATGAAAAACACTCATCTCACATAAAAACCCCCGGCTATTCAAACACGACGATCCAATATAACATATCCAACAACACATAACATCATATGTCATCAACGTAAGTAAATATGCGCATCCCAATTGTCGTTGACATATAGCAACGAAACCGGCGATATCACATATTACACTTACGGTCACAGAAAAGAAAGTGTAAAACTACAACAGTTGGAATCCGCAATCTGCATAGACATCGCATGCCTGATCAAATGAATACCTTAGACATCACATGCCTAACATTTATAAACCCCGCATTTTAGTCTCATTATCGAAAACTCTTTTCAACATCAAGTCGGGCAATTCAACAGGATTCCCGACATCCTGATCGAATACTCGTCGCAAACTTCAGTAGGCGGCTGCACCCCCGATGCCGTCGACGAAGTGCACCAAGGCGGAACACCGCTGCCGCGAGCACCCGAACGGATGCTTTCGGCGACGGGGTTCTCCTACAGTCACTTGGTCGGGGCTATGGAGTGAGGCTGTCTATTAAGTTTACCCGGCGAGTATCCGCGTACGCTACGTGATTGCGACGGACTTTTGATCACATCAAAATTCCGTGGCAACCGATCAAGTGAGACTAAACTGCTATGTTTATAACATTCATTCAGTTATCTCATAACTTATTGTGAATTCCAATTATTGTATCCCATTTCGGATAAATAGAAAATGTCAAACTTTCCGATCGAACAATCGATTACCCAAGTTTTCCCGATACAGATCAATACATGAAACAAGTCTAAAAACATTCAGTTCGTGCCTCAATACCAACGGTCCAACCGTAGAAGGCTCAAGCCAATGCCTCACATGTGGCACGCCGTACTGCCCCAAACCCGAAGGTTCAAAGGGCAGTTCAAGACGGTCACATAATCGAGTTAAGGTTTGTTGTCTTCTAGAGGGTCCATCGCGTTACTTGCACTACTTAGAACGTCTTTAAACCACGGAAAAATCCAACACTTGGAAATTTCCCGACATGGGAAAAGTTGGGTATTTATATCCGGTCGAACTTTTTAACATATTCAAAAATACCCGGAAAGCCACACAGACAAAATTTGATACTTCGATCGAAACACCGAATCCCCAAAACAACCCCCAGAAAATTCAACTGTTGAATAAAATTTAAAAATTCCCATAAAATCCAGCATCAGAAAAGAGGAGTTACGGTGCAAATCTTACTGTGAGACAGGGCTGTACGGCCGCGGAACCGCCGCATGAGCCATGCTCATGCCGCGGATCCGCGGTGGTATAGATGAATTAGGATGTCGTTTTGCACCATAACTCTTAGATCTTCCTGCTGAATTTTTTGGCAATTTTTAATTTGGAAAAATCCACGTTTTCAGAAAAAGTACAGAGAGCAATTTCTATTGGGGTTTCGGGTTCGTTCGGAATTCAAATTCCGTCTAGACTTCGCCTAAGGCTCTAGCTAGGCTCTGATACCACTGTAGGGTTCCTAGGCACACCAAGGAGGTCTTACAAAGGCATCGATCATGCCAATTTCAAAAAATCTAGGTGCCGAGAAACCCTAATACGGATCGTTGGCTAGAAATCTAGGCGAAAATGAAATCTAGTTAACACTTAACTAAAAGAATACGGAAATACAACCTTTGTAGATCCGGTGCTCCACCTCCATAGCTCCGTAACGAAGTCCCCTCGCTGTCCAAATGAATTCCCGGGCTCTAGCGTCGGCTTCGTCGGAGAATAGGCGAGCTAGGTCGTCGATGTCCATGCCGAAGATGATCTACGTCGAGGCATCGCTAGATCAAGCTCCACTTTCACCAAGCCATGAAAACTTGTGAAGGAAACACACTCTACTACTTGGCAAGAGGTAGAGGATGAAGAAATAGGAAGTGGGTAGACTTTAGAATTGGATTTCTCACTCTATTTCATCACTTTCCATTGATGGAGGCAAGCTTTCTTCACTTGAAGAAATGAAGAAGAAGAAGAATAATGTTATGATAAGTTCAATTAAAATGAAAAGTAAAAAGAATACTTATCATAATTGAACCATGGTCAAGTGTAGAGAATTAACTAAGGTTAGATTAATGGTTAGGGTCAAAGATGAAGACAAAGTGGTCACTTTGGTCAAAGCTTCATGAAGCTTCAAAAAGCTTCATGAAAGAAAATAAAATAAAGAAACCATTTTGCTTTTCTTTTATGCTTTTATTAATATCCAAAATGAATAAACAAATAATTAAATGAAAAAGCAAAACCCTAATCATTAAGTTAACCATGGTTTAATTCTATACACTTAACCAAATAAGCATGTATCATCAAACATGATACAATCAAATGTACAAATGTATATCACATATACAATGTGCACAAACCAAGTGAGAAAATCCATTTAAAGTGAACCAATACTAGTTAATGCAAAGTAATATATATAATTATGCATTAAATCATTAAATCAACACTTGATTCAATGATCCGGTCATGTCGTACACAACCGACTAGTATACAATGTATCGGCTTATCGAATCAATCCTTGATTCGATAACTAGGTTATATCGCATACAACCATTCGACACATTGATCGCGAGAATGAAATACGGTATCACATACACGCATTATTCTCGGTCCCGCACATATCTCATATGCGCTCCTATTTCGTTTCGCTTGAGCCAGGAAACCTCTGTGTAGGACTCTAAAGACTCGTCAATACGCCGGCAGCAGATGATGATCATATCAAGCACCCACAAGCCGCAAGCGGTCTGCTAAACGTAACGGCCACCCGGGTATTGAGCCATCAGAAGATCGACGAGCAAGCCCGCTCACACTCCAGTGAATCCAACCAGTAACACTACCGTACAGTCCAGTCTGATCGTCTGATATGTCGCATATCTCGCCTAGGGGTGGTAAACGTCAGACCCCAATATCTCGATAAGTCGTGTCGATATGAGGTCTATAATATTTCGAGAAACTACTGGTAACACTTACCGGTATATCTCAGCAACCCTGGCCAGGGATTTCCTGTTATAGCCAATCGTACACAGCGCAACATCAACTCCCTATACCGGGAGAGACGAATCCCCTCCTATCGCTCATTGCCTCCATGTGATTCGGGACTGTACCCAAAAGCCACCGTTTTGCACGCCCTCTTGGACGTGGTAAGGTGGAAATCAAAGCACAGTGGGAACCACACAAGACTCTATGACGATCTCGGGTCAACAGACTACTCTGTACCAGTGTCACCAGAGAACTGCCATCTGACGTGAGGTATAATACCATCTGGGAGTTCTCGGCGAGTCCGTCCAGTGTACCCAGTCTCTACTGAGCACCCGTATATCATCTCTGATGTCAAACACCAATGGATATGGGATCATCCATCGCCCATCTGTATGGGTCGAGAAGGTACACGCTAGTCTACTCTGGTATATCGATGCCCCGTCTCGATACACCCACGACTAGGGACTTTGAAGGATGTACTTATGGACTACCATGTCCCCACTATTATGATCCGCATCATAGTCCAGGTAGTTAAGTACACATCCTAAGGGCTTTACCAACATGTAACAGAGAGACAATCAGTGTACACGTTAAGGTAAAGAGTAACCAGATAGCATACTATCATGTCGAGCAAGAAAGTCCTCCCTATATATGTCCCAGCATCCACTACAATATACATCCAATGTACAGTAATGGCCTCTAGGGCATACATATAACTAACACGGAGGATACTGTTCGTGGTCGTGTGATTGATGATATGGGTCGATCCGTACTGACGGAGCCTTAGATATTGAGAGTTGAGACACTGAGATTTTGAGATTTGAGACATTGAGTTATTGAGATTTGATGATACAGGCCAGTCCGGATAGCCGGAGCCTGAGATATTGGATATTGAGATTTATGTTTTGTGTCGATGCTAGACACTGATTTATATTGATTTATTGATGATACCTCATTTTAAATTACAGAAAATCTCACTAAAGAAAGAAAACAATTTATTCATTTACATGTATTTTGTTTTCATTACATTACATTTGTACCTCATACATATGATACATTGCTACCTGAGGCACTGACCCGAGCACATAGGATTACACTTGTGTATAGATGTTTACCCTTGCCATCTTTTCATGCTTCAGACTTATCATTTTGAGGTTTATATATTATTGATCGTATTGACCTAGGATTGTGTCATACATACAATTTCTGCTCGGTGATATTTTCTACTCACGAGTTGGCAACTCACCCCCGTTGTGCCACAGTTTCTTGCAGGTTTTGCCGTACAGGTTTCATTACGGCTTTGTTGGCACACTGCTTCCTTTCCGGGTGATTTTCTTTGGTAGGTGGGTTCACTCGCATCGTGACCACTATTGTACTTTTGTTTTATTCAGTTGTATCTAGTAACTCCATAAACCAGACATATATATTTATTTCAGACTTAGCAGACCGGTGATGTTTATTCTTTCGACCTTAGAGTCGCGCGCTGTATTATTATGGTTTTAATGTTGATTGAGCTTCCTTTTGAGTTTTGATCCTCGCCCTTCGGCGTTGTATATTTTATGCTTGCGTGGTTGTGGCCGTCGATTGACGAAGAGCTAGCTCCCGCTTGGGGATGCCTTTTATCATTGCTGTATATATATTTATCATGTTGTACCCCGTTCGGGGCTAGTATTTACTAGGGAAACTCTGCCGAAATTTTCAGAAAAGACTTGTGAATTTAAAAATGCATTATCGGCTTATTTTATTAAAACATTTCTTCAAAATGGTTTTAGATTTCTGGGCGTTTGGCTTACTTGAATTAGATGGGGTCCAATAGACTTCATATGATTCAAGTGCCAGTCACGTACTATTTCGTGTCGTGACAAATTCCCAATTAGTGAAGATGTAGCTTGAGTTGGAGATTTCTCGACGTAGATCATCTTCGGCCAGGAAGACTTCAAGCAAGCTTGTTCCTTTCGCCTTGTGAACCCTCACTAGAGTCTGGAAGATCACTAATTGGAGCGAAGAGACTACTACACGGAGCTTTAGAAGTGAAGGACTGGTCTACAAAGGTTGTATTTCTCATTCACTTAGTGTAATGTTTGATTACATGCTTGTTTACCATAATTCCTCTAGTTAGATCCTTGGTTAGGGTTGCTTAGCACTCTTAGTTTTTAAAAATTGCATACTTGATGCCCTAGAAAACATAGTGAGGGTGCTAAGGAACCAAGCAGTGGTATCAGAGCTACTAGGAATTGGATGTCGACCTATGGGGGGTTCTTAATATGTGACAGTGTGGCGAAGCATAGGCTTTTACCCCCAGGGTGTCCCGAGACTGGAATGTGTTCCGGCGGGTTGTAGTCCTCGCGAGAGAGCATGCGTAAAAAGTAGCTGCTGAGGGACCTGTAGGTGCCACGTCGACCCCATTGGATGGGGTGGTTTCCTGACTTTCATGTGGAAGGAAGCAATGGCAAGAAGGATCCAAATGGATTTGAGCATAGCCACTAGAGAAAAGGTTTCATCATAGTCCAAACCAGGTCTTTGACGAAAACCTTTTGCAACAAGTCTAGCCTTATAGGTTTCAACCTGTCCATCTACACCAATCTTCTTTTTGAAGATCCATTTGCAGCCCACGGGTTTTACCCCTTCTGGAGCAAAGTCTAAAGTCCATACTTTGTTGGTGTACATGGACTCCATCTCGACCAGCATTGCATCTAGCCATTTTACCGAGTCACCGCTCTGAATGGCTTTCTAGAAGCTAGTAGGCTCATCATTATCAATGATGCAATCCTCTTTATCCCCGTCTGTGAGAAAACCGTAGTATCTCTCGGGCGGATGAGACAACCTACTAGTTCTGCGGAGGGGCGTGGGGATGACCCGTACTCATCTGAAACCTCTGGTTCTGTTGGAGATAGTGCCCTCAGAGTCAATTATTGGATCACAGGCACGTGATTGCAATGATTGAGGGAGGACCTATTCCGGTAGGATAGTCTTACTCAAGATGATAGTATGCTATCCGGTTTATCTTTATCATCGTGTACTGTTTTAGGTGACCATACAGGTCACTATTGCATGTTGATAGAGCCCCTAGGATTCTTGCTTGACTGCCAGCAGTATGAGGGCGATCATATACATGGGAGCTGGAGTCTATAAGCATATCCTTAAAAGGTCCCTAGTCGTGGGAGTTTCGAGACAGGGCATCGATACTCCAGAGTAGACTAGTGTATACAGTCGAGACCCCGATGAGGGGCGGTGGCCGGTCTCATAAGCCACTGGTGTCAGTTGGTTCACCTAAGATGTATACAGGTGCTCATTGGGTTATGAGTACACCGGACAGGACTCGCCGGGAACATGCTAGTTGGTCTTATACCTGACGTCAGATAGCAGTTCCCTGGTGACATGTGTACAGGTTAGTTCATCGACCTGAGGATCGTCATTTGTCTCGTGTGAGTTCCCACTGTACTTTGATTACTACCCTACCACGCTCAAAGGAGACGTGCAAACAGGTTTTAGTTGGGTACAGTCCCGAGCCATATGGAGGCAGTGAGCGGATCTGCAGGGGTTCGTCTCTCCCGGTATTGGGGGTGAGGTCGCGCTGTGTCTAGGAGAGCCATTACATGAAGTCCTTGGCCAAGGCAGGAGATTTACTGGTAGGTATTCCAGTAGTATCTCAGGGTGTTCTGGGCTACACTCCGACACGACTTGTACCGCTTTTGGGGGTCTGACTTTTACCAACCCCCTAGGCCCGCCATGCGATGCTCATAGACGAACGGACCGGACTGTACGAATATTGTCACTGACAGGCTCAGTAGGGTGTCAGGATGAGTTCGCTCATCGACGTCCCTTTTGGTCAATAGCTGGTAGCCCGTCACGTATGGCTAATACCTCTGACGTGCTAGTGGTTAAATCCACAGCCATAGTATTGACGAGTCTTTAGAGTCCCCCACAGACAGTTGCTCAAGTTTTCGGGCGAAACGCTATAGAGGCCGTATGGAGATATGGCAGGGTTCGATCAGATACGTGCGGTATTGCATGGATCATGATCGGACGGATTATACTAGCGGGCTTTGGTTTAAGCCGGATCCTAGTATTATACAGTGTAGATTTTGTCTCATTGCATTTGTATTTCGGTCGGAATACAAATGCGGATATGTATATACAGCAGCGGGGTTTTCCTGTAATTTATTACGGGACCAGTTTTATGGAGTTGCCAGTTTGTTTTCCGTTTCAGCCATATTTCTTTGTATCTTTCATTGGCTGAAGAATGGTGGAGGAGGGCTTATTTGCAATTGTGCAAATAAGCATTTGTGGAGGGTGTTATTTGCATCTTGTTGTTTCATGATGATTCTACCACCCTTGACTTTCCTTTGTTCATGATGGTTCATGATAGCTTGACTTTGTGATGAGATGATGAGGTTGGTGCAGTGTTGGTTTTGTCTTGTGATCATTTCTTTACATCATCACCTTTTCTCTCTCTTGGATTATGAGAGAGACTCTCATTCTTTTGATACTCACTCCCTCTCTCATATACTCCCTCTTTCATATACTCTCTCCTCTCATTCTCTCTTGCCAAGGCCGTCCATCATAGAGGGAGGGGGTTGCCCATTATTTTGGTGTGGGAATTTTTGCTCTTTTCATGCTACAAAATTCCCAAGTTCATCCACAAAAAGCTTACATCTCAATCCTCCACCAAAGGCAACTTCAAGTAACCCCAAATGAGACATAGAGCACTACACATATTCTACAGCAAACCTTGGGCACGTCGACTCGCCAACTTCGTGCCCGAGTTGCCTCGGTTCAGAGGTGGGAGCCCGTAAAAGAAGCCGGCGACGTGGTGCCCTTCCGGTGACTTGGTGGAGACCGGAGATTCCGCAGGGAGATCGGGACGACGACGAGAAGACTGAAGGACACGGATCGCTCGGTATATCTCTCTACCCATTCTCTAGATAGCTAGGACTAGATTAATGGAACGATCCGGGATTTTAGTGCGCGGTGGTGCCGGTTTTAATGTTTAAAGTAAATCATCGCTTCCGCATTCCGTCTTCGGATTGACGGCCGGGGCGTCGCCGTGCACTTACAGTGGTATCAGAGGCTCGCCATTAACCTAGTCTAGCTTTGTCTAATGTGTTTACATTTCCGATCGAACAAAATTCCAAAAACCGCGTTTTCATGTGCATCAGTTTCTGTCGAATTTTTTTTGGCTCCAAAAATTTTTCAGGTTGTTGCAGAATGATGTACAGGGAATTCTAAGACTTCTGTAGAAATTTGATCACGTGAACACACTATACGACCGCGGAACCGCGGCCAAACCCATGCTTGGGCCGCGGTTCCGCCGCAGTCCTTACTGTTCAGTGTGTCAAATTTCTACAGAGTGTCTCTGTGTTGAAAATAGGGGTTTTGGAACATTCTTTTTGGGCCCAGATTTTCTGTGAGTACTACAGTAGTGCTTGGGGACCACTTGGGTAAATTTGATCGATCGAATATTTTAAACACATTAGTTCTCAGTATTTACATTATATCTGCGACCGTGAATGTCACTTGATCGGTAAATCCTGTCTAACTGCTATAGCCCGGTTAGACGGATTTGCGAACGTGACATTCACGTTGATGTTCTGTGTTGTGCTGTGATGTTGCGGATTGGTCGTGGGGGATAGCCTGGATGCAATGGTAGTACAGATTTGGTTGTATTATGTACATTTGATATTGCGGGGCGAGCGTCCGACATGTGGACTGCCGTCACTGCCTGATTGTATATTATTCTTTTGGGGCACGACCAGGTCGAGGTCGATGTACCCGTTGTATGTATATTTTACTTTCTGTACTAGGATTACCCCAAGGTGGGGTGCACAGATAGCCGGATTCTAGAAGGCAACAAGCCCGCATCTCATGGCATTGGGACGGAGGGGGCTTTACTCTAGAATTGGCGGGCTATTCGCCGCACTCGTAGGGGGTACAGGTTGACCCAGGAGGGGTGCCCAAGTTACCGGATTCCGTGAAGTGCTGGGTGGTCCATTCACGTTGCTGAACGGGGCTGCCCCGCTTCAGGTTTTGGCGGGTAACTTGCCGCGCCCGTAGGGGTCTAGGATTTCATTGCACAGGCTATCCACATGACCAGGGGAACGTCGGGTTTCAGTAGCGGCTCTATGAAACCCGGGGATCCCAGATATCTGTATTGTTCTGTGATGCTTATTACATTTCTGTGATGTTGCATTTTATCACGCCTTGAGCGAAATATTATATATTGATATATATACTAGTAGATGTTGTATATGTTTTGCATCCGCGCTAGTCCAGTCCCCGCTCTGTCGTTAGTTAAGTAACCTAACGGGTAATGACGGGACCCAGTGGCAAATGCGGATGGCATATACGTACATCATTATTTTCGTTCTTTATTGGTGTGATCAATTGATGGGACTGCATTGATTCGGATCAATGCAAGTTAAAAACAAACCTATTCTGATGTTGTTGGAACACTTTTCAAAAAGCTGTTATTGCAAGGACGTTCTCTTTTGTTTTGCATCGTGGTATTCAGTTGGAATATCCTGCTCCTCAGTCAACGAGGCAAGGGCCGAGATCCCTTCACCGGGAGTGACCCCTTGGACAGAAGTTTGCGTCAGGGCAATAACTTCACTATAGCCGATCACTTTTGCTTTGCGTCGTGGTATTCAGTTGGAATATCCTGCACCTCATTCTACGGGGAAAGAGCCGAGATCCCTTCACCGGGAGTGACCTCTTTAGCAAAGGTTTTCGTCACTATATTTTTAAAAGCTATTCAGTTCCTTCAACGATATCAAGTTCATTACGTTAAAGGTTTTAGCCAGAAACCATTCGTAGCCCTCCGTCATTTCATATGGGTGGTCAATAGTATTCAAGCTGTGTATGTTGGCCAAAGTCAAGGCACAGTGATTGGTAGCTATTGGGTATTCATATGCAGCATAGATAGATGCGTTGGTTTGGTGCAGTCGTACTACTATTTTGGCCAAAGTCAAGGGTATGTACGGGTGGGCTCAAATTAACCTGGAGAATGACGGGTAGAACTTGACATGTGATTTATGATATGTTGGCCAAATTCAAGGTCATAAGAGCATGGGGTAAAAATCACATCGGGAGTTTCTAAAGAAACTGAAACTTGCCAGATATGCACATACCTTCTGGAGTGTGATGACGTGAGCAGATTCCGTCACGTTATCATGCTATGATAGTTGGATCCCGATTCCCACTGATGAGTTGGTTTACTCCTCGGGTGATCCCGACTAATTCTTCTTTCAGGTTTGGAGGAGAATTTGACGGTAAAGTGGGAGGTTTCCAGATTAGATAAATTGGTAACCATTCTGATCTAGGTTAGAGTGCATGCTGAGTGTTCTTTTCTCTCTCTCTTTGGCAGTGACCATTGACCCGACCCTAAGACTATGACTCAGTGACCAAGTTGACCGAACCTTCTTAAACACTGGCTTTTAGATTGTCAGAGTTGCAAACCTCATTGCCACTCCTACTTTTACCCTTTTCTCCAGGACACCCCGTATTACTACGAACGTCCACTTCCATTGAACAAAACCATCGTATGGTTATATACGAACTCGAAGGAATTTATTCGAGGATGGTTTCCGGTTCTGGAGAAAACGAATAGGACTATTCAGTTGTCTTTTCCTTTTACCTTCTCTCAGGATGCGAGTACTCCTTGGTTTAGGAGATAGTACACCTATTACGCAAATTGGATAGTCTTCTTCCAAACCTTAGGCTGGTGCCGAACGGTGGGGAATGAAGAAAACCAATTAGCATAATGATGGTGTACAGAAGGTATTAAGTAAAGACATATCAAGGGATTAGTAAGAGGGCAAAGTAAACTGCGACTGCTATTCACGACCAAACCAAGTATTTCTTCGCCAATCCTAAATCACCTTTGTATTTCTCCGGGACACTCCGTATCATTACGAAGATCCACAGTTTATTGGATACTCCATCGTATGGTTATATACGAACTCGAAAGGAACTTGTTCCAGTTCGGGGATGGATTCTGGTTCAGGAGAAATAGGAATAAGGTTTATTCGGTTGTTTTTTATCTTCACCTTCTCTCGCATTGCGAGTGCTCCTAGGATTAGGACAGTACACCCATTATGCTTATTGGATAGTCTTCTTCCAAACCATAGGCTGGTGCCGAACGGTAGGGAAGGAAGAAAACCATTTGGCCTAAAAGGGTGTACAGAAGGTAACGACTAAAGACATATAAAGGGATTTGGAAAGATGGCAAAGAATTATACGGTTACAGTTGTGAATCTGGATAATGGAAGAGGCATTACTAGGAATACCGGGATACCCCATCGAAACATTTCAATGTTTCAGTTTCACTGTGTACTGTTAAAGGAAAACTGATTTCCCAATTAGACACTTGCTCCAGGGTATGTATTTACGAGGTATGATTCTCACATCTGTATGGTTTTACAGATGATGAGTGGGAGTAAGTTATTAGGAATTGTGTGATCATCCTCATTATATCGGGATTCGTTGTAATTGGTGATATTTGAGGAAATCACCTGGGCTGTTTGCCGGTCGGCAAATATTTGGTTTTGAATATCCGCTGTTATGCACCAATTTCAAATCGATATATCTGTACGTCTATTTTGATAGAGTGAGATATACCCTTTTGAAATTATGTCTATGACATTTACCTATATCAGTGGATGGTTAGGTAAGGAGCATTAAACAACGGTGTAATTCTTCTTAACCATAAGTACAGTTTTCAACCTGCGACACACAGGGAGTGAGTTATTAGACTCAAGGGACTTATACAGAGTATTGTATGTTGTCCAGTGTCCATTAGGACAGAGGGGTTGGTCCTCGTACTATATTCGGTTTACTTATGACTCCTATAGTTTTTAGACAGGTGTTTCGTAGAAACACAAAGTCCGAATTTTGAGAAGTTATAGATATATGAATAAAGTAGAGAACCAAGTATTGCAAGTATCGGGATTCTTCAAGGTGATCGAAGATGTAGATACTTGTGTAGGGTATTCAGTTGATAGTAATGATTAAGAGAACTTGCTTCTCTTTCAGGTTACTCATAATTGGAAGCATTCCTAAGTTGAGTAACGCTGATCGGCCTCTCTCCATTTAGTTGACATGCACTGGAAACAACTGCATGATTTGAATCTGGTTCAATTAAATCAGTGCCTCTGGTTCTATATTGGATATAGAACAGTTCATATCTTAACGATGTTAAGGTGCTGGGAGCTGTCTGGCTTATGCTTAAAACCAGACTCTGGATAACTCAAGGCACGTTTCTATAATGGCTGTTTGTGGGTTGACCCAGGCTATGACGAGGGTTGACTTTCTACCATCTGGAAGATCAATAATGATATTGTTCTAGACTCGCCACAGTTTTAACAAAAATGGATTTTTTCAGAAAACAGTAGTGGGAGTATGGTAGAACTGGAAGTGATTCCAGAACCACAAACGATTACTGAAGATTTGATAGGAACCTAAAGATTCAATCTGGTTTGACATTCCATTGGCCACTCCGCATATAAGGTGGGTAACTTCAGGCACCCGAGAGGTACTCCGGTAGCCTCAAGGACGGTGACAGGGAAGTTCTTGTTTACCCAGAGTTGCCATTGCTGTTGTTCCAGACCGTGAGACCCGGCAGGAGGATGAGTATAGCGTCGTTCTAAACTGGCTTTAGAAGTGTATGTCTATATGACTCTGTCAGAGGGTTGTCGTAGTCAGTGGGAGCAGCGGAAGCATTGGTGGACAAGTGGCTTATGTCTATTTATAGACTAAAGCAGATGTAGCGGAGATAGATCATCTATTTCTGATGTGACAGTCATAGGTTTGACTTCATCAGAATAGGGGATGGATCAGTTAAGAAGGTAGTAGGGTGTGATGTCATGGTATTTGGATGACATACACAGAGTAGGAAGTGATATTCCTATACTACGAACGGTTATACTTTGGTCGTCACACAATGGTTTCTCCACATGGGACTTGGACATTATATTAGACATACTGGTTACTGGATCTATGGTATTAGATCTAAATTTGGGTGGTTTCCCAATTAAGGGTACTTAGATAGCATTCTAAGAGTATTTAGAATGGATGACTCCTGGCACGGTAGTGTACCTGCAGGTGATAGAGTCACCCTCTCTAAAGGTGTCTTACAGACTAAAGGGGAGAGGGATGTGCATGATTGGCAGATCACTTGCTTAGGCAATTGAGTCAATCATGAGATGTCAAGTACCACACCAGATGTTGTTTTTGCACTGGATGCAATAAGTTGATATTGATCCAATCCTGGAGAAACAGTCGGAGGCAGTTTTAGAACATAAGTGGATGTTCTAGGGATATGATAATGACAGCCTTATTCGGGAGACAGTTATCATTCCAGGCCTCCAAGGTGACCTGGACGACAAGGAGGTTGTCAGAGTTATAGTTTTCCTTCTGACGAGGGGCAGTATTTTGGACAGGTGGTCCAAGGCAATACTGAGGGAGGCATGGCGCAGGGTACTGATTAAGTTCAGTTGACGATACAGTCTAAGAAGTTTAGATTTGGAGTTCTTTTATGAGCTAGGTCCCATCAGACATCCAGACACATTCTAAGACAGGTATTGCTCATTTCGGGAGATGGTTTTCTCCATGAACTTGAGATATAGAGAGACATAGAAAGAAACATCCAAGCGGATTCACTCGCTGAGGCTATTCCTCGAACGCAATAGTTTCACAAACAGGTTTTGTGAGACTGACTAGTAGAGAAGTTGGGTGTTCGGTATCACACGGGCTGTGAGTATGCGACATCGCAATAATTAGCCTTGAGTGCAAGTGGGAGATTATTGGAGATAGTGCCTTCAGAGTCAATTATTGGATCACAGGCACGCGATTGCAATGATTGAGGGAGGACCTATTCCGGTAGGACAGTCTTACTCAAGATGATAGTATGCTATCTGGTTTATCTTTATCATCGTGTACTGTTTTAGGTGACCTTACATGTCACTATTGCACGTTGATAGAGCCCCTAGGATTCTTGCTTGACTGCCAGCAGTATGAGGGCGATCATATACGTGGGAGCTGGAGTCTATAAGCATATCCTTAAAAGGTCCTTAGTCGTGGGAGTTTCGAGACAGGGCATCGATACTCCAGAGTAGACTAGTGTATACAGTCGAGACCCCGATGAGGGACGGTGGCCGGTCTCACAAGCCACTGGTGTCAGTTGGTTCACCTAAGATGTATACAGGTGCTCATTGGGTTATGAGTACACCGGACAGGACTCGCCGGGAACATGCTAGTTGGTCTTATACCTGACGTCAGATAGCAGTTCCCTGGTGACATGTGTACAGGTTAGTTCATCGACCTGAGGATCGTCATTTGTCTCGTGTGAGTTCCCACTGTACTTTGATTACTACCCTACCACGCTCAAAGGAGACGTGCAAACAGGTTTTAGTTGGGTACAGTCCCGAGCCATATGGAGGCAGTGAGCGGATCTGCAGGGGTTCGTCTCTCCCGGTATTGGGGGTGAGGTCGCGCTGTGTCTAGGAGAGCTATTACACGAAGTCCTTGGCCAAGGCAGGAGATTTACTGGAAGGTATTCCAGTAGTATCTCAGGGTGTTCTGGGCTACACTCCGACACGACTTGTACCGCTTTTGGGGGTCTGACTTTTACCAACCCCCTAGGCCCGCCATGCGATGCTCATAGACGAACGGACCGGACTGTACGGATATTGTCACTGACATGCTCAGTAGGGTGTCAGGATGAGTTCGCTCATCGACGTCCCTTTTGGTCAATAGCTGGTAGCCCGTCACGTATGGCTAATACCTCTGACGTGCTAGTGGTTAAATCCACAGCCATAGTATTGACGAGTCTTTAGAGTCCCCCATAGACAGTTGCTCAAGTTTTCGGGCGAAACGCTATAGAGGCCGTATGGAGATATGGCAGGGTTCGTTCAGATACGTGCAGTATTGCACGGATCATGATCGGACGGATTATACTAGCGGGCTTTGGTTTAAGCCGGATCCTAGTATTGTACAATGTAGATTTTGTCTCATTGCATTTGTATTTCGGTCGGAATACAAATGCGGGTATGTATATACAGCAGCGGGGTTTTCCTGTAATTTATTACGGGACCAGTTTTATGGAGTTGCCAGTTTGTTTTCCGTTTCAGCCATATTTCTTTGTATCTTTCATTGGCTGAAGAATGGTGGAGGAGGGCTTATTTGCAATTGTGCAAATAAGCATTTGTGGAGGGTGTTATTTGCATCTTGTTGTTTCATGATGATTCTACCACCCTTGACTTTCCTTTGTTCATGATGGTTCATGATAGCTTGACTTTGTGATGAGATGATGAGGTTGGTGGAGTGTTGGTTTTGTCTTGTGATCATTTCTTTACATCATCACCTTTTCTCTCTCTTGGATTATGAGAGAGACTCTCATTCTTTTGATACTCACTCTCTCTCTCATATACTCCCTCTCTCATATACTCTCTCCTCTCTTTCTCTCTTGCCAAGGCCGGCCATCATAGAGGGAGGGGGTTGCCCATTATTTTTGTATGGGAATTTTTGCTCTTTTCATGCTACAAAATTCCCAAGTTCATCCACAAAAAACTTACATCTCAATCTTCCACCAAAGGCAACTTCAAGTAACCCCAAATGAGACATAGTGCACTACACGTATTCTACAGCAAACCTTGGGCACGTCGGCTCCCCAACTTCGTGCCCGAGTTGCCTCGGTCCAGAGGTGGGAGCCCGTAAAAGAAGCCGACGACGTGGTGCCTTTCCGGCGACTTGGTGGAGACCAGAGATTCCGCAGGGAGATCGGGACGACGACGAGAAGATCGAAGGACACGGATCGCTCGGTATATCTCTCTACCCCTTCTCTAGATAGCTAGGACTAGATTAATGGAACGATCCGGGATTTTAGTGCGCGGTGGTGCCAGTTTTAAAGTTTAAAGTAAATCATCGCTTCCGCATTCCGGCGTCGGATTGACGGCCGGGGCGCCGCCGTGCACTTACAGGTTCTACCATGCTTTCAGTAACAGCTTGTGGTTCTGGAATTTCTTCCAGTTCTATTGCGCACCCACTTATCTGATTTTCTAAAAATTCAGTTTCCCCGGCAACAGCGCCATTTGATTTAAAGAGATTTTTACGATCAAAAATAATATTACCGCAATCAAGAACGGCGTTGTTTGGTAGCTAGCCGGTGAGTACGGGTCGGCCACAGGGATTTTGTGTTTTACTAGTCGCTCTAACGAGTTAATTCCGATGGGTGTCGGATTGATTATCTCTAAAAGCTAAATTAATTTATACTAAGATTATCTAGATCTAAGTCTTGTTAGGGTTGGGTTTAGGAGAAGTTGAGAGATTAAAGGTTTCCTCACCGTTTTCAATGCCCTATTATAGATCTATTAGGTGTTATGGTAATTATCAATGAAGTGGATTAGAATCATTTAGGAAGATGTTTCTTCCTCTAGGTTCTTGTCCTTCCTTTATCGATCCTTACCCTAACCTCCATGGAAAACACGCGCAACCGGTCCTTTATACTACGGTATCACCGTTACCTCTAGGGGTAAGGTGCCGTAGGGAGCGGTGTGTGCGTGTATGCATGGAGTTCTAATTATTATGTGCGATGGGGCAAGAAAGGGGTGAGAGATCTCATCCTTCAAACCTTTCCCTAAAGCTAACCCTAACAAGCGAGGAGACTACTCGCTCATTAGGGGATTGAAAGACATTCTAAATTAAATTAAACTAAGGCAAAGAAATAAATGAACTTACTAATTTTTATTGATGGCTCTCTCCAAACATCAACACAATACAGATTTGAATTTATGAAGTGAAATGAGGCATAGCGTCATACAAGATTTAGAGTTCCTATTTATATAGGATAGGAACCCTAGGGTTACAATTAACTCGCATATCTGCATTTACAAAAATACCCCCTAAGAAAAGACCTAGTCAACTCCCATGCTTTTCTTCCAGCTTGTGGTTCTGGAATCTCTTTAAATCTACCACACTTGTATGTCAAAAATATTTAGTAACCGCAATCAAGAACGACGTCGCTTCGTAGCTAGCCGGTGAGTACGGGTCGGTCCACAGGGATTTTGTGAATTTCCTAATTGCTCTTACGAGTTAATTCCGATGGGTGCCGAATTGATTAAATCTAAAAACTAAATTAATCTAAATCTAAGTCTTGCTAGGGTTAGGATTATGTTAAGTTTGGAAAGTCAGTAAATCTCACCGCTTTCTATACCCATATTAAGATCTATTAAGAGTTATGGTAATTATTAATAAAGGGGATTAGAACCATTTGGAAAGATGTTTCTTCCTCTAGGTTCTTGTCCTTTCTTTATCAATCCTTACCCTAACCTCCATGGAAAACACGCGCAACCGGGCCTTTAGACTACGGTATCACCGCTACCTTGAGAGATAGGGTGCCGTAGGGAGCAGTGTGTGCATGTATGCATGGAGTCCTGTTAAAATATATGACGGGCAAGAAAGGGGTGAGAGATCTTCATCGCTCAAACCTTCCCCAAAGCTAACCCTAACAAGCGAGGAGACTATTCGCTCATTAGGGAATTGAAGAACATTTATCTAAGGCAGAGAATAAAAGATCTAACTATCTAACTAGGGCAAGGAATTAAATTTAACTAGGGCAAGAATAGAAATTACCTAGGGCAAGAATTGAAAACTTTACTCCTAAATTGATGCTCTCCAAAAAGAATTCTAAATTTTATTAATGAAAGGAGGCATACCTCAAAAGAGGTATTTGGGTTTCTATTTATAGGACATAGAAAACCCTAGGTTTACAATTGCCGCATGTCTGCATTTACAAAAATACCCCTAAGAAGACTATTCAGCGCCGCAACACTTTATGGTAAAATTTCTCGACACCATGGGCTTCACACGGCCGCGGAACCGCGGCCCCAGCCATGGTTTGGCCGCGGTTCCGCGGCCAAAAAGGGGAATTGGGCTCTGCAATTTCTTGTGTAGTCTTTGGTTCTCTTTTTCTTCCTGTATCTTTGGTTGGTTCTTCAGAATAGCTTCTATTTCTTCTCCAGATCTTCACAGTGAGTAATGCAGTGGACTTTAACCGTTCTCCTTGTGTCGAACTCTTGAACCTTGCGATGTCTTGTATTTTGTGAACTGATCTTCGTGTAGGCTTGATCAAGATCCTTCTATTTGTTGGTTGTAGTCCCACTTTTACATCGTCTTTTTTATCTTTTTCACTGTTTTTGCTCCGAGAACCTGTAACCTGTACTAGGTAGCAGACATGGGTCAAAAGCACCTATTTATTTATAAAATGCATAAGAATGGGGAATATAATAATGCAATATTATGGTATGAACAAATACCCCCAAACTTATCTTTTGCTCGTCCTCGAGCAAACTTAGTTTTATTCTAGACAAAAACCTAACCTCACTTTCGTAGGGAAACACGATTGCACTAAGCTTGTGCAACAAGCCTTTAAACCTCTAGGTGTCCCTAGTAGGTGGAGTGTTGTCTCCTGAGGGTTTTCAGCGGATACTACCCACAAAATCCTATCAATTAGGCCCATTGACTTTTATTCTCCAATTAGGTTTTCTAACAAGGAATTCTATTATCGTCGACTCGTAAATTATCCACCCATATTCTTCACACTTCCTTATCATTTAACTTAAGATTATATATGTTCTGCAGACCTACTTAGCTTTTGGCATCTCTTAAGTTTTCCTTCTAGGGTTGCATCTCAACTTAGGAATTTTTATCATATCTATTAAAGATATAAGTCCTATTCTTTATTCCTATCCCTTATCTAAATCCCAATCACATACCCCTACGTGTGTGTATATATCACCCCTACACTTGGAAATTCAAATCAAGCAATCATACTCTTGTCCATCGTCCAAAGCACTTCTTAATAGGTGAATTTTTAGATGAATTTCGCTCACACATCCTTCATGCGACCATTAATACTTCTTGAGGTACCAACAACCGATTACAAGATGTGTTTGCATATTTAAGCGTAATTCATAGTCTTGCAACACCTAAGGCTTTAGCAGTGACTCCCAAACCAGTTGGTCTAAGGCACTAGGTGATGAAGCACCCTTGCTAAATATTTTTTCTATTTTTGCAGCCTTAAGTAATCACAAAAACCAGTGTTCATTTTTTTTATTATCACTTGTATTTTTTTATTTATTTTTCATTGTACTAAGGACTTTAGACAAGAGCATTTCAAGGTCTCTTCTACTATTCCAAGTTTCAAGGTGCGTGATTGTGCAAATTATAGGGTATACATTTTCAGAATTTAGACTTAAGCTAGGAATTATTTTTCAAACTTATACTTTAATAAAAACATCAATACTCTTCCCTTGTTTTAACTTAGCCCAAGAAGTGGACTCAAAATTTGCTTATTTCTAAATAAACTGCAAAGACATATACTTTCTACCGTTAAACTAAAAGAAAGGTTATTTTTAGGGTTTTTAATTTACTAAGTCTAAGATCTAGTTGTTCCTAGCTAGTCAACATATTTATCAATCTCAAGTCAATTAGGCCAAAATTGAATACATTAATTTTTATAATTTTTTGAAATTTTCAATTTTTATGGGTTTTAAAATAAGTATGCAAATGCAAAAATATACACATGAATGCGAAGGAAGAAGGCTTACCGAGCATACCCCCAAACTTAACCTTGACAGTGTCCGCACTGTCATGCCATACCAAGAGGGTCAAAATGTCGACACTCCCCTGTTTATTTATAATTTTTTTATTTAATTGTTTAAAGAAAAACAAAAATATATATACAACAAGGTTCCCCCCAAACTTAAGTAAAACAGCGTTAAAGTTCAGAGTTAGGGAGGAGAAAAATCAAACTATACAAGGCCTTACACAGACCAAAAGTTAGCACCAACCATTCAAAAATTCTATCGTGATAATGATGGGGTTGGTGAAAGAATGGAGTGTAAAGAAAAGAAATGAGAAGCACACGAGACCGTGTGGAGGTAGAAATGGTATACGGTCTTGGTGGTGGAGATTGGCGGAGGGAAAGAAGAAATGGTAGTGGTTCTACTTCTTCTGTGTGGAGGTTGATTAATCACAAAATCAGTATCGTTTAAGAATGCGAGTTCGTCGGCGAAAATATCTTCGAAACTCTCATCGAAGGTCCAATTGAAAATTATCGAACTCAAAATATCGGATTGTGATTCATCAACACTCGGTATTATTAAAGGAAGATTAGAAAAACCAAAGAAAGTGGGAATACGAACTTGAGGGTGGGGATGGAGTGTATAAATTAGCACAATTTGTAATGACCGATGTGTAAAAAGCGATTGTGCTAATCTATCAACCCGCAGAAAAATGAGATTAAATCCCTCAAGATTCGTGAGCAAACATGGGTACGTCGAACTTGGTATTGGAGATGAAAGCGTAACGGTCTCTTGCAAGGTCGGAACGAGGACGGAGGGAAGTGAGTGAGGAATGGTATCAGTTAAAGATTCAGGAGGGTGCATACAATCAGTGGAAGGGACATGATGAATTGGGAAATCCGACTCATAAAAAAAAATTAGTTCATCCTCAATAATTTCCTCAATATTCTCCTTAAAATTTAGCTCATCCATGCCATTATCATCAAAATCATGACGCATATGAAGTTCGGGAGAAACATTTAATGACTCGGGATGATGAATTGGACATAAAATTTCAATCAAATCGACGGGTTCATCATCCAAAATATTCCCGGCGTCTAAATCCTCAATCAATTTTTTCGAACACCTCTTCAAAAGCATGGATATTTATCAATGTAGGTTCTAGAGTGGAGGTGTAAAGTTCAAAAGGATTAGGTGTGGTTTCACTCGAAAGGGACTCTTCACAATCTGGCAAATCAAGCACTACAAGGTCGCACAACTCATTAAATATTTTATTTTCAACTTATGAATCATTTGGGACAATCGATGGAAAACCGGAGTTATGGGCTTTGATGGGTATGGGTAGGTTTGATTTGGAAAGGTGTAGAACTCACTCTCTCTTCTCAAATTCTCACTATGTCCAACTGCCTCCTTATACATTGGAAAATGTGGAGCTAGTTGGAAACTAGCTACCGGTTCACTAGGTTGCATAAGGGCGGCCATGGACGCATCCACATTCCTCATCATTTTGTTTGTTGCTAAAATATAAGCTTCCAACGACTGTTCCAAACTAGACATGGGTTGTGAAGGGGTTTCGGTAAAAGATTCGAAATTGTTTGGATACGTGAAACTCCTAAATGGCTGTGTAGAAGCAATTCTAGTGAAGGTGGGAAAGTCGGGTCGGACTGGTATGAATTGGATGGTTGGACAGGAGTAGGATCAACATTTGTATAAAAAGGTGAATGGACTTATTGATCCCTATAACTGGATGTGTGGAGAGGAGTGAAAGATTGGCTATGAGATTGTCCAGTATGCTCAGCAATAGACATCGGTTTAGGAGTTACAACAGGACTCGAAAAAGTGGTATTAACGTACGAAGGTGGTGAAGGTTGACATGGTTGACACAAAGTGGATTGCAACGACGAACTGTTTCTCCTAGACGCTTCTACTTGATCTTTCAAAGAAATTTTGGGCATGGAGGGATCGTCCTTAAATCGACCGAAACAATTGACGTACGAGGCAAAATTAGGTTCAGGATACCAAAGTTCGGCAAGAGATTTATGAGGTGGGGTACCCATGATGGAAGAAGGAGAATAGAAGGAAGGTTGGGGTGCACGGATTTCTTAGCGACAAAAATTGCAAGTCTTTTTATAAAATTTTTCCTTTTCCGCCTTTTTTTTTATTTGGAACTTTTTGCAAAAAGATTTTCGATAAAGGACTTAAACACACTTTCAATTTAACCAAAAGTGCACAATCAGGCCTAGATCTAGGGTCACCTAGGTCAGCTAGACAGCTCCTAACTGTTCCAAAAGGCTAGAAATAGGACCTCAAACCGCCTCTTCACCGCCAATTGCGGCCAGGTGAGTGGGAGGCTCTCCACTATAAGTAGTGGCCCTAATTAAGTAACCACTCGCCTTAGACACACTTGCCTAGACACCTCAAAGTCAGGTTAGGATCAACGGCCGATGCCTATAACTAGTCCTCTGTCCTATCGAGCGCGATGTCCTTAGGGCTGAGTCTAGTATTTTTTTAATTAAATATGGTCAATGCAAATGCCTTATGTGATTTCTGAGGTCCTGGGAAGGGTGATGAAATCTCCACCCAATCTGGATTGGTTTCAAGCCCCTTAAAGTCCGATTAAAAATATGCAAAACAGTAACAACTACTTGCAATCAAATTTTTTATTTAAGCGTGGTGCAAAGAATCCTGCACAAGATTTGTTATTGGAAGGGGAAAGATTTTAAGCGCAAAGAATCCTACAGGAGATTTAACAAAAGATATATCGGGATTTGCAGAGGAGAAAGTGGGAAGCTTACTGAGCCCTTTATTTTCTGTTGACGTCACCTTACCGCGTCGCTTCCGCGGCCAGAGCAAGGTAAATGCGGCGGATCCGCGGTGGACAAGACGTCACGGTTCCCGAGAAATTTTTGCAGAAGGCGACGTCACCTAGCCGCCGCGGATGCGCGGTCAGAGCACGGTTTCGGCAGCGGAATCGCGGTTGGTTGCTCGGTTCACTTCTCCAGATTTTTTCTGTTTCTTTGTTGTTGAAATCCTCTTCTGTTCAGATCTGCATTTTTCTGTTTTGATCTCTAGATTTTTCCAGATCCGAACTCGATTGTAGATCCTGCAAAATTCAAACAAAAATACCCTTCACAAAATACAAAGATGATAAATTTTTATATTTTTTTTATGATTTTTCAGTTTTTTATGATTGTTATGATTTATATTAACCCGAAATTACAAAAAGGAAATAACACGCCATCCCCGGCAACGGCGCCATTTGATTGTATGTCAAAAATATTTAGTAACCGCAATCAAGAACGACGTCGCTTGGTAGCTAGCTGGTGAGTACGGGTCGGTCCACAGGGATTTTGTGAATTTCCTAATTGCTCTTACAAGTTAATTCCGATGAGTGCCAGATTGATTAAATCTAAAAACTAAATTAATCTAAATCTACGTCTTGCTAGGGTTAGAATTAGGTTAAGTTTGGAAAGTCATTAAATCTCACCGCTTTCTATACCCATATTAAGATCTATTAGGAGTTATGGTAATTATTAATAAAGGGGATTAGAACCATTTGGAAAGATGTTTCTTCCTCTAGGTTCTTATCCTTCCTTTATCAATCCTTACCCTAAACTCCATGGAAAACACGCGCAATCGGGCCTTTAGACTACGGTATCACCGCTACCTAGAGGGATAGGGTGCCGTAGGGAGCGGTGTGTGCATGTATGCATGGAGTCCTGTTAAAATATATGACGGGCAAGAAAGGGGTGAGAGATCTTCATCTCTCAAACCTTCCCCAAAGCTAACCCTAATAAGCGAGGAGACTACTCGCTCATTAGGGAATTGGAGAACATTTATCTAGGGCAGAGAATAAAAGATCTAACTATCTAACTAGGGCAAGAAATTAAATTTAACTAGGGCAAGAATAGAAATTACCTAGGGCAAGAATTGAAAACTTTACTCCTAAATTGATGCTCTCCAAATAGAATTCTAAATTTTATTAATGAAAGGAGGCATACCTCAAAAGAGGTATTTGGGTTTCTATTTATAGGACATAGAAAACCCTAGATTTACAATTGCCGCATGTCTGCATTTACAAAAATACCCCTAGGAAGACTATTCAGCGCTGCAACACTTTATGGTAAAATTTCTCGACACCATGGGCTTCACACGGCCGCGGAACCGCGGCCGCAGCTATGGTTTGGCTGCAGGTCCGCGGCCAAAAAGGAGAATTGGGCTCTGCAATTTCTTGTGTAGTCTATGGTTCTCTTTTTCTTCCTGTATCTTTGGTTGGTTCTTCAGAATAGCTTCTATTTCTTCTCCAGATCTTCACAGTGAGTAATGCAGTGGACTTTAACCGTTCGCCTTGTGTCGAACTCTTGAACCTTGCGATGTCTTGTATTTTGTGAACTGATATTCGTGTAGGCTTGATCAAGATCCTTCTATTTGTTGGTTGTAGTCCCACTTTTACATCGTCTTTTTATCTTTTTCACTGTTTTTGCTCCGAGAACCTGTAACCTATACTAGGTAGCAGACATGGGTCAAAAGCACCTATTTATTTATAAAATGCATAAGAATGGGGAATATAATAATGCAATATTATGGTATGAACACACCCACTTATCTGATTTTCTAAAAATTCAGTTTCCAAGAAGTGGGCATGACGAGAAACAAAGACCTTTTGTTCCTCTGCGTAATAGAAAAGATACTCCTTGGAGTTCTTTGAGTATCCCACAAACTTACACAGTACTGAGCGTGCCTCGAGTTTGTCCGCATGCTGCTTTTTAACAAAAGCTGGACATCCCCATGTCTTAAGGTACTTAAGATAGGGTTTCTTCTCACTCCACATCTGATATGGAGTGGTAGGCACAGTTTTGGTAGGAACCTTATTCAAAAGATATACGGATGATTCTAGCGCATAACCCCAGAAGGATAGCGGCAACTCAGCGTTACTCATCATGGAACGAACCATATCCAATAGGGTTCTGTTCCACCTTTCCGATACACCGTTGTGTTGTAGTGTGTATGGAGGAGTAAGCTGAGAGAGAATTCCATTATCTTTTAGGTAATCCAGGAACTCGACACTTAAGTATTCACCACCTCGATTAGATCTCAGTGTCTTGATACTTTTGCCTGTTTGTTTTTTCACTTCATTCTTATATTCCCGGAATTTCTCAAAGGCTTCGGATTTATGTTTCATCAAGAAGACATGTCCATAACTAGAGAAATCATCCGTAAAAATAATGAAATAGGAATAACCACTTTGTGCATGAGTAGATATTGGACCACACATGTCGCTGTGTATGAGTCCCAAGAGCTCGCTCGCTCTTACTTCGTGCCCAGTGAACGGAGTCTTTGTCATCTTTCCTATGAGACAAGATTGACAAGTTGCATAAGACTGATATTCGAACGGATTCAAATATCCCTCTCTATGTAACTTCTTTAACCGTGTTTTATTGATGTGACCCAGTTAACAATGCTATAAGAAAGTCTGATTTAATTCCGTAGACTTTCTTTTCAGTGTGTTCTGGACACTGAAAACCTGAGCTTGATTTAATAAATATATACCGTTATCTAGTGTACCTGAGCCAATCAAACTTTGATTTAGGTGGATATGGACCACATCGCTGACAAATGTAAAATCAATCCTTCCTTAGAAAGTAAAGTGTAACACCTTAGATTGTGTTTAGTGGTATTTGTGTGTTAATGTGGGGTTTTTGGTAAAAGGTTTACCAAAACGGTTTTTAAATAATTTATCTGGTTTTATGAATATTTTATTAGAATTTTATCTGGACTGCACACACTTGTGCATGTTAATTAGGGTTAAGTCTAGGGTTAAACCATGTTTAGATGACCATGGTGGACTAACCCATTTTGTTGAGTTAATTTGTTTCTGATTAAGGGTTTTAGTTTTTAAAATTTGAATTAGTGTTAGGGGTTGACTAGTAGGTGAGAGAGAGGGAGGCCATGATGGCTTGTGCCATGCTTGGCATTTAATGAGGAGAGAGAGTGAGGGGGTTGACTCCCATTTAGTTTCATAACCCTTGTATTTTCTCTCACAATCTTTCTCACTCACATTTCTCCCTCTCACTCTCACACAACAGCCATAACAACAGCAGCTTTGGTAGCAGCAGCAGCAACAACAAAAACAACAACAGCAGCAGCATTGCAAGCAGCAGTAGCCAAGAACAACAACAACAACAACAACACTTGAAGTAGCAGCAGCACTTCAGCAGCAGCAACACCTTCTTCTTCTTCTTCTCTTCTCCTACATCCTAGGATCTTTAGAGGTATAATCTTTTAACTTGATTCCTTGCTTGCTTAACTTAGGTATTATTTAGTTTCGTTTAGTGTTTATTATGTGGTTTAGTGCTAGTTTTGGGTGATTTGAGTGAGATTTGGCAAAGCGATGGTTTTAATTGATAATATAGCCTTACTAAGTGCTGTTAAGACCAGTTAACCCAAGATTTATCCCAGATTTCATTAAAATACCAGATTGTTTCGAATTGGTGTAATTTAGCGTTTAAATTGGACTTTTAGCCTTTCTGGGATCTGCTCTTGACCCGGGCACTTCAGGAAAAATTGTGAATACTATAGCATGGTGACCATGTCAGAGAGACACACACAAAGCACGGGGACCCCTCTCCCTAGTTTGGCCGTAGTTTTATTGTGTCTGGCCGCAAATTGCGGCCAGAGGGTGTGCTTGGGTGCTGGGGTTTTGTCTGTAGGTGTCTGCTGTGTATCTAGGGTTTTTGGTATGTGCAACTTTTTCTGTTTTGACTCGAGTAAAAATCTGGAGTATTAAACCCTATATCGATGCTTTTTAAACTTGTGCGACACGTGTGTGATCTGTGTGGTTCTGTGGTGCGCTGCGCGACACAGCGTGTCGGGTTGGTTTCTGATGAGTTTAAGCACGTCGCGACGTATCGAGTGCATGAGCGTTTAGATTCACACACGAATTATTCTTTTGATCGATATATCACGTTCTTTCAGGATTTTCCTTATGTGTGTTACATTATGTAAATTCCAGGTTCACAGTCGGGAACTTCGAGCACCGCAGAGAAAGGAAAGCAGGTGGTCGGACACACCTAGCGCGAGATCACGGGTGAGTAGATGTAACATCTAAGGGGCAAAATCGTTTGGATGGCGCAAGTTGATTGAAAGAATTAAAGTTAACCGCAATCAAGACGGTGTCGCTATGCAGCTAGCCGGTTGAGCACGGGTCGATCCACAGGGAGATGGTTGTATTTCCGTTCTTGTCTTAGACGAGTCAATAAAGAATGAGTATATGTTTGTTCAAGTCTAGCCTATGTGTTTTATTTGCAAGTATAAAGTTGTTAAGAAAAAGATACGAGATTGTAAGCTAAAGAAATCCGTACTCAAAACCTTTGAGCCGAGTCTTGACCAATTGAAGCTAGAGCAATCGGCAACAACGTGGATTAGGGGATTTAAGCGCGGTATTTGTGGAATACGGCTTATTTACCCTTGTCCTTCCGTTCTTGTCTCTTTCTTTCGCCTCCGGCCAAACCGAACGCAATCGGTCGCTGTTAGGAATCACCGTTACCTTGTTAGGGTAGGGTGCCTAACGGAGCGCTTGCGTATAGTTTGGGCGGAGTTCAATGGAAAATAACGGGAAAAGGAAATGAGCAAAGAAACATTAACTTACAATACCGTATTTTTTCTTAACAACGATAATAATTACAACCATTCAAAAAGAACCAAAAAGAGAGAACAAAAAGAACAAAGAAAAGAAAAGATTACAAGTATGTAAGTGCATGAATATAAATTGCAAGAAAGTAAAGCAAGATAATAAAAAGCAAGAAAGAAAACTAGAAACTAGAACTCAAGACAAGCATGGGATCAATAGCCAACCCTTAAACTTGCAAGCTCAATCAAGAGGTTGCAAGATCAAGAGAAGGGTAAAGAACTCATGTGAAGTGAAGAACTAATTCCATAAGAAAATACGACCCTTGAGATCAATAACAAACCCTTAACCTTTCAAGCTCAATGAAGAGGTTGAAAGATCAAGAGAAAGCAAGAATATCAAGAGGAAGTTAAACAAAAGAGAATGATACAAAAACCTCATCTTCATTGATCATCCACTCAATGCTCTCACTACATTTTCATGGAGGAAAGATGAAGAAGAAGAAGAAGAAGAACTAAAACTACACTAAAACCTACAAAAGAGGAACAAAGAATTCACCCCTTGGTTTGGCTCAGTTCTGGGGTATTTATAGGCTGCTTACAGAAACCCTAGGGCAAGAATCTGGTATAAAATGAAGTACCCAAACTACCCCTGAAAACTCTCCCACTGAAGAGCTAGTACGGCCGCGGAACCGCGGCCTATACCCCCTATTGGCCGCGGTTCCGCGGCCATGCAGTGGAGTTGGGTGGTCGTCTTTTGTGTGCTTCCCTGGTTCACTTTTTCCTCGTGTTTGCTAACTTTACACTGCACAAAATCTTCCAGAATATCTTCAGATTTCTTAGTCCAAGATTGCTTTATTTTCTTCACTTTTAACTTCTATCTCCCTCGAGCTCCGCGCACCCATTGATTCTTGTGCAGCCCCCCGTGCTCTGTGCTTGTCCGAGACACGAATGACCACTGTCATATGTCTTGTCTCTGGAACTGGTACTTGGCACTGGACGGATATGGATGACCGGAACCCGGCTTTTATCTGCTGTCAACAGATGTTCTGCTTTTGGCGTAACTGTGGAGATTTTGTCTTGATTTGCAATATTTGGACTGGAAACCTGTGATCTGTAAATATGTAACAAACACGGATTAAAAGCACCTACCTATAAACAACCGAGCGTAAGAATGAGCGGTATAAAATGCAATATTCTGGTATGAACAAATACCCCCAAACTTAACTTTTGCTCGTCCCGAGCAAAAACCAATTATCCACAAAAATAAAATCTTAACCGCACTTTCGCAGGGAACGCGATTGCACTGAGCTCGTGCAACAAGCCGTTTAAACCTCTAGGTGTCCCTAGTAGGAGGAGTGTTGTCTCCTGAGGGCTTTCAGCGGATACTACCCACAAAATCCTGTCAAGCTAGTGTCATAAGTTAACATTGATTCTACTCCTACAGTTTAGTATTTACGTTAGAAACTCTATCATCCTAAGTTAGAAATATCCAACCCTTATTTTTCACACCTCCTATCTATTTAACCTTAGGTCCTATACGTTCCAAAAAAGTTTAGAAAGATGTTGGTTCTCCTGAGTTTTCCTTCTAAAGTGCGGCTTCAAATCAGGGATTTTTATCAACTTTACAGAAAACACAAGTCTTATTCTTTATTTCTATCTTTTATCCAAACATCGATTGTATACCCCTACGTGTGTGTGTATTTGCACCCCTACACTCAAGAATTCAATTCAAGCTATAATACTCTTGCCCTAATACCTAATACTACTTCTTTTCATTAAGGATGGACGGATTTGCTCACACACCTTTCATGCGACTATTAATGCTTCTTGAGGCACTAACGGCCGATTACTGAATGTGTGAACTTTAAAGCGTAAATAGCAGTTTCCAGGTCTTGACTTTATTCTATTTTTCTTTTTCTTTTTCTTTTTCTTTTTCAAGACCGGATATATTTTTCAATATGCTCTTTTTGGTGTATAGCTTTAAATACCGTTTTTTCTTTCATACTAGGCTTTCAGGCAAGAGTATTTCTAGGTATCCTCTACTATCTCAAGTTTCAAGGTGCGTGTAAGTGCAGTTTGTACGGTATATACTTTCTAAATTTAAACTCAAGAAAAGAAATTATTTTTCAGACTTATTCTTCAGCAAAGCATCAATACTTTCCCTTCATCTTGACTTAACTCAATAACTGAACTCAAGATTACCTATTTCTCAAAAAAAAACTGTAAGGACGTATACTTACCAAAGTTAGACAGAATGAGGGTTATTTTTTATGGTTTTCAATTCCTAAGCCTAGAATCTAGTTATTTCTAACATATCAACTAAACTTTCAGAATAAAAATCTAAGTTACCCTATTAGCTAACTTGACGACAAAGTTTTTATATTTTTTTGAATTTTTTTCGATTTTTGTGGGTTTTTAATAAGGTATGCAAATGCAAAATATACAAATGAATGCGAAGGAAGAAAGCTTACCGAGCACACCCCCAAACTTAAACTTGACAGTGCCCTCACTGTCAGGCTATACCAAGAGGGTCAAAATTGTCGGCGCTCCCTAAAAACAAATTATATACAAAACAAAAAAACAAAAAACAAAAAAATATATACAAAAAAGGTTCCCCCCCAAACTTAAGTAAAACAGTGTTTCCACTGTTAAGCGTTGAAGTTCAGGATTAGGGGGGAAAGAACAGTGTCAAGCTATACAAGGCCTTACACAGGCCAAAAGTTAACACCGACCATTCAAAAATTCTATCTCTGTAATATGCGGGTTGGTGAAAGAAGGCGGAGAGGTAAGAAATGGAGACTACGCGAGACCGTATGGAGGAAGAAGCGGGATACGGTCTCGGTATATGAGAAGAAGAAGAATGGCGGAAGGGAAAAAGACGTGGAATACGAACTTGAGGGTGGAAATGGAGCGAATAAATTAGCACAATTTATAATGAGCGATGTGTAAGAAGCGCTTGTGCTAATCTATTAACTCGTCGAGAAATGGGGTCAAATCCTTCAAGGTTCGTGAGAAACCATGGGTACGCCGAACTTGGTAAGCCAGACAATGGAAATGGAAGTGATACGGTTTCTTGCCAGGTTGGAACGATGGAAATGATGGAGGGAAGTGGTTGAGGAAGGTTATCGGTTAAAGGTTCAGGAGGGTGTACACAGTCAGTGGAAGGGATAGGATGAATTGGAAAATCCGACTCATCAATTAAAACTGTTTCATCCTCAGTACTATCCTCAATATTCTCCTCCAAATTTATCTCATCCATGCATTTATTATCAAAATCCAGACGCATATGGGGTTCGGAAAAAACATTTAATGACTCGGGATGATGATTTGAAGAGAAAAACTCAGCCAAATCTATGGGTTCATCATCCAAATTATTCCCCGCGTCAATATCCTCAATCAAGTGAAAATCAAAATTCTCAGACACCTCATCAAAAGCATGGATTTCAATCAATTCAGGTTCTAAGATGGAAGTGTAGAGGTCAAAAGGATTGGGTGTGGTTTCACTTGGCAAGGTCCCTTCACAATCTGGCAAATCAAACACTACAAAGTCGCACAACTCATTAAACATTCTATCTTCAACTGATAATTCATTTGGAACACTTGATAGACTTTCAACACAGGAGTTGTGGGATTCAATTTGAGACGGGTAGGTTTGATTAGGAAGGGGGTACATCTCACTCTCTCCACTCAAATTCTCAACCTGTCCTACCGGCTCTTCATACATTGAAAAATTTGGAGCTAGTTGAAAACTAGCTACAGGGTCACTAGGTTGTATGAGGGCGGCCATGGATGCATTCAAATCCATCATCTGTTGGCATGACGCTACCCTAAAGTCTTCCAACGACTGTTCCAGACTAGACAGGGGTTGTGAAGGGGTTTCAGTAAAAGATTCAAAGTTGCTTGGGTACTGAAAACTTCCAACTGGCGGTTCTGAAGTAATGTCTAGGGAAGGTGCAAAAGTAGGGTAGGATTGGTAGGAATTGAATGGCTGGACAGGAGCAGGATCAACATTTGGATAAGAAGGTGAATGGAATTGTTGATCCTAAGAATCTGTAGCGGTGAAAGGCGTGAAAGATCGGCTACGGGATTGTTCAATACGTTCAGCAATAGACATTGGTCTTGTGGCTACAACTGGACTTTGAAAAGGGGTATCAACGCAAAAAGGGGTGAATGTTTGAAACGGCTGATACGAAGTGGATTGCGGGGTCCAGTTGTTCGTCCTAGACGCGTCTATCCGATCTTTCAAAGAAATTTTTGGCATGGAGGGGTCGTTCGATGTTCGGCCAAAGCAAGAACCATAGGAGGTGATGTCTGGTTATGGGTACCAAAGTTCGGCAAGAGTTTTTCGAGGTGGGGTACCCATGATATGAAAAGAGAAAGGAAGAAAGGAAGAGAAAAGGAGGAAAAAGAATGTGATTTTTTTTTATAGTTATATATTAACAAAAGAATGAAATATACACACAAAAAGAATATGGACAAAAACAATCACGACACAAAAATACCACACACCTAATCGTTCTAGGGTTCACCTGGGTCAACTAGACCTGCTCCAGAACTTGATTGTCGAAGTAAAACTGTGTCGAGAAACGGGCTCAAGATACACTGATCACGAGGCCAGGTAAGCGCAGAGAGAAGGGGAGGTTTTCCAACGCTTTCGCGAAGTTCCTTAATTAAATAACCCTTTCTCTTTTGGCGGTTTCGCCGTTAACACTTTCCTAGACACCCCGTAAACAATATACCGTTAAGTGAGGTTCTAAACACAGTTAACTTCTCCTAGTGAGCGCGAAGTCCTTAAGGCTTAAAGTCTAGTTTCTTTTAAATTTTATGCGGGTAAACGTTATGCTCAAGTTCGTGATTTGTGGGCCACGGAAAAGGTGATGAAATCCTTTACCGTATATTGTGGGGTTCGCTTGCCCTTAAGTCCGTATTAATGTATGCAATGCGCAATTCAATAAAAATTCTATAAAGAATCAAACAATCGTTTTTTAGTTTAAGCACTGCACTGCAACAAATACGGGTTAGTCAATTTTTAGCGTTTGCTAGCGAACTTGCAAAGAATTCTGCAAAGAATAGTATATTGGATGCGTCGGATTTGAGAAGAAGGTGTTAGTAAAGTACGTACCGTTAAGTTTTGGGTTAGGAAACCCCCGTTGAATCAAATCCGGTAAGCTTGAAAAGTTCGCTTGCGCGGGTCAAACTACCCAGATCTTTGGCACTGTACTTTGCAAACACCTTAGCCTTGAACGTACACTTTGCTCCCCACAATCGCAATTTGCAAATCCGCAAAAATCTGCACTCTCGCCTACAAAAATGATCAAAAATAACAAAAAGAGTTTTTTTTATAAATATATACAAAAATAATATTAACCCGAATAACAAGAAAGAAAATACGCTACCGTCTCCCCGGCAACGGCGCCATTTGATTGAAAGAATTAAAGTTAACCGCAATCAAGATGGTGTCGCTATGCAGCTAGCCGGTTGAGCACAGGTCGATCCACAGGGAGATGGTTGTATTTCCGTTCTTGTCTTAGACGAGTCAATAAAGAATGAGTATATGTTTGTTCAAGTCTAGCCTATGTGTTTTATTTGCAAGTATAAAGTTGTTAAGAAAAAGATACGAGATTGTAAGCTAAAGAAATCCGTACTCAAAACCTTTGAGTCGAGTCTTGACCAATTGAAGCTAGAGCAATCGGCAACAACGTTGATTAGGGGATTTAAGCGCGGTATTTGTGGAATACGGTTTATTTACCCTTGTCCTTCCGTTCTTGTCTCTTGCTTTCGCCTTCGGCCAAACCGAACGCAATCGGTCGCGGTTAGGAATCACCGTTACCTTGTTAGGGTAGGGTGCCTAACGGAGCGCTTGCGTATCGTTTGGGCGGAGTTAAATGGAAAATAACGGGAAAAGGAAATGAGCAAAGAAACATTAACTTACAATACCGTATTTGTTCTTAACAACGATAATAATTACAATCATTCAAAAAGAACCAAAAAGAGAGAACAAAAAGAACAAAGAAAAGAAAAGATTACAAGTATGTAAGTGCATGAATATAAATTGCAAGAAAGTAAAGCAAGGTAATAAAAAGCAAGAAAGAAAACTAGAAACTAGAACTCAAGACAAGTATGGGATCAATAGCCAAACCTTAAACTTGCAAGCTCAATCAAGAGGTTGCAAGATCAAGAGAAGGGTAAAGAACTCATGTGAAGTGAAGAACTAATTCCATAAGAAAATACGACCCTTGAGATCAATAACAAACCCTTAACCTTTCAAGCTCAATGAAGTGGTTGAAAGATCAAGAGAAAGCAAGAATCTCAAGGGGAAGTTAAACAAAAGAGAATGATACAAAAACCCTCATCTTCATTGATCATCCACTCAATACTCTCACTACATTTTCATGGAGGAAAGATGAAGAAGAAGAAGAAGAAGAAGAAGAAGAAGAAGAACTAAAAATACACTAAAATCTACAAAAGAGGAACAAAGAATTCACCCCTTGGTTTGGCTCAGTTCTGGGGTATTTATAGGCTGTTTACAGAAACCCTGGGGCAAGAATCTGGCATAAAATGAAGTACCCAAACTACCCCTGAAAACGCTCCCACTGAAGAGCTAGTACGACCGCGGAACCGCGGCCTATACCCCCTATTGGCCGCGGTTCCGCGGCCATGCAGTGGAGTTGGGTGGTCGTCTTTTGTGTGCTTCCCTGGTTCACTTTTTCCTCGTGTTTGCCAACTTTACACTGCACAAAATCTTCCAGAATATATTCAGATTTCTTAGTCCAAGATTGCTTTATTTTCTTCACTTTTAACTTCTATCTCCCTCGAGCTCCGCGCACCCATTGATTCTTGTGCAGCCCCCCTCGTGCTCTGTGCTTGTCCGAGACACGAATGACCACTGTCATATGTCTTGTCTCTGGAACTTGTACTCGGCACTGGACGGATATGGATGACCGGAACCCGGCTTTTATCTGCTGTCAACAGATATTCTGCTTTTGGCGTAACTGTGGAGATTTTGTCTTGATTTGCAATATTTGGACTGGAAACCTGTGATCTGTAAATATGTAACAAACACGGATTAAAAGCACATACCTATAAACAACCGAGCATAAGAATGAGCGGTATAAAATGCAATATTCTGGTATGAACACAAGTCGCCCGATAGTTTAAGTAATTTAAAGATTTCTAGTGATATTAGTAATTATGAGTTAATACTTGCATAACATCTTGCTACATTCATGCTCTATATTGACATACATATGCGAACTCATTCTATAGGACACCTGCACCATTGCCAGGGTTTTTATATGCAGCACGAGCACTATTCATGCGTCCACACACGCCTTGGAAATTGCCATGCCACAACACTAGATAACTTATAATCTGGAACATTTTCACCATATTTGATGCTTAAACCTGTGCCATTGCATTTAAATCCCTAAAATGAAATTGTAGGATTGCTATTCATGTGCATATACCTCATTACATCATTTGTTCATGCCTAGTCTATTAATCATACATTGCAACTTGATTTTTGATACCATATGCATTCATTATCATTGACATATGCACTTATGATGATTTCTTGAGATTTATGATATTTCTGGATTTCGGGGGAAAGCCGCAAGAATTTCTAAACTTATTACCCTTTTTAAAAATATGCAAAGTTGCGGTTTTCTAGTGATGTAAGTGTCGTCCATCTTGAGTTTGCTGTGGTTTTCGAGACCCGTTTTTAGGAGTTGGATGAACCTTCTCGGGTACATGGTGGGCCCGGTAAGGTACCCCGGGGTAAGAAGTTCGAGTAGTAGACGATGAGCCTGGCAGGGGATAGACTACCTACCGGTGACTTTTTGGCACGGCGGATATCCAGAGGATACCGACCGTAGCCACGAGATGTTGAGATATGGATATTTGAGATGGGTCAGCCGGACGGCTGAGGCCAGAGATACTGTGATATGGATACATGAGATTTGAGACAGTTTTGAGGTGTCGATGCTGGACACGGATTCTTGATGATTCTAGTGATGTTTTGCTGATATTTCAAAAGAGATTCCGAAAAAGAAAATAATGATTCTTATACCTACCTATTCAGATCACGAGTTGATTCATGTTGCATACATACCTGCTAGCACATTCATGTTGCATACATACCTGCTAGTATATCCTGCCTTATCTGTATTATATATTCTAGGATGCTTGTGTGCATGCTTGCGATAGTCTCTATAGATATTATTTTTTACTCACGAGTTGGCAACTCACCCCCGTTGTGCCACAGCCTTTTTGCAGGTCCGCTCCGTCAGCACAGTAGCGGCGGGCGCACTAGCTTCTTTTGCCTCTTTTGCCTGGACTCGACGTTTTTGCTCGTAAGTGGGTTGTGTTATTATTTTGTACCACCTTGTATATTCATTGTATCTAGAGTACTCCATCTACTGTATCAGCTGCACCTGTTATTTGTATTGTTGTATATTGACCTAGAGACGAGGCTGTGAGATTTGTGGATTTTTATGCTGTATTTGGGGTCGAGCTCACTTGAGTTGACATGATATTGTACTTGTGCTTCTCATGCTTATTTTATGCACATTACTGTTTTACATTGCGTGGGATTTTGACCGCCTTGGGGCAAAGAGCTATCTCCCTGCTTGGGGATGCCATATTCTTGTTATTCATTTATACTCCAGTTTTGTACCCGTTGGGGGCCTGTTTTACAAAGGAGACTCTGCCGGAATTTTTGGAAAAAGGGATGTTGCTTTTAAAAAGCTTGAGGTGACTTAATGGATTAAATCGCTTTCAATAAATTGGTTTTTCCTTCACTCTATTTTCTTAATCGGGTTTTGATTTCTGGGCTTTGGCTTACTTATTTTAGGACGCCTTGAGACGTTTCGTAACTTAAGTGCCAGTCACATTCCGTACCCTGCGGGTAGTGACATAAAGATATAGATATGATATTACAAGCTAGAGTTGGTACACACAAACAGTTACGTAAAATCAATATCTGCCCATTTGTCAATCCTAGGTGACATTCCCCTACGGAGACAGCGTCCACGCTCATTCAGTTAGCAACCCTGAGAGTCATATCACCTGCCCTAATAACTCTACAGTTTCTCAAAGCCTATAAAGAATTACAGATATGAGATCCTGATCCGGTATCTAGTACCCAGGAAGTAGAGTTAATTGACATACAGTTTTCAATCACAAACACACTCGAAGTCGAAGCCGCAACGTGCTTCGGATCCTGGATTCTAGCTTTCCAAGCCCTGCTGTTGGGTTACGACAGCGCCCAATACATCAAACCGTGGCCAAATGCGGAACAAAAATTTTCTAAACTGGCACTACCACAACCCGATACCCGGATCTACCCTAAACCCTACACTAGCAAACAAATAAAGAGGAGTTAGATGGTTATACCGAATGAACTAAGTCCTTCGAGTCTTCAACCATCATCCCAAGCTCCTAGTGGTCGCGGATCGAATTTGGTTGCCGGTCTTCCTCTATCTACGATGATCCACCCGAGGAAAACGAAGCAAGCTCTAGCCTCGCCAAATGAGGCAACCAATGCTCCAAGGTTGCTAGCAATGGAGAGTGGAGGTGTAGGATTATCTCACTATTGTTTTTCTCTCATCACAAATGCTCAAAGAGCAACCATAGAAGATCAAGAGGAGGTGAGAAAACATGTGGCATGAGCAACTAAAGAAATAGCTAAGCCTCTCAAGAATGTGAGAATCATCAAGTGAAGAAAGAATGAATGGATGGCATGTAAAGAATATGGCTCCAATAATTTTCAACCATGCAAACAAACTATCTCTTTCAATTTTCCAATAAACAAATAAGAGCCATGCTTCTCTACATGCCAAGCCATGCCCATGCCAACTCACCCCTCCACCTCATTTCTAAAATGATTTTCTAAAAGGAAAATCTAATAATGAGGTGGCCATCTTCTAGAAGCAATTCCGTATAAATACGGAATACTACCCGATACACGTATCGAAATACATATACGCGTATTCGTATCAAAATATGAATAGCCAAGAGAGAAAATCAATAGTGAACAATAATACTAGAATACATATATTTAAATACATATATAAATTATTAAATCAAAACCTGATTTAATAATCCGGCTTAATCCTAAGCCGCTAGTATTATCAACCGTCTGATTAAAGTCTGTGCAGCATGTACACATATTCAATCGGATACCTGTATGTACCAACATACGTCATCTACACCATATCGCCTGAACCGTGAAAACCCTCTGTGTGGGACTCTAAAGACTCGTCAATACGCTGGCAGCGGGTTTAACCACAAGCACGTCAGCGGCACTAGCTGTACGTAACGGCTACCCAGGTGAGCGAAAGGAAGTCCGACGAGCAAACTCATCCGTACCCCTACTGAGCCTGACAGTGAAAATATCCGTACAGACCTGTAACATTTCAGAAAATATAAAATATTATTTTTGGAATTTAATATTAAAATAATATATTTCCCGAAAACTGCCCGATTTGCGGAATTGAGGTTTTCGAAAAAGGGTATAAATATATACCAATAATTATGAAATAATTGAAAATTAAAATGATTTATGCGTCTAAAAATATATTTAAAGGATTTGGCATTTTTAAAATCAATTATATGCAGTTTAAATGAAAACCCGATTAGTGCACTGCTAATCGCGAATATGCCAAATCCGTATTTATACTGTTTTCCATGGCTAGTGTACCATGTCATGCTGCATTTTGGCTACATGTTGTTTTATTGTGTTGTTTTTGGGTATTATATGGTTTGAGTTTTAAAAAGAAAAAGAATAGAAAAGGGATACAGAAATGGGATATGGGCATGAGAGAGAGTGTGAGGGGTCTTCATTGACCATGAGCCTTTGATAATCATTCAACCTCTTCATCATTTCCCCTCTCCATTCCCTCATGGATTCCTCCTCTTTCCCCCCTCCTCTTCATCCTCACAAACACCATCAAAAACACCTCAAAATCTCATATTGCCTTCACAAAAAACATGCACAAGTTTCTCACAAGCACTTTGGACCAAGAAAAATTGAATTTTGGAGACTTGGGACAACTCAAGAATTTTCTTGAGTTGACAAATAAGGTAATCCCTCACCATCAGTATAGTATTTCATTCCATTAGCTTCTACGTTTAGTTTAGAATCGATATATTGAGGTTTAGTGGACTTTGAAATTTCCAAGTTAGGGTTTTGATGAAAACTTGAGTACTGAAGTGTAATTGATGTTAGTAGAGGACATACAACCCCTGTAGTGATGGTATATTGGACTAAACCTGAGAGTAAACCCCCAATTCACAAACTTAGAAACCTCGATATCGTATTTTTGTGGAAATTGGAGATCTGCTAACATCCGGGTGACCTGAAAATTATTTAGCGAAGCCTGATAGATGTGCAGGCAACCTAGAAGCTACCGTAGAAACCCGAGACCATATGCTCATATTTAGGCCGCATTTTTTTTTCTCTTTTTGGCCGCAATTTATGGCCTTGGTACGTAGGAATCGTCCCGTGCTTGGTCCATGGCTTTATCATAGGCAAATTAGACCTACCCCATATGCAGAATTGGCTAATTTCACCTGAAACAAAATCTTGGACCATTTCCTTGAGTTGCTGTTTTGAAATGTGACTTTTAAATGACTTGAACTTGTGATATTTCGTTTTGTCTCGATCGATTGGCGTTTGTACGTCGATGTTGAGGGTTATTGGTTCTTCTTGCATGTGTAGACCATAGGTTTAAACCTATGTGTGATACGTGCACTGTGTTGGTTTTGTGCGAGATTTTTGTTTACGATGCTATATGTGTATATATGTAGGTACCCTCAAGTAGACTTCGGACGAAGAGTAAGACCAAGGCGACATCGACTTCGGCAAGCGTGGATTAAGGTGAGTAGATCTATATCTACGGGGGAAGTCGAGTGGATGGCGTATAGCACCCCCGCAAGTTTTGATGGAAACCGATTTATATATAGAATATGGTTATAGAAACCTTTAATAGAAAACTATGGATAAAGTTAAAAGATAGTTAGAGAAACTAAAGGATAGTTAGAAGTGATATGATACGATTAATACGTGATGACGAGTTTTGAGGATAATGTTCGATGATATTGCTGTATTGGATACTGTAAGATTAGATAGTCGACGTAAATGTGTCATGCGAACCATACCTTTTTCCAAACTGAAGAATCGTATGCATTTTTCTAAAAGGATATCTTGAGGGACGTTACGGATTTTCAAATGATATCTTTTTCTTAAAAGCACCATAGCCCCTATTTTCAAAACTACGATTCATATCATTTAAGAACTGTTCGTATGGTTCGTGTGTGAATGTATAGATGAAAATGACTTGATGTGGGATATAAATGTGATTAAAAGAATATATGATGTGTTATGATGATTTGATGATATGTTGGTATACGGATGTGAGTCGATTGAGATGATTGGTATTTTGCCGGTCCCCTGATATGAGATTGTTATGGATGTGACTTAGGATATAGGTATATAGATACATATACATATAACGCTGTGAATCATGGGTGATTGCTGTACCCTCTTTGTCGTAAAGGTCGATAGGATCCTGTTAGTTGTATATATGCCCTAGAGGCCATTGTTGTACATATGATGTATATTATGATAGATTCTTGGATATATAGAGAGGACTTTCTTGCTCGATATGATAGTATGCTATCTGGTTTCACTTTGTCTTTACATGTTGAATTGTATTGGTTTACTGTCTTGCTCTCACATGTTGATAAAGCCCTTAGGATATGTACTTGACTACTAGAACTATGATGAGATCATACTAGTGGGGCCAGGGTAGTCAACGAGTACATCCTATAACTGTTCCTAGGAGAGGGAGTATCGAGACAGGGCATCGATACTCCAGAGTAGACTAGCGTATACGCATCTTGACCCATATGATGGGCGATGGATGATCCCATATCCATCGGTGTTTGACATCAAAGATGGTGTACGGGTTCTCAGTAGAGACTGGGTACACTAAACGGACTCGCCGAGAACTCCTAGATGGTATTATACCTATCGTCAGATAGCAGTTCTCTGGTGACACTGGTACAGGTTAGTCTATAGACCCGAGATCGTCATAGTGTCTTGTGTGATTCCCGCTGTGCTTTGATTTCCACCTTACCATGTCTGAGGGGGCGTGCAAAATGGTGGCTTTTGGGTACAGTCCCGAATCACATGGAGGCAATGAGCGATAGGAGGGGTTTCGTATCTCCCGGTATAGGGAGTCTTGTGCTGTGTTCGATTGGCTATACCTAGAAGTCCCTGGCCAAGGCTGATATGGAGTGCTACCGGTAAGAGTTATCAGTAGTTTCTCGACCCGTTATGAGCCTCACATCGACACGACTTATCGGTTACTGGGGTCTGACGTTTACCACCCCTAGACTTGATATGCGATATACCAGACGAAGAGACCAGACTGTACGGTAGTATTACTGACTGGATTCACAGGAGAATGTACAGGCTTGCTTGTTGATCTTCTGATCGCTCAATACCTGGGTGGCTGTTACGTTTAGCTGACCGTTTGCAGCTTGTGGGTGTTTGATATGATCATCACCTACTGCCGGCGTATTGACGATTCTTTAGAGTCCTACACAGAGGTTTCCTGGCTCAGGCAAAACGGAGTAGGAGCACATATGTGATATGTGCGGGACCGAGAATAATACTATATGAGATACCGTATTCTATTCTTGCAATATATGATATCGGCCGGGTATATGTGATATAGCCGGGTCATTGGATCAAGTGTTGATTCGATGAATTGGTACATGTTATATTAGTCGGTTATATGTCATATAGCCGGATTATCGCATCAAGTGTTGATTCGATAATTTAATGTATAATTATATATATGATATATTATGTTATATTAACTAATATAAGCTCGCTTTATGTATTCTTTTTCTCACTTGATAATACATTGATGTATATGCGATATATGCTAATTGTATTATTTTCTTTCGTTACATAATATATTATATATGTGATATATAATATTGTAACATGTTAGGGTTACAAATGCAACATGGATTTTGAGTTTAAACCTAGTTAGGGTTTGGATTAGGGTTAACTATTTGGATGTGGGTTAAGGAAGCTTCATGAAGCTTTGACTTTGTCATTTTTCCTTGATATTTTGTGAAGATATTTGTTAACCCAACCCAAACCCTCAACCTATGGTTTATTCTCTACAAGGGTTAAATCTTTCATTCTTAACCCATGGTTACAATTGTAACTACAACAATAATTCATTATTCATCACAAAAGGTTTAGCTTCTTCTTCTTCTTCTTGCTCTTGAAAAAGCTTCACTAGGTTTTATGTTTGTGATGATTAAGTGTGAGAAATTGAAAACAAAAGAGAGCAAAATTCCTACTTCATCATCCTCATCTATTCTAGCCACTTAGATTAGGGTGTTCACTTCTCTAATCAGTTCATTAGTGAAGTGTAAGCTTGGGTTAGAGATTCTTCAAGGTAGATCATCTTAGATCAAGAAGACTTCAAGAAAGATGCATCATTCACCTATTGGAGCCTCATGAGAGTCGGAGTTCTTGATGATCGCAGCGAAGGGACCTCAACACGGAGCTTATGAAGCAAAGGAACGGACTACAAAGGCTGTAATCCTAATCTCTTTAGTTCTTTGTATGTGATACAAACTTGTTACCCTAGAATTTCTAGTAAAGATTCATGGTATGCTTGCTTTGCACCTCTCTAAATTTTAAAGTGGGATGAATGATGCTACTAAACCCTAGACTAGGGGCAAGGGAAGCCTAATAGATCCCTACCGGTTTAATGCCGCCGTACGATGATTTTCCGTACGTGATGAGTTTGACTTGATGATTGATCCATACCCTTGACTAGAGGTTGCCGTACGATGGATTATACCGTACGTGGTGTTGTGGCTGGGTGCCAATTGATTGATTCACCGACTCGATCATGTAGATACGTATACCTTATAGCTTTTAGCTGATGATTTACATTATGCTGCATTCATATTATTCTCATGGCATTGCATATACCTGTGCTAGTACACTTACACCATTATCGATGATGTGTATGTTACACTTACACAGATCTGTCGGCTCACACACTTCATCAACGATAATTGCTATATCACTACATAGTAGAATTGCTGCATCATGATATGACTCCTTGCATGATATACTTGCTATGTTCGCATCATTTGGATATGTCGCAGGATCTACTGATAATGTCACATCACTGGTCCATGTTGCATGATTTACGGATATGCTTACATTCTGTTATATGTCGCATACATCATGCTTTATGATTATACGCATTGAGAGATAATGTTTTCATGAGATTTCGGGATTTGAGAACCGTGGTTATTTCAAAAGAAAGTATGTACTGCTTTAAAAACCTGGTTTCTCTTGATATGATATTTCAGTGCGTCCACCATGTGTTTTCTCGGTTATGAGATTGGCATGTGTAACCCGATTCGAGGAGCGGTAGGCACCGTCTGCGGGTACATAGTAGACCCGGTGAGGTATCCCAGGGCAAGAAGACTCGTATTGTTAGACGGTGAGCCTGGCAGGGGAATACTACCTACCGGTGATAGCATTTGGGCTCGGCGGATATCCGGAGGATACCGACCGGAGACGAGAGATGATATGGGCCGATCCAGACTGACGGAGCCCGAGGGCCGATCCGGACTGACGGAGCCCGAGATATGAGGATTTTCGTGTCGATGCTGGACACGGGTTTCATGATGTTTAGAGTGTCGATGCTGGGCACTTAGGTTCCATGATTTTGATGTGTCCCGAGGGGCACACGTTGATTTATATCCTCATACTTTTATGATATTTACATGCATGATGTTGTTGTGTCATCGGTTGACACGTGGACGAGATCCACCTGCTTACAGGCATTGATTATTTGGTTGGATGATATCCACATGCTGATAGGCGTTTATTTATGTTGTTGGCACATATGCAGATACAGTCACCCTAGATATCATAGTATTACCTTCATGATATAGTTGACCTACGAGTCATTATTTATTCGATTTCTACTTGTTGATGTTTTTCTACTCACGAGTTGGCAACTCACCCCCGTTGTGCCACAGTTCTTGCAGGTTAACCGCATGGATCCGTAGCGGCATCGCTGGCATATAGCTTCATTTGGGTGTTTTGCTTGGTAGGTGGGACATTTGTATCGTACCCACTCTTGTACTTATTATTCATATTGTATCTAGTCAATTCCATCAATCAAACTAGTAATTGTATAAGTAATGAGGCTTAGTGAGACTTGTGGTTGCGAGACTTTTAGAGCGAGGAGTTTTTCGCTACTTGTGGTTTTGATGTCTTTCTTATTTCTTTATCTTTTGTGGTGAACTTCGCCGTTGGGCGTCGTATACTTATATTTATGCTTTGCGAGGTTGTGGATCCACCGTTTGGCGAAGAGCTAGCTCCTACTTGGGGATGCCTTCTATATTATCATGTATTGTGGTTTTGGACCAAAATATATAAAGGAGCTGCTGCCTAAATTTTTAAAAGACGAAACATGTTTTTCAACTAATAAATTCCACTTGCATTTTTCATGTTCTTTTACTTATGCATTTAGAAACCATTGATTTCACCCTACCTTTATTTCAAAACATCACCTCTTTTATTTTCTTAAAAAGGTTTAGATTTCCGGGTTTCAGCTTACTTGAATTACGTTACGCCTTTAGACGTTGCGTGATTCGAGTGCCGATAACGAGCTAAATTTCGGGTCGTGACAAAGTTGGTATCAGAGCGCTACGTTTAAACTTGGTTGGAGTTTATGTTTGAGTATGCAGAGTCTAGGGCGTGTATATATTTCGTAACATAGGCTTGACCTTACGGAACTTAGACTTGAACAGGGGGGTATTAGACCCGAACTTTCATTTCATAGGTTGACCCTGATTGATGGAGTAGGTAGCTTGAGTAGAGTGACGTACCGTACGTATGTTACGCGGCATATTTACGATACAATACTCCACTTAAGAAACCTTAGGATGTACATATTTTGAGATCTATGATTTTCCTTGTACCCATGATTATACATCCATTTGAGATCCTTAATTCTGTTTGTTTCCATGATCATACTTTCATTGATGCTGTTTCTTCTTATGATCATGTATCCATTCTGGATCTGTCGCTTCCTTTCATGCCCTTGATCTGTTTTCATCGAGACATGCTTGAGGTTCCTGTCACCTTGTTTAAGCGCAGATTGAGCTGCTGCTAGTGTTGCGGTCAGGACGAGCTTGTCTGGTACGAGGGCTGGCCATTGTGTTTTCTGGTGACATGGGAACGTCTCGATGTAGTGTTTGTGTTGTGACCTCTTGTTGAGGCGAGCGATTGGTTTTACACCGGATGATCGGGCCATTGTTAGAGGCTTCCAGTTGCCAGAGGACTGTTGATGTACAGCATACCTCAGAGATTGTGATGTCGTCTACCGTGCAGACAGATGACCCAGCTGTTGCTGAGATTGATAGGATGTCGCTTCCAGAGCTTACGAGCTGAGATCGCTGGAGCTTCCAGGCAGAAATGCGACAGATGATAGCTAGTCTATCCCGAGTTAAGAGACGAGGATGATTCGTTAGGTTGATGCGCCGACGCAGGCCCAGTTGAGTTGAAGATTTCCAGTGTGGAGAGTCTTACTCATATCTAGAGTCGACCGATCCGAGGTGTCCATTGATGTATCGCCTTTCCTGGAGGATTGAGGCATTGTTTAGCATGTGGACGAAGGGGATTCGCATTGTCGTCTAGGCGAAGTTAAAAAGTTCGAACGAATGTCAGAAACCCATTTTTCCAAGTTTAAAGTATTCGGAGGAACACGCAAGTAATTCTGTGGACCCTCTAGAAGAATGAAACCCTAAGTTCACATGATGACCATGGAACCGCTTTTGAATCTTAGGGTTTGCGGCAGTTTAGCGGTGCCATCAGTAAGGCTTGGGTTTGCCCTTCTACGGTTGGTCCGTAGGTACTGTGGTATGTACCAGATATTATTAAACTGTGCTCAGGTGTTGAGCTTTCGGGAAATTATGGGACTTTGATGACTCGATTGAAAAGTTTGACGTCGTCCGGATACCATGTGATAGGAGACCAGTAAGCTGACCGGCTTCAGATAGAGGACCTCATCCAGATGCGTTGTGAGTTGATCGAGAGCGGACGAGTGTTGAGTATTCCTCCGATGGCTGGGACGAGTTCCCGAGGACGAGTTCGTCCAGATATCTTCTACAGAGCGATGAAGATACCGAGTTCGTGATTTCGAGTCCGTGTAAGAGACTCCAGATTGACTGTAGCCGAGAACATTGCAGTACGCAGATAGCATGACGTGACGTCGAAGTGGACGATGATAAAGACGAGTGGAACCAGAGGTTTGAGCGAGATGCTGACGAGCCATTGTTACTCTCCGTCGAGATTAGAGATCTGATGTGTATACAGAGGCGTTGGGATATGACCAGTTCCCGAGGGAATGCTGTGCTGAGAATGCAGATGTCCAAAAAACGAGAAAGATTATGCAAGAGTACCAACCTCTGTATAGTTCGGCATAGGCGAGATCGGAAGAGACCTTGAGCAGGTTCCATCCAGGACACTACTGCAATGAAATTTGCACCTAGGATCGGTTATGTCACATGTATTCAGAGGGCCAGAGGCCGACGCCAGTGACGTGCTGCTTTACGAGTGGTCGTGATAATTGGCCGAGAGATGACCAGAGAAGTGCTAAAGTGGAATCGTTCCCGTTAGCACGCCTGACCAGGCTGATAAGCCGATGGATTGCGAGATTGGTAATCCGAAGAGAAAATGAGGACCCAGAGACAGAGGACGCCAGACCGTGAGCAGAGGGCAAGCGGATGTACTTGCTCTACCAGTTTGGGCGCACCGACATTTTTCGACATTGTAGGAGGTGTACCTCAATGTCATTTGTTGCGATTTGTGTTTGTGATCCGAGTATCACGCTTATATCGCTTGGATTTTGAGTTTTGATGATTGAGTTTCATAATGTCGATTTCGTGCACCATGGCTGCACCTACATGATATTTACATTTTGTGCATAGTCATTGCACTTGATATATATATTTTATATACCGTTGTGTTCATTTGTGATTTGTTCATATCTATTGCACTTGATGTCGATTTTGTGCCTTGGCTGCACGTGTTTATGATTTCGTGGATTTCATATAGTTGATTTGATTTTGTGCATGCGGTATGCCCTCGATTTGATTTTGCACTCGGTATAGCTCGCATGGGCTTGCAGTGCATTGATGTTGGAGATCGTGCCCTCAGAGTCAATTATTGGATCACAGGCACGTGATTGCAATGATTGAGGGAGGACCTATCCCGGTAGGACAGTCTTACTCAAGATGATACTATGCTATCTGGTTTATCTTTATCATCGTGTACTGCTTTAGGTGACCTGACAGGTCACTATTACACGTTGATAGAGCCCCTAGGATTCTTGCTTGACGACCAGCAGTATGATGGCGATCATATACGTGGGAGCTGGGGTCTATAAGCACATCCTTAAAAGGTCCCTATTCGTGGGTGTTTCGAGACAGGGCATCGATACTCCATTAGTAGACTAGTGCATACAGTCGAGACCCCGACGAGGGGCGGTGGCCGGTCTCACAAGCCACTGGTGTCAGTTGGTTCACCTAAGATGTATACATGTGCTCACTGGGTTATGAGTACACCGGACAGGACTCGCCGGGAACCTGCCAGTTGGGATTATACCAGACGTCAGATGGCAGTTCCCTGGTGACATGTGTACAGGTTAGTTCATCGACCTGAGATCGTCATTTGTCTCGTGTGAGTTCCCACTGTACTTTGATTACTACCCTACCACGGCTCAAAGGAGTCGTGCAAACAGGTTTTAGTTGGGTAGAGTCCCGAGCCACGCGGAGGCAGTGAGCGGATCTGCAGGGATTCGTCTTTCCTGGTATTGGGGGTGAGGTCGCGCTGTGTCTAGGAGAGCCATTACACAAAGCCCTCGGCCGAGGCAGGAGATTTACTGGTAGGTATTCCAGTAGTATCTCAGGGTGTTCTGAGCTACACTCCGACACGACTTGTACCGCTTTTGGGGGTCTGACTTTTACTAACCCCCTAGGCCCGCCATGCGATACTCATAGACGAACGGACAGGACTGTACGGATATTGTCACTGACAGGCTCAGTAGGGTGTCAGGATGAGTTCGCTCATCGATGTCCCTTTTAGTCAATAGCTGGTGGTCCGTCATGTATGGCTAATACCTCTGACGTGCTAGTGGTTAAATCCACAGCCATAGTATTGACGAGTCTTTAGAGTCCCCCATACAGACAGTTACTCAAGTTTCGGGCGAAACGCTGTAGAGGCCGTATGGAGATATGGCACGGTTCGATCAGATACGTGCGGTATTGCACGGATCGTGATCGGACGGATTTTACTAGCCGGCTTTGACTTAAGCCGGATCCTAGTATTAGACAGTGTAGATTTTGTCTCGTTGCATTTGTATCCAGTCGGAATACAGATGCGGGTGTGTATGCACAGTATCAGGGTTTTTCCTGTAATTTATTACGGGACCAGTTTTCTGGAGTTTCCAGTTTGCATTCCATTCCGACCGGTTTTCCTTTGTTCTTTCACCGGCCGGACTTTTCCGATGGAGGAGGTTATTTGCAAGTTTGCAAATAACATTTGTGGAGGGGGTTTCTGGCATATGGATTAATTATGAGAGCATCTTTTGATACCATTCTTTTCTATCATCATTTCATGCATTTATGGTGATTAGAGTTGATTAGGAATTGATTTGAGATTGTTATCATTATCTTTTGGATGTGGTCACCCACCACCTTTTACTACGATCACCTCCCTTCATGGTTGATGTTTTTCCCTCCACCATTCTCTTATAGGGCCGGCCACTTGAGGGAGTGAGATGAGAGATTCATTTTTGTGGTGGCACATATTCCTTCATCTCATTTTTCTTGTTTGGAAAAAATGAAAGCACCATTTTTTCCTTAGCCTCATTCCTCCATCTCCAATGGCAACTTCACTACCCCAAATGAGACAACCACTCTACACTACAACCTACAGTACCCTTGGACGCGTCGGTTAGCTAACTTCGCGCCCGAGTTGCCTCGGTCCAGAGGTGGGAGCCCGTAAAAGAAATCGGCTACGTGGTGCCCTTTCCGACGAGAAGACGACGAACAGTGATACCGCGGGAGATCGGGACGACGACGAGAAGACCGAAGGACACGGATCGCTCGGTATACTTCTCTACCCTTCTCTTGACAGCTAGCATTAGGTTAATGGTTACGATCCGGGTTTATTGTCCGCGGTAGCGCCAGTTTAAAAGTTAAGAAAATTTTTGATTCCGTATTTTGGCCTCGGATAGACGGCCGGGGCGCTGCCGTGGCGCAACATGGTATCAGAGCCACGCCATTAACCTAGTCTAGCTTGCTCTAGTATGTTTAAAGACCCGATCGAACAAAAATCCCAAAAACCGTATTTCGTGTGCATCAGGTTTCTGTCGAAATTTTTTGGACTCTAAAAATTTTTCAGGTAGTTGCAGAATGATGTGCAGGGAAGTATAAGAATTCTGGTAAAATTTGGTCGCATGAATCCATCATCCCACCGCGGAACCGCGGCCAAACCCATGCTTGGGCCGCGGTTCCGCCGCCACTTAAGCTCCTCACTGCACCAAATTTTTCCAGATTGTCTTATACTTGAAAAATTGGGTTTCTGGAATATTATTTTTGGGCCCAGAATTTCTTGATGTGCTACAGTAGTACTTGGGGGACCACTTCGTAAATTTGATCGATCGGATATTTTAAACATGCTAGTTCACAGTATTTACATTATATCTGTGACCGTGAATGTCACTTGATCGGTAAATCCTGTCTAACTGCTATAGCCCGGATAGACGGATTTGCGAACGTGACATTCACGTTGATGTTCTGTGTATTGCTGTGTTGTTGCGGATCGGTCGTGGGGATAGCCTGGCTGCAATGTTAGTACAGTTTTTGTTGTATTATGTACATTTGATATTGCGGGACGAGCGTCCGACATGTGGACTGCCGTCACTGCCTGTTTGTATTATTCTTTTGCGGCACGACCAGGTTGCGGTCGATGTACCCGTTGTATGTATATTTTACTTTCTGTACTAGGATTACCCTGCGGAGGGGTGCACGGATAGCCGGGTTCTAGAGGGAAACGGTCCCGCATTTCATGGCGTTGAGACGGAGGGGGCTTTACTCTAGAATTGGCGGGCTATTCGCCGCAATCATAGGGGGTACAGGTTGACCCAGGAGGGGTGCCCAAGTTACCGGATTCCGTGAAGTGCTGGGTGGTCCATTCACGTTGCTGAAGGGGGCTGCCTCGCTTCAGGTTTTGGCGGGTGACTTGCCGCGCCCGTAGGGGTCTAGGATTTCTGTAACGTTTTAAAAATAATTAAATAAATAATTAAATGAATAAAATTGTTTAAGTGAATTTTATGAATTTCGGTAAAGTAAAATGTATTTTTCGTAAAACTAAACCGTGATTGTTTTTCATTATAATTTCAAAAATACCTAATTTAATTATGTAATTTATTTAGCCACTTATAAATTTTTAGTTTAATTAAATATTTTTCCTAAATTAATTATTTTAAATATTAACATAAGCTTTATTTTTACACTAAATTAGTGTAAATTACAAATTTAAATGGTTTTAATTTGTAAAAATGAACCATGGCATATTAGAATTTAGTGTGTATCATGCAAAATTTCTTTGCAAATTTTTCCCTTTTTCTAGAGCTTTCTTGATTTGCTATAGTAAAGAAATAAAATAAAATAAAGAAATGAATGAAAAGACATAATGAAGTGATATTTTGGCGGAGACTTCTACACATTTTCTCACCCTCTTCTTTCTCTCCCTCACCTCCAAAAAAATGGCCGGCCTCACCCCCCATGGTAGCCCCCATTTTCCTCATTTTATTTTGCTCCAAAATTCATCAAAAATCCTTTAAAAATTCAATAAAAATCCACAAAATCCTATTTATTTCATACCCTTTATTCCTTGCTCATTTTTATATGGATTTTGGAGATGGAAAGCATGCATTTTGGAGGCTCATTTTCTTGTTTGGATTTCATATTTTGGAGGTATAAATTTTCTTCTTTTGTTTATTTGTTATTAGATGTTTCTTTTAAGCATGTTTAGATTTAATGAATTAATTCTATGTTCAATTTTTAAAATTCAAGTTAGGCTTTGTAAATTCAAGTTATGATTTTTATTAATTAATTAGGGTTATAATAGTTAGTTTAACAATTTTAGAATTGGAAACTCTTGCATGGTTGTTGAATTGTAAATTTTTCATTTAAAATTGTTTAAATTAGGAATTTTGCTAACTAGGTTTCTATAAAACATAATTTTTGGTGAAATAAAATTTCAATTAATATTTGTAACACTAGATTGTGGTCTTAATAAGGGTATTAACTTGTTGGTGGAGTGGAAACTTAAATTGATTGCTAGTTTCTATTGATAATTGATAAATTGTGATAAAAATTGCTATTTTGTAAACTAGATTTTAGAAATTCCTAAATAAATGAGATTAAAAATATAACTTATGGATTCATTAAATCATTATCATCATGAATTGTAGTTTAATACATTAATTCATGCAAAATCATGTTTTGTGGTGGAATTGTGGTATTTTGCTTGAAAAATGTTGAAAATTGTTAAAGGTTGCAAACTAGAAATTTCAAATTAATACAAATTTGTGTAATAAAAATATAGTAATGGTTTGTATAGTCTAGTTATGCTATTTAATGAGTTTTATAACCATTGGTTTCATTTAAATGTCAAGCTTTGATGAAAAACGGTAAATTGGCATCTTCGGGTTTTACGAAATTGGACGGTTTGATGGATTTTAGGGTTTCGATGGATTTAATCATGTTTTATAATATAAGTAATGTGTTTTAAAATTACGAGTTATTTGTTGATGTTTATCTCGATCCATCGGAGTTTGTACGCCGATATCGAGCGATATTTGGTGCTTTTGCGTGGACGGGACATAGGTTTTAACCTATGCTTGTTCCTTGCGTCGTTTTGACTTTTGTATGTGATTCAGTTTACGATGCTATTTATATGTTTGCGTTTAGGTACCCCTCACGTGGACTGCGGGCGATGAAGAGGAGGGTGGCGACACCGTCTTCGGCAGACATAGACCAGGTGAGTAGATGTATATCTACGGGGGAAGTCGGGTGGATGGCGTTTAGCACCCCCGCAACGTAGAATAGAAATAGTACTTATTGTCATTAGGAAACCAGATGTGACCCTAGATTCTTAATGAGTAGGACCCTAGTAATGACCCTAGGCTGGACTTGACTGATTTAGGAATACCATGCCAGGGGATGAATACCTTGGAGGAGGTTCGTAGGTTTCAGATAGAAACACACACACACACACACTGAAACTCGACATGGTGTATACGTATATGTGTATATATATATAGGACTAGGTATATATATATATATACACACACACACACACAACACGTATATGGGATTCATTGATGTGATATGATATCTGAGGTATGATGAAACAATATAATTGGGCTTGATGCCGTGATTCTTGGCAATACAGTCGTATTAAAGTGTTAGCGGATCATTAGAGAATGAGATAACGAACATGGATACATAAATTACAATGGGTGGTGATGATATTGAGATACATGGGACTCTAAAATAGTACCTGGACTGTAGCTTGTGACTGATCACGATATGGGATACGTATGACTTGATTACGACATCATATAGGTGTGACCTGATGTCGATATCATATAGGTGTGACTTGATGACGATATGATATCAGTATGACTTAATCGCAATATGATACATAAGACGTGATATTTCTGAGGATAAACTAATGATGCATATTATGATGGCAATGATATATGATTGATGTATGCGATTACAGTTTAGCACCTTGATCATGAGATGTGTTGATGATGACATTATAAGAATGATGAGAAACCTAGGAGATACTTGACCCGTACCCCGATATTGGGATGCCGTACGATGGATTTTACCGTACGAGGCATAAATATGATGATTGATCCGCACTCTTGATTCGAGGAAGCCGTACTACGTACGTGACGCTATTGAGGCCGGATCGCCGACTATTAGAGATATTGATTCAGACCTTAGGTAGACTCTTGTTTCTTATTGACTAGTTTCTTAGGTTTTGTTCCTTAGGAGGTTAGATGGACACTAGGTTAGGTTCGAGTCATATAGTGGTAGTGGTAATGGTATATCAAATGAGTGGATAACATACATCCGTCTTACTTTCACACTGGAATCATAATGATACATGTTCTTACATATGCTGCTATAATCAGTATAAACCTTACCTGTTAGGACACCAGCACCATTACCGATGATGCGCATATTCCACGCACACTTATTTGCCGGCTCACACACATCATCATCGGTAATTTCTATGTCACGTACACTTTAGATCATAATATCTTTTATTGATACATTCAGCTAAAAGCTAGATCGATATAGCATTATGATTACTCTCAGATGTTAGTCTAGACACGGCATTGATTACTTAGACATTTCATGCATTCGTATTTCCATGTTATCATGCAGTATTATGGGCATATGCCGACACTTATCATATACTTACTCATGATTTTGGGATGTTGGTTTTCTATGAGATTTCTGGATTTTGGGGAAAACCGCAAGGATATATAAAAACTTCTTTCTTTCTCCTCCTCTCTTTTTTAAAACATAAGATGCGGTTTTCTCGTGATGTATGTGTCGTCCACCATGAGATTTCATGTTTTCTGTTGGATTTCGAGACCCGATTCGAGGAGTGGATGAACCGTCTCGGGTACATGGTGGGCCCGGTATGGTACCCAGGGGCAAGAAGATCGAGTTGTAGACGATGAGCCTGGCAGGGGAAGGCTACCTACCGGTGATGTCTGGCGCGGCGGATATCCGGAGGATACCGACCGTTGTCGTGAGATTTGATGTTATGGGCCGATCCGGACTGACGGAGCCCGAGGTATTGAGACTATGAGACTTGAGATTTACATGTTTGTGTCGATGCTTGACACGGATTTCCATGGATTTCATTGATGAGATTTCAGATTCCTATACACATTTTACTATGATAACAGCTAAAGATTTCTTATACAGATATATCTGGATTTCAGGATTAATTATTTTATATTCATGGTGCATGCATATCCTTTCATATGACATAGTATTATATGATGCACTGACACGAGCACGGAGTATCTGCATTTACACGTAGTTTTACCCTGCTATTACTAGATGATTAGGATATAATAGTGTATTATTATGATCTAGGATAGCGTCGTGCATTCGATTTCTTTTCGTAGATGTCTTCTATTCACGAGTTGGCAACTCACCCCCGTTGTGCCAAATTTTATTACAGGTTCGATGTACAGGGTTCCTTGGCAGTTGCTGGCACATCATTTCATTCAGGGTGCTTTGCACGGTAGGTTGGTTCACTTGTATCTGAACCACCATTGTATTTTTATTCTTTCATTTGTATCTAGTAAGCTCCATCAACCATACTTGTATTACCTGATAAGTTTATTGGACCAGTTATTTATTTCGACCTTAGAGTCGCGCATGTATTATTCTGATCTGGTGGTTTTGTTTTCTTTTGAGTTTTGAGCCTCGCCCTTTGGCGTTGTATACTATTGTGTATTGTTGTGGTTGTTTTCGCCTGTTGGCGTTGAGCTAGCTCCCGTTTGGGGATGCTTTTTATTGGTTATGTATATTATACTTGTTGTACCCGTTTGGGGCCAGTTTTTACAGAGGAGACTCTGCCGAAATTTTAGGGAAAATTTGCTGATGCTTTTAAACTTGTTTTCTTTTTTTTTCTTCTTCTTCTTCGTTTATGGTTTAGATTTCTGGGCTTCGGCTTACTTAGGTTACGTTGCGCCTCTAGACGTTTTGTAATCTAAGTGCCGGTCACGTTCCGTATTTTCGGGTCGTGACAAAGTTGGTATCATAGAGCTAGGTTTAACCTTGTATAAGTCTAGGTGACCCTTGGTTGATGGAGTAGGCGATTTAGGTAGAGTAACGTACCGTGGGTATGGTCCGCGGCATACTTACGATACGCTACTCTGCTTAAGGAGCCTTAGGATGTACATTTGTTTGCACCGTATTTCATTCGTTCCTTTGATCTATCTTCGTCGATATCGGAGGGTAGTTTCTGTTACCACGGGCGCACGGGCAGAGGGAGCTGCGGCTCGAATGCGATAACCATTAGGGTATCGTTCATTCTTGAGGATTGGAGCATTGTTTAGCATGCGGACGAAGGGTATTCACATGGTATCCAGGCGAAGTTAAAGGGTTCGAACGATTATCAGAAAAACCATTTTCCCAAGTTTAAGGTATTCGGAAGAACATGCAGGTATTTCGATGGACCCTCTAGAAGAATGAAACCCTAACTCGACATAATGACCACGAGAACGCCATTGAACCTTAGGGTTTACGGCAGTTCCGCGGTGCCATTAGTGAGGCTTAGGTTTGCCCTTCTACTGCTGGACCATCGATGCTGGGGTATGTACCGGATATTTTTAAACTATACTTGAGTGTTGAGCTCTCGAGGAATTATGGGATTTTGATGGATCGATCGAAAAATTTAATGTAGTCCGGATATCAAGTGAAGGGATCGACTACGTGGGAGACTCTAGATATGAGTATTGCCGTGGGTAGCACAGTCAGCACAGCTACGAAGAGACGAGTTCGAAGCAATCGACATCAGAGGAAAGAGGCGGACATATACGATAGTGTTTACGATTGTGATTTAGTGATTTGAATTTCATATTTTCGTTGATTGGATTTTGGTATTTTGAGGACTTTGTTCTACGATTGGTATTTCATGTGTGTACCTTCATTTCATTCTATTTGTGTTTCATATATCAGTTGTATTGATGTTGTTCAGTACACACCCAGTACACTTGATTTGGTTTTATATATTTTGAGATTTTTGATTTGATTTCGTGCATAGGGGTTACACATGATTTTGACATATGTTTCGACCTAGTTTTCATGCATTTTTGTGCTGTGATTTCGATTTCGATATTCGATGTATGTTTTCATGCACCATGTGCACCTGATTAGGATTCTTGCGCATATTTGGCGCACTTGATGCAATTTTGTGCATACCAGAGGCACTAAATCGGGGTTTTGTGCAGATTAGATGCACCTGATATTGAGTCGTGCACGTCCGTTACTTGACAGATGTTTTTGGTGCACACCTGTTGCACTTAGTTTTGTTGCTGTGTGTATTCGTGGTATCTGTATTTGGTTTCGATTTTAGTGCGTACCGGACGCACATGATATTTTATTGATGTGATTGGGATTGATTTCAGTTTGAGCAGTATGTTTTCATAATCATTATTATTTGATTTTGTAACCAGGCGGGACGTGTATGTTAAATAATAAAAAATATATATATATATATATATATATATTATTTTTTTTATTAAATTAAACGTCCGCTACTTATGCCGTGACACGTGCATTGCACGGCGATTTTCAAGAGGGGTTTTTATATGCTTCTTTATTATGATGTTTAGGCGATTTTACTAGGATGCGAACTATATATAAGTTATAGATTGAGGTATATTATGTTGGTTTTCATATTGGGTTTTGATATTTTATTGTCGCCATAACTCCGATGATTGCGTTATGCTTGACGGAATTGATTTTTGTTATGTATTGATGATTTCGGAGCCCCGACGATTTGAGTGTTTTGTTAAATGTTTTAGTATTTGGAAGGGAAGTTTTAATTTAAATTCGGGGACCGAATTTCTTAAAAGGGGGAAGATTGTAACGTTTTAAAAATAATTAAATAAATAATTAAATGAATAAAATTGTTTAAGTGAATTTTATGAATTTCGGTAAAGTAAAATGTATTTTTCGTAAAACTAAACCATGATTGTTTTTCATTATAATTTCAAAAATACCTAATTTAATTATGTAATTTATTTAGCCACTTATAAATTTTTAGTTTAATTAAATATTTTTCCTAAATTAATTATTTTAAATATTAATATAAGCTTTATTTTTACACTAAATTAGTGTAAATTACAAATTTAAATGGTTTTAATTTGTAAAAATGAACCATGGCATATTAGAATTTAGTGTGTATCATGCAAAATTTATTTGTAAATTTTTCCCTTTTCTAGAGCTTTCTTGAGTTGCTATAGTAAAGAAATAAAATAAAATAAAGAAATGAATGAAAAGACATAATGAAGTGATATTTTGGTGGAGACTTCTACACATTTTCTCACCCTCTTCTTTCTCTCCCTCACCTCCAAAAAAATGGCCGGCCTCACCTGAAGGGTTTGTTTAGCACCCTATGAGGTGTTTTGAAGCATCACATGTCCAAAAGTTATGATTTTTAATGTGCTAAACAAACACGCAAGTGGATCGATCCTAGAAAATTAGGTTTACTAAACTTTAAACTAGAAAAGATTAGGGTTTGAAGGCTACAACCTTTGTAGCTCCCGTTTTTGCTTGACTCCTTAGACTCTAAGGTGTTGGAAGAAGGTCCGCTCGTCGTCCTTTTGCGTCCACGACGATCCACCCGGAGCTTCCCGTCCAAGCTAGCAAGTTTGGTAAAACAAGGAGAACACTCTAATCAAGTGAGCTAGACTTGATTAGAATGGAGTTGTGGTTATGGATCTCACTTCAAAATCTTATTTTTATAAGTGATTCACTCTCTTATAAGAACTAGAGAGCATAAGCATGGAGGTTGATGAAGATGGTGAATTTTGTGAAGAAGAGAATGAATTATCTTGTGAAAGAGAAAAGAAAAATAACTATATATATTTTCCTCTCTCTTAACCAACCATGGTTAGATATATAGATATCATTTTATTTTAAATTAAAAGCATGATAAGAAAATAAACTATGGGTTAAATGTTAGGTGAGCATGGTTGAGTTAGAAGAGTGTAGAAATTCTAAAGTGATTTAACCCATTTTTCATTTTCTTTTGCTTTAATTTAAATCCAATAATTATCCAAATACAACCATGGTGTAATTCTTATACATCCACCATTCCCATTGTATAAACAACCATGATAATATATGATGTATGTATGCATGTGTGCTTGCACATCAATATGTACATAAACAAGAATAAATGCATATATGCATGCATACATCCAAAATAAGCAAGATAGGATTTGTAGTGAGAAACTAATGATGAATCAACACTTGATTCACTAATCCGGTCATATCACATATGACCCGACCATTAGCAAGCCGCCCAATTAATATACGGTATCCCATACACGCATATTAATCGGGTCCAAGCGCATATCGCATATGCGCACCACAACGTTTCGCCTGGACTAGGTAACTCCTATGTGGGACTCTAAGACTCGTCAATACGCCGGTAGTGGGCGATGATCATATCAAACACCCCCAAGCTGCAAGCGGTCAGCCAAACGTAACGGCCACCCGGGTATTGAGCGATAAGAAGAAAACAAGCGAACCTGTTACAACTCCTGTCGAGCCATCCGGCAACACTACCGTACAGTCCGGTCTCTTCGTCAGATATGCTGCATATCGAGCCTAGGGATGGTCACGTCGACCCCAATAACTCAATAAGTCATGCCGGTGAATGGTCTATAACAGTTCGAGAAACTACTGATAACACTTATCAGCAAATCTCAGCAGCCCTGGCCAGGGACTTGCTGCTATAACCATTCGGGCACAGTACAGCATCAACTCCCAATATCGGGAGAGACGAAACCCCTCCTATCGCTCATTGCCTTCGTGTGTCTCGGGACTGTACCCAACGGCCACCTGCTTGCACGACTCAGTAGAGCCGTGGTAGGGTGGTAATCAAAGTACAGTGGGAGAACACACAAGGCTCTATGACGATCTCGGGTCTACAGACTAACCTGTACCAGTGTCACCTGAGAACTGCTATCCGACGATAGATATAATTCCATATAGGAGTTCTCGGTGAGTCCGTCCAGTGTACCCAGTCATCACTGAGCACCCGTATATGATCTTGATGTCAAACATCGATGAATGTGGGAACATCCATCGCCCATCATATGGGTCTAGTATCACATACGCTAGTCTACTCTGGTATATCGATGCCCCGTCTCGATACACCTCCGACTAGGGACATTTCAGGATATGCTTATAGACTACAGATGTCCCACTAGTATGATCTCCATCATAATCAGAGTAGTCAAGCCGATATCCTTAGGGCTTTATCAGCATGTATGAATGAATAGAAGCATGATCAAATAAACATGTCAGATAAAGAAAAACCAGATAGCATACTATCATGTCGAGCAAGAATGCAAACTGAATATATATACATGTATAGATACATACACTATTACATAATGGCCTCTAGGGCATACATATATCCAACAATCTCCCACTTGCACTAAGGCCAGTTATTAGCGTATCTCATACCCAACTGCTCAAAAAGTCGTTCATGCTGCGGCTGAGGGAGGGCCTTGGTGAATGGATCCGCGGCGTTATTCTTTGTGTCTACTCTCTTAATCTCGATCTCGCGGCGATCTACAATCTCCCGGATCAAATGAAATCGCCTCAGGATGTGTCTGGACCGCTGATGGGATCTGGGCTCCTTGGCTAACGCCATAGCCCCATTATTATCACAATACAAGGGTATTGGATCAATAATGGTTGGAACTACTCCTAGCTCCGAGACGAACTTCTTCATCCAGACGGCTTCCTTGGCGGCATCATTTGCAGCAATGTACTCAGCCTCCATCGTAGAGTCTGCAACGGTATCCTGTTTGGAACTCTTCCAACTTACCGCCCCTCCATTGAGGGTAAATACAAACCCTGAGATAGATTTGCTGTCATCCTTATCGCTCTGGAAGCTCGAATCGGTAAAGGCCTCCATTTGGAGATCCTTATTACCATACACCAAGAACAATTCTTTAGTCCTTCGTAAGTACTTAAGAATGTTCTTCACAGCTGTCCAGTGGTTCTCCCCTGGGTTGGATTGATACCTGCTTACAACACTAAGTGCATAATCTACATCTGGGCGTGTACATAACATCGCATACATTATAGATCCTACTGCCGAAGCATAAGGTATAATGCTCATGCGAGCTCTCTCTTCATCGGTCTTTGGACAAGAATCCTTGGAGAGAGTGACTCCATGGCAAGCGGGTAAGGCACCCCGCTTGGAGTCTTCCATACTAAACCTCTTTAGGATGGTGTTGATGTACCTGGTTTGGGACAATCCCAATAACTTTTTGGATCTATCCCTATAGATCCTTATACCTATGATGTATGTGGCATCACCCAGGTCCTTCATGGAGAACCTCAGTGATAAGAATGATTTGACCGACTGTAGCATAGGAATATCATTTCCTATCAGAAGAATGTCATCCACGTACAATACGAGGAATGTGACAGCTCTTCCTACAGCCTTCCTATAAACACAAGGTTCATCCGGATTTTTGATGAAATCAAACTCTTTGATAACATCATCGAAACAGATGTTCCAACTCCGAGATGCCTGCTTTAACCCATATATGGATTTAAGCAATCTACATGCTTTCTCGCTGCTCCCACTGTCAATGAAGCCCTCTGGCTGATCCATATAAACGCATTCATCTAAATCTCCATTTAGAAATGCTGTTTTAACGTCCATCTGCCAGATTTCATAGTCGTAGTGAGCAGCAATAGCAAGTAGGATCCGAATAGATTTAAGCATGGCTACGGGCGAAAAAGTTTCGTCATAGTCCAAACCTAGTCTTTGACGAAAACCTTTCGCCACAAGTCTTGCCTTATAGGTCTCTACCTGCCCATCCACACCAATCTTTCTTTTAAAGATCCATTTGCACCTTACAGGTTTTACCCCAGGGGGTACAACGTCCAAAGTCCATACTTTGTTGGTGTACATAGACTCCATTTCGGATCTCATGGCATCCAGCCACTTCACAGAGTCACCACTCGTGATAGCTTGCTGAAAACTGGTAGGATCATCATCATCCATGATGCAATCTTCTCTGTCACCATCAATGAGGAAACCGTAGTACCTCTCCGGTGGGCGAGAAGTCCTACCAGACCTACGGAGTGGCCGAGGTTCTTCAGTTTCTGTTGCAACAGCCGGTTCAACCAAATCGTCATTTGTAGTTTGTGTCTCCAGAACCTCTTCCAGATCTACCACTTTTCCATCATCTCTATCTGTGAAAAACTCTTTTTCCAAGAATGTGGCATACTGAGAAACAAACACCTTTTGTTCCTCTTTGTGGTAGAACAGATATCCATAAGAATTCTTTGGATATCCCACAAAGTTACACATGACTGACCGTGTCTCGAGTTTGTCCGGATTCTGCTTTTTAACATAGGCCGGGCAACCCTAAATCTTAATTCTTTTAAGAGATGGTCTCTTCCCATTCCATATCTCATATGGCGTGGTAGACACGGCTTTGGTTGGAACCCTGTTTAGCAGAAATGCTGCAGTCTACAATGCATGCCCCCAAAACGAGACTGGTAACTCAGCGTCACTCATCATGGACCGGACCATATCTAATAGGGTCCTATTCCGTCGTTCTGACACACCGTTGTGCTGTGGTGTGTAAGGAGGAGTGAGCTGAGAGAGAATCCCATTCTCTTTTAGGAAGTTTGCAAATTCTGTACTGAGATACTCACCACCTCGATCTGATCGAAGCATCTTAATACTCAAGCCGGTTTGTTTTTCTACTTCTTGTTTATATTCAACGAATTTCTCGAAAGCTTCGGACTTGTGCTTTAATAAAAATACATGACCGAATCTTGAGAAATCGTCGGTGAATGTAATGAAGTATAAAAAACCGCCTCTAGCCTGTGTAGACATTGGCCCACATACATCACTATGTATGAGGCCAAGGAGCTGAGTAGCTCTTTCTCCGTGTCCGGTAAACGGAGTTTTGGTCATTTTACCCTTGATACAAGACTGGCAAGTCGCATAAGATTTATATTCAAAAGGATTTAAATATCCATCTTTGTCTAACTTGTTTAGTCTTGTTTCATTAATATGACCAAGTCTACAGTGCCAAAGAAAAGCTTCATTTAATTCTGAAAGTTTTCTTTTATTAGTGTGTTGTATACTGAAAACTGTGTGTTGATTTAGGACATATATTCCGTTATTAAGTGTACCATACCCAACCAACATTTGATTCAGGTGAATGTTCATAACATTGTTTTGCAATACAAAATTATACCCTTCATTGTCCAATAAAGAAACGGATATTATATTACATAGCATATCAGGTACAAAATAACATGGATTCAAAATCAAAATACATCCAGATGGCAACCCCAAGTGATACTCTCCCACTGCGACTGTATGTACATTGGAACCATTTCCAACGCGGAGAGTATGGTCACCTGTCTTCAAAACCTTGCTATTTCTCAACCCTTGCATAGAATTGCAAATGTGAGAACCTGAACCGGTATCCAATACCCAGGAAGCAGAGTTTATAGAAAAACAGTTTTCAGTCACAAACGCACCTGAAGCGGAAGCATCACCATGCTTCTTCTTGAGACTTAAGTACTCTGTGCAGTTGCGCTTCCAATGTCCTGTCTTGTGGCAATGAAAACACTCGCCTTTCCCCGGGTCTCCAGCCGTGGACTTTCCCTTTCCCTTCGCCTTTTTGACTCCGCCCTTAGGATTAGTGGGTTTCTTCTTTTTCTTTCCCTTGGCCTTAGCTTTTGGGCGAGAAGAAGAAGATTGTCAAATGGTCATAACGGGAGTCTTTGCTGACTTCATAGTGCTCCTTAACATATTAAGGAGTTCAGGGAGTTCCTTCTCCATGCTATGCATGTTAAAGTTCACTATGAACTGAGCAAAGGTGGAGGGGAGGGACTACATAATAATATCTATATATTGCTCATTGTCCATTGTCCATCCAAGGTCCTCAAGCTCTTCTATAAGAGCTATCATCTTCAAAACATGGTCCGCTACTGGTGTGCCAGGGGCCATCCGCATGTGAAACAGTTTCCTTGATGCTTCGTATCGTAATAAGCGGGACTGCTCCCCATACAACTCCTTTGTATGGAGTAATATCCCGTGAATGTCCATGTCCTCGTGCTGCTTTTGATGTGTGTTATCCATCGATGCAAGCGCGAGGCATTTTGCCGTGGCACAGTCAGCGTCCCATGTCTTGCGGACTTCAATGTCCGCAACTGAGGATTTTGGGCCTGGGACGGGCGGGGCTGAAGCCGTGAGGACATATGATACTTTATCATATGTCAAGGCGATCTTCAGATTCCTTAGCCAGTCTTTATAGTTGGTCCCATTCAGTTTGTTCTTATCTAGTAGAAGCTTAAGTCCAGTCATTGGTATCTGCCATTAAGAGAGAGAAAAGAATACACTCAGCGAAAGCTCTTGCACAGATTAGATTGGTTTATTATCTTGTCTAATCGATGTTTCCCACTGCTTTTTATCAAGTTTTCTTTCAAACCTTAAAAAGAATAACTAGCCAGGATTAATTACAGTCTACAACTTCGCTAACCGTTCAGCCAGGCCAGTGTCGGTACTTTGAGGGAGGTTCCCCGTGCTTTCGCACGGACCTAATTAGAGTAAACCTCGTTTTCCCAGAGGCGGAGCCCCGTTAACACCTTTCTAGACACCTAATGAGTTAGCTAATTGCAAACTGTAAAACTCTCCTAGGAGCAACTATTGCCCACAGTGGGATCGGGATCCAACCATCACATGGAAGGTATGCAATCTCATTGCAAATTTCAACACTTGAAATTCCCGATGTAATTTTTTACCCCTAGTACTTATGATCTTAACTATGGTCAACAAATCATAAGTACCAGTCAAGTTCTACCCGTCATTTCTTGATCAATCAGACCCACCCATATGACCCTTAACTATGGTCAACAAAGTCGCATGAATGTCCTAATTAATCTGCATCATATGCATTGTAGGAAGATATCACTTAGCTACCGTACACTACGCCTTAACTAAAGTCAACAAACGTAGCACGAATACTAAGTACTCTACTTCCTAAAATGACGGAGGGTTGCGAATGATTTTTAAGAAAATCTTTAATGCTTTGAACTTGATATCGTTGTAGAATCAAACAGTTTTCAAAAGGAGTGGCTTAAGCTCCGCAGTTTTGAAAAGTAGCTTTTTCATAAAAAGCCGAGTAGTTTTTAAATCCGATTCTACAACATCTTTTAGGTTTATTTTCTTTACATTAATCACATTAATGTAATCCCATCATTTAAGTCCTTAAGCCAATCACAGAAAAGAAACGAAAATAACACGTACGCTTATGCCATCCGCATTCGCCGCAATGTTCCGTTATGCACCGTTAGGTTACTTAACTAACGGCATACCGGGACGGGACTAGCGCGGGTGTAAAACATAAGCAACGTCTACAATATATCATATATACAATAAGTCATTCGTCTCAGATTTCACAGAACACAGGCAGCAGAAATATAGATATAACGTGGGATATACTAGGACGTCCGTATTTAGTATTTAGCCAGAATAGAAAATACGGATTCCACAGTCGCGATGAATAGCCAAGCCCACACCCTGGACCCCTACGAGAGCGGCAAGTGACCCTACCAATCCTGGAGTTTAGGAGACCCGGTCTCGACTCCTCGAGATGGCCTCCCACTGAACCCCAGAACCCGGTCACCTGTGCTCCCTTCCTTGGGTCCATCCTAATGCGGAAAAGTAAATAATATACAACACTGGTGACACAACCGCAACCTGGAAGTGCCCCAAATAAAAGAATATTACATTACATTTGAATTTACATGAATGAAAATATAAAGCTCTCATCTCACAAAACCCCCGGCTATTCAATCGCGACAATCCTACACATCATATCTCAGCAACACATAATATCACATATCATCAACGTAAGTAAGTATGCGTACCCCGATTGTCCTTGATGTATAGCAACGAAACCGGCGATATCTAACATACTACACTTACGGTCACAGAAAAGAAAGTGTAAAACTACAATATTTGGAATCCAGATTCTCTTTAGACATCATAAATGCGAAATATCACATATCTCGTATTTCATGCCTAAACCATATGAATTCCACATATTGTATCACATTCCAGACAAACAGACAGTATTAAAGTTTTTCGAACGAACAATCAAGCACCCAAGATTCACTAAAGCTCAACACTTGAGCAGGGTTCAAAAGATCCGGAGTGTGACACAGTAGTGGCGGTCCAGCCGTAGAAGGGTCAAGCCAACGCCTCACATGTGGCACGCCGTACTGCCCCAAACCTTAGGGTTCAAAGGGCAGTTCGAGACGGTCACATAATCGAGTTAAGGTTTGTTGTCTTCTAGAGGGACCACCGCAAAAAGACTTGCACGTTTCTCGAAACTATTTAAACCCCGTGAATATTGAGTAAATGATATTCGTTCAAGAACTTCAATACTTTCTAGTTTACCCGGAAAAGAAAGCGAAATGAAAAATCCGATCCAAACCACGAGGCCAAAAACATCTCCAGAATTTTTCAACAGCAGATTCAGATTAAACATACTCAGAATATAATATAGCAGGTAAGGAAAATTATTGTGCAAAAAATTGTCAAAGAGCCCCTTATATGGCCGCGGATGCGCGGCCTAAGCTTGCTTATGCCGCGCTTCCGCGGCCAAAGTTACTGTTCACTGGCTCGAATTTTCCAGATTGTCTAATTTTTACCTGCTCTATTTTTTGAGAATTTTTAATTCTGAAAAAGGTCAGTTTTAAAAAAATTTCCAGAGAGCAATTTTAAAAGTCGTATTTTGTTTCGATCGGACTTTTTACTTCGCAAAAAGGTCGCCTAATGTTCTAGGTCGGCTCTGATACCAATGAAGGGTTTGTTTAGCACCCTATGAGGTGTTTTGAAGCATCACATGTCCAAAAGTTATGATTTTTAATGTGCTAAACAAACACGCAAGTGGATCGATCCTAGAAAATTAGGTTTACTAAACTTTAAACTAGAAAAGATTAGGGTTTGAAGGCTACAACCTTTGTAGCTCCCGTTTTTGCTTGACTCCTTAGACTCTAAGGTGTTGGAAGAAGGTCCGCTCGTCGTCCTTTTGCGTCCACGACGATCCACCCGGAGCTTCCCGTCCAAGCTAGCAAGTTTGGTAAAACAAGGAGAACACTCTAATCAAGTGAGCTGGACTTGATTAGAATGGAGTTGTGGTTATGGATCTCACTTCAAAATCTTATTTTTATAAGTGATTCACTCTCTTATAAGAACTAGAGAGCATAAGCATGGAGGTTGATGAAGATGGTGAATTTTGTGAAGAAGAGAATGAATTATCTTGTGAAAGAGAAAAGAAAAATAACTATATATATTTTACTCTCTCTTAACCAACCATGGTTAGATATATAGATATCATTTTATTTTAAATTAAAAGCATGATAAGAAAATAAACTATGGGTTAAATGTTAGGTGAGCATGGTTGAGTTAGAAGAGTGTAGAAATTCTAAAATGATTTAACCCATTTTTTATTTTCTTTTGCTTTAATTTAAATCCAATAATTATCCAAATACAACCATGGTGTAATTCTTATACATCCACCATTCCCATTGTATAAACAACCATGATAATATATGATGTATGTATGCATGTGTGCTTGCACATCAATATGTACATAAACAAGAATAAATGCATATATGCATGCATACATCCAAAATAAGCAAGATAGGATTTGTAGTGAGAAACTAATGATGAATCAACACTTGATTCACTAATCCGGTCATATCACATATGACCCGACCATTAGCAAGCCGCCCAATTAATATACGGTATCCCATACACGCATATTAATCGGGTCCAAGCGCATATCGCATATGCGCACCACAACGTTTTGCCTGGACTAGGTAACTCCTATGTGGGACTCTAAGACTCGTCAATACGCCGGTAGTGGGTGATGATCATATCAAACACCCCCAAGCCGCAAGCGGTCAGCCAAACGTAACGGCCACCCGGGTATTGAGCGATAAGAAGAAAACAAGCGAACCTGTTACAACTCCTGTCGAGCCATCCGGCAACACTACCGTACAGTCCGGTCTCTTCGTCAGATATGCTGCATATCGAGCCTAGGGATGGTCACGTCGACCCCAATAACTCAATAAGTCGTGCCGGTGAATGGTCTATAACAGTTCGAGAAACAACTGATAACACTTATCAGCAAATCTCAGCAGCCCTGGCCAGGGACTTGCTGCTATAACCAGTCGGGCACAGTACAGCATCAACTCCCAATATCGGGAGAGAAGAAACCCCTCCTATCGCTCATTGCCTTCGTGTGTCTCGGGACTGTACCCAACGGCCACCTGCTTGCACGACTCAGTAGAGCCGTGGTAGGGTGGTAATCAAAGTACAGTGGGAGAACACACAAGGCTCTATGACGATCTCGGGTCTACAGACTAACCTGTACCAGTGTCACCTGAGAACTGCTATCCGACGATAGATATAATTCCATATAGGAGTTCTCGGTGAGTCCGTCCAGTGTACCCAGTCATCACTGAGCACCCGTATATGATCTTGATGTCAAACATCGATGAATGTGGGAACATCCATCGCCCATCATATGGGTCTAGTATCACATACGCTAGTCTACTCTGGTATATCGATGCCCCGTCTCGATACACCTCCGACTAGGGACATTTCAGGATATGCTTATAGACTACAGATGTCCCACTAGTATGATCTCCATCATAATCAGAGTAGTCAAGCCGATATCCTTAGGGCTTTATCAGCATGTATGAATGAATAGAAGCATGATCAAATAAACATGTCAGATAAAGAAAAACCAGATAGCATACTATCATGTCGAGCAAGAATGCAAACTGAATATATATACATGTATAGATACATCCACTATCACATAATGGCCTCTAGGGCATACATATATCCAACATCACCCCCCATGGTAGCCCCTATTTTCCTCATTTTATTTTGCTCCAAAATTCATCAAAAATCCTTTAAAAATTCAATAAAAATCCACAAAATCCTATTTATTTCATACCCTTTATTCCTTGCTCATTTTTATATGGATTTTGGAGATGGAAAGCATGCATTTTGGAGGCTCATTTTCTTGTTTGGATTTCATATTTTGGAGGTATAAATTTCCTTCTTTTGTTTATTTGTTATTAGATGTTTCTTTTAAGCATGTTTAGATTTAATGAATTAATTCTATGTTCAATTTTTAAAATTCAAGTTAGGGTTTGTAAATTCAAGTTATGATTTTTATTAATTAATTAGGGTTATAATAGTTAGTTTAACAATTTTAGAATTGGAAACTCTTGCATGGTTGTTGAATTGTAAATTTTTCATTTAAAATTGTTTAAATTAGGAATTTTGCTAACTAGGTTTCTATAAAACATAATTTTTGGTGAAATAAAATTTCAATTAATATTTGTAACACTAGATTGTGGTCTTAATAAGGGTATTAACTTGTTGGTGGAGTGGAAACTTAAATTGATTGCTAGTTTCTATTGATAATTGATAAATTGTGATAAAAATTGCTATTTTGTAAACTAGATTTTAGAAATTCCTAAATAAATGAGATTAAAAATATAACTTATGGATTCATTAAATCATTATCATCATGAATTGTAGTTTAATACATTAATTCATGCAAAATCATGTTTTGTGGTGGAATTGTGGTATTTTGCTTGAAAAATGTTGAAAATTGTTAAAGGTTGCAAACTAGAAATTTCAAATTAATACAAATTTGTGTAATAAAAATATAGTAATGGTTTGTATAGTCTAGTTATGCTATTTAATGAGTTTTATAACCATTGGTTTCATTTAAATGTCAAGCTTTGATGAAAAACGGTAAATTGGCATCTTCGGGTTTTACGAAATTGGACGGTTTGATGGATTTTAGGGTTTCGATGGATTTAATCATGTTTTATAATATAAGTAATGTGTTTTAAAATTACGAGTTATTTGTTGATGTTTATCTCGATCCATCGGAGTTTGTACGCCGATATCGAGCGATATTTGGTGCTTTTGCGTGGACGGGACATAGGTTTTAACCTATGCTTGTTCCTTGCGTCGTTTTGACTTTTGTATGTGATTCAGTTTACGATGCTATTTATATGTTTGCGTTTAGGTACCCCTCATGTGGACTGCGGGCGATGAAGAGGAGGGTGGCGACACCGTCTTCGGCAGACATAGACCAGGTGAGTAGATGTATATCTACGGGGGAAGTCGGGTGGATGGCGTTTAGCACCCCCGCAACGTAGAATAGAAATAGTACTTATTGTCATTAGGAAACCAGATGTGACCCTAGATTCTTAATGAGTAGGACCCTACTAATGACCCTAGGCTAGACTTGACTGATTTAGGAAAACCATGCCAGGGGATGAATACCTTGGAGGAGGTTCGTAGGTTTCAGATAGAAACACACACACGCACACACTGAAACTCGACCTGGTGTATACGTATATGTGTATATATATATAGGACTAGGTATATATATATATATATACACACACACACACACAACACGTATATGGGATTCATTGATGTGATATGATATCTGAGGTATGATGAAACAATATAATTGGGCTTGATGCCGTGATTCTTGGCTATACAGTCGTATTAAAGTGTTAGCGGATCATTAGAGAATGAGATAACGAACATGGATACATAAATTACAATGGGTGGTGATGATATTGAGATACATGGGACTCTAAAATAGTACCTGGACTGTAGCTTGTGACTGATCACGATATGGGATACGTATGACTTGATTACGACATCATATAGGTGTGACCTGATGTCGATATCATATAGGTGTGACTTGATGACGATATGATATCAGTATGACTTAATCGCAATATGATACATAAGACGTGATATTTCTGAGGATAAACTAATGATGCATATTATGATGGCAATGATATATGATTGATGTATGCGATTACAGTTTAGCACCTTGATCATGAGATGTGTTGATGATGACATTATACGAATGATGAGAAACCTAGGAGATACTTGACCCGTATCCCGATATTGGGATGCCGTACGATGGATTTTACCGTACGAGGCATAAATATGATGATTGATCCGCACTCTTGATTCGAGGAAGCCGTAATACGTACGTGACGCTATTGAGGCCGGATCGTCAACTATTAGAGATATTGATTCAGACCTTAGGTAGACTCTTGTTTCTTATTGACTAGTTTCATAGGTTTTGTTCCTTAGGAGGTTAGATGGACACTAGGTTAGGTTCGAGTCATATAGTGGTAGTGGTAATGGTATATCAAATGAGTGGATAACATACATCCGTCTTACTTTCACACTGGAATCATAATGATACATGTTCTTATATATGCTGCTATAATCAGTATAAACCTTACCTGTTAGGACACCAGCACCATTACCGATGATGCGCATATTCCATGCACACTTATTTGCCGGCTCACACACATCATCATCGGTAATTTCTATGTCACGTACACTTTAGATCATAATATCTTTTATTGATACATTCAGCTAAAAGCTAGATCGATATAGCATTATGATTACTCTCTGATGTTAGTCTAGACACGTCATTGATTACTTAGACATTTCATGCATTCATATTTCCATGTTATCATGCAGTATTATGGGCATATGCCGACACTTATCATATACTTACTCATGATTTTGGGATGTTAGTTTTCTATGAGATTTCTGGATTTTGGGGAAAACCGCAAGGATATATAAAAACTTCTTTCTCTCTCCTCCTCTCTTTTTTAAAACATAAGATGCGGTTTTCTCGTGATGTATGTGTCGTCCACCATGAGATTTCATGTTTTCTGTTGGATTTCGAGACCCGATTCGAGGAGTGGATGAACCGTCTCGGGTACATGGTGGGCCCGGTATGGTACCCCGGGGCAAGAAGATCGAGTTGTAGACGATGAGCCTGGCAGGGGAAGGCTACCTACCGGTGATGTCTGGCGCGGCGGATATCTGGAGGATACCGACCGTTGTCGTGAGATTTGATGTTATGGGCCGATCCGGACTGACGGAGCCCGAGGTATTGAGACTATGAGACTTGAGATTTACATGTTTGTGTCGATGCTTGACACGGATTTCCATGGATTTCATTGTTGAGATTTCAGATTCTTATACACATTTTACTATGATAACAGCTAAAAATTTCTTATACAGATATATCTGGATTTCAGGATTGATTATTTTATATTCATGGTGCATGCATATCCATTCATATGACATAGTATTATATGATGCACTGACACGAGCACGGAGTATCTGCATTTACACGTAGTTTTACCCTGCTATTACTAGATGATTAGGATATAATAGTGTATTATTATGATCTAGGATAGCGTCGTGCATTCGATTTCTTTTCGTAGATGTCTTTTACTCACGAGTTGGCAACTCACCCCCGTTGTGCCAAATTTTATTACAGGTTCGATGTACAGGGTTCCTTGGCAGTTGCTGGCACATCATTTCATTCAGGGTGATTTGCACGGTAGGTTGGTTCACTTGTATCTGAACCACCATTGTATTTTTATTCTTTCATTTGTATCTAGTAAGCTCCATCAACCATACTTGTATTACCTGATAAGTTTATTGGACCAGTTATTTATTTCGACCTTAGAGTCGCGCATGTATTATTCTGATCTGGTGGTTTTGTTTTCTTTTGAGTTTTGAGCCTCGCCCTTTGGCGTTGTATACTATTGTGTATTGTTGTGGTTGTTTCCGCCTGTTGGCGTTGAGCTAGCTCCCGTTTGGGGATGCTTTTTATTGGTTATGTATATTATACTTGTTGTACCCGTTTGGGGCCAGTTTTTACAGAGGAGACTCTGCCGAAATTTTAGGGAAAATTTGCTGATGCTTTTAAACTTGTTTTCTTTTTCTTCTTCTTCTTCTTCTTCATTTATGGTTTAGATTTCTGGGCTTCGGCTTACTTAGGTTACGTTGCGCCTCTAGACGTTTCGTAATCTAAGTGCCGATCACGTTCCGTACTTTCGGGTCGTGACAATTTCATTGCACAGGCTATCCACACGACCAGGGGAATGTCGGGTTTCAGCAGCGGCTCTGTGAAACCCGGGGCTTCCAGATATCTGTATTGTTCTGTGACGCTGTACATTTCTGTGATGTTGCATTTTATCACGCCTTGAGCGAAAATTATATATTATATATATACTAGTAGATGTTGTATATGTTTTTCATCTGCGCTAGTCCAGTTCCCGCTCTGTCGTTAGTTAAGTAACCTAACGGGTGATGACGGGACCCAGTGGCGAATGCGGATGGCATATACGTACATCATTATTTTTGTTCTTTATTGGTGTGATTAATTGATGGGACTGCGTTGATTCGGATCAATGCAAGCTAAACAAACCCATTCTGATGTTGTTGGAACATTTTTCAAAAAGTTGTTATTGCAAGGGCGTTCTCTTTTGTTTTGCATCGTGGTATTCAGTTGGAATATCCTGCACCTCAGTCGACGAGGCAAGGGCCGAGATCCCTTCACCGGGAGTGACCCCTTGGACAGAAGTTTGCGTCAGGGTAATAACTTCACTATAGCCGATTGCCTTTGCTTTGCATCGTGGTATTCATTTGGAATATCCTGCACCTCATTCTACGGGGAAAGAGCCGAGATCCCTTTGTTAGTTATATGTATGCCCTAGAGGCCATTACTGTACATAGGATGTATATTGTAGTGGATGCTGGGACATATATAGGGAGGACTTTCTTGCTCGACATGATAGTATGCTATCTGGTTACTCTTTACCTTAACGTGTATACTGATTGTCTCTCTGTTACATGTTGGTAAAGCCCTTAGGATGTGTACTTGACTACCTGGACTATGATGCGGATCATACTAGTGGGGACATGGTAGTCCATAAGTGCATCCTTCAAGGTCCCTAGTCGTGGGTGTATCGAGACGGGGCATCGATATACCAGAGTAGACTAGCGTATACCTTCTCGACCCATACAGATGGGCGATGGATGATCCCATATCCATTGGTGTTTGACATCAGAGATGATATACGGGTGCTCAGTGTAGACTGGGTACACTGGACGAACTCGCCGAGAACTCCCAGATGGTATTATACCTTAAGTCAGATGGCAGTTCTCTGGTGACACTGGTACAGAGTAGTCTGTTGACCCGAGATCGTCATAGAGTCTTGTGTGGTTCCCACTGTGCTTTGATTTCCATCTTACCAAGTCTAAGAGGGTGTGCAAAATGGTGGTTTTTGGGTACAGTCCCGAGTCACATGGAGGCAATGAGCGATAGGAGGGGATTCGTCTCTCCCGGTATAGGGAGTTGATGTTGCACTGTGTTCGATTGGCTATAACCGGAAATCCCTGGCCAGGGTTGCTGAGCTATACTGGTTAGTGTTACCAGTAGTTTCTCGAACTGTTATAGACCTCATATCGACACGACTTATCGAGCTATTGGGGTCTGACGTTTACTACCCCTAGGTGAGATATGCGACATATCAGACGAACAGACCGGACTGTACGGTAAGTGTTACTGGTTGGATTCACTGGAGAGTGTGCGGGCTTGCTCGTCGATTTTCTGATCGCTCAATACCCGGGTGGCCGTTACGTTTAGCAGACCGCTTGCGGCTTGTGGGTGTTTGATATGATCATCACCTGTTGCCGGCGTATTGACGAGTCTTTAGAGTCCTACACAGAGGTTTCCTGGCTCAAGCGAAACGAAATAGGAGCGCATATGAGATATGTGCGGGACCGAGAATAATGCGAGTATGTGATACCGTATTCTATTCTCGGGATGAATGTATCGAATGGTTGTATGCGATATAACCTAGTTATCGATTCAAGCGTTGATTCGATAAGTCGATACATTGAATACTAGTCGGTTATGTTCGACATGACCGGATCATTGAATCAAGTGTTGATTTAATGATTTAATGTATAATTATATATTTGATATATTACTTTACATTAACTAGTATTGGTTCACTTTAAATGGATTTTCTCACTTGAAGTTCACAAGTTGTATATGTGATATACTTTTGTGCACTTGATTGTATCATGTTTGATGATACATGCTTTCTTGAGTTTGTGTAAAGATTAAACCATGGTTATTTAAATGGTTAGGGTTTTGTTTATCATATCTATTTATTCATTTACTTATTTATTTCTTTTTGGCAAAAGAAAAAAAAAATGGTGGCTTTATTTGGATGCATGTTGAAGCTTCATGAAGCTTTGACTAAGTCACCATTTTTGTCTTCATGCTTAACCCTAACCATTGACCTAACCCTAGTTTATTCTCTACACTTGACCATGGTTTGATTATGATAAGTATCCATTTTAATTTCTTTTGGAGATATACTTATCATAACATTTTTCATCATCTTCTTCTTCTTCTTCAAGAAGAAACCTTGCTCCATCAATGGCAACTTGAGCAAATGAGTGAGAAATCCAATTCTAAAGTGAACCCACTTCCTATTTCTTCATCCTCTACCCTTGCCAAGTAGTATAGGGTGTTTCCTTCACAAGTTATCATGGCTTGGTGAAGGTGGAGCTTGATCTAGTGATGCCTCGACGTAGATCATCTTCGGCATCGTCGTCGATGACCTAGCCCGCTCTTTCTCCGATGAAGCCGATGCTAGAGTCATGGTTCGATTTGGACAGCGGAGAGGACTTCATCATGGAGCTATGGAGGTAGAGAAACGGATCTACAAAGGTTGTATTTCCGTTCTTTTAGTTTAGATGTAAACTAGTTTTATTTGTCGCTTAAACTTCTAGCCAACGATCTAGTCTAGGGTTTCTCGGCACCGTCATTTTTGAAATTGGCATGGTTGATGCCTTGTGAGACCTCATGAGAGTGCCTAGGAACCCTACAGTGGTATCAGAGCCTAGCTAGAGCCTTAGGCGATGCGTAGACGGAATTGGAAGTCCGATCGAACCGAAACCCAAACCCTAATTTGCTCTCTGGACTTTTTCCAAAAATTGGGTTTTTTCCAGATTAAAAATATGCAGAAAATTCAGCAGGAAATTCTAAGAATTACGATGCAAAAATTACCTAATGATCTTTCTAAAGTGCGGCGGAACCGCGGCATTAGCGTGCTAATGCGGCTGTTCCGCGGCCCTTTTGTCTTATCTCCCATTGAATTTTACACAGTAATTCCTATTTTGCAGTGCTGGTTTTCCTCGGATATTGTTTTTTCTGAACTCAAGAGTTGAGTTTTCTGGGTTGTATTGGGGACTCGGTGTTTCGATCGGATTGTCAGACTTTGTCTATGTGGCTTTCCGGATATTTTAGAATATGTTAAAAAGTTCGACCGGATATAAATACCTAACTTTTCCCCTGCCGGAAAATTTCCAAGTGTTGGATTTTTCCTTGGTTTAAAGACGTTCTAAGTAGTGCAAGTAACGCGATGGTCCCTCTAGAAGACAACAAACCTTAACTCGATTATGTGACCGTCTTGAACTGCCCTTTGAACCTTCGGGTTTGGGGCAGTACGGCGTGCCACATGTGAGGCGTTGGTTTGACCCTTCTACGGCTGGACCGTTGGTACTGAGGCACGAAATGAATGTCTTTGAAATTATTTCATGAGTTGATTTGTATCGGGAAAACTTGGGTGTTTGAGTGTTCGATCGGAAAGTTTAACATTTTCTATTTATCTGGAATGGGATACAATAATTGGAATTCACAAGCAGTTATGAGATAACTGAATGAATGTTATAAACATAGCAGTTTAGTCTCACATGATCAGTTGCCACGAAATTTTGATGTGATCAAAAGTCCGTCGCAATCACGTAGCGTACGCGGATACTCGCCGGGTAAACTTAATAGACAGCTACACCCCTTAGCCCCGACCAAGTGACTATAGGAGAACCCCGTCGCCGAAAGCATCCGTTCGGGTGCTCGCGGTAGCGGTGTTCCGCCTTGGTGCACTTCGTCGACGGTATCAGGGGTGCGGCCGCCTACTAAAGTTTGCGACGAGTATTCGATCAGGAAGTCCGGAATCTTGTTGAATTGCCCGACTTGATATTGAAAAGTGTTTTCGATAAAGAGACTAAAATGCGGGGTTTATAATTGTTAGGCATGCGATGTCTAAGGAATTCATTTGATTAGGCATGCGATGTCTATGTAGGTTGCGGATTCCAACTGTTGTAGTTTTACACTTTCTTTTCTGTGACCGTAAGTGTAATATGTGATATCGCCGGTTTCGTTGCTATATGTCAACGACAATTGGGATGGACATATTTACTTACGTTGATGACATGCGATGTTATGTGTTGCTGGATATGTTATATTGGATCGTTGTGTTTGAATAGCCGGGTTTTTTTTTATGTGAGATGAGTGTTTTTCATTTTCATTCATGTAAAAACTTGTATGTAATATTCTCTTATTGGGGCACTTCCAGGTTGCGGAAGTTGTCACCTTTTGTATATTATTTACTTTTCCGCACTAGGATAGACCCAAGGAGGGGAGCACAAGTAACCGGGTTCTGGAGTCCAGTGGGAGACCATCTCGAGGAGTCGAGTCCGGGTCTCCTAACTCTAGAATTGGTAGGGTTGCTTGCCGCTCTCGTAGGGGTCTAGGGGTGTGGGTTTGGCTATTCATCGCGACCGTGGAATCCGTGTTTTATACTGGCTCGTATTGAAAACACGGACGTCCTAATATATCTAATGTTTCATATGTTTCTTCTGCTGCGATATCTGTGATGTGATCATGTGATGTTCTGTGATAGATACTTTATATAGTATATATGATATATTATATAGATGTTACTTATGTTTTACACCCGCGCTAGCCCTGCCCCGCTCTGCCGTTAGTTACCTAACCTAACGGTGCACGAGGGGACATCGAGGCGAATGCGTATGGCATAAGTGTACGTCGTATTTATCTGTGATGTTTAGGTATTTAAATGATGGGACTTCATTAATGTGATTAATGAAAGAAAAGAAACCTAAGATGTTGTGGAATCGAATTTCAAAATAAAACAGGTAGCTACAGTTCTTGCTTTGCACAGCGGTATATGTGATATATCCTGCACCTTATTCGATGAGGAAAGGACCGAGATCCCTTCACCGGGAGTGACTCCTTTAGCAATAACTGGCTGATGCTACATACTCGGTTTGTTTTTTGATTGCTTTTAAGAGTTTTTTGCTTTGCATAGTGATATATATGATATATCCCGCACCTCATTCGACGAGGAAAGGACCGACGATCCCTTCACCGGGAGTGACTCCTTTAGCAAAACTAGAAAAGCCTCAAAAGCACTCCATTTTAAAATCATTTGATTCTACAGCGATATCAAGTTCATTACGCAATAGGTTTTCAGAAAAACCTGTCATAGCCTTCCGTCATTTCAGATAAGTACTAGTTAGTATTCGTGCTGCGGTTGTTTGGCATGCGTCAAGGCGTAGTGTACGGTAGCTAACTAGTGCTTATCTGCTAGCATACGATGCGATTGGATTAGGGTATTCGTACGGCGTTGTTTGGCATGCGTCAAGGGTCGTGCGGGTGGGTTTAATTCAATCAAGAAATGTACGGGTTGAACTTGACTAGCGCACTATGGGTTGTTTGGCATGCGTCAAGGTCATAGCACGCTAGGGGCAAAATATTATCGGGAATTTCAAGTGTTGAAATTTGCAATGAGATTGCATACCTTCTATGAGATAGTTGGATCCCGATACCCGCTGCGAGTAAGAGTTACTCCTGGGAGAGTTTTGCACATTACAATTAGCCGATCAAGTAGGTGTCTAGAAAGGTGTTAACGAGGTTACGCCTCTGGGAAAACGAGGTTTACATTAATTAGGTTCGTGCGAAAGCACGGGGGACCTCCCTCAAAGTACCGACACTGGCCTGGCTGAAAGATTGGCGAACTTGTAGTGTGTAATTAATCCCGGCTAGTCTTTCCTTTTAGGGTTTGAAGGAAGATTTGATAAAAAGCAGTGGGAGCCATCCTGATTAGATAAAATAAAAACCAATCTATTCTTGCAAGAGCGCACGCTGAGTGTTTTCTTCTCTCTCTCTCCAGGTAGCGACCATATCACGCCTTAATCAAGATAATAATACGGATATTTGACCGAACCCGCTTGTTATACTGAGCTGGGGAACGTTGGTCCCGCTCCAACTTATAATTGTTATAAGACAGAGCAGGAAATTGGGGATTACCAGAATTTCCGTGCCGCCCAAACGAAGAGAGTGCATGCTGATGCATCATCTTCGGGTGTGTTCATTACAAAGAACTGTTTCTCAGTATCCTCCGCATCTTATGTATATGATACCGGATCAGGATCCCAGATATGTAATCTGTTACATAGGGCTATAAAAAGGTAGAAAAACTGAGAACGGGTGATAAGTTTCATGAGGCAGAAAACCGGGGCAAGAGTTGCAGCCAAGTCTGTTGGTCACTGTCACCCTGTATTACCAGAATACATTGATTCTGAACAAATGCTATTAGATACCGAACCTGATATACAAAATCATATCAGTTTCTTTATTAGTAAAGAAGTGATAAAATTTTGTATTGTTGGATAATGTTTTGATCATTTCCTATATCAAAAGTTGATCGGTTCAGGCACGTTATCTAAAAGCATTGACGTTCTAAATCAAACTACAGTTCTTATTATACGGAACACACACAAGAGGAAGAGTTCAGAAATGAACGGATCCTTCTTAAGGCATTGTAGACTGGGTCATATCAATGCGACCCGACTAGCTGAAGTTACACATAGATGCATATTTAAATCTGTTTGAATTTACATCTTGTGAAACTTGCCAGTCATGTCACAAAGATTAGATGACCATAGCTCTGTTTATTGGAAACAGAGAAAGAGTTAGTAAACTCTTGGGATGATACATGTTGATGTATGTAGATCCCCTGTCTATACATGCCAAGACCGGTTCTTTGTACTTCATTACATTCTCTGATAATCTCTCAAGATTCAGACATATGTTCCTGATGAAACACAAGTCAGAACCTTTTGAGATATTCACAGAATATAAGCTACAAGTAGAGAACCAATACGGGTATAAGTATTATGTCCTTTGATGAGATCAAGGAGGAGAATACTTGAGCACGGAAATCCTGGACTATTCTAAAGGAGAATGAGATTCTCTCTCAGTGTTACTCCTCCGTATACACCATGGCACGATGGTATATCGGGGCGGAGCAGATACACCCTATTTGATATGGTGTGCTCTATGATGAGTACTACTGAGTTACCTTTTTCCTTTTGGGAGTTATGCACTTGAGAAGCTGCATACCTATTGAATAGGGTTCAAATCAAATCAGTTGCCTACCACTTCATATGTGATATAGAACGGGAAGAGCCCATATCTTAAGTTGGTTAAGATTTGGGGTTGTCCGGCCTATGTCTAAAAGCAAAATCCGGACAAGCTCGAGGCAAATACTGTTATGTAGAACTGGAATCGTTCCAGCTGTACAAACTACAGATGATAATTTGATAGAACCAAAGGATTCAATAGTAACCAACGAACCTCAGCCTCTCCGCCGATCTAGTAGAGTTCCTTACCCACCTGAGAGATACTTCGGTTCCTCTATGACAGTGGGAACGAGGATTGCATCATGAGATGATGACCCAACTGGTTTCGAGCTGGCCATCAGGAGTGAGACTCTGTAAGAATGGCTGGATACTTAGTGATCTGAGATGGAAACCTTATACACCAACAAAGTATGGACTTTAGTTGCTATATCTGAAGGGTTAAATCCCCATCAGGAGCAAGTATATCTTGAGAAGATTACTTGGTGTACATGGAAAAGTTGAGACTTTCAAAGCTAGACCTGTTAAAGGTTTTCGTCATTGACCAGGCGTGGATAATGATGAAACCTTTTTCCAGTGGCTATGCTTAAGTCCATCCAGATCCTACTTGCCACGGCTACATACCATGACTACGAAATCTTGTGGTTGGGTGTCATGACTGCTTTTCTAACATGATGTTTTAGAAGGGAGCGTCTGTAAGTACACAGCCAGAGGGCTTCGTAGACAGTGGGAGCAGCGGAAACGTGTGCAAGATGTTTTATAGGATAAAGCAGGCATCGCGGAGTTGGAACGTCTGTTTTGATGTGTTAGTCAAAGAGTTTGACATCATCAAAATGGTAGATGAACCTTGTATATACAAAAAGGTAGTAGGGAGTATGGTAGTGATCCTCGTAGAGTACGTGGATGACATACTCTTGATAGGGAAGGAGTTTCCTATGCTACGCTCGGTCAATCTCCGCTTATCACAATGATTCTCCATAAAGGATCAAAGTGATACCTCCTAAATCCTGAGCTTTCATCTATGAGATAGATGTTATTTGGGTGTTAGAATACTCACTAGTTGTAGTGAGATGGTATCAATTGATCCTGGGGAGAATCACTGGAAGGGTTCCAGGGTGATAAAGATGACTGAATGTCAGTCACAGGCATTGTCTTTACCCTCAGTACAGGGACGGTATGTTGGAAGAGTTCCAAGCTAGATACCGTGGCATTCTAGACGATAAAGGCTGGATAAATCGCTACTTAAGATGCTACCAAAGAGGCTGTTTGGGTGTATATTGGTTCATGAGATGAACTAGGTTCCTACCATTGTGTGACAATGGAAGTGAGGATTTGGCCCGGGAACCACGGTCCCATCAGTGATCCAGACATATTCTAAGGCAGTGTCACCTGATCGTGGAGATGGTTGATCTCCAGGGTGATCGAGGTTAGGAGAGTAGACTCAGAGGACAACATGGCGGATCCACTCACGAAGGCCTATTCCCAGAAAGAGACTTTTATGGGATGGTTGAGTATAAGATACTACAACCACTGCTATAGATGGCCCTAGTGCAAGTGGGAGATTGTTAGTTATATGTATGCCCTAGAGGCCATTACTGTACATAGGATGTATATTGTAGTGGATGCTGGGACATATATAGGGATGACTTTCTTGCTCGACATGATAGTATGCTATCTGGTTACTCTTTACCTTAACGTGTATACTGATTGTCTCTCTGTTACATGTTGGTAAAGCCCTTAGGATGTGTACTTGACTAACTGGACTATGATGCGGATCATACTAATGGGGACATGGTAGTCCATAAGTGCATCCTTCAAGGTCCCTAGTCGTGGGTGTATCGAGACGGGGCATCGATATACCAGAGTAGACTAGCGTATACCTTCTCGACCCATACAGATGGGCGATGGATGATCCCATATCCATTGGTGTTTGACATCAGAGATGATATACGGGTGCTCAGTGTAGACTGGGTACACTGGACGGACTCGCCGAGAACTCCCAGATGGTATTATACCTTACGTCAGATGGCAGTTCTCTGGTGACACTGGTACAGAGTAGTCTGTTGACCCGAGATCGTCATAGAGTCTTGTGTGGTTCCCACTGTGCTTTGATTTCCATCTTACCACGTCTAAGAGGGCGTGCAAAACGGTGGTTTTTGGGTACAGTCCCGAGTCACATGGAGGCAATGAGCGATAGGAGGGGATTCGTCTCTCCCGGTATAGGGAGTTGATGTTGCACTGTGTTCGATTGGCTATAACCGGAAATCCCTGGCCAGGGTTGCTGAGATATACTGGTAAGTGTTACCAGTAGTTTCTCGAACTGTTATAGACCTCATATCGACACGACTTATCGAGCTATTGGGGTCTGACGTTTACCACCCCTAGGTGAGATATGCGACATATCAGACGAACAGACCGGACTGTACGGTAAGTGTTACTGGTTGGATTCACTGGAGAGTGAGCGGGCTTGCTCGTCGATCTTCTGATCGCTCAATACCCGGGTGGCCGTTACGTTTAGCAGACCGCTTGCGGCTTGTGGGTGTTTGATATGATCATCACCTGCTGTCGGCGTATTGACGAGTCTTTAGAGTCCTACACAGAGGTTTCCTGGCTCAAGCGAAACGAAATAGGAGCGCATATGAGATATGTGCGGGACCGAGAATAATGCGAGTATGTGATACCGTATTCTATTCTCGGGATGAATGTATCGAATGGTTGTATGCGATATAACCTAGTTATCGATTCAAGCGTTGATTCGATAAGTCGATACATTGAATACTAGTCGGTTATGTTCGACATGACCGGATCATTGAATCAAGTGTTGATTTAATGATTTAATGTATAATTATATATTTGATATATTTGTTAGTGTATATGCCCTAGAGGCCATTATTGTATCATACTAGATTGTATATTACTTAATGGAAGCTTGGGATATTCACAGTTATATATACAGTCTTGCTAAAAATGGTAGTATGCTACTTGGTTTGAGTCTACTTTAATATGTGCATATGTTTCTTATAACGTATCACTTATACATATTAGTAGAGCCCATAGGATCTTTGCTTGATTACCAGCGTCATGATGGCAATCACACTAGTGGGGGCTGGGTAGTCTGTAAGCAACATCCTATACAGGTCCCTGGTCGTTGGATTATCGAGATAGGGCATCGATATTCCGGAGTAGACTAAGTGTATACGCTTCTCATCCCAGTTGGGGAGATGGTCTATCCCACAGCCATCAGTACGTCGTACTAAAGATAGTATACAGGTGCTCGTTAGGTTACGGGTACACCGGACAGGACTCGCCGAGGAACTGATTGGTTGGTATTATACCCATCGTCAGTTATCAGTTCCCAGGTGACATGAGTACAGCATAGTCCGCAGACTTGACACTGCTACTTCGCCTCGAGTGTGTCCCACTGTTCTTAGATTGCTACCCTACCACGGCTCAAAGGAGTCGTGCAAACAGGTAGCAGTTGGGTGCAGTCCCGAGCACTTGGAGGCAGTGGCGGTTAGATAGGATTCGTCTCTCCCGGTATTGGGAGTTGATATCGCACTGTGTCAGAGAGCCATTACGCAAAGTCCCTGGCCAGGGCAAGCGAGATATACTGGTAGGTTCCAGTAGCTTCTCAGGGCGTAATGGGCTTCGCTCCAACACGACTTATACAGCTATTAAGGGACTGACGCTTGCCGCCCCCTAGGCTTGATATGCGATAGTCTTAGGCGAACAGACCGGACTGTACGGAGATTGTCACAGACAGGCTCAGTAGGATTTCAGATGAGTTACCTCATCAGCTTTCTTATCGACAACTACCTGGGGACCGTTACGTACAGCTAGTACCGCTTGCGGTCTGTGGTTAAACCCACTGCCAGCGTAGTAGTCGAGTCTTTAGAGTCCCACACAGAGTTTTCCCAAACCCAGGCGAAAAGATATAGAGGTCGTATGGTTTTACGACAAAGGTTCGGACGCATACGTGTTTAATCGCACGTACGACATTCGGACAGTTTTTACTAGCCGGCTTTGGTTTAAGCCAGATTCTAGTATCAGGTTATTGGATTTATACAGTCTAAAGTTTTTCCGTGTTTTCACGGATGAGAGGGGCGTTCTCGTAATTTTCCGAGAAGCTTCTAGAAGGATGTGACATAAAGAGAGAGGTGGCATTTTCATTTATTGATTTAGTGACTCATTGTGAGTGATTCATCATGTCATTAAAGCTTCATTTATTGCTTAATGACTCACATAATGAATCACCCACTTGATTAAATGAAACATGATGAATATTCACTTATTATTCATTTTCTTTCATATTCTTTATGTTTCATATATATCAAGTGAGAAGCTTTATTCAATATAATATTATCATTATCATCTTCTCACTCTCTCTCTTCAAGCTCTCTCTCCTTCACCAAACCCTAATCCTACCCTCATGAGTTGAGAACAAGGATTAGGAAAGACTAATTACTCCATAACCAATCTCTACATCACCTTAGCTATTCTATTTAGCAACTAGAGAAACTAAGTAACCTCAAGTTTAGAGGTTATAGCTTGGATTAGGGTTCTCGGGTGGATCGTCTATCACGGGAGAAAGCCGAAGAGGACGTGGAGATCCAAAGAGGCCGTAGAGAACATCAAGACAAAGGACTAGAACCGTTTGGTATAATTTCTTCGCATAGTAGATTAAAACTCTAAAGCTTTTGTTAAAACTTGTATAGCAAACGATTCGTACGGTTAATCGATGTTTGATCATAGAACTTGATTGTTATTCATATTTCCGCCTCCCCACAAGTATTGGGGTGTTGAACATCGACTTACAATATTACTTTACATTAACTAGTATTGGTTCACTTTAAATGGATTTTCTCACTTGAAGTTCACAAGTTGTATATGTGATATACTTTTGTGCACTTGATTGTATCATGTTTGATGATACATGCTTTCTTGAGTTTGTGTAAAGATTAAACCATGGTTATTTAAATGGTTAGGGTTTTGTTTTTCATATCTATTTATTCATTTACTTATTTATTTCTTTTTGGCAAAAGAAAAAAAAATGGTGGCTTTATTTGGATGCATGTTGAAGCTTCATGAAGCTTTGACTAAGTCACCATTTTTGTCTTCATGCTTAACCCTAACCATTAACCTAACCCTAGTTTATTCTCTACACTTGACCATGGTTTGATTATGATAAGTATCCATTTTAATTTCTTTTGGAGATATACTTATCATAACATTTTTCATCATCTTCTTCTTCTTCTTCAAGAAGAAACCTTGCTCCATCAATGGCAACTTGAGCAAATGAGTGAGAAATCCAATTCTAAAGTAAACCCACTTCCTATTTCTTCATCCTCTACCTCTTGCCAAGTAGTATAGGGTGTTTCCTTCACAAGTTATCATGGCTTGGTGAAGGTGGAGCTTGATCTAGTGATGCCTCGACGTAGATCATCTTCGGCATCGTCGTCGATGACCTAGCCCGCTCTTTCTCCGATGAAGCCGATGCTAGAGTCATGGTTCGATTTGGACAGCGGAGAGGACTTCATCATGGAGCTATGGAGGTGGAGAAACAGATCTACAAAGGTTGTATTTCCGTTCTTTTAGTTTAGATGTAAACTAGTTTCATTTGTCGCCAAAACTTCTAGCCAACGATCTAGTCTAGGGTTTCTCGGCACCGTCATTTTTGAAATTGACATGGTTGATGCCTTGTGAGACCTCATGAGAGTGCCTAGGAACCCTACACCCTTCACCGGGAGTGACCTCTTTAGCAAAGGTTTTCGTTACTATATTTTTATAAAAGGCTATGCAGTTCCTTCAACGATATCAAGTTCATTACGTTAAAAGTTTTTCGCCAAAAACTAGACGTAGCCCTCCGTCATTTCTTACAAGTATTACTTAGTATTCGTGCTGCGTTTGTTGACTGTGTCAAGGCGTAGTGTGCGTTAGCTAAGCAGTGTTTGTTTGCAGCATATTAATGGGATTGGTTAGGACAGTCGTGCGGCCTTGTTGACTGTGTCAAGGGCTCGTACGGGTGAGTTTAATGCAATCCAGGATAATGACGGGTTGAACTTGACTAGGACTCTTTGATTTGTTGACTGTGTCAAGGTCACTTGGGTCCTAGGGGTAAAAATCACATCGGGAGTTTCTAAAGAAACTGAAACTTGCCAGGCATGCGCATACCTTCTGGAGTGTGGTGACTTGAGTGGATTCCGTCAAGTTATCATGCGATGATAGTTGGATCCCGATTCCCACTGATGAGTTGGTTTACTCCTCGGGTGGTCCCGGCTAATTCTTCTTTCAGGTTTGGGGAAGAATTTGACGTTACAGTGGGAGGTTTCCAGATTAGATAAATTGGTAACCATTCTGATCTAGGTTAGAGTGCACGCTGAGTGTTTCTTTTCTCGCTCTCTTTGGCAGCTACCATTGACCCGACCCTAGACTATGACTCAGTGACCAAGTTGACCGAACCTTCTAAAACACTGGCTTTTGGATTGTCAGAGTTGCAGACCTCATTGCCACTCCTACTTTTACCCTTTTCTCCAGGACACCCCGTATTACTACGAACGTCCACTTCCATTGGACAAAACCATCGTATGGTTATATACGAACTCGAAGGAATTCGTGGATGGTTTCCGGTTCTGGAGAAAACGAATAGGATTATTCAGTTGTCATTTCCTTTTACCTTCTCTCAGGTTGCGAGTACTCCTTGGTTCAGGAGATAGTACACCTATTATGCAAATTGGATAGTCTTCTTCCAAACCTTAGGCTGGTGCCGAACGGCGGGGAATGAAGAAAACCAATTAGCATAACGATGGTGTACAGAAGGTATTAAGTTAAGACAAAGAAAGGGATTAGTAAGAGGGAAAAGTAAATTGCGACTGCTATTCACGACCAAACCAAGTATTTCTTCGCCAATCCTAAATCACCTTTGTATTTCTCCAGGACACTCCGTATCACTACGAAGATCCACAGTTTATTTGGATATTCCATCGTATGGTTATATACGAACTCGAAAGGAACTTGTTCCAGTTCGGGGATGGATTCTGGTTCAGGAGAAATAGGAATAAGGTTTTATTCGGTTGTCTTTTATCTTCACCTTCTCTTGCATTGCGAGTGCTCCTAAGATTAGGACAGTACACCCATTATGCTTATTGGATAGTCTTCTTCCAAACCATAGGCTGGTGCCGAACGGTAGGGAAGGAAGAAAACCATTTGGCCTAAAGGGGTGTACAGATGGTAATGACTAAAGACATATAAAGGGATTTGGAGAGGTGGCAAAGAATTACACTGTTACAGTTGTGAACCTGATAATGGAAGAGGTATTACTAGGAATACCAGGATACCCCATCGAAACATTTCAATGTTTCAGTTTCACTGTGTACTGTTAAAAGAAAACTGATTTCCCAATTAGACACTTGCTCCAGGGTATGTATTTACCAGGTTTGATTCTCACATCTGTATGGTTTTACAGATGGAGAGTGGGAGTAAGTTATTGGGAATTAGGTGATCATCCTCATTATATCGCGATTCGTTGTAATTGGTGATATTTAAGGAAATCACCTGGGTTGTTTGCCGGACGGCAAATATATGGTTTTGAATATCCGCTGTTATGCACCAATTTCAAATTGATATATCTGTACGTCTATTTTTATAGAGTGAGATGTACCTTTTTGAAATTATGTCTATGACATTTACCTATATCAGTGGATGGTTAGGTAAGGAGCATTAAACGGTGGTGTAATTCTTCTTAACCATAAGTACAGTTTTCAACCTACGACACACAGTGAATGAGTTATTACACTCAAGGGACTTATACAGAGTATTGTATGTTGTCCAGTGTCCAATAGGACAGAGGGGTTGGTCCTCGTACTATATTCTATTTACTTATGACTTCTCTAGTTCTTAGACACGTGTTTCGTTGAAACACAGGGTCTAAGTTTTGAGAAGTTTTAGGTGTATGAATAAAGTAGAGAACCAGATGTTGCAAGTATCGAGATTCTTCAAGGTGATCGAAGATGTAGATACTTGTGAATGGTATTCAGTTAATAGTAATGATTAAGAGAACTTGCTTCTCTTTCAGGTTACTCATAATTGTAAGTACTCCTAAGTTGAGTAACGCTGAACGGCCTCCTTCCATTTAGTAGACATGCAGTGGTGACAGCTGCATGATTTGAATCTGGTTCCAATTAAATCAGTGCCTCTGTTTCTGTATTGGATATAGAACAGTTCATATCTTGACATTGTTAAGGTACGGGGAGTTGACCGGCTTATGCTTAAAACCAGACTCCGGATAACTCAAGACACGTTTCTGTAATGGCTGTTTGTGGGCTGACCCAGGCTATGACGAGGGTTGATTTTCTACCATCTGGAAGATCAATAGTGATATTGTTCTTCACTCGCCACAATTTTAAAAGAAATGGATTTTTTCAGAAAACAGTAGTGGGAGTATGGTAGAACTGGAAGTGATTCCAGAACCGCAAACGATTACTGAAGATTTGATAAGAACCTAAAGATTCAATCTGATTTGACATTCCATTGGCCACTCCGCAGATAAAGTCGGTAACCTCAGGCACCCGAGAGGTACTTCAGTATGCTCAAGGACGGTGGCAAGGAGGTTCTTGTTTACCCAGACTTGCCATTGCTGTTGTTCCAGACTGTGAGACCCGGCAGGAGGATGAGTATAGCGTCATTCTAAACTGGCTTTAGAAGTGTACGTCTATATGACTCTGCCAAAGGGTTGTCGTAGTCAGTGGGAGCAACGGAAGCACAGTGGGCAAGAGGCTTATGTCTATTTATAGACTAAAGCAGATATAGCGGAGATAGATCATTTATTTCTGACATGACAGTCATAGGTTTGACTTCATCAGAATAGGGGATGGATCTATTAAGAATGTAGTAGGGTGTGATGTCCTGGTATTTGGATGACATACACAGAGTAGGAAGTGAAATTCCTATACTACGATGGTCGTCACACAGTGGTTTCTCCATACAGGACTTGGATATCAGACATTCTGGTTGCTAGATCTATGGTTTTAGATCTAGATTTGGGTGGTTTCCTAATCTGGGTATCTTGACAGCATTCTATGAGTATTTAGAATGGACGACTCCTGGCACGGTAGTGTACCTGCAGGTGATGGAGTCACCCTCTCTAAAGGTGTCTTACAGACTAAAGGGGAGAGGGAAGTGCATGATTGGCAGATCACTTGCTCAGGCAATTGAGTCAATCATGAGATGTCAAGTACCACACCAGATGTTGTTCTTGCACTAGATGCAATAAGTTGACATTGATCCAATCCTGGAGAAACAGTCGGAAGCAGTTTTAGAACATAAGTGGATGTTCTAGGGATATGATAACGACAGCCTCATTCGGGAGACAGTTATCATTCCAGCCTTCCAAGGTGACCTGGACGACAAGGAGGTTGTCAGAGTTATAGTTTTCCTTCTGACGAAGGGCGGTATTTTGGATAGGTGGTCCAAGGCAATACTGAGGGAGGCATGGCGCAGGATACTGATTAAGTTCAGTTGACGATACAGACTAAGAAGTTTTGATTTGGAGTTCATTTATGAGCTAGGTCCCATCAGATATCCAGACATATTCTAAGACAGGTATTGCTCATTTCGGGAGATGGCTTTCTCCATGAACTTGAGATTTAGAGAGACATAGAAAGAAACATCACAGCGGATCCACTCACTGAGGCCATTCCACGAATGCCATAGTTTCATAAACGAACTTTGTGAGACTGACTAGTAGAGGAGTTGGGTGTTCGGTATCACACGGGCTGTGAGTATGCGACATCGCAATAATTAGCCTTGAGTGCAAGTGGGAGATTGTTGGAGATAGTGCCCTCAGAGTCAATTATTGGATCACAGGCATGTGATTGCAATGATTGAGGGAGGACCTATCCCGGTAAGACAGTCTTACTCAAGATGATAGTATGCTATCTGGTTTATCTTTATCATCGTGTACTGCTTTAGGTGACCTGACAGGTCGCTATTACACGTTGATAGAGCCCCTAGGATTCTTGCTTGATGACCAGCAGTATGATGGCGATCATATACGTGGGAGCTGGGGTCTATATGCACATCATTAAAAGGTCCCTAGTCGTGGGAGTTTCGAGACAGGGCATCGATACTCCATTAGTAGACTAGTGTATACAGTCGAGACCCCGACGAGGGGCGATGGCCGGTCTCACAAGCCACTGGTGTCAGTTGGTTCACCTAAGATGTATACAGGTGCTCCTTGGGTTATGAATACACCGGACAGGACTCGCCGGGAACCTGCCAGTTGGGATTATACCAGACGTCAGATGGCAGTTCCCTGGTGACATGTGTACAGGTTAGTTCATCGACCTGAGATCGTCATTTATCTCGTGTGAGTTCCCACTGTACTTTGATTACTACCCTACCACGGCTCAAAGGAGTCGTGCAAACAGGTTTTAGTTGGGTACAGTCCCGAGTTACATGGAGGCAGTGAGCGGATTTGCAGGGATTCGTCTCTCCCGGTATTGGGGGTGAGGTCACGCTGTGTCTAGGAGAGCCATTACACAAAGCCCTCGGCCGAGGCAAGAGATTTACTGGTAGGTATTCCAGTAGTATCTCAAGGTGTTCTGGGCTACACTCCGACACGACTTGTACCGCTTTTGGGGGTCTGACTTTTACTAACCCCCTAGGCCCGCCATGCGATACTCATAGACGAAAAGACCGGACTGTACGGATATTGTCACTGACAGGCTCAGTAGGGTGTCAGGATGAGTTCGCTCATCGATGTCCCTTTTAGTCAATAGCTGGTGGTCCGTCTTGTATGGCTAATACCTCTGACGTGCTAGTGGTTAAATCCACAGCCATAGTATTGACGAGTCTTTAGAGTCCCCCACACAGACAGTTACTCAAGTTTCGGGCGAAACGCTGTAGAGGCCGTATGGAGATATGGCAGGGTTCGATCAGATACGTGCGGTATTGCACGGATCGTGATCGGACGGATTTTACTAGCCGGCTTTGACTTAAGCCGGATCCTAGTATTAGACAGTGTAGATTTTGTCTCGTTGCATTTGTATCCAGTCGGAATACAGATGCGGGTGTGTATGCACAGTATCGGGGTTTTTCCTGTAATTTATTACGGGACCAGTTTTCTGGAGTTTCCAGTTTGCATTCCGTTCCGACCGGTTTTCCTTTGTTCTTTCACCGGCCGGACTTTTCCGATGGAGAAGGTTATTTGCAAGTTTGCAAATAACATTTGTGGAGGGGGTTTCTTGCATATGGATTAATTATGAGAGCATCTTTTGATACCATTCTTTTCTATCATCATTTCATGCATTTATGGTGATTAGAATTGATTAGGAATTGATTTGAGATTGTTATCATTATCTTTTGGATGTGGCCACCCTCCACCTTTTACTACGATCACCTCCCTTCATGGTTGATGTTTTTCCCTCCACCATTCTCTTATAGGGCCGGCCACTTGAGGGAGTGAGATGAGAGATTCATTTTTGTGGTGGCACATATTTCTTCATCTCATTTTTCTTGTTTGGAAAAAATGAAAGCACCATTTTTTCCTTAGCCTCATTCCTCCATCTCCAATGGCAACTTCACTACCCCAAATGAGACAACCACTCTACACTACAACCTACAGTACCCTTGGACGCGTCGGTTAGCCAACTTCGCGCCCGAGTTGCCTCGGTCCAGAGGTGGGAGCCCGTAAAAGAAATCGGCTACGTGGTGCCCTTTCCGACGAGAAGACGACGAACAGTGATACCGCGGGAGATCGGGACGACGACGAGAAGACCGAAGGACACGGATCGCTCGGTATACTTCTCTACCCTTCTCTTGACAGCTAGCATTAGGTTAATGGTTACGATCCGGGTTTATTGTGCGCGGTAGCGCCAGTTTAAAAGTTAAGAAAATTTTTGATTCCGCATTTTGGCCTCGGATAGACGGCCGAGGCGCTGCCGTGGCGCAACAATTGATACAGATTTTGTGCACATAATTGCACACGTTTTTGGATTTTATACACCTTGGTACACTCGGTATTGTTTTTGTACGCATTTGAGTCATTGATGAGTTTATGTGCACTGGATGCACTGTATTTGTATTTCATGCACTAGATGCACTGGATTTGTGTTTTGTGCATTTGTTACACCAGATTCGTATTTCGTGCCTTTGATGCACTAGAATTGCATTTCATGCATTTGTTGCACCAGGTGGTTATTTCGTGCGTTGGTTGCACCCTATTTATGTCTTGAGCATTTGTTTTGCAAGATTTGTGTTTTATGCGCGTTGCACTTGACTTAGATTTTCATTCATGCATGTTGGATGCACTTGATTTGGATTTTCGTGCATGTTGGGCGCATGATATGAGATGTGATTTTGTGCACACCGGATGCACTCGTTTGGGATTTTCCTTGTGCAGGTTAGTTGCACCGGGTTGAGACTTTCGTGCACTCTAGATGCACTTGATATTGTTGTCGTGCACATCCATTGCACTGGACAGATGTTTTGTGTACACCTGTTGCACTTAGTTTTGGGTTTTGTGCACATTCGTAGCACTTGTATTTGTCTTTGATTTCCGTGCGCACCAGACGCATGTGTTTATTGGATACGCCTTTCGAGGTTGATTTGCTTTTGAGCACTTTGTTTTCATGATGAGCACTATATTATGTAGTAGCTGAACAGGATTGATCTGAGGACAGTACCTGAGTACTTTGCATGCATTAAAAGTTTAACAAGAGGTTTTCAAAAAGGAGCTATAGTATCGCTATTTCCTACGTGTCCTTGAGCGACACGAACGTTTATAAAGGAAAACCTTTTTGGGATATTTCAAATGGACGGGATGTATTTTTGAGCAAAACCTATATGAACATATGTTTATTACTTTACAAATGAGCGTCCGTCACTTATGCCGTGAGCTACGCATCACACGGTGATTCAGAAAAGATTTTTTCATGTATTTTATTCAGTTTAAAGGATTTTTCCAAGGATGCGTATTATATATGTATTATAGTATTTGGCTAGTGCATATTGGATTTCAGTAGTGGATTTCGAGATCTGTATCTCCATTGTAACTCCGAGAATATGCGTGCAAATCCGGTGATTTCCGTGACGCTTGACGGAGTTCAATTTTGAGTTGTACTCGTTTTCGTGCGCACTTGACGCGTTGTGTTATTCCTATATCTTCCGTGATTTCGGAGCCCCGTTGATTTAAGTTGATTATTGAAATGTTTTAGTATTTGGGGGTTTAAATTTAAATTCGGGGACCGAATTTATTTAAGGGGGGAATATTGTAACATTTCAGAAAATAAAAAATATTATTTTTGGAATTTAATATTAAAATAATATATTTCCCGAAAACTGCCAGATTTGCGGAATTGGGGTTTTCGAAAAAGGGTATAAATATATACCAATAATTATGAAATAATTGGAAATTAAAATGATTTATGCGTCTAAAAATATATTTAAAGGATTTGGCATTTTTAAAATCAGTTATATGCAGTTTAAATGAAAACCCGATTAGTGCACTGCTAATCGCGATTAGGCTAAATCCGTGTTTCTACAGTTTTCCATGGCTAATGCACCATGTCATGTTGCATTTTGGTTACATATTGTTTTATTGTGTTGTTTTGGGATATTATATGGTTTGAGGTTTAATAAGAAAAAGAATAGAAAATGGATAAAGAAATGGGGTATGGACATGAGAGAGAGTGTGAGGGGTCTTCATTGACCATGGGCCTTTGATAATCATTCAACCTCTTCATCATTTCCCATCTCCCTTCCCTCATGGCTGCCTCCTCTTTCCCCCCTCCTCTTCATCCTCACAAACACCATCAAAAACAACTCAAAATCTCATATTGCCTTCACAAAGAACATGCACAAGCATCTCACAAGCACTTTGGACCAAGAAAAATTGGATTTTGGAGACTTGGGGCAACTCAAGAATTTTATTGAGTTGCCAAATGAGGTAATCCCTTCACCATTAGTATAGTATTTCATTCCATTAGCTTCTACGTTTAGTTTAGAATCGATATATTGAGGTTTAGTGGACTTTGAAATTTCCAAGTTAGGATTTTGAAGAAAACTTGAGTAGTGAAGTGTAATTGATGTTAGTAGAGGCCATACAACCCCTGTAGTGATGGTATATTGGAATAAATCTGAGAGTAAACCACCAATTCACAAACTTAGAAACCTCGATATCGTATTTTTGTGGAAATTGTGATGGAAATTGGAGATCTGCTAACACCCGGGTGACCTGAAAATTATTTAGCGAAGCGTGAGAGATATGCAGGAAACCTAGAAGCTACCCTAGAAACCCGAGACCATATGCTCATGTTTAGGCCACCTTTTTTCTCTTTTTGGCCTCTATTTACGGCCTTGGTACGTTGGAATCGTCTCGTGCTTGGTCAATGGCTTTATCATAGGCAAATTAGACCCACCCCATATGCAGAATTGGCTAATTTCGCCTGAAACAAAATCTGGGACCATTTCCTTGAGTTGCTATTTTGAAATGTGACTTTTAAATGACTTGAACTTGTGATATTTTATTTTTTCACGATCGATTGGCGTTTGTACGTCGATGTCGAGGGTTATTGGTTCTTCTTGCACGTGTAGACCATAGGTTTAAACCTATGTGTGATACATGCACTGTGTTGGTTTTGTGCGAGATTTCTGTTTACGATACTATATGTGTATATATGTAGGTACCCTCAAGTGGACTTCGGACGACGAGTAAGAGCAAGGCGACATCGACTTCGGCAAGCGTGGATTAAGGTGAGTAGATCTATATCTACATAGGAAGTCGGGTGGATGACGTATAGCACCCGTGCAAACTTTGATGGAAACCGATTTATATATAGAATATGGTAAAGTGAACCTTTAATAGAAAACTATGGCTAGAGTTAAAAGATAGTTAAAGAAACTAAAGGATACTTAGAAGTGATATGATACGATTAATACGTGATGACGTGTTTTGAGGATAACATTCGATGATATTGCTGTATTGGATACTATAAGATTAGATAGCCGACGTAAATGTGTCATGCGAACCATACCTTTTTCCAAACTGAAGAATCATATGCATTTTTCTAAAAGGATACCTAGAGGGACGTTACAGATTTTCAAATGATATCTTTTTCTTAAAAACACCGTAGCCCCTACTTTCAAAACTACGATTCGCATCATTTAAGATCTGATCGTATGGTTCATGTGTGAATGTATAGATGAAAATGACTTGATGTGGGATATAAATGCGATTAAAAGAATATATGATGTGTTATGATGATTTGATGATATGTTGGTATACGGATGTGAGTCGATTGAATTGATTGATACCTTGCCGGTCCCCTGATATGAGATTGTTATGGATCTGACTTGGGACATAGGTATATACTGTTGGAGATAGTGCCCTCAGAGTCAATTATTGGATCACAGGCACGTGATTGCAATGATTGAGGGAGGACCTATCCCAGGAGGACAATCTTACTCGAGATGATAGTATGCTATCTGGTTTACCTTTATCATCGTGTACTGCTTTAGGTGACCTGACATGTCGCTATTACACGTTGATAGAGCCCCTAGGATTCTTGCTTGACTACCAGCAGTATGATGGCGATCATATACGTGGGAGCTGGTAGTCTATAAGCACATCCTTAAAAGGTCCCTAGTCGTAGGAGTTTCGAGACAGGGCATCGATACTCCATCAGTAGACTAGTGTATACAGTCGAGACCCCGACGAGGGGCGGTGGCCGGTCTCACAAGCCACTGGTGTCAGTTGGTTCACCTAAGATGTATACAGGTGCTCATTGGGTTATGAGTACACCGGACAGGACTCGCCGGGAACCTGCTAGTTGGTCTTATACCAGACGTCAGATAGCAGTTCCCTGGTGACATGTGTACAGGTTAGTTCATCGACCTGAGATCGTCATTTGTCTCGTGTGAGTTCCCATTGTGCTTTGATTACTACCCTACCACGGCTCAAAGGAGTCGTGCAAACAGGTTTTAGTTAGGTACAGTCCCGAGCCACATGGAGGCAGTGAGCGGATCTGCAGGGGTTCGTCTCTCCCGGTATTGGGGGTGAGGTCGCGCTGTGTCTAGGAGAGCCATTACACAAAGCCCTCGGCCGAGGCAGGAGATTTACTGGTAGGTATTCCAGTAGTATCTCAGGGTGTTCTGGGCTACACTCCGACACGACTTGTACCGCTTTTGGGGGTCTGACTTTTACCAACCCCCTAGGCCCGCCATTCGATACTCATAGACGAACGGACCGGACTGTACGGATATTGTCACTGACAGGCTCAGTAGGGTGTCAGGATGAGTTCGCTCATCGACGTCCCTTTTGGTCAATAGCTGGTGGCCCGTCACGTATTGGCTAATACCTCTGACGTGCTAGTGGTTAAATCCACACCCATAGTATTGACGAGTCTTTAGAGTCCACCACACTTTCAGTTACTCAAGCTTTCGGGAGAAACGCTGTAGAGGCCGTATGGAGATATGGCAGGGTCCGATCAGATACGTGCGGTATTGCACGGATCAGGATCGGACAGTTTTGTACTACTGGCCGTATGGTTATATGGCAGGGTTCGATCCGATACCTGCGGTATTGCACGGATCAGGATCGGACGGATTTTACTAGCCGGCTTTGGCTTAAGCCGGTCCTAGTTTAGTACAGTGTAGATTTTGTCTCATTGCATTTGTATCCGGACGGAATACAGATGCGGGTGTGTATGCACAGTATCGGGGTTTTCCTGTAATTTATTACGGGACCAGTTTTCTGGAGTTTCCAGTTTGCATTCCGTTCCGGCCGGTTTTCCTTTGTTCTTTCCCGGCCGGACTTTTCCGATTGAGTGGGTTATTTGCAAGTTTGCAAATAACATTTGTGGAGGGGGTATCTTGCATATTGGTGGCATCATGATAGTTTTTCATGATGAGATCCTTTTTCTTTCTTATCCTTGCTTTTTGAGATTAGAAGTGATGAGAAAGGATTTGATTCTTGATTAGAAGTGATGTGAGCTTTGCTTTTGATATGGTCACCCATCCTCTTCTCCTACACTCACCTCCCTTCATGCTTCATATTCTTTCCTCCACCATTTTTCTAAGATGAGAAGTTTTTCATGGTTGAGAGAAAGAAGAAGATGAGAGCTTCATCTTGAGAGTTTCATTCTTGATCTCATTTTCTTGCTAGAAAAATGCAAGCACCATTTTTCTAATCTTGATTCCTCCATCATCTTCAAAGGCAACAAACCCCAAATGAGACATAGCCTCTACACTACACATTCTACAGCATATCTTGAGCATGTCGAGTTTCCGGCTTCATGCCCGAGTTGCCTCGGTATTGAGGCGGGAGCCCATAAAAGACGCAGGCGATGTGGTGCCCTTCCGGCGAGGAGGCGACGATGTGGAGGCAAGACTTTCCGCGGGAGATCGGGACGATGACGAGAAGACTGGAGGACTCGGATCACTCGGTATACTTCTCTTCCCATCTCTTGTTTGCTAGCATTAGGTTAATGGTTACGATCCGGGTTAATTGTCCGCGGTAGCGCCGGTTTCCAAGTAAGGAAAAAATTTTGATTCCGCATTTTGGCTTCGGATAGACGGCCGGGGCGCTGCCGTGGCGCAACATGGTATCAGAGCCACGCCATTATCCTTACCTAGCTTATTCTAATGTGTTTTGCATTTCCGATCGACCAAAATTCCAAAAACCGCGTTTTTGCATGCATCAGTTTTCTGTTGAATTTTTCCTTGCTCAAAATTTTTTTCAGGTTGCAGAAAAATGATGTACTGGAAAATATAAGGCTACTGTAGAAAAACGACAGAGTGATTCCCTAGTTGGAGCGCGGAACCGCGGCCAAAACCCCCTTTGGGCCGCGGTTCCGCCGCACTATGGTAAGGTCACTTGGTCGTTTTTCTTCAGTTGCTTTCTGGGCTGAAAATAGGGCTTTTGGGATATTAAATTTAGGCCCAGATTCTCTGTGACTGCTACAGTATTGCTTGGGGGCCCACTTGTTAATTATTTGATCGATCGGATATTTTAAACACATTATTTCACAGTATTTACATTATATCTGCGACCGTGAATGTCACTTGATCGGTAAATCCGGTCTAACTGCTATAGCCCGGTTAGACGGATTTGCGAACGTGACTTTCACGTTGATGTTCTATGTTTATGCTGTGTTGTTGCGGATCGGTCGTGGGGGATAGCCTGGATGCAATGTTAGTACAGTTTTGTTTTATATGTACATTTGATATTGCGGGGCGAGCGTCCGACATGTGGACTGCCGTCACTGCCTGTTTGTATTATTCTTTTGAGGCACGACCTGGTTGCGGTCGATGTACCCGTTGTATGTATATTTTACTTTCTGTACTAGGATTACCCCGCGGAGGGGTGCACGGATAGCCGGGTTCTAGAGGGCAACGGGCCCGCATCTCATGGCATTGAGACGGAGGGGGCTTCACTCTAGGATTGGCGGGCTATTCGCCGCCCTCGTAGGGGGTACAGGTTGACCCAGGAGGGGTGCCCAAGTTACCGGATTTCGTGAAGTGCTGGGTGGTCCATTCACGGTACTGAAAGGGGCTGCCTCACTTCAGGTTTTAGCGGGTGACTTGCCGCGCCCGTAGGGGTCTAGGTTTTCATTGCACAGGCTATCCACACGACCAGGGGAACGTCGGGTTTCAGCAGCGGCTCTGTGAAACCCGGGGATCCCAGATATCTGTATTGTTCTGTGATGCTGTACATTTCTGTGATGTTGCATTTTATCACGCCTTGAGCGAATATAATATATTGGTATATATATTAGTAGATGTTGTATATGTTTTGCATCCGCGCTAGTCCAGTCCCCGCTCTGTCGTTAGTTAAGTAACCTAACGGGTGATGTCGGGACCCAGTGGCGAATGCGGATAGCATATACGTACATCAGTATATTTTCGTTCTTTGTGGTGTGATCAATTGATGGGACTGTGTTGATTCGGATCAATGCAAGCTAAACAAGCCTATTCTGATGTTGTTGGAACAATTTTTCAAAAAGTTGTTATTGCAAGGACGTTCATTTTTGTTTTGCATCGTGGTATTCATTTGGAATATCCTGCTCCTCAGTCGACGAGGCAAGGGCCGAGATCCCTTCACCGGGAGTGACCCCTTGGACAGAAGTTTGCGTCAGGGCAATAACTTCATTATAGCCGATTACTTTTGCTTTGCATCGTGGTATTCAGTTGGAATATCCTGCACCTCATTCTACGGGGAAAGAGCCGAGATCCCTTCACCGGGAGTGACCTCTTTAGTAAAGGTTTTTCGTCACTATATTTTTATAAAAGGCTATGCAGTTCCTTCAACGATATCAAGTTCATTACGTTAAAGGTTTTTCGCCAAAAACCAGTCGTAGCCCTCCGTCATTTCTTATGGGTATTATTTAGTATTCGTGCTGCGTTTGTTGACTCCGTCAAGGCGTAGTGTACGGTAGCTAAGTGGTGCTTGTTTGTTGCATAAATGGGATTGGTTAGGACAGTCGTGCGGCCTTGTTGACTCCGTCAAGGGCACGTACGGGTGGGTTTAATGCAATCCAGATAATGACGGGATGAACTTGACTAGGACTCTTTGATTTGTTGACTCCGTCAAGGTCACTTGAGTCCTAGGGGTAAAAATCACATCAGGAGTTTCAAAAGAACTGAAACTTGCCAGGCATGTGCATACCTTCTGGAGTGTGGTCACTTGAGTGGATTCCGTCAAGTTATCATGCGATGATAGTTGGATCCCGATTCCCACTGATGAGTTGGTTTACTCCTCGGGTGATCCCGGCTAATTCTTCTTTCAGGTTTGGAGGAGAATTTGAGGTACAGTGGGAGGTTTCCTGATTAGAAAAAGTGATAACCATTCTGATCTAGGTTAGAGTGCACGCTGAGTGTTTCTTCTCTCTCTCTCTCTTTGGCAGCGACCATTGACCCGACCCTGGACTTTGACTCAGTGACCAAGTTGACCGAACCTTCTTAACACTGGCTTTTGGATTGTCATAGTTGCAGACCTCATTGCCACTCCTACTTTTACCCTTTTCTCCAGGACACCCCGTATTACTACGAACGTCCACTTCCATTGGACAAAACCATCGTATGGTTAGATACGAACTCGAAGGAATTCGAGGATGGTTTCCGGTTCTGGAGAAAACGGATAGGATTATTCAGTTGTCTTTTTCCTTTTACCTTCTCTCAAGTTGTGAGTACTCCTTGGTTTAGGAGATAATACACCTATTACGCAAATTGGATAGTCTTCTTCCAAACCTTAGGCTGGTGCCGACCGGTAGGGAATGAAGAAAACCAATTAGCATAACGATGGTGTGCAGAAGGTATTAAGTTAAGACAAAGCAAGGGATTAGTAGGAGGGCAAAGTAAATTGCGACTGATATTCACGACCAAACCAAGTATTTCTTCGCCAATCCTAAATCACCTTTGTATTTCTCCAGGACACTCCGTGTCACTACGAAGATCCACAGTTTATTGGATACTCCATCGTATGGTTATATACGAACTCGAAAGGAACTTGTTCCAGTTCGGGGATGGATTCTGGTTCAGGAGAAATAGGAATAAAGTACATTCGGGTGTCTTTTATCTTCACCTTCTCTCGCGTTGCGAGTGCTCCTAGGATTAGGACAGTACACCCTTTATGCCTTTTGGATAGTCTTCTTCCAAACCATAGGCTGGTGCCGAACGGTAGGGAAGGAAGAAAACCATTTGGCCTAAAGGGGTGTACAGAAGGTAATGACTAAAGACATAGAAAGGGATTTGGAGAGGTGGCAAAGAATTATACGGTTACAGTTGTGAATCTGGACAATGGAAGAGGCATTACTAAGAATACCAGGATACCCCGACGAAACATTTCAATGTTTCAGTTTCACCGTGTACTGTTAATGGAAAACTGATTTCCCAGTTAGACACTTGCTCCAGGGTATGTATTTACCAGGTATGATTCTCACATCTGTATGGTTTTACAGATGCTGAGTGGGAGTAAGTTATTGGGAATAGGGTGATCATCCTCATTATATCGGGATTCGTTGTAATCGGTGATATTTGAGGAGATCATCTGGGCTGTTTGCCGGTCGGCAAATATTTGGTTTTGAATATCCGCTGTTGTGCACCAATTTCAAATTGATATATCTGTACGTCTATTTTCATAGAGTGAGATATACCTTTTGATATTATGTCGATGAAATTTACCTATATCAGTGGATGGTTAGGTAAGGAGCATTAAACAGCGGTGTAATTCTTCTTAACCATAAGTACAGTTTTCAACCTACGACACACAGTGAAAGAGTTGTTAGACTCAGCGGACTTATACAGAGTATTGTATGTTGTCCAGTGTCATTAGGACAGAGGGGTTGGTCCTCATACTATATTCTGTTTACTTTTAACTTCTCTAGTTCTTAGACATGTGTTTCGTGGAAACACAGGGTCTAAGTTTTGAGGAGTTATAGGTATTTGAATAGAGTAGAGAACCAGGTATAGCAAGTATCGGGATTCTTCAAAGTGATCGAAGATGTAGATACTTGTGTATGGTATTCAGTTGATAGTAATGATAAAGAGAACTAGCTTCTCTTTCAGGTTACTCATAATTGGAAGCATTCCTAAGTTGAGTAACGCTGATCGGCCTCCTTCCATTTAGTTGACATGCACTGGTGACAGCTGCATGATTTGAATCTGGTTCAATTAAATCAGTGCCTCTGGTTCTATATTGGATATAGAACAGTTCATATCTTAACGTTGTTAAGGTACGGGGAGTTGTCCGGCTTATGATTAAAACCAGACACTGGACAACTCAAGGCACGTTTCTGTAATGGCTGTTTGTGGGTTGACCCAGGCTATGACGAGGGTTGACTTTCTACCATCTGGCAGATCAATAGAAATATTGTTCTAGACTCGCCACAGTTTTATTAAAAAATGGATTTTTTCGAAAACAGAAGTGGGAGTATGGTAGAACTGGAAGTGATTCCAGAACCGCAAACGATTACTGAAGATTTGATAAGGAACCTAAAGATTCAATCTGATTTGACATTCCATTGGCCACTCCGCAGATAAGGTGGGTAACTTCAGGCACCCGAGAGGTACTCCGGTAGCCTCAAGGACGGTGACAGGGAAGTTCTTGTTTACCCACACTTACCATTGTTGTTGTTCCAGGCTGCGAGACCCGGCAGGAGGATGAGTATAGCGTCGTTCTAAACTAGATTTAGAAGTGCACGTCTATATGACTCTGCCAGAGGGTTGTCGTAGTCAGTGGGAGCAGCGGAAGCATTGGTGGACATCAGGCTTATGTCTATTTATAGACTAAAGCAGATGTAGCGGAGATAGATCATCTATTTTTGATGTGACAGTCATAGGTTTGACGTCATCAGAATAGGGGATGGATCTGTTGAGAAGGTAGTAGGAAGTGATACTCCTATACTACGATCGGTTATACTTTGGTTGTCACACAGTGGTTTCTCTACACAGGACTTGGATATTATATCAGACATACTGGTTACTAGATCTATGGTTTTAGATCTAGATTTGGGTGGTTTCCCAATCTGGGTACCTTGACAGCATTCTATGAGTATTTAGAATGGACGACTCCTGGCACGGTAGTGTGCCTGCAGTTGATGGAGTCACCCTCTCTAAAGGTGTCTTATAGACTAAAGGGGAGAGGGATACTCATGATTGGCAGATCACTTGCCTAGGCAATTGAGTCAATCATGAGATGTCAAGTACCACACCAGATGTTGTTCTTGCAGTAGATGCAATAAGTTGATATTAATCCAATCCTGGAGAAACGGTCGGAAGCAGTTTTAGAACATAAGTTGATGTTCTAGGGATATGATAACGGCGGCCTCCTTTAGGAGACGGTTATCATTCCAGGCTTCCAAGGTGACCTGGATGGCAGAGTGGCTGTCAGAGTTATAGTTTTCCTTCTGACGAGGGGCAGTATTTTGGACAGGTGGTCGAAGGCAATACTGAGGGTGGCATGGCGCAGGATACTGAGTAAGTTCAGTTGACGATACAGTCTAAGAAGTTTGGATTTGGAGTTCATTTATGAGCTAGGTCCCATCAGACATCCAGACATTCTAAGACAGGTATTGCTCATTTCGGGAGATGGCTTTCTCCGTGAACTTGAGATATAGAGAGACATAGAAAGAAACATCACAGCGGATCCACTCACTGAGGCTATTCCTCGAACGCAATAGTTTCGCAAACGAGCTTTGTGAGACTGACTAGTAGAGGAGTTGGGTGTTCGGTATCACACGGGCTGTGAGTATGCGGCATCGCAATAATTAGCCTTGAGTGCAAGTGGGAGATTGTTGGAGATAGTGCCCTCAGAGTCAATTATTGGATCACAGGCACGTGATTGCAATGATTGAGGGAGGACCTATCCCAGGAGGACAATCTTACTCGAGATGATAGTATGCTATCTGGTTTACCTTTATCATCGTGTACTGCTTTAGGTGACCTGACATGTCGCTATTACACGTTGATAGAGCCCCTAGGATTCTTGCTTGACTACCAGCAGTATGATGGCGATCATATACGTGGGAGCTGGTAGTCTATAAGCACATCCTTAAAAGGTCCCTAGTCGTAGGAGTTTCGAGACAGGGCATCGATACTCCATCAGTAGACTAGTGTATACAGTCGAGACCCCGACGAGGGGCGGTGGCCGGTCTCACAAGCCACTGGTGTCAGTTGGTTCACCTAAGATGTATACAGGTGCTCATTGGGTTATGAGTACACCGGACAGGACTCGCCGGGAACCTGCTAGTTGGTCTTATACCAGACGTCAGATAGCAGTTCCCTGGTGACATGTGTACAGGTTAGTTCATCGACCTGAGATCGTCATATGTCTCGTGTGAGTTCCCACTGTGCTTTGATTACTACCCTACCACGGCTCAAAGGAGTCGTGCAAACAGGTTTTAGTTGGGTACAGTCCCGAGCCACATGGAGGCAGTGAGCGGATCTGCAGGGGTTCGTCTCTCCCGGTATTGGGGGTGAGGTCGCGCTGTGTCTAGGAGAGCCATTACACAAAGCCCTCGGCCGAGGCAGGAGATTTACTGGTAGGTATTCCAGTAGTATCTCAGGGTGTTCTGGGCTACACTCCGACACGACTTGTACCGCTTTTGGGGGTCTGACTTTTACCAACCCCCTAGGCCCGCCATTCGATACTCATAGACGAACGGACCGGACTGTACGGATATTGTCACTAACAGGCTTAGTAGGGTGTTAGGATGAGTTTGCTCATCGACGTCCCTTTTGGTCAATAGCTGATGGCCCGTCACGTATTGGCTAATACCTCTGACGTGCTAGTGGTTAAATCCACAGCCATAGTATTGATGAGTCTTTAGAGTCCACCACACTTTCAGTTACTCAAGCTTTCGGGCGAAACGCTGTAGAGGCCGTATGGAGATATGGCAGGGTCCGATCAGATACGTGCGGTATTGCACGGATCAGGATCGGACAGTTTTGTACTACTGGCCGTATGGTTATATGGCAGGGTTCGATCCGATACGTGCGGTATTGCACGGATCAGGATTGGACGGATTTTACTAGCCGGCTTTGGCTTAAGCCGGTCCTAGTTTAGTACAGTGTAGATTTTGTCTCATTGCATTTGTATCCGGACGGAATACAGATGCGGGTGTGTATGCACAGTATCGGGGTTTTCCTGTAATTTATTACGGGACCAGTTTTCTGGAGTTGCCAGTTTTCATTCCGTTCCGGCCGGTTTTCCTTTGTTCTTTCCCGGCCGGAATTTTCCGATGGAGGGGGTTATTTGCAAGTTTGCAAATAACATTTGTGGAGGGGGTATCTTGCATATTGGTGGCATCATGATAGTTTTTCATGATGAGATCCTTTTTCTTTCTTATCCTTGCTTTTTGAGATTAGAAGTGATGAGAAAGGATTTGATTCTTGATTAGAAGTGATGTGAGCTTTGCTTTTGATATGGTCACCCATCCTCTTCTCCTACACTCACCTCCCTTCATGCTTCATATTCTTTCCTCCACCATTTTTCTAAGATGAGAAGTTTTTCATGGTTGAGAGAAAGAAGAAGATGAGAGCTTCATCTTGAGAGTTTCATTCTTGATCTCATTTTCTTGCTAGAAAAATGCAAGCACCATTTTTCTAATCTTGATTCCTCCATCATCTTCAAAGGCAACAAACCCCAAATGAGATATAGCCTCTACACTACACATTCTACAGCATATCTTGAGCATGTCGAGTTGCCGGCTTCATGCCCGAGTTGCCTCGGTATTGAGGCGGGAGCCCGTAAAAGACGCAGGCGATATGGTGCCCTTCCGGCGAGGAGGCGACGATGTGGAGGCAAGACTTTCCGCGGGAGATCGGGACGATGACGAGAAGACCGGAGGACTCGGATCACTCGGTATACTTCTCTTCCCATCTCTTGTTTGCTAGCATTAGGTTAATGGTTACGATCCGGGTTAATTGTCCACGGTAGCGCCGGTTTCCAAGTAAGGAAAAAATTTTGATTCCGCATTTTGGCCTCGGATAGACGGCCGGGGCGCTGCGGTGGCGCAACATATACATACATATAAATATAATGCCGTGAATCATGAGTGATTGCTGTACGTGACGTTAGGTCCGTACCTTCTTTGTTGTAAAGGTCGATAGGATCCCTACCGGTTTAATGCCTCCGTACGATGATTTTCCGTACGTGATGAGTTTGATTTTATGATTGATCCATACCCTTGACTAGAGGTTGCCGTAAGATGGATTATACCGTACGTGGTGATGTGGCTGGGTGCCAATTGATTGATTCACCAACTCGATCATGTAGATACATATACCTTATAGCTTTTAGCTAATGATTTACATTATGCTGCATTCATGTTATTCTCATGGCATTGCATATACCTGTGCTAGTACACTTACACCATTATCGATGATGCGCATGTTACACTTACACAGATTTGCCGGCTCACACACTTCATCATCAATAACTGCTATGTCACTACACAGTAGAATTGCTGCATCATGATATGACTCCTTGCATGATATACTTGCTATGTTCGCATCATTTGGATATGTCGCAGGATATACTGATATTGTCACATCAATGGTCCATGTTGCATGATTTACGGATATGCTTACATTCTGTTATATGTCGCGTACATCAAGCTTTTTGATTATACGCATTGAGAGATACCGTTTTCATGAGATTTGTGGATGTGAGAACCATGGTTATTTCAAAAGAAAGTATGTACTGTTTTAAAAACCCGGTTTCTTTTGATATGATATTTCAGTGCGTCCACCATGTGTTTTCTCGGTTCTGAGATTGACATGTGTAACCCGATTCGAGGAGCAGTAGGCACCGTCTGCGGATACATGGTGGACCCGGTGAGGTACCCCGGGGCAAGAAGACTCGTATTGTTAGACGGTGAGCCTGGCAGGGGAGCACTACCTACCGGTGATAGTATTTGGGCTCGGCGGATATCCGGAGGATACCGACCGGAGACGAGAGATGATTTGGGCCGATCCGGACTGACGGAGCCCGAGTTATGAGGATTTACGTGTTGATACTGGACACGGGTTTCATGATGTTTAGAGTGTCGATGCTGGGCACTCAGGTTCCATGATTTTGATGTGTCGTGAGGGGCACCCGTTGATTTATATCCTCAAACTTTCGTGCATATGCTTTTATGATATTTACATGATGTTGTTGTGTCATCGGTTGACACGTGGACGAGATCCACCTGCTTACAGGCATTGATTATTTGGTTGGATGATATCCACATGCTGATAGGCGTTTCTTTATGTTGTTGGCACATATGCAGATACGGTCACCCTAGATATCATAGTATTACCTTCATGATATAGTTGACCTAGGAGTTGTTGTTTATTCGATTTCTACTTGTTGATGTTTTTCTACTCACGAGTTGGCAACTCAACCCCGTTGTGACACAGTTCTTGCATGTTGACCGCATGGATCCATAGCGGCATCGCTGGCACATAGCTTCATTTAGGTGTTTTGCTTGGTAGGTGGGACATTTGTATCGTATCCACTCTTGTACTTATTAGTCATATTGTATTTAGTCAACTCCATAAATCAAACTAGTAATTGTATAAGTAATGAGGCTTAGTGAGACTTGTGGTTGCGAGACTTAGAGCGAGGAGTTTTCCGCTACTTGTGGTTTTGATGTCTTGCTTATTTCTTTATCTTTTGTGGTGAACTTCGCCGTTGGGCGTCGTATACTTATATTTATGCTTTGCGTAGCTGTGGATCCGCCGTTTGGCGAAGAGCTAGCTCCCGCTTGGGGATGCCTTCTATATTATCATATATTATGGTTTTTGATCAAAATATACAAAGGAGGTGCTGCCCAAATTTTTAAAAGACGAAACATGTTTTTCAACTAATAAATTCCACTTGCATTTTTCATGTTCTTTTACTTATGCATTTAGAAAGCATTGATTTCACCCTACCTTTATTTCAAAACTTCACCTCTTTTATTTTCATAAAAAGGTTTAGATTTCTGTGTTTCGGCTTATTTGAATTACATTACGCATTTAGACGTTGCGTGATTCGAGTGTCGGTCACGAGCTAAATTTCGGGTCGTGACAAGTTCGGTCTTGTAACACCTTAGATTTGCGATTAGTGTTAATTAAACGATAATATGGATTTTTAGTAAAAAGTTTACCAAAACAGTTTTCAAATATTTTATCAAAATTAATTAATATTTTATTAATATTTATTTCGGGCTTGCACACACATGTGCATGTTAACCTAGGGTTAATTAGGGGGTTAACTATGCTTAAGTACCCATGGCACCTTAACCCCATTTTAATTAAGTTTTATCTAATTATCTAAATTATTAGTTATTTTAAATAAGAGGTTTGAATTGTTGACTTGAGGAAGAGGGAGAGGGGGGCATCATGAGGCATGACAAGCATGCCATGCATTAAATGAGGAGAGAGAATAGGGAGGCATGGCTCTACACTAAACTCACACCTCATTCCTTCATCCCTCACTCAAATACACCTTCACTCTCATTTCCCTCACACTCTCATTCACTTATCATTTTCTCCTTCTCATATTTTTCTTCACTCTCACTCTCTCTCAACTGAAACCCTAACACAACCCTCACAAACCCACACAAAACCTCCACTAAACTCCATCAAATCCCTTCACAAGTCAAGATCAAGCCACTAGGATCACTTGGAGTATGGAAAGCTACGGTTTTGGAGGAAGTTTGGATAGGTAATGACTCTAAACTGTTAATTAGGTAGTTATTTTGTAGTGTTGCTTAGTAGTGGTTGTTTAGAACACTAAAATCACAGTTTTTGTACAAATGTCGTATTTTGGTATTGTATTGTGTCTCGGGTGAATCTGCTTTTGAACCAGGAATTTGTTGGAGAAGTTGCCATCACATGGACCTAGTTTAGAGGCCTAGAACCCACCATAGAAACCTGAGACCATTCCCTGCACACTTGGCCGCAAATAAATAGGTTCTAGACGCAAATTGCGGCCAAATTAGGGACTGGGGTCTCGAGTTTTGGTCGTGGGGTCTCTTGGGATGTTTATGGTCTCATGGAACCTGCAACTTTCACTAAGTGTTTGTGTATCAAAATCTAGGATCGATTAGCTAGTTTTTTTGTGTTTCGACGACGCGTGTTACGATTGACCCGACGTAGATTTAGTGTTTCAGGTTGCTTGCTGTCGTGGATCTGTTTTAGTGGTGTCGCCACACACGTTAGCCGCAAAGCGAACATTTTAGAGGGTATTGGAATCGGTGCGTCGATTTAAACGTAATTGTATGTATTATTGGTCGATTTCTGAGTGGCACTTGCTATGTTTTGTGTTAATAGGATCGCATGCGGGGATTTCGGACGCTGCGAAGAAAGGGAAGCAGGTGGTTGGATATACCTAGCTTGAGATCACGGCGAGTAGATTTAACATGTACGGGAAAATCGCCCGTATGGCGTTATGCGTCAGGGCTTGATAGGATATTATAGCCGCATGTTTATATTCATATATGTTGATTGTGCATGAGCATCATTACATACCATTACTTGTTGTGCCTTGACTTAGTACTTAGTGGACATTGCACCATTACTGACGGTTCATGTTGCACGAGCACTAAATTGTATGCTACACCCACACTGTCGGTAATTGCCATGACACACATAACCTATACCCATATGCAGTATTGTATTGTTATTGATATTGACACATGGATTATTATTCTATTCCACATATGAGATACATCATGCATACATACTTACATATATACACCCATACTTGCTATAGCTACATGTGCACCTTTAGATGATGTTGGATTTGATTTTTAAGGAATTGGAAACCGCATGATATATTTAAAAAACTGAATTCATTTAAAAGAGCGGTTTCCCTTGATATGCTCATATTACTGTTTTATGTTGCATCTATTATATTTCATGGATTTATGCATTGAGATATGGATTTCATGTGATTTCTGGATTTGAGAACCGTGGTATTATTTCAAGAAAGTATGCATTGTTTTGAAAAGCCGGTTTCTCTTGATATGATATTTCAGTGCGTCCACCATGCGTTTTCTCGGTTCTGAGACATGTGATAGAAATCCAATTAGAGGAGCTAGATGATCCGTTTGTGGGTTCATGGTGGACCCGGTATGGTACCCCGCGGCAAGAAAGGGATGTCGCGCAGTAGACGATGAGCCTGGCAGAGGGACTACTACTGTCACGACCCGAAAATATTGTTTGTGACAAGCACTAAAACCACCCCACGTCTAAAGGCGTAATGTAATTCAAATAAGCCGAAGCCCAGAAATCTAAACCTTTTTAAATAAAATAAAAGAGGTGAAGTTTTGAAATAAAGGTATAATGAAATCAAAAGTTTTCTTAGTGCATAAATAGTGGATCATAAAAAATGCAAGTGGAAGTTGGAAAACATGTTCCGTCTTTTAAAAATTTGGGCAGCACCTCCTTTGTATATTTTGATCCAAAACCACAAATACATGATAATATAAAAGGCATCCCCAAGAGGGAGTTAGCTCTTCGCCAATCGGCGGATTCATACCCACGCAAGTCATAAAATAAGTATACGATGGCCAACGGCGAAGATCAGCTCAAAGAATAATGAATAAAGCAAGACTGTCACGACCCGCAGGGTACGGAACGTGACTGGCACTTAAGTTTACGAAACGTCTAAAGACATCCGTAAAGTAAGTAAGCCAAAGCCCAGAAAACAAAACCAATTAAGCAAAAGAGTGAAGAAAACCCAATCAGTTGAAAGCGAGTTTATCAAATAAGTAATGTAAAACCCTTTTTAAAAACCATACCAATTTTTCCGAAAATTTCGACAGAGTCTCCTTTGTAAATACTGGCCCCCAAAATGGGTACAACAAAAATATATATGAATCCAACAAAATAGGGCATCCCCAAGCGGGAGCTAGCTCTTCGCCACAAGGCGGTCACAAATCCCACACAATATAAAATGACAACAAGCATAATAATCATAATGAAGCATAAGAAAACAGCATGTCGACTCAAGTGAGCTCGACCCCAAAATACAGCATAAAAGTCCACAAACCTCACAGTCTCATCTCTAGGTCAATATACAATAATACTGGTAGAAACAGTAGATGGAGTACACTAGATACAAAGAATATATAAGGTGGTACAAAAATAATAACATAACCCACCTATGAGCAAAATCTCGAGCTCAGGCAAAAGAGGCAAAAGAACAAGTGCGCCCGCCGCTACTGAACTGACGGAGCGGACCTGCAAAAGACTGTGGCACAACGGGGGTGAGTTGCCAACTCGTGAGTAATAAATAACACCTACAAAGGCTATCGTATGCATGCACACAAGCATCCTAGCATCTATAATACAGGTATGACTGGATGCACTAGCAGGTGTGTATACAACATCAGTGTACGAATATATATGCAACATGAATATCTGAGGTCTCAATAGGTATATATAAGAAACATTTCATCTCTTTTTGTTTTTGAAACTCTTTTAGAATGCCAGCATAATATCAAAGAATCGACGAGAACCGGTGTCCAGCAACGACACCTCAAAACTGTCTCAAATCTCATATCAATGTATCTCTGGCCTCAGCCGTCCGGCTGACCCATCTCAAATATCAATATCTCATCATCTAGCGGCCACGGTCGGTATCCTCTGGATATCCGCCATCCCAAACAGTCACCGGTAGGTAATCCGTCCCCTGCCAGGCTCAACGTCAACACCACATTCCTCTTGCCCCGGGGTACCTTACCGGGCCCACCATGTACCCGTGCCGGTTCCTCCACTCCTCGACACGAATTTCCAAAACCACAGCAAACTCATGGTGGACGACACTTACATCACTAGAAAACCGCAATTTACATATTTTAAAAATATAATAAGTTTAGAAATTTTGCGGCTTTCCCCCGAAATCCAGCAATATCATAAAATCTCAAGAAATCCTCATAAGTGCATATATCAATAATAATGAATGCATATGGTATCAATAATCAAGTTGCGATGTGTGATTAATAGATTAGGCATGAACAATTAATATGATGAAGTACATGCACATGAATAGCAATCCTACGGTTTCATTTTAAGGAATTAAAGGCAATAGCACAAGTTTAAGTATCAATTAGTAAAAGGTTTCAATTTAAAGGTTATCTAGTGTGGTGGCATGGCAATTACCAGGGTGTGTGTGTAAGCATGAATAGTGCTCATGCTGCATATAAAAACCCTGGCAATGGTGCAGGTGTCCTATAAAATGGTTTCGTATAGGTATGTCAATATAATGCATGGATGCAGCAAATAGTCAAATAAGTATTTCACCCCTAATTACTAACATCACTAAGGGTATTGTAAGTTACTAAAACTATCGGGCGGCTTGCGCCATCCAACGATAGTCCCCCGTAGATGTTACATCTACTCACCGGAATCCCTGGCTAGCTGTGTCCAATCACCGCTTTCCCCTTTCGCGCCGCGTCTGACGTCTCCGCGACCGAACCTGGAATTTACATCAATACCAAACATAAGGTTACGTATCAAGAACGACGCAAAACCCAAACGAAACTACTAACGTTCACTAGCTAGGTACAACGTGCACAAAGTGCGCGGAACACACGCGAAAATCGCAAAAACTGCCAAAAAACGCCGATTTGGTCGCCCGGCAAAACTAAAACCCGACTACTCAAAAAGCCGCACTCACGCATCCTAAACGTCATAGGAGATGCTAAAAACATCCCCAAGGTATCACAAATAATTCACCAATTAATTTTAACAAAAACCTAGTAAGCACAAAACTAGCAATTTTGGTGCAAAATCGAAAAGTAGCGATACGGTTAACACAATCCAACATAATATCCAACCACACAACAAGCAATCTACAAACACTATAATTACAACATATTAGCAAAGATTCAAAACCTATTTTCCATAAACAACCATTACTTGAATTATATAACCTAGCAATTCTTAAACCAACTATATATGAAAACCTTAAATTAACACTAATTTATAACTCAATTAGCAAGTTAACCTTCTAGATTAGGTTAGCAAAACAACTAGATAACAAATTAGATTTAATCAACTAGATAATGGTTTCTAAACCCTAATTCAACTCATTTATCATGCTTCACAACCTATTTTCCATACATAAACCCTCTCTTGAATTTCCTAAAACAACAATTTACAACCAAAATCAAACTTTTAAAATTAACTAAATTAGCATAATTTGAAGACCACATAAACAAGGTAACTTCTTTGATTTGGTTGTGTAGGAACTAGCAAGCAAAATAAATTTAATTAACCACATAATGGTGTGCTAACAAACCCTAGTTTAAAACAATCTACTCTTTTATAAACTAGATTAGAAATTAGCTAAACTTTTAACACTAAAACCATATAATTAAAGGAATTTAGCCAAAAGAAATTAACTTGATGGAAATTATACCTCAATTTGAGATCTAGCAAGAATAAATTTGCTCCAAATGATGGTCTGAAGCATCAAGATCCAAGCTAGGGAGGTGAAGGAAAAGAAAGATGAAGGATGGTTTTAATTTGTAAGCTTGAAATTGCAATTTTTGTTGAATTAAACATGAAGAATTTTGAAGAAATGAAAAGAAAAGAGATGAAGAGGGGGAGGTGCAGGTTTCGGCCAGATATGAGGTAAGGGGGAGGGTGTGGGTGTGTGGGAAAGTCATGAGTCAACTCTCCAAAAGTCAAAGCACCATACCTCATCAACTATATTTAAAATAAATTCATAAACAACCCCATTTCAACACAAGAAAGAAACCCAATGTGAGACCAGAAATTTCTGGACTTGATCAAGGTGGGGCTGTCCTAGGGCTGAGGGAAGAGAGAGAGGGGTTTTACAAAAGAAATTTTATGCAAAAAGACCCCCTACAAGTCAAAAATTGCAAGTTTTAGCTTAAAATTCAATAAATTCGTTTCCTATCATAAAAATTTGTTAAAAATCAAAATAAAATACTAAAAATTTATGTTACAACTAGATTTTAATTATCATAATTTTAAAGATTAAAATTAGCCAGGAAAAATTTGTATTTATCGCTAATTTAATGTATTTTCTTACCGGCTTAAAATAATATTAAAAAATTGAAAAATAGGGAAATTTTTTTAAATGGCCAAAATGTCATAAGCAACTCATTAGCTACTAAAAACAATCAATTACCTATCCATTTTAAGTATAATTAGCCCTAAACTGCAAAATAACGAGAAAGACGGTTTTCGGAAAAATACCGAATTTTCACCGATTTTCAGGAAAACACCAAAACGACTTTTCAAGACGCTACAAAGACATCAACCCAATAAGCGAACATAAACCCTCGCTCTAAGTCTCGCGGCCCCAAGTCTCACTACCTCTTACTACTTATATAAATACTAGTTTCTGATTGATGGAGTTAACTAGATACTGTAGGGATTATCTAGCACCATCTGTTCATATCATAATATTGCATTTTATATTCCCCATTCTTATTCGTTTTATAAATAAACAGGTGCTTTTGATGCATGTCTGCTACATATTATTGGTTACAGGTTCTTGGAGCGAAAACAGTGAAAAAGACAAAAGATGATACAAAAAGGGAATTTTGACAAACAAACAGAAGACTCTTGATCAAGCCTACATCAAAAATAAAATTCACAAAGTACAAGGCAATGCAAGGTCCAAGATTTCGAAGCCACGGTTAAAAGTCCACCACAATTATTCACTGGAAAATCTGAACATAAGCTATTTTAAAGAAAGAATTAAAGAGTTACGTAGCCCAGGAGGCCCAAAGACAGAAGAGCCCACAAAGGAAAGGCCCAATACTTCCTTTTTAAGAAGACAAAAGGAAGATTTTATTTTACCAAAATTCATTTGCGGCTTTGACTAGTTGACCTAGGGCTATTTTTGTAATTGTAGACATGCGGATCAAAATGTAACCTAGGGTTTCTATTTCCTATAAATAGAACTCTAAAGCTTGTAATTTCTTATGCCTCCCTTTATGAATAAAATTTAGAAATCTTTTGGAGAGAATCGGTGTTTCTTTTCCATTCAGAAATTCAGATCTGACAAGCCTGCATGGATGATTGGAGGGATACATCTGTAAGTAGTTTTATTTAATTATTCTAGTTTAGATTTTAATTCCTTGCCTTAGATGTTAGCTTTGGGAAAGGCTTTTGAGAGATGAGATCTCTCATCCCTTTCTTACCCATCACATAGAATCTATAGGACTCCATGCATACATGCACATACCGCTCCCTACGGCACCCTATCCCTCGATGTAGCGGTGATACCGTAGTATAAAGGCCCGGTTGTGATGTTTTCCATGGAGGTTAGGGTAAGGATTGATAAAGGAAGGACAAGAACCTAGAGGAAGGAACACCTTCCCGAATGGATCTAATCCCCTTTATTGATAATTACCATAACTCCTCTTAGATCCTAATTTGGGTATAGAAAGCGTTGAGATTTATTTACGTTTCCAAACCATTCCTAAACCTAACGCTAGCAAGATTTAGATCTAGATAATTTTAGTATAGATAATTTAGGTTTTTAGATTTAATAATTAATCCGAACACCCTTCGGAATTAACTCGTTAGCGCGACTAGGAAATTCACAACATCCCTGTGGACCGACCCGTACTCACCGGCTAGCTGCAAAGCGACGCCGTTCTTGATTGCGGTTAACATATATTTTTGGACTAATCACCATCCTAGGTTTAGTGTTGCATCACACATGTTATAACAAAAATTTAGAGGGTGCTAAACAATTCCAAACATAAATCGAACTAGAAAAATAGGGTAACAAGTTATAGCATCACATACTATAAAGTGTCTAACACTAAGTGAGGTTGAAATACAACCTTTGTAGACCTCCCCCTAGACTCCTTGGATCGTGTAGGGTTTGAGTCGGTTGGCTTGTATCCTTCCGCGTCCACGATGATCCACCATGAAGTCTCTTTGCACCAAGCTCCAAGCTTCACTTGATCAAGGATGAAGATGAAGCAAACACTCCACTAAAGTGGGTTAGACTAAAGTGGAATGGTGATGTGGGTCTGGATCTCACTACAAAACTTTTTCATTTTAATCCTTTCTCTTTCTTTTAAAACCCTAGTGAGCTTTGAGGAGAGAGAGGAAGAAGGAGATGGCTCAAGCTAAACTCAAGAGAGAGAATAATATGAGAATAATGAATAACTCTAACTCAACTCAAGAGAGTAAGTGAGTGTCATCCATGCTAAACTATGGTTATAAAATATCTAGATATTTTGTAACTTGAGTTTAAGCAAAACCATGGGCTAAAACCATGGGAAATGAAACCATTGACTTTGTCAACTCAAGAGAGTTGAATAGTCAACCATGATTTTAATCCCATTTTGCTTTTTTCAAATAATCAAAATATCTAAATATGTTACCATGTGAGTCTCGCATTGCCACTACCAATGTATCATCAACCATGACACATGTATGCTTGCATGTGTGCATGCATATCAACATATACATACACTCATGCATGCATCATAAAGAAATAGGTTTTAATAAATAAGCTAATGGACTTAATATTAAATCAACACTTGATTTAATAACCCGGTCATATCTCATATAACCCGTCCAATAGTAAACGCCTGATTAAAATACGGTATCCAATATACGCATTTAATCGAGCTCCCGCGAATATCACATGTGCACCCCACATCTTTTCGCCTGAGCTAGGAGACTCCTTTGTGGGACTCTAAGACTCGTCACTACGCTAGCAGTAGGCAGTGATCACATCATATGTCCACAAACCGTCAGTGGCACAAGCTGTACGTAACGGCTCCCAGGTATTGAGCGATCAGAAGAAACATAAGCAAAACTGCTAAAACTCCCATCGAGCCAACTAGTAACACTTACCGTATTGTCCGGTCTCTTCGTCAAATAAGCTGCATATATGAGTCTAGGGATGACATCGTCGAACCCAATAACCCAATAAGTCATGCCAGTATATGGCTCATAACAGATCGAGAAATTACTGATAACACTTATCAGTAAATCTCAGCAGCCCAGGCTAGTGACTTCCTTTTATATCCAATCGTATATGGTGCAACATCAACCCCTAATACCGGGAGAGACGAAACCCCTCCTATCGCTCATTGCCTCCATGTGCCTCGGGACTGTACCCAAAATCCACCTGTTTGCACGACTCAGTAAAGCCGTGGTAGGGTAGAGATCAAAGTACAGTGGGAGACACATAAGACTCTATGACGATCTCAGGTCTACAGACTAACCTATACCAGTGTCACCTGAGAACTGCTATCCGACGATAGATATAATACCACATAGGAGTTCTCGGAGAGTCTATTCAGTGTACCTAGTCTCACTGAGCACCCGTATACGATCTTTGGTGTCACCACACCAATGTATATGGGATCATCCATCGCCCATCATATAGGACAAGCAACGTATATGTTAGTCTACTCTGGTGATATCGATGCCCCGTCTCGATACACCCATGACTAGGAACATTTCAAGGATATGCTCATAGACTACACATGTCCTACTTGTATGATCCACATCATAATCTCAGTAGTCCTGCATCATCCTAAGGGCTATATCAACATGTACCAAATGAATGAAAGAATGATCAAATGAACATGTCAAGATAAAAGGTGCAACCAGATAACATACTATCATGTCGAGCAAGAATGTCCCCTGAATACACACACACACACACATACCGATACATACACTATCATATAATGGCCTCTAGGGCATACATATATCCAACAATCTCCCACTTGCATTAAGGCCAATTATTGGCATATCTCATACTCAACCTCTCAAAAAGTCGCTCATGCCGCATCAAAGGGAGGGCCTTGATGAGTGGATCCGCGGTGTTATTTTTTGTATCTACTCTCCGAATCTCGATCTCGCGGCGATCAACTATCTCCCGGATCAGATGATATCACCTGAGGATGTGTCTGGATCGCTGATGGGACCTGGGCTCTTTGGCCAATGCCATAGCCCCATTATTATCACAATACAAAGGTATTGGATCAATAATGGTCGGAACTACTCCTAGCTCCGAGACGAACTTCCTCATCCAGACGGCTTCCTTGGCAGCATCATTTGCAGCAATATACCCAGCTTCCATCGTGGAGTCTACAACGGTATCCTGTTTGGAACTCTTCCAACACACCGCCCCTCTATTGAGGGCAAAGAAAAACCCGGAGATAGATTTGCTGTCATCCTTATTACTTTGGAAGCTAGAATCGGTAAAGGCCTCCATTTGGAGATCTCCGTTACCATACATCAAGAACATTTCTTTAGTCCTTCGCAAGTACTTAAGATTGTTCTTCACTGCTGTCCAGTGATTCTCCCCTGGGTTGGATTGATACCTGCTTACTACACCTAGTGAATAAGCTACATCAGAGCGTGTACATAACATCGCATACATTATAGATCCTACAGCAGAAGCATAGGGTATAATGCTCATGAGAGCTCTCTCTTAATCAGTCTTTGGGCAAAAGTCCTTAGAGAGAGTGACTCCTTGACTAGCGTGTAAGGAACCCTGCTTGGAGTCTTCCATACTAAACCTCTTTAGGATGATGTTAATGTACCTGGTTTGGGACAATCCCAATAACCGTTTAGATTTATCCCTATAGATCTTTATGCCCAATATGTACGAGGCATCACCCAGGTCCTTCATGGAGAACCTTTTTGATAAGAACAGTTTGACCGATTGTAGCATAGGAACGTCGTTTCCTATCAGAAGAATGTCATCCACGTACAATACGAGGAATGCGACAGTACTTCCTACAATCTTCTTATAAACACAAGGTTCATCTGAATTTTTGACAAAATCAAACTCTTTGATAACATCATCAAAACAGATGTTCCAACTCTGTGATGCCTGCTTTAATCCATAAATGGATTTAAGCAACCTACATGCTTTCCCGCTGCTCCCACTATCAATGAAGCCCTCCGACTGATCCATATAAACACACTCTTCTAAATCACCATTTAGAAAAGCAATTTTAACCTCCATCTGCCAGATTTCATAGCCATAGTGAGCAGCAATAGCAAGTAGGATCCAAATGGATTTAAGCATGGCTACAAGAGAAAAAGTTTCATCATAGTCCAGTCCTGGTCTTTGTCGAAATCCTTTCGCTACAAGCCTTTTCTTATATAGCATAAGTATGATAATATGTATATGCAACAGTCATGAAAGACACTCTATCAGGTACTACTAATACATGAAGCAATGCATATAGAATAAATGTGGAGTACGGGGTAAAACATGTCATCCACACGGAATCCTCATCGTGGCGGACCTGTGTCCATCAAGACAATCTAAATCCCCAAATTCCTTCAAATCGGCCCCCACATCGGCCCTCACATCGGGCACATCGGCCCCTCACATCGGGCGCATCGGCCCCTCACATCGCAATGAATAAGAATACATACACAGATCATTATGATGATATATATTATAGGTATACATATACAACAACATCCCATACCACTGATATATATATATATATATATATATATATATATATATATATATATATATAGGTGTACATATATAACAACGTCCCATACCACTGATATATATATATATATAAACATGTATATATATCAGCGTCCCATACTACTGATATATATATACACAAGAGTAAAACATCCAGAAACATCATATGAAATCCATATATTAATGCGAAATCCATGAAATATAATATATGCAACATGAAACAGTAATATGAGCATATATAGGAAAAATCGCTATTTAACTACAACATGTTATTAAATATATCATGCGGTTCCTAATTTCTCCGAAACCAAACGCAACATCATATAAAGGTGAACATGTAGCTATAGCCAGGTATGCGTAACCATGTCGGTATAGCAAGATATGCGTATCTACCTATCAGTAATGATGTAATACCCTCCAGGTATGTGTGTAGCGATATCAAGTTAGGTATGTGTATATACATGTCAATAATGATACAATACCCTCCAGGTATATGTATAGCTATATCAAACTAGGTATGTGTATATACATGTCAATAATGATACAATACCCTCCAAGTATATGTGTAGCTAGCATGTAGTCATGGCAAGGCATATGTGTAAGCATGTAGGTATACAGGTATGCTATATGTCATATGCACAATGGAATATGAATCAATGTCTCAATGTCCCTAACCATACAATATCACGTATGTATAGGTGTGTTGTGCGTGTCATGACAATTATTGACGGTGTGATTGGCATACAATCAGTGCTCGTGCAACATGAACCGTCAATAATAGTGCAGTGTCCAAGGGTAAAAGTCCAAGAACAACAAGTAATAATATGCAATGAAGTTTATACGCAAGCTCTATATGTGCAATATAAACATGCGGCTAATATCATATCATATCTAGCCCTGACGCATAACGCCATGCGGGCGATTCCCCTGTAGATGTTAAATCTACTCACCGACAATCGCGGGATAGGTAAACCCAATCACCTGCTTCCCTTTCTTCGCAGCGTCCGAAGTCCCTTCCTGCGATCCTATTAACACAAACATAACCAGTGCAAATCTCAGAATGCGATCAATATCGCGTACACAAGACGTTTGACCAACGCACCAACTCCAATCCGACCCAAAAGTGTTCGTCTAACGGCTAACGTGCGTAACGACACACCAACACCAGCCCAAGTATAGCAGCACACCAGATCACGAACCGTGTCGGATAACGTAACACGCGTACACAAAATACTAGAATATAGCAAAGTGGTCCCAGATTTTGATACACAAATAATTGGTAAAAGTTGCAAGTACCATGAGACCACAAACAACCACAGAGACCCTACGCCCAAACCGCAACACCCCACCCCCCACTCTGGCCACAATTTGCGGCCAGAACTAATAAATCTGCGGCCCGATCAATATGCGGTGTTCTTAGGTTTTTATGGTGGGTTCTATACCTGAACACTATGTCACTGTGATGGGAACTTTTCCAGAAAACACCTGGTTCTACAGCAGATCTCAGAGACCCAAAGTTGACAGTAAAAATATGATTTTTGCACGAAACGATACCTTAAGTGTTTTAAACAGCAACCAACAAGCTATGCAACAATAAAACACCTATTTAACAGTTTAGAGATCATTACCTAGCCACTCTTGCTCAAAAATCCTTGCTTTCCAAGCTCCAAGGAAACCTAGTGGCTAATCAAGACATTTGAAATATTCTCCATTGAATTTTATGAAGTTTTAGCAAGGATTTGTTAAGAGAAAGTAAGGGTTCAGTTTGGGGTTGAGGGAAAAGAGAAATTATTGAGAGGGAAAGAAAATGAGAGAGTGAGAGAGTTAGAGGGTGAGAGGGTGAGTGTAGGGTCAACTAATTCCTTATGCTCACTCTCTCCTTCACCTCCATTAATACCACCATTAATGCTTCCATGACTCACTAGCCACCTCTCTCTCTCTCTCCAAACAAGATATTTTCCCCACACAAAAGATCTAGGAAAAGGTGAAGGCAAGGTTAAATTGGGCAAGGTTTAGCTTAAGGTGTTATGGTTGCTAAACAAGGTTAACACTAAATATGCCCTCACATTAACTTGCACGTGTGTGTGCAAGCCATATCAAATAATAATAAACTATTAATTAATTGATATAAAATGTGAGGAACCCGATTTGGTAAACATTTTCTTAAAAACCCGCTTTAACGCTTAATTAACACTAATCGCATTCCAAGGTGTTACAATCTCCCCCCTTAAAGAAAATTCGTCCCCGAATAAAAATTCTTACAAGCGTACCTTCAAAGAGACGAGGGAACTTCTTCCGCATCACGCTCTCGGCCTCCCAAGTGATCTCCTCACTAGTCAGGCTACACCAAAGAACTTTCACAGATGGCAAGACCCTTGATCGAAGTTTCTTCACCTGCCGATCCAATATAACTACCGGCTGCCCGGTGAACGAAAGATCGCGCTGAAGCTGAACGGTCTGGTGCTGAATCATGTGAGAAGGATCATGAAGGTATCTACGAAGCATCGACAAATGGAACACGGGGTGAACATCCGGAAAACTGGGCGGGAGCGCCAAACGATAAGCAACAGAACCCACTCGCTCAAGGATCTCGAAGGGACCTACATATCTGGGACTGAGCTTCCCCTTCCTCCCAAATCTCATAACGCCCTTCATCGGAGAAATCCACAGGAATACATGATCCCCCACTGCAAACTCAAGTCTGCGATGACGACGGTCGGCATATGACTTCTGTCTGCTCTGGGCTGCTCTCATCCTGTCCTGAATCAGCTGGATCATCTCCGTAGTCTCCTGTACTAGCTGGGGTCCCAAAACACCACTCTCACAGAGTTCGGTCCAACAGACCGGCGATCGACACTTCCTACCATACAAGGCCTCAAAAGGTGCCATCTGAATAGTATCCTGAAAGCTGTTGTTGTAGAAGAACTCAATCAACGGCAACTGACGATCCCAACGGCCACCAAAATCAAGCACGCACGCCCGAAGCATATCCTCTAGAGTTTGTATCGTCCGCTCTGACTGACCATCGTTTTGCGGATGGAAAGCGGTGCTAAAACTCAACCGGGCACCCAAAGCTTCCTGAAGCTTCTGCCAAAGATGGCTAGTAAACTGGGTGCCCCTGTCGGATACAATGCATGTGGGAACGCCATGCAAACGCACAATCTCATCTATATACAACTGAGCATAACCGAAAGTGGTCCTCACTGGAAAGAAGTGAGCCTCTTTCGTCAACCGGTCAACAATCACCCAAATGGATTTATACCCCCGACTGGTCCTGGGTAGACCAACAACAAAGTCCATGGAAATCTGCTCCCATTTCCACTCAGGAACGGGTAAAGGCTGCAACTCTCCAGCCGGTCTCTGATGCTTAGCCTTGACTTGCTGACAAGTCAGGCACCACAATACCAAGTCAGAAACATCACGCTTCATCCCTTCCCACCAGTAAAAGTCTCTCAAGTCCCGATACATCTTAGTGGAACCTGAATGAACGCTAAAGGCTGACTGATGTGCCTGCTCTAGGATCTCGCGTCTCAACCCATCAATATCGGGTACATACAAGCGAATCCCGCAACATAGCACACCCTGGTCATCAATCATGAACTCCGAAACTGTACCCTGTCGAACAGGCTCAAGAATCTCAACCAAACGGGCATCACTGGGCTGCGCCTCACGGATATGATCTAAAAGAAACGGATGGGCGCGGACATGAGCAAGCTGTCCCCCAGTGGAAGTGAACTCAAACTGTACTCTACCATCGCACAAGGTCTGCCAATCTTCAGAAGACTGTCTCTGAACTACGCTCAACTAGGACAAGCTACCCCTGGCCTACGACTCAAAGCGTCAGCTACGACATTCACCTTGCCCGGGTGATAAAGGATCTCACAATCATAATTCTTCACAAGCCCCATCCACCGGCGCTGTCTCAGATTCAGATCCCGCTGCTGGAAGATGTACTTCAAGCTCTTGTGGTCCGTGAAAATCTGACAGACTCCCCATACAAGTAGTGTCTCCAAATCTTCAACGCAAAGACCACCGCAACCATCTCAAGATCGTGAGTGGGGTAATTCTGCTCGTGCTTCTTCAGCTGCCTAGAAGCATAAGCAATCACTCTATCATGCTGCATCAGCACACACCCGAGCCCCACTCGAGACGCATCACAGTAAACTACAAAGCCACCTGATCCAGAAGGCAAAGATAGAACGGGTGCGGTCGTCAACCGATTGTTCAACTCCTGAAAACTCTGCTCGCACGCATCAGTCCAAAGAAAAAGAACCCCCTTCCGGGTCAGTCCGGTGAGCGGTGTTGCGATACTCAAAAAATCCTGCACGAAACGGCGGTAATAACCAGCTAAGCCCAAAAAGCTGCGGACCTCTATCACGGATACAGGTCTAGGCCAAAGTTGCACAGCCTTGATCTTCCTCGGGTCCACAAGAATAGCATCTCCCGTCACCACAAGACCCAGGAAGTCAACTCGATCAAGCCAAAATGCGCACTTTGAGAATTTATCATACAACTGGTGCTCTCTCAATATCTGCAAAGCAATCCTCAAGTGCTGCTCGTGCTCCTCTCGACTCTTAGAGTAGACTAGAATGTCATCAATAAACACAATAATGAACTGGTCGAGGAACGGCCAGAAAATCCAGTTCATCAGATCCATGAACGCTGCTGGGGCATTGGTGAGTCCGAACGACATCACTAGAAACTCATAATGCCCGTAGCGTGTACGAAAAGCAGTCTTTGGAATGTCACCATTCCGAACCCGCAACTGATGATAACCCGAACGCAAATCAATCTTGGAAAAATGTTTCACACCCTGGAGCTGATAAAACAAATCGTCAATGCGAGGTAAAGGATACCTATTCCGAACTGTAACTCGGTTCAATTGACGATAATCAATACACAACCTCAAGCTGCCGTCCTTCTTCTTGACGAACAGCACAGGAGCTCCCCACAGCGAAACTCTCGGACGCACAAGTCCCTTATCAAGAAATTCTTGCAATTGATCTTTGAGCCCTCGAAGCTCCGCCGGAGCCATCCGGTAAGGCGGTATAGAAATAGGCCCCGTGCTAGGAATAAGATCAATGCAAAACTCAATATCGCGCTCTGGCGGCAAACCAGGTAACTCATCGGGAAAACGTCGGAAAACTCCCGCACGATAGGAACCCGGTCCAACGACCCTACTGTGGCCCCAGTATCACAATCGAAAGCCAAGAATCCCTGACATCCCCTCCTCAAAAGCCGACCAGCGCAAACGGCAGAAATCAAACTGTGAGGGGTGGCACCAAGGTCCCCCTGCATAACCCGAACAGACTCGCCCGGAAAACTGAAACTGTCCGTCTTCTCACCGCAGTCCACCTACGCATAACAAGCTGCTAACCAGTCCATGCCACGGAGAACGTCAAATTCCAACATATCCAGAAGGATCAAATCGATGGACGAATATCTATCTCCAATGTAAATGGCACACGACCAAAACACATAACACGCGACAAAAGAATTGCCAACAAGTGTAGTCACAACAAGCGGTTGATCTAGCAAACACGACTCTCGGCCCAAACTCGGCACGAAGTGCGTAGAAACATACGAATGCTTAGATCCCGGATCAAACAAAACATGATCTTCAAAAGAACATATAGAAAGAGTACCTGAAACCACTGCATTGGACGCCTGCGCGTCCTGATGAGTCAAGGAAAACACCCGAGCCTGTCCTCTATCGACGACTGGCTGACGTCTGCCTCTACCACCCCTCCCTCTCAGCAAAAACCACCGCGTCCTCGACCTCTCTGCACAAGAGTCTGACGCGGAGCAACAACAGGCATAAGGGGCAACACCCTCTACGGTGGAAAAGGTGGTAAGGTAACCTGCGGTACAGCTGCCCCGCGCTTACGTGGCCCAGTACAATCTCGAACCCGATGACCCAAACTCCCGCACCGGTAACATCCAGATGAAAACTGCTGACTCCCCTGAGAATAAAAGCTAAAAATCTGTCCTCGTCCCGGACCTCCACTACCCCCAGTATTTGAACGGGAACAGTCATGACGTCTAAACGCCCGCCTCCCTGCTGAATCACCAGTACGAACCCTTTTTGGTTCCGGAGCAAGCGACGTCTCAGAACGAAGCTCATCAACCAACAAGGCTGCGTCCACCGCTGCTGCATAGGTGTCGCAATGCTAAACGCTGATAGCGAGGAACAAATGGGTAAGCAGGCCTCGAACAAACCTCTTGACCCGCATCTCCTCCGTAGCCACCAAATACGGAGCATGCACAGACAGCTCGGTAAACAACACATCATACTCGGCCACCGTCATACCCTGAGTCTGGCGTAATGACTTGAATCTGCGCTCGAGCATCCCTGACGCTCAGCGGAAGAAAACGCATAAGAAACACCATCACGAACTCAGCCCAGGTCATATGAGAAAGACCTGTGGCTCTGCCCTTCTCTAAGGACTCACACCACTTTTGGGCCAGACCCTCCAGACGAAAGCTCGCGAACTCCACCCATCTCGCGTCGGAGCATCTAAATGAATGACATATCCTGGCCATCCGGTCGATAAACAACTGCGGATCCTCAGCTGCATCGGTATCGGTGAAAACCGGAGGCCTCAGCCTCATGAACTCGGATAACGATACGGTGATCACCTCCGTAGCTGCAGGTACAACCGCCTGAACAGTAGGCGCCAACACGGTCCCCATAACGGGTGGAACAACCGCCTGCCCCTGCGCTCGAATGGCCTCAACTAATGACCTCATCATCTGGCGCAAATCCTGCATACCAGCCCCTAGCATAGCCATATGGTTTGTCGAAGGTAGAACAATATGCTCCTGCACAACCGGCGTACCGCCCTGATCAGTCCTCTTCTGAGACGAGTCAACTCTGACCTCGGCCTTTGTGGCCGCTCTCTGCGCCCCCGTAGTCTTCGGCGGCATAAAGGCTAGAAATGGAAACATGATTCGATAAGGACACAGAAATCGGATCACAAGGATATATATCATGGAAGGAATTTCAAGCAACAAGTCCTAAGGTCACTTAGGCGGAGCACCGTGTCGTAAGTATGCCGCGGAACATACGCGCGCTACGTTACTCTGCTTAAGCTACCTACTCCATCATACCAAGGTCATGCTACACTCCAAAAGGTAAAACCTAGCGCTCTAATACCAACTTTGTCACGACCCAAAATTGGGCACATGACCGGCACTTAAACTACGTAACGTCAACAGGCGTAATGCAATTAAGTAAGCCAAAAAACCAAGCAATCTAAACCATTATAAGAAAGAAAGATAGATCCCTTTTAAAAAAAATCTCGAGCAAAAACTTTTAAACTTAAGTTTGTTTTCCATAAAATTTTCGGTAGCACCTCCTTTGTAAAAACTAGCCCCGAAACGGGTACAAACATAAGATAAAAGTAAAGCATCCCCAAACGGGAGCAAATCTCGCCCAACGGTGGAACAACCACCACAACATATATACGACGCCGTAGCAAAGAAAAGATAAACCACATATATAAAAGGCCGTCTCATATGAGCACGACAACCAGAGTCATAAGAATATACAACATCGATCCTCACAACTCGCCTCTAAGTCAATACATGAAGGTGGTAGATGGAGAGTACTAGATACAAGAAATATACAATGTACATTATCAGATAACTGCAACCCACCTATAGCAAACGGCTTCACAGCCAACCGTAGCGATATCCGCAAAGGTAGAGATAATAAGGCGCCCTACCGCGACCACTCTGATGATCAGACCTGAAAAACCCTGAGGCACAACGGGGGTGAGTTGCCGACTCGTGAATAGTAAATAACATCATACAATAAATGCAAGTATGTGCTAACAACGATAATCTATCACATGTAATCTGATAGCATAAGTATGACAATACGTATATGCAACAGTCATGAAAGGTACTCTATCAGGTACTACAAAAATTGCTCATTGCCATTCTTCAAAAACTTCCAACTTCGAGGGATGGAATCAACTTGAAACGCGGAGCCCGAGCGGCCGGCGAGTACATGAAGCAATGCATATAGAATAAATGCGGAATACGGGGTAAAACATGTCATCCTCACGGAATCCTCATCGTGGTGGACCAGTGTCCATCAAGACAATCTAAATTCCCAAATTCCCTCAAATCGGCCCCCATATCGGCCCTCATATCGGGCGCATCGGCCCCTCATATCGCAATGAATAAGAATACATGCACAGATCATTATGATGATATATATTATAGGTATACATATATAACATCGTCCCATACCACTGATATATACATATACATATATATATATATATGTGTGTGTGTGTGTGTGTGTGTGTGTGTGTGTGTACATATATAATAGCGTCCCATACCACTGATATATATATATATATACATGTATATATATAAACGTCCCATACCACTGATATATATACACAGGAGTAAAACATCCAGAAATATCATATGAAATCCATATATCAATGCGAAATCTATGAGATATAATATATGCAATATGAAACATTAATATGAGCATATATAGAAAAACTGCTATTTAACTATAACATGTTATTAAGTATATCATGCGGTTCCTAATTTCTCCGAAACTAAACGCAACATCATATAAAGGTGAACATGTAGCTATAGCCAGGTATGCGTAACCATGTCGGTATAGCAAGATATGTGTATCTACCTATCAGTAATGATGTAATACCCTCCAGATATATGTGTAGCTATATCAAGCTAGGTATGTGTATATACATGTCGATAATGATACAATACCCTCCAGGTATATGTGTAGCTATATCAAGCTAGGTATGTGTATATACATGTCCATAATGATACAATACCCTCCAGGTATATGTGTAGCTAGCATGTAGTCATGGCAAGGCATATGTGTAAGCATGTAGGTATACAGGTATGCTATATGTCATATGCACAATGGAATATGAATCAATGTCTCAATGTCCCTAACCATACAATATCACGTATGTATAGGTGTGTTGTGCGTGTTATGACAATTATTGACGGTGTGAGTGGCATACAATCAGTGCTCGTGCAACATGAACCATCAATAATAGTGCAGTGTCCAAGGGTACAAGTCCAAGCACAACAAGTAATAATATACAATGAAGTTTATACGCAAGCTCTATTTGTGCAATATAAACATGCAGCTAATATCACATCATATCTAGCCCTGACGCATAACGCCATGCGGGCGATTCCCCTGTAGTTGTTAAATCTACTCACCGACAATCGCGGGCTAGGTAAACCCAATCACCTGCTTTCCTTTCTTCGCAACGTCCGAAGTCCCCGCCTGCGATCCTATGAACACAAACATAACCAGTGCAAATCTCAGAAAGCGATCAATATCACGTACACAAGACGTTTGACCAACCCACCAACTCCAATCCGACCCACAAGTGTTCGTCTAACAGCTTACGTGCGTAACGACACACCAACACTAGCCCAAGTATAGCAGCACACCAGATCACGAACCATGTCGGATAACGTAATACGCGTACACAAAATATTAGAATATAGCAAAGTGGTCCCAGATTTTGATACACAAATAATTGGTAAAAGTTTTAAGTACCACGAGACCACAAACAACCACAGAGACCCTACGCCCAAACCCCAACACCCCACCCCCCACTCTGGCCGCAATTTGCGGCCAGAACTAATAAATCTGCGGCCCGATCAATAAGCGATGGTCTCTGGTTTTTATTGTGGGTTCTATACCTGAACACTATGTCACTGCGATGGGAACTTTTCTAGAAAACACCTGGTTCTACAGCAGATCTCAGAGACCCAAAGTTGACAGTAAAAATACGATTTTTGCGCGAAACGATACCTTAAGTGTTTTAAACAGCAACCAACAAGGTATGCAATATTAAAACACCTATTTAACAGTTTAGAGATCATTACCTAGCCACTCTTGCTCAAAAATCTTAGCTTTCCAAGCTCCAAGGAAACCTAGTGGCTAATCAAGACATTTGAAGTATTTTCCATTGAATTTTGTGAAGTTTTAGCAAGGATTTGTGAAGAGAAGGTAATGGTTCAGTTTGGGGTTGAGGGAAAAAGAGAAATGATTGAGAATGAGAGAAAATGAGAGTTAGAGGGTGAGAGGGTGAGTGTTGGGTCAATTAATTCCTTATGCTCACTCTCTCTCTCACCTCCATTAATACCACCATTAATGCTTCCATGACTCACTAGCCACTTCTCTCTCTCTTTCCAAACAAGATATTTTCCCCACACAAAAGATCTAGGAAAAGGTTAAGGCAAGGTTAAATTGGGCAAGGTTTAGCTTAAGGTGTTATGGTTGCTAAACAAGGTTAACACTAAATATACCTCACATTAACATGCACGTGTGTGTGCAAGCCGTATCAAATAATAATAAACTATTAATTAACTGATATAAAATGTGAGGAACCCGATTTGCTAAAATTTTCCTTAAAAACCCGCATTAACGTTTAATTAACACTAATCGCATTCCAAGGTGTTACAACTAACCAAGCTACATAAAGATGGATATTTAAACCCGTTTGAATATAAATCTTATGCGACTTGCCAGTCTTGTGTCAAAGGTAAAATGACCAAAACTCCGTGTACTGGACATGGAGAGAGAGCTACTGAACTCTTCGGCTTCATACATAATGATGTATGTGGACCGATTTCTACACATGCAAGAGGTGGTTTTTCATACTTCATAACTTTTATTAATGATTTCTCGAGATTCGGATACGTGTTCTTGTTGAAACATAAGTCCGAAGCCTTCGAAAAGTTCAAGGAGTATAAATCTGAAGTAGAAAAGCAAACAAGATTGAGTATCAAGAAAATTCGATCGGACCGAGGAGGTGAGTATCTAAGCTCAGAGTTTCTAGATTTCCTAAAAGAGAATGGGATTCTCTCTTAGCTCACTCCTCCGTACACACCACAGCACAATGGTGTGTTGGAACGGAGGAATTGTACTTTATTAGATATGGTATGATCAATGATGAGTGGTGCTGAGTTACCACTTTCATTCTGGGAGCACGCATTGGAGACTACGATATATCTATTGAATAGGGTTCCGACCAAAACCGTGTCTACCACTCCCTATGAGATATGGTATGGGAAGAGACCATCTATTAAACGAGTTAGGATATAGGGTTGCCCGGCTTATGTGAGAAAGCAGAATCTGGACAAACTCGAGACACGATCAGTTTTCTGTAAATTTGTGGGATATCCAAAACACTCGTATAGATATCTTTTCTACCACAGGGAGGAACAAAGGGTGTTTGTTTCTCAGTATGCCATATTTTTAGAAAATGAATTTTTTACAAATGATATTGTTGGCAATGCGGTAAAACTGGAAGAAATTCGAGAACCACAAACAAATACCGATGATTTGGTTGAACCTGAGGTTTCAATAGAACCTGACGAGCCTCAGCCAATCCGTAGATGAAGTAGGACTTCTCGCCCACCTGATAGATACTACGGTTTTCTAATTAACGGTGATAGAGAAGATTGCATCATGGATGTTGATGATCCTTCTAGTTTTCAGCAAACTATCACGAGTGGTTACTCAGTGAAGTGGATGGATGCCATGAGATCCGAAATGGAATCCATGCACACCAACAATGTATGAACTTTGGAGGTTGCACCTTCTGGAGTAAAACCCATAGGGTGCAAGTGGATCTTTAAGAGAAAGATTGGTATGGATGGTCAGGTGGAGACCTATAAAGCTAGGCTGGTCGCAAAAGTATTTCGTCAAAGACTAGGCTTGGACTATGATGAAACCTTTTCACCAGTCGCAATGCTCAAATCCATTCGGATCCTGCTTGCTATAGCTGCTCACTATTACTATGAGATCTGGCAGATGGATGTTAAAACGGCATTTCTAAATTGTGATTTAGAAGAAAGCATTTTTAAGGATCATCCAGAAGGCTTCATTGACAGCGGGAGCAGCGAAAAAGCATGCAGGTTGCTTAAATCCATCTATGGATTAAAGCAGGCATCACGAAGTTAGAACATCTTCTTTGATGATACGATCAAAGAGTTTGGTTTTATCAAAAATGTAGATGAACCATGTATTTATAAAAGGATTGTAGAGAGTAATGTTACATTCCTTGTATTGTACGTGGACGACATTCTCTTTATAGGAAATGATGTTTCTATGCTACAATCGGTCAAACTATTCTTATCGCAGAGGTTCTCCATGAAAGACCTGGGTGATGCCTCGTACATTCTGGGAATTAAGATCTATAGAGATAGATCTAAGAAATTATTGGGATTGTCCCAATCGAGATACATAGATACCATAATAAAGAGGTTTAGTATGGAAGATTCCAAGTGAGCTAATTTACCCGCTTGTCACGGGATCGCCCTCTCCAAAGAGATGTCTCCAAAGACTGATGAGGAGAGGGCTCGCATGAGCATTATTCCCTACACTTGGGCGGTATGATCTATAATGTATGCGATGTTGTGTACTCGCCCAGATGTAGCTTATGCACTGAGTGCAGTAAGCAGGTATCAATCCAATCCAGGGGAGAAACACTGGACTGCTGTGAAGAACATTCTGAAGTACTTGCGAAGGACTAAAGAAATGTTCTTGGTGTATGGTAACGGAGATATCTAAATGGAGGGCTTTACCGATTCCAGCTTCCAGAGCGACAAGGATGATAGTAAGTCCATCTCAGGGTTTGTATTTTCCCAAAATGGAGGGGCTGTATGTTGGAAGAGTTCCAAGCAAGATACCGTCGCTAACTCCACGATGGAAGCTGAGTATATTGTTGCTAATCATGCCTCAAAAGAGGCAGTCTGGATGTGGAAGTTCATTTCTGAACATCAGGTGATTCCATCCATTGCTAATCCAATACCTTTGTATTGCGATAATGTAACGTTTTGGAAATCGTTTTGTGAATTTTCCCGTTTTAGGGCAAAATTGTCGGTTTTTCCCGTTTTAACTCGATTTCGATCAAACGTCCGTATAAGCTTGCTGGCACTTTTTTTAGCTAAAATAAAGCTTGTACGCGAACTTTAGAGGTATTTGGGAGGTTTTGGTTCAGATAGAATTTTTCCCAAATAAAATATTATTTTAAGCGGTATTTGGTGCACGTAAATCGGGAAATTTCTTTTCTTAAGAATAAATTTATTTTTTTGTCACTAGAATATTTTGGAAACTTCTTTTTAAATTTCTAGATATTTTTTTGAGTGCAAAAGGTTTTATTTTAAAAAGAAAAGAAAATGTGTAAAGGTGGCAAAGTGCATTTATTAGCAATTATTACTCTTTTTCCTAGCAATTTCTTCACAAAAAATTCACAAAACTACCCCCTCACCCCCTTGGCTAGCCCTTCCTTTCCCCTTGCTGCCCTCCATCATTCTCACTCTTTTTCAACTCATTTTGCATCAAATAAATCATGAAAAATCCAAATAAAATCACAAAAACTCAAATATATTCATTTTCCTTCTTTCTTCTTCACAAAAGTAGCTTGGATCTTCATTCAAAACATCATTTTTGAGGAAACGATGATGAGTTTGGTTTCTTGGTTTTGATCTTTTGTGGAGGTATAAAACCCTAACCCTAATCCTTTTTGTTGTTTCTAAATTTCTATTTAGAATATTAATTGTTTATTTAAGCTTTTAATTTCATGTTTGAAATTAAAGACTTGATTTTTATGATAATCTAGTTAGGGTAAAACTTGATTTATATGTTTAATATTTTATTTAAGTGTTAATTTGTGATTAGGAAAAGATTAACCTAGTAGAAAATGTTAATTTTTGCTAATGAACACTTTGTTTAATTATGCAATTTTGCTTACTAGGTTTTTGCTAAAATTTATTTAGCAAGTGTTAAAAATATAGAAATGGTTTTGATAACTTAGTTAAGCTATTTTAAGGTGTTTGTAATCCCTAGATATGCGTTAGCTTGAAACTAGTGCGAAATATTGCGATAGGTTGCTTACTAGATTTCGGGGTTTTTCCGACGTGGGTTCGATTGGTCGTTGCGAGATTATATCTATTGTATTCCTCGTAATTTTTGTGTTGTGTTGCGCGATCGGGACGATCTGGGTCTAGACTTAGTGTTTTGTAGTTTAGCGACCCCAATTAGGGTTTTTGGCCGATGTCGTGCGTGATAGATGCGGTAAGTGCGCAGTACAATTTTCAGGGCGTTATTCTTGCGTTTCGATGTCTTTTCGTCGATGTAGGATATTTGCTTATGTGATGTGGTTGTGAAATTTTAGGTTCGCAAGCGGGGACTTCGGACGCTACGACAAGGGAAAACAGGTGGTAGGCTTCACTTAGCCAGGAGCGTTGGTGAGTAGATTTAACATCTACAGGGGAATCGCCCGCATGGCGTTATGTGTCTGGGCTAGAGATTTTATTTCTGTCGCATATTCTATGTCATATTTAGAATTTGCGCATTTACCCTATTATTTAGATATTGTTGTGCCTGGACTAGTATCCTTAGGACACTGCACATATTATTGACGATTCATGTTGCACGAGCACTGATTGTATGCTACACACACCGTCAATAATTGCCATGTCACGCACAACCCACTTATAGATATGATATTGCTTGGTTAGGGACATTGAGACTTTGATTCATATTTCTTTACGCATTGACTTATAGCAAACCTGTATATCCATATGCTTACACACATGCCTTCACATACTTACGTGTTAGATACCTGTATACCTATAGAGTATCGTACCATTAGTGATAGGTACATACACACTTTATGTCATAGCTACAGGTATACTTTGCACACATACTACACTTATACCCAGGGGGTATATTACATCATTACTTATAGGTAGATACATATATCTTGCTATACCTTTATGTTGCACATATATCTGGTTATAGCTACATGTTTACCTTTACTTGATGTTATTTTAGAATTGGAGAGATTAGGAACCACATGATATTTTATTAACTTGTTACAATTAATTGCTGCTTTTCCTTTATATGCTCGCATTTCAGATTTATGATGCGTATATTATATTCATGGATTTTCGCATTAAGATATGGATTTTTCATGATATTTTCTGGATTTGGTGACCGTGGGAGTTCATGAAATTGTGCATTATTTGAAAAACCCGGTTTCCCTTGATATGATATTATAGCATCCACCATGAGATTTATCGGTTCTGATTATATACCCTATTCGAGGAGCGGGAGGCACCGTCTGTGGGTACATGGTGGGGCCCAGGAGGTACCCCGGGGCAAGAATCATGGAGTAGACGATGAGTTAGTGGGGGAACCATACCATCCGGTGACATTACCAATGACTCGGCGGTTATTATGTGGATACCGACGGGAGTCATGTACGTATGGATACATCGAGAGGCGAAGGTCAGAGCTAGGCACTCGAGCTTTCGGTATAGCGTATGATACGTACCTATCAGGGGGCCAGTCATGGTGACAGCACCTGATAGACCTGCATTTCTGTGTCGATGCTTGACACATTGGTTTCATGATATTTCTTTTTTACTCCTTTGTATATATAACAGGGGTTTAGGCCGCTGTTATATATGCCCTTACACCAATATTAGTGGAATGGGACGCTAATATATGTGTATTGACATTAAATTATATACATCATCATATTTATTCATGCAAATATACCTAGAATGTAAAGGACTCATTGACATTGGATTTAGGACATTTGAGAATTTATTTGATATTGATTACAGGATATATGTGAGATCTACTTGATATTGTACATTCGGGGTATACGAGATATACTTGATATTGTACATACGGGATATGTGAGATCTACTTGATGTTGTACATTAAGGATATGTGAGACTTACTTGATATGATAGCCAAATTGGGGGTTGATTTGAGGAAATTGGGATTTGGATTGTCTTGATGGATTTTGATCGTACCACGATGTCAGAATTCCGTGGAAATGACATGTTTCATTCCATACTCTACATTTACTGTTTATGCACTGCTTCATGCATTAGTGTACCTGTTAGAGTACCTTCCATGACTGTTGCGTTTACATACCTTTATTCATATCATTTCTTCATGTATTAGTAGTACCTGTTAGAGTACCTTTCATGACTGTTGCATTTACATACCTTTAATTATATGCATTGCTTCATGTATTAGTTGTACCTGCTAGTGTACCTTTCATGATTATTGCATTCATATGACTTTTTATTGCTATTAATTGCACATGTTAGATTCACGCTGTACGTGCATACTCGCGATTATCTGCATATGTTATTTACTATTCACGAGTTGGCAACTCACCCCCGTTGTGCCACAGTGTTTGCAGGTGTTCCTCAGGATAGTCAGAGGCAGGCTATTAGCACACATCTTATCATCTTTTGCTACGGATACCGCATCAGCTCACAGTGTGCAGTTTGCTTAGGTGTGTTTTGTGGTTATTCGTTGTATTGTATATTCGTTGTATCCCTGTACTCTCCATCTACTATTTTCATATTGACTTAGAGACTTGGTGAGGACGATGTTGTATATTATGTTGTGACTTGTTGTCTTTTATACAGTTTCCTTTCTATCGTCTTCTATTTCTTCGCTACGGCGTCGTATATTTGTTGTGGTGGTTGTTTTCCGCCTTTGGGCGTGGATTTGCTCCCGTTGGAGATGCTTTACTTTATATTTATGTTGTACCCATTTTTGGGGCTGGTTTTTATAAAGGAGGTGCTGCCGAAATTTGAAGGAAATAAAGTTGGACTTTTAAAGAATTTGGGTTATGATTTCAAAGACTTTTAAACAATGTTTCTTATCTTTTCTGGTATTTTAATGGTTTAGATTTCTGGGTTTTGGCTTTCTTTTACTGCGTTACGCCTGTAGACGTTGTGTAGTATTAGGGCCGTCGCGTGCCAATTTCGGGTCGTGACAGATAACAATGGAGCCATGGCTTTGGCAAAGGAACCGCGGTCTCATCAGAAATCCAGACATATCTTGAGGCGGTATCACCTCATCAGGGAGATAATGGATCGCCAGGACATCGAGGTACTGAGAGTAGACACGAAAGACAACAAAGCAGATCCATTCACCAAGGCCATCCCTCAAGTCCAGTTAGAGATACTGTTCGAGATGTTGGGCATGCAGTACGCCGGCAACTAGTTCTAGTGTAGACAGTGGGTATTTATTGCACCAACTACAGGCCTTAGTGCAAGTGGGAGATTGTTAGATATGTATGGCCTAGAGGCCTGTATTGTATAGGATGCTAGGCATGTATATGTACAGAAACAATCTTTGCTCGAAATGGTAGTATGCTATTTGGTTTATATTCATCTTAACGTGTGATGTGTTGTATTTCATATCTTATATATACATGTTGATGAAGCCCTTAGGATTATGCTTGACTACCAGGATTATGATGTAGATCATATTAGTGGGGCCTGGGAAGTCTAAAAGCATATTCCTTATTAGTTTCTAGTCGAGAGTATATCGAGACAGGGCATCGATATTGCCAGAGTTGACTAGTGTGTACGTTTCTTGACCCTGGGGGCGATGGTTGATTCTACAACCATTGATGTTTGACATCAAAGATTGTACACAGGTGCTGATTGGAGAATGGGTACACCGAACAGGACTCGACGAGAACTCCTAGATGGTATATATACCTATTGTCAGATAGCAGTTCTCTGGTGACACTTGTACAGGTTAGTCTGTAGCCCCGAGATCGTCATAGTGTCTTGTGTGATTCCCAATGCGCTTTGATTTCCTCCCTACCACGGCTCTACTGGGTAGTGCAAACACGTGGATTTTGGGTACAATCCCAAATCACATGGAGGCGGTGAGCGATAAGAGGGATTTCATCTATCCCAGTATAGGGAGTTGATGTCGCGCTATGCTTGATCGGCTATAACAGCAAATCCCTGGCCAGGGTTGTCAAGATTTACTGATAAGAGTTATCAGTAGTTTCTCGAACCATTATGGGCCATAAATCAGCATGACTTATAAAGTTACTGGGGTCTGACATTTACCAACCCTAGACTTCATATGCGACGTATCATACGAAGAGACCGGACTATACGGTAAGTGTTGCTTAAAGGCTGGTTAGGGTTGTGATAAGTTCACTCGTCGGCCACCTTATCGTCATATACCTGGGTAGCCGTTACGCATAGCTAGTGCCGCTGACGTGGTTGTGGTTAAACCTGCTGCCAGCGTACTGTCGAGTCTTTAGAGTCCCACACAGAGGGTTCCCTGGTTCAGGCAAAAGATGTAGAGGCCATAAGTTATTACGGCAGGGTTTCGATCATGTTTGTGTAATAGTTACAGGAATAATGATCGGAAGGATAATACTGGTAGGCTTTTGTTTAAGACGGATACCGGTATTATATTATTGGATTATTTGTATTCGTATTTTTTGGAATGCGAATAAGGGTATACTTATACGGTATACAGTGATGGGTATTCTTGTAATTGTACAAGAGCACCGTCTAGAAGGAGACAACTCATATTAGATGATTTTCTTTTTTGGAAAAGAAATGAATGAGGTGGAATTTGGAGAAATGTCAAAGCATGGATGAAGGAATGGCTTATATTATTTTTTATTCATTTGGGATTACTATTGAAGCATGTTGCATTATTTTAGAGATAAAATAATACATGCTTCAATTATTTTCTTTTAGCCATATCATTTTTTCCATGCTTGATTTTTTCATTCATCACTCTCATCTTCTCTCTCTTCATTATCTCCTTCTTCTTCCTCTTGGCCTAAACACTCACATGCATTGTGATTCATAGGTCAAGATACATAATAATCCAATACTTGATCTCTACATCATCAAAGTAATCACTTCTAGCAAACATGATCTCTTAGTTAACTCTTGTGAAGAGTTTGTAGCTTGTTCTATAGCTCTCGGGTGGATCATCTTGGATCTAGAGGTGACCGGAGACTGAGTTCTTTTCAACCATCAAAGGATTCTCATCCAGAAGAAGACCCAAAGGACCGGTTCCTTAGGTATAACCCTTTCATAGTAGTTAAGAACTCTAGATAGGGTTTGCTAGTTAAGGTTTAAGCACAAGATCAAAAGTTTAAGTGGGTGTAGTATGCAAGAAATTTTTTGTTTGCCACTTCAGCCTCCTCACAAGTATTGTGAGGGTGTGCAACATCCACTAACTCCAAGTACAAACCAGTACTCAAACAAATCTGGGTCAAAACCATACATCCCAAAAATGACATTTCCAAGTTCTAGAGCACCAGAAAAAATTTGGTGCCCAACGGCCAAAATAGGACCGCGGAACTGCCACAAATAGGCATGTTCCGCGGCCAAATTTTGGCATCATGTGCCTAAAATTTATTCTGGCCACTTATTTCGCCTGCACATAATTTTAAAGCAATCAAAATGATTTTTTGAACAAATTTCTAAATCGGACAGCAAGCATGAAAACTGGAAATGCGATCCGGAAAAATCCGTCGATCGAGACTTTAAACTTGTGTAAAGTAGCTAGTAAAGGTTTATGGAGGCTCTGATGCCTTGTTGGGATCCAACGCCAGCGCCGTGGAGGCCGCGGCCGAGGCGGAAGCGAAAATGAAAAATTCTTACGAACACCGGAGTCTTGAAATACCCAGGATTCAAACCATAGACCTAAACTAGCTAATCTACAAGTGCAAGGGTTGAAGAAATACAACCTTTGTCGCGTGTCGACTCAATTGTTGAAAACCCCTCTAAGCTCGTTGCCGCCGGGATCGCGCTTGAGAATCGACCACCCTTTGCCAAAGATGATCCACCCGAGGGAACACGGAGGAGGCTCTAAACGACGACCCAACTTCGCTAGGTTTGGATAGTCGGTGATGTAGGAATACTCCACTAAATTTTTCTCTCAAGAATCTTGCTAAAAAATGGGAGCAAGAAGAAGAACGAGAAGGAGAAGAGGAAGCATGGAGCATGCGCAAACCAAGAAGAAGAAACTCTCATCAAGGATCAAGTGTCACGACCCAAAATTTGGCATGTGATGGCCCTTAAACCACGTAACGTCTACATGCGTAACGCAATTCAAGTAAGCCGAAAACCCATCAATCTAAACCATCAAAAGTATTAAGTGATGAAAACGTTGTTTAAATCTTTTGGGAACCTCAAATGAAAATCTTTAACTTAGGTTTCTTTCTTAAAAATTTTGGAAGCACCTCCTTTGTAAAAACTAGCCCCGAAAACGGGTACAATATAAAGTATAAATGAAGCATCCCCAACGGGAGAAAATCCACGCCCAAAGGAGGAAACAAGCACCACAATAGATATACGACGTCGTAGCGAAGAAAATGGACGATATAAAGTGACAACAGCATAAAAGACATCCAAAGTCACAAAACAATATACAAAATCGTCCTCACATCTCGTCTCTAAGTCAATACATGAAGTAGTAGATGGAGAGTAATAGATACAATGAATATACAAATGAGCATCATCGGATAACCATAAAACCTACCTATAGCAAAACTTCACACAGTCAGCCGTAGTGGTATCCGCTGCAAAAGATGATACGATAAGAAGAAGCCCTGCCGCTACCACTTTGAGGGGATACCTACAAAACACTGTAGCACAACGGGGGTGAGTTGCCAACCTGTGAATAGTAAATAACATATGCAGGTAATCGCAGGTATCCACGTACTGCGATAAGCTATCGCATGTTCACTGATAGTATAATATAGCTGTAAGTCCACGTTACCTCTCCCGGTACTTACGGGCTTGCGGAAATGATGAAAAACGATTTTTCAAGAGGTGGTAACATGGACTCAAAATACGGATCTTTGTTAAACAACTAACTAACAACCTAACTTGAGTTTTACCTACTCGGTTAGGGGGCTATACCTTTCTTGAACTCCTTCGTCTTCAACTCTTTCCGGTGTACGGATCGGCCTCACCTCGTCATCTCCTTGCGCCGAAGATGGATCCACCTGAAAGCTTCTACCTTTGGCTTCTTCTTCGAACTTGAAGAAACTAGAATACTTGGTTTGCTAAACCTTGTGAACTAGGATGAGTAGAGAAGTGATTTGGGTTTTCTTTTATCTCTAAGGCAATGTTTCTCAACTCATGAGGGGGTGTTGCCTTGAGCTAGAGAGAGAGCAAGAGGAAGAGCAAGAGGGAGAGCTCAAGCAAGAGAGAGAAAATGAAATGACAGAATGAGAAAGTCTTTTGCCATCCTAGCTCTCATAATCCAAAACCATGATTACTCATAATAGTAATTGAGTATTATGTGTTGGTTCAAGTCAAAATGGCCATATCATTTCATGCACTCATTTTGCAAAAACAAACAAGCAAGAAAAAGTCTTTGCCATGAAATGATAGCCATTGCAATGATGATGGTCAACTAGTCCAACCTAGTCAACCGGTCAACAAAGTCAACAAGTCAACAAAGTCAACCCCTCATCTCAACCATGACACAATAATACTTAATTAATATTATCATTAATCATATTTCTTATTCTCATTAGGGTTTAGCAAAAGTCAATGGTCAACAGTGAACAGTCAACAGTCAACAACCCCAACGAGAATCCTCTGCCTCTGTCTCTCTGTCAACTGTGCATACACACCCGCATCCGCGTTCCGAGGAACATGAATACAAACGAGATAAAACCAATCCCAAAATGTACACTAGGATCTGGCTTAAACCAAAGCCCGCTAGTGTTAACTGTCCGGACACTGAACATGCACAAGTGCACGGATGTGACTGGACCCTGTCGCAAAACCATGCGACCTGTCGCAAAACCATGCGGCCTCTACTCTTTTGCCTAAAGGCGAATAGCTTTCTGTATGGAACTCTAAAGACTCGATACTACGCTGGCAGTGGGTTTAACCACAGACCGCAAGCGGCACTAGCTGTGCGTAACGGTCCCCAGGTAGATGCCGATAAGAAGACGGACGAGGTGAAACCCATCTGAACTCCTACTGAGCCTGAATGTGACAATCTCTGTACAGTCCGGTCTGTTCGTCTGATACATCGCATGGCGGGCCTAGGGGGCGGTAAACGTCAGTCCCCTAATAGCGGTACAAGTTGTGTCGGAGTGTAGCCCAGAACACCCTGAGATAGCACTGGAAACCTACCAGTATATCTCGCTTGCCCTGGCCAGGGACTACTCGTGTAATGGCTCTCCTAGACACAGCGCGATGTCAACCCCCAATACCGGGAGAGATGAATCCTGTCTAACCGTCACCGCCTCCAAGTGCTTCGGGACTGCACCCAACTACTACCTGTTTGCACGACTCCTTTGAGCCGTGGTAGGATAGTAATCTAAGTACAGTGGGAACACACTCGAGGCGAAGTGACAGTGTCAAGTCAGCGGACTAAGCTGTACTCATATCACCTGGGAACTGATAACTGACGACAGGTATAATACCAACCAACAGTTCCCGACGAGTCCTATCCAGTGTACTCGTAACCTAACGAGCACCCGCATACTATCTCAAGTACGACGTACTGACGGCTGTAGGACAGACCGTCTCCCACACTGGGATGAGAAGCGCATACGCTAGTCTACTCCGGAGTATCGATGCCCTGTCTCGATAGTCCTGCGACTAGGGACCTGCATAAGGATGTGCTTATAGATCACCCAGCCCCCACGAGTGTGACTGCCATCACAACGCTGGTAATCAAGCAAAGATCCTAAGGGCTCCACTAATGTGTATAGGTGATATACTAAAATAAACACATGTACACATTAAAGTAGAAACAAACCAAGTACCATACTACTATATTGAGCAAGATTGTCTATACGGTGGATATCCCAAGCTTCCATTAAGTAATATACAAACTTGTATGATACAGTAATGGCCTCTAGGGCATATACACTAACAATCTCCCACTTGCACTAAGGCCATGTACTGGTGTATCGAAGACCTATCATCTCGATCAGCCGCTCGAACTGAGTCTGGGGTAAGGCCTTTGTGAGTGGATTAGCAGTGTTATCTTCCGTAGAAACTCTCCGAACCTCGATCTCCTGGCAACCCACGATCTCCCTGATCAGGTGATACCGCCTTAAGATGTGTTTGGACTTCTGATGGGACCTGGGTTCCTTCGCTAAAGCTATAGTCCCGTTGTTGTCGCAATACAGCGGTATTGGATCAACAATGGACGGAACCACCTGAAGTTCCGTTAAGAACTTCCTTATCCAGACGGCTTCTTTTGCGGCATCTGCAGCAGCGATATATTCCGCTTCCATCGTCGAGTCAGCAACGGTTTCTTGTTTGGAACTCTTCCAACACACCGCCCCTCCATAGAGGGTAAAGACATAACCCGACATGGACTTGGAATCATCCTTGTCACTCTGGAAGCTGGAGTCAGCAAAGGCCTCGATCTGGTGGTCTTTTCCGCCATACACCAAGAACATCTCCTTAGTCCTTCTCAGGTACTTGAGAATGTTCTTTACCGCTATCCAGTGTTTCTCTCCAGGGTTTGACTAATACCGGCTTACCACACTCAGTGCATAAGCTACATCTCGTTTGGTACACAACATCGCATACATTATAGAGCCTACCGCAGAAGCGTAGGGTATAATAGACATGCGATCCCTTTTCAAATCAGTCTTGGGAGACATCTTTTTGGAGAGGGTGATCCCGTGACAAGCCGCTAAATTACCGCGCTTGGAATCTTCCATACTGAATCTTTTCAGTATGGTGTTGATGTACCTGGACTGTGAGAGTCCCAATATCCTCTTGGATCTGTCATGATAGATCCGGATCCCCAGAATGTATGAGGCATCACCCAGGTCTTTCATGGAGAACCTGTGTGACAAGAACCCTTTGACAGATTGTATCATAGGAATGTCATTTCCTATTAAGAGAATGTCATCCATGTATAAAACGAGGAATACTACAGTTCTCGCTACAAATCTACTATAGATGCATGGTTCATCTGGATTTTTCATAAAGCCAAATTCTTTGACCGTCTCATCAAAACAGATGTTCCAACTCCGCGATGCCTGCTTTAGTCCGTAGATGGACTTAAGCAACTTGCACACCTTTCCGCTGCTCCCACTCTGAATGAAACCCTCTGGCTGGTCTATATAAACACACTCCTCTAAATTTTCGTTTAGAAAAGCTGTCTTTACGTCCATCTGCCAAATCTCATAATCGTGGAAGGCAGCAATGGCAAGAAGGATCCGAATGGATTTCAGCATAGCTACAGGAGAAAAGGTCTCGTCATAGTCCAAACCAGGTCTTTGACGAAAACCCTTTGCAACCAGTCTAGCTTTATAGGTCTCAACATGTCCATCTACACCAATCTTTCTTTTGAAGATCCACTTGCATCCTACGGGTTTTACCCCATCTGGAGCAACGTCCAACGTCCATACTTTGTTGGTGTACATGGACTCCATTTCGGTCCGCATTGCATCCAGCCATTTTACCAAGTCAACGCTCTGAATAGCCTGCTGGAAGCTAGTCGGCTCATCATAATCAATAATGCAATCTTCTCTATCCCCGTCTATGAGAAAACCGTAGTATCTCTCGGGCGGATGAGACTGCCTACTACTCCTGCGGAGCGGCGTAGGAATGCCATGATCTTTCGAACCCTCTGGTTCTACTAAGCTTTCAGTAATAGCTCATGGTTCTGGAATTTCTTCCAGTTCTATTGCACTCCCACTTATCTGATTTTCCAAAAATTCAGTTTCCAAGAAGTGGGCATGACGAGAAACATAAATCTTTTGTTCCTCTTCGCAATAGAAGAAATATCCCTTGGAGTTCTTTGGATATCCCACAAACTTGCACTGTACTGAGCGTGCCTCGAGTTTGTCCGCATGCTGCTTTTTGACAAAAGCTGGACATCCTCATGTCTTAATGTGATTAAGATAGGGTCTCTTCCCACACCACATCTGATATGGTGTAGTAGGCACAGTCTTAGTTGGAACTCGGTTCAAAAGGTATGCAGCTGATTCTAGTGCATATCCCCAGAATGATCGCGGTGACTCAGTGTTACTCATTATGGACCGTACCATATCCAATAGGGTTCGGTTCCGTCTCTCCGATACACCGTTATGCTGCGGAGTGTATGGAGGAGTAAGCTGAGAGAGAATTCTATTCTCTTTTAAGTAATCCAGGAACTCGTCACTCAAGTATTCACCACCTCGATCCGATCTCAGTGTCTTGATACTTTTGCCGGTTTGTTTTTCTACTTCATTCTTTTATTCCTGGAATTTTCCAAAGGCTTCGGATTTATGTTTCATTAAGAAGACATAACCGTACCTTGAAAAGTCATCCGTAAAAGTAATGAAGTAAGAATAACCGCTTCGCGCATGTGTAGACATTGGACCGAACACGTCGCTCGCTCTCACTCCATGTCCAGTGAACGAATTCTTTGTCATCTTTCCTTTGAGACAGGATTGACAAGTGGCATACGAATGATATTCGAACGGATCCAAATATCCTTCTGTATGTAACTTCGTCAACCTTCTCTCATTGATGTGACCCAGTCTACAATGCCATAAGAAAGTCTGATTTATTTCCGGAGACTTTCTTTTGTGTGTATTCTGGACATTGAAAATCTGTGGTTGGTTTAATACGTATATACCATTGCTTAATGTACCTGACCCAATCAGAACTTGATTAAGGTGAATGTTTACAACTTTACTTACAAACGCAAATTCATAACCTTCTTTAGAAATCAAAGATACAGAAATGATATTACAAGTTGCGTTGGGTACAAAAAAGCAATTACGTAAAACCAAAACATGTCCATCTGACATTCCCAGGTGATAGTCCTCCACGGCCTTAGCATCCATGCTAGCTCCGTTTGCATCTTTGAGGGTCATGTCACCTGCCTTCAAAACCCTACGGTTTCTCAACGCCTGCAAAGAATTACAGATATGAGATCCTGATCCGGTATCCAATACCCTGAAAGTAGAGTTTATTGATAGACCGTTTTCAATAACATACAGACCTGAAGCTGAAGCCGCAACTTGCTTCAGATCCTGTGTTCTGGCTTTCCAAGCCCTGCAATCTTTCTTCCAGTGCCCACTCTTATGACAGTAAAAGCACTCTTCCTTCCCCACAAGTTTACCCGCTATCTTTGTTGCTTTTGCCTTTCCCTTCGTATCCACTTTACTAACACCGCTCCTTGGTTTGGCGGGGGTTTTCTTCTTCTTTCCCTTAGCTTTTGCCTTGGACCTAGAAGAGGAAGATCCTCCTACAAACAAAGTGGATGTTTCCCTACCTTTCTGTAGGGTGCCCTCTGCACTCCTCAGCATGTTGAGGAGTTCTGAAAGTTCAACTTCTTTTTCTTGCAAGTTGAAGTTCAGGATAAACTGGGCGTAAGTGGAAGGAAGGGACTGGAGAATCAAGTCCGTATAGAGCTCATTCTCCAACGTGGTCCCAAGGTCCGCGAGCTCCTCTATGAAGCCAATAATCTTAAGCACGTGTTCCGCTACCGATGATCCGACGGCCAACCTTGCCGAAAACAGCTTTTTCGAGACTTCGCATCTTGCGATACGAGATTGCTCTCCATTCAGTTCTTTTGTAAGGAGAAATATGGATTCTAGGTCCATATTCCCGTGCCTCCTCTTATGTTCGTTGTCCATAGAGGCAAGCACGAGGCACTTGGCCTTCGCGCAATCGATTTCCCAGGTCTTATGGATTTCCCTATCCGCGACGCTGGTTTTGGGACCTGGGACAGGGGGAGCTTTGGTGGTGAGGAGATACCCCAACTTGTCATAATTGATTGCCATTTTAACATTCCTGAGCCAATCTTTGTAGTTTGGCCCTGTCAGTATGTTTTTATCTAGTAATAACTTAAGTCCGGTCATGATGTTTGGTCGCTGCAATTAGGAGAGAGAGAAGAAACACTTTAGCATGATGCTCTTGCAAGTTTAGAGTGGTTTTTAATTTGTCTAAACATGATGGCTCCCACTGTCTATCGAATCCCTCCTCAAACCAAAAAGGAAGAATTAGTCAGGATCAATCTCACCGTACAATACTTGCTTAACCGTTCGGCCAGGCTGGTGTCGGTACTTCGAGGGAGGTTTTCCAACGCATTCGCGAAGTTCCTTAATTAAATAACCTCTTTTCCCTGGGGGCGTAGCCCCGTTAACACCTTTCTAGACACCTACTTGGTTTATAGCATTGATCGTTAAGTGAGAAATTTCCCGAGGAGTAGCATATACTCACAGTAGAATCGGGATCCAAATATCATTGCGTGACAAAACTGAAGGAATCCTACCAGAATCATCACACTCCAAATGGTATGCAGCGCTAACAAGTTTCAGTTCTTTTGAAACTCCCGATGTGGATTTTTGCCCCATGCTCTTATGACCTTGACTTTGGCCAACAAATCATAAGTCACATGTCAAGTTCTACCCGTCATTCTCCAGGTTAATTTAAGCCCACCCGCACATACCTTTGACTTTGGCCAACATGGTAGAACGACTGCCCCAAACCAACACATCTATCTATGCTGCACATGAATACCCAATAGCTACCAATCACTATGCCTTGACTTTGGCCAACAAACATAGCTTGAATACTATTGACCATCCATGTGAAACGACGGAGGGCTACGAATGGTTTTGGCGAAACCGTGAACGTAGTGAACTTGATATAATCGAAGGAACGAGATAGCTTTTAAAAGGAGTGGCTTAAGCTCCGCGTTTAAAAGTTATTTTTGAAAAGAAATCGAGTGGTTTTGAAAGTGTTCCAACGACTTTTACTTAGTTTATTTTTTCTTGCATTAATTCCAATGCGTCCCATCATTTAATCCTACCATTGCAGAAAACAATCAAAATATGACGTACGCTTATGCCATCCGCATTCGCCACGGGGCCCCGTCATTACCCGTTAAGTTACTTAACTAACGACAGAGCGGGGGCTGGACTAGCGCGGATGCAAAACATAAGCAACGCCTAAATAATATCATACATAGATATATTGCAATGATAGCCATTTCAGATCAAAGATGAATACATTGGATATACTAGGAATTCGCATTTCGTACGAGCCTGTAACGAAAAGCGGATTACACGGTCGCGATGAATAGCCAATACCCCACCCTAGACCCCTACGGGTGCGGCAAACTACCCGCCAAATATTCGAAGCGGAGCAACCTCCCTCAACGACATGAGTAGGCCACTCGGCACTTTGAGATACCCGGTAGTTTGTGCACCCCATCTTGGGTCTATCCTAGGAGCAAAAACAGTAAAAAGAAATTATACAATGACGGCTACAACCCCGACCCAGTTGTACGGCCAAAAATAATATTACATCAATTTACATATTACATGAATTGAAAGATAAAAGGAAAAACTCTCATCTCATAACCCCCGGCTATTCATCCGCGACAATCCAATGAATTCATATACACATACCATCAACATTACAGATCACATATATGTATAACCCCCACTAATCGACGTATAGCGATTAGCAGACGTGCAATACATATAACACATCACAGATATATACCAGCTTAAGTCTTTAGAAGTTCGATCAAAATACGGATTTTTAGGCCCCAAAAACTAATTTTGCTTTCTGGAAAATATGGGCAGAAAAATCATATTCCAAAAATCCCAAAACACCAAAATAAACAAACTGTGAGAAAAATCGCCCACGACCGAGTCAACTCGGCCGCGGATCCACGGCGGGAGCAAGCTTCTGCCGCGGTTCCGCGGTGAGTTGATCGACTCTCTGGACAATTTTTCCACAGTGAGCTTTAAAAACCCTGAGCCGAATTTTAAGGTAAGATTTATCATTTTTTGGACAGAAAAAAATTCGGCAGAAAGTATACTTTTCGGGTGTGTTTCGTGACTTTTTCTCCGATCGATTTTCTAGTTACTTTGCTAACATGTAAGATAGTGTTTAACTAGGCTCTGATACCACTGTAAGTCCACGTTACCTCTCCCGGTACTTACGGGCTTGTGGAAATGATGAAAAACGATTTTTCAAGAGGTGGTAACATGGACTCAAAATACGGATCTTTGTTAAACAACTAACTAACAGCCTAACTTGAGTTTTACCTACTCGGTTAGGGGGCTATACCTTTCTTGAACTCCTTCGTCTTCAACTCTTTCCGGTGTACGGATCGGCCTCACCTCGTCGTCTCCTTGCGCCGAAGATGGATCCACCTGAAAGCTTCTACCTTTGGCTTCTTCTTCGAACTTGAAGAAACTAGAACACTTGGTTTGCTAAACCTTTGTGAACTAGGATGAGTAGAGAAGTGATTTGGGTTTTCTTTTATCTCTAAGGCAATGTTTCTCAACTCATGAGGGGGTGTTTCCTTGAGCTAGAGAGAGAGCAAGAGGAAGAGCAAGAGGGAGAGCTCAAGCAAGAGAGAGAAAATGAAATGAGAGAATGAGAAAGTCTTTTGCCATCCTAGCTCTCATAATCCAAAACCATGATTACTCATAATAGTAATTGAGTATTATGTGTTGCTTCAAGTCAAAATGGCCATATCATTTCATGCACTCATTTTGCAAAAACAAACAAGCAAGCAAAAGTCTTTGCCATGAAATGATAGCCATTGCAATGATGATGGTCAACTAGTCCAACCTAGTCAACCGGTCAACAAAGTCAACAAGTCAACAAAGTCAACCCCTCATCTCAACCATGACACAATAATACTTAATTAATATTATCATTAATCACATTTCTTATTCTCGTTAGGGTTTAGCAAAGGTCAATGGTCAACAGTGAACAGTTAACAGTCAACAACCCCAATGAGAATCCTTTTCCTCTGTCTCTCTGTCAACTGTGCATACACACCCGCATCCGCATTCCGAGGAACACGAATACAAACGAGATAAAACCAATCCCAAAATGTACACTAGGATCTGGCTTAAACCAAAGCCCGCTAGTGTTAACTGTCCGGACACTGAACGTGCACAAGTGTACGGATGTGATTGGACCCTGTCGCAAAACCATGCGACCTGTCGCAAAACCATGCGACCTCTACTCTTTTGCCTAAAGGCAAATAACTTTCTGTGTGGGACTCTAAAGACTCGACACTACGCTGGCAGTGGGTTTAACCACAGACCGCAAGCGGCACTAGCTGTGCGTAACGGTCCCCAGGTAGATGCCGACAAGAAGACGGACGAGGTGAAACCCATATGAACTCCTACTGAGCCTGAATGTGACAATCTCTGTACAGTCCGGTCTGTTCGTCTGATACATCGCATGGCGGGCCTAGGGGGCGGTAAACGTCAGTCCCCTAATAGCGGTACAAGTCGTGTCGGAGTGTAGCCCAGAACACCCTGAGATAGCACTGGAAACCTACCAGTATATCTCGCTTGCCCTGGCCAGGGACTACTCGTGTAATGGCTCTCCTAGACACAGCGCGATGTCAACCCTCAATACCGGGAGAGACGAATCCTGTCTAACCGTCAAGTACTTCGGGACTGCACCCAACTACTACCTGTTTGCACGACTCCTTTGAGCCGTGGTAGGGTAGTAATCTAAGTACAGTGGGAACACACTCGAGGCGAAGTGACAGTGTCAAGTCGGCGGACTAAGCTGTACTCATGTTACCTGGGAACTGATAACTGACGACAGGTATAATACCAACCAACAGTTCCCGACGAGTCCTGTCCAGTGTACTCGTAACCTAACGAGCACCCGCATACTATCTCAAGTACGACGTACTGACGGCTGTGGGACAGACCGTCTCCCACACTGGGATGAGAAGCGCATACGCTAGTCTACTCCAGAGTATCGATGCCCTGTCTCGATAGTCCTGCGACTAGGGACCTGCATAAGGATGTGCTTATAGATTACCCAGCCCCCACGAGTGTGACTGCCATCACAACGCTGGTAATCAAGCAAAGATCCTAAGGGCTCCACTAATGTGTATAGGTGATATACTAAAATAAACACATGTACACATTAAAGTAGAAACAAACCAAGTAGCATACTACTATATTGAGCAAGATTGTCTATACAAGGTGAATATCCCAAGCTTCCATTAAGTAATATACAAACTTGTATGATACAGTAATGGCCTCTAGGGCATATACACTAACAATAGCAATGTGTATATGCAACAATCATGAAAGGTACTCTATCAGTTACTACTAATACATAAAACAATGCATTTCAAATAAATGCTGAGTATGGGATAAAACATGTCATCCTCACGGAATCCTCATCGGGGCAGGACCAGTGTCCATCAAGACGATCTAAATCCCGATACCAAAGGCACCGCATCCTCAGATCGGCCATCATATCCTGTAAGTCTCATGGAACCTGAGTGTCCAACATCGACATCAAAAAAATCATGAAAACATATGCCAGTATATATATATATGTGTGTGTGTGTGTATGTGTGTGTGTCCCCCTCAACGACACATCAAAATCATGGAACCTGAGTGTCCAACACCGACACTCGAAACATCATGAAACCCGTGTCCAGTATTGACACGTAAATCCTCATATCTCAGGCACCGTCACCAGGACCAGCCCTAATATCCGTATATAACTTCGGTCGGTATCCCCACGATAACCGCCGAGTCTAAATACTATCACCGGTAAGGTAGTACTCCCCTGCCTCGAGCTCATGGCCATCATCTGCGATCTTCTTGCTCAAAGGTACCTCCGGGCTCCACCATGTACCCGTACACGGCCTCGTCCACTCCTCGCATGGGGTATCTAACACAAGTCTCATAACCGAGAAATCTCATGGTGGACGCATCGAAATATCATATTAAGAGAAACCGGGTTTTTCAAACAATCCATTGTTTCATGAACTACCACGGTCCTCAAATACAGAAAACATCAAGTAAAGAATAAGAATAACTGCATAGATCATTATGATGATATATATTATATATATGTACATATATAACAGCGTCCCATACCACTGATAAATATACATATATAACAGCGTCCCATACCACTGATATATATCATCAGGAGTAAAATATCCAGAAAATATCATATGAAATCCATATCTCAATGCGTAAATCCATGAAATATAATATATGCAACATAAAACAATAATATGAGCATATAAAGGAAAAACCGCTATTTAAATGCAATAAGTTATTAAATATATCATGCGGTTCCTAATTTCTCCAAAATCCAATGCAACATCATATAAGGGTGAACATGTAGCTATAGCAAGGTATATGTGTGTACATGTAAGTATGTAAGCAAGATGTACATGTAGCTATATCTAATATGTTTATTTACTTGTCAATAATGATACAATATCCTATAGGTATATGTGTAGTTATAGCAAGATATGTGTCTATACCCGCCAATAATGATACAATACCCTATAGGTATATGTGTAAGCATGTAGGTATATGTGTATGCTTTCTTTCTTATACACAATGGAAATAAGGATCAAGTCTCATTGTACCTAACCAATACAATATCACGTATCTATATGTGTCAGCTACATCTCATATGCACAAAGGAAATAAGGATCATGTCTCAATGTCCCTAACCAATACAATATCACGTATGTATAGGTGTCAGCTATATCTCATATGCACAATGGAAATAAGGATCATGTCTTAATTTCCCTAATCAATACAATATCACGTATGTATAGGGTTGTTCGTGTCATGGAAATTATCGACGCAGTGTGTGTAGCATACAATTAGTGCTCGTGTAACATGAACCGTCAATAATGGTGTTGTGTCTCATTAATACTAAGTCCATATACAATAGGAAATGAGATATGCAACAATGGTACACAAGAACAATCAATGTCCATATACTTATAACTAATAATCATGTCATTTAATCTAGCCCAGACGCATAACGCCATGCGGGCGATTCCCCTGTAGATGTTAAATCTACTCACCGATGATCTCGAGCTAAGTAAATCCGATCACCTGCTTCCCATTCTTCGCAGCGTCCAAAGTCCCTGCTCGCGATCCTAAATTTCACAAACACAACACATAAGGTTAAATATCCTGCGCCGACACAAAGACAACGAAACGCAAGGATAACGTCCACAAGATATACACACTGTGCACCTAGTACACAAAACACGCACGATATCAGCACAACCCTAGCTAGGATGACACAACCACCAAGCCTAGATCCCGATCGTATCGATCGCGCATTCACAACACAATATATATCGTGGAATCTAATATATCTAACATCGCAACGTCAATAGAAACCCACGCCTAATTTATCCGAAAACCTAGTAAGCAGCTTTTAATCAATTTAGCTCAAATCTAAAAGTTTAACTAAATCTAGCGATCACAATCATCACATTATAGCTTAACTAAGTCACCCAAACCTTTACTATAATTTTAATCTCACCCATAAAAGCTTTAGTAAATTTTTAGTTTGCACTTAAGCTTAATTAGACAATTAGGAAAATAATAAATAACATTCTCACAATTAGGTTAAGTTTTCCAAGACTACACAACTCACTTAACCATTACAATAATCAAACCCTAACTTGATCTTCATAATCTTTTCTTGAATTTCAAAACATGCAAATTAAAGCCATACTTAAACATCTAATAAGCTAGCTTAAAGTATTTAAAAAACAAATAAAGCTTAGGGTTAGGATTTTATACCTCCACTTGAAACACAAACTTGCAACAAGATTTCCAAGATAACCTCCAAAATGCTAACTTTCATGAAGATCCATGCAAGATTAGGCTAAAGAATAATGGGTATGGATTTGTATTTGAGTTTGTGGGATTATTTGATGATTTTTGATTATTTATTGGAGCTTTAAAGAATGAAAATGGGGTGAGAAAATGAGAGGGCAGCCAAGGAGGTGGGGGGGGTGGTCGGCCAACAAGAAGAAATGATGAAGGTTGTGGAAAAATCTATTCTAAAACCTCAATTAATGCTCATTAATACCTCTTCCATCCATGTCACCTCTTAATCCCTTTTCTTTTCTAATAAAAGTTTTCTTTTAATTCACCAAAATATCTAGATATTTCTTCAAGATATTTTGTAAGGATGGTTAAATGCTTAATCTTGTGATTAAGTTAGCATAGATTCATATTAGTATAATTAACCCAATCAAAATGTAATTACCATTAATTAAGTGCATAATTAAAAGATATAATAATATTTTAATTAAGGAAAAATATTAAAGTGAACTAAAATTTTCAAGTGACAACTAAAAACCGCAAACTAGCAATTTCCTAGTTAAACTAGGTGCAGTTAAGTCTATACTTAAAAATGATCACTTCTGGGTTTTTTTTACGGAAAACACAACTTATTTTACCTATTAACGGAAAATTCGCCTAAACGATTTCTAAAACATTACAATCTTCCCCCCTTAAAGAAATTTTTCCCCGAATTTAAAATTCATACTATGTGTACCTTCAAAGAGATGAGTGCAAATTTTCCACATCTTGCTCTCAGCCTCCCAGTGATCACCTCACTAGACGGGCTACGCCAAAGAACCTTCACAGATAGCAAGACCTTTGACCGAAATTCCTCTACCTACCGATCCACTATAACTATCGGCTGCTGGTGAACGAAAAATCGCGTCCAAATGAATGGTCTGCTGAATCATGTGAGAAGGGTCATCAAGGTAATTGCGAAGTATCGACACAAAGGAATACGGGGTGAATACTCAGAAATCCGGGCGGAAGTGCCAACGATAGGCAATGGTACTAACTCGCTCGAGGATCTCCAAAGAACCTACAATTTGGGACTAAGCTTCCCAAAACTCAACATGCCATTCATTGGAAAAATCCGTAAGAATACATGATCTCCCACTACGAACTCAAGTCCGCGACAACGACGGTCGGCATAAGACTTCTGTCTGCACTGGGCTGCTCTCATCCTATCATGAACCAACTGGATCTTCTCCGAAGTCTCTTGACTAGTTGGGGTCCAAAATCCTGCTCTCGCGGAGTCGGTAAAACAGAATGGCGATCGACACAACCTACCACACAAGACCTGAAAGTCGCCACTTGAAATGTCTCCTGGTAACTGTTATCGTAGGAGAACTCTATCAATGGCAAGTGACGATCCCACAACCAACAAACATTTAGTACGTACGCACAATGTCACGACCCGAAAACTACGGAACATGACCGGCACTTAAATTACGAAACGTATTGAGGCGTACGTAATCTATGTAAGCCAAAACCCAGAAAATCAAAACCAAAGAAGAGTAGAGTGAAGGAAAAACCAATTTAAAGAAAGTAGTTTTAATCAACATAGGCCGAAGTATGTATTTTTAAAATCTCAAGTATTTTCTGAAAATTTCGGCAGAGTCTCCTTTGTAAATACTGTCCCCAAACGGGATACAATATGAATAGTATACGAAATGAAACAAAAAGGCATCCCCAAGTGGGAGCTAGCTCTTCGTCAATCGACGGCCACAACCACGCAAGCAATATAATATACAACGCCGCAGGGCGAGGATCAAAACTCAAAAGAAAACCCAAAATCAGCATGAAAATCATAATAATACAACGCGCTACGCTAAGGTCAAAAGAATAACAGGTCTGGTCTTCTATCTCTCTCAAATATACAATCTGGTTGATGGAGTTTCTAGATACAACAGAAATAATAAATAAACAATGATGGTCCTGATGCAAAGAACCCACCTACCAAAGCATTCACCCGGAAGGAACAGTGTGCCTGCAAAACCGCAACGAAACCTGTACGCCCAACGGGGGTGAGTTGCCAACTCGTGAGTAGAAAACATCTACAAATAGAAATCGCATGCATAACGCTATCCTAGGTCATATCCTCAAATAATATCCCGATCCATCTACATATAGGTGCAATACCATGTGCTCGTGTCAGTGCCTCAGATAGCAACATATCAGATATATATAATGTATGAATGCATTAAGAATGGAAACAGAATATATCATGAGTGAGACAACTGTTTTCTTTAATCATTGAGATTTCTATATGTATATCAATCAAGTATCATCAATGAATGCAACAGAGAAATCAGTGTCAAGTATCGACACAAAACATAAGTCCCAGTATCTCAATATCTCAAATCTCATGTATCAATATCTCAGGCATCCGTATCATCTGCGGGATCGGCCCGCGGGCTCCGGTAGAACGGATCAGCCTATAACCATCTCATGACTCCGGACGGTATCCTCCGGATAACCGACGAGCCCAAATAATATCACCGGTAGGTAGTGCTCCCCTGCCAAGCTCATCGATTACAACTCGAGCTTCTGGCACCGGGGTACCATACCGGGCCCACCATGTACCCGAGAAAGTTCATCCAACTCCTCGAATCAGGTTTCCAAATCCAACAACAATCATGAAAACTCATGGTGGACGACTCATACATCACGAGAAAATCGCAATTTGCATTTTAAAATGATGATACTAAGATTTTATTAAATTCTTGCGGTTTTCCCCCAAATCCAGAAATATCATGTAAATCCGAAATCATCAAAATCATGATACCAATAAACAGTGAATATCGGCATAAATCTCCATAATACTGCATAACCAATGAATATATGGATGCATCTGATATCATGCAATGAATGCAATAATTAAACTAGCATATGGAAACTATAACATATTACAACTATCAACTAGCAAGCTATGTCACTGAAATAGTATTTTCTAAAGTGTACATGACATGGCAATTACCGATGAAAATGTGTGTGAGCCGGCAAGCGAGTGTACGTGGAGCATACACGTCATCGGTAATGGTCCTGGTGTCCTAACAGCATGGTTTCATAATTACTACGTACACAATAACATGCAATGAGGCGATAACAACATAATAAGAAAAATGAATAGTAAATACAACAATAATATGCAGAACATGAATAATAACGTAACAACAAGGAATCTACCTTACTATATATGTGTTATACTGTTTTGCCATTTGAAATAGTACGAATCGTGGTGTTTGAAAATAAGGACTACGGTGTTTTTATGAAAAGATACGTCTTTTAAAATATTCGTAGTATCCCTTGGTATGTCTTTAAAATTCTCACGATTCGTCAGTTTTGGAAATAGGCATGACTCGGGTCCAGTCTGACATCTATTAGGTAAACTGCAGGTCTAAGTAAGAACCAATCGAAAGGGGTACGGAAACCACCTACATCTGAGTAGATATATATATCTGTCTATATAATAGTCGGTGATCCCGCCTCAATAGTATCCCATATGATACACTATCTGATATGACATCCTCAAATTAAGAGTGCGGATCTATCATCAATATATAGCTTGTACGGTAAATCCATCGTACGGCATCCCAAACTGGGTACGGGTCAATATCACATTTATCTTATTATTCATCTGGTATCCATATAATCACATATCGTGGGTAGGGGTACTAATCTAAGTCAAGTACACTACTAATATCATCAACATATATATAAATGCGTGTGTATGAAACACATCGCCTACTGATCCGCTATCATCACATTTCGCATCTCATAATACGATCCAAATCATATCACCGATCTCGTGGCATCAAGCCCAAACTCATCGACTCATCCCCAATTATCATCCACTATCCTCATTATCCATGTATAGGTATACGTATATATATATATATGTATATATATAGTCTCATACCTATGTGTATATAAATATATACATATCCCATTTACGCACAAGTACTAAAATGCATGCAAGTGTGTGGGGGTGCGTGTATGCAAATCCTTACTCTAGGGTTTCGTGAATAAGAAATCCGCTAAAGTCCTTTCTTCAATTCTCGCTAACCCTAAACCCATAAGCTCCTAAGGCTTCTCTTACTAGGCGTTCATATCTCATAATAACATATAAAAGTATATCCTTACGACATCACCTCATTCCTCATAACTTTGCGGGGGTGCTATATGCCATCCACCCGACTTCCCCCGTAGATATAAATCTACTCACCTGAGCTTGTTCTCCAGTGCCGACGTAGCCACTGTAGGGTTCCTAGGCACACACATGAGGTTCTACAACTGATCAATCATGTCCAATTCAAAAATTTCATCTGCCAAAGAACCCTAAACTAGATCGTTACTAGAGGTAAAGGCGAAACTACAAGCAAGTTAACAACTTAACTAAAAAGTGAAAGGGACTACAACCTTTGTAGATCCGGTCCTCCACTTCCTTAGCTCCGTGACGATGTCCCTTCACAGCGATCATTGGATCCCAGACTCTAGCGTCGGCTTCATCGGAGAAATGGGCGGGCTAGGTCGTCGACTTCGAGGCCGAAGATGATCTACGTCGAGCCAACTCAAGATCAAGCTCCATCTTCACTTGGTCATAGAACTTGTGAAGATAACACACTCTACTACTTGGCAAGTGGTAGAGGATGAAGAAATAGGAAGTGGGTTCACTTTGGATTTGGATTTCTCACTCTTTTGATCATGGTACCATTGGAGGTAGCAATGTTTCTTCTTCTTGAAGAAGAAGAAGAAGAAGAAAAAGAATATGATAAGCATAATAAAATCAATTGATTAATAATAATAAATCAAGTGATCTTATCATAATGCAACCATGGGTGGGGCTAACACATGTAGAGAATAAACTAGGGTTTAGGTAAATGGTTAGGGTTAAGGAAAGAAACAAAATGGTCAAAGCTTTTCAAAGCTTCATGAAGCTTGAACTAAAAACCAAAAGAAGCCACCATTTTATTTCTTGCCCAAAAATAAATAAAATGAATAAGTAATTAAGAAAAGATAACAAAACCCTAACCATTAACCTAAACACGGTTCAAAGTAAACACACACCCAAGTTTGCATGTATCATCAAACATGATACAATCAAGTGCACAAAAATATATCACATATACTACTTGTGCACATCAAGTGAGAAAATCAATCTTAAGTGAACAAATACTAGTTAATATAAAGTAATATATCAAATATATAATTATACATTAAATCATTAAATCAACACTTGATTTAATGATCCGGTCATATTGCATATAACCGACTAATATCTAGTGTATCAATGTATCGAATCAACACTTGATTCGGTAACCCGGCTATATCTTATATAACCGTCCGATGATAGAAATCGCGAGAATAGAATCCAATATCACATACTGGTATTATTCTCGGTCCCGCACATATCTCATATGCGCTCCTATTTCGTTTCGCTTGAGCCAGGAAACCTCTGTGTAGGACTCTAAAGACTCGTCAATACGCCGGCAGCAGGTGATGATCATATCAAGCACCCACAAGCCGCAATCGGTCTGCTAAATGTAACGGCCACCCGGGTATTGAGCGATCAGAAGATCAACGAGCAAGCCCGCTCACACTCCAGTGAATCCAACCAGTAACACTTACCGTACAGTCCGGTCTGTTTGTCTGATATGTCGCATATCTCGCCTAGGGGTGGTAAACGTCAGACCCTAGTAGCTTGATAAGTCATGCCGATGTAAGGTCCATAACAAGCCTGAAACTACTGATAACACTTACCAGTAAATCAGTGCAACCCTGGCCAGGGATTTCCAGTTATGGCCAGTCGAGCATAGCGCAACATAAACCCCCAATACCGGGAAAGACGAATCCCCTCCTATCGCTCATTGCCTTCATGTGAATCGGGACCGTACCCAAAGACCACATGTTTGCATGACTCAGTAGAGCCATGGTAGGGTGGAAATCAAAGCACAGTGGGAGACACACAAGACTCTATAACGATCTCGGGTCAACAGACTAAGCTGTACCAGTGTCACCAGAGAACTGCCATCTGACGTGAGGTATAATACCATCTGGGAGTTCTCGGCGAGTCCGTTCAGTGTACCCAGTCATCATTGAGCACCCGCATACCATCTCTGATGTCAAACACCAATGGATATAGGATCATCCATCGCCCATCACATGGGTCGAGAAGATATACGCTAGTCTACTCTGGAATATGGATGCCCCGTCTCGATATTCCCATGACTAGGAACATTGAAGGATGTACTCATTGACTACCCAGGCCCCACTAGTATGATCTACATCATAGTCCTGGAAGTCGAGTACACATCCCAAGGGCTTTATCAACATGTAATAGAGAGACAACATGTATACATGTTAAGATAAAGAGCAACCAGATAGCATACTATCATGTTGAGCAAGAAAGTCCTACCTATATATGTCCCAGCATCCACTACAATATACATCCAATGTACAGTAATGGCCTCTAGGGCATACATATAACTAACAATCTCCCACTTGCACTAGGGCCATCTGTAGCAGTGGTTGCAGTATCTAATACTCAACCATCCCATAAAAGTCTCTCTCTGGGAAAAAGCCTTTGTGAGTGGATCCGCTGTGTTGTCCTCTGAGTCTACTCTCCTAACCTCGTTCACCCTGGAGATCAACTATCTCCATGATCAGGTGATGCTGCCTCAGAATATGTCTGGGTCACTGATGGGATCGGGGTTCCTGGGCCAAAGCCACACTTCCATTTGTTAGTTATGTATATGCCCTAGAGGCCATTGTTGTATATATGATGTATATTATGATGGATGCTTAGATATATACAGAGAGGACTTTCTTGCTCGTCATGATAGTATGCTATTTGGTTTCACTTTATCTTAACATGTTGACTTGTATTGGTTTACTGTTTTTCTCTCACATGTTGATAAAGCCCTTAGGATCTGTACTCGACTACTGGGAATATGATGAGATCATACTAGTGGGTCCATAGTAGTCGATGAGTACATCCTATAACTGTTCCTAGTCGAGGGTATATCGAGACAGGGCATCGATACACCAATGTAGACTAGCGTATGCGCATCTTGACCCATATGATGGGCGATGGATGATCCCATATCCATCGGTGTTTGACATCAGAGATGGTGTACGGGTGCTCAGTGGAGACTGGGTACACTGGACGGACTCGCCGAGAACTCCCAGATGGTGATATACCACACGTCAGATGGCAGTTCTCCGGTGACACTGGTACAGGGTAGTCTGTAGACCCAAGATCGTCATAGAGTCTTGTGTGATTCCAACTGTGCTTTGATTTCCACCTTACCACGTCCAAGTGGGCGTGCAAAACGGTGGCTTTTGGGTACAGTCCCAAATCACATGGAGGCAATGAGCGATAGGAGGGGATTCGTCTCTCCCGGTATAGGGAGTTGATGTTGTGCTGTGTTCGATTGGCTATAACTGGAAGTCCCTGGCCAGGGCTGATATAGAGATTTACTGGTAAGTGTTACTAGTAGTTTCTCGACCCGTTATGAGCCATACATCGACACGACTTATCGGTTACTGGGGTCTGACGTTTACCACCCCTAGACTTGATATGCGACATATCAGACGAACAGACCGGACTGTACGGGAGTGTTACTGATTGGATTCACAGGAGAACGCACAGGCTAGCTTGTTGATCTTCTGATCGCTCAATACCTGGGTGGCTGTTACGTTTAGCTGACCGCTTGCAGCTTTTGGGTGTTTGATATGATCATCACCTTCTACCGGCGTATTGACGATTCTTTAGAGTCCTACACAGAGGTTTCTTGGCTCAGGAGAAACGGAGTAGAGGCACATATGTGATATGTGTGTTGATTCGATGATTTAATGTATAATAATATATATGATATATTGTATTACATTATCTAATATTGGCTCGCTTTATTATTTCATTTTCTCACAGGATGATACATTGATATATATGCGATATATATTAATTGTATTATTTTCTTTTGTTGCAAATATATAATAAATATGTGATATATATTATTGTGTCATGATATGATTTATTATTAAACATGTTTAAGGATGATTAAATGAGGTTAGGGTTTGATTAGGGTTAGCTTCTTCTTGCACCTTCTAGAAGCTTTGTTTTTGTCATGCTTAAGATATTATGGTTGATATTTTTTGCATGACTCATAACTTAACCTAACCAAACCCTAACTCTAGTTTATTCTCTACAAACTCTTAGCCACTCATCCTTGACCATGGTTGATATATCAATCATATAGTTTTATTTTCTATTCATCACAAAAGGAATTATCATTATCATTTTCCATGATCATCTTCTTCTCTCTTGATTTTGAGCTCACTAGAAATTCCATTTGTGATGATAAATTGTGAGAAAGTGAATTAAAAAGAAAGCATAAATACTACTCCTTCATCCTCATCTCATCTAGCCCATGAGATTAATGTGTTCATCTCTTTAGAGTGAGATAGCTTGAGTTATTGGAACTTCGACGTAGATCATCGGAGATTTGGAACACTTCAAGCAAGCATGGATCGTTCGAGTCGTGGAGCCTCTCTTGAGTCCGGGAGATCAAGGATCGCGGCGAAGGGACTTCTACTCGGAGCTTGTGAAGCGAAGGAGCGGACTACAAAGGTTGTAATCCCTCACACTTAGATAAAAAGATATTATCTTGCATGCTTAACCCTAATAATCTAGCAAAGATCCCGGCTTTGGGTTGTTCGGCACGTCTAAATTTTTATCCGGGCATGTTTGATGCCTTATGAACCTTCAGAAGAGTGCCTAGGAACCCTACAGTGGTATCAGAGCTACTAGGCATTGGATGTCGACCTATGGGGGGTTCTCACTGTGTGACAGTGTGGCGAAGCATAGGCTCTTACCCCTAGGGTGTCCCGAGACCGGAAGGTGTTCCGGCGGGTTGTAGTCCTCGCGAGGGGGCATGCGTAAAAAGTAGCGGCTGAGGGACCCGTTGGTGCCACGGCGACCCCATTGGATAGGGTGGCTGCCTGCCCTACAGTGGTATCAGAGCCTAGCTAGAGCATTAGGCGACGTGTTTACGAAGTTAAAACTCCGATTGAACCCGAACCGACAAAGTTAACCCCCTCTCTGGAAATTTTTTAAAATCTGGATTTTTTCTGAATTAAAAATACCTGAAAAATACAGCAGATAAAAATAAGAATTACTGTGAATTTCGAGCCACTGATCCGTACACACGACCGCGAAACCGCGACAATTCCCTGCTTGTGCCGTGGTTCCGCGGCTGTACTGTTCGATCTGACACCTTTTGTTTTACAGTAATTCTTTATTTGTGCTTTTATAGTTTCTGGTATTTTTATATTGACTCAAAGGTTGAGTGATCTGGGGTTTGCTTTGTAATCGTTGATTCGATCGGAATATTTAAATTCGTTTTTATTTCCGGATATTTAGAAACTATTAAAATGTTCGAACGGATATCATTAACTCAATTTTTCCCGGCACGTAAAACTTTCAAGTGTTGAATTTTTATCGGATTTAAATCTTTCGGAAAAATTGTACAAGTAAAGCGGTGGACCCTCTAGAAGACAACAAACCTTAACTCGATTATGAGACCGTCTTGAACTGCCTTTTGAACCTTCGGGTTTGGGGCAGTACGGCGTGCCACATGTGAGGCGTTGGCTTGACCCTTCTACGGCTGGATCACCGGTACTGTGACATATTCTGGGATTATTTGAACTCCGCTCAAGTGTTGAGCACTTTAGGAAATTTTGGGTATTTGATTATCTGTCCAAAAAGTTTAATACTGTCTATTTATCTGGAATGTGATACAATATGTGGAATTCATAGAGTTAGGCATGAAATGCGAAGTATGTGATATTTCGGATTTACGATGTCTATAGTGATTGTGGATTCCAAATATTGTAGTTTTACACTTTCTTTTCTGTGACCGTAAGTGTAATATGTGATATCGCCGGTTTCGTTGCTATATGTCAACGACAATTGGGATGCGCATATTTACTTACGTTGATGATATGAGATATTATGTGTTGCTGTGATATGTTATATTGGATCGTCGCGTTCAGAATAGCCGGGGGTTTTATGTGAGATGAGGGTTTTTATTTTCATTCATGTAAAATTCATTTGTAATGTAATATTCTTTTATTTGGGGCACTTCCAGGTTGAGGTTGATGTCACCCTTGTATATTATTTACTTTTCAGCATTAGGTAGACCCAAGGAGGGGAGCACAAGCAACCGGGTTCTAGGGTCCAGTGGGAGGCCATCTCGAGGAGTCGAGACCGGGTCTCCTAACCCTAGAATTGGCAGTGTTACTTGCCGCTCTCGTAGGGGTCTTGGGATGTGGGTTTGGCTATTCGTCGCGACCGTGGAATCCGTGTTTTATACAGGCTCGTATTGAAAACACGGACGTCTTAGTATATCCAATATTTCATATATATTCTTCTGCTGCAATGTTCTGTGATAAGATCATATTACTGCCTGAGACGAATGCTTATACTATATATATATATGCTGATATATAAATATTACTGCTTTCGTTTCTTCTGTGATGCTTAAGAAGCATAAGCTGATGGGATTTTATTAATAAGATTAATAAAAAGAAAAGAAACCTAAAGATGTTGTAGAATCAAAACTTTATAAAAAGGGTAGCTACAGTTTTGCTTTGCACAGTGATATATATGATATGTCCTGCACCTTATTCGATGAGGAAAGAGCCGACGATCCCTTCACCGGGAGTGACCTCTTTAGCGAAACTGGCAGATGCTACAAAACTCGGTTTGTCTTTTGATTACTTTTAGAGTTTTGCTTTGCACAGCGGTATATATGATATATCCTGCACCTTATTCGATGAGGAATGGGCCGACGATCCCTTCACCGGGAGTGACCCCTTTAGCGAAACTAAGAAAAGCCTCAAAAACACTCCTTTTCAAAAACTACTCGATTCTACGACGATATCAAGTTCATTACGCTCAGGGTTTTCTGAAAAACCTGCGTAGCCCTCCGTCATTTCAGATAAAGACTATTTAGTATTCGTGCTGCGTTTGTTGGCCTTTGTCAAGGCGTGGTGTGCGGTAGCTAACTTGTCACGACCCGAAAGTACGGAACATGACCGGCACTTAAACTACGAACGTCTTAAGGCATACGTATTCTAAGTAAACCGAAAACCCAGAAATCCAAACCAAGAAGAGTAGTAGAGAGTAGGAAAACCATTTTAAATCCAGAAGTTTTAATAGCATTAGCCAAATTATGCGGTTTTTAAAAACATCAAGTATTTTCTGAAAATTTCGGCAGAGTCTCCTTTGTAAATACTGGCTCCCAAACGGGATACAACATGAATAGTATACGAAATCAATAAAAGGCATCCCCAAGCGCGAGCTAGCTCTTCGTCAATCGACGGTCACAACCACACAAGCAATATAATATACAACGCCAACGGCGAGGATCAAAAACTCAAAGGAAACTCAAAACCACAAGAAATCTGCAGAAATAGACGCGCGACTCTAAGGTCGAAAGAATAACATCACTGGTCTCTATCTCAAAAATAAATACATGTTTGGTTGATGGAATTTACTAGATACAACTGAATCATATAATACAAGGTAATATGATGGGTACGATACCAATAAACCCACCTACTAGCAAATCACCCGAAGGAAACTATGCCCGCAAGCCGTAATGAAACCTGTACGGCAAACCTGCAAGAAACTGGGGCACAACGGGGGTGAGTTGCCAACTCGTGAATAGAAAAACATCTACGAACAGAAATCGCATGTATGACGCAATCCTAGGTCATACGATCATAATATATCCTCAAAATATATAACCAGCAGCCTATAACAAGGCTAGGGTAAATATCTAACCCGAGTGTAATCTCATGTGCCCGTGTCAGTGCCTCAGGTAGCAATATATCATATGAATGAGGTATGAATGCATCGAAACAGAATACATGTAAATGAAGAACTGTTTTCATAATTTAATGAGATTTCCTTTGTATTTTTAAAATGAGGTATCATAATGAAATCAGCATAAAACAGTGCCCAGCATCGACACAAAACAAGTGTCCAAATATCTCGATATCTCTGTATCACAATCTCTGTACCTCAATATCTCAAAATCAATATCTAGGGTGCCGTCAATCCAGATCGGCCCCTACCATCCATCTCAAGACCACGAAGGTATCCTCCGGATATCCGACGCGTCGGGTAATATCACCGGTCGGTAGTGCTCCCCTGCCGAGCTCAACGTCAATAACACATTCCTCTTGCCCCGGGGTACCGCACCGGGCCCACCATGTACCCGAAACGGTTCCTCCACTCCTCGAATCGGGTCTCGAAATCCATCAGCAAACTCATGGTGGATGACTCATTCATTATGGGAAAACCGCACTTTTTATTTTAAAAGAGAGAAAAGGTTTATTTATGTTTTTGCGGTTTTCCTCCAAATCCAGAAAATCTCATGGAATCCGAATCCAAAACCACAATAACACGTAAAATAGTGAATATATGCATGAGAATCCATGAATGCGGCATAACAATGAATAACAGTATGCATGAAGTAGCAGGTAATAACTACAATGTCTAAACTATTAGCTAACATGCTATGTCAAGCAATAATATTTTCTAAGGTGTACGTGACATGGCAATTACCGATGAAGATGTGTGTGAGCCGGCAAGTAAGTGTACGTGGTACATACGCATCATCGGTAATGGTGCTGGTGTCCTAACAGCATGATATCAATAATGGAGTATGAAACATAATATAAGCATGCGATGCGAAGCGAACCACAATAATGAGCGGGAGCTGAATACTAGACGCAACTATAACTAATCTGCATTAATCTAATATAAGTCCTACAAATGGTGCCTTTTGAAATAACACGAATCATGGGGTTTTGAAAATAGGGGCTACGGTGTTTTTATGAAAAGATACGTCTTTTGAAATATCCGTAGGATCCCTTGGGCTGTCTTTTAAAATACCCACGATTCGTTAGTTTTTGAAATAGGTAAGAATCGAATCTAATCTAACAACTAAACTAAACTAAAGGTCTAAGCTAACCAGCTGGACTACAAGTAAGGAAACTGCCTAACATCTGAGTCGATACATATACATACCTGTATATATATTAGTCGGTGATCCCGCCTCAATAATATCATATCTGATACCATATCTATAATCAGACATCCCAAGTCAAGAGTGCGGATCAATCATCAAAATATAGCTCGTACGTAAATCCGTCGTAGGCATCCCCAAATCTGGGTACGGGTTAATCTCACATTCAATCACACTATTCATCTGGTATCTTCTTTATCAAATATCATGATCCGGGACAATTTCCTACGTCTAGTACAATACTGATACCGCCTAAGTATGCATACAGGTGTAAGAATTGCTACGTCAAAAGACCTGCTAAAACATCATGTCGTATCTCAATACGAATCAAATCACATCACCGATCTTCTGGCCTCAAGCCCAATATCATCGACTCATCTCAAATTCCAAATACTATCCTCAAATCCAGTATATGAACACATAGTCCCATACCCATGTGAACACATAAATATATACTCCCATATACGCACATATAAAAGAAAGAATGTATGCAAGTATGTGTATGTGTGCGTGTGTGAGTGCGACCACTACTCTAGGGTTTCGCAACTACACTAAACCAATCCAAAAATACCAAATATCCATCTTATCATCAATAATCTCAACAACATATAATCAATATCTGTGTGTATACGTATTCGTATACATCACCACGAACTGCGGGGGTGCTATACGCCATCCACCCGACTTCTCCCCGTAAATATAAATCTACTCACCTGGTCCTCGTTCGCCGGTGCCGACGTCGCCACGCGCTTGCTTGTCGTCTCGAAGTCCACATGGGGTACCTACATATCATAATGCACTGTATCGTATTAAAATCCGACTCATGACCAAAACGACGCACGAATCCCACATAGGTCAAAACCTATGGTTGCTTTCACAAATCAACCCAAAAACCCTCGACGTCGGCGTACAAACGCCAAATCATCGATAAAAACCCAAATACACTCATTTGCACATTCCCGAACACTAATTTTAATATAAAATAGGTTAAAATTCACAAAAAACCCAATTTCACTTAAAAAGTCATTTTTCCGAAAATCTAGCAAGCACAGTTCGCCGTTTTTGTACAAAACATGATGTTTAAACAAATCTACTGGCCATAATACTTATTAAATATCTTAAATAAGTCATAAAAATAATTTCCATAATTTAATCTCATTAAATTCCATTAATCCCAAAATTCTAGTTTACAAAATACCCAATTTTTTAATAATTTATAGCAAAAATGCACAAACAACAATTTAGCTAGGATTTTCATGAACTAAAATCATTAAACCACTCAATATATTATCTATAATGACATGAAACCATAATTATAATTTAATCTAAAGCATTTAATAATTTTCCAAAACTCTAGTTAGCAAAATAACTTAATTAGGGCATTTTATAAGTAATGGTTTGGAATTAACAACTAAATTAGCTTTCTATAAAACTTAAGATATTAATCCACAACACAAAACCATGCACAATTTATCATAACCCATTTCCACAACAAAACCCAAATTCAACTCAAGCCATAAACTTTAAAAAAAAAACTAGTATGCAAATAGCACTAAAATTAACACTAAAACAACTCAATTAAATAAATCTAAACATAAGAATTTAAATGGGTAGGAATTATACCTTAAAATCTATTGATCTAGAAAGAAGAATTTGCCTCCAATGATGGCTTCATAACACCATGATCCAAGTGATAAAAGCTAAGGAGAATGGGATGAAGAATGGAAATCAATTTGTGAGATTTAAATTGGATTTTGGAGCAATTTTTTTGATTAAAATTGAAGGAAATGAAAAGAGGAAAATGAAGGGGGAAGGGCTGCAGAATTTCGGCCATGGGGTGATGGGGGGAATGGTGTGGGTGTTGTGCACAATTGGTCAAGTCAACCCTCCTCAAATCAAGGTACAATAAGCCTCCAAAACAATACATCTTAACCTACACCTATAAACTCTATTTCACCCATACAAATGAGATGGAGAAATTTTTGAGGGGGAGAAGTGGGCTGCTGATGGTGGGCTCGGCCATGGAGGGGTGAGGGTGTGTGTGAGTGATTACAAAAAGAATTCCATGCAAAAAGACCCCCCACAAGCTCAAAATTGCAAGTTTTCGCTTAAATTAATTATTTTTTTGTTCTCCATAATAAAAACCCATTAAAACTTGAAATAAAATACTAAAAATTTATATTACAACTAGATTTTAATTAACATGATTTTAAAGATTAAAATTAGCCCATTTAAATTTGTATTTATCGCTAATTTAATGTATTTTCTTACCGGCTTAAAATAATATTAAAATATTATTTTTTTTCAGAAAATTTGAAATTTCACCAGTGGCTCAATAAACTCCAAATACTAGTAATTACATAGCTAGAATATGTATATTTAATTTTATAATAAAGATATTTGCATTTTGACTTTTTACAGAAAACCCCCTTATTTTACCGTTTTTTCGAAATTTCATCGAAACGATTTTTAAAACGTTACAATCTTCCCCCCTTAAAGAAATTCGGTCCCCGAATTTAAATTAAAACTTCCCCCAAATACTAAAATATTTCAGCCAAAACCATCAAATCCCCGGGGCTCCGAAATCATAAATACATAAAACAAATCGTAGCGCAACGCATGCGCATGAAAAATGAGCATATAACTCAAATCAGAACTCCGTCAAGTATCCCGCAATCATCGGAGTCATGGGGAAGACATCAATACCAAATCCAAAGCAAAACCAATATGATATAACTCAAAACTATACATGTAAAATATATTCAGGTACTGTTCTCTGACTAGTCCTGCTTAGTACGAAAACACATAGCAATATCATAAAAACGTACCGCTCTATAAGAAAAATCAATCCCAAAATATGCATATGAATACTACACGCGTCTTGTGCGCACGAAAATCAAAATCCATATATGTGCCATACCTGCGCACAGAAACAACATCTAAGTGCATCGGGTGTGCACGAAACATCTGTCCTGGCCAAGTGTGTGCCTGACAGCAAAAACAGGTGCGTCTCATGCACGAAGAATCTCGATTTAGTGCATCTGGTGTGCACCAAATCGCATCTCATAACATGCGCCCAACATGCGCTAAAATCCAATCAGGTGCACAAGGTGCACAAAACAATATCGAGTATCCTAATCGAAATCGAAGTCCAGTGCATCTAAGTGCACAACATACGTAACACTGCACTGCAAGCATATATGAACTATACCGCGTGCAAAAACCAAATGCGTATATACGTACAAAATCAACTCAAATGTCTAAAACCGTAAAATCACAAACATGTGAAACCAAGCACGAAAACGATATCCAATGCAACAACTGTGCAAAAGTCGTAAATACTCAGTAAGTACAACCATGGTGCATGAAAACACATATCATGAAACCCAATCATCAAAATCAAATCAAGCGAATAAATCGCCCAACAATACTGAAAACAAGTATGGCGGAATAGTCCCGCTCAAGCGCATCCTCCAAGAATCTCTGGCCAACAGTCGTGGTCACTCATAGCATGTCTCATCGACGATCCTGAACTCTGGCCTGCTGGTGAGCGTAACATGACCGCTCCTGGTTTCAAGTCTTCCTTGTAGATTACCAATTTCACGATCCACCGGCTCATCGGCCCTGTCAGGTGTGCTAACGGGGACGATTCCGTTTTGGCACTTCTCTGGTCATCTCTCGGTCAATCCGCACAACCACTCGTAAAGAAACATGTCACTAGAGTCGGTTAGTGGCTCTCTAAATGCACGTGACACATCTGATCCTGGGTGCAAATATCATTGCAGCATTGTCCTGAAAGGAATCCTACTCAAGGTCTCTTCTAGTCTCATCTCTGCCAACTGTCCGGGAGTCATCGTCCTTTACTATATCTGCTTCTTGTTCCGGAACGGCTGCATACTCATCGCGACTCCTTCTGGAAGGTATATCCAAGTACAATGTCTCGGCATGCGTATCGCATCTCTGATGTCGGCGGAGTAGAACGTCATCTTATCAAGATCTCGTACGCACCGCTTACTCCACTTTTCTCTAAGGTCGACCACTTCGGACTCGTTTCGTCGTGGCTGCATGGACTGAGCTCCAACGACTATCCTCGTATCGGGAGTCTCCCAAGAAATGCATCTCACCACCTTGCATCCGAATTAAGTCGAGCCATCCAATCGAGTCGTCAAAACCTCATAATCCCCCAAGAGCTCAACATCTTGGGTACAGTATAATAGTATCGAGTACATACCACACTATCGGTGGTCCAGCCGTAGAAGGGCAAACCCAAGCCTCACTAATGGCGCAGTAGAACTGCCGCAAACCCGAAGGTTCAAAGGCTTTCACATGGTCATTAAGTCGAGTTAGGGTTTCATTCTTCTAGAGGGACCATAGAATTGCCTGCATGTCTTTCCGACTACTTTAAACTTGGAATAATAGGTTTCTGACATTCGATCGTCTCTGTCGACTCCCAACGTCTCCGCGTGAAGTCGTCTCTAGCTGGAATCAATCTACCTGATGACCTCGCATCGGGGTAGGCGAACGATCCACATGTCCTAGTCATTCATCCTCGATGACGAGCGACCTTCTATCACCTCTTAGTACAACTCGTTCTGCACTAATTCCATCATCTGGGGCAATATCTCGTCGTTCGCAGCATTAACTGGCTCGCTCGTCTGCACGCTGAACAGTACCTCGATCATCATGAATAAGCAACACACCAACGGTCATCAAAATCTGGCTGGCCTCTATCATTGGCTCAATCCTCTAGTGTCGATCAGCACATCCGAGTAACCTCATAAAAGCGATCCGCCAAACGCTCATGGCGCGGAAACACAGTAAAAAGACACATCTCTGCAATCGTGTGTTGCCGGAATTTCGCCCTGGTCAGTCCTCGTTCGTGACGAGCTCGTGCTGACCGCAACTCTAGCTGTAGCTCTCCCTGCCCGTAATCGTGGCAGGAAAACCATAACTGGTACTGATGACGCTAGATCGGAATGAATATAATACTGAGCAAAGAAATGTACATCCTAAGGCTTCTTAAGTGGAGTAGCGTATCGTAAATATGCCGCGGAACATACCAACGGTACGTCACACTACTTTAGTCACCTATTCCATCAACCAAGGGTCATCCTACGCTCCGAAGGTAAAACCTAACGCTCTGATACCAACTTTGTCATGACCCGAAAGTACGGAACATGACCGGCACTTAAACTACGAACGTCTCAAGGCATACGTATTCTAAGTAAGCCGAAAACCCAGAAATCCAAACTAAGAAGAGTAGTAGAGAGTAGGAAAACCAATTTAAATCCAGAAGTTTTAATAGCATTAGCCGAATTATGCGGTTTTTAAAAACATCAAGTATTTTCTGAAAATTTCGGCAGAGTCTCCTTTGTAAATACTGGCTCCCAAACGGGATACAACATGAATAGTATACGAAATCAATAAAAGGCATCCCCAAGCGGGAGCTAGCTCTTCGTCAATCGACGGTCACAACAACACAAGCAATATAATATACAACGCCAACGGCGAGGATCAAAAACTCAAAGGAAACTCAAAACCACAAGAAATCTGCAGAAATAGACGCGCGACTCTAAGGTCGAAAGAATAACATCACTGGTCTCTATCTCAAAAATAAATACATGTTTGGTTGATGGAATTTACTAGATACAACTGAATCATATAATACAAGGTAATATGATGGGTACGATACCAATAAACCCACCTACTAGCAAATCACCCGAAGGAAACTATGCCCGCAAGCCGTAATGAAACCTGTACGGCAAACCTGCAAGAAACTGGGGCACAACGGGAGTGAGTTGCCAACTCATGAATAGAAAAACATCTACGAACAGAAATCGCATGTATGACGCAATCCTAGGTCATACGATCATAATATATCCTCAAAATATATAACCAGCAGCCTATAACAAGGCTAGGGTAAATATCTAACCCGAGTGTAATCTCATGTGCCCGTGTCAGTGCCTCAGGTAGCAATATATCATATGAATGAGGTATGAATGCATGGAAACAGAATACATGTAAATGAAGAACTGTTTTCATAATTTAATGAGATTTCCTTTATATTTTTAAAATGAGTTATCATAATGAAATCAGCATAAAACAGTGCCCTGCATCGACACAAAACAAGTGTCCAAATATCTCGATATCTCTGTATCACAATCTCTGTACCTCAATATCTCAAAATCAATATCTAGGGTGCCGTCAATCCAGATCGGCCCCTACCATCCATCTCAAGACCACGAAGGTATCCTCCGGATATCCGACTCGTCGGGTAATATCACCGGTCGGTAGTGCTCCCCTGCCGGGCTCAACGTCAATAACACATTCTTCTTGCCCCGGGGTACCGCACCGGGCCCACCATGTACCCGAAACGGTTCCTCCACTCCTCGAATCGGGTCTCGAAATCCATCAGCAAACTCATGGTGGACGACTCATACATCATGGGAAAACCGCACTTTTTATTTTAAAAGAGAGAAAAGGTTTATTTATGTTTTTGCGGTTTTCCTCCAAATCCAGAAAATCTCATGGAATCCGAATCCAAAACCACAATAACACGTAAAATAGTGAATATATGCATGAGAATCCATGAATGCGGCATAACAATGAATAACAGTATGCATGAAGTAGCAGGTAATAACTACAATGTCTAAACTATTAGCTAACATGCTATGTCAAGCAATAATATTTTCTAAGGTGTACGTGACATGGCAATTACCGATGAAGATGTGTGTGAGCCGGCAAGTAAGTGTACGTGGTACATACGCATCATCGGTAATGGTGCTGGTGTCCTAACAGCATGATATCAATAATGGAGTATGAAACATAATATAAGCATGCGATGCGAAGCGAACCACAATAATGAGCGGGAGCTGAATACTAGACGCAACTATAACTAATCTGCATTAATCTAATATAAGTCCTACAAATGGTGCCTTTTGAAATAACACGAATCATGGGGTTTTGAAAATAGGGGCAACGGTGTTTTTATGAAAAGATACGTCTTTTGAAATATCCGTAGGATCCCTTGGGCTGTCTTTTAAAATACCCACGATTCGTTAGTTTTTGAAATAGGTAAGAATCGAATCTAATCTAACAACTAAACTAAACTAAAGGTCTAAGCTAACCAGCTGGACTACAGGTGAGGAAACTGCCTAACATCTGAGTCGATACATATACATACCTGTATATATATTAGTCGGTGATCCCGCCTCAATAATATCATATCTGATACCATATCTATAATCAGACATCCCAAGTCAAGAGTGCGGATCAATCATCAAAATATAGCTCGTATGTAAATCCGTCGTACGGCATCCCCAAATCTGGGTACGGGTTAATCTCACATTCAATCACACTATTCATCTGGTATCTTCTTTATCAAATATCATGATCCGGGACAATGTCCTACGTCTAGTACAATACTGATACCGCCTAAGTATGCATACAGGTGTAAGAATTGCTACGTCAAAAGCCCCGCTAAAACATCATGTCGTATCTCAATACGAATCAAACCACATCACCGATCTTCTGGCCTCAAGCCCAATATCATCGACTCATCTCAAATTCCAAATACTATCCTCAAATCCAGTATATGAACACATAGTCCCATACCCATGTGAACACATAAATATATACTCCCATATACGCACATATAAAAGAAAGAATGTATGCAAGTATGTGTGTGTGTGCGTGTGTGAGTGCGACCACTACTCTAGGGTTTCGCAACTACACTAAACCAATCCAAAAATACCAAATATCCATCTTATCATCAATAATCTCAACAACATATAATCAATATCTGTGTGTATACGTATTCGTATACATCACCACGAACTGCGGGGGTGCTATACGCCATCCACCCGACTTCTCCCCGTAAATATAAATCTACTCACCTGGTCCTCGTTCGCCGGTGCCGACGTCGCCACGCGCTTGCTTGTCGTCTCGAAGTCCACATGGGGTACCTACATATCATAACGCACCGTATCATATTAAAATCCGACTCATGACCAAAACGACGCACGAATCCCACATAGGTCAAAAGCTATGGTTGCTTTCACAAATCAATCCAAAAACCCTCGACGTCGGCGTACAAACGCCAAATCATTGATAAAAACCCAAATACACTCATTTGCACATTCACGAACACTAATTTTAATATAAAATAGGTTAAAATTCAAAAAAACCCCAATTTCACTTAAAAAGTCATTTTTCCGAAAATCTAGCAAGCACAGTTCGCCGTTTTTGTACAAAACATGATGTTTAAACAAATCTAGTGGCCATAATACTTATTAAATATCTTAAATAAGTCATAAAAATAATTTCCATAATTTAATCTCATTAAATTCCATTAATCCCAAAATTCTAGTTTACAAAATACCCAATTTTTTAATAATTTATAGCAAAAATGCACAAACAACAATTTAGCTAGGATTTTCATGAACTAAAAGCATTAAACCACTCAATATATTATCTATAATGACATGAAACCATAATTATAATTTAATCTAAAGCATTTAATAATTTTCCAAAACTCTAGTTAGCAAAATAACTTAATTAGGGCATTTTATAAGTAATGGTTTGGAATTAACAACTAAATTAGCTTTCTATAAAACTTAAGATATTAATCCACAACACAAAACCATGCACAATTTATCATAACCCATTTCCACAACAAAACCCTAATTCAACTCAAGCCATAAACTTTAAAAAAAAAACTAGTATACAAATAGCACTAAAATTAACACTAAAACAACTCAATTAAATAAATCTAAACATAAGAATTTAAATGGGTAGGAATTATACCTTAAAATCTAGTGATCTAGCAAGAAGAATTTGCCTCCAATGATGGCTTCATAACACCATGATCCAAGTGATAAAAGCTAAGGAGAATGGGATGAAGAATGGAAATCAATTTGTGAGATTTAAATTGGATTTTGGAGCAATTTTTTTGATTAAAATTGAAGGAAATGAAAAGAGGAAAATGAAGGGGGAAGGGCTGCAGAATTTCGGCCATGCGGTGATGGGGGGAATGGTGTGGGTGTTGTGCACAATTGGTCAAGTCAACCCTCCTCAAATCAAGGTACAATGAGCCTCCAAAACAATACATATTAACCTACACCTATAAACTCTATTTCACCCATACAAATGAGATGGAGAAATTTTTGAGGGGGAGAAGTGGGCTGCTGATGGTGGGCTCGGCCATGGAGGGGTGAGGGTGTGTGTGAGTGATTACAAAAAGAATTCCATGCAAAAAGACCCCCCACAAGCTCAAAATTGCAAGTTTTAGCTTAAATTAATTATTTTTTTGTTCTCCATAATAAAACCCATTAAAACTTGAAATAAAATACTAAAAATTTATATTACAACTAGATTTTAATTAACATGATTTTAAAGATTAAAATTAGCCCATTTAAATTTGTATTTTTCGCTAATTTAATGTATTTTCTTACCGGCTTAAAATAATATTAAAATATTATTTTTTTTCAGAAAATTTGAAATTTCACCAGTGGCTCAATAAACACCAAATACTATTAATTACATAGCTAGAATATGTATATTTAATTTTATAATAAAGATATTTGCATTTTGACTTTTTACAGAAACCCCCCTTATTTTACCGTTTTTTCGAAATTTCACCGAAACGATTTTCAAAACGTTACATAACTGGTACTTATCTGTTTAAACATATGATGTGATTGGATTAGAGTATTCGTACGACCTTGTTGGCCTTTGTCAAGGGTCGTGCGGGTGGGTTTGATTTCAATCAAGAAATGACGGGTTGAACTTGACTAGCTTCCTATGGTTTGTTGGCCTTTGTCAAGGTCATAGGGGTTAGGGGCAAAAGCATTATCGGGAATTTCAAGTGTTGAAATTTGCAATGAGATTGCATACCTCCTATGAGATAGTTGGATCCCGATACCCACTGCGTGTAAGTGTTTCTCCTGGGAGAGTTTTACACAGGACAATTAGTCGATCAAGTAGGTGTCTAGAAAAGTGTTAACGGGGTTACGCCTCTGGGAAAACGAGGTTTACTTTAATTAGGTCCGTGCGAAAGCACGGGGAACCTCCCTCAAAGTACCGACACTGATCTGGCTGAAAGATTGACGAAATTGTAGGGTGTAATTAATCCCGGCTAATCTTACCTTTTTAGGGTTTGAAGGTAGATTTGATAAAAACAGTGGGAGACATCCTGATTAGATAATATAACAACCAATCTAATCTTGCAAGAGCATACGCTAAAGTGTTTTCTTCTCTCTCTCTCCAGGTAGCGACCATGTCAGGCCATAATCAAGATAATAATGTGGATGTATTGACTAAACCAGATTATTGTACTGAGCAAGGGAACGTTGGACCCGTTCTTTCTTATAAGAGTTATATGACTGAACAGGAAACAGGAGAATATCTGGATTCTCAAGCCGCCCAAAAGAACATGCATGTTGATGCATCTTCTTCAGGTGTGTTAGTTATTGAGAACTGTTTCTCAGTTCACCCTACGTCCTGGGTGTTAGATACCGGATCAGGATCCCATATATGTAAATTGTTACATGGGCTACGGAAAGGTAGAGAACTGGAAAAAGGTGATCATTCCGTCCAAGTAGGGAACGGTGCAAGTATTGTAGCCAAAGCAGTTGGCGAATATCACCTTGTATTACCAAGTCGTAATACACTAATTCTGAATGAGTGTTATTATATACCGAACATGATGTGCAACATTATATCAGTTTCTTTATTAAGTAAAGAAGGATATAATTTTGTAGTACAGGATAATGTTATGAACATCTTCCTAAATCAAAAGTTGATTGCATCAGGCTCGTTACATAATGGCATATTCATTCTCAATCAAAATACAGTCCTCAATATACAAAACACACACAAGAGGAAGAGTTCAGATATGAACGAATCCTACTTGTGGCATTGTAGACTTGGTCATATCAATGCGACACGACTGGCTAAGTTACATAAGGATGGTTATTTGAATCCGTTCGAATTATCATCTTATGATACTTGCCATTCATGTCTCAAAGGAAAAATGACCAAAGCTCCGTTTAGTGGACACGGAGAGAGAGTTACTGAACTCTTAGGACTAATACATAGTGATGTATGCGGTCCCATATCTACACATGCCAGGAACGGTTCTTCCTACTTCATTACATTCACTGACGATCTCTCAAGATTCGGATATGTGTTCCTGATGAAACACAAGTCTGAAGCTTTTGAGAAATTCAGAGAATATAAGCACGAAGTAGAGAATCAAACGGGCAAAAGTATTAAGATTCTTTGATCTGATCGAGGAGGTGAATACTTAAGCAGTGAGTTCCTAGATTATCTAAAAGAGAATGGGATTCTCTCTCAGCTTACTCCTCCTTATACACCACAGCACAACGGTGTATCTGAGCGGAGGAATCGCACCCTATTAGATATGGTGCGCTCGATGATGAGTACAGCTGAGTTACCTATTTCCTTCTGGGGGCATGCACTGGAGACAGCAGCATACCTATTGAATCAAGTTCCAACTAAATCTATACCTACCACACCATATGATATATGGAGTGGGAAGAGACCATGTCTTAAACGAGTTAAGATATGGGGTTGTCTGGCCTATGTCAAAAGGTAAAATCCAGACAAACTCGAGGCACGGTCAGTTCTATGCAAGTTTGTGGGATATCCCAAACATTCACAAGGATATCTTTTCTACCATCGCGAGGAACAAAAGGTGTTTGTTTCTCGACATGCCACCTTTTTAGAAAAGGAATTTCTTGCAAAAGAAATTAGTGGCGAAGAGGTAGAACTGGAAGAAATTCCAGCTACACAAACTCAAACTGAAACTGAAGATTTGGTAGAACCGGAGGATTCAATAGTACACAACGAACCCCGGCCTCTCCGCCGATCTAGTAAGGTTTCTCGTCCACCTGAGAGATACTACGGTTTTCTCATTGATGGTGGAAGCGAGGATTGCATCATAGATGATGATGACCCGACTAGTTTCGAGCAGGCCATCACGAGTGGTGACTCTGTGAAATGGCTGGATGCAATGCGATCTGAGATGGAATCCATGTACACCAATAAAGTATGGATTTTAGAAAATGCTCCTGAAGGGGTAAAACCCATTGGGAGTAAGTGGGTTTTTAAAAAGAAATTTGGTGTAGATGGAAAAGTTGAGACTTTCAAAGCTAGACTTGTAGCAAAGGGTTTTCGTCAACGACCAGGTGTGGATTATGACGAAACCTTTTCTCCAGTGGCTATGCTTAAGTCCATCCGGATCTTACTTTCCATTGCTGCATACCATGACTACGAAATCTGGCAAATGGATGTTAAGACCGCCTTTCTAAACGGTGATTTAGAAGAGAGCGTGTACATGACTCAGCCAGAGGGCTTCGTAGATAGTGGGAGCAGCGGAAAGGTGTGCAAGCTGCTTAAATCCATTTATGGGTTAAAGCAAGCATCGCGGAGCTGGAACATCTGTTTTGATGTTGTAGTCAAAGAGTTTGACTTCATCAAAAATATATATGAACCTTGTATCTATAAGAAGGTAGCAGAGGGTAAGGTTGTCTTCCTCGTATTGTACGTGGATGACATACTCTTGATAGGAAATGATATTCCTATGCTGCAATCAGTCAAGCTCTTCTTATCACAGAGATTCTCAATAAAAGATCTAGGTGATGCCTCCTGCATATTGGGAATCATGATCTATAGAGATAGATCTAAACGGATACTGGGATTGTCCTAATCCAGGTACATTGACACCATACTAAAGAGGTTTAGTATGGAAGAATCCAAGCGTGGAAACCAACCCACGATCTCTGGACTCACTCTCTCCAAAGAGATGTCTCCCAAGACTGATTTGGAGAGAGCTCGCATGCAAGGGATACCCTATGCTTCGGCAGTAGGCTCTATCATATATGCGATGCTATATACCAGACCCGATGTAGCATACTCACTAAGTGTAGTGAGTCGGTATCAAGCAGATCCTGGAGAGAGTCACTGGACAGCTGTAAAGAACATTCTCAAGTACTTACGAAGAACTAAGGAGATGTTCTTGGTGTATGGTAACGGAGAACTCCAGGTGGAGTCCTTTACCGATTCCAGCTTCCAAAGTGATAAGGACGACTCTAAGTCGCACTCAGGATTTGTCTTTACCCTCAATGGAGGGGCGGTATGTTGGAAGAGTTCCAAACAGGATACCGTTGCAGACTCGACAATGGAGGCTGAATACATCGCTACCAACGATGCTGCCAAAGAGGCTGTCTGGATCAAGAAGTTCATTTGTGAACTTGGTGTGGTTCCATCCATTGAGTATCCAATACCTCTGTATTGCGATAACAATGGAGCTGTGGCTTTGGCCAAGGAACCCAGATCCCATCAGAAGTCCAGACATATTCTGAGGCGGTATCACCTGATCAGGGAGATAGTTGATCGCCGGGAGATCGAGGTCAGGAGAGTAGATACGAAGGACAACACTGCGGATCCATTCACGAAGGCTATTCCCCAGATACAGTTTGAGAGATTATTCGGGATGCTAGGTATGAGATACTATAGCAGCTGGCCTTAGTGCAAGTGGGAGATTGTTAGTTATGTATATGCCCTAGAGGCCATTGTTGTACATATGATGTATATTATGATGGATGCTTAGATATATACAGAGAGGACTTTCTTGCTTTTCATGATAGTATGCTATTTGGTTTCACTTTATCTTAACATGTTGACTTGTATTGGTTTACTGTTTTTCTCTCACATGTTGACTTGTATTGGTTTACTGTTTTTCTCTCACATGTTGATAAAGCCCTTAGGATCTGTACTCGACTACTGGGATTATGATGAGATCATACTAGTGGGTCCATAGTAGTCGATGAGTACATCCTATTACTGTTCCTAGTCGAGGGTATATCGAGACAGGGCATCGATACACCAATGTAGACTAGCGTATGCGCATCTTGACCCATATGATGGGCGATGGATGATCCCATATCCATCGGTGTTTGACATCAGAGATGGTGTACGGGTGCTCAGTGGAGACTGGGTACACTGGACGGACTCGCCGAGAAATCCCAGATGGTGATATACCACACGTCAGATGGCAGTTCTCCGGTGACACTGGTACAGGGTAGTCTGTAGACCCGAGATCGTCATAGAGTCTTGTGTGATTCCCACTGTGCTTTGATTTCCACCTTACCACGTCCAAGAGGGCGTGCAAAACGGTGGCTTTTGGGTACAGTCCCGAATCACATCGAGGCAATGAGCGATAGGAGGGGATTCGTCTCTCCCGGTATAGGGAGTTGATGTTGTGCTGTGTTCGATTGGCTATAACTGGAAGTCCCTGGCCAGGGCTGATATAGAGATTTACTGGTAAGTGTTACTAGTAGTTTCTCGACCCGTTATGAGCCATACATCGACACGACTTATCGGTTACTGGGGTCTGACGTTTACCACCCCTAGACTTGATATGCGACATATCAGACGAACAGACCGGACTGTACGGGAGTGTTAGTTATTGGATTCACAGGAGAACGCACAGGCTAGCTTGTTGATCTTCTGATCGCTCAATACCTGGGTGGCTGTTACGTTTAGCTGACCGCTTGCAGCTTGTGGGTGTTTGATATGATCATCACCTGCTACCGGCGTATTGACGATTCTTTAGAGTCCTACATAGAGGTTTCTTGGCTCAGGAGAAACGGAGTAGAGGCACATATGTGATATGTGCAGGACCGAGAATAATGCGATATGAGATACCGTATTATATTCTCGCGATATTTAGATATGAACCGGGTCATCGGATCAAGTGTTGATTCGATAAATCGGTACATGATATATTAGTCGGTTATATTCGATATAGCCGGATCGTCGGATCAAGTGTTGATTCGATAATTTAATGTATAATAATATATATGATATATTGTATTACATTATCTAATATTGGCTCGCTTTATTATTTCATTTTCTCACAGGATGATACATTGATATATATGCGATATATGTTAATTGTATTATTTTCTTTTGTTGCAAATATATAATATATATGTGATATATATTATTGTGACATGATATGATTTATTATTAAACATGTTTAAGGATGATTAAATGAGGTTAGGGTTTGATTAGGGTTAGCTTCTTCTTGCACCTCCTAGAAGCTTTGTTTTTGTCATGCTTAAGATATTATGGTTGATATTTTTTGCATGACTCATAACTTAACCTAACCAAACCCTAACTCTAGTTTATTCTCTACAAACTCTTAGCCACTCATCCTTGACCATGGTTGATATATCAATCATATGGTTTTATTTTCTATTCATCACAAAAGGAATTATCATTATCATTTTCCATGATCATCTTCTTCTCTCTTGATTTTGAGCTCACTAGAAATTCCATTTGTGATGATAAATTGTGAGAAAGTGAATTAAAAAGAAAGCATAAATACTACTCCTTCATCCTCATCTCATCTAGCCCATGAGATTAGTGTGTTCATCTCTTTAGAGTGAGATAGCTTGAGTTATTGGAACTTCGACGTAGATCATCGGACATTTGGAACACTTCAAGCAAGCATGGATCGTTCGAGTCGTGGAGCCTCTCTTGAGTCCGGGAGATCAAGGATCGCGGCGAAGGGACTTCTACTCGGAGCTTGTGAAGCGAAGGAGCGGACTACAAAGGTTGTAATCCCTCACACTTAGATAAAAAGATATTATCTTGCATGCTTAGCCCTAAAAATCTAGCAAAGATCCCGGCTTTGGGTTGTTCGGCACGTCTAAATTTTTATCCGGGCATGTTTGATGCCTTATGAACCTTCACAAGAGTGCCTAGGAACCCTACACCATTGTCACACAATGGTAGGAACCTAGTTCATCTCATGAACCAATATACACCCAAACTGCCTCTTTGGTAGTGTCTATAATAGCGATGTTACCAGCCTTTATCGTCTAGTCTGCCACGGTATCTCGCTTGGAACTCTTCCAACATACCGTCCCTCTACTGATGGTAAAGACAATGCCTGCGACTGACATTCAGTCGTCCTTATCACCCTGGAACCTTTCCAGTGCTTCTCCCCAGGATCGATTGATACCATTTCACTACAACTAGTGAGAATTCTAACATCCATTTAGATCTATCTCATAGATCCAAAATCCAGGATTTAGGAGGTATCACCTTTATCCTATTGGAGAATCTTTGTGATAAGAGGAGATCGACCGAGCGTAGTATAGGAAACTCTTTTCTTATCAAGTGTATGTTGTCCACGTACAATACGAGGATGACCACCTTACTCTCTACTACCTTTTTGTATATACAAGGTTCGTCTACCATTTTGATGAAGTCAAACTCTTTGACTACCACATCAAAACAGACGTTCCAACTCCGCGATGCCTGCTTTATCCTGTAAAGAAACTCACACACGTTTCCGCTGCTCCCACTGTTTATGAAGCCCTCCGGCTGTGTTCTTATAGACGTTCTCTTCTAAATCATTATTTAGAAAAGTAGTCGTGGCACCCAACCACCAGATATCGTAGTCATGGTATGTAGCAATGTTAAGTAGGATCCGGATGGACTTAAGCATAGCCACCGGAAAAGGTTTCATCATTTTCCACGCCTGGTCGATGACGAAAACCTTTAACAAGTCTAGCTATGAAAGTCTCAACTTTTCCATCTACACCAAGTAATCTTCTCAAGATATACTTTCTCCTGATGGGGATTTAACCCTTCAGATATAGCAACCAAAGTCCATACTTTGTTGGTGTACATGGATTCCATCTCAGATCGCTAAGCATCCAGCCATTCTTACAGAGTCCTTACTCTTGATGGCCTGCTCGAAAATAGTTGGGTCATCATCTCATGATGCATTCCTCACTCCCACTGTCATCGAGAAACCAAAGTATCTCTCAGGCGGATGAGGAACCCTGCTAGATCGGCGGAGAGGCTGAGGTTCGTTGGGGACTATTGAATCCTTTGGTTCTGTCAAATCATCAGCTGTAGTTTGTATAACTGGAACTCCTTCCAGTTCTACAGAACTGACCTTGCCTCGATCTTGTCCGGATTTTGCTTTTGACATATTTTGCTTTTGACATATTTTGCTTTTGACATAGGCCGGACAATCCCAAATCTTAACTTACTTATGAGATAGGTTCTTCCCATACCATATCTTATATGGAGTGGTAGGCACTGATTTGTTTCGAATCCAATTCAATAGGTATGCAACTTCTCAAGTGCACAACCCCAAAAGGAAATAGGTAACTCAGTAGTACTCATCATAGAGCACACCATATCTAATATGGTGCGATTGCTCCGCCCCGACACACCGTTGTGCTATGGTGTATTCAGAGGAGTAACACCGAGAGAGAATCTCATTTTCCTTTAGAATAGTCCAAGAATTCCATGCACAAGTATTCTCCTCCCTGATCTTATCATAAGACATAATACTTATACCCTATTTTTGGTTCTCTACTTCTAACTTATATTTTTTGAATATCTCAAAAGCTTCGGACTTATGTTTCAACAGGAACATATGGCTGAATCTTGAGAGATTATCAGAGAATGTAATGAAGTATAAAGAACCGGTCTTGGCATATACAAACAGGGGATCTGCATACATCAACATGTATCATCCCAAGAGTTCACTAACTCTTTCTCTGTTTCCAGTAAACAGAGCTATGGTCATCTTATCTCTGTGACATGACTGGCAAGTTACACAAGATGTAAATTCAAACTGATTTAAATATGTATCTTAAATGTAACTTAAGCTGGTCGGGTCACATTGATATGACCTAGTCTATAATACCTCAAGAAGGATTTTTTCATTTCTGAACTCTTCCTCTTGTGTGTGTTCCGTATATTAGGAACTGTAGTTTGATTTAGAACGCCAATGCTTTTAGATAACGTGCCTGAACCGATCAACTTTTGATAAAGGAAATGTTCAAAACATTATCCAACAATACAAAATTATATCCTTCTTTACTAATAAAGAGACTGATATGATTTTGTATATCAGGTTCAGTATCTAATGACATTCATTCAGAATCAATGTACTGGTCATACAGGGTGACAGTGACCAACAGACTTGGCTGCAACACTTGCCCCGTTTTCTGTCTCATGAAACTTATCACCCGTTCTCAGTTCTCTACCTTTCTGTAGCCCTATGTAACATATTACATATCTGGGATCATGATCCGGTATCAAATGCCCAGGACGTAGAGGACACAGAGAAACAGTTCTTTGTAATGTACTGTAACACCTTAGGATGTGTTAGTGACTAATTATATTTAAGTAATGAGTTATTAAAAAAAAGTTTACCAAATTGTGTTTCAAATATTTTTCCTAATTTAATAAATATTTTTCTAAAATTTTCCTAGGCTTGCACACACATGTGCATGTAAACTAGGGTTTTTAAAATGAGTTATTACCATGATGAGTGACCATGGTGGGTTAATCTTGAGGATTAAGTCTTTTGGGTTTTTAATTAAGTTTAATTAGTTAAGTAATAGTTGCTTTTATTTGAAATTTTTAAGGGGGTTGACTTGGTGAGAAAGAGAGAGAGAGTGCATCATGGCTTAAGCCATGCTTGCAATTAATGAGGAGAGAGAAAGGAGGGGTTGACATTGGGGTAATGATTCCTCTCATTTGTTTTGTTTCCTTTCTCTCAACCTCACTCTCTCACACACACACACACACTTACCTCACAGAAGCAGCAGTAGCAAGCACCCACAGCAGCAGCAGCAGCAAGCAAGCAGCACAGCAGCAACAAGCCACAGCAGCAGCAAGCAGCAGCAGCCACAGTGAGAGCAGCAGCAGCCCCAGCTTCGACTGCAGCCCCTTCACTTCATCTTCTTCCTCCAGCTCCCTAGGGTCGATTGTGATGTATATTTCTTTAACTTACTCCCTAGTTTGCTTGGTTAGAGTAGTTTCGCTTCGGTTAGTGGGTTTTGATGCGTTTTAATGCGATATGAGGTGTTTAGTGGGAACCTTGAGCTAGTGTTGTGTGTTTTGGTTTCTGTAGGATGTTAGAGGGTTGTTGGGACCATATGAACCTAGCTTAACCCCCAATTGCACTAAAATACCACCAGTTCCCGAATCGATGCAAATTCTTCGTTTTTATGCAAAACTGAGTTTTCTGGAAACTGCTATTGATCCGGTGAGTTCAGAATAAAATTGAGAGTACTGAAGTATAGTAATTAGGTGCTGATACCCTAGATAGAACCCGACCCCCTAATTCCTTCATGTGGCCGCCAATTATTCCGTTCTGGCCGCAATTTGCGGTCAGATGGGTAGGGTTTGGGTTGGGGTTTGGTCCTATAGGTGTCTGCTAATGTGTGGAGTGTTGTGATATATATATTTTTGTAAGTTAAGTTCTGTATAAAAATCTGGGACTAAATACCTGTTTTTCTCGTATTTTCTAAACCTTCGCGACACGCGTGATACGTGTGTGAATTAGGTGTTTCTGCGTATCGCGACGCGTCAGGGTAGTTTCAGGCGCGAGATCACACGTTTTAGCGTATCGCACACACGCGCGATTGGTTTGCGACACGGGTTTCTAGTTGGACCCTAATATCACGTTTTTGGTGAAATTGAGCTTATGTGTGATATATGTTATGTGATTCTAGGTTCGCAGGCGAGTGAGACGGACGCTGCGAAGAAGGGCAAGCAAGTCGTCGGCTACACTTAGCGCGAGACTTCGGTGAGTAGATTTAACATCTACGGGGATATCGCCCGCATGGCGTTATGCGTCAGGGCTGATAGGACCTTATTATTATATGTTGCATTTACCTCATGTACTGTCATTGCATATTGCATTCCCTGCTGTATGTATGCCTAGAATTGATAGAACACCGCACTATTACTAACGGTTCATGTTGCACAAGCACTGATCTGCATGCTACACACACACCGTTAGTAATTGCCATGATACACTCACTGTAGAACTGCTATGATTATATTGTTGTAGTTCATTTCATATATGATTCGATATGACTTTCATGGGAATTGGGAGCCGTATGATATCTTTAAAAACGGAAACTAATTTTAATGGCGGTTTTCCCTTATACCTATATCATGGATTGATGTACATGGCACATCGCCTTGGATTACTTCTTGGTGTTGGATTTTCATGTGATTTCTGGTTTTGAGGACCGTAGGAATTTTTAAGAAAAGATGCACTATTTGAAAACCCGGTTCCTCGTGATATGATATTTTGGTGCGTCCACCACGGGTTTTCTCAGTGCTGAGACGTGTGCTTGAAACCCGATTCGAGGAGATGGATGATCCGTTTGCGGGTTCGTGGTGGGCCCGGTATGGTACCCCGGGGCGAGAACGGTTTCACTGTGCAGTAGACGGTGAGCCCGGCGGAGGGACCACTACCTACCGGTGATTGGTTGGACCTGGCAGTTGTCCGGAGGATACTGACCAGAGTCGAGAGATGGATGCGGGATGATCTGTACTGCCGGGGCCGAGGGCCGACACCGCAGACGGACCCCGTGGGCTGATCCGGACTGACGGAGCCCGGTATATAAGGATTTGCGTGTCAATGCTGGACACGAGCATTTTATGATGTTTTGGGTGCCGATGTTGGGCACTCGTGATTTCTCAGAGGTTTATAGGATTTGAGGGCCGATGGGTGTGCCGGCGCCTGCGTTATTTGGGATTTGGGTGCAGTTTTGGGCCCCGATTGTTTTCCACGTTGATATCCCGTGTAGATGTTGTTTATCCCATGCTCAGCATTGATTACCATATATCTCATCCTGTAGTTATTTTACCTGATAGAGCATCTGCATGATTATTGCACATACTGCTTATCACGCATGGATATTATCTGCTGGCATTTGTTAGAGCCGCGCTGTATGTGCATGCTCGCGATTACCTTTATATGTTATCTCTATTTACGAGTTGGCAACTCACCCCCCCGTTGTGCCACAGTATTTGCAGGTTGCCCTCAGCATAGTCGCGGCGGGCTGTCTTTTGCATCTTTTGGCTACGGATACCACTACAGTTGCGGTGAGAGCTGTTTTGCATTTAGGTGGGTTGTGGTATTCTGAATACTTATATTGTATTCCTTTTGTATCTAGTACTGTCCATCTACCATTTATGTACTGGACTTAGATACTGCGTGAGGACGATGATATATATTTTGTATTCTGGTGTCGAGCTCGCAGGAGCCGACTGTTTTTATGTGCAGTTTATATTCTGTGATGTCCACTTATTGTTTATTCTTCGCTACGGCGTCGTATATTACTCTTGTGATGTTGGTTTCCGCCGTTGGGCATGATTGTTCCCGTTTGGGGATGTTTCATTTCATTACATTTCATTTCACTTATATCATGTTTTGTACCCGATCTCGGGGCTACTTTTACAAAGGAAATGCTGCCAAAATTATTCAAATGATTAAGTAACTTTAAAAGGAACTTATTGAATTATTTAAGGTTTTCTAAAAGCTTTAACTAAATGTTTTCAACACTCACTATTTTTAAATGGTTTTGATTTCTGGGCTCGGCTTACTTAGTCGCGTTACGCCTGTAGACGTAGCGTGGTTAAGTGCCGGTCACGAGTCGAAATACTTGGGTCGTGACAAAGTTGGTATCAGAGCGTAGGTTTTACCTTCGGAGTGTAGGATGACCCTGGTATGATGGAGTAGGTAGCTGCAGCAGGGTAGCGTAGCGTGTGTATGTTCCGCGGCATACTCACGACACGGTACTCCGCCTACGCGACCTTAGGACTTGTTGATTTAAATTCCTTCTTGAATACATACATTCCTGCGATTCGATTTCCAGGTTCTTATCGAATCCTAATTTTGCATTTAGCCATTATGCCGCCAAAGACTACAAGGGCGCAGAGAGCGGCCACGAGGGCCGAGATTCGAGTTGACTCGTCCGAGACGAGGACTGATCCGGGCAGTACACCGGTTGTACCCGAGCAGGCTGTTCCTGCCGTGACAGATCAGATCGCCACACTAGGGGCTGGTATGCAGGAGATGCGCCAGACGGTGGGATCTAGCATGCAGGAGATGCGCCAGATGATAGGATCGCTAGTTGAGACGCTTCGAGCGCAGCGACCAGAGGTAGCTCCACCAGTTCTAGAGACCGCGATGGTACCTACCGCACAGCTAGTTGCCCATGCAGCCACGGAGGTGATTACAGTATCGCTATCAGAGTTCATGAGGCTGAAGCCTCCGGTCTTCACAGGCACCGATACAGCCGAGGACCCACAGTCTTTCATCGACAGGATGGCCCGGATATGCCGTTCCCACAGATGCGCAGATACGAGATGGGTTGAGTTCGTGAGCTTTCGCCTGGAAGGTCTTGCGCAGAAGTGGTGTGATTCGGTTGAGAAGGGCAGAGCAGCCGGTCTTCCTCCTATGACCTGGACAGAGTTTGTGACAGTATTTCTAGCCCGTTTCCTTCCCCGGAGTGTTAGGGATGCCCGAGCACGCAGATTTGAGTCCTTGCGCCAGACGCCAGGGATGACATTGGCAGAGTATGACGTGCTGTTTACCGAGCTAGCAGTTTATGCCCCGTATTTAGTGGCTACCGAGGAGTTGCGAGTCAAGAGATTTGTCCGAGGCTTGCTTACGCCACTATTCCTTGCTATCAGCGCGCAGCATTATGAGACATACGCAGCAGCAGTAGATGCGGCATTATTAGTTGAGGAGCGCCTTGCTGAGACTTCGGCAGTTCCAGAGCCGAAGAGAGTTCGTGTAGATACGTCAGTGCCGAGACGGCCTTTCCGCCGTCGTGACAGGCACCTTGCAGGTGGCAGAGATTCGAGACGAGGCCGATTGTTTAGCTCCTACCCCCAGGAGGGTCAGCGACCGTCATCGGGATGTTACCGTTGCGGGAGTTCTTTTCATCGTGTGCGAGATTGTCCTGAGGTACCCTGGAGTGGGGCGGCAGCACCACATGTTACATTACCACCTTCACCACCCCAGAGGGCGTTGCCTATCGTACCTACCGTTGCTCCACGCCAGACTCATACACAACGAGGTCATGGGCGTAGAGGAGTTGCTCAGAGAGGACGAGATGACCGAGGCAGAGGGCAGTCAGTCGTAGGTGGTGGACAGGCGAGGGTTTTTGCTTTGACGCATCAGGACGCGCAGGCGTCTAATGCGGTGGTTTCAGGTATCCTTCCTATATGTACAGTTGATGCACACGTATTGTTTGATCCCGGATCCACGCACTCGTACGTATCCACACACTTCGTACCGAGTTTGGGTAGAGAGTCCGGTTTGCTTGATCAGCCGCTTGTTGTGACCACTCCTGTGGGAGAGTCGTTTGTTGCTAGGCACGTGTTCCGATCCTGTACCGTCTGCATTGGCGAGAGGGAGTTGCCTGTCGACTTGATCCTTCTTGAGATGTTGGACTTCGACGTTCTTTTGGGCATGGATTGGTTAGCCACGTGCTATGCTTCTGTGGACTGCCGTGAGAAGACAGTTAGATTCTGTTTTCCCGGCGAGTCGGTGTTTGTTGTGTTGGGGGACTATGGTGCCGCCCCTCACAGTGTGATTTCGTCTTTTCGCGCTGGACAGCTTTTGAGGAAGGGATGTCAGGGATTTCTCGCCTATGTTTGCGATGCTAGTGCTACACAGGTTCCATTGGATCAGGTTCCGGTTGTTGGCGAGTTCCCTGATGTGTTCCCTGACGAGCTTCCTGGGCTACCGCCCTAGCGCGACATTTCTTTCTGTATTGATTTGGTTCCTGGCACGGGGCCTGTTTCCATACCGCCTTATCGGATGGCCCCGGCGGAACTTCGAGAGTTGAAGGGTCAGTTGCAAGATTTGCTGGATAAGGGACTTATTCGTCCCAGTGTTTCTCCTTAGGGTGCTCCAGTCCTATTCGTCAAGAAGAAGGACGGCAGTTTGCGTCTGTGTATCGACTACCGGCAGCTGAACAGGGTGACAGTGCGGAACAGGTATCATTTGCCGCGCATCGACGATTTGTTCGACCAGCTTCAGGGGGCAGGGCACTTTTCGAGGATCGATTTACGATCGGGCTATCATCAGCTGCGGGTTCGACAGGAGGACATTTCCAGGACCGCTTTCCGTACGCGCTACGGCCATTATGAGTTTTTGGTGATGTCGTTCGGACTCACCAATGCGCCAGCAACATTCATGGACTTGATGAACCGTATTTTCCGGCCATATTTGGATCTGTTCATTATAGTGTTCATTGACGATATCTTGGTGTATTCCCGGAGTAGTGAGGAGCACGAGCATCACCTGCGGATTACACTGCAGACTTTGAAGGAGCACCAGCTTTATGCGAAATTCTCCAAATGTGCTTTTTGACTGGACCGCGTAGACTTCTTGGGGCATATGATTTCACGAGACGGTATATGTGTAGACCCGAGGAAGATCGAGGCCGTTCAGCGTTGGCCCAGACCCACATCGGTTACTGAGATTCGCAGCTTTTTGGGGTTGGCCGGTTACTACAGGCGATTTGTTCAGGACTTCTCCAGTATCGCTACCCCTTTGACCGGGTTGACCCGGAAGGGAGTCCCTTTCGATTGGACGGAGGAGTGCGAGCACAGTTTTCAGCAGTTGTGGACTCGGCTGACGACGGCACCGGTATTATCATTACCTTCAGGCTCAGGCGGGTTTGTGGTCTATTGTGATGCCTCTCGAGTGGGGCTAGGATGCGTTTTGATGCAGCACGATAGGGTGATCGCGTATGCTTCGCGACAATTGAAGAAACATGAACAAAACTACCCTACTCATGACTTGGAGATGGTTGCATTGGTCTTTGCACTTAAGATCTGGCGACATTACCTATACGGCGAGTCGTGCCAGATATTCACGGATCACAAGAGTCTAAAATATATATTCCAGCAGCGGGACCTGAACCTTCGACAGCGCCGATGGATGGAGTTAGTGAAGGATTATGACTGCGAGATCTTGTACCACCCGGGCAAGGCGAATGTAGTGGCGGATGCGTTGAGCAGGAGGCCCAGGGGTAGTCTATCTTATTTGAGCGCGGTTCGGGGACAGTCGTCGGCAGATTGGCAGATATTATGCGACAGCCGAGTATAGTTCGAGTTTACGCCGATTGGAGGACAGATCGTGCATGTTCGTGCACGCCCACAGTTACTTGACCGTATACATGAGGCACAGCGCAGTGATGACCGATGTTCGGAGATCATGGCACAGATTGGACAGGGCCGATTTTCCTAGTTCGTGATCGATGATCAGGGGGCCCTACGATTTAGAGTTAGACTGTGCGTACCAGATGCTGAGGGACTGAGGCGCGAGATTCTCGAGGAGGCACATCGATCGGTATACAGCGTCCAACCCGGTTCCACCAAGATGTATCATGATATGATAGATGTTTATTGGTGGGACAGAATGAAGAGGGACATCGCAGATTTTGTGTCGAGATGCCTGACTTGTCAGCAAGTCAAGGCTGAGCACCAGAGGCCCGCGGGAGAGCTACAGCTGTTACCCATTCCGGAGTGGAAATGGGAGCAGATTTCGATGGATTTCGTTGTGGGTCTACCCAGGACTAGTCGAGGGTATGACTCCATCTGGGTGATCGTGGATCGTTTGACGAAGGCGGCTCACTTCCTACCAGTGAAGACGACTTTCGGATTTACTCAGTATGCCCAGATCTACATCGACGAGATTGTGCAACTACACGGGGTCCCGACATGTATTGTGTCCGACAGAGGCACCCAGTTTACCAGCCGATTATGGCAGCGGCTTCAGGAGGCTTTGTGCACTCGCTTGAGTTTTAGTACAGCATTTCATCCGCAGACCGACGGACAGTCAGAGCGGACAATTCAGACTCTCGAGGACATGCTCAGAGCGTGTGTATTAGATTTCGGAGGTAGCTGGGATCATCACTTACCCTTGGTAGAGTTCTTCTACAATAACAGCTACCAGGAGACCATTCAGATGGCACCGTTTGAGGCTCTCTATGGGAGAAGATGCAGATCGCCCGCCTGTTGGACAGAGCTCAGTGAGGGCAGTATCTTAGGGCCACAGATTGTTGAGGAGACGACCGTGAAGATCCAGTTGATTCGCGATAGGATGAGAGCAGCGCAGAGTAGGCAGAGATCTTATGCGGACCGTCGGCGGCGCAGGCTTGAGTTTTCTGTTGGTGACCATGTTTTCTTGAGGGTCTCCCCTATGAAAGGTGTGATGAGGTTTGGGAAGAAGGGAAAGCTCAGTCCCAGATATATGGGCCCCTTCGAGATCCTCGAGCGTATTGGTTCAGTAGCATACCGATTAGCCCTTCCGCCCTGTTTTCCAGATGTGCACCCCGTATTTCACGTTTCGATGCTCCGTAGATATCTTCATGATCCTTCGCATGCGATTCAGCACCCGACGATCCAGCTTGAGCGCGACCTTTCCTATGCAGAGAAGCCGGTGATGATCTTGGATCGACAAGTGAAGAAATTGAGATCGAAGGACATCGCATCAGTTAAGGTACTTTGGCGTGGTCAGAACCGTGAGGAGGTCACTTGGGAGACCGAAAGCGAGATGATGAAGACCTATCCCCATCTTTTCAAAGGTACGTGTAGTTAGATTTTGAAATTCTGGGACGAATTTCTTTAAGGGGGAGAGATTGTAACACCTTAGGATGTGTTAGTGACTAATTATATTTAAGTAATGAGTTATTAACAAAAAGTTTACCAAATTGTGTTTCAAATATTTTTCCTAATTTAATAAATATTTTTCTAAAATTTTCCTAGGCTTGCACACACATGTGCATGTAAACTAGGGTTTTTAAAATGAGTTATTACCATGATGAGTGACCAAGGTGGGTTAATCTTGAGGATTAAGTCTTTTGGGTTTTTATTTAAGTTTAATTAGTTAAGTAATAGTTGCTTTTATTTGAAATTGTTAAGGGGGTTGACTTGGTGAGAGAGAGAGAGAGAGTGCATCATGGCTTAAGCCATGCTTGCAATTAATGAGGAGAGAGAGAGGAGGGGTTGACATTGGGGTAATGATTCCTCTCATTTGTTTTGTTTCCTTTCTCTCAACCTCACTCTCTCACACACACACACAGACACTTACCTCACAGAAGCAGCAGCAGCAAGCACCCACAGCAGCAGCAACAACAAGCAAGCAGCACAGCAGCAACAAGCCACAGCAGCAAGCAGCAGCAGCAACAATGAGAGCAGCAGCAGCCCCAGCTTCGACTGCAGCCCCTTCCTTTCGCTTCATCTTCTTCCTCCAGCTCCCTAGGGTTGATTGTGAGGTATATTTCGTTAACTTACTCCCTAGTTTGCTTGTTTAGAGTAGTTTCGCTTCGGTTAGTGAGTTTTGATGCGTTTTAATGCGATATGAGGTGTTTAGTGGGAACCTTGAGCTAGTGTTGTGTGTTTTGGTTTCTGTAGGATGTTAGAGGGTTGTTGGGACCATATGAACCTAGCTTAACCCCCAATTGCACTAAAATACCACCAGTTCCCTAATCGATGCAAATTCTTCGTTTTTATGCAAAACTGAGTTTTCTGGAAACTGCTATTGATCCGGTGAGTTCAGAATAAAATTGAGAGTACTGAAGTATAGTAATTAGGTGCTGATACCCTAGATAGAACCCGACCCCCTAATTCCTTCATGTGGCCGCCAATTATTCCGTTCTGGCCGCAATTTGCGGCCAGATGGGTAGGGTTTGGGTTGGGGTTTGGTCCTATAGGTGTCTGCTAATGTGTGGAGTGTTGTGATATATATATTTTTGTAAGTTAAGTTCTGTATAAAAATCTGGGACTAAATACCTGTTTTTCTCGTATTTTCAAAACCTTCGCGACACGCGTGATACGTGTGTGAATTAGGGGTTTCTGCGTATCGCGACGCGTCAGGGTAGTTTCAGGCGCGTGATCACACGTTTTAGCGTATCGCACACACGCGCGATTGGTTTGCGACACGGGTTTCTAGTTGGACCCTAATATCACGTTTTTGGTGAAATTGAGCTTATGTGTGATATATGTTATGTGATTCTAGGTTCGCAGGCGAGTGAGACGGACGCTGCGAAGAAGGGCAAGCATGTCGTCGGCTACACTTAGCGCGAGACTTCGGTGAGTAGATTTAACATCTACGGGGATATCGCCCGCATGGCGTTATGCGTCAGGGCTGATAGGACCTTATTATTATATGTTGCATTTACCTCATGTACTGTCATTGCATATAGCATTCCCTGCTGTATGTATGCCTAGAATTGATAGAACACCGCACTATTACTAACGGTTCATGTTGCACGAACACTGATCTGCATGCTACACACACACCGTTAGTAATTGCCATGACACACTCACTGTAGAACTGCCATGATTATATTGCTGTAGTTCATTTCATATATGATTCGATATGGCTTTCATGGGAATTGGGAGCCGCATGATATCTTCAAAAACGGAAACTAATTTTAAAGTCGGTTTTCCCTTATACCTATATCATGGACTGATGTACATGGCACATCACCTTGGATTACTTCTTGGTGTTGGATTTTCAAGTGATTTCTGGTTTTGAGGACTGTGGGATTTTTTAAGAAAAGATGCATTATTTGAAAACCCGGTTCATCGTGATATGATATTTTGGTGCGTCCACCACGCGTTTTCTCGGTGCTGAGACGTGTGCTTGAAACCCGATTCGAGGAGATGGATGATCCGTTTGCGGGTTCGTGGTGGGCCCGGTATGGTACCCCGGGGCGAGAACGGTTTCGCTGTGCAGTAGACGGTGAGCCCGGCGGAGGGACCACTACCTACCGGTGATTGGTTGGACCTGGCAGTTGTCCGGAGGATACTGACCAGAGTCGAGAGATGGATGCGGGATGATCTGTACTGCCGGGGCCGAGGGCCGACACCGCAGACGGACCCCGTGGGCTGATCCAGACTGACAGAGCCCGGTATATGAGGATTTGCGTGTCGATGCTGGACACGAGCATTTTATGATGTTTTGGGTGCCGATGTTGGGCACTCGTGATTTCTCAGAGGTTTACAGGATTTGAAGGCTGATGGGTGTGCCGGCGCCTGAGTTATTTGGGATTTGGGTGCAGTTGTGGGCCCCGATTGTTTTCCATGTTGATATCTCGTGTAGATGTTGTTTATCCCATGCTCAGCATTGATTACCATATATCTCATCCTGTAGTTATTTTACCTGATAGAGCATCTGCATGATTATTGCACATACTGCTTATCACGCATGGATATTATCTACTGGCATTTGTTAGAGCCGCGCTGTATGTTCATGCTCGCGATTACCTTTATATGTTATCTCTATTCACGAGTTGGCAACTCACCCCCCCGTTGTGCCACAGTATTTGCAGGTTGCCCTCAGCATAGTCGCGGCAGGCTGTCTTTTGCATCTTTTGGCTACGGATACCACTACAGTTGCGGTGAGAGCTGTTTTGCATTTAGGTGGGTTGTGGTATTCTGAGTACTTATATTGTATTCCTTTTGTATCTAGTACTCTCCATCTACCATTTATGTACTGGACTTAGATACTACGTGAGGACGATGATGTATATTTTATATTCTGGTGTCGAGCTCGTAGGAGCCGACTGTTTTTATGTGCAGTTTATATTCTGTGATGTTCACTTATTGTTTATTCTTCGCTACGGCGTCGTATATTACTCTTGTGATGTTGGTTTCCGCCGTTGGGCGTGATTGTTCCCGTTTGGGGATGTTTCATTTCATTACATTTCATTTCACTTATATCCTGTTTTGTACCCGATCTCGGGGCTACTTTTACAAAGGAAATGCTGCCAAAATTATTCAAATGATTAAGTAACTTTAAAAGGAACTTATTGAATTATTTAAGGTTTTCTAAAAGCTTTAACTAAATGTTTTCAACACTCACTATTTTTAAATGGTTTTGATTTCTGGGTTCGGCTTACTTAGTCGCGTTACACCTGTAGACGTAGCGTGGTTAAGTGCCGGTCACGAGTCGAAATACTTGGGTCGTGACATGTACACACCCGAAGAAGATGCATCTCATGCACTTTCTTCGTTTGGGCGGCATGGGAATCCTGGTATTCCCCTATTTCCTGCTCGGTCTTATAACAATTATAAGTTAGAGCGGGACCAACGTTCCCCAGCTCAGTATAACAAGCGGGTTCGATCAATACATCCATATTATTATCTTGATTAAGGCGTGATATGGTCGCTACCTGGAGAGAGTGAAAAGAAAACACTCTGCGTGCGCTCTAGCAAGATTAGATTGGTTATATATTTTATCTAATCAGGATGGCTTCCACTGTTTTTTATCAAATCTTCCTTCAAACCTTAAAAGGAAAGACTAGCCGGGATTAATTACACTCTACAAGTTCGCCAATCTTTCAGCCAGGCCAGTGTCGGTACTTTGAGGGAGGTTCCTCGCGCTTTCGCACGGACCTAATTAAAGTAAACCTCGTTTTCCCAGAGGCGTAACCCCGTTGACACCTTTCTAGACACCTACTTGATCAGCTAATTGCAAAGTGCAAAACTCTCGCAGGAGTAACAATTACTCGCAGTGGGTATCGGGATCCAACTATCATATAGAAGGTATGCAATCTCATTGCAAATTTCAACACTTGAAACTCTCGATAAAGGTTTTTACCCCTCGCACCTATGACCTTAACTATGGTCAACAAATCATAAGTACTAGTCAAGTTCTACCCGTCATTTCGTGATTAATTAGACCCACCCACATGACCTTTAACTAAGGTCAACAAAGTCACACGACTGTCCTAACTAATCGCATCATATGCGGTGTAGGAAGACATCACTTAGCTACCGTATACTGTGCCTTGACTATGGTCAACAAACACAGCACGAATACTAAGTACTCTACTTCCTAAAATGACGGAGGGATGCGAATGGTTTTTATGAAAACCTTTAACCCTTTGAACTTGATCTCGTTGCGGAATCAAATGGTTTTTAAATGGAATGTTTTTGAGGCTTTTCTAGTTTTGCTAAAGGGGTCACTCCCAGTGAAGGGATCGTCGGCCCTTTGCTCATCGAATAAGGTGCATGATATATCATATATACCGCCGTGCAAAGCAGAAACTATAGAAGCAATCAAAAGACAAACCGAGGGTTGTAGCATCTGCCGGTTATTGCTAAAGGAGTCACTCCCGGTGAAGGGATCTCGGTCATTTCCCTATCGAATAAGGTGCAGGATGTTCTACAAGGAACACCGCGATGCAAAGCAAGAACTGTAGCTACCTGTTTTTATGAAATTCGATTCCACAACATCTTTTAGGTTTATTTTCTTTCATTAATCTCATTAATGAATGTCCCATCATTTAAGTCCACCTAAACATCACAGATAAATATAACGTATGCTTATGCCATCCGCATTCGCCTCGATGTCCCCTCGTGCACCGTTAGGTTAGGTAACTAACGGCAGAGCGGGGCAGGGCTAGCGCGGGTGTAAAACATAAGCAACGTCTATATAATATATCATATATACTATATACTATATCTATCTGAACACATCACATGATCACATCACAGATAACGCAGCAGAAAATATCATATGAAATATTGGATATACTAGGACGTCCGTGTTTTTAATACGAGCCAGTATAAAACACGGATTCCACGGTCGCGATGAATAGCCAATCCCACACCCCTAGACCCCTACGAGAGCGGCAAGCAACCCTACCAATTCGAGAGTTAGGAGACCCGGACTCGACTCCTCGAGTTGGTCTCCCACTGGACTCTAGAACCCGGTTACTTGTGCTCCCCTCCTTGGGTCTATCCTAATGCGGAAAAGTAAATAATATACAAAAGGTGACATCTTCCGCAACCTGGAAGTGCCCCAATAAAAGAATATTACATACAATTTATTACATGAATGAAAATGAAAAACACTCATCTCACATAAAAAAAACCCGGCTATTCAAACACGACGATCCAATATAACATATCCAGCAACACATAACATCACATGTCATCAACGTAAGTAAATATGCGCATCCCAATTGTCGTTAACATATAGCAACGAAACCGGCGATGTCATATATTACACTTACGGTCACAGAAAAGAAACTGTAAAACTACAACAGTTGGAATTCACAACCTTTAGACATCGCATGCGTAACCATCTGAATTCCTTAGACATCACATGCCTAACAATTATAAACCCCGCATTTTAGTCTCATTATCGAAAACTCTTTTCAATATCAAGTCGGGCAATTCAACAAGATTCCCGACATCCTGACCGAATGCTCGTCGTAAACTTTAGTAGACGGCCGCACCCCCGATACCTTCGACGAAGTGCACTAAGGCGAAACACCGCTGCTGCGAGCACCCGAACGGATGCTTTCGGCGACGGGGTTCTCCTACAGTCTCTTGGTCGGGGCTATGGGGTGTAGCTGTCTATTAAGTTTAACAGCGAGTATCCGTGTAATCAACATGATTGCGACGGACTTTTGATCACATCAAAATCCCGTGGCAACCAATCAAGTGAGACTAAAGTGCTATGTTTATAACATTCAAATTAGCTATCTCATAACTACATGTGGATTCCAAATATTGTATCACATTCCGGATAAATAGAAAATGTTAAACTTTCCGATCGAACATTCAAACACCCAAGTTTTCCCAAACAGCTCAACGCTTGAAATAAGTTTAAAAACATTCACTTCATGCCACAGTACCAACGGTGCAGCCGTAGAAGGGTCAAGCCAACGCCTCACATCTGGCACGCCGTACTGCCCCAAACCCTAAGGTTCAAAGGGCAGTTCAAGACGGCCACATAATCGAGTTAAGGTTTGTTGTCTTCTAGAAGGTCCATCGCGTTACTTGCACTACTCAGACGTCCTTAACCTACGGGAAAATCCAACACTTGGAAATTTCCCGGCAGGGAAAAAAGTGGGTATTTATATCCGGTCGAACCTTTTAACATATTCTAAATTATCCGGAAAAACACACAGACAAAATTAGACAATCCGATCGAATCTACGAACTCCCAATACAACCCAGAAAACTCAACTCTTGAGTGCAATTTAAAAATTCCCAGAAAATACAGCACTAACAGATAGGAATTACAGTGCAATTTTCAAAAAGTAATGTGACTATATTGCCGCGGAACCGCCGCACGAGCCATGCTCGTGCCGCGTTTCCGCGGCGCTTTAGTCGATTCACACGTGTTGCACAGTAATCCCTAAAAAACCCTGCTGATTTTTCTGCATATTTTTAATTCACAAAAATCCACGATTTCAAAAAATGTACAGAGGATGGTTTTGGAATAGGGTTTCGGGTTCGATCGGGTTTCTAACATCGTCTACTTATCGCCTAAGGCTCTAGCTAGGCTCTGATACCACTGTAGGGTTCCTAGGCATACCCATGAGGTTCTACAACTGATCAATCATGTCCAATTCAGAAATTTCATGTGCCAAAGAACCCTAAACTAGATCGTTACTAGAGGTAAAGGCGAAACAATAAGCAAGTTAACAACTTAACTAAAAAGTGAAAGGGACAACAACCTTTGTAGATCCGGTCCTCCACTTCCTTAGCTCCGTGATGATGTCCCTTCGCTGCGATCATCAGATCCCGGATTCTAGCGTCACCTTCATCGGAGAAATGGGCGGGCTAGGTCGTCGACTTCGATGCCGAAGATGATCTACGTCGAGGCAACTCAAGATCAAGCTCCATCTTCACTTGGTCATAAAACTTGTGAAGATAACACACTCTACTACTTGGCAAGTGGTAGAGGATGAAGAAATAGAAAGTGGGTTCACTTTGGATTTGGATTTCTCACTCTTTTGATCATGGCACCAATGGAGGTAGCAATGTTTCTTCTTTTTGAAGAAGAAGAAGAAGAAAAAGAATATGATAAGCATAATAAAATCAATTGATTAATAACAATAAATCAAGTGATCTTATCATAATGCAACCATGGATGGGGCTAACATATGTAGAGAATAAACTAGGGTTTAGGTAAATGGTTAGGGTTAAGGAAAGAAACAAAATGGCCAAAGCTTTTCAAAGCTTCATGAAGCTTCAACTAAAAACCAAAAGAAGCCACCATTTTATTTATTGCCCAAAAATAAATAAAATGAATAAATAATTAAGAAAAAGATAACAAAAGCCTAACCATTAACCTAAACATGGTTCAAAGTAAACACACACCCAAGTTTGCATGTATCATCAAACATGATACAATCAAGTGCACAAAAATATATCACATATACTACTTGTGCACATCAAGTGAGAAAATCAATCTTAAGTGAACAAATACTAGTTAATGTAAAGTAATATATCAAATATATAATTATACATTAAATCATTAAATCAACACTTGATTTAATGATCCGGTCATATTGCATATAACCGACTAATATCTAGTGTATCAATGTATCGAATCAACACTTGATTCGGTAACCCGACTATATCTTATATAACCGTCCGATGATACAAATCGCGAGAATAGAATCCAGTATGACATACTGGTATTATTCTCGGTCCCGCACATATCTCATATGCGCTCCTATTTTGTTTCGCTTGAGCCAGGAAACCTCTGTGTAGGACTCTAAAGACTCGTCAATACGCCGGCAGCAGGTGATGATCATATCAAGCACCCACAAGCCGCAAGCGGTCTGCTAAACGTAACGGCCACCCGGGTATTGAGCGATCAGAAGATCAACGAGCAAGCCCGCTCACACTCCAGTGAATCCAACCAGTAACACTTACCGTACAGTCCGGTCTGTTCGTCTGATATGTCGCATATCTCGCCTAGGGGTGGTAAACGTCAGACCCCAGTAGCTTGATAAGTCATGCCGATGTAAGGTCCATAACAAGCATGAAACCACTGATAACACTTACCAGTAAATCAGTGCAACCCTGGACAGGGATTTCCAGTTATGGCCAGTCGAGCATAGCGCAATATAAACCCCCAATACCGGGAGAGACGAATCCCCTCCTATCGCTCATTGCCTTCATGTGAATCGGGAATGTACCCAAAGACCACCAGTTTGCACGACTCAGTAGATCCGTGGTAGGGTGGAAATCAAAGCACAGTGGGAGACACACAAGACTCTATGACGATCTCGGGTCAACAGACTAAGCTGTACCAGTGTGACCAGAGAACTGCCATCTGACGTGAGGTATAATACCATCTGGGAGTTCTCGGCGAGTCCGTTCAGTGTACCCAGTCATCACTGAGCACCCGCATACCATCTCTGATGTCAAACACCAATGGATATGGGATCATCCATCGCCCATCACATGGGTCGAGAAGATATACGCTAGTCTACTCTGGAATATGGATGCCCCGTCTCGATATTCCCATGACTAGGAACATTGATGGATGTACTCATTGACTACCCAGGCCCCACTAGTATGAACTACATCATAGTCCTGGAAGTCGAGCACACATCCCAAGGGCTTTATCAACATGTAATAGAGAGACAGCATGTATACATGTTAAGATAAAGAGCAACCAGATAGCGTACTATCATGTCGAGCAAGAAAGTCCTACCTATATATGTCCCAGCATCCACTACAATATACATCCAATGTACAGTAATAGCCTCTAGGGCTTACATATAACTAACATCCATGCGCTTGCTTGTCGTCTCGAAGTCCACTTGGGGTACCTACATGTCACTGTAAGTCGATGTACAACACCCCACGACTTGTGGGGAGGCGGAATAATGTAAAACGATCTTGTTTTAGGCATAAACATCGACTAACCGAGAATCTTTGCTAAACTATAACTAACAAAAAAATATAGAAGAGTTAACTACTATGATAAGTGATTATACTTAAAGAACCGTGTCCTTCATCTTGTCGTTCTCTACGTCTTCTCCGGCCTTCTCTATGTAGTAGATGATCCACCCGAGAGCTTTACTACAAGCTTCACCTCTAACTTGAGGTAACTAGGTTTCTTAAATCGCTAATCTAAGAAACCTAGGTGATATAGAGAATGGTTAAGGATTAAGTAGTCTATTCTAATCCTTGGTCTCAACACATGAGAGGGGAGGATTAGGGTTTGAAGAGAGAGAGCTTGAGGCGAGAGAAAGTGAGCAAGAGAATGAGATGAGATAATGATCTATCATAATATATATGAAGCATTATTATTTATCCATAAAAGAAAAATAAAGGATTAACAACCATGCTTCATAAATACAAATAGGTGATTCATCTCCATGAGTCATTAAGCATTTATGATGCATTAATGACATGGATGAATCACTCAAATGACTCACTAATCTCATTTAATGCATATGCCACCTTAACCCCCAAGTCACCAACCTTCTAGAAGCTTCTCGCGTAATTACGAGAACGCCCCTCCTATCTGTGAAAACACGGAAAAACTTTAGACTGTATAAATCCAATAACCGGATACTAGAAACTGGCTTAAACCAAACCCGGCTAGTAAAAACTGTCCGGATGTCGTACGTGCGTAAACACATGTATGCGTCCGAACCCTTGTTGTAAAACCATACGACCTCTATATCGTTTCGCCTGGAGTAGGGAAACTCTCTGTGTGGGACTCTAGAGACTCGACTACTATGCTGGCAGTGGGTTTAACCACAGACCGCAAGCGGCACTAGCTGTACGTAACGGTCCCCAGGTAGATGTCGATAAAAAGGCCGATGAGGAAACCCATCCGAACTCCTACTGAGTCTGATGTGACAATCTCCGTACAGTCAGGTCTGTTCGTCTAAGACTATCGCATATCGGGCCTAGGGGCGGCAAGCGTCAGTCCCCTAATAGCGGTATAAGTCGTGTCGGAGTGAAGCCCATTACACCCTGAGAAACTACTGGAACCTACCAGCAAATCTCGCTTGACCTGGCCAGGGACTTTGCGTAATGGCTCTCTGACACAGCGCGATATCAACCCCCAATACAGGGAGAGATGAATCCTGTCTAACCGCCACTGCCTCCAAGTGCTCGGGACTGCACCCAACTGCTACCTGTTTGCACGACTCCTTTGAGCCGTGGTAAGGTAGCAATCTAAGAACAGTGGGACACACTCGAGGCGAAGTAGCAGTGTCAAGTCGGCGGACTGTGCTGTACTCATGTCACCTGGGAACTGTTAACTGACGACTGGTATAAAACCAACCAACAGTTCCCTGTGAGTCTTGTCCGGTGTACCCGTAACCTAACGAGCACCTGCATACTATCTCCACTACGACGTACTGACGGCTGTGGGACAGACCATCTCCCCAACTGGGATGAGAAGCGTACACACTAGTCTACTCCGGAGTATCGATGCCCTGTCTCGATAATCCTACGACTAGGGACCTGAATAAGGATGTGCTTGTAGACTACCCAGCCCCCACTAGTGTGACTGCCATCACAACGCTGGTAGTCAAGCAAGATCCTAAGAGCTCTATCAATACGTATACTCACATATTAAGATAGAAAAACCAAGTAGCATACTACCATGTTTAGCAAGACTGTTATATACATGTGAATATCCCAAGCTTCCATTAAGTAATATACAAACTAGTATGATACGATTCAAGCTTCCAGAGTGACAAAGATGACAGTAAGTCCGTCTCGGGTTTTGTGTTTACCCTCAACGGAGGGGCGATATGTTGGAGGAGTTCCAAGCAGGATACCATCGCAGACTCGACGATGGAGGCTGAATACATTGCTGCAAGCGATGCCGCAAAAGAGGCAGTCTGGATAAAGAAGTTCATTAGTGAACTTCAGGTGGTTCCGTCCATTGTTGACCCAATACCTTTGTATTGCGATAACAATGGGGCTATAGCTTTAGCGAAAGAACCAAGGTCCCATCAGAAATCCAGACACATCTTGAGGCGGTATCACCTGATCAGGGAGATCATTGATCGCCAGGAGATCGAGGTGCGGAGAGTGGACACAAAGGACAACACAGCGGACCCATTCACGAAGGCCTTACCCCAGACTCAGTTCGAGCGGCTGATCGAGATGATAGGTCTTCGATACGCCAGTACATGGCCTTAGTGCAAGTGGGAGATTGTTAGTGTATATGCCCTAGAGGCCATTACTGTATCATACTTGTATGTATATTACTTGATGGAAGCTTGGGATATTCACAGTTGTACAGACAATCTTGCTCAATATAGTAGTATGCTACTTGGTTTGTCTCTGCTTTAATGTGTACATGTGTGATTATTTATTATATCACCTATACGCATTAGTAGAGCCCTTAGGATCTTTTCTTGATTACCGGCGTTGTGATGGCGATCACACTCGTGGGGGCAGGGTAATCTACAAGCACATCCTTATACACGTCCCTAGTCGTAGGAGTATCGAGATAGGGCATCGATACTCCGGAGTAGACTAGCGTATGCGCTTCTCATCCCAGCACGGGAGACGGTCTGTCCCACAGCCGTCGGTACGTCGTACTTGAGATAGTATGCGGGTGCTCGTTGGGTTACGAGTACACTGGACAGGACTCGTCGGGAACTGATGGTTGGTATTATACCTATCGTCAGTTATCAGTTCCCAGGTGACATGAGTACAGCTTAGTCCGCTGACTTGACACTGTCACTTCGCCTCGAGTGTGTTCCCACTGTTCTTTGATTACTAACCTACCACGGCTCTACTGAGTCGTGCAAACAGGTAGTAGTTGGGAGCAGTCCCGAAGCACTTGGAGGAAGTGACGGTTAGACAGGATTCGTCTCTCCCGATATTGGGGGTTGACATCGCGCTGTGTCTAGGAGAGCCATTACACGAGTAGTCCCTGGCCAGGGCAAGCGAGATATACTGGTAGGTTTCCAGTGTTATCTCAGGGTGTATTGGGCTTCACTCCGACACGACTTGTACCGCTATTAGGGGACTGACGTTTACCGCCCCCCTAGGCCCGCCATGCGATGTATCAGACGAACAGACCGGACTGTACGGAGATTGTCACATACAGACTCAGTAGGAGTTCGGATGGGTTTACCTCATCGGCCTTCTTATCGACATCTACCTGGGGACCGTTACGTACAGCTAGTGCCGCTTGCGGTCTGTGGTTAAACCCACTGCCAGCGTAGTGTCGAGTCTTTAGAGTCCCACACAGAGAGTTTCCCTGCACTGAGCGAAACGTGTAGAGGCCGTATGGTTTTACGGCAGGGCTGCGATCACTTACGTACACTTGTGTGCGTATGATGTTCGGGCAGGCGGCACTAGTGGGCTTTGGTTTAAGCCGGATCCTAGTATTGCACGGATGGATTTGTTTTGTCTTCTGCGCATCCGCATTCTACGGAATGCGGATGCAGGTGTCTATGCACAGTTTTCCGGAGCGATGAAGGAGGAGGTGCCTCATTAGGGTTTTGGCAGTTGGTTCGGCCAAAACCGCTATGTGGCAGGCTCATTAGGGTTTTGACAGTTGATTCGGTCAAAACCATTTTGAGGCGGACTCATTACGGTTTTGACAGTTCGTTTGGTCAAAACCATTATGAGCCGGGGACATTATTTACTAATCCTTTTCATTGATAATTTTGTTATGGCTAATTACATTGACCATTTGACCATCTTGACTTTGTTGACCATTTGACCATAGTTGACTTGGATCTTCTTGAAAGATCTAAAGTATTCTTTGGTTTTCTTTTTCTTTTGTTATGATAATGGTCATGTCATTTGTAGCCATCAACTTTATCATGATGGGATTAGTAATGATAATGTTTTTGCATTATTGCAACCATGGTTGGGTTTTCTCTTGGTTAAGCTTTTCATTTGCTCATTCTCATTCTCTCTCTTGAAATGAGAAGCTCCATGGTTGTTAGCTAGCTCCTCCTTCTTCCTCCTCTTGATTAATCTTTTGATCTCATGTGTTGAGAGATAAAGATCCCACAAAGACAAAACCATCCATTGATCATTTCTACACAACCTAGGGCTTCTAGATTAGCAATCTCTTTGCCCTAGTTATCTCGGCTCGAGGTGGAGCTCGGTGCACATCTCTCGGGTGGATCGTCTTCGACTCAAGGAGGCCGCGGAGGTGACCAAAGTCCGGATCAACCCTCGGAGCAAGCAAGGAGAAGAACAACAAGAAGAGAAGGAGTTCAAGTTGAGTGACCAAAGTCCGGATCAACCCTTGGAGCAAGCAAGGAGAAGAACAAGAAGAGGAGAAGGATTTCAAGTTGAGGTATAACCCCTAACCGAGTAGATAAATCTCTTGTTAGGATGCTAGTGTATTGTTTAGCAAAGATCCGGCTTTTACGGTCCATGTTGCCAAGTCCAGAAAATTTTTTGTTTTACCGTTTCCGCAACCCCGAAAGTACCGGGAGAGGTAACGTGGACCTAACAGTGGTATAAGAGCCTAACTAAACACACCCTAGCATGTTAGCAAAGTATTAAGAATATCGACCGGACGAAAACCCGCAAAATTACCCCGGAAAATTCAGTTTCTGCCGAATTTTAGAACTGTTCCAAAATTAAAAATTTATACACTAAAAATCGGCTCAGGCTTTTGTTAGAAAACTGGAGAAATTTCATCCCCCAACTCGTCCAAAGAGCCGCGTTTCCGCGGCGGAGTTGGCTCTGTTGGGGAATCTTTTTCTTGCAGTTTTCTTAGAGGGGTATTTTGGGATTTTTGGTATATGACTTTTTTGCCCAGATTTTCCAGAAAGCAAAATTTGTTTTTGGGGCTCATAAATCCGTATTTTTTGGTCGATGTTCTGTAGACTTTGGCTAATGGTTATATCTGTAATGTTATATGTGTATTGAACGTCTACTAATCGCTATACGCCGATTAGTGGGGGTTATACACATCTGTGATCTGTGTTGATGATGATATGTGTATATGAGCTCGTTGGATTGTCGCGGATGAATAGCCGGGATGGATGTGAGATGAGAGTTTCTTTTTCTTTCATTCATGTAATAAATTTGTAAATTGATGTAATATTATTTGTATGGCCGCGCAACCGGGTCGGGGTTGTAGCCGTCATTGTATAATTCTTTTTACTGTTTTTGCTCCTAGGATAGACCCATGGAGAGGGTGCACAAACTACCGGGTATCTCGAAGTGCCGAGTGGCCTACTCACGGCGTTGAGGGAGGTTGCTTCACTTCGAGTACTTGGCGGGTAGTTTGCCGCACCCGTAGGGGTCTTGGGTGGGGTTTTGGCTATTCATCGCGACCGTGTAATCCGCTTTTCGTTGCAGGCTCGAACGAATCGCGGGTTCCTAGTATATCCAAAGTGTTCATCTGTGATCTGGATTGGCTATCATTGTTATATATAATAACTATTTAGGCGTTGCTTATGTTTTGCAGCCGCGCTAGCCCAGCCCCCGCTCTGTCGTTAGTTAAGTAACCTAACGGGTGATGACGGGGCCCCGTGGCGAATGCGAATGGCATAAGCGTACGTCATATTTTGGTTGTTTTCTGCAATGGTAGGATTTAAATGATGGAACGCATTAAAAGAACTAATGCAAGAAAATAAACCTAAAAGACGTTGTTGGAACAAGTTTTTCAAAAAGCTGTTATTGCAAGGACGTTCATTTTTGTTTTGCATCGAGGTATTCGGTTATGAATGCCCAGCACCTCAGTCGACGAGGCAAGGGCCGAGATCCCTTCATCGGGAGTGACCCCTTAGACAAAAGTTTGCGTCACGGTAATAACTTCACTATAGTCGATTATTCTTGCTTTGCATCGAGGTATTCAGTTTGGAATATCCTGCACCTCATTCGACGAGGAAAGAGCCGAGATCCCTTCACGGGGAGTGACCTCTTTAGCAAAAGTTTTCGCCACTATATTTTCAAAAAGGGCAATCATGTTCCTTCAACGATATCAAGTTCATTACGTTAACGAGTTTTTCGCCAAAAACCCAGCCGTAGCCCTCCGTCGTTTCGGATTAATATTATTTAGTATTCGTGCTGCGTTTGTTGACCTAGTCAAGGCGTAGTGAACGGTAGCTAAATAATATTTTTCTGTGGATTGCAAATGTGATTGGTTAGGACAGTCGTGCGGCCTTGTTGACCTAGTCAAGGGCACATACGGGTGGGTCTAATGCAATCAGGATTATGACGGGTAGAACTTGTCAAACAGTTTGTGGCTTGTTGACCTAGTCAAGGTCATGAACCGTTAGGGGCAAAAACCACATCGGGAGTTTCAAAAGTACTGAAACTAGCAGATTAAGCATACCTTCTGGAGTGTGGTGACTAGGGTGGATTCCATCTAGGTTATCACACAATGACAGTTGGATCCCGATCCCACTGATGAGTTGGATTACTCTCGGGAGATTATTTCACTTAACGATCAATGCTATAAACCTAGTAGGTGTCTAGAAAGGTGTTAGCGGGGCTACGCCCCCAGGGAAAAGAGGTTCTTGAATTAAGGAACTTCGCGAAAGCGTTGGAAAACCTCCCTCGAAGTACCGACACTAGCCTGGCTGAAAGGTTAAGCAAGTATTGTGACGTGAATTAAATCCCGGCTAGTTCTTCTTTTAAAAAGGTTTTAAGAAGAATTTGAGGAAACAGTGGGAGACATCCTGGTTAGATAAACTAATAAACCAATCTAATCTTGCAAGAGCATACGCTGAGTGTTTCTTTTCTCTCTCTCCAGGCAGCAACCTTTTCACGCCCTAATCAATATAATAAAATGTATCGCTTGACCGATCCGAATTCTTATTCGGGGCTGGGGAAAGTTGGTTCAGCTCTAACTTGTGACAACAGTCATGAGTATGAGAAAGGGAAAGGGGATTGTATGGATTTCCAGGATACCCAGTTGAAGAAGAAGCATGGTTTTGCATCTACTTCAGGTGTTCTTGTAATTGAGAACTGTTTTACGGTCAGCCCTACCTCCTGGGTACTTGATACCGGATCAGGATCTCATATCTGTAATTTATTGCAGGGACTGAGAAAAAGTAGGAAAGTTGCATCGGGTGATATGTCGCTCAGAGTAGCGAAAGGAGCACAAGTTAATGCGGCAGCCGTCGGTGAATATCACCTAGTATTGCCAAATGGCAAGACTATGATTTTGAACGATTGCTATTATGTACCCTCCATGGTTTGCAACATAATATCAGTTTCTTTACTTGATAAAGATGGATATAACTTTGTTCTTGAAAAGAATATCATGAACATTTACCTTCATAAGGTACTGGTTGCAGAGGGTACACTGTGTAATGGTATCTACGTTCTAAATCAGAATACAGTTCTCAATATACAAAACACACGCAAGAGGAAGAATTCAGATACGAATGAATCCTACTTGTGGCATTGTAGACTTGGTCATATCGGAGAGAAAAGACTGAGTAAGTTGCATAAAGATGGACTCTTGAATGCGTTCGAGTTTTCATCTTATGAAACTTGTCAGTCTTGTCTCAAATGGAAGATGACCAAATCTCCGTTCACCGGACATGGAGAAAGAGCAACCGAGCTCTTGGGACTCGTACATAGTGATGTATGCGGTCCGATGTCTATACATGCAAGGGGAGGGTTCTCGTATTTCATCACATTCACTGACGATCTCTCTAGGTTCGGATATGTGTATCTGATGAAACACAAATCTGAAGCTTTTGAGAAATTCAAGGAATTTAGAAACGAAGTAGAGAACCAGAGAGGAAAAAGTATCAAGATCCTCCGGTCTGACAGGGGAGGGGAGTAGTTAAGCACGGAATTCCTAGATTACTTAAAAGAGAATGGTATTCTCTCTCAGCTTACTCCTCCTTATACACCACAGCACAACGGTGTATCGGAGAGGAGGAATCGTACCCTTCTGGATATGGTTCGCTCCATGATGAGTAATGCCGAGTTGCCTCTTTCATTTTGGGGACATGCGCTTTTGACAGCAGCATACCTATTGAATGATGTTCCGTCTAAATCAGTGCCTATGACTCCGTTCGAGATATGGAATGGAAAAAGGCCATATCTTAAAAGATTTAAGATATGGGGTTGTCCGGCTTATGTTAAAACGCATAAACCGAATAAACTAGAGGCACGATCAGTTTTATGTAAGTTTGTGGGATATCCAAAGAATGGTTATGGATATCTATTCTACCACACCGAGGAACAGAAGGTGTTTGTTGCTCAGCATGCCGTTTTCTTAGAAACGGAGTTTCTTGCAAAAGAAATTAGTGGGAGCACGGTAGAATTGGAAGAAATTCAGCGACCACAAACTGAAACTGAAAATTTGACAGAACCTCAGGATTCAATAACCCCAGACGAACCTCAGCCACTACGCAGATCTGGTAGGATTTCTCATCCGCCCGAGAGATACTACGGTTTTCTCATAGACGGGGATCGAGAGGATTGCATCTTGGAAGAAGATGACCCTACCAGTTTCAGGCAGGCCATTATCAGTAGGGACTCTGATAAGTGGCAGGAAGCAATGCAATCCGAAATGGAGTCCATGTACGCCAATAAAGTGTGGACCTTGGATATTGCTCCACCTGGGGTAAAACCCGTTGGATGCAAATGGATCTACAAAAGGAAACTTGGTGTAGATGGGCAGGTAGAAACCTATAAAGCTAGACTCGTTGCAAAAGGTTTTCGTCAAAGACCTGGTTTGGACTATGATGAAACTTTTTCTCCGGTGGCTATGCTCAAATCCATTCGGATCCTACTTGCCATTGCTGCCTTCCATGACTATGAAATCTGGCAGATGGATGTTAAAACGGCTTTCCTAAACGGTTGTTTGGAAGAGTGTGTTTACATGGATCAACCAGAAGGTTTCGTAGACAGTGGGAGCAGCGGGAAGGTGTGCAAGTTGCTTAAATCCATTTATGGATTAAAGCAGGCATCGCGGAGCTGGAACACCTGTTTTGATGAGGTAATCAAGGAATTTGATTTCATCAAGAACGAAGATGAACCCTGTGTCTATAAGAATATTGTAGGACGAACTGTCGTATTCCTAGTCTTGTACGTGGACGTCATTCTTTTGATAGGAAATGATATTCCTATGCTACAATCGGTCAAGCTATTTTTGTCACGAAGGTTCTCCATGAAGGACCTGGGTGATGCCTCGTACATTCTGGGGATCAAGATCTATAGAGATAGATCCAAGAGACTACTGGGACTTTCGCAGTCCAGGTACATAGAGACCGTACTAAAGAGATTTAGTATGGAGGATTCCAAGCGCGGTAACATACCCGCATTGCACGGAATTACCCTCTCCAAGAAGATGTCTCCTAAGACTGACGAGGAGAGGGTTCGCATGAGCACTATACCCTACGCTTCGGCGGTAGGATCTATAATGTATGCGATGCTATGTACAAGACCAGATGTAGCTTACGCGCAGCGCGGTAAGCCGGTATCAGTCAGACCGAGGAGAGGACCACTGGACAGCAGTGAAGAACATTCTCAAGTACCTGAGAAGGACTAAGGAGATGTTCCTGGTTTACGGTAATGGAGACCTCAGGGTCGAGTCCTTTACCGATTCAAGCTTCCAGAGTGACAAAGATGACAGTAAGTCCGTCTTGGGTTTTGTGTTTACCCTCAACGGAGGGGCGGTATGTTGGAGGAGTTCCAAGCAGGATACCGTCGCAGACTCGACGATGGAGGCTGAATACATTGCTGCAAGCGATGCCGCAAAAGAGGCAGTCTGGATAAAGAAGTTCATTAGTGAACTTCAGGTGGTTCCGTCCATTGTTGACCCAATACCTTTGTATTGCGATAACAATGGGGCTATAGCTTTAGCGAAGGAACCAAGGTCCCATCAGAAATCCAGACACATCTTGAGGCGGTATCACCTGATCAGGGAGATCATTGATCGCCAGGAGATCGAGGTGCGGAGAGTGGACACAAAGGACAACACAGCGGACCCATTCACGAAGGCCTTACCCCAGACTCAGTTCGAGCGGTTGATCGAGATGATAGGTCTTCGATACGCCAGTACATGGCCTTAGTGCAAGTGGGAGATTGTTAGTGTATATGCCCTAGAGGCCATTACTGTATCATACTAGTATGTATATTACTTGATGGAAGCTTGGGATATTCACAGTTGTACAGACAATCTTGCTCAATATAGTAGTATGCTACTTGGTTTGTCTCTGCTTTAATCTGTACATGTGTGTTTATTTATTATATCACCTATACGCATTAGTAGAGCCCTTAGGATCTTTGCTTGATTACCGGCATTGTGATGGCGATCACACTCGTGGGGGCAGGGTAATCTACAAGCACATCCTTATACACGTCCCTAGTCGTGGGAGTATCGAGATAGGGCATCGATACTCCGGAGTAGACTAGCGTATGCGCTTCTCATCCCAGCACGGGAGACGGTCTGTCCCACAGCCGTCGGTACGTCGTACTTGAGATAGTATGCGGGTGCTCGTTGGGTTACGAGTACACTGGACAGGACTCGTCGGGAACTGATGGTTGGTATTATACCTATCGTCAGTTATCAGTTCCCAGGTGAAATGAGTACAGCTTAGTCCGCTGACTTGACACTGTCACTTCGCCTCGAGTGTGTTCCCACTGTTCTTTGATTACTACCCTACCACGGCTCTACTGAGTCGTGCAAACAGGTAGTAGTTGGGAGCAGTCCCGAAGCACTTGGAGGCAGTGACGGTTAGACAGGATTCGTCTCTCCCGGTATTGGGGGTTGACATCGCGCTGTGTCTAAGAGAGCCATTACACGAGTAGTCCCTGGCCAGGGCAAGCGAGATATACTGGTAGGTTTCCAGTGTTATCTCAGGGTGTATTGGGCTTCACTCCGACACGACTTGTACCGCTATTAGGGGACTGACGTTTACCGCCCCCTAGGCCCGCCATGCGATGTATCAGACGAACAGACCGGACTGTACGGAGATTGTCACATACAGACTCAGTAGGAGTTCGGATGGATTTACCTCATCGGCCTTCTTATCGACATCTACCTGGGGACCGTTACGTACAGCTAGTGCCGCTTGCGGTCTGTGGTTAAACCCACTGCCAGCGTAGTGTCGAGTCTTTAGAGTCCCACACAGAGAGTTTCCCTGCACTGAGCGAAACGTGTAGAGGCCGTATGGTTTTACGGCAGGGCTGCGATCACTTACGTACACTTATGTGCGTATGATGTTCGGGCAGGCAGTACTAGTGGGCTTTGGTTTAAGCCGGATCCTAGTATTGCACGGATGGATTTGTTTTGTCTTCTGCGCATCCGCATTCTACGGAATGCGGATGCAGGTGTCTATGCACAGTTTTCCGGAGCGATGAAGGAGGAGGTGCCTCATTAGGGTTTTGGCAGTTGGTTCGGCCAAAACCGCTATGTGGCAGGCTCATTAGGGTTTTGACAGTTGATTCGGTCAAAACCATTTTGAGGCGGACTCATTACGGTTTTGACAGTTCGTTTGGTCAAAACCATTATGAGCCGGGGACATTATTTACTAATCCTTTTCATTGATAATTTTTTTATGGCTAATTACATTGACCATTTGACCATCTTGACTTTGTTGACCATTTGACCAAAGTTGACTTGGATCTTCTTGAAAGATCTAAAGTATTCTTTGGTTTTCTTTTTCTTTTGTTATGATAATGGTCATGTCATTTGTAGCCATCAACTTTATTATGATGGGATTAGTAATGATAATGTTTTTGCATTATTGCAACCATGGTTGGGTTTTCTCTTGGTTAAGCTTTTCATTTGCTCATTCTCATTCTCTCTCTTGAAATGAGAAGCTCCATGGTTGTTAGCTAGCTCCTCCTTCTTCCTCCTCTTGATTAATCTTTTGATCTCATGTGTTGAGAGATAAAGATCCCACAAAGACAAAACCATCCATTGATCATTTCTACACAACCTAGGGCTTCTAGATTAGCAATCTCTTTGCCCTAGTTATCTCGGCTCGAGGTGGAGCTCGGTGCACATCTCTCGGGTGGATTGTCTTCGACTCAAGGAGGCCGCGGAGGTGACCAAAGTCCAGATCAACCCTCGGAGCAAGCAAGGAGAAGAACAACAAGAAGAGAAGGAGTTCAAGTTGAGTGACCAAAGTCCGGATCAACCCTTGGAGCAAGCAAGGAGAAGAACAAAAAGAGAAGAAGGATTTCAAGTTGAGGTATAACCCCTAACCGAGTAGATAAATCTCTAGTTAGGATGCTAGTGTATTGTTTAGCAAAGATCCGGCTTTTACGGTCCATGTTGCCAAGTCCAGAAAAAATTTTGTTTTACCGTTTCCGCAACCCCGAAAGTACCGAGAGAGGTAACGTGGACCTAACACTTACACTTTACTGATCGTGCCTCGAGCTTGTCCACATGCTGCTTTTTAACAAAAACTGGACATCCCCATATTTTCAGATACTGAAGATAGGGTTTCTTCCCACACTACATCTGATATGGCGTGGTAGGCACAGTCTTGGTAGGAACCATGTTCAAAAGATATGCCGCTGATTCTAGCGCATAACCCCAAAAAAACCGCGGTAACTCAGCATTACTCATCATGGAACGTACCATATCCAATAGGGTTCGATTCCGTCTCTCCGATGCACCGTTATGCTGTGGAGTGTATGGAGGAGTAAGCTGAGAGAGAATTCCTTTCTCTTTTAGGTAACCTTAGAACTCGGCACTCAAGTATTCACCACCTCGATCAGATCTTAGTGTCTTGATACTTATGCCGGTTTGGTTTTCTACTTAATTCTTGTACTCTTGGAATTTCTCAAAAGCCTCGGATTTATGTTTCATCAGATTAATGAATCCGTACCTTGAGTAATCATCCGTAAAAGTAATGAAATAGGAAAAACCACCTCTTGCATGTGTAGACATTGGACCACATACATCGCTGTGTATGAGTCCTAAGAGCTCGCTCGTTCTTACTCCATGTCCAGTAAATGGAGTCTTTGTCATCTTTCCTTTGAGACAAGATTGACAAGTGGCATAAGTTTGATATTCGAACGAGTCCAAATATCCTTCTCTATGTAACTTAGTCAACCTTCTCTTATTGATGTGACCCAGTCTACAATGCCATAAGAAAGCTTTATTTAAATCTGGAGACTTTCTTTTTAGTGTGTTCTGGACATTGAAAATTTGGAGTTGGTTTAAGACATATATACCATTATCCAGTGTACCGGACCCAATCAAACTATGATTAAGGTGGATGTTAACATCACTTACAAACGTGAAATCATAACCTTTATTTGATAACAAGGAAACAGATATGATATTACACGTTAAGCTGGGTACACAAAAACAGTTATGTAAAACCAAAATGTGTCCACTCATCAATCCCAGGTGATAATCCCTTACGGACACAGCTCCCACGCTAGCTCCGTTAGCAACCATCAGGGTCATATCACCATCCTTCAGCACTCTACGGTTTCTCAGTGCCTGCAATGAATTGCAAATATGAGATCCTGATCCGGTATCCAATACCCAGGAAGTAGAGTTTACTGACAGACAATTCTCAATTACAAACACACCTGAAGTCGAAGCCACAACTTGCTTCGGTTCCTGGTTCTTGGCGTTCCACGCCTTGCAATCCTTCTTCCAGTGCCCTTTCCTATGACAATGGAAACACTCATCCTGGGCCACTACCGGTACTGCAAACTTTTTCTTTCCCTTCCCTCCCAACTTACTTACACCTCCTCTAGGTTTGGTGGCGGCCTTCTTTTTCCTTCCTTTGGCCCTAGCCTTGGACCCGGAAGAAGAAGCACCGCTAACAAACATAGCGGGTGTTTCCCTTGCCTTCTGCAATGTGCCCTCTGCACTCCTCAACATGTTAAGGAGTTCCGGAAGTTCAACTTCTTTTCTTTGAATGTTGAAGTTCAGAATAAACTGGGCGTAGGTGAAAGGAAGGGACTAGAGAATAAGGTCTGTATAGAGCTCATTATCCAAAGTCGTCCCAAGGTCTGCGAGCTCTTCTATATAGCCGATCATCTTTAGGACATGTTCTCCTACCGATAATCCGACGGCCAACCTCGCTCGAAACAAGTTCTTAGAGGTCTCGTATCTTGCTATACGAGATTGCTCTCCATAAAGTTCCTTTGTATGGAGAAATGTGGCATCTAGTTCCATATTCTCGTGCCTCCTCTGATGTTCATTGTTCATCGAGGCAAGCACGATGCACTTGGCCTTCGCGCAATCATACTCCCAGGTTTTGCGGATTTCCTTATCCGCATTACTGGATTTGGGACCTAGGACTGTAGGTGCCTTAGCGGTGAGGACGTACCCCAATTTGTCATAGGTCAAAGCCATTTTGACATTCCGCAGCCAATCTTTATAATTTGGCCCTGTCAGTATATTTTTCTCTAAAAGTAACTTAAGTACAGTCATTTTCAGGGTCGCTGCAATTAGGAGAGAGAAGAAAACTCTATAGCATGATGCTCTTGCAAGTTTTGAGTGGTTTTTAATTTATCTAAACTGGATGGCTCCCACTGTTTCTCGAATCCTTCCTCAAACAATAAAAGAAGAATTAGCCAGGACTATTCTCATTATACAATACTTGCTTAACCGTTCAGCCAGGCTGGTGTCGGTACTTCGAGGGGGTTTTCCAACACTTTCGCGAAGTTCCTTAATTAAATAACCTCTTTTCTCTGGGGGCGTAACCCCGCTGATACCTTTCTTGACACCTACTTGGTTTATAGCATTGATCGTTAAGTGACGAATATCCTGATGAGTAGCATATACTCACAGTAGGATCGGGATCCAAATATCATCGTATGATAATGTTGAAGGAATCCTACCAACATTCATCAAACTCCAAATGGTATGCATCTCTTTGCAAATTTCAGTTTCTTTAGAAATTCCCGATATATATTTTTGCCCCATGCTCTTTTGACCTTGGCGTTGGTCAAAATGTCATAAGTCACATGTCAAGTTCTACCCATCATTATCTTGTTAATTTGAATCCATCCGTACTTATCCTTGACATTGGCCAAAATGATAATACGACTATCCCAAACTAACTCATCTATCTATGCAACAAATGAATATCCAGCAGCTACCAAACACTATGCCTTGGCGTTGGTCAAAATACATAGCTTGAATATTACTGAATACCCAAATGAAATGACGGAGGGCTACGAATGGTTTTGGCGAAACCGTGAACGTAGTGAACTTGATATGACCGAAGGAACCTGATAGCTTTTAAAATGAGTGGTTAAAGCTCCGCAATTAAAAATATCATCTGTTTTAAAATAACCGAGTGGTTTCTTTTAAATTGTTCCAACGATTCATCTTTTGGTTTATTTTCTTTGCATTATAAATAATGCGTCCCATCATTAACCTATCATTGCAGAAAACAACGAAAATACAACGTCCTCTTATGCCATCCGCATTCGCCACTGGGTCCCGTCATCACCCGTTAGGTTACTTAACTAACGGCAGAGCGGGGGCTGGGCTAGCGCGGGTGTAAAACATAAGTGACGTCTAAATAGCTATCATATATAGATATTGTACATTCGTCAGACGCAATAATAGGCATTCCAGATCTCATATTAATTTTATTGGATTTGTAAGCAATCCGCGTTTGTTTAGAGCCTGCAACAAAAGACGGATTACACAGTTGTGATGAATATCCATTACCCCACCCTAGACCCCTACGGGTACGACAAACTACCCGCCAAATACCCGAAGTGAAGCGGTCTCCCTCAACAAAGTGAGTAGGCCACTAAACACTTCAAAGTACCCGGTAGTTTGTGCACCCCACCTTGGGTCTATCCTAGGAGCAAAAACAGTAAAATGAAATAATACAACGGTGGCAAAAACCGTAACCTGGATGTGCTCCGCAAAATAATATTAAAACATATTACAATTAAATTGAATGAATGAATATAACAACCCATCTCAAACCCCGGCTAATCATCACAACAGTCCAATAAAGTTCACAACCAGAAACAGTAAAAACCATTACAGAAATGTGCAACCTCCTACCAACCTACATACTAGCAGTTAGGGGAGGTTTACGAACACATTATACAAACACAGATATAATCAAATTAGCAAACATCGTATAATTTCGATCGAGCAAACATATCAGATTCTACTCCCAAAACTTCTCTGTGCACCTGAGACTTGAGCAGAAAATAAACATCCCAGAAAATACACAAAATATCACAGAAGAGTTACTGGTGGAAACTGGGTTGAATCGGCCCCAACTCGGCCGCGGATCCGCGGCGGATCGGTGGGATCGGCCGCGGTTCCATGGCTGTATGGCTGATTCAGGAACCCATTTTTCACCAGTGTTCTTACAATTCTCTGTAGGTTATTTTGCAGCTCCCTGAAAAATTTTTAGAGCCTGCTTAAAATTCGACAGAAACTTGTGATATCGATGTGGTTTTTTGGTTCGTTTTGCGTTAGAAATTCATACGACTTTGCTAATGAGTTGATTATTGTTTAGCGAGGCTCTGATACCACTGTAAGTCGATGTACAACACCCCACGACTTACGGAGAGGCGGAATAATGAAAAGCGATCTTGTTTTAGGCATAAACATCGACTAACCGAGAATCTTTGCTAAACTATAACTAACAAGAAACCATAGAAGAGTTAACTACTATGATAAGTGATTATACTTAAAGAATCGTGTCCTTCTTGTCGTTCTCCACGTCCTCTCCGGCCTTCTCTATGTAGTAGATGATCCACCCGAGAGCTTTACTACAAGCTTCACCTCTAACTTGAGGTAACTAGGTTTCTTAAATAGCTAATCTAAGTAACCTAGGTGATATAGAGAATGGTTAAGGATTAAGTAGTCTATTCTAATCCTTGGTCTCAACACATGAGAGTGGAGGATTAGGGTTTGAAGAGAGAGAGAGAGCTTGAGGAGAGAGAAAGTGAGCAAGAGAATGAGACGAGATAATGATCTATCATAATATATATGAAGCATTATTATTTATCCATAAAAGTAAAATAAAGGATTAACAACCATGCTTCATAAATACAAATAGGTGATTCATCTCCATGAGTCATTAAGCATTTATGATGCATTAATGACAAGGATGAATCACTCAAATGACTCACTAATCTCATTTAATGCATATGCCACCTTAACCCCCAAGTCACCAACCTTCTAGAAGCTTCTTGCGTAATTACGAGAACGCCCCTCCTATTCGTGAAAACACGGAAAAACTTTAGACTGTATAAATCCAATAACCGGATACTAGAAACTGGCTTAAACTAAAGCCGGCTAGTAAAAACTGTCTGTATGTCGTACGTGCGTAAACACACGTATGCGTCCGAACCCTTGTCGTAAAACCATACGACCTCTATATCGTTTCGCCTGGAGTAGGGAAACTCTCTGTGTGGGACTCTAGAGACTCGACTACTACGCTGGCAGTGGGTTTAACCACAGACCGCAAGCGGCACTAGCTGTACGTAACGGTCCCCAGGTAGATGTCGATAAGAAGGCCGATGAGGAAACCCATCCGAACTCCTACTGAGTCTGATGTGACAATCTCCGTACAGTCCGGTCTGTTCGTCTAAGACTATCGCATAACGGGCCTAGGGGGGTGGCAAGCGTCAGTCCCCTAATAGCGGTATAAGTCGTGTCGGAGTGAAGCCTATTACACCCTGAGAAACTACTGGAACCTACCAGCAAATCTCGCTTGCCCTAGCCAGGGACTTTGCGTAATGGCTCTCTGACACAGCGCGATATCAACCCCCAATACCGGGAGAGACGAATCCTGTCTAACCGCCACTGCCTCCAAGTGCTCGGGACTGCACCTAACTGCTACCTATTTGCACGACTCATTTGAGCCGTGGTAGGGTAGCAATCTAAGAACAGTGGGACACACTTGAGGCGAAGTAGCAGTGTCAAGTCGGCGGACTATGCTGTAATCATGTCACCTGGGAACTGTTAACTGACGACTGGTATAAAACCAACCAACAGTTCGCTGTGAGTCCAGTCCGGTGTACCCGTAACCTAACGAGCACCTGCATACTATCTCCACTATGACGTACTGACGGCTGTGGGACAGACCATCTCCCCAACTGGGATGAGAAGCGTACACACTAGTCTACTCCGGAGTATCGATGCCCTGTCTCGATAATCCTACGACTAGGGACCTGAATAAGGATGTGCTTGTAGACTACCCAGCCCCCACTAGTGTGACTGCCATCATAACGTTGGTAGTCAAGCAAGATCCTAAGAGCTCTATCAATACGTATACTCACATATTAAGATAGAAAAACCAAGTAGCATACTACCATGTTTAGCAAGACTGTTATATACATGTGAATATCCCAAGCTTCCATTAAGTAATATACAAACTAGTATGATACAATAATGGCCCCTAGGGCATATACACGAACAGTCACCACGTATCATATCGCATAAAAACCCAATTCGAAATCGAAACGGAATACGCAAACCAAATCGGCACGCGTATCACGCACAGGTCAAAACCTATCGCCTACGCATTCCGGAATAGCCAAACCAACCCTCGATATCGATGTACAAACGTCAAACCATCGAGAAAAAACACCAAACGTACCAATCATGGTTTTACAACTCACTAAAAATATAAAAAATACGATGCAATTCATCAAAACCAATAAATTGATTAAATCGATTTATTACAAGAAACCTAGTAAGCATCAATTAGCCGTTTCATTTTAAAACTTGATGTTTAAATGAAACTAATGGCCATAATATCCACTAAATATCATAACTAAGTTATAGAAACCATTTCAATAATTTATTCTCATCAATTTGTATTAATTCCAAAATTCTAGTTTTGCAAAAATATCCAATTTTAACACTTTTTAAAGCAAAATTCACAATTTAACAATTAAGCTTTGTTTTGCATATTTTAAATTAATTGTTAAACCACTCATGGAAACCTTAATGATGTGCTAAAAACCCTAACTAGATTTTAATCTCACATTTTACTTAAATTTCTAAAACCTAGTTAGCAATTTAGCATAATTATCACTATTTTAAACTAAAAATTTAGCAACTAGTAACCAAATTAGATTTTTCATGTCTTCACATGCCAAACTATACCTTGCAAACTTAAACAAGTGACAACAACCATATTTGAATTCAAACCCTAACTTTTCAATTTTCCAAACTAGCAATTAAAACCAAATTAAACATCTAAATAGTTAACCTTGATGTAATTAAACAACAATATAAGCATAACATTAAAATTATACCTCATGATCAAGAGATCAAACATGAAAAATTTAGCCTCCAAAGATGTCTCTTGCTCCCAAATCCATACTACAATAGGCGGAGAAGAAATGGGTAGAGATTGGATTTTGATTTTGTGAGGTTTTACTTTGATTTTTTGACAAATTTTTTTGATGATTTTTGGAGAGAAATGAGATGAGGGAAAGAGAGGGGAGGGGCTGCAGAATTTCAGTAGGGGGCTCGGCCAAATGAAGGGGGAGAGGTGAGAGAGTGATGGATGTGGGTTTCAAAGTCAACATAAGTCCATACTTTGACTTCTTTTCTTATTCTATCATTTCCTTTGTTTTCTTTTCTTTTCTTTTGGCAAAAGGGGTGAAGGAAATTGCGGGGGTTTCCTGCTGGGTGCAGCGACAAAAAAGGGGGGTTTTGGGTGTGTGTTGGGGTGTGGGTGAAGGGAAAAATGATAACACTAAAGCCCCCAAGTCAAACTAGCACCATTCCTCTATTTATTTTCACAAAATATGCCTTTTTCTTCAATATTTTCAAAACCGTTTAAGAACATCATTTCATTTCAGAAACAATATTTTACATGTTAGTTTAGTATGTTATGATGCACAAAATTTGTTTCAACCCATTCCAATTTGTAATTATCCCTAATTAAATGTATTAGTGACGGCTTAAAATAATATTCAAATAATTAATTTCGGAATTTTTTTTCCAGAAAAATTAGAAATTTTATGAGTGGCTCAATAACACCAAATACCAGCAATTTCATAGCTACAATATGTATATTTAATTTTATATTAAAAGATATTTATATCTTGACTTTTACGGAGAACACCCCTTATTTTACCGATTTTCCGAAATTTCACCTAAACGATTTTCAAACCGTTAAAATCTTCCCTCTTAAAGAAATTCGGTCCCCGAATTTAAATTAAACTCCCCCAAATACTAAAACATTTCAGCAAACCATCAAGTCGTCGGGGCTCCGAAATCATAAATACATAAAACATATCGTAGCGCAATGCATGCGCATGAAAAACAGATATATAAACCAAAATCAAAACTCCGTCAAGCATCCCGCAATCGTCGGAGTTATGGTGAAGACACCAATGTCAAGATCCAAAACAAGATCAATATGATATACATCAAAGCTATACCTGTAAACGTCAGAACTATACAGGTAACATCATTAAAACATCTCGAAGCAATGCATGCGAAAAATATACTCAGGTACTGTCCTCTGACTAGTCCTGCTCAGTACTAAACCAAATAGCAAGTATCATAAAATATACCGCTCCAAAAGAAATCAATCCCAAATATATATATGAATACCACGTGCGTCTGGTGCGCACGGAAATCGAAATCCATGAATGTGCCATACAAGTGCACAAAAACCAAATCTAAGTGCAGCTGGTGTGCACGAAAACACCTGTCAAGGGCAACGTGGTGCCTGACAGCAAAACCAGGTGCATCTGATATGCACTAAAAATCTCGATTTATTGCATCTGGTGTGCACCTAAATCGCATCAAGTGCCTTAAGTATGCGCAAAATCCAAATCAAGTGCACAATGTGCATGAAAATGAATATCGAATATCACAATCGAAATCTACGGTATACAACACACTTCAATCAAAATCCCAATTAGGTATACTGTGGTATAAAATCTCACCATCCTGTGCATCGGCATGCACAAAAGCAAATCGAATACTAGAAGTGCATGAAAACTATGCCGAAAGCATAAGTCAAATCATATACATGCCCTAGGCATGAAATCACATATCATGAAACTCGGTCATCAAAACTCAATCATGAAATAAATCACCCAAAATACTGAAATCCAAAATGACGGATACGTGATAGTAATTCACAAAATCACAAATCATAAATATTGACGTCGATATGTCCGTCTTTCAAAGTCGAGAAGGTGTCGGTGCATCCAATGTTGGCAGAGCAAGATATCTACTTGTCTTCTGATCATGGCCTATTGCCTAGTGCCTTTAGGCTATCGTCTCTCACTGCAGATTGCTAAGTACATAGCTCCTCGGCTCAACGACCCAATATAGAAACGATAACGGAAGCAGTCCGCTCTGACACATCCTCTAAAGATCTCTGGCCAACTATCATGGTTACTCATAACATGTCCCATCGACGATGTCGAACTCTGACTTGCTGGGTGTGCGCCATATGACAGCTCCTGGGTCCAGTTCTTCTCGTTTAGTATTTCCAGAAAGGTTCTGTCGAAGTCTCTCCCAAGTCTCGTTTCTGCCGCACTGCCCGGAAGTTATCATCCTTTTACTATATTTATTTCTTGTTCCGGAACGGCTGCATACTCATCACGACTCCTTCTGGAATATATATCCATATACAACACCTCTGCATGCGTATCACATCTCTGATGTCGGCGGAGTGGAACGTCATCTCATCAGGATCTCGTACGAACCTCTTACTCCACTTTTCTTTAATGTCGACTGCTTCAGACTCGTCTCTTCGTGGCTGCATGGACCACACTCCAACGGCTATACTCATATCTGGAGTCTCCAAAGCAATGCATCTCATCACCTGATATCCAAATGAAGTCGAACCATCCGATCGATTTGTCAAAACCTCATAATCCCCCAAGAGCTCAACATCTTGGGTACAGTTTAATAGTATCGAATATATGCCACAACACCTATGGACCAACCATAGAAGGGCAGACCCAAGGCTCACTAATGGCACCGCTAAACTGCCGCAAACCCTAAGGTTCACCGGCGTTCCATGGTCATTAAATCGAGTTAGGGTTTCATTCTTCTAGAGGGTCCGTAGAATTGCTTGCATTGTTTTCCGAATACATTAAACTTAGAAAATGGTTCCCTGACATCCGATCATCTCTATCGACTCTCAACGTATCCGCGTGAAGTCGTCTCTAACTGGAACCAATCAATCTGATGACCTCGCATCGGGGTAGGCAATGAATCACATGTCCTAGTCTTTCATCTCTGGTGACTAGCGATCTTCTATCATATCTCAAAGTATAACTCGTGCGGCATAGCTCCAAACTTCTGGGGCGATATCTCGTCAGTCGCAGCAACATCTGAATCTTCTGTCCGCACGCTGAACAGTGCCTCAAACATCAAAATATGGTGCATTAACGGTCATCACATCCCGGCTGGCCTCTTGCAGTGGTCCTATCCTCTGGTGCTGATCTGCACATCCGAGAAATCTCGTAAAAGCGATCCATCAAACGCTCGTGGCGCGAAAACACAATGAAACGACGCCTTTATGCAATCGTATGTCCATGGAATCACGTCCTAGTCAGTCCTCGTCTGTGACGAACTCATGCTGACGCACTCTAGCCGTGGCTCTCTGCCCGTGTAACCGTGGTAACAAAACCTTAACTGGTACTGATTAGGCTAGATTATAGGAATGAATATAATACTGTGCAAAGAAATGTACATCCTAAGTCTTCTTAAGTGGAGTATCGTATCGTAAATATGCCGCGGAACATACGTACGGTACGTCACTCTACTCAAGATACCTACTCCATCAACCAAGGGTCATCCTACACTCCGAAGGTAAAACCTATCGCTCTGATACCAACTTTGTCACGACCCGAAAAGTACGGAACATGACCGACACTTAAATTACGAAACGTCTCGAGGCGTACGTAATCTAAGTAAGCCAAAACCCAGAAAATCAAAACCAAAGAAGAGTAGAGTGAAAGAAAAACCAATTTAAAGCAAGTAGTTTTAATCAACATAGGCCGAAGTATGTATTTTTAAAATCTCAAGTATTTTCTGAAAATTTCGGTAGAGTCTCCTTTGTAAATACTGGCCCCAAACGGGATACAACATGAATAGTATACGAAATGAAACAAAAAGGCATCCCCAAGCGGGAGCTAGCTCTTCGTCAATCGACGACCACAACCACGCAAACAATATAATATACAACGCCGAAGGGCGAGGATCAAAACTCAAAAGAAAACCCAAAATCAGCATGAAAATCATAATAATACAACGCGCGACGCTAAGGTCGAAAGAATAACAGGCCTGGTCTTCTATCTCTCTCAAATATACAATCTGGTTGATGAAGTTTCTAGATACAACAGAAATAATAAATAAGAAATGGTTGTCCTGATGCAAAGAACCCACCTACCAAAGCAATCACCCGTAAGGAACAGTGTGCCAGCAAAGCCGCAACGAAACCTGTACGGCAAAACCTGCAAGGAACTGTGGCACAATGGGGGTGAGTTGCCAACTCGTGAGTAGAAAACATCTATGAGTAGAAATCACATGCATAATGCTATCCTAGGTCATATCCTCAAATTATATCCCGATCTATCTACATATAGGTGCAATACCACGTGCTCGTGTCAGTGCCTCAGATAGCAACATATCAGATATATATAATGTATGAATGCATTGCGAATGGAAACAGAATATATCATGAGTGAGACAACTATTTTTTTTAATCAATGAGATTTCTATATGTATATCAATCAAGTATCATCAATGAATGCAACAGAGAAATCAGTGTCAAGCATCGACACAAAACATAAGTCTCAGTATCTCAATATCAAATCTTAATATCTCAAATCTCAAATCTCAAGTATCAATATCTCAGGCATCCGTATCATCTGCGGGATCGGCCCGCAGGCTCCGGCAGAACGGATCAGCCTATAACCATCTCATGACTCCGGCCGGAATCCTTCGGATAACCGACGAGTCTAAATAATATCACCGGTAGGTAGTGCTCCCCTGCCAGGCTCATCGAATACAACTCGAGCTTCTTTCCCCAGGGTACCATACCGGGCCCACCATGTACCCGAGATGGTTCATCCAACTCCTCGAATCGGGTTTCCAAATCCAACAGCAATCATGAAAACTCATGGTGGACGACTCATACATCACGAGAAAACCGCAATTTGCATTTTAAAATGATAATACTAAGCTTTTATTAAATTCTTGCGGTTTTCACCCAAATCCAGAAATCTCATGTAAATCAGAAATCATTGTTAGTGTATATACCCTAGAGGCCATTACTGTATCATACTAGTTTGTATATTACTTAATGGAAGCTTGGGATATTCACCTTGTATAAACAATCTTGCTCAATATAGTAGTATGCTACTTGGTTTGTTTCTACTTCAATGTGTACATGTGTTTATTTTAGTATATCACCTATACACATTAGTGGAGCCCTTAGGATCTTTGCTTGATTACCGGCGTTGTGATGGCAGTCACACTAGTGGGGGCTGGGTAATCTATAAGCACATCCTTATACAGGTCCCTAGTCGCAGGACTATCGAGACAGGGCATCGATACTCCGGAGTAGACTAGCGTATGCGCTTCTCATCCCAGTGTGGGAGATGGTCTGTCCCACAGCCATTAGTACGTCGTACTGGAGATAGTATACGGGTGCTCGTTAGGTTACGAGTACACTGGACAGGACTCGTCAGGAACTGACCGGTTGGTATTATACCTATCGTCAGTTATCAGTTCCCAGGTGACATGAGTACAGCTTAGTCCGCTGACTTGACACTGTCACTTCGCCTCGAGTGTGTTCCCACTGTACTTTGATTACTGCCCTACCACGGCTCAAAGGAGTCGTGCAAACAGGTAGTAGTTGGGTGCAGTCCCGAAGCACTTGGAGGCAGTGACGGTTAGACAGGATTCGTCTCTCCCGGTATTGGGGGTTGACATCGCGCTGTGTCTAAGAGAGCCATTACAAGAGCAGTCCCTGGCCAGGGCAATCGAGATATACTGGTAGGCTTCCAGTGTTATCTCAGGGTGTTTTGGGCTTCCCTCCGACATGACTTGTACCGCTATTAGGGGACTGACGTTTACCGCCCCTAGGCCCGCCATGCGATGTATCAGACGAACAGACCGGACTGTACGGAGAATGTCACATTCAGGCTCATTAGGAGTTCAGATGGGTTTCACCTCGTCAGTCTTCTTGTCGGCATCTATCTGGGGACCGTTACGCACAGCTGGTGCCGCTTGCGGTCTGTGGTTAAACCCACTGCCAGCGTAGTGTCGAGTCTTTAGAGTCCCACACAGAAAGCTATTCGCCTTTAGGCAAAAGAGTAGAGGTCGCATGGTTTTGCGGCAGGTCGCATGGTTTTGCGACAGGGTTCGGTCACATTCGTGCACTTATGCACGTACAGTGTCCGGACAGTTTACACTAGCGGGCTTTGGTTTAAGCCAGATCCTAGTGTACGTATTGGGATTGGATTTATCCAGTATGTATTTGTGTTCCTCGGAACGCGGATGCGGGTGTGTATGCACAGTTGACGGAGAGACAGAGGCAGAGGATTCTCATTAGGGTTGTTGACCGTTGACTGTTGACTATTGACTTTTTACTCAACCCTAATGAGAATATGATATATGATTAACAATAATATTAATTAAGTATTATGGTGACATGGTTGTTGAGGGGCTGACTTTGTTGACTTGTTGACTTGTTGACTTTGTTGACTAGGTTGGACTAGTTGACCATCATGATGACAATAGCCATCATTTCATGGCAAAGACTTTTTACTTGCTTGTTTCTCTTGTGAGAAATGAGTGCATGAAATGATATGGCCATTGTAGCTTAAACCATTTACACAATACTTGATTACTATTTTGTGATGATGGTTATGGATTATGAGAGCCAAGAGAGAAAAGTCTTCTCTCATTCTATCATTCTCTCTCTTGTTCTTGAGCTCTCATCTCCTTCCTTTTGCTCTCACTCTCTTTTGTCTATGGTTCACTTGTCTCATGTGTTGAGAACCAAGAACCATAGAGAAAATCCCAACACACTTTTCTCTACTCACTCTAGTTCACAAGGTTTAGTAAGTGAACTAGTTTCTTCAAAGACCGAAGAAGAAGCCAAAGGTAGAAGCTTTCGAGGTGGATCCATCTTCGGCGCAAGGAGACGACGGGGTGAAGACGATCCGGACAACCATCGAGAGTCAAAGAAGAAGGAGTTCAAGAAAGAAAGGTATAACCCCCTAACCGAGTAGTTAACAACTCCTAGTTAGGTTGTTAGTTAGATGTTTAACAAAGATCCGGTTTTGAGGCCATGTTACCACCTCAAGAAAAATTATTTTTCACCAAATTCCGCATGCCCGAAAGTACCGGGAGAGGTAGCATGGACTTACAATCATCAAAATCATGATACCAATAAATAGTGAATACCGGCATAAATCTCCATAATACTGCATAACCAATGAATATATGGATGCATCTGATATCATGCAATGAATGCAATAATTAAACTAGCATATGGAAACTATAACATATTACAACTATCATCTAGAAAGCTATGCCTCTGAAATAGTATTTTCTAAAGTGTACGTGACATGACAATTACCGATGAAGATGTGTGTGAGCCGGAAAGTGAGTGTACGTAGAGCATACGCGTCATCGGTAATGGTGCTATTGTCCTAACAGCATGGTTTCATAATTACTACGTACACAATAACATGCAATGAAGCGATAACAACATAATAAGGAAAATGAATAGTAAATACAACAATAATATACGGAACATGAATAATAACGTAACAACAAGGAATCTACCTTACTATACATGTGTTATACTGTTTTGTCGTTTGAAATAGTACGAATCGTGTGTTAGTTATGTATATGCCCTAGAGGCCATTGTTGTACATTTGATGTATATTATAATGGATGCTTGGTTATATATAGAGAAGACTTTCTTGCTCGTCATGATAGTATGCTATTTGGTTTCACTTTATCTTAACATGTTGACTTGTATAGGTTTACTGTTTTACTCTCACATGTTGATAAAGCCCTTAGGATCTGTACTCGACTACTGGGACTATGATGAGATCATACTAGTGGGGCCGCGGTAGTCGATGATAACATCCTATAACTGTTCCTAGTCGAGGGTATATCGAGACAGGGCATCGATACACCAGAGTAGACTAGCGTATACGCATCTTGACCCATATGATGGGTGATGGATGATCCCATATCCATCGGTGTTTGACATCAGAGATGGTGTACGGGTGCTCAGTGGAGACTGGGTACACTGGACGGACTCGCCGAGAACTCCCAGATGGTGTTATACCACACGTCAGATGGCAGTTCTCCGGTGACACAGGTACAGGGTAGTCTGAAGACCCGAGATCGTCATAGAGTCTTGTGTGATTCCCACTGTGCTTTGATTTCCACCTTACCACGTCCAAGAGGGCGTGCAAAACGGTGGCTTTTGGGTATAGTCCCGAATCACATGGAGGCAATGAGCGATAGGAGGGGATTCGTCTCTCCCGGTATAGGGAGTTGATGTTGTGCTGTGTTCGATTGGCTATAACTGGAAGTCCCTGGCCAGGGCTGATATAGAGATTTACTGGTAAGTGTTACTAGTAGTTTCTCGACCCGTTATGAGCCATACATCGACACGACTTATCGGTTACTGGGGTCTGACGTATACCACCCCTAGACTTGATATGCGACATATCAGACGAACAGACCGGACTGTACGGGAGTGTTACTGGTTGGATTCACAGGAGAACGCACAGGCTAGCTTGTTGATCTTCTGATCGCTCAATACCTGGGTGGCTGTTACGTTTAGCTGACCGCTTGCAGCTTGTGGGTGTTTGATACGATCATCACCTGCTACCGGCGTATTGACGATTCTTTAGAGTCCTACACAGAAGTTTCTTGTCTCAGGCGAAACAGAGTAGTGGCACATATGTGGTATGCGCAGGAGCGAGAATAATGTGATATGGGATACCGTATTATATTCTCGCGATATATGGATATGAATCGGGTCATCGGATCAAGTGTTGATTCGATGAATCGGTACATGATATATTAGCCGGTTATATTCGATATAGCCGGATCGTCGGATCAAGTGTTGATTCGATGATTTAATATATAAAAATATATATGATATATTATTATATTAACTAATATTGGCTTACTTTATTATTTCATTTTCTCAGTGGATGATACATTGATATATATGCGATATATGTTAATTGTATTATTTTCTTTTGTTGCAAATATATAATATATATGTGATATATATTATTGTGACATGATATGATTAATTGTTAAACATGTTTAAGGATGATTAATTGAGGTTAGGGTTTGATTAGGTTTAGATGCTTCAAGTTCCTTGTAGAAGCAATTTTTTTTTGTCATTTGTAAAGATATTTTGTGATGACACATTATTAACTTAACCAAACCCTAACTCTAGTTGTTTCTCTACACATTCTCATCCATTCATCCTTGACCATGGTTAAAAGATCAATCATATGTTTTTTTATTTCTATTCATCACAAAAGAAAATGAATTATCATTATTCTTTTTCCATTATCTTCTTCTTCTCTCTTGAAAGAAAAGCTTGCATGATTTTCTTAAGTGATGATAAAATATGAGAAAATGATATAAAAAGAAAGCAAAATCACTACTCTCTCATCCTCATCTCATCTAGCACATGGGATTAGGGTGTTCTTCTCTTTTGAGTAAGAAAGCTTGAGTCGAAGCAACTTCAAGGTAGATCATCGGAGATTTGGATTACGACAAGCTAGAATGGATCGTTCGAGTCGTGGAGCCTCTCATGAGTCCGGGAGATCGTGGATCGTGGCAAAGGGACTTCTACTCGGAGCTTGTGAAGTGAAGGAGCGGACTACAAAGGTTGTAATCCCTCACACTTAGATAAAAGTTATCATCTTGCATATAAAACCCTAATAATCTAGCAAAGATCCCGGCTTTGGGTTGTTCGGCACGTCTAAAATTTAATCCGGGCATGTTTGATGCCTTAAGAACCTTCACAAGAGTGCCTAGGAACCCTACAGTGGTATCAGAGCCTAGATAGAGCATTAGGCGATGTGTTTACGAAGTTAAAATTCCGATCGAACCCGAAACGAACAAAATGGACCCCTCTCTGGAAATTTTTTAAATTTTGGGATTTTTCAGAATTAAAAATATGTAAAAAAAAATCAGCAGGGAATTCTAAGAATTACCATGAAACACGTGCCCATAATTCCACCAACAGAGCGCGGATCCGCGGCATAAACATAGTTCTCGCGGCGCTTCCGCGGCGGTACTGTAGGATTGGGACACGTGGCTTTATGGTTTTAACCGTAGGTACTTGCTGACTATTCTGGGTATTTTTAATCTGTTTCAGGTGTTTAAAATTCTGGGGTTTGTTTTGTAATAGTTGACTCGATCGGAATATTTAAGTTCGTATTTCTTTCCGGATATTTAGAAATTGTTAAACTTGTTGAACGGATATCATTAACCGACTTTTTCCCGGCACGGCAAACTTTCAAGCGTTGAATTTTTATTGGGTTTAAATCTTTCGGAAAATTGTACAAGTTAAGCGGTGGACCCTCTAGAAGACAACAAACCTTAACTCGATTATGTGACCGTCTTGAACTGCCTTTTGAACCTTCGGGTTTGGGGCAGTACGGCGTGCCACATGTGAGGCGTTGGCTTGACCCTTCTACGGCTGGATCACCGGTACTGTGACATATTCTGGGATTATTTGAACTCCGCTCAAGAGTTGAGCACTTTGGGAAATTTTGGGTGTTTAATTATCTGTTCGGAAAGTTTAATACTGTATATTTATCTGGAATATGCTACAATATGTGGAATTCATAGAGTTAGGCATGAAATGCGGAGTATGTGATATTTCGGATTTATGATGTCTAAAGTGATTGTGGATTCCAAATATTGTAGTTTTACACTTTCTTTTCTGTGACCGTAAGTGTAATATGTGATATCGCCGGTTTCGTTGCTATATGTCAACGACAATTGGGATGCGCATATTTACTTACGTTGATGATATGAGATATTATGTGTTGCTGTGATATGTTATATTGGATCGTCGCGATTAGAATAGCCGGGGGTTTTATGTGAGATGAGGGTTTTTATTTTCATTCATGTAAAATTCATTTGTAATGTAATATTCTTTTATTTGGGGCACTTCCAGGATGCGGTTGCTGTCACCAGTGTATATTATTTACTTTTCCGCATTAGGTAGACCCAAGGAGGGGAGCACAAGTAACCGGGTTCTAGGGTCCAGTGGGAGGCCATCTCGAGGAGTCGAGACCGGGTCTCCTAACCCTAGAATTGGCAGTGTTACTTGCCGCTCTCGTAGGGGTCTTGGGATGTGGGTTTGGCTATTCGTCGCGACCGTGGAATCCGTGTTTTATACAGGCTCGTATTAAAAACACGGATGTCCTAGTATATCCAATATTTCATATATGTTCTTATGCTGCAATGTTCTGTGATGAGATCATATTACTGCCTGAGACGAATGCTTATACTATATATATATGCTGATATATAAATATTACTGCTTTCGTTTCTTCTGTGATGCTTAGGAAGCATAAGCTGATGGGATTTTTATTAATGAGATTAATAAAAGAAAAGAAACCTAAAGATGTTGTAGAATCAAAACTTAATAAAAAGGGTAGCTACAGTTTTGCTTTGCACAGTGATATATATGATATATCCTGCACCTTATTCGATGAGGAAAGGACCGAGATCCCTTCACCGGGAGTGACTCCTTTAGCAAAACTGGCAGATGCTACAAAACACGGTTTGTCTTTTGATTGCTTTTAGTGTTTTGCTTTGCACAGCGGTATATATGATATATCCTGCACCTTATTCGATGAGGAAAGGGCCGACGATCCCTTCACCGGGAGTGACCCCTTTAGCGAAACTAAGAAAAGCCTCAAAAACACTCCTTTTCAAAACTTCACTCGATTCTACGACGATATCAAGTTCATTACGCTCAAGGTTTTCTGAAAAACCTGCGTAGCCCTCCGTCATTTGAGATAGATATTATTTAGTATTCGTGCTATGTTTGTTGACTTAGTCAAGGCGTAGTGTACGGTAGCTAAGTAGTACTTATCTACTAAAACATGAGATGTGATTGGATTAGGGTATTCGCACGCCCTTGTTGACTCAGTCAAGGGTCGTACGGGTGGGTTTAATTCAATCAAGAAATGTACGGGTTGAACTTGACTTGCGATTTATGGTTTGTTGACTTAGTCAAGGTCATAGATCGCTAGGGGCAAAATATTATCGGGAATTTCAAAGTGTTGAAATTTGCAATGAGATTGCATACCTCCTATGAGATAGTTGGATCCTGATACCCACTGCGAGTAAGAGTTACTCCTGGGAGAGTTTTACACAAGACAACTAGCCGATCAAGTAGGTGTCTAGAAAAGTGTTAACGAGGTTACGCCTCTGGGAAAACGAGGTTTACTTTAATTAGGTCCGTACGAAAGCACGGGGAACCTCCCTCAAAGTACCGACACTGATCTGGCTGAAAGATTGACGAAGTTGTAGGGTGTAATTAATCCCGGCTAATCTTACCTTTTAGGGTTTTAAGGTAGATTTGATAAAAACAGTGGGAGACAACCTGATTAGATAAGATAATAACCAATCTAATCTTGCAAGAGCATACGCTAAAGTGTTTTCTTCTCTCTCTCTCCAGGTAGCGACCATTTCAGGCCATAATCAAGATAATAATATGGATGTATTGACTGAACCCGACTATTGTACCGAGCTAGGGATTGTTGGACCCGTTCTTTCTTATAAGAGTTATAAGACTGAACAGGAAACAGGAGAATGTCTGGATTCTCACGCCGCCCAAAAGAACATACATGTCGATGCATCTTCTTCGGGTGTGTTAGTTATTGAGAACTGTTTCTCAGTTCACCCTACGTCCTGGGTATTAGATACCGGATCAGGATCCCACATATGCAAACAGTTGCATGGGCTACGTAAAGGTAGAGAACTGGGAAAAGATGATCATTCCGTTCTAGTAGGGAACGGTGCAAATGTTGCAGCCAAAGCTGTTGGCGAATATCACCTTGTATTGCCGAGTCATGATACACTGATTCTAAATGAGTGCTATTATATACCGAACATGATGTGCAACATTATATCAGTTTCTTTATTGAGTAAAGAGGGATATAATTTTCTAGTACAGGATAATGTTATGAACATATTCCTAGATCAAAAGTTGATTGCATCAGGCTCGTTACATAATGGCATATTCATTCTAAATCAGAATACAGTCCTGAATATACAAAACACACACAAGAGGAAAAGTTCAGATATGAACGAATCCTACTTGTGGCATTGTAGACTTGGTCATATCAATGCGACACAACTGGCTAAGTTACATAGAGATGGTTATTTGAATTCGTTCGAATTATCATCTTATGATACTTGCCATTCATGTCTCAAAGGAAAAATGACCAAAGCTCCGTTTAGTGGACACGGAGAAAGAGTTACCGAACTCTTAGGACTGGTACATAGTGATGTATGCGGTCCCATGTCTACGCATGCCAGGAACGGTTCTTCCTACTTCATTACATTCACTGACGATCTCTCAAGATTCGGATATGTGTTCCTGATGAAACACAAGTCTGAAGCTTTTGAGAAATTCAGAGAATATAAACACGAAGTAGAGAATCAAACGGGCAAAAGTATTAAGATTCTTCGATCTGATCGAGGAGGTGAATACTTAAGCGGTGAGTTTTTACATTATCTAAAAGAGAATGGGATTCTCTCTCAGCTTACTCCTCCTTATACACCACAGCATAACGGTGTATCAGAACAAAGGAATCGGACCCTATTAGATATGGTGCGATCTATGATGAGCAATGCTGAGTTACCTATTTCCTTCTGGGGGTATGCGCTTGAGACAGCCATATACATATTGAATCTAGTTCCGTCTAAATCTGTACCTACCACACCATATGAGATATGGAGTGGGAAGAGACCATATTTTAAACGAGTTAAGATATGGGGTTGTCTTGCCTATGTCAAAAGACAAAATCCAGACAAACTCGAGGCAAGATCTGTCCTTTGCAAATTTGTGGGATATCCAAAGAATTCTCAAGGATATTTTTTCTACCACACTGAGGAACTAAAAGTATTTGTTGCTCAACATGCCACCTTTTTGGAAAAGGAATTTCTTGCAAAAGAAATTAGTGGCAAAGAGGTAGAGCTGGAAGAGGTTCCAGATACACAAATTACAACAGATGATTTAGTGGAACCAGAGGATTCAGTAGTACCCGACGAACCCCAGCCTCTCCGCCGATCTACTAGGGTTTCTCGTCCACCTGAGAGATACTACGGTTTTCTCATTGATGGTGGAAGCGAGGATTGCATCATGGATGATGATGACCCGACTAGTTTCGAGCAGGCCATCACGAGTGGTGACTCTGTGAAATGGCTGGATGCAATGCGATCTGAGATGGAATCCATGTACACCAACAAAGTATGGACTTTGGAAAATGCTCCTGAAGGGGTAAAACCCATTGGGAGCAAGTGGATCTTTAAAAAGAAATTTGGTGTAGATGGAAAAGTTGAGACTTTCAAAGCTAGACTTGTAGCAAAAGGTTTTCGTCAAAGACTAGGTGTGGACTATGACGAAACCTTTTCTCCAGTGGCTATGCTTAAGTCCATCCGGATCTTACTTGCCATTGCTGCATACCATGACTACGAAATCTGGCAAATGGATGTTAAGACCGCCTTTCTAAACGGTGATTTAGAAGAGTGCGTGTACATGACTCAGCCAGAGGGCTTCGTAGATAGTGGGAGCAGCGGAAAGGTGTGCAAGCTGCTTAAATCCATTTATGGGTTAAAGCAAGCATCGCGGAGTTGGAACATCTGTTTTGATGTTGTAGTCAAAGAGTTTGACTTCATCAAAAATATAGATGAACCTTGTATCTATAAGAAGGTAGCAGAGGGTAAGGTTGTCTTCCTCGTATTGTACGTGGATGACATACTCTTGATAGGAAATGATATTCCTATGCTGCAATCAGTCAAGCTCTTCTTATCACAGAGATTCTCAATGAAAGATCTAGGTGATGCCTCCTGCATATTGGGAATCATGATCTATAGAGATAGATCTAAACGGATACTGGGATTGTCCCAATCCAGGTACACTGACACCATACTAAAGTGGTTTAGTATGGAAGAATCCAAGCGTGGGAACCAACCCACGATCTCTGGACTCACTCTCTCCAAAGAGATGTCTCCCAAGACTGATTTAGAGAGAGCTCGCATGCAAGGGATACCCTATACTTCGGCAGTAGGCTCTATCATGTATGCGATGCTATGTACCAGACCCGATGTAGCATACTCACTAAGTGTAGTGAGTCGGTATCAAGCAGATCCTGGAAAGAGTCATTGGACAGCAGTGAAGAACATTCTCAAGTACTTACGAAGGACTAAGGAGATGTTCTTGGTGTATGGTAACGGAGAACTCCAGGTGGAGTCCTTTACCGATTCCAGCTTCCAAAGTGATAAGGACGACTCTAAGTCGCATTCGGGTTTTGTCTTTACCCTCAATGGAGGGGCGGTATGTTGGAAGAGTTCCAAACAGGATACCGTTGCAGACTCAACAATGGAGGCTGAATACATCGCTGCCAACGATGCTGCCAAAGAGGCTGTCTGGATCAAGAAGTTCATTAGTGAACTTGGTGTAGTTCCATCCATTGAGCATCCAATACCTCTGTATTGCGATAACAATGGAGCTGTGGCGTTAGCCAAGGAACCCAGGTCCCATCAGAAGTCTAGACATATTCTGAGGCGGTATCACCTGATCAAGGAGATAGTTGATCGCCGGGAGATCGAGGTCAGGAGAGTAGATACGAAGGACAACACTGCGGATCCATTCACGAAGGCTATTCCCCAGATACAGTTTGAGAGATTATTCTGGATGCTGGGTATGCGATACTACAGCAGCTGGCCTTAGTGCAAGTGGGAGATTGTTAGTTATGTATATGCCCTAGAGGCCATTGTTGTACATTTGATGTATATTATAATGGATGCTTGGTTATATATAGAGAAGACTTTCTTGCTCGTCATGATAGTATGCTATTTGGTTTCACTTTATCTTGACATGTTGACTTGTATAGGTTTACTGTTTTACTCTCACATGTTGATAAAGCCCTTAGGATCTGTACTCGACTACTGAGACTATGATGAGATCATACTAGTTGTAGGGTTGCTAGGCATGTGCACAAGGGTCTACGAGGCATCAACCATGCCCTAATAAAAATTTAGCCGTGCCGAACAACCCGAATACGGAACTTTAAACTAGAGATTAGGCGAAAAACAACATGCTAAACAATTTAACACTAAGTGAGAGGGATCACAACCTTTGTAGATCCGGTCCTTCACTTCATATGCTCCGTGTTGTGGTCCCTTCGCTGCGATCATCGGGTTCCGGACTCTCGAGAGGTTCCACGAAGAGAAAGACGCAACCTTTGCTTCCGATCTTCGATACTAAGATGATCTACCTCGAAGTTTCTTTAACACAAGCTAACACTCATGAAATGATGTGAACACCCTCATCTAAATGGCAAGGGAAGATGAGGATGATGAAGTAGGAATTTTGCTCTATTTATTTATCTTTTTCTCATAATTATCCATCACAAAAATCAAAGCAAGAAACCATTTCAAGCTTTGAAGAAGAAGGAAGAAGATGATGAATAATGTAATTATCCTTTTGTGATGAATAGGAAAATAATCATATGATAGAATTATGCAACCATGGTCAAGTGAACCTTTGTAGAGAATTAACTAGGGTTAGGGTTTGGGTTGGGTTAAAGCATGAGTCATGAACAAATATCTTTCACAAAACAAAATAAAACCTTCTAGAAACTTCTAGAAAGTTTAACCCTAATCCAAACCCTAATCATGTTTAAACTCCACTAAACAAGTTGCATTATTTATCATATCATGTTACAATATTATATATCACATATATAATATTTATCGTAACAAAATAAAATAATACAATTAACATATATCACATATATATCAATGTACTACCCGAGTGAGAAAAAGAATCTTTTAGTGAGCAAATATTAGTTAATGCAATTTAATATATCACATATATTATTATACATTAAATTATCGAATCAACACTTGATCTGACAATCCGGCTATATCGCATATAACCGACTAATATTTATCCGTACCGATTCATCGAATCAACACTTGATCCGATGACCCGGCTGATATCAAATATCGCGAGAATATAATACGGTATCACATATCGCATTATCCTCGGTCCCGCACATATCACATATGTGCTCCTACTCCGTTTTGCTTGAGTCAAGAAACCTCTGTGTAGGACTCTAAAGAATCGTCAATACGCCGGCAGTAGGTGATGATCATATCAAACACCCACAAGCTGCAAGCGGTCAGCTAAACGTAACAGCTACCCAGGTATTGAGCGCTCAGAAGATCAACAAGCAAGCCTGTAACTTCTCCTGTGGATCCAAACAGTAACACTCCCGTACAGTCCGGTCTCGTCGTCTGATATGTCGCATATCTCGCCTAGGGGTGGTAAACGTCAGACCCCAGTAGCTTGATAAGTCGTGTCGATTTGAGGTCTATAACAGTTCGAGAAACTACTGATAACACTTACCAGTAAATCTCAGCAACCCTGGCCAGGGATTTCCGGTTATAGCCAATCGAACACAGCACAACATCAACTCCCTATACCGGGAGAGACGAATCTCCTCCTATCGCTCATTGCCTCCATATGATTCGGGACTGTACCCAAAAGCCACCTTTTTGCACGCCCTCTTGGACGTGGTATGATGGAAATCAAAGCACAGTGGGAATCACACAAGACTCTATGACGATCTCGGGTCAACAGACTACTCTGTACCTGTGTCACCGAAGAACTGCCATCTGACGTATGGTATAATACCATCTGGGAGTTCTCGGCGAGTCCGTCCAGTGTACCCAGTCTCCCCTGAGCACCCGTACACCATCCTTGATGTCAAACACCGATGGATATGGGATCATCCATCGCCCATCATATAGGTCAAGATGCGTATACGCTAGTCTACTCTGGTGCATCGATGCCCTGTCTCGATACACCCTCGACTAGGAACAGTTATAGGATGTACTCGTCGACTACCGTGGCCCCACTAGTATGATCTCATCATAGTCCCAGTGGTCGAGTACATATCCTAAGGGCTTTATCAACATGTAACATAGAGACAATCAGAGTACACGTTAAGATAAAGTACAACCAGATAGCATACTATCATGTCGAGCAAGAAAGTCCTCCCTATATATGTCCTAGCATCCACTACAATATACATCGTATGTACAGTAATGGCCTCTAGGGCATACATATAACTAACAATCTCCCACTTGCACTAGGGCCATCTGTTATGGTATCGCATACCCAACAATTAGCTGCGGTTGAAGTATCTCATACTCAACCATCCCATAAAAGTCTCTATTGGGAAAAAGGCCTTTGTGAGTGGATCCGCGATGTTGTCCTCTGTGTCTACTCTCCTAACCTCGATCTCCCTGGAGATCAACCATCTCCATGATCAGGTGATACTGCCTAAGAATTATATCTGGATTTCTGATGGGACGGTAGTTCCTTGGCATAAGCCACAACTCCATTGTCACACAATGGTAGGAACAAAGTTCATCTTATGAACTTATATATATCCAGACTGCCTCTTTGGTAGCATCCTTGGTAACGATGTATCTTGCCTTTAATCGTCTAGTATGTCACGGTATCTAGCTTGGAACTCTTCCAACATACCGTCCCTCCACTGAGGGTATAGACAAGCCTACGACTGACATTCAGTCGTCCTTATCACCCTGGAACCCTTCCAGTGATTCTCCCCAGGATCGATTGATACCATCTCACTACAACTAGTGAGTATCCTAACATCCAATTAGATCTATCTCATAGATCCAAAACCTAGGATTTAGTAGGTATCACTTTGATCCTATATGGAGAATCCTTGTGATAAGCGGAGATTGACCGAGCGTAGCATAGGAAACTCCTTCCCTATCAAGAGTATGTCATCCACGTACTCTACAAGGATCACCACCATACTCTCTACTACCTTTTTGTATATACAAGGTTCATCTACCATTTTGATGAAGTCAAACTCTTTGAATACCACATCAAAACAGATGTTCCAACTCCGCGATGCCTGTTTTATCATATAAAACATCTTGCACACGTTTCCACTGCTCCCACTGTCTACGAAGCCCTCTGGCTGTGTACTTATAGATGCTCTTTTCTAAAACATCATTTAGAAAAGCAGTCATGACACCCAACCACCAGATATCGTAGTCATGGAATGTAGCCGTGGCAAGTAAGATCTGGATGGACTTAAGCATAGATCCTTAGAAAAGGTTTCAACATAATCCATACCTGGTCTTATGATGCAAATCTTTAACAAGTCTAGCTTTGAAAGTCTCAACTTTTCAATGTACACCAAGTAATCTTCTCAAGATATACTTGCTCCTGATGGGGATTTAACCCTTCAGATAAAGCAACCAAAGTCCATACTTTGTTGGTGTATAAGGATTCCATCTCAGATCGATAAGCATCCAGCCATTCTTACAGAGTCCCACTCCTGATGGCCAGCTCGAAACTAGTTGGGTCATCATCTCATGATGCAATCCTCACTCCCACTGTCATAGAGAAACCAAAGTATCTCTCAGGTGGGTGAGGAACCCTACTAGATCGGCGGAGAGGCTGAGGTTCGTTGGAAACTATTGAATGCTTTGGTTCTACCAAATCATTAGTTGCAGTTTGAATAGCTGGAACCTTTCCAGTTCTACATAACAGACCTTGCCTCGAGCTTGTCCGGATTTTGCTTTTAGACATAGTCCGAACAACCCCAAATCTTAACCAACTTAAGATATGGGCTCTTCCCTTTCCATATCACATATGAAGTGGTAGGCAACTGATTTGATTTGAACCCTATTCAATAGGTATGCAGCTTCTCAAGTGCATAACTCCCAAAAGGAAATAGGCAACTCAGTAGTACTCATCATAGAGCACACCATATCACATAGGGTGTTATTGCTCCACCCCGATACATCATCGTGTTATGGTGTATACGAAGGAGTAATGCTGAGAGAGAATCTCATTCTCCTTTAGAATAGTCCAGGAATTCCGTGCTCAAGTATTCTCCTCCTTGATCTCATCAAAGGACATAATACTTATACCCGTATTTTGGTTCTCTACTTCTAACTTATATTCTGTGAATATCTCAAAAGGTTCGGACTTGTATTTCAGCAGGAACATATGTCTGAATCTTGAGAGATTATCAGAGAATGTAATGAAGTACAAAGAACCGGTCCTGGCATGTGTAGACAGGGGACCTTTCATACATCGGCATGTATCAATCCCAAAAGTTCACCAACTCTTTCTCTGTTTCCAATAAACAGAGCTGTGGTCATCTTATCTTTGTGACATGACTGGCAAGTTTCATAAGATGTAAATTCAAACTAATTTAAATATGCATCTATATGTAACTTCAGCCAGTCGGGTCGCATTGATATGACCTAGTCTACAATTCCTCAAGAAGGATTTATTCATTTCTGAACTCTTCCTCTTGTGTGTGTTCTGTATACTAAGAACTGTAGTTTGATTTAGAACGTCAATGCTTTTAGATAACGTGCCTGAACCGATCAACGCTTGATATAGGAAATGTTCAAAACATTATCCAACAATACAAAATTATATCCTTTCTTTACTAATAAAGAGACTGATATGATTTTGTATATCAGGTTCGGTATCTAATAACATTTGTTCAGAATCAATGTAATCTGGTAATACAGGGTGACAGTGACCAACAGACTTGGCTGCAACACTTGCACCGTTTTCTGTCTCATGAAACTTATCACCCGTTCTCAGTTCTCTACCTATCTGTAGCCCATGTAACAGATTACATATATGGGATCCTGATCCGGTATCACATACCCAGGACGTAAAGGATACTGAGAAACAGTTCTGTGTAATGAACACACCCGAAGATGATGCATCAACATGCACTTTCTTCGTTTGGGCGGCACGGGAAATCTGGTATTCCCCAATTTCCTGCTCTGTCTTATAACAATTATAAGTTGGAGCGGGACCAACGTTCCCCAGCTCAGTATAACAAGCGGGTTCGGTTAATATATCCGTTTTATTATCTTGATTAAGGCGTGATATGGTCGCTATCTGGAGAGAGAGAGAAGAAAACACTCAGCGTATGCTCTTGCAAGATTAGATTGGTTATCTAATATATCTAATCAGGATGTCTCCCACTGTTTTAATCAAATCTTCCTTCAAACCCTAAAAGGAAAGACTAGCCGGGATTAATCACACGCTACAAGTTCGCCAATCTTTCAGCCAGGCCAGTGTCGGTACTTTGAGGGAGGTCCCCCATGCTTTCGCACGAACCTAATTACAGTAAACCTCGTTTTCCCAGAGGCGTAACCCCGTTAATACCTTTCTAGACACCTACTTGATCGGCTAATTGTAATGTGTAAAACTCTCCCAGAAGTAACTCTTACTCGCAGCGGGTATCGGGATCCAACTATCTTATAGAAGGTATGCAATCTCATTGCAAATTTCAACACTTGAAATTCCCAATAATATTTTGCCCTAAGCGATCTATGACCTTAACTAAGTCAACAAACCATAAATCGTAAATCAAGTTCAACCCGTACATTTCCCGATTGAATTAAACCCACCCGTACGACCCTTAACTGAGTCAACAAAGCTGTACGAATACCCTAATCCAATCACATCTCATGTTTTAGCAGATAAACATTACTTAGCTACCGTACACTATGCCTTAACTAAGTCAACAAACATAGCACGAATACTAAATAATATCTATCTGAAATGACGGAGGGCTACGCAGGTTTTTCAGAAAACCCTGAGCGTAATGAACTTGATATCGTTGTAGAATCGAGTGATTTTAAATGGAGTGTTTTTTAGGCTTTTCTAGTTTTGCTAAAGGGGTCACTCCCGGTGAAGGGATCGTCGGCCCTTTCCTCATCGAATAAGGTGCAGGATATATCACATATACCGCTGTGCAAAGCAAGAACTATAGAAGCAATCAAAAGACAAACCGAGTTTGTAGCATCTGCCAGTTATTGCTAAAGGAGTCACTCCCGGTGAAGGGATCTCGGTCCTTTCCTTATCGAATAAGGTGCTGGATGTTCTACAAGGAACACCGCTATGCAAAGCAACAACTAGAGCTACCAGTTTTTATAAACAAGTTTCTACAACATCTTAGGTTTCTTTTATTTCATTAATCTCATTAATGAAGTCCTATTTTAATTATGCTTCATAAGCATCACATTTGAAACGAAATCTGCAATATAACATATATCTCATATATATAATATATAAACATTCGTCTCAGGCAGTAATATGATCTCATCACAGAACATTGCAGTAGAAGAACATATATGAAATATTGGATATACTAGGACGTCCGTGTTTTCAATACGAGCCTGTATATAACACGGATTCCACGACGCGATGAATAGCCAAACCCACATCCCTAGACCCCTACGAGAGCGGCAAGTAACACCGCCAATTCTAGGGTTAGGAGACCCGGTCTCGACTCCTCGAGATGGTCTCCCTCTGGACCCTAAAACCCGGTTACTTGTGCTCCCCACCTTGGGTCTACCTAATGCGGAAAAGTAAATAATATACAACGGTGACATCTTCCGCTACCTGGAAGTGCCCCAATAAAAGAATATTACATACAAGTGAATTTTACTTGAATGAAAAAGAAAAACTCTCATCTCACATAAAACCCCCGGCTATTCAAACGCGACGATCCAATACAACATATCACAGCAACACATAATATCTCATATCATCAACGTAAGCAAGTATGCGTATCCCGATTGTCGTTGATGTATAGCAACGAAGCCGGCGATACACCACATACTACGCTTACGGTCACAGAAAAGAAAGTGTAAAACTACAGCAGTTGGAATCCGCAACCTCCTTAGACATCGCATGCCTAACCAAATGAATTCCTTTAGACATCGCATGCCTAACAATTATAAACCCCGCATTTTAGTCTCATTATCGAAAACTCTTTTCAATATCAAGTCGGGCAATTCAACAAGATTCCCGACGTCATGATCGAATGCTCGTCGCAAACTTTAGTAGACGGCCGCACACCCGATACCGTCGACGAAGTGCACCAAGGAGGAACACCGCTACCGGGAGCACCCGAACGGATGCTTTCGGCGACGGGGTTCTCCTACAGTCACTTGGTCAGGGCTATGGAGTGAGGTTGTCTATTAAGTTTACCCGACGAGTATCCGCGTACGCTACGTGATTGCGACGGACTTTTGATCGCATCAAAATTCCGTGGCAACCGATCATCTGAGACTAAACTGCTATGTCTATAATATTCAAATCAGTTATCTCATAACTACCTGTGGATTCCAATTATTGTATCACATTCCAGATAAATAGAAAAAGTTAAACTTTCCGATCGAATCATCAAGCACCCAAGATTTCCCCAATATATCTCAACACTTGAAATCAGTTTAAAAACGTCCATCACATGCCACAGTACCAATGGTCCAGCCGTAGAAGGGTCAAGCCAACGCCTCACATGTGGCACGCCGTACTGCCCCAAACCCTAAGGTTCAAAGGGCAGTTCAAGACGGTCACATAATCGAGTTAAGGTTTGTTGTCTTCTAGAGGGTCCACTGAGTTACTTGCATGACTTAGAACATTCTTAAACACAAGAAAAAATCCAACTTTTGAAAAATTTTCGGACAGGGGAAAAAGTGAGTTATTGATATCCGTTCGAACTTTTTAACAGTTTCTAAAAATTATCCGGAAAGCCAAATAGACAAAATTTGATACCCCGATCGAAACACCGAATCCCCAAAACAACTCAGAAAATTCAACTCTTGAAAAAATATTAAAAATTCCCAGAAAAATCACCACTGGAAACTAACAGTTACTGTGCAAAATAAATTAAATATTTTGGCCGTACGGCCGTGGAACCGCCGCATGAGCTATTGCTCATGCCGCGGATCCAAGCTCTCAATATTGAATTGGGCCTCTAAATTTTACAGTAACTCTTAGATATTTGTGATGTGTTCTCTGGATATTTTTAATTTTGAAAAAGACCAGATTTCAGAAATCGTCCAGAGAGCAATTTTGGGTTCGGGTTTTCGGTTCGTCCGGGTTTCAAATTCCGTCTAGACTTCGCCTAAAGCTCTAGCTTGGCTCTGATACCACTGTAGGGTTGCTAGGCATGCGCACAAGGGTCTACGAGGCATCAACCATGCCCTAATAAAAATTTAGCCGTGCCGAACAACCCGAATACGGAACTTTAAACTAGAGATTAGGCGAAAAACAACATGCTAAACAATTTAACACTAAGTGAGAGGGATCACAACCTTTGTAGATCCGGTCCTTCACTTCATATGCTCCGTGTTGTGGTCCCTTCGCTGCGATCATCGGGTTCCGGACTCTCGAGAGGTTCCACGAAGAGAAAGACGCAACCTTTGCTTCCGATCTTCGATACTAAGATGATCTACCTCGAAGTTTCTTTAACACAAGCTAACACTCATGAAATGATGTGAACACCCTCATCTAAATGGCAAGGGAAGATGAGGATGATGAAGTAGGAATTTTGCTCTATTTATTTATCTTTTTCTCATAATTATCCATCACAAAAATCAAAGCAAGAAACCATTTCAAGCTTTGAAGAAGAAGGAAGAAGATGATGAATAATGTAATTATCCTTTTGTGATGAATAGGAAAATAATCATATGATAGAATTATGCAACCATGGTCAAGTGAACCTTTGTAGAGAATTAACTAGGGTTAGGGTTACGGTTGGGTTAAAGCATGAGTCATGAACAAATATCTTTCACAAAACAAAATAAAACCTTCTAGAAACTTCTAGAAAGTTTAACCCTAATCCAAAGCCTAATCATGTTTAAACTCCACTAAACAAGTTGCATTATTTATCATATCATGTTACAATATTATATATCACATATATAATATTTATCGTAACAAAATAAAATAATACAATTAACATATATCACATATATATCAATGTATTACCCGAGTGAGAAAAAGAATCTTTTAGTGAGCAAATATTAGTTAATGCAATTTAATATATCACATATATTATTATACATTAAATTATCGAATCAACACTTGATCCGACAATCCGGCTATATCGCATATAACCGACTAATATTTATCCGTACCGATTCATCGAATCAACACTTGATCCGATGACCCGGCTGATATCAAATATCGCGAGAATATAATACGGTATCACATATCGCATTATCCTCGGTCCCGCACATATCACATATGTGCTCCTACTCCGTTTTGCTTGAGTCAAGAAACCTCTGTGTAGGACTCTAAAGAATCGTCAATACGCCGGCAGTAGGTGATGATCATATCAAACACCCACAAGCTGCAAGCGGTCAGCTAAATGTAACAGCTACCCAGGTATTGAGCGCTCAGAAGATCAACAAGCAAGCCTGTAACTTCTCCTGTGGATCCAAACAGTAACACTCCCGTACAGTCCGGTCTCGTCGTCTGATATGTCGCATATCTCGCCTAGGGGTGGTAAACGTCAGACCCCAGTAGCTTGATAAGTCGTGTCGATTTGAGGTCTATAACAGTTCAAGAAACTACTGATAACACTTACCAGTAAATCTCAGTAACCCTGGCCAGGGATTTCCGGTTATAGCCAATCGAACACAGCACAACATCAACTCCCTATACCGGGAGAGACGAATCCCCTCCTATCGCTCATTGCCTCCATATGATTCGGGACTGTACCCAAAAGCCACCTTTTTGCACGCCCTCTTGGACGTGGTATGATGGAAATCAAAGCACAGTGGGAATCACACATGACTCTATGACGATCTCGGGTCAACAGACTACTTTGTACCAGTGTCACCGAAGAACTGCCATCTGACGTATGGTATAATACCATCTGGGAGTTCTCGGCGAGTCCGTCCAGGGTACCCAGTCTCCACTGAGCACCCGTACACCATCCTTGATGTCAAACACCGATGGATATGGGATCATCCATCGCCCATCATATAGGTCAAGATGCGTATACGCTAGTCTACTCTGGTGCATCGATGCCCTGTCTCGATACACCCTCGACTAGGAACAGTTATAGGATGTACTCGTCGACTACCGTGGCCCCACTAGTATGATCTCATCATAGTCCCAGTAGTCGAGTACATATCCTAAGGGCTTTATCAACATGTAACATAGAGACAATCAGAGTACACGTTAAGATAAAGTACAACCAGATAGCATACTATCATGTCGAGCAAGAAAGTCCTCCCTATATATGTCCTAGCATCCACTACAATATACATCGTATGTACAGTAATGGCCTCTAGGGCATACATATAACTAACACTTGTGGGGCCGCGGTAGTCGATGAGTACATCCTATAACTGTTCCAAGTCGAGGGTATATCGAGACAGGGCATCGATACACCAGAGTAGACTAGCGTATACGCATCTTGACCCATATGATGGGTGATGGATTATCCCATATCCATCGGTGTTTGACATCAGAGATGGTGTACGGGTGCTCAGTGGAGACTGGGTACACTGGACGGACTCGCCGAGAACTCCCAGATGGTGATATACCACACGTCAGATGGCAGTTCTCCGGTGACACAGGTACAGGATAGTCTGAAGACCCGAGATCGTCATAGAGTCTTGTGTGATTCCCACTGTGCTTTGATTTTCACCTTACCACGTCCAAGAGGGCGTGCAAAACGGTGGCTTTTGGGTACAGTCCCGAATCATATGGAGCCAATGAGCGATAGGAGGTGATTCGTCTATCCCGGTATAGGGAGTTGATGTTGTGCTGTGTTCGATTGGCTATAACTGGAAGTCCCTGGCCAGGGCTGATATAGAGATTTACTGGTAAGTGTTACTAGTAGTTTCTTGACCCGTTATGAGCCATACATAGACACGACTTATCGGTTACTGGGGTCTGACGTATACCACCCCTAGACTTGATATGCGACATATCAGACGAACAGACCGGACTGTACGGGAGTGTTACAGGTTGGATTCACAGGAGAACGCACAGGCTAGCTTGTTGATCTTCTGATTGCTCAATACCTGGGTGGCTGTTACGTTTAGCTGACCGCTTGCAGCTTGTGGGTGTTTGATATGATCATCACCTGCTACCGGCGTATTGACGATTCTTTAGAGTCCTACACAGAAGTTTCTTGGCTCAGGCGAAACAGAGTAGTGGCACATATGTGATATGCGCAGGAGCGAGAATAATGCGATATGGGATACCGTATTATATTCTCGCGATATATGGATATGAATCGGGTCATCGGATCAAGTGTTGATTCGATGAATCGGTACATGATATATTAGCCGGTTATATTCGATATAGCCGGATCGTCGGATCAAGTGTTGATTCGATGATTTAATATATAATAATATATATGATATATTATTATATTAACTAATATTGGCTTACTTTATTATTTCATTTTCTCAGTGGATGATACATTGATATATATGCGATATATGTTAATTGTATTATTTTCTTTTGTTGCAAATATATAATATATATGTGATATATATTATTGTGACATGATATGATTAATTGTTAAACATGTTTAAGGATGATTAATTGAGGTTAGGGTTTGATTAGGTTTAGATGCTTCAAGTTCCTTGTAGAAGCAATTTTCTTTTGTCATTTGTAAAGATATTTTGTGATGACACATTATTAACTTAACCAAACCCTAACTCTAGTTGTTTCTCTACACATTCTCATCCATTCATCCTTGACCATGGTTAAAAGATCAATCATATGTTTTTTTATTTCTATTCATCACAAAAGAAAATGAATTATCATTATTCTTTTTCCATTATCTTCTTCTTCTCTCTTGAAAGAAAAGCTTGCATGATTTTCTTAAGTGATGATAAAATATGAGAAAATGATATAAAAAGAAAGCAAAATCACTACTCTCTCATCCTCATCTCATCTAGCCCATGGGATTAGGGTGTTCTTCTCTTTTGAGTGAGAAAGCTTGAGTCGAAGCAACTTCAAGGTAGATCATCGGAGATTTGGATTACGACAAGCTAGAATGGATCGTTCGAGTCGTGGAGCCTCTCATGAGTCCGGGAGATCGTGGATCGTGGCAAAGGGACTTCTACTCGGAGCTTGTGAAGTGAAGGAGCGGACTACAAAGGTTGTAATCCCTCACACTTAGATAAAAGTTATCATCTTGCATATAAAACCCTAATAATCTAGCAAAGATCCTGGCTTTGGGTTGTTCGGCATGTCTAAAATTTAATCCGGGCATGTTTGATGCCTTAAGAACCTTCACAAGAGTGCCTAGGAACCCTACATCGTGGTGTTTGAAAATAAGGATTACGGTGTTTTTAAGAAAAGATACGTCTTTTAAAATATTCGTAGTATCCCTTGGTATGTCTTTAAAATTCTTACGATTCGTCAGTTTTGGAAATAGGAATGACTCGGGTCCAGTTTGAAATCTACTAAGTAAACCGCAGGTCTAACTAACAACCAATCGAAAGGGGTACGGAAACCACCTACATCTGAGTCGATATATATATCTGTCTATATAATAGTCGGTGATCCCGCCTCAATAGTATCCCATATGATACACCATCTGATATGACATCCTCAAATTAATAGTGCGGATCTATCATCAATATATAGCTCGTACGGTAAATCCATCGTACGGCATCCCAAACTGGGTACGGGTCAATATCATATTTATCTTATTATTCATCTGGTATCCATATCATCACATATCGTGGGTAGGGGGTAATGATCTATGTCTAGTACACTACTAATATCATCAACATATATATAAATGCGTGTGTATGAAACACATCGCCTACCGATCCGCTATCATCACATTTCACATCTCATAATACGATCCAAATCATATCACCGATCCGTGGCATCAAGCCCAAACTCATCGACTCATCCCCAACTATCATCCACTATCCTCATTATCCATGTATAGATATACGTATATATATATATATATATAGTCCAATACCTATGTGTATATAAATATAAACATATCCCATTTACGCACAAGTACTAAAATGCATGCAAGTGTGTGGGGGTGCGTGTATGCAAATCCTTACTCTAGCGTTTCGTGACTAAGAAATCCGCTAAAGTCCTTTCTTCAATTCTCGCTAACCCTAAACCCATAAGCTTCTAAGGCTTCTCTTACTAGGTGTTCATATCTCATAATAACATATAAAAGTATATCGTTACCATATCACCTCATTCCTCATAACTTTGCGGGGGTGCTATACGCTATCCACCCGACTTCCCTCGTAGATATAAATCAACTCACCTGAGCTTGCTCGCCGGTGCCGACGTTGCCACGCGTTTGCTTGTCGTCTGGAAGTCCACCTGGGGTACCTACATGTCACCACGTATCGTATCGCATAAAAACCCAATTCGAAATCGAAACGGCATACGGAAACAAAATCGGCACGCGTATCACGCACAGGTCAAAACCTATCGCCTACGCATGCCGGAATAGCCAAAACAACCCTCGATGTCGATGTACAAATGTCAAACCATCGAGAAAAAACACCAAACGTGCCAATCATGGTTTTACAACTCACTAAAAATATATAAAATACGATGCAATTCATCAAAACCAATAAATTGATTAAATTGATTTATTACAAGAAACCTAGTAAGCATCAATTAGCCGTTTCACTTTAAAACTTGATGTTTAAACGAAACTAATGGCCATAATATCCACTAAATATCATAACTAAGTTATAGAAACCATTTCAATAATTTATTCTCATCAATTTGTATTAATTCCAAAATTCTAGTTTTGCAAAAATATCCAATTTTAACACTTTTTAAAGCAAAATTCACAATTTAACAATTATGCTTGATTTTGCATATTTTAAATGGTTAAACCACTCATGGAAACCTTAATGATGTGCTAAGAACCCTAACTCGATTTTAATCCCACATTTAATTAAATTTCTAAAATCTAGTTAGCAATTTAGCATAATTATCACAATTTTAAACTAAAAATTTAGCAACTAGTAACCAAATTAGATTTTTCATGTCTTTATATGCCAGACTACACCTTGCAAACTTAAACAAGTGACAACAACCATATTTGAATTCAAACCCTAACTTTTCAATTTTCCAAACTAGCAATTAAAACCAAATTAAACATCTAAATAGTTAACCTTGAAGTAATTAAACAACAATATAAGCATAAGATTAAAATTATACCTCATGATCAAGAGATAAAACATGAAAAATTTAGCCACCAAAGATGTCTCTTGCTCCCAAATCCATACTAGAATAGGCGAAGAAGAAATGGGTAGAGATTGGATTTTGATTTTGTGATGTTTTACTTTGATTTTTTGACCAATTTTTTTGAGGATTTTTGGAGAGAAATGAGATGAGGGAAAGAGAGGGGAGGGGCTGCAGAATTTCAGTGGGGGCCTCGGCCAAATGAGGTGGGAGAGGTGAGAGAGTGATGGATGTGGGTTTCAAAGTCAACATAAGTCCATACTTTGACTTCTTTTCTTATTCTATCATTTCCTTTGTTTTGTTTTGTTTTCTTTTGGCAAAAGGGGTGAAGGAAATTGGGGGGGGGGGTTCTTGCTGGGTTCAGCCACAAAAAGCGGGGTTTTGGGTGCGTGTGGGAGTGTGGGTGAAGGGAAAAATGATAACATCAAAGCCCCCAAGTCAAACTAGCACCATACATCTATTTATTTTCACAAAATATGCATTTTTCTTCAATATTTTCAAAACCGTTTAACAATATCATTTCATTTCAGAAATAATATTTTACATGTTAGTTTAGTGTGTCATGATGCTCAAAATTTGTTTCAACCCATTCCAATTTGTAATTATCCCTAATTAAATGTATTAGTGACGGCTTAAAATAATATTAAAATAATTAATTTCGGAATTTTTTTTCCAGAAAAATTAGAAATTTTACGAGTGGCTCAATAACACCAAATACCAGCAATTTCATAGCTAGAATATGTATATTTAATTTTATATTAAAAGATATTTATATCTTGACTTTTACGGAAAACACCCCTCATTTTACCGATTTTCCGATATTTCACCTAAACGATTTTCAAATCGTTACACACAAGCATATCCTCCAGAGTCTTTATAGTCCGCTCTGTCTGACTATCGGCCTACGGATGGAAATCGGAGCTAAAGCTCAACCAGGTACCCAAGGCCTCCTGAAGCTTCTGCCAACGACGGCTAGCGAACTGAATGCCTCTATTGGATACAACACATGAAGGAACTCCGTGCAAACGCACAAACTTACCAAAGACAACTGTGCAAACTGAGCATACTGAGCATAACCGGACAACAATCACCCGAATGGAGTCATACCCTTGACTAGACCTGGGTAGACCCACAACGAAATTCATGGAGATCTGCTCCCATTCACACTCTGGAACGGTTAAAGATTGCAACTCTCCTGCCGGTCTCAAATGCTTAAACCTTAGCTTCCTAACAAGTCAGGCACTTCAAAACGAAATCTAAAACATCACTCTTCATCCCTGCCCACCCGTAACTATCTCTCAGGTCATGTTACATCTTGGTGGAACTTGGATGAACACTGAAAACTGACTGATGTGCCTGTTGTAGGATCTCGCATCTCTACCCATCAGTATCTGGTACACACAAGAGAGTCCCACAACATAGCACACCCTGGTCATCAATCAAGAACTCTGAATCTCTACCCTACCGAACATGCTCAAGAATCTCAGACAAACGAGCATCGGCGGGCTGTGCCTCATGAAAACGATTAATTTGAAGTGGACGGCGTGGACATGAGCAAGTTGTCCCCTAGTAGAGGTGAACTTAAGCTGATATCAACGGTCGCACAAGAACCGTGAATCTGCAAAAGACTGTCTCTAAACTGCGATCAACTGGAACAAGCTACCCCCGGGCCTACGACTCAAAGCATCAACTACCACAATCACCTTGCCATGGGTAATAAAGGATCTCACAAATCAAAATCCTTCACAAGCTCCATCCAACGGCACTGTCTCAAACTCAGATCCCGTTGCAGGAAGATTAAGCTCTGGTAGTCTGTGAAAATCTGACACGACTCTCTGTACAAGTAGTGTCTCCAAATATTCAGCGCAAGACCACCGCGTCCATCTCAAGATCATGAGTGGGATAATTCTGCTCGTGCTCCTTCAACTGCCGGGAAGCATAAGCGATAACTCTATCATGCTGCATCAAAACACAATCGAGCCCCACTCGCGAAACATCACAGTAAACGACAAAGTCGCCCGATCCAGAAGATTGAACTGGTGCAGTTGTCAACCGAATCATCAATTGCTGAAAACTTAACTCGCATGCCTCGGTCTAAAGAAAAGGAACTCCCTTCCTGATCAGTCCGGTCAGCGGTGCAGCGATACTCAAGAAATCCTGCACGAAACGGCGGTAAAAACCGGCTAAGCCCAAAATCTGCGGACCTCAGTCATTAATGCAGGTCTGGGCCAAGGCTGTACATCCTCGATCTTCCTCGGGTCCATACGAATACCGTCTCCCGTAACCACATGACCTAGGAAGTTAACACTATCAAGCCTGAAGGAACACTTCGAGAATTTTGCAAACAGCTGGTACTCTCTCAACGTCAGTAAAAAATCCTCAAGTGCTGTTCATGTTCCTCATGACTCTTGGAATAGACCTGAATGTCATCAAGAACACAAAAATACACTGGTCGAGGAACGGCCCGAAAAATCTGGTTCATCACATCCATGAATGCTGGTAGGGCATTGGTGAGTCCAAACGACACCACCAAAGCTCGTACTGCCCGTAGCGCGCATAAAAAGCAGTCTTCAGAATATCATCATTCCAAACCCGCAACTAATGATGACCATGTTGGGATTCCTTAGCACCTTGATGTAAGTCCATGATGCACACCCCACGGGTCGCGGGGAGGCGGAATACTTGAAAAACGATTTTCTCACCTCAAAAGAAACTAGTTTTTGCTTTGCATCATGAACTTTTTCCCACTTTAGGATCTTGATTAAACCTTAACTAACAAAACTAAACAAAGAGAGAGAGCTAACTACTATGTAAAGGAGTTATACCCTCTTTCCTAGTCCTTCGGGTCTTCAAGTTGCTCCTTGCTCCTTGGTTCATGCTCTTTCTTCTTGATCTCCTTTCATTGGCTTCTTCTAGGTCTTGGAAGAGTTCGGTTGCCGGTCTCCTTTGCATCAAAGTTGGATCCACCCGAGGGGCTTATGATCAAGCTTCAACCTCCATGAGATACCTTAGTGATCTAACTTGCTAGGAGAGATTACTAAGTGGATGTAGAGAGAGTGTGTATTGGACTAGTTGATCTCAAAGCTCATTGTTTTGCAACACATGCAAGTGTATGAGCTTGAGGAAGAAGGAGGGAATGAAATCTAGGAGAGAGAAAGCATTTGTGAGAATCATAATAGAAAATGAGAAGAGAGAATGGTTAAGTCTTGAGCCAATAATTCAACCATGGTATTATAATATCATATAATATACAACCATGCTTGAATAGTTGCTCCAAAAGAAATAAACAATTACTTAGCCATTCTTCAACCAATGCCTCCTAATTTTCACCTCATTAATTCTTTAATGAAAAAGAATAAAACAATAATGAGGTGTCTCCTTCTAGAAGGTCAATCTTGTGAATTTACAAGAATGCCCTTTTTCCGTATTTTCATACCCGTATCCGTATTCCGAAAAATACGGATACACTGAGATCTGTATAATCCAATACTATAATACTAGTATGCGGCTTAAACCAAAGCCTACCAGTATAATCCGTCCGATCGTCATTCGAGTAGCCAGTACACGAATGTGATCGAAACCCTGCCGTAAGACCATACGACGTCTACATCGTCTCGTCCGATCCAGGGAAACCCTCTGTGTGGGACTCTAAAGACTCGACAGTACGCTGGCAGTGGGTTTAACCACAAGTCCGTCAGTGGCACTAGCTGTACTGTTCAGTTGATAAAACTGCACATTTGTATTACATTTTTCCTACCATTTTTATACTAAAAATGGACTTTAATATAATATATTATACATATGAGGGTTTATATGTTAAAACAACAATTTTCCATGTGTTAATATATTTTAATTATCATTTGGTAGGAAATTGTATGCAAATAAATCTATTGACCAAATCCTAGTAGAAATAAGCCTACTAAATATTATTTGAGATTATTGTGCAGAATTTTCCAAGTTGTTATGCAGAATTTATCAAACAAATCAATTTGTTGAAGAAATCTTGCCAAATTAAGAAGCAAAACTTGGAGACCAAGTCTGGAAGCAACCGAGAAAAGATTTTCAGATTCTGAAGGTGCCTAGGATTGCCACATGTCACAAGATGCAAGCCCAAGAAAACTCATAAAAAGATCTCACCCATTGAGCGCGGATCCGCGGCCAAACCCACCCTTGGGCCGCGGATCCGCCGTAATTCCAGGGAGTTAGAGCGCAAGATTTTTTGGGGTGAATCAAAGCTAAATTTTACCAAGTTTTCAACAATAAGATTCTGGCTTTGCACTATAAAAGGGCACCGAGAGCCCCTTGGAAAAGCTATCAAGCCGACGAGATCACGAAGTCCAAGACGGCTCACGCATCCAGGCTGATCAACAACGGTTCATCTACCTCCTTAGAAGAGATCGAGAAGCAAACTAGGTTTTTGTAATCATTTTCTAAGGAATCAAAGTGTACTTGATCTTGTTGATTAATAAAGGTAGTTCTTTTTCTTATTCTATTTCTTCGTAGTTTAATTATGCAATTTCTCTCCATCTCTTTTTCTCCCAACATGCGCGAGTAATTCTCCGCTTGTTAGGGTTCGTAGGATTAGGGTAGGCTAATGGATGATGAACATCCCTAAACCCTTTTTAAGTCCAATAAAGTTTAGGAACTTTATCAAAAGAATCATTAACATTCTAATCGGGCGCGCTAGCAATTCTTTACTAGTTCCGACCGCGATTAGAGATTAGATTAATGATTGTTTTGGTAAAGGATAGATATGAACGGAGTTCCGTGTCGAGATAAGGGTTAAGAGTGGGATTCCTTTTCCCTCCAGAAACCCTAATCTACATGCATCACCGTCGTTCTAGTTTTAAATCTATTAATGGATAAAAAGAGTAATTTTTAATTAATCATCCATAACTACTAAATCCTAACGAACCCTACAAGCCCCTTCTTATATTAACTAAATCCATAAATAATCTAGATCTATATTTTGCATTAGTGCTTAACGTAGATCTAGAAACCATTCTACAAATTCTTTATCCCTCCTCTCTTTCTCAACACATCTCAAGTAAAAGTAAAAGGTTCCGCGTTTCCCAGAGGACGACCCGTACTCATCTCGGTCTAGCTACACGCGACACCGTTCTGATTGCGGTTAAACTACCAAAAAAAACACTCTTTCGTACCAATCAAATGGCGCCGTTGCCGGGGATACGTGCGTAATTTTTTATTTTTACTATTTGTGTTGAATTCTTAGACGAGCCATATCATTATTAAAACAAAACTGCAAATTGCATATTTAACGATTTGTGCGTGGATTTTTGCAAGGAGATCTGGAGTCACAGAATTGAGGAAAACAGGAAACAAAGACATTTTTAGAGATCCAGAGGAGCAAAGGAGATCACAGAAAAATTTTCATCAACTGTTCTCTCTACCACGCGGCGGAACCGCGGCATAAAGGCACCTTTGGCGGCGGAATCGCGGCAGGATAGAAGAATTAGGGCTACAGAATTCTCTGGTCAGATTCTCAACTCCTTCTCTCTCCTCTCAAATCCAATAAAATCTATCTTCTGCAGGATTCTTTGCAAAATCGCGCCGCTAAAAAATCTTTTTGCAAAAGTTTTGTGATTGGTTTTGTTTTGCATATTTTAATACGGACTCTAAGGGGCAAAGACCAAATCAAGATTAGGTGGGGATTTCATCACCCTTCCTAAGCCCCACAAATCACAAACTGAGCATATAGATCAAACCTTCATTAATTTAAAAAATATCTAGACCAGACTCTAAGGACTGTCGCGCTCATTAAGGACAGAGGAAGGTCATGGGTAATCTATCGCTTATCCGCATTACTTTTGTAGTGACTAGGCAAGTGTGACAAAGGCTAGTGGTTTTTAATTAGGCCCACGACGTGGTTCCTTCCCACTTACCTGGCACTTACCTGGCTACAAGGGTAGTACGGAGGCGGTAGAGGATTGATCCTGCGGCTTGTCTTTTGGAAGTCTAGGAGCGGTCTAGAGACTGGTCCTAGGTGACCTTAGTTCTAGGGTTGCTTGTGCATCTTAGGGTGATTTGTCTTGAGTCCCACTTTTTCAAAAACAAGCCTATTTTAAAATCACACACACGCTGCCACTTGCACTAAACCCGCTTAGTGCATGCTCGGCTGGACACGGGATCCTAGTGCCCGTCTTGTCCGCGTTCCTGCTATCGACGCCGAAGTCGGTACTTCTTCATCTTCTTTTCCCCCACCACACATGACCGAGATGGACGGCACTCCATCAAATTATAACACCACGCTGCCACCGTCCGAAGGTGCGAAGAATCCACCGCGCATTTCTCTCCAAGAGAGATGCTATCCTATCCGTGGTCCTCTTCCCACTTGTCTATCTCTTCCACCACCTAACGGGGATAATTTTGAAATTAAACCCCACTACATCAACCTGCTGCCCAAATTTCACGGGCTTGAGTCGGAAGACGCGTACGTTTTCATCACCAAATTCGAAAACGTATGCGCAATGATGGGTACTTCACAATTGACTTTAGATGCTATGCGCTTACGTCTTCTCCCATTCACACTGTGCGACTTGGCAGAAAAATGGCTTTATAATACTGCCGCACACTCTATCACTAATTGGGATGAATTCGTCGTAGCATTTCTTAAGAAGTTTTACCCAAATCATAAGACTGCACATATTAGGAGCGAGATCAACCAGTTCACCCAGCTTCCCAATGAACCATTTTGGAAGTGCTTTGAACGTTTCAAAGATCTACTTGTCCAATGCCCCCATCACGGAATACAAAAATGGGATTTATGTCGGATTATATATGAGGGCATTAATCCAGCGACAAAGCAGATGCTTGAAACAATGTGTCAATGCAATTTCATGTCTAAAGATGACGGTGAAGCTTGGAAATATCTGGAAGACCTTGCTGAAAACACGTTGCAGTGGGAAAGTGTAAGACCACCTTCAACTAAGGGAGGTATTCACCAGCTCGATGTTTCTATCGCAGTAAAAGCCGAAATGGCAGCGATTTAGAAGAAACTCGATGCTATTGAAAACAAGTTCTCATCATTCTCCTTAAATCAGGTCACGCTTCCTAAGACCGTTTGTGGTTGCTGTTCGGATCCTTCACACTTAACGGAAGAATGTCCTATGAATGCATCGTTTCAAGCTAATGCTGCTTTTCAGCAGCGACCTAGAAACGACCTTTATTCTTCCACATACAATCAAGGATGGATGAATCATCCTAACTTTGCTTGGAATCAAAACCAACAAAGTAATTATCAAAGACCTCCTCCACAGCAACCACAACCACAGAATCAGCCCCCCTTTCAGTCACAAAATTTCCAAAATCCGGCCAACATTTCTACACCACAAGTGGCCGGTACTGACAACTCACTTGCACAAACTTTGGATATGTTCATGAAACAATCCATGCAAATTTCGGCTGAGATGAGGTCTTCTATTGATACCCTAACGAAAAACTCCTCCTCCAATGGTGAGAGTATCAAATCAATAGAAAACCAAATCGCACAGTTAAACGCCGCAATGAGTGCGAGAGAGAAAGGGAAACTCCCATCTCAACCCATACCTAATTCTGGCCACTCACAAAGTTATAATGTGAGTGCTGTTACCACGTTGAGATCGGGAAAAGTGCTGAATGAACGAGTAGGTGAGCAGTGTGATGATAGTGACACCAATGATACCCCAGCTTCTTCTTCTTCCCCTAATTCGTCTAGTCTCCCACCTTCGTCCGAGCCTATTCTCCGTTTTCCCCAAGGCTCAAACATTTCGCCAAATCTATCTAAGTCGATGCCCACTCTAATTTTGGGATCGAATCCGTCGCCACAGTCTTCTCCACAAACGTTGGACCCAAAACTTATTGATCGAGCTCCATTTCCAAACCGATTAAGGGCCAACAGACCTAACCCGCAAATGGAGAAGATTGTGGAAATGTTTAAGCAAGTTTGCGTGAATATTCCTCTCCTAGATGCCATTCAACAAGTCCCATCTTATGCAAGAATCCTTAAAGACATGTGCGCTAGGAAGAGAAAAACTCAAGTGCCTAAAAAGGTTTTCATGACGAGTAATGTTAGCACAACTTTTGCCCAACAAATACCAAAGAAACGTAAGGACCCCGGCTGTCCTACAATCTCTATTTCTATTGGGGGTAAAAATATAAATCGTGCTTTACTCGATCTAGACGCTAGTGTCAACTTGCTTCCTTATTCAGTATACGAGCAGTTAGGAATTGGAGAGTTAAAACCCGCCCATTGTACTCTCCAAATGGCAGACCGATCTATCACCAAACATCGGGGCGAACTAGAGGATGTGTTAATTAAAGTCGGGGAATTCATATTCCCTGTGGACTTTATCGTTATAGATAAACAACCTGTAGCAAACCCACGCAATCAAATCCCGGTGATACTCGGTCGACCCTTTTTGGCCACTTCCAACGCAGTAATTAATTGTAGAAACGGCTCTATGAGCCTATCCTTTGGAAAGAAGTCAATTGAGCTTAACATTTACAAGTTGGGAAGTGAACCCTCCGAACCCTATGCTCATGTGTGTTCTGTCGAATTAATGGATGTCCACAGCAGCGAATTTGATCAACCTCATGATACAGACTCTTTTCATATGTTGTTGTTTGACCCAACCATTTACTCTTCCACCGAGTTGTCCGGGTCAACATCTAATGAGGAACCTTATATTGAGTCTGACGATCACCCCATTTTTTCTGATGACATTATTTTTCGGGGTATCGATGAAAGCTTTGAGGAAATTTTCGCTGATGAACTCGCATTTTTACAAGACACGGGTGTTGAGATGAATCAACTCCAAGATGAAGAAATTGGACCTCCACCCCCTCTTTTGGACAATCATGACAATGCGAGTAATCCATCATTACTATCACAGTGTCGTCTCTCCAAATTGAGACGCAATCCTTTTCCAATACACCTCTTGTCACCTCCCCACTTCTTCACGTCAATAGGTGACATGTTCTTCCACCAACCTTGGTGCTTCATCGATAAAATTTTTGAATGGTTGGTGTTGACCTTCGGTCTTTGCAAAGCTTGGCATTGACCAATAACCTTGACCCCCTCATGTGATTTTAAAAGATTAAAAATGTTTAACTCAAGTTTGGGGGAGGGGTGGTATATTTTGGCTCTTGAAAGAAAATGATTTTTACAAAATTGTGAGCCTAAAATAAGTTTGGGGGAGGATTTTCACTTTCATATATTCTTGCCCCCATTAATAATTTCCTCCCAAGTCTACAGGTTTTTTGAGCTTAACGGATGACATCAGTGAGGACACTGCTGTAAACTGGTTTGGGGGAGGTTTGTGCTTATTTACACATCAATTTGCATCATACATTGACCCGGGTTCGATCCCCGGCAACGACGCCATTTGATTGTTGTGAAAAGGTGTGTTTGTAGTGTAACCGCAATCAGAACGGTGTCGCGTATAGCTAGACCGAGATGAGTACGGGTAGTCCTCTGGGAAACGTGGAACCTTTTACTTTTACTTTAGATGTGTTGAGAAAGAGAGGAGGGATAAAGAATTTTATAGAATGGTTTCTAGATCTACGTTAAACAAGAATGTAAAATATAGATCTAGATTATTTTAAAGATGTAATTAATATAATAAGAGGGCTTGTAGGGTTCGTTAGGATTTAGTAGTTATGGACGATTAATTAAAAGTTATCCCTTTTATCCATTAATAGATTTAGAACTAGAACGACGGTGACACGTGTAGATTAGGGTTTCTGGAGGGAAAAGGAATCCCACTCTTAACCCTTATCTCGACACGGAACTCCGTTCATATCTAGCCTTTACCAAAACAATCATTAATCTAATCACTAATCGCGGTCGGAACTAGCAAAGAATTGCTAGCGCGCCCGATTAAGATGTTAATGATTCTTTTGATAAAGTTCCTAAACTTTATAGGACTTAAAAAGGGTTTAATTATTTTCATCGTCCATTAGCCTACCCTAATCCTACGAACCCTAACAAGCGGAGAATTAACATTTGATTGATACGAAAGAGTGTTTTTTTTTGTAGTTTAACCGCAATCAGAACGGTGTCGCGTGTAGCTAGACCGAGATGAGTACGGGTTGTCTTCTGGGAAACGTGGAACCTTTTACTTTTACTTTAGATGTGTTGAGAAAGAGAGGAGGGATAAAGAATTTGTAGAATGGTTTCTAGATCTACGTTAAGCACTATTGCAAAATATAGATCTAGATTATTTATGGATTTAGTTAATATAAGAAGTGGCTTGTAGGGTTCGTTAGGATTTAGTAGTTATGGATGATTAATTAAAAATTCTCTTTTTATCCATTAATTGATTTAAAACTAGAACGACGGTGATGCATGTAGATTAGGGTTTCTGGAGGTAAAAGGAATCCCACTCTTAACCCTTATCTCGACACGGAACTCCGTTCATATCTAGCCTTTACCAAAACAATCATTAATCTAATCTCTAATCGCGGTCGGAACTAGCAAAGAATTGCTAGCTCGCCCGATTAGGATGTTAATGATTCTTTTGATAAAGTTCCTAAACTTTATAGGACTTAAAAAGGGTTTAGGGATGTTCATCATCCATTAGCCTACCCTAATCCAACGAACCCTAACAAGCGGAGAATTACTCGCGCATGTTGGGAGAAAAAGAGATGGAGAGAAATTGCATAATTAAACTACGAAGAAATAGAATAAGAAAAAGAACTACCTTTATTAATCAACAAGATCAAGTACAGTTTGATTCCTTAGAAAATGATTACAAAAACCTAGTTTGCTTCTCGATCTCTTCTAAGGAGGTAGATGAACCGTTGATGATCAGCCAGGATGCGTGAGCCGTCTTGGATTTCGTGATCTCATCGGCTTAATAGCTTATCCAAGAGGCTCTCGGTGCCCTTTTATAGTGGAAAGCCAGAATCTTATTGTTGAAAACTTGGTAAAATTTAGCTTTGATTCACCCCAAAAAATCTTGCGCTCTAACTCCCTGGAATTACGGCGGATCCGCGGCCCAAGGGTGGATTTGGCCGCGGATCCGCGCTCAATGGGTGAGATCTTTTTATGAGTTTTCTTGGGCTTTCATCTTGTGATATGTGGCAATCCTAGACACCTTCAGAATCTGAAAATCTTTTCTCGGTTGCTTCCAGACTTGGTCTCCAAGTTTTGCTTCTTAATTTGGCAAGATTTCTTCAACAACTTGATTTGTTTGATAAATTCTGTATAACAACTTAGAAAATTCTGCACAATAATCTCAAATAATATTTAGTAGGCTTATTTCTACTAGGATTTGGTTAATAGATTTATTTGCATACATTTTCCTACCAAATGATAATTAAAATATATTAACACATGGAAAATTGTTGTTTTAACACATAAACCCTCATATGTATAATATATTATATTAAAGTCCTTTTTTAGTATAAAAATGGTAGGAAAAATGTAATACAAATGTGCAGTTTTATCAACTGAAAAAATACCCCCAAACTTATCTTTGATCGTCCCGAGCAAACTAGTTTATTTAAGAGGAGAAAAAGAAAGGAGAAAACTAAGCACACTTTCGTAGGCAGACACGATTGCACTGAGCACGTGCAACAAGTCGTTAAACCTCTAGGTGTCCCTAGTAGGAGGAGTGTTGTCACCTGAGGGTTTTCAGCGGATTACACCCACAAAATCCAATAACAAAAGAAAGATGGTGAAATTTACATATAAAGACAAGAATCATAAAAGAAATACTTTGAAAAGAAGAGTTTCCAACTATGCTAGCTTTTCAGTTGTCATGAGCCCTATCTTAATAGTCATGAAAAAATGTTAGAAATCACATTACCCCTCAATAAAACATCGTCTTTATTCTTCATTCCTACCTTTCTTCCAAGCATTGATCATATAACCCCATGTGTGTGAAATGGACATCCCTACACTCGGAGAATTCAATTCAAGCTATCATACTCTTGTCCATCTACCTTAGTACTTTTTAATTTAATGAATATTAAAGATTTGCTCACACATTTTCATGCGACCGTTAATACTTCTTGAGGTACTAACAGACCGATTACTTATTTGCTTGCTGATTAGGTGATAATATTTTCCTCGTATTGCACCACCTAAGGCTTAGCAGTGACTCCCAGACCAGTTGGCCTTAGGGCACTAGGTGAAGAGGCACCCTCGCTATATTTTTTTTATTGCTGCCTTGGCGATACAAAACCAGTGTTCATTTTTTTCTTTTCACAATTTTTATATTTTCTTCATTTTTTTTCACTTCCTTCATACTTTGGCTTTTAGACAAGAGCATTTCAAGGTATCCTCTACTATCCCGAGTTTCAAGACGTGTGTAAGTGCATATAGTAGGGTATCAACATTCAAATGTTTGGCTTCCAGAATAGAAACTATTTTTCAGACTTATTTTATCCTCAGATTAGTGACTTCCTTCATCTTACTAACCCTTGGGACAACAGCTCATAACTACTTATTACTAGTTCGTTTAAGAAAACTTCTAATTTTCTTGGTTTTCTTAAACTATTCCTATCTTTTGGATGTAATTTTTCACTTTCTACTCTTTTGCTATAAAAGAATTTTTTTTTTATAAATTTTTGAAAATGTTGTGCTTATGCAAAGTATGATGCAAATTGATGTGTAAATAAGATGATTCTTTTGATAAAGTTCATAAACTTTATAGTGGATAAAAATGGTAACTTTTAACTAATCGTCCATGACTACTAAATCCTAACGAACCCTACAAGCCTTTTTATTATATTATCTAAATCTCTAAAATAATCTAGATCTATATTTTTGCATTCTTGCTTAATGTAGATCTAGAAACTATTCTATAAAATTCTTATTTCCTCCTCTCTTTTTCAACACATCTAAAGTAAGAGTAAAAGGTTCCACGTTTCCCTGAGGACGACCCGTACTCATCTCGGTCTAGCTACGCGCGACACCGTTCTGATTGCGGTTAACTACAAAAACACTTTTTCACACCAATCAAATGGCACACACGTGGGGTTATATGATCAATGTTTGGATGAAAGGTAGGAATGAAGAATAAAGACGATGTTTTATTGAGGGATGATGTGATTTCTAACATTTTTTCATGACTATTAAGATAGGGCTCATGACAACTGAAAAACCAGTATAGTTGGAAACTCTTATTTTCAAAGTCTTTCTTTTATGGTTCTTATCTTTATATGTAAATTTCACCATCTCTCTTTTGTTATAGGATTTTGTGGGTGTAATCCGCTGAAAACCCTCAGGAGACAATACTCCTCCTACTAGGGACACCTAGAGGTTTAAGGGCTTGTTGCACGTGCTCAGTGCAATCGTGTCTGCCTACGAAAGTGTGCTTAGTTTTCTCCTTTCTTTTTCTCCTCTTAAATAAACTAGTTTGCTCGGGACGATCAAAGATAAGTTTGGGGGTATTTGTTCAGTTGATAAAACTGCACATTTATATTACATTTTTCCTACCATTTTCATATTAAAAAAAAGGACTTTATTATAATATATTATACATATGAGGGTTTATCTGTAAAAACACTATTTTCCATGTGTTAATATATTTTAATTAGCATTTGGTAGAAAAATGTTTGCAAATAAATCTATTGACCAAATCCTAGTAGAACTAAGTCTACTAAATATTATTTGAGATTATTGTGCAGAATTTTCCAAGTTGTTATGCAGAATTTATCAAACAAATCAAGTTGTTGAAGAAATCTTGCCAAATTAAGAAGCAAAACTTGGAGACCAAGTCTGGAAGCAACCGAGAAAAGATTTTCAGATTCTGATGGTGCCTAGGATTGCCACATGTCAAAAGATGCAAGCCCAAAAATTTCAGTCACGAGATCTCGACCATCAAGCGCGGATCCGCGGCCAAACCCCCCTTGGGCCACGGATCCGCCGCAATTCCTGGGAGTTAGAGAATGAGATTTTTTTTCATAAATCTATGATAAATTTTACCAAGTTTTCAACAAGAAGATTCTGGCTTTGTACTATAAAAGAGCACCGAGAGCCTCTTGGAAAAGTTATCAAGCCGACGCGATCACGAAGCCCCAGACGCTCACGCATCCAGGCTGATCATCGACTGTTCGACTACCTCCTTAGGAAAGATCGAGAAGCAACTAGTTTGTAATCATTTTCTACGGATTAAAGTGTAGTTTGTTCAAGTCGATTAATAAAGATAGTTATTTTATTTAATTGTTTTTGCATCTTACATTATGTTTTCCCTCTCTATCTTTTCATCTTCTTTTCCCGACATGCGCGAGTAATTCTCCGCTTGTTAGGGTTCGTAGGATTAGGGTAGGCTAATGGACGATGAAAATAATTAAACCCTTTTTAAGTCCTATAAAGTTTAGGAACTTTATCAAAAGAATCATTAACATCCTAATCGGGCGCGCTAGCAATTCTTTGCTAGTTCCGACCGCGATTAGAGATTAGATTAATGATTGTTTTGGTAAAGGCTAGATATGAACGGAGTTCCGTGTCGAGATAAGGATTAAGAGTGGGATTCCTTTTCCCTCCAGAAACCCTAATCTACACGCATCACCGTCGTTCTAGTTCTAAATCTATTAATGGATAAAAAGGATAACTTTTAATTAATCGTCCATAGCTACTAAATCCTAACGAACCCTACAAGCCCTCTTATTATATTAATTACATCTTTAAAATAATCTAGATCTATATTTTACATTCTTGTTTAACGTAGATCTAGAAACCATTCTATAAAATTCTTTATCCCTCCTCTCTTTCTCAACACATCTAAAGTAAAAGTAAAAGGTTCCACGTTTCCCAGAGGACGACCCGTACTCATCTTGGTCTAGCTATACGCGACACCGTTCTGATTGCGGTTACACTACAAACACACCTTTTCACAACAATCATGGACGTAACGGCAACCCAGGTACGTGTCGAAAAGGAGGCCTACGAGCGAACTCGTCCGTAACCCCTACTGAGCCTGTCCGTGACAATATCTGTGCAATCCGGTCTGTTCGTCTGAAAGTATCGCATGTATGGTCTAGGGAGGTGGTGAACGTCAGACCCCTAACAACCGTACAAGTCGTGCCGGTGTGGCTCAAGACCATCCGAGAATCTACTGGTCAGTCCACCAGTAATTCTCTATCAGCCCTGGCCAGGGACTTATGGTAATGACCAAACGATCACAGTGCGATATCGACTCCCTATACCGGGTGAGACGAATCCCTAACAGTCGCTCACTGCCTCCATGTGGCTCGGGACTGTACCCAACTAAAACGTGTTTGCACGACTCCTTTGAGCCGTGGTAGGGTAGTAATCAAAGTACAGTGGGAACTCACACCAGACAAATGACGACCTCAAGTTGACAGACTATCTGCACACATGTCTCCTGAGAACTGCTATCTGACGTTAGGTATAATACCATCCAGCCAGTTCTCGGCGAGTCCTGTCCGGTGTACTCACACTGAGTGAGCATCTGTATACAATCTTAGGTGCACATCACCAATGGATGCGGGACCAATCCATCGCCCCTCGTCAGGGTGTAGATATGTATACACTAGTCTACTCTGGAGCATCGATGCCCAGTCTCGATACTCCTGCGACTAGGGACATTTAAGGATGTGCCTATTGACTATCCAGCTCCCACAAGTATGACTGCCATCACAACGCCGGTAGTCAGGCAAACACCCTACGGGCTTTATCAACATGTATATAAATACAAAGTAAAATATATCACACGTTAAGATAAAGACAAACCAAATAGCGTACTATCATATCAAGCAAGATTGTCGTGTACATACATATCCCTAGCATCCTATACAATGAAGGCCTCTAGGGCATATATATCCAACAATCTCCCACTTGCACTGAGGCCTGTAATTGGCGCAATGAGTACGCACTGTCTGCACTAGATCCTATTGCTGGCGTACCGCATGCCCAACATCTCAAACAGCCTCTCGATCTGGACTTGAGGGATGGCCTTGGTGAATGGATCTGCCGTGTTGTCTTTTGTGTCCACTTTCCGCACCTCAATCTCCCGGCGATCCACGATCTCCCTGATCAGGTGATACCGCCTCAAGATATTCCTGGATTTCTGATGGGACCTTGGTTCCTTCGCTAATTCTACAGCCCCATTGTTATCACAATACAAAGGTATTGGATTGGTAGTGGACGAAACCACCTGAAGTTCAGAGATGAACTTCTTCATCCAGACAACCTCTTTCGCGGTATTGTTAGCAGCTATATACTCAGCCTCCATAGTTGAGTCTGTGACGGTATCCTTCTTGGAACTCCTCCAACATACCGCCCTCCATTGAGGGTAAACACAAAACCCGAAACGGATTTAGAGTCATCTTTGTCACTTTGGAAGCTGGAGTCGGTAAAAGCCTCGACCTGGAGGTCCTCATTACCGTAAACCAAGAACATCTCCTTAGTCCTTCTCAGGTACTTGAGAATGTTCTTTACCGCTATCCAATGCTTCTCACCTGGGTCAGACTGATACCCGCTTACCACACTAAGTGCGTAAGCTACATCTGGTCTGGTACATAACATCGCATACATTATGAATCCTACTGCCGAGGCGTAGAGTATAATGCCTATGCGAGCCCTCTCTTTATCAGTCTTTGGAGACATCTCTTTGGAGAGGGTGATCCCGTGACAAGCGGGTAAGTTACCGCGCTTGGAATCTTCCATACTAAATCTTTTTAGTATTGTGTCAATATACCCGGACTGTGAAAGTCCGAACATCCTTTTGGATCTATCACGATAGATCTTAAGGCCCAGAATGTAGGATGCATCTCCCAAGTCTTTCATGGAGAATTTCTGTGACAAGAAGAGCTTTACTGATTGTAGCATAGGGACATCATTCCCTATGAGTAGTATGTCGTCGACGTACAAAACGAGGAAGACTACTGCTCCTTCTACAATCTTCCTATAAATGCATGGTTCATCTACATTTTTGATAAAGTCAAATTCTTTGACCGCCTCATCAAAGCAGATGTTCCAACTCCGCGATACTTGCTTCAATCCATAAATAGATTTAAGTAATTTGCACACTTTTCCGCTGCTCCCACTGTCTAAGAAACTTTCTGGTTGATCCATGTAAACACTCTCTTCTAAATGTTCATTTAGAAAAGCTGTTTTTACGTCCATCTGCCAGATTTCATAGTCATGGAAGGTAGCAATGGCAAGCAGGATCCGAATGGATTTAAGCATAGCTACTGGGGAAAAGGTTTCATCATAGTCCAATCCTGGTCTTTGACGAAAACCTTTTGCAACGAGTCTAGCTTTGTAGGTTTCCTCTTGTCCAAATGCACCAAAAAATCTTTTTGAAGATCCATTTGCATCCAATTGGTTTTACCCCAGGAGGAGCGACATCTAAAGTCCACACTTTATTGGTGTACATGGATTCCATTTCGGATCTCATAGCATCCAGCCACTTCACCGAGTCTTTACTCGTGATAGCCTGCTGAAAATTAATAGGCTCATTATCATTGATGATGCAATCCTCTCGATCCCCATCTACAAGAAACCCATAATATCTTTTAGAAGGACGAGAAAGCCTACTAGATCTGCGGAGCGGCGTTGGTTCGTCGGGCTCTACTGAAACCTGAGGTTCTACTAAGTCCTCGGCAGTGGTTTGAGGTTCTGGAATTTCTTCCAGCTCTACCGCGCTCCCACTAATTTCTTTTGCAAGAAATTCGCTCTCTAAGAAGACAATGTGGCGAGCGACAAACACCTTTTGTTCTTCAGTGTGGTAGACCAGATATCTCCTTGAATGCTTGGGGTATCCCACAAACTTGCACAAAACCGATCGTGCCTCGAGCTTGTCCGGATTATGCTTTTTAACAAATGCCGGACACCCCCATATCTTGATATACTTGAGACATGGTCTCTTCCCGCTCCACATTTCATATGGAGTGGTAGGCACAGACTTAGTTAGAACTCTATTCAATAGGTATGCTGCTGATTATAGCGCAAAACCCCAGAAGGAAAGTGGCAATTCAGCACTACTCATCATTGAACGCACCATGTCCAGTAGCGTGCGATTCCTCCTTTCTGATACACCATTATGCTGAGGTGTATAAGGTGGAGTAAGCTAAGAGAGAATTCCATTCTCTTTTAAGCATTCAAGGAAACTGGTACTTAAATATTCTCCACCTCGATCAGATCGAAGTGTCTTGATGCTTTTACCAGTCTGTTTCTCCACTTCATTTTTATACTCCTTAAACTTCTCCAAAGCCTCGGATTTATGCTTCATTAAAAACACATGTCCATACCTAAAGAAGTCATCAGTAAAAGTGATGAAGTAGGAGTGATCGCTTCGTGCATGTGTAGACATCGGACCACATACATCGCTGTGTACAAGTCCTAAGAGTTCCGTGTGTCTTTCTCCGTTTCCGGTGAATGGAGATTTGGTCATCTTTCCTTTGATACATGATTGACAAGTTGCATATGATGAATATTCAAACGGATCTAAATATCCATCTTTATGTAACTTAGTCAACCTTGTTTCATTTATATGACCAAGTCTACAAAGCCATAGGAAGGCTTGGTTTGAATCTGGAGCCTTCCTTTTAAGCGTGTTTTGAATATTGAAAACTTGAGGTTGATTAAGTATGTATATGCCATTTTCCAGTGTGCCAAATCCAATCATTTCTTGATTTAGGAGAATGTTCATGACATTTCTTTCAAGTGCAAAATTATATCCTTCATTAGATAACAAAGATACTGATATAATATTACACAGCATACTGGGAATACAAAAACAGCTGTACAACACCAAAATGTGCCCACTAGTCAACCCCAGATGATATTCCCCTATTGCAATAGCATCTACGTGCATTCCATTGCCCATCCGGAGAGTCATATCACCTGTCTTCAGTGCTCTACGGTTTCTCAGAGCCTGCAAAGAATTACAGATGTGAGAACCAGAACCGGTATCAAGTACCCATGATGTATAGTTTACTGAAAGACAATTTTCGATTACAAACACACCTGAAGCAGAAGCAACAGCTTGCTTCGTGTCCTTGGATTTGAAAGCCATGTAATCCTTCTTCCAGTGACAATAGTAGCATTCGTTCTTATCCGCCTTCACCCTTCCTGCCTTGTTCGTTCCCTGCACCTTCTTGACCCCGCCTTTCGATTTGGTGGCTTTCATCTTCTTCTTCCCTTTATCTTTCGCTTTATATTTAGAAGAGGATGATTGGCCAACATACAGAACGGGGGTCTTCTCCTTTTTCAAGGAGGTCTCTGCTACCCTCAACATGTTGAGGAGCTTTGGAAGATCAGCTTCCATTTCGTGCATATTGAAGTTCAGCACGAACTGAGAGAAGGTGTGTGGAAGGGACCGCAAAATCAAGTCGATGTACAACTCATTCTCTAGCATGCATCCCAGGATTGCGAGTTCCTCAATGAGGCTGATCATTTTCAGGACGTGCTCTCCTACAGGTGATCCTGGAGCTAACCTCATCTAGAACAGTTTCCTTGAGGTCTCGTACCTCGCGATACGGGAGTGCTCTCCATACAGTTCCTTGCAATGGAGAAAGATGGATATGATATCCATATTCTCGTGCTGTTTCTGGAGTTCATTATTCATAGACGCAAGCACGATACACTTAGCCCTCTCACAGTCTACATCCCAGGTTTTGCGAACTTCCTTGTCCGCAACTGAGGAATCTGGTCCTGGGATAGGGGGAGGAACAGCGGTGGTAACATATGCAACTTTGTCATAAGTCAGTGCAATGTTGACGTTCCTTAGCCAATCTTTATAGTTTGGCCTGGTCAGTGTATTTTTTTCAAGTAATAGTTTTAGTCCTGTCATGGTAGTTGCCAGAGAGAGAGAAAAGAAACACTCAGCATATGCTCTTGCAAGTTTAGATTGGTTTATTAGTTTATCTAAACAGGATGGCTCCCACTGTTTTCTCAAATCCTTCTTCAAACCCTAAAAGAAGAATTAGTCAGGATTAATCGCACGTCACAATACTTGCTTAACCTTTCAGCCAGGCCAGTGTTGGTACTTCGAGGGAGGTTTTCCAACGCTTTCGCGAAGTTCCTTAATTATATAACCTCTTTTCCCTGGAAGCGTAGCCCCACTAACACCTTTCTAGACACCTACTTGGTTTATAGCATTGATTGTTAAGTGAGAAAATCTCCCGAGAGTAATCCTACTCATCAGTGGGATCGAGATCCAACTATCATCGTATGATGCCCTAGATGGAAGCCACTCTAGTCACCACACTCCAGAAGGTATGCTAAATTTGCAAGTTTCCTTTCTGTTTGAAACTCCCGATGTGATTTTTACCCCAAGCTCTTATGACCTTGACGTAGGCCAACAAATCATAAGATGCAAGTCAATTTCTACCCGTCGTTGTCCTGATTAATTTAGATCCATCCATACTCGCCCTTGACGTAGGCCAACAAGGCTGTACGACTGTCCTAAACTAATGCATCTATCTATGCAACAAATAAGCAACACATTGCTACCATACACTATGCCTTGACGTAGGCTAACAAACATAGCATGAATACGATGTGCTGTTTATTTGAAACGACGGAGGGTTACGGCTGGTTTTTGGCGAAACCGTTAACGTAGTGAACTTGATATGATCGAAGGAACCAAGATAGCTTTTTAAAAGGAGTGGTTTAAGCTCCGCATTTAAAATTTTCTTTTTGAAGAAAACCGAGTGGTTTTGAAATTGTTCCAACGATTAAGTTTAGGTTTATTTTCTTTGCATTAATGAATTAATGTTGTCCCATCATTTAATCCTACCATTACAGAAAACAACAAAAATACAATGTACGCTTATGCCATCCGCATTCGCCACTAGGCCCCGTCATCACCCGTTAGGTTACTTAACTAACAACAGAGCGGGGGCTGGAATAGCGCGGGTGTAAAACATAAGCAATGCCTAATAAATATCATATATAGATATATCCATTCGTCACACGCAATAATAAGCATTCCAGATCGCAGATGAACATATTGGATATACTAGGAATTCCGCACTTCGTTTAAGCCCATAACGAAGGACGGGTTCCACGGTCGTGATGAATAGCCAAAACCCCACCCTAGACCCCTACGGGTGCGGCAAACTACCCGCCAAGTACAAGAAGTGAAGCAGTCTCCCTCAACAACGTGAGTAGGCCACTAAGCACTTCAAAATACCCGGTTCTTTGTGCACCCCTCCTTGGGTCTATCCTAGGAGCAAAAACAGTAAAAGAAATAATACAACGGTGGCTACAACCTCATCCCGGATGTGCCCCGCAAAAAATAATATTACATCAATTTCACAAATTACATTGAATGAAAGAAAAGAAAACACTCGTCTCACACACCCCGTCTATTAATCGCGACGATCCAATAAGATTCATATACACAAACCAATCATCACAGATATGTGCAACCCCCACTAATCGTCGTATAGCGATTAGCAGACGTTTCAAATCACATAAAGCATTACAGAAGAACAGATTAGCTAAAGCAATTAGAATTTAGATCGATTAAGCAATTTTGAATCTACCCTCAGTTTAACACAGTACACAAAATATCTGGGCAGAAACAAAATATCCCAAAATTCACAATTCCAGAAAATAAGAATAACAGAAAAAGTTTGACTGAATCGGAGTCGACTCGGCTGCGGATCGGCGGCAGAACGCATGGTTCTGCCGCGGATCCGCGGAGGTCTAACCGATTCACGAGTCCAAATTTTTTCTGTGTTCCTAAAAAAGCCCGCACGAATTTTTAAGCTCTCTGAAAAAAATTTTAGACCGGTTTTTAAAATCGACAGAAACTTGCTTTTTCGGACGCGTTTTTGGGATTTTTCCGGCGATCGAATTTCTAACACTTTGCTAACAAGTTAGATAAGGTTTAATATGGCTCTAATACTAGTGTAAGTCCATGATGCACACCCCACGGGTCGCGGGGAGGCGGAATACTTGAAAAACGATTTTCTCACCTCAAAAGAAACTAGTTTTTGCTTTGCATCATGAACTTTTTCCCACTTTAGGATCTTGATTAAACCTTAACTAACAAAACTAAACTAAGAGAGAGAGCTAACTACTATGTAAAGGAGTTATACTCTCGTTCCTAGTCCTTCGGGTCTTCAAGTTGCTCCTTGCTCCTTGGTTCAAGCTCTTTCTTCTTGATCTCCTTTCTTTGGCTTCTTCTAGGTCTTGGAAGAGTTCGGTTGCCGTTCTCCTTTGCGTCGAAGATGGATCCACCCGAGGGGCCTATTATCAAGCTTCAACCTCCATGAGATACCTTAGTGATCTAACTTGCTAGGAGAGATTACTAAGTGGACGTAGAGAGAGTGTGTATTGGACTAGTTGATCTCAAAGCTCATTGTTTTGCAACACATGCAAGTGTATGAGCTTGAGGAAGAAGGAGAGAATGAAATCTAGGAGAGAGAAAGCATTTGTGAGAATCATAATAGAAAATGAGAAGAGAGAATGGTTAGGCCTTGAGCCAATAATTCAACCATGGTATTATAAAATCATATAATCTACAACCATGCTTGAATAGTGGCTCCAAAAGAAATAAACAATTACTTAGCCATTCTTCAACCCATGCCTCCTAATTTCCACCTCATTAATTCTTTAATGAAAAAGAATAAAACAATAATGAGGTGTCTCCTTCTAGAAGGTCAATCTTGTAAATTTACAAGAATGCCCTTTTTCCGTATTTTCATACCCGTATCTGTATTCCGAAAAATACGGATACACTGATATCTGTATAATCCAATACTACAATACTAGTATGCGGCTTAAGCCAAAGCCTACCAGTATAATCTGTCCGATCGTCATTCGAGTAGCCAGTACACGAATGCGATCGAAACCCTGCCGTAAGACCATATGGAGTCTACATCGTCTCGCCCGATCCAGGGAAACCCTCTGTGTGGGACTCTAAAGACTCGACAGTACGCTGGCAGTGGGTTTAACCACAAGTCCGTCAGTGGCACTAGCTGTACGTAACGGCAACCCAGGTACGTGTCGAAAAGGAGGCCGACGAGCGAACTCGTCCGTAACCCCTACTGAGCCTGTCCGTGACAATATCCCTGCAGTCCGGTCTGTTCGTCTGAGAGTATCGCATGTATGGTCTAGGGAGGTGGTGAACGTCAGACCCCTAACAACCGTACAAGTCATGCCGGTGTGGCTCAAGACCATCCGAGAATCTACTGGTCAGTCCACCAGTAATTCTCTATCAGCCCTCGCCAGGGACTTATGGTAATGATCAACCGATCACAGTGCGATATCGACTCCCTATACGGGGAGAGACGAATCCCTAACAGTCGCTCACTGCCTCCATGTGGCTCGGGACTGTACCCAACTAAAACCTGTTTGCACGACTCCTTGGAGCCGTGGTAGGGTAGTAATCAAAGTACAGTGGGAACTCACACCAGACAAATGATGACCTCAAGTCGACAGACTATCTGCACACATGTCACCTGATAACTGCTATCTGACGTTAGGTATAATACCATCCAGCCAGTTCTCGGTGAGTCCTTTCCGGTGTACTCACACTGAGTGAGCATCTGTATACAATCTTAGGTGCACATCACCAATGGTTGCGGGACCAATCCATCGCCCCTCGTCAGGGTCTAGATATGTATACACTAGTCTACTCTGGAGCATCGATGCCCAGTCTCGATACTCCTGCTACTAGGGACATTTAAGGATGTGCCTATTGACTATCCAACTCCTATAAGTATGACTGTCATCACAACGCCGGTAGTCAGGCAAACACCCTACGGGCTTTATCAACATGTATATAAATACAAAGTAAAATATATCACACGTTAAGATAAAGACAAACCAAATAGCGTACTATCATATCAAGCAAGATTGTCATTTACATACATATCTCTAACATCCTATACAATGAAGGCCTCTACGGAATATATATCCAACACTTGAGTGTGGTTTTCTAACAACACACATGCTATAATTAAATTTTTTGGGTGCTAAGTAATCTTAACCTAGGATCGAACTGGAAATTTAAAGTAACAATATAGTATCACATACTATGAAGAGTCTAACACTAATAGATGAGAAATACAACCTTTGTAGATTTCCCATTTGAGACTCCTTGGGTCAACCCGGTGTTTGGACAGGTCCGCTTGAGTCCTTCGTTGTCCACGACGATCCACCGCGGAGTACCTTGGCTCAAGCTCCTTGCTTCTCGAGAACAATGTAGAAGTGATGCAAAACAACCTAAACTAGTGGGCTAAACTAAAGTAGATTGGCGATGTGGGTTTGGATCTCACTTAAAAATATTTTCGTTTTATCTCCTTAACTCACTTTAATGGAGGTAGTAAGCTTTTGAGGAGGAAGAAGAAGGAGAAGACTAAGCAAGCTCAAGATAATTCGTATGCCAATAATAGAAAGAATAATTTATATATTAGAGAGTCTACTCACTCATAACCATGGTTGCAAAATATCTAGATATTTTGTTATTGGGTTAAAGAATAAGTAAAGAGATCAAATCATGGTTAAGTGTAGAGACTAAACCATGGTTTAAGTGTAGTAATCAAACCATGGTTCAAGTCAAAGTCAACAATGGAAGTGTGTAGAAACAAAGCAACCATGATATAATCCAAATTAATTCTTTAATCAATAATCAAAATAAATAAATATCTAAACCATGTGATTCTTGCATAGCCAACTCCAATGTATCATCACCATGACACTTGTATGCATGCATGTGTGAATTCACATCAACATATGTACATACATACATTCATGCATACAAAAAGAAAAGGTTATAAGTGAAAAGACTAATGGTCATTAATATTAAATCAACAATTGATTTAATATACCAGTCATATCACATATGACCCGACCAAAAGAAAATGCCAGATTATAATGCGGTATCATATACACGTATTTAATCAGGCTTGCGCGCATATCACCATATTGTAAGTCGATGTACAACACCCCACGACTTGCGGGGAGGCGGAATAATGAAAAACGATCTTGTTTAAAGCGTAAACATCGACTAACCGAGAATCTTTGCTAAAACAATAACTAACAAGAAACCATAGAAGAGTTAACTACTATGATAAGTGATTATACCTAAAGAACCGAGTCCTTCGTCTTGTCGTTCTCCACGTCCTCTCCGGCCTTCTCTATGTAGTAGAAGATTCACCCGAGAGCTTTACTACAAGCTTCACCTCTAACTTGAGGTAACTAGGTTTCTTAAATCGCTAATCTAAGTAACCTAGGTGATATAGAGAATGGTTAAGGATTAAGTAGTCTACTCTAATCCTTGGTCTCAACACATGAGAGGGGAGGATTAGGGTTTGAAGAGAGAGAGAGCTTGAGGAGAGAGAAAGTGAGCAAGAGAATGAGATGAGATAATGATCTATCATAATATATATGAAGCATTATTATTTATCCATAAAAGATAAATAAAGGATTAACAACCATGCTTCATAAATACAAATAGGTGATTCATCTCCATGAGTCATTAAGCATTTATGATGCATTAATGACATGGATGAATCACTCAAATGACTCACTAATCTCATTTAATGCATATGCCACCTTAACCCCCAAGTCACCAACCTTCTAGAAGCTTCTCGCGTAATTACGAGAACGCCCCTCCTATCCGTGAAAACACGGAAAAACTTTAGACTGTATAAATCCAATAACCGGATACTAGAAACTGGCTTAAAACAAAGCCGGCTATTAAAACTGTCCGGATGTCGTACGTGCGTAAACACACGTATGCGTCCGAACCCTTGTCGTAAAACCATATGACCTCTATATCGTTTCGCCTGGAGTAGGGAAACTCTCTGTGTGGGACTCTAGAGACTCGACTACTACGCTGGCGGTGGGTTTAACCACAAACCGCAAGCGGCACTAGCTGTACGTAACGGTCCCCAGGTAGATGTCGATAAGAAGGCCGATGAGGAAACCCATCCGAACTCCTACTGAGTCTGATGTGACAATCTCCGTACAGTCCGGTCTGTTCGTCTAAGACTATCGCATATCGGGCCTAGGGGGCGGCAAGCGTCAGTCCCCTAATAGCGGTATAAGTCGTGTCGGAGCGTAGCCTATTACACCTTGAGAAACTACTGGAACCTACCAGCAAATCTCGCTTGCCCTGGCCAGGGACTTTGCGTAATGGCTCTCTGACACAGCGTGATATCAACTCCCAATACCGGGAGAGACGAATCCTGTCTAACCGCCACTGCCTCCAAGTGCTCGGGACAGCACCCAACTGCTACCTGTTTGCACGACTCCTTTGAGCCGTGGTAGTGTAGTAATCTAAGAACAGTGGGACACACTCGGGGCAAAGTAGCAGTGTCAAGTCTACGGACTATGCTGTACTCATGTCACCTGGGAACTGTTCACTGACGACTGGTATAAAACCAACCAACAGTTCCCTGTGAGTCCTGTCCGGTGTACCCGTAACCTAACGAGCACCTGTATACTATCTCCAGTACGACGTACTGACGGCTGTGGGACAGACCATCTCCCCAACTGGGATGAGAAGCGTACACTCTAGTCTACTCCGGAGTATCGATGCCCTGTCTCGATAATCCTACGACTAGGGACCTGAATAAGGATGTGCTTGTAGACTACCCAGCCCCCACTAGTGTGACTGTCATCACAACGCTGGTAGTCAAGCAAGATCCTAAGAGCTCTATCAATACGTATACTCACATATTAAGATAGAAAAACAAAGTAGCATACTACCATGTTTAGCAAGACTGTTATATACATATGAATATCCCAAGCTTCCATTAAGTAATATACAAACTAGTATGATAAAATAATGGCCCCTAGGGCATATACACTAACACATATGCACCCCACATCATTTCGCCTGAGCTAGGTAACCCCTTTGTAGGACTCTAAGACTTGTCAATACGTTGGCAGTAGGCGATGATCATATCAAACACCCACAAGCCGCAAGCAGTCAGCTAAACGTAACGGCTACCCGGGTATTGAGCGAGCAGAAGAAAAACAAGCGAACCTGTCAAAACTCCTGTCGAGCCAACCGGTAACACTGATTTTCCTCTTACGAGGGGCAGTAGTTTGGACAGGAGGTCTAAGCGGATACTGAGGGAGGCATGGCGCAGGATACTGATTAAGTTCAGTTGATGATTTGGATTTGGAGTTAATTTATGAACTAGGTCCCAGCAGATATCCATACATATTTTAAGACAGGTATTGCTCATTTCGGGAGATCGCTTTCTCCGCGAACTTGAGATAAAGAGAGACATAGAAAGAAACATCAGGGCAGATCCACTAGCTGAGGCTATTTCTCGAACGCAATAGTTTTGCAAACGAGCTTTGTGAAACTGAATAGTAGAGGAGTTGGATGTTTGGTATCACACGGGCTGTGAGTATGCGACATCGCAATAATTAGCCTTGAGTGCAAGTGGGAGATTGTTGTATATAGTGCCATCAAAGTCAATTATTGGATCACAGGCACGTGATTGCAATGATTGAGGGAGGACCTATATCGGTAGGACAGTCTTACTCGAGAGGTTTGTATGCTATCTGGCAAGTCTTTATCATCGTGTACATGCTTTAGGTGACATTGTAGTTCACTATTACACGTTGATAGAGAATAGTATGCTACCATGGTTTATCTTTATCATCGTGTACTGCTTTAGGTGACCTTACATGTCACTATTGCACATTGATAGAGCCCATAAGATTCTTGCTTGACTACCAGCAGTATGATGGCGATCATATACGTGAGAGTTGGGTAGTCTATAAGCACATCCTTAAAGTGGTCCCTAGTCGTGGGAGTTTCGAGACTGGGCATCGATACTCCGGAGTAGACTAGTGTATACAGTCGAGACCCCAACGAGGGGCGGTGGCCGGTCTCACAAGCCATTGGGGTCAGTTGGTTCACCTAAGATGTATACAGGTGCTCATTAGGTTATGAGTACACCGGACAGGACTCGCCGGGAATATGCTAGTTGGTATTATACCTGACGTCAGATAGCAGTTCCTTGGTGACATGTGTACAGGTTAGTTCATCGACCTGAGATCGTCATTTTTCTCGTTTGAGTTTCCACTGTGCTTTGATTACTACCCTACCACGGCTCAAAGGAGTCGTGCAAACAGGTTTTAGTTTGGTACAGTCCCGAGCCACATGGAGGCAGTGAGCGGATCGGCAGGGGTTTCGTCTCTCCCGATATTGGGGGTGAGATCGTGCTGTGTCTAGGAGAGCCATTACACAAAGCCCTCGGCCGAGGCAGGATATTTGCTGGTAGGTATTCCAGTAGTATCTCAGGGTGTTCTGGGCTACACTCCGACACGATTTGTACCGCTTTTGGGGGTCTGACTTTTACCAACCCCCTAGGCCCGCCATGCGATGCTCATAGACGAACGGACCGGACTGTACGGATATTGTCACTGACAGGCTCAGTAGGGTGTCAGCATGAGTTCGCTCATCGACCTCCTTTTTGTTCAATACCTGGTGGCCCGTTACGTACAACTAGTATCTCTGACGTGCTAGTGGTTAAATCCACAGCCAAAGTATTGACGAGTCTTTAGAGTCCCCCACAGACTGTTTCTTAAGTTTCGGGCGAAACGTTGTAGAGGCCGTATGATATATGGCAGGGTTCGATCATATACGTGCGGTATTGCACGGATCATGATCTGACGGATCATACTAGTGGGCTTTGTTTTAAGCCGGATCCTAGTATTAGAATTGTTGGATTACTTTAGTCTCATCGCATTCGCATTCAGTCGGAATGCGGATGCAGGTATGTATATACAGGTGAGGGGTAACCTTGTGATCCGTCACGAGTTTACTTTTGATGTTGCCATATCTTTTTGTTGTGCCAAACATTTGGATTAATGTTTGGATGGTGGAAATAATGAGCTAGAATTCATCAAGAGATGCATTAATGTGACATGGACTTATATTATGACTCATGGTCTCTTTTTTGTGAAAAATGTCACATTAGTGGATTGATTTGTGTTTATATGATGAGTAGAGAGAGAGGGGCTGTCATGAGGAGGCTAGCTCTCATATTATTCTTCATACTCTCTCTTTTTATTATAGAATCACAAAAGAAAGAAAAGCTCTTCTCTTCTTCTTCCTCCTCTAGCTCAATATCTCCATTAATGGCAACACCTTTAACCTCCATCCAAAATCATGTATGCAAGAGACAAAGAGATCACATCATTCTCTACTTCACCTTGGGCACGTCGGCTAGCACACTTCGTGCCCGAGTTGCTTCAGATGAAGCGGGAGCCCGTAAAAAGAATCGATGATGTGGTGCCCTTTCCGACGAGGAGATCGAGACCGGAGATGTAGCGAGGAGCTTGGGATGGTGGCCAAAGACCGAAGGACACGGATCGATCGGTATAGCTTTCCAACGCTCTCTCTAGATAGCTAGTTGTAGGTTATTGGTTCGATCCGGGTTTTAAGCATATGATAGCGCCGGTTTAAAGTTAAGAAAAAGTTTTCGTTTCCGCATTTTGGCCTCGGAAAGACGGCCGGGGCGCTACCGTAGACTTACATGGTATCAGAGCCACGCCATTAACCTTTACTAGCTTGTTCTAGCGCGTTTGAAACATCGATCGATCGAAATTTCCGAATCGTATTTCCATTTAAGTGTGCTTGCTGTTGATTTTCAAAGTTGGTCAACAAACTATTTTAGGCATGTTAAAAATACATGCAGGCATTAATAAAGCTAACGAAAAAATTTGGAGACCTATCTCCAAAATTGCGCCGCGGAACCGCCGCGCAATGTAGCGTGTGGCGGCCCTTCCGCGGCCCTTTTTGGTCTACAGTAACCCAAATGTTTTCTGGGGCTTTATTTCATGGAAATATGATTTTTGTGATATATAGTTTTCGCCCAGATTATTTTGAGTGCTGGAATTGTACTTGGGGCCCACTTCGGGAAGTTTTGTTGATCGAAAATTTTAAACATGTTAGTTCACAGTATTTACATTATATCTGCGACCGTGAATGTCATTTGATCGGTAAATCTTGTCTAATTGCTATAGCCCTTTTAGACGGATTTGCTAACGTGACATTCACGTTGATGTTCTGTGTTGTGCTGTGATGTTGCGGATTTGTCGTGGTGGATAGCCTGGGTGCAATGTTAGTACAGTTTGGTTGTATTTGTACATTTGATATTGTGGGGCGAGCGTCCGACATGTGGACTGCCATCACTGCCTGTTTGTATATTATTCTTTTGGGGCACGACCAGGCTGAGGTCGATGTACCCGTTGTATATTTTACTTTCTGTACTAGGATTACCCCAAGGTGGGGTGCACGGATAGCCGGGTTCTAGAGGGCAACGGGCTTGCATCTCATGGCTTTGAGACGGAGGGGGATTCACACTAGAATTGGCGGGCTATTCGCCGCTCTCGTAGGGGGTACAGGTTGACCCAAGGAGGGGTGCTCAAGTTATCGGATTCCGTGAAATGCTGGGTTGTCCATTCTCTTTGTTGAAGGAGGCTGCCTCGCTTCAGGTTTTGGTGGGTAACTTGCCGCGCCCGTAGGGGTCTAAGATTTCATTGCACATGCTATCCACACGACCAGGGGAACGTTGGGTTTCAGTAGCGGCTCTATGAAACCCGGGGATCCCAGATTATCTGTATTGTTCTGTGTTGCTTATTACATTTCTGTGATGTTGCATTTTTATCACGCCTTGAGCGAATATTATATATTGATATATATATACTAGTAGATGTTGTATATATTTTGCATCCGCGCTAGTCCAGGCCCCGCTCTGTCGTTAGTTAAGTAACCTAACGGGTGATGACGGGACCCAGTGGCGAATGCGGATAGCATATACGCACATCGTATTTTCGTTCTTTTGTGGTGTGATTAATTGATGGGATTGCATCGATTCGGATCAATGCAAGCTAAAAAAACCTATTCTGATGTTGTTGGAACATTTTTCAAAAAGCTGTTATTACAAGGACGTTTTCTTTTGTTTTGCACAGTGGTATTCGGTTATGAATATCCAGCACCTCAGTCGACGAGGCAAGGGCCGAGATCCCTTCACCGGGAGTGACCCCTTGGACAGAAGTTTGCGTCAGGGTAATAACTTCACTATAGCCGATTTCCTTCTGCTTTGCATAGTGGTATTCAGTTGGAATATCCTGCACCTCATTCTACGGGGAAAGAGCCGAGATCCCTTCACCGGGAGTGACCTCTTTAGCAAAGGTTTTCGTTACTATATTTTTATAAAAAGCTATCCGGTTCCTTCAACGATATCAAGTTCATTACGTTAATGGTTTTTCGCCAAAAACCATTCGTAGCCCTCCGTCATTTCAGAAAGGTAGCACTTAGTATTCATACTATGTATGTTGGCCTACGTCAAGGCATAGTGTATGGTAGTTATTTGTTACTTTTCTGTTGCATAGATAGATGCGTTAGTTTGAGACAGTCGTACTACTATTTTGGCCTATGTCAAGGGTATGTACGGGTGGGTTCAAATTAACCTGGATAATGACGGGTAGAACTTGACATATGACTTATGATATGTTGGCATACGACAAGGTCATAAGAGCATGGGGTAAAAATCACATCGGGAGTTTCTAAAGGAACTAAAACTTGCCAGGCATGCGCATACCTTCTGGAGTGTGATAACGTGAGTGGATTCCGTCACGTTATCATGCGATGATGGTTAGATCCCGATTCCCACTGATGAGTTGGTTTACTCCTCGGGTGATCCCGACTAATTCTTCTTTCAGGTTTGGAGGAGAATTTGACGTTACAGTGGGAGGTTTCCTGATTGGATAAAGTGATAACCATTCTGATCTAGGTTAGAGTGCACGCTGAGTGTTTCTTTTCTCTCTCTCTTTGGCAGCGACCATGACCCGACCCTATACTATGACTCAGTGACCAAGATTAACCGAACCTTCTTAAACACTGGCTTTTGTATTGTCAAAGTTGCATACCTCATTGCCACTCCTACTCTTACCCTTTTCTCCAGGACACCCCGTATTATTACGAACATCCACTTCCATTGGATAAAACCATCGTATGGTTATATACGAACTCGAAGGAATTTATTCGAGGATGGTTTCTGGTTCTGGAGAAAACGAATAGGACTATTCAGTTGTCTTTTCCTTCTACCTTCTCTCAGGTTGCGAGTGTTCCTTGGATTAGGACAGTACGCCTATTACGCTTATTGGATAGTCTTCATCCAAACCATAGGCAGGTGCCGAACGGTAGGGAATAAAGAAAACCAATTAGCCTAAAAGGTGTACAGAAGGTATTAAATAAAGACAAATAAAGGGATTAGTAAGAGGGCAAAGTAAACTGCGACTGCTATTCACGACCAAACCAAGTATTTCTTCGCCAATCCTACATCACCTTTGTATTTCTCCAGAACACTCCGTGTCACTACGAAGATCCACAGTTTATTGGATACTCCATCGTATGGTTATATACGAACTCGAAGGAACTTGTTCCAGTTCGGGGATGGGTTCTGGTTCAGGAGAAATAGGAATAAGATTTATTCAGTTGTCTTTTATCTTTACCTTCTCTCGGGTTGTGAGTGCTCCTAGGATTAGGACAGTACACCTATTACGCTTATTGGATAGTCTTCTTTCAAACCATAGGCTGGTGCCGAATGGTAGGGAAGGAAGAAAACCATTTAGCCTAAAGATGGTGTACAGAAGGTCATGACTAAAGACATACAAAGGGATTTGGAGAGATGACAAAGAAATATATGGTTATAGTTGTGAATCTGATAATGGAAGAGGCATTACTAGGAATACCATGATAACCCTTCGAAACATTTACATGTTTCAGTTTCACTGTGTATTGTTAAAAGAAAACTGATTTCCCAATTAGTCCTTGCTCCAGGGTATGTATTTACCAGGTTTGATTCTCACATCTGTATGGTTTTACAGATGATGAGTGGGAGTAAGTTATTGGGAATTGGGTGATCATCCTCATTATATCGGGATTCATTGTAATTGGTGATATTTGAGGAAATCGCCTGGGTTGTTTGCCGGACGGCAAATATTTGGTTTTGAATATCCATTGTTATGCACCAATTTCAAATTGATATATCTGTACATTTATTTCTATAAAGTGAGATATAACTTTTTGAAATTATGTCTATGACATTTACCTGTATCAGGGGATGTTTAGGTAAGGAGCATTAAACAGCGGTGTAATTCTTCTTAACCATAAGTACACTTTTCAACCTACGACACACAGGGAATGAGTTGTTAGACTCAAGGGACTTATACAGAGTATTGTATGTTTTCCAGTGTCCATTAGGACAAAGGGGTTGGTCCTCGTACTATATTTTGTTTACTTATAACTTCTCTAGTTCTTAGACAAGTGTTTCGTAGAAACACAAGGTCCAAGTTTTGAGAGGTTGTAGGTATAAGATTAAAGTACAGAATCAGATGTTGTAAGTATCGGGATTCTTCAAGGTGATCGAAGATGTAGATACTTGTGTATGGTATTCAGTTAATAGTAATGATTAAGAGAACTTGCTTGTCTTTCAGGTTACTCATAATTGGAAGCATTCCTAAGTTGAGTAATGCTGATCGGCCTCTCTCCATTTAGTTGACATGCACTGGAGACAGCTGCATGATTTGAATCTGGTTCCAATTAAATCAGTGCCTCTGTTTCTGTATTGGATATAGAATAGTTCATATCTTAGCGATGTTAAGGTACGGGGAGTTGTCCGGCTTATGCTTAAAAGAAGACTCTGGATAACTCAAGGCACGTTTCTGTAATAGCTGTTTGTGGGTTGATCCGGGCTATGACGAGGGTTGACTTTCTACCATCTGGAAGCTCAATAGTGATATTGTTCTTGACTCGCCACAGTTTTAGTAAAATGGATTTTTTCAGAAAACGGTAATAGGAGTATGGTAGAACTGGAAGTGATTCCAGAACCGCAAACGATTACTGAAAATTTGATAAGAACCTAAAGATTCAATCTGGTTTGACATTCCATCGGCCACTACGCAGATAAGTGGGTAACCTCAGGAACTCGAGAGGTACTTCGCTATGCTCAAAGACGGTGACATGGAGGTTCTTGCTTACCCAGACTTGACACTACTGTTGTTCCAGGCTATGAGACCCGGCATGAGGATGAGTATAGTGTCGTTCTAAATTAGCTTTAGAAGTGTACGTGTATATGACTCTGCCAGAGGGTTGTCGTAGTCAGTGGGAGCAGCGGAAGCATAATGGACAAGTGGATTATGTCTATTTATAGACTAAAGCAGATATAGCGAAGATAGATCATCTATTTCTCATGTGACAGTCATAGGTTTGACTTCATCACAATAGGGGATGGATCTGTTAAGAAAGTAGTAGGGTGTGATGTCCTGGTATTTGGATGACATACACAGAGTAGGAAGTGAAATTCTTATACTACGATCGGTTATACTTTTGTTGTCACACAGTGGTTTCTCCATATAGGATATGGATATTATATTAGATATTCTGGTTACTAGATCTATGGTTCTAGATCTAGATTTGGGTAGTTTCCCAATCTGAGTACTTAGACAACATTCTAAAGGTGTTTTAGAATGGACGACTCCTGGCACGGTAGTATACCTGCAGGTGATGGAGTAACCCTCTCTAAAGGTGTCTTACAGACTAAAGGGGAGAGGGATGTGCATGATTGGCAGATCACTTGCTTAGGCAATTGAGTTGATCATGAGATGTCAAGTACCACACCAGATGTTGTTTTTGCACGAGATGCAATAAATTGATATTGATCCAATCCTGGAGAAACATTCGGAATAAGTTTTAGAACATAAGTGGATGTTCTAGGGATATGATAATGGCAGCCTCTATCGGGAGACGGTTATCATTCCAGGCTTCCAAGGTGACTTGGATGACAGAGTGACTGTCAGAGTTATAGATTTTCCTCTGGCGAGGGGCAGTAGTTTGGACAGGAGGTCCAAGCGGATACTGAGGGAGGCATGGCGCAGGATACTGATTAAGTTCAGTTGATGATTTGTATTTGGAGTTCATTTATGAACTAGGTCCCATCAGATATCCAGACATATTCTAAGACATGAATTGCTCATTTCGAGAGATGGCTTTCTCCGTGAACTTGAGATAAAGAGAGACGTAGAAAGAAACATCAGGACGGATCCACTAGCTGAGGCTATTTCTCGAATGCAATAGTTTTGCAAACGAGCTTTGTGAAACTGATTAGTAGAGGAGTTGGATGTTCGGTATCACACGGGCTGTGAGTATGCAACATCGCAATAATTAGCCTTGAGTGCAAGTGGGAGATTGTTGGATATAGTGCCCTCAGAGTCAATTATTGGATCGCAGGCACGTGATTGCAATGATTGAGGGAGGACCTATACCGGTAGGACAGTCTTACTCGAGAGGTTTGTATACTATCTGGCTTGTCTTTATCATCGTGTACATGCTTTAGGTGACATTGTAGTTCACTATTACACGTTGATAGAGAATAGTACGCTACCATGGTTTATCTTTATCATCGTGTACTGCTTTAGGTGACCTTACAGGTCACTATTGCAAGTTGATAGAGCCCATAGGATTCTTGCTTGACTACCAGTAGTATGATGGCGATCATATACGTGAGAGTTGGGTAGTCTATAAGCACATCCTTAAAGTGATCCCTAGTCGTGGGAGTTTTGAGACTGGGCATCGATACTCCGGAGTAGACTAGTGTATACAGTCGAGACCCCGACGAGGGGCGGTAACCGGTCTCACAAGCCATTGGTGTCAGTTGGTTCACCTAAGATGTATACAGGTGCTCATTGGGTTATGAGTACACCGGACAGGACTCGCCGGGAACATGCTAGTTGGTATTATACCTGACGTCAGATAGCAGTTCCTTGGTGACATGTGTACAGGTTAGTTCATCGACCTGAGATCGTCATTTTTCTCGTGTGAGTTTCCACTGTGCTTTGATTACTACCCTACCACGGCTCAAAGGAGTCGTGCAAACATGTTTTAGTTTGGTACAGTCCCGATCCACATGGAGGCAGTGAGCGGATCGGCAGGTGTTTCGTCTCTCCCGGTATGGAGGGTGAGATCGCGCTGTGTTTAGGAGAGCCATTACACAAAGCCCTCGGCCGAGGCAGGAAATTTACTGGTAGGTATTCCAGTAGTATCTCAGGGTGTTCTGGGCTACGCTCCGACACGACTTGTACCGCTTTTGGGGGTCTGACTTTTACCAACCCCCTAGGCCCGCCATGCGATGCTCATAGACGAACGGACCGGACTGTACGGATAGTGTCACTGACAGGCTTAGTAGGGTGTCAGGATGAGTTCGCTCATCGACCTCCCTTTTGGTCAATACCTGGTGGCCCGTTACGTACAGCTAGTACCACTGACGTGCTAGTGGTTAAATCCACAGCCAAAGTATTGACGAGTCTTTGGAGTCCCCCACAGACTGTTTCTCAAGTTTCGGGGTAAACGTTGTAGAGGCCGTATGATATATGGGAGGGTTCGATCATATATGTGCGGTATTGCACGGATCATGATCGGACGGATCATACTAGTGGGCTTTGGTTTAAGCCGGTTCCTAGTATTAGATTTGTTGGATTACTTTAGTCTCATCGCATTCGCATTCAATCGGAATGCGGATGCAGGTATGTATATACAGGTGAGGGGTATCCTTGTGACCCGTCATGAGTTTACTTTAGATGTTGCCGTATCTTTTTGTTGTGCCAAACATTTGGATTAATGTTTGGATGGTGGAAATAATGAGCTAGAATTCTTCATGAGATGCATTAATGTGACATGGACTTATATTATAACTCATGGTCTCTTTTTTTGTGAAAAATGTCACATTAGTGGATTGATTTGTGTTGATATGATGAGAAGAGAGAGAGAGAGAGAGAGAGATCTAGGGGCTGCCATGAGGAAGCTAGCTCTCATATTATTCTTCATACTCTCTCTTTTTATTATAGCATCACAAAAGAAAGAAAAGATCTTTTCTTCTTCTTCCTCCTCTAGCTTAATATCTCCATTAATGGAAACACCACTAACCTCCATCCAAATTCATGGATGCCAGAGACAAAGTGATCACAACATTCTCTACTTCACCTTGGGCACGTCGGCTAGAACACTTCGTGCCCGAGTTGCTTCGGATGAAGCGGGAGCCCGTAAAAAGAATCGATGATGTGGTGCCCTTTCCGACGAGGAGATCGAGACCGGAGATGCCGAGAGGAGCTTGGGATGGCGGCCAAAGACCGAAGGACACGGATCGATCGGTATAACTTTCCAACCCTCTCTCTAGATAGCTAGTTGTAGGTTAATGGTTCGATCCGGGTTTTAAACAAACGATAGCGCCGGTTTAAAGTTAAGAAAAAGTTTACGTTTTCGCATTTTGGCCTCGGAAAGACGGCCGGGGTGCTACCGTAGACTTACACATCCATCTCCCATCTCATGGGTCCAGTATCATATACGCTAGTCTACTCTAGAACATCGATACCTCGTCTCGATACACCAACGACTAGGAACATTTCAGGATATTCTTATAAACTACATATGTCCCACTAGTATGATCTGCATTGCAGTCACAGTAGTCAAGCAAATATCCTGAGGGCTTTATCAACATGTACAAATGAATAAAAGCATGATTAAGTGAACATGTTAGATAAAGAGTAACCAGATAGCATACTATCATGTCGAGCAAGAAAGTCCTATGAATATATATATATATATATACATGTATAAATACATCCACTATCAAATAATAGCCTCTAGGGCATACATATATCCAACAATCTCCCACTTGCACTAAGGACAATTATTGGCGTATCTCATATCCAACATCTCGAAAAGTCGCTCATGCGGCGGCTGAGGGAGGGCCTTAGTGGGTTGATCCACGGTGTTATTCTTTGTATCTACTCTCTGAATCATGATCTTATGGCGATCAACTATCTCCCGGATCAAATAATATCACCTCAGGATGTGTCTGGACCGCTGATGGAACCTAGGCTCCTTGGCTAATGCCACAGCCCCATTATTATCACAATACAATGGTATTGGATCAAAAATGATTGGAACTACTCCTAGCTCCGAGAGGAACTTCCTCATCCAGACTGCTTTTTTTGCGGCATCATTTGCAGCAATGTACTTAGCTTCCATCGTAGAGTCTACAACAGTGTCCTATTTGGAACTCTTCCAACTCACCGCCCCACCATTGAGGGTAAATACAAATCCAGAGATAGATTTGCTGTCGTCCTTATCACTCTGGAAGCTCGAATCGGTAAAAGCCTCCATTTGGAGATCTCCGTTACCATACAGCAAGAACAATTCTTTAGTCTTTCGCAAGTACTTAAGAATGTTTATCACAACTATCCAGTGATTCTCCCCTGGGTTGGACTGATACCTGCTTACTACACCCAGTGCATAAGCTACATCAGGGCGTGTACACAAAATTGCATACATTATAGATCCTACGGCTGAAGCATAAGGTATAATGCTCATGCGAGCTCTCTCTTCATCGGTCTTTGGACAAAATTCCTTCAAGAGAGTGACTCCATGGCAAGCGGGTAAGACAGCCCGCTTGGAGTCTTCCATACTAAACCTCTTAAGGATGGTATTGATGTACCTAGTTTGGGACAATCCTAATAACTTTTTTGATCTATCCCTATAGATCCGAATGCCTAATATGTACATGGCATCACCGAGGTCCTTCTTGGAGAACCTTTGTGATAAGAATGATTTGACCGACTGTAGCATCGGAATATCATTTCCTATTAGAAGAATGTCATCCACGTACAGTACGAGGAATATGACAGCTCTCCCTACAGCCTACTTATAAACACAAGGTTCATCTGGATTTTTGATGAAATCAAACTCTTTGATAACATCATCAAAATAGATGTTCCAACTCCGTGATGCCTGCTTTAATCCTTAAATGGATTTGAGCAATCTACATGCTTTCCCGCTGCTCCCACTGTTAACGAAACTCTCCGGCAGATCTATATAAACGTATTCTTCTAAATCACCATTTAGAAATGCAGTTTTAACGTCCATCTGCCAGATTTCATAATCGTAGTGAGCAGCAATAGCAAGTAGGATCCGAATGGATTTAAGCATGGCTACGGGAGCAAAAGATTCGTCATAGTCCAGACCTGGTCTTTAACGAAATCCTTTCGCCACAAGTCTTGCTTTATAGGTCTCCACGTGCCCATCTACACCAATCTTTCTTTTAAAGATCCATTTGCACCCCAGGGGGTACAACGTCCAAAGTCCATATTTTGTTGGTGTACATAGACTCCATTTCAGATCTCATGGCATCCTGCCACTTCACAGAGTTTCCACTCGAGATAGCTTGCTGAAAACGGGTAGGATCATCATCCTTCATGATGCAATCTTCTCTATCACCATCAATGATGAAACCGTAGTACCTCTCCGGTGGGCGAGAAGTCCAACCAGTTCTACGGAGTGGCTGAGATCCATCAGTTTCTGTTGCAACAGCTGTTTCTACCAAGTCGTCATTTGTAACTCACGTCTCTAGAACATCTTCTAGATCTACCACACCGCCATCAGTATCATTTGTAAAAAATTTTTTTTCTAAAAATGTGGCATACTGACAAACAAACACCTTTTGTTGTTCCTTGTGGTAGAATAGATATCCATAGGAATTCTTTGGATACCCTAGAAAATTACACATGACTGACCGTGTCTCGTGTTTGTCCGGATTTTGCTTTTTGACATAGGCCGGACAACCCCAAATCTTAACTCGTTTAAGAGATGGTCTCTTCCCATGCCATATCTCATATGGCATGGTAGACACGATTTTGGTTGGAACCCTGTTCAATAAAAACACTGCAGTCTCTAATGCATGGCCCCAAAACGAGACGGGTAACTCAGCATCACTCATCATAGAACACACCATATCTAATAGGGTCCGATTCCGTCGCTCTGACACACCGTTGTGCTATGGTGTGTAAGGAGGAGTGAGGTGAGAGAGAATCCCATTCTCTTTTAGAAAGTCTGCAAACTCTGTACCGAGGTACTCCACACCTCGATCTGATCGAAGCATCTTGATACTCAATCCGGTTTGTTTTTCTACTTCAAATTTGTACTCAGTGAATTTCTCGAAAGCTTCAGACTTATGCTTCAATAAAAACACATGATCGAATCTTGAGAAATCATCAGTAAAAGAAATGAAGTAAGAAAAACCGCCTCTAGCCTGTATAGACATTGGCCCGCATACATCTCTATGTATGAGGCCTAAGTGCTAAGTAGCTCTTTCTCTGTGTCTTATAAACGGAGTTTTGGTCATATTACCCTTGATACAAGACTGGCAAGTCGCATAAGATTTATATTCAAAATAATTTAAATATCCATCTTTATGCACCTTGTTTAGTCTTGTTTCATTAATATGACAAAGTCTACAGTGCCAAAGAAAAGTTTCATTTATTTCTGAAATTTTTTTTATTAGTGTGTTGTATGCTGAAAACTGTGTGTTGATTTAGGACGTATATCCCGTTATTGAGTGTACCATATCCAACCAACATTTGATTCAGGTTAATGTTCATAACATTATTCTGCAATACAAAATTATATCCTTTATTGTCTAACAAAGAAACAGATATTATATTACAAAGCATACTAGGTACATAATAACATGGGTTCAAAACCAATATGCACCCTGACGGCAACCCCAAGTGATACTCTCCCACTGAAACCGCATGTACATTGGAACCATTTCCAACCCGGAGAGTATGATCACCCGTCTTCAAAACTTTGATATTTCTCAGCCCCTGCATGGAATTGCAAATGTGAGAACCTGAACCGGTATCTAATACCCAGGAAGCAGAGTTTAAAGAAAAACAGTTTTCTGTCACAAACACACCTGAAGCGGAAGCATCTCCATGCTTCTTCCTTTTGAGATCCAAGTACTCAGTGCAGTTGCGCTTCCAGTGTCCCGATTTGTAGCAGTGATAACATTCCCCATTCCTCTTTTCCCCAATCGTGGACTTGTCTTTCCCTTTAACATTTTTAACTCCACCTCTTGTTTTGGTTGGATTCTTCTTCATCTTTCCCTTGGCCTTGCTTTTGGGCGTGAAGAGGAAGATGGCCTAGCAATCAAAGAGAGAGTGTTCACTGACTTGAGCATGCTCTCTGCACTTCTCAACATATTGAGAAATTCAGGCAGTGACTTCTCCATATTGTGCATATTGAAGTTTACTACAAATTGAGCAAAGTTACGGGGAGAGACTGTAGAATAATATCAATATATTATTCATTCTCCATTGTCCATCCGAGGTCTTCAAGCTCTTCTATAAGAGCTATAATCTTCAGAACATGGTCTGTCACGACCCGAAAGTACGGAACATGACCGGCACTTAGATTACTAAACGTCTAGAGGCGCGACGTAACCTAAGTAAGCCGAAGCCCAGAAATCTAAACCATATAAAAGAAGAAGAAGTAAAGGAAAACATGTAGAAAATAAGTTTAAAACGACATCCAATTTTCTCAAAAAAATTTCGGCAGAGTCTCCTTTGTAAAAACTAGCCCCAAACGGGTACAACAAGTATAATATACACAAATAATAAAAAGCATCCCCAAACGGGAGCTAGCTCTACGCCAAAAGGCGGAAACAACCACACAAATGCTCAATAGTATACAACGCCAAAGGGCGAGGCTCAAAACTCAAAAGAAAACAAAACCACCAGATATCATAATAATACAAGCGCGACTCTAAGGTCGAAATAAATAACTGGTCCAGTAAACTTATCAAGTAATACAAGTATGGTTGATGGAGCTTTCTAGATACAAAGGAAATAATAAAAATACAATGGCGGTCCAGATACAAGTGAACCAACCTACCGTGCAAATCACCCGGAATGAAATGATGTGCCAGCAAACAGCCAAGGAACCCTGTACATCGAACCTGTAATAAAATTTGGCACAACGGGGGTGAGTTGCCAACTTGTGAGTAGAAGATATCTGCGAAAAGAAATCGAATGCACGACGCTATCCTAGGTCATAATAATACACTACTATATCACCAGTCATCTAGTAATGGCAGGGTAATAAACTACGTGTAAGTGCAAATGTTCCGTGCTCGTGTCAGTGCCTCAAATAGTAATATGTCATGTGAATGAGTATGCATGCACCATGAATGTAAAATAACTAATCCTGAAATCTGGATATATCGGTATAAGAAATCTTTAGCTTTTATCATGGTAAAATTTGTATAGAAATCTGAAATATCAACGATGAAATCCATGGAAATCCGTGTCAAGTATCGACACAAAACATGTAAATCTCAAATCTCAATACCTCATAATCTCAATATCTCGGGCTCCGTCAGTCCGGATCGGCCCATATCATCAAATCTCACGACAACGGTCGGTATCCTCCGGATATCCGCCGCGTCAGACATCACCGGTAGGTAGTCCTCCCCTGCCAGGCTCATCGTTTACAACTCGATCTTCTTACCCCGGGGTACCATACCGGGCCCACCATGTACCCGAGACGGTTCATCCACTCCTCGAATCGGGTCTCGAAATCCAACAGAAAACATGAAATCTCATGGTGGACGACACATACATCACGAGAAAACCACAACTTATATCTTAAAAAGTGAGGAGGAGAGAGAAAAGTTTATATATAAATATTATTGCGGTTTTCCCCAAAATGCAGAAATCTCATAAAAATCCAAAATCCCAAAATCATAAATAAGTAAATGATAAATGTCGGCATAAGCCCCACAAGACTGCATGATAACATGGAAATGTGAATGCATGAAATGACTAAATAATAAATGCCATGTCTAGACTAACACCCGAGAGTAATCACAATATTATATCGATCTAGCTGTTAGCTGATTCTATCAATAAAAGATAATATGTTCTAAAGTGTATGTGACATGGCAATTACCGATGATGATTTGTGTGAGCCGGCAAATAAGTGTGCGTGGAAAATGCGCATCACCAGTAATGGTGCTTGTGTCCTAACAGGCAGAGTTTTATACTGATTATAGAAACATATGAATGAACATGCACCATGATGATAACAGTGTGAAAGTAAAAACGGATGTGTACTATCCACTCATTTGATATACAAGTATAACTACAACTATATGACTCGAGCCTAAACTAGTATCCATCTAACCTCCTAATGAACTAAACCTAAGAAACTAGTCGATAAGAAATAAGATTCTACCTAAGGTCTGAATCCATATCTCTAATAGTCGGCGATCCAGCCTCAATAGCGTCACGTACGTAGTACGGCTTCCTCAAATCAAGAGTGCGGATCAATCATCACATCTATGCCTCGTACGGTAAAATCCATCGTACGGCATCCCAATATCGGGGTACGGATCAAGTATCACCTACGTGTCTCATCATTCGTATAATATCATCATCAAATCATGTCATGATCAAGGTACTATACTGTAATCGCATACATCAATCATATATCATTGCCAGCATAAATATACATCGTTAATTTATCCTCAGAAATATCATGTCACATGTATCATATTGTGATTAAGTCACACTTATATCATATCGTAATCAAGTCACACATATATGATATCGTAATCAAGTCACACATATATCATGCCGTAATTTCAGGCACAGGTTACAGTCCAGGTTCTATTTTAGTGTCCCATGTACCTCAATATCATCACCACCCATTATTATTTATGTATACCTATTCATTATCTCATTTTCTAATGATCCGCTAACATCATAACACGACTGTATAGCCAAGAATCACGGTAACAAGCCCAGTTATATTGTTTCATCCCCGTGTATCATATCACATCCTTGTATCACATATACGTGTTGTGTATATATAAACCTACACCTAGTCCTATATATATATACACACATGCACGTATACACCACGTCGAGTTTCTGTGTGTGCGTGTGTGTATCTACCTAAAACCTACGAATCTTCTCCAACATGTTCATCCTCTGGTAAGGTCTTTCTAAATCAATCTATTCCAACTTAAGGTCATTACTAGGGTCATACTCACCGAAATTCTAAGGTCACGTCAGGCTTCCTAATGACAATAAGTCCTATTCCTATTCTACGTTTGCGGGGGTGCTAAACGCCATCCACCCGACTTCCCCCCGTAGATATACGTCTACTCACCTGATCCTTGTCTGCCGAAAACGATGTCGCCCTCCTCTTCTTCCTCGTCCGAAGTCCACGTGAGAGGTACCTATATGCAAACACATATAATATCGTAAAATGAATCACTGACAAAACCAAAACGACGCACGAAACGCGCATTGGTTAAAACCTATGACCTGCTCATGCAAAAGAATCAAATATTGCTCGATATCGGCGTACAAACGCCGATTGATCGAGATAAAACACCAACAAACAACTCGTAGTTTTAAAACTCATTACTTATAATATAAAACATGATTTAATTCATCGAAACCCTAAAAATCGATCAAATCGTCCAATTCCGCAAAAGCTTGAAAATGTCAATTTACCGTTTTACTTCAAAACTTGATGTTTAAAAGAAAATAATGGTCATAATATTCATTAAATAACATAACTAGATTATAGAAACCATTACCACATTTTTCTCACACCATTTTGTCTTAATTTACAATTTCTAGTTTGCAAATTAGCCAAAATTAACACTTGTTAAGCAAAAATTTACAATTCCACTACTAAACTTGATTTTGCATATATTAAAGTGTTAAACCACTCCATGAAACCTTAAGAAAGAGCTAAAGCCCTAATTAGATTTTTAATACTACATTTTAAATTAATTTCTAAAACCTAGTTTACCGAAATAACATATTTATCACATTATATTAACTAACAATTTGAAACCAATCATTAGATTAGGTATTTCATTCATTTAACATGTTAATATTCTCATTAAAACCACAATATAAAGATAAAAACCTTAATTAGAATTTTAACACACCAATATATATAATTTATAAAAATCCAGTTAGCAAAATTGCTTAATTTAAACCATTTTGATTGAACAATTTACAATATATCAACCATACTAGATTTTCCACTTATAAAAATTTTAAACTACTTATTATAACCCCTCTTAATTAATAAAACCCTAACTTCATTTTAAAACCCTTTCTAGAATTTCCTAGACAATAAATTATAACTAAATTAACACTTTTAGAATTCTAGTTTAGCACCTTAAACTACAAACTAAACATTTAGATTAGAGTTATACCTCCCAAGCTTTGAACCTCTTGCAATTAGCCTCTAAAGATGTCTTCTTTCTCCTTGTTTTAAACAAATTAGGGTTTGGGAAGAGGTGGAAAAGGGTTTAGGTTTGAATTTGTGAAGGAAATTGTGAATTTTTGTGGATTTCGGAGGATTTTTGCAAGGATTTTGATGCAAGAAAATGGGGGATTGGGGGCTGTTTTTCTGCATCCATTTCGACCAGAGGAGAGCAAGGGAGGGATGTGAGGGAAAGGTGTGGAATTTTCTACACAAAAGTCCTTCACAAGATCAATAAATGACCATCACATCAAATTTTACAAAAAAACCCCTTTTTAATTCATTTTCAAACCATTTTAAACCACAAAACAACCAAACTTGAAATGTTTTGATAAAATTTTTGTTACACTATATTTTAGTTTATAATGATTCCTAATTATGTAATTTACCCAATTAAATTTGTATTTATCACTAATTTAATGTATTTTTAAAAGCTTAAAATAATATTTAAAAAAACAATTAATTAAGGAATTATTTTTTTATTAACTAGAAAATTTTAAGTGACAATTTAGTGACCAAATATTAGCAATATCTTATCTAAATTTTGTATAATTAGGGCAATATTGAAAATTACTTATTTCGACTTTTTACGGAAAAGACCGATTATTTTGCCGATTATCGAAAAACTGCCTAAACGATTTTCGAAGCGTTACAATCTTTCCCCCTTAAAGAAATTCGGTCCCCGAATTTAAATTAAAACTCCCCCTAAATACAAAAACATTCATCCAAAACACTCAAATCGTCGGGGCTCCGAAATCATCAATACATAAAACACATCTTAGCGCAGTGCATGCGCACGAAAAACGAGTAAATAACTCAAATTCAAAACTCCGTCAACATAACGCAATCATCGGAGGTATGGTGAGAGTAAAATATCAAGGCCAAATACAAAAACCAATATGATATACATCAAAACTATAACATCTATATTGTGCGCATCGTAATAAAATCGTCTAAACATCTTAATAAAGAAGCATGCAAAACCCCTTTTGAAAGTCGCCGTGTGATACACGTGTCACGGCATAAGTAGCGGACGTTTATTTTAAAAAAAAACTATACATATATATCTTTTATTTAATATACACGTCCCGCCTAGTTACTGAATCAAATAGTAATGATTATAAAAACATACTGCTCAAACTGAAATCAATCCTAATTACATCATAAAAATATCATGTGCGTCCGGTGCGCACTGAAATCGAAACCAAATACAGATGCCAGGAATACACATAAAAACAAAACTGAGTGCAACAAGTGTGCACCAAAAACATCTGTCAAGTGCAACGGGCGAGCACGACTCAATATCAGGTGCATCTAATCTGCACAAAACCCCGATTTAGTGCATCTGGTATGCACAAAATCGCATCAAGTGCACCGAATGTGCGCAAGAATCTCAATCAGGTGCACATGGTGCACGAAAACATACACCGAATATCAAAATTGAAATCACAGTACGAAAATGCATGAAAACTAGGTCGAAGCATATGTCAAAATCATGTGTAACCATATGCACGAAAACAAATCAAAATCTCAAAATTTATTAAAACCAAATCAAGTGCACTGGGTATGTACTAAACAACATCAATACAACTGATATATACAACACAAATAAAATGTAATGAAGGTACACATAAGAAATACCAATCGTAGAACAAAGTCCTCAAAATACCAAAATCCAATCAAAGAAAGTCTGAAATTTAGATCACCAAATCACAATCGTAAACACTATCGTCAATGTGCGCCTCTTTCCCCCCTTTCCTCTGGTGTCGACTGCTTCGAACTCGTCTCTTCATAGGTGTGCTGACTGCGCTACCAACGACAATACTCATATCTAGAGTCTCCCACGTAGTCGATCCCTTCACCTGATATCCGGACTACATTAAACTTTTCGATCGATCCATCAAAATCCCGTAATTCCCCGAGAGCTCAACACTCAAGTACAGTTTAAAAATATCCGGTACATACCCCAGCATCGATGGTCCAGCCGTAGAAGGGCAAACCCAAGCCTTACTAATAGCACCGCGGAACTGCCGTAAACCCTAAGGTTCAAGGGTGTTCTCGTGGTCATTATGTCGAGTTAGGGTTTCATTCTTCTAGAGGGTCCATAGAAATACCTGCATGTTCTTCCGAATACTTTAAACTTGGGAAAATGAGTTTCTGAAAATCGTTCGAATCCATTAACTTCGTCTGGACGGCATGTGAATACCCTTCGTCCGCACGCTAAACAATGCTTCAATCCTCAAGAATAACCAATACCCTAATGGTTATCGCATTCGAGCCGTAGCTCCCTCTTCCAGTACGCCCGTGGTAATAGAAACCACCATCTGATATCGGCGAAGATAGATCAAAAGAACGAATGAAATACGGTGCAAAGAAATTTACATCCTAAGGCTTCTTAAGAAGAGTAGCGTATCGTAAGTATGCCGCGGACCATACCCACGGTACGTCACTCAACCTAAGTCGCCTACTCCATCAACCAAGGGTCACCTAGACTTATACAAGGTTAAACCTAGTGCTCAGATACCAACTATGTCACGACCCGAAAGTACGGAACATGACCGGCACTTAGATTACGAAACGTCTAGAGGCGCGACGTAACCTAAGTAAGCCGAAGCCTAGAAATCTAAACCATATAAAAGAAGAAGAAGTAAAGGAAAACATGTAGAAAACAAGTTTAAAACAACATCCAATTTTCTCAAAAAAAATTCGGCAGAGTCTCCTTTGTAAAAACTAGCCCCAAACGGGTACAACAAGTACAATATACACAAATAATAAAAAGCATCCCCAAACGGGAGCTAGCTCTACTCCAAAAGGCGGAAACAACCACACAAATGCTCAATAGTATACAACGCCAAAGGGCGAGGCTCAAAACTCAAAAGAAAACAAAACCACCAGATATCATAATAATACAAGCGCGACTCTAAGGTCGAAATAAATAACTGGTCCAGTAAACTTATTAAGTAATACAAGTATGGTTGATGGAGCTTTCTAGATACAAAGGAAATAATAAAAATACAATGGCGGTCCAGATACAAGTGAACCAACCTACCGTGCAAATCACCCGGAATGAAATGATGTGCCAGCAAACAGCCAAGGAACCCTGTACATCGAACCTGTAATAAAATTTGGCACAACGGGGGTGAGTTGCCAACTTGTGAGTAGAAGATATCTGCGAAAAGAAATCGAATGCATGACGCTATCCTAGGTCATAATAATACACTACTATATCACCAGTCATCTAGTAATGGCAGGGTAATAAACTACGTGTAAGTGCAAATGTTCCGTGCTCGTGTCAGTGCCTCAAATAGTAATATGTCATGTGAATGAGTATGCATGCACCATGAATGTAAAATAACTAATCCTGAAATCTGGATATATCTTTATAAGAAATCTTTAGCTTTTATCATGGTAAAATTTGTATAGAAATTTGAAATATCAACGATGAAATCCATGGAAATCCGTGTCAAGTATCGACACAAAACATGTAAATCTCAAGTCTCAATACCTCATAATCTCAATATCTCGGGCTCCGTCAGTCCGGATCGGCTCATATCATCAAATCTCACGACAACGGTCGGTATCCTCCGGATATCCGCCGCGTCAGACATCACCGGTAGGTAGTCCTCTCCTGCCAGGCTCATCGTCTACAACTCGATCTTCTTACCCCGGGGTACCATACCGGGCCCACCATGTACCCGAGACGGTTCATCCACTCCTCGAATCGGGTCTCGAAATCCAACAGAAAACATGAAATCTCATGGTGGACGACACATACATAACGAGAAAACCACAACTTATATCTTAAAAAGTGAGGAGGAGAGAGAAAAGTTTTTATATATATATTATTGCGGTTTTCCCCAAAATGCAGAAATCTCATAGAAATCCAAAATCCCAAAATCATGAATAAGTAAATGATAAATGTCGGCATAAGCCCCACAAGACTGCATGATAACATGGAAATGTGAATGCATGAAATGACTAAATAATAAATGCCATGTCTAGACTAACACCCGAGAGTAATCACAATATTATATCGATCTAGCTGTTAGCTGATTCTATCAATAAAAGATAATATGTTCTAAAGTGTACGTGACATGGCAATTACCGATGATGATGTGTGTGAGCCGGCAAATAAGTGTGCGTGGAAAAAGCGCATCACCAGTAAAGGTGCTTGTGTCCTAACAGGCAGAGTTTTATATTGATTATAGAAACATATGAATGAACATGCACCATGATGATAACAGTGTGAAAGTAAAAACGGATGTGTACTATCCACTCATTTGATATACAAGTATAACTACAAATATATGACTCGAGCCTAAACTAGTGTCCATCTAACCTCCTAATGAACTAAACCTAAGAAACTAGTCGATAAGAAATAAGAGTCCACCTAAGGTCAGAATCCATATCTCTAATAGTCGGCTATCCAGCCTCAATAGCGTCACGTACGTACTACGGCTTCCTCAAATCAAGAGTGCGGATCAATCATCACATCTATGCCTCGTACGGTAAAATCCATCGTACGGCATCCCAATATCGGGGTACGGATCAAGTATCACCCACGTGTCTCATCATTCGTATAATATCATCATCAAATCATGTCATGATCAAGGTACTGTACTGTAATCGCATACATCAATCATATATCATTGCCAGCATAAATATACATCGTTAATTTATCCTCAGAAATATCATGTCACATGTATCATATTGTGATTAAGTCACACTTATATCATATCGTAATCAAGTCACACATATATGATATCGTAATTAAGTCACACATATATCATGCCGTAATTTCAGGCACAGGTTACAGTCCAGGTTCTATTTTAGTGTCCCATGTACCTCAATATCATCACCACCCATTATTATTTATGTATACCTATTCATTATCTCATTTTCTAATGATACGCTAACATCATAACACGACTGTATAGCCAAGAATCACGGTAACAAGCCCAGTTATATTGTTTCATCCCCGTGTATCATATCACATCCTTGTATCACATATACGTGTTGTGTATATATAAACCTACACCTAGTCCTATATATATATACACACATGCACGTATACACCACGTCGAGTTTCTGTGTGTGCGTGTGTGTATCTACCTGAAACCTACGAATCTTCTCCAACATGTTCATCCTCTGGTAAGGTCTTTCTAAATCAATCTAGTCCAACTTAAGGTCATTACTAGGGTCCTACTCACCGAAATTCTAAGGTCACGTCAGGCTTCCTAATGACAATAAGTCCTATTCCTATTCTACGTTTACGGGGGTGCTAAACGCCATCCACCCGACATCCCCCCTTAGATATACGTCTACTCACCTGATCCTTGTCTGCCGAAAACGATGTCGCCCTCCTCTTCTTCCTCTTCCGAATTCCACGTGAGGGGTACCTATATACAAACACATATTATATCGTAAAATGAATCACTGACAAAACCAAAACGACGCACGAAACGCGCATAGGTTAAAACCTATGACCTGCTCATGCAAAAGAACCAAATATTGCTCGATATCGGCGTACAAACGCCGATTGATCGAGATAAAACACCAACAAACAACTCGTAGTTTTAAAACTCATTACTTATAATATAAAACATGATTTAATTCATCGAAACCCTAAAAATCGATCAAATCGTCCAATTCCGCAAAAGCTTGAAAATGTCAATTTACCGTTTTACTTCAAAACTTGATGTTTAAAAGAAACTAATGGTCATAATATTCATTAAATAACATAACTAGATTATAGAAACCATTACCACATTTTTCTCACACCATTTTGTCTTAATTTACAGTTTCTAGTTTGCAAATTAGCCAAAATTAACACTTGTTAAGCAAAAATTTACAATTCCACTACTAAACTTGATTTTGCATATATTAAAGTGTTAAACCACTCCATGAAACCTTAAGAATGAGCTAAAGCCCTAATTAGATTTTTAATACTACATTTTAAATTAATTTCTAAAACCTAGTTTACGGAAATAGCATATTTATCACATTATATTAACTAACAATTTGAAACCAATCATTAGATTAGGTATTTCATTCATTTAACATGTTAATATTCTCATTAAAACCACAATATAATGATAAAAACCTTAATTAGAATTTTAACACACCAATATATATAATTTATAAAAATCTAGTTAGCAAAATTGCTTAATTTAAACAATTTTGAATGAACAATTTACAATATATCAACCATACAAGATTTTCCACTTATAAAAATTTTAAACTACTTATTATAACCCCTCTTAATTAATAAAACCCTAACTTCATTTTAAAACCCTTTCTATAATTTCCTAGACAATAAATTATAACTAAATTAACACTTTTAGAATTCTAGTTTAGCACCTTAAACTACAAACTAAACATTTAGATTAGAGTTGTACCTCCCAAGCTTTGAACCTCTTGCAATTAGCCTCTAAAGATGTCTTCTTTCTCCTTGTTTTAAACAAATTAGGGTTTGGGAAGACGTGGAAAAGGGTTTAGGTTTGAATTTGTGAAGGAAATTGTGAATTTTTGTGGATTTCGGAGGATTTTTGCAAGGATTTTGATGCAAGAAAATGGGGGATTAGGGGCTGTTTTTCTGCATCCATTTCGACCAGAGGAGAGCAAGGGAGGGATGTGAGGGAAAGGTGTGGAATTTTCTACACAAAAGTCCTTCACAAGATCAATAAATGACCATCACATCAAATTTTACAAAAAAACCCCTTTTTAATTCATTTTCAAACCATTTTAAACCACAAAACAACCAAACTTGAAATGTTTTGATAAAATTTTTGTTACACTATATTTTAGTTTATAATGATTCCTAATTATGTAATTTACCCAATTAAATTTGTATTTATCACTAATTTAATGTATTTTTAAAAGCTTAAAATAATATTTAAAAAAACAATTAATTAAGGAATTTTTTTTTATTAACTAGAAAATTTTAAGTGACAATTTAGTGACCAAATATTAGCAATATCTTATCTAAATTTTGTATAATTAGGGCAATATTGAAAATTACTTATTTCGACTTTTTACGGAAAAGACCGATTATTTTGCCGATTATCGAAAAACTGCCTAAACGATTTTCGAAGCGTTACATGGTCACCTACTGGTGTGCCAGAAGCCATCCGCGTCTGAAACAGCTTTCTAGACGCTTCGTATCGTTGGACACGAGATTGCTCCGCATGCAACTCTTTTGTATGGATAAAGATGGATTGAACATCCATCTTCTCGTGCTTCTTTTGATGTGTGTTATCAATCGATGCAAGCGCGAAGCATTTGGCCGTGGCACAGTCATCGTCCCATGTCTTACGGACTTCCCTATCCGCAACTGAAGATTTAGGACTTGGGACGGGCGGGGCTGGGGCAGTGAGGACATATGATACCTTATTATAAGTCAAGGCAATGTTAATGTTCCTCAGCCAGTCTTTATAATTGGTCCCATTCAGTTTATTTTTCTTTAATAGAAGCTTAAGTCCAGTCATTGGTATCTGCCATTAAGAGAGAGAAAAGAATACACTCAGTGAAAGAATCTAGCAAAGATCAGATTGGTTATTATCTTATCTAATCGATGTCTCCTACTGCTTTCATCAAATTTCCCTTCAAACCTTAAAAGGAAAACTAGCCAAGATTAATTACATTCTACAACTTCGCCAACCGTTCAGCCAGGCCAGTGTCTGTACTTGAGGGAGGTTCTCCGTTCTTTCGCAAGGACCTAATTAAAGTAAACCTCATTTTCTTAGAGGTGTATCCCCGTTGACACCTTTCTAGACACCTAATGGGTTATCTAATTGTAAAGTGCAAAACTCTCCTGGGAGCAACTCTTGCTCACAGTGGGATCGGGATCCAACCATCATATGGAAGGTATGCAATCTCATTGCAAATTTCAACTTTTGAAACTCCCGATATGGTTTTTACCCCTAGCACTTATGACCTTAACTATGGTCAACAAATTACAAGCACTAGTCAAGTTCTACCCGTCATTTCATGATTAATTAGACCCACCCATATGACCCTTAACTATGGTCAATAAAGTCATATGAATGTCCTAATTAATCTGCATCATATGCAGTATAGGAAGACTTCACATAGCTACCGTACACTACGCCTTAACTACAGTCAACAAAAGTAGCACGAATACTAAGTACTCTACTTTCTAAAATGACGAAGGGTTGCGGATGGTATTTAAGAAAACCTTTAACGGTTTGAACTTGATATCGTTGTAGAATCAAACAGTTTTCAAAAGGAGTGGCTTATTCTCCGCAATTTTGAAATGTAGCTTTTTTCTCAAAAAGTCCGAGTGGTTTTTAAATTCGATTCTACAACATCTTTTTAGGTTTATTTTTGCTTATATTAATCATATTAATGCAGTCCTATCATTTAAGTCCTTAAGCCAAACACAGAAAAAAAAAATGAAAATGCAACGTACACTTATGCCATCCGCATTCGCCACAATGTTACGTTATGCACCGTTAGGTTACTTAACTATCGGCATACCGGGACGGGACTAGCGCGGGTGCAAAACAAAAGCAGCGTCTACTATATATCTTATATATAATATTGCATTCGTCTCAGATATATCAAGAGATGACTGTAAGTACACGGTAACGCCCCGGCCGTCTAACAGATGCCAAATGCGGAACAAAACTTTTTACAACTGGTTCTATCGTATACTATAATCGGGATCTGCCATTAAAGCTAAACTAACAAACTACAAAGTGGGTAGAAATGTTATACCGAACGATCCGAGTCCTTCGGCCTTCAACCATTATCCCACGTTTTGTTGCGGCAGCTCCGATCTCCTGAATCTCCAGTCTTCTCGTCCAGGTGGCACCACGTCGACGGATCTTTAAATGGGCTCCCACCTCTGAACCGAGGCAACTCGATCATCAAGTTTGCCGAAAGAGATGACCAAGATTGATATAGAGAATGAGTAGAACACTTTGTCTCGTTACATACAAAGCTATGGACGAACGGTTAATGAAGTTGCCTTTTGGAATCGGGTGAAATGAGAAATGAGGCTATCTAATTTCCATTAATCCAAAACTTTAATCTTTTCAAAATCAACAACCATCCATGCCAAGAATGAAATGGCCGGCAAATATATCAAGGGGGTGAGTGTAGGAGCAAGGAGGAGGGTGACCATAAACATGAAGCTTATCATAACATTAACTGAAAAGGATGACACACTAAAAACAATTAATGCAAAATGGTGATTCATAAACCTAGTCACTATTTCAATTAATGCTAATGAATGAATCACCAAGCCTAGTCACCAAATCTAGAACCTTCTAGAACCACGACTCACCCTCAAGACGAAAAGATAAATCCGCATTAAACCTAATGTTTAATACGGCTGATAGAAAACTGGAAACTGGCAACTTCCAAAAGCCATCCCGAAACGAATTTCAGGATAACCCCGTAACAGTATAAACATACCCGCATTTGTATTACGACCGAATACAAATGCAACTGAGACAAAGATATTATATCTACACAGTATAATACTCGGATCCGGCTTAAACCAAAGCCCACCAGTATTATCTGCCCGAAATATGACACGTGCGTAAACGCACGTGCATTTTCCGAACCCTGCCATAAAACCATACGGCCTCTACAACGTTTCGCCCGAACTTGGGAAACTGTCTGTGGGGGACTCTAATGACTCATCAACACACTGGCACTGGGTATAACCACTAGCACGTCAGAGGTACTAGCTGTACGTAACGGTTGCCTATGTATTGATTAGAAGGGAAGCTGACGAGCGAACTCATCCAGAAACCCTACAGAGCCAAACAGTTACAATATACATACAGCCCGGTCCGTTCTTCTGTAAGTACCGCAAGTCGGCCTAGGGGGCTGGTAACGCCAGACCCCCAATAGCGGTATAAGTCGTGTCAGAGAGTAGCCCAGAACACCCTGAGTACTACTGGAGTACCTACCAGTAAATCTCCTGCCTCGGCCGAGGGGTTTGTGTAATGGCTCTCCTAGACACAGCATGATCTCACCCCCAATACCGGGAGAGACGAATCCCCTGCCGATCCGCTCACTTGCCTCCATGTGGCTCGGGACTGTACCCAAAAAAGACCTGTTTGCACGACTCCATTGAGCCGTGGTAGAGTAGAAATCAAAGCACAGTGGGAACTCACACGAGACAAATGACGACCTCAGGTCAATGAACTAACCAGTACACATGTCACCAGGGAACTGCTATCTGACGTTAGGTATAATACCAACTAGCAGGTTCCCGGTGAGTCATGTCCGGTGTACTCATAACCCAATGAGCACCTGTATACATCTTAGGTGAACCAACTAACACCAATGGCTTGTGAGACCGGCCACCGCCGCTCGTCGGGGTCTCGACTGTATATACTAGTCTACTCTGGAGTATCGATGCCCTGACTCGAAACTCCCACGACTAGGGACACTTTAAGGATGTGCTTACAGACCCCAGCTCCCATGTATATGATCGCCATCATACTGCTGGCAATCAAGAAAGAATCCTATGGGCACTATCAACATGCAATAGCGAACTAAAGCATGTATACGATGATAAAGACAAACCAGATAGCATACTATCATCTCGAGCAAGACTGTCATATCGGTATAGGTCCTGCCTCAATCATTGCAATCACGTACCTGCGATCCAATAATTGACTTTGAGGGAACTATATCCAACAATCTCCCACTTGCACTTAAGGCTAATTGTTGCGATGTCGCATACTCACAACCCGTGTGATACCGAACATCCAACTACTCTACTGTTCAGTTTCACAAATCCCGTTTGTAAAACTATTGTGTTCGAGAAATAGCCTTAGTGAGTGGATCCGCCCTGATGTTTCTTTCTATGTCTCTCTTAATCTTAAGTTTGCGGAGAAAGCCATCTCCCGAATCGAGTAATAGGTGTCTTAGAATATGTCTGGATATCTGATAGGACCTAGTTCATAAATCAACTTCAAATCCAAACTTCTTAGACTGTATCTATAACTGAACCTAATCAGTATCCAGCACCAAGCCTCCTACAGTATTCTCTTGGACCACCTGTCCATAATACTGTCTCTCGTCAGAGGGAAAACTATAACTCTGACAATCACTCTGTCATCCATGTCACCATTGAAGCCTGGAATGATAACCGTCTCCCGAAGGAGGCTGTCGTCATCAAATCCGTAGAACATGCACTTATGTTCTAAAACTGCTTCTTTATGTTTTTCCAGGATTGGATTAATACTAACTTATTGCATCTAATGCAAAAACAACATCTGGTGTGGTACTTGACATCTCACGATTGACTCAATTGCCTAAGAAAGTGATCTGTCAATCATGCACAACCCTTTCCCCTTTAGTCTGTAAGACACCTTTAGAGAGGGTGACTCCATCATTTGTAGGTACACCACCATGCCAGGAGTCATCTATTCTAAAATACTATTAGAATACTGTCAAAGTACCCACATTGGGAAACTACCCAAATCTAGATCTAAAACCGTAGACCTAGTAACTAGAATGTCTGATATTATCCATATCCTTTGTGGAGAAACAACTGTGTGACGACCACAGTACAACCGATCGTAGTATAGGAATTTTACTTCCTACTCTGTGTATGTCATCCAAATACCAGGACATCACACCCAACTACCTTCTTAACAGATCCACCCCCTATTCTGATGAAGTCAAACTCATGACTGTCACATCAAAAATTAGATGATCTATCTCCACTATATGTGCTCTAGTCTATAAATAGACATAAGTTACTTGCCCACTATGCTTCCGCTGCACCCACTGACTACGACAACCCTCTGGCAGAATAATATCTACGTACACTTCTAAAGCTAGTTTAGAACGACGTTATACTTATCCTCTTGCCGGGTCTAATAGTCTGGAACAACAGTAGTGTTAAGTCTGGGTAAACAAGAACCTCCCTGTCACCGTCCTTGAGGCTACCGGAGTACCTCTCGGGTGTCTGAGGTTACCCACCATATCTGCGGAGTGGCTATTGGAATGTCAAACCTGATTGAATATATAGGTCCTATTAAATTTTCCGTAATCGTTTGCGGTTCTGGAATCACTTCCAGTTCTACCATACTCCCACTACTGTTTTCTGAAAAAATCCATTTTACTAAAACTGTGGCGAGTCAAGAACAATATCACAATTGATCTGCCAGATGGTAGAAAATCAACGCTCGACATAGCGCGGGTCAACCCACAAACTTCCATTACAGAAACGTGCCTTGAGTTATCCAGAGTCTAGTTTTAAGTATAAGCCGGACAACTCCCCGTATCTTAACATCGTTAAGATATGAACCATTATATATACAATATAGAAATAGAGGCACTAATTTAACTGGAACCAGATTCAAACCATGCAGCTGTCTCCAGTGCATATCAACTTTAATGGAGAGAGGCTAATCAACATTACTCAACTTATGAATACATCCAATTATGAATAACCCGAAAGAGAAACAAGTTTCTCAAAACCATTACTTGAATACCAATCACAAGAATCTACATCTTCGATCTCTTTGAAGAATCCCGATACTTGCGATACCGGGTTCTCTACTTTATTCTTATACCCACAACTTCTCAAAACATAGACATTGTATTTCTACGAAACACTTGTCTAAAAAATTAGAGAAGTCACAAGTAAACATAACATAGTACGAGGACCTACCCCTTTGTCCTGACGGACACTGGACAACATACAATACTCTGTTTAATTCCGCTTAGTTGAATAACTCAAAACCTGTGCATCGCAGGTTGAAAATTGTACCCTGGCGATTTCCTCAAATATCACCAATTACAACGAATTCCGATATAATGAGGACGATCTCCTAATTCCCAATAACTTACTCCCACCCATCATCTGTAAAACCATACAGATATGAGAATGAAACCTGGTAAATACATACCCTGGAGTAAGTATCTAATCGGGAAAACAGTTTTCCTTTAACAATGCACTGAAACATGAAAATGTTTCGTAGGGGTATCCTGGTATTCTTAGTAATGCCTCTTCCATAATTAAATTCATGACTATAACCGTATATTTCTTTGCCTTCTCCCCAAATCCCTTTATTTGTCTTTATTTATTACCTTCTGTACACCATCGTTAGGCTAAATGGTTTTCTTCCTTCCGTACCGTTCGGCACCAGCCTATGGTTTGGAAGAAGACTATCCAGGAAGCATAATAGGTGTACTCTCCTAACCCTAGGAGTACTCACAACTTGAGAGAAGGTGATGATAAAAGACAACTGAATAATACCTTATTCTATTTCTTCCAAACTGGGGAAAAAAGCAAAGGTGAAATATGTGTGGCGATGAAGTACGTGGTTTAGTCGTGAATGACAGCAGTCGCAATTTACTTTGCCCTCTTTCTAATCCCTTTATTTTGTCTTTAGTTATTACCTTCTGTACACCCTACTTTAGGCTAATTGGTTTTCTTCATTCCCTACCTTTCGGCACCTGCCTATGGTTTGGAATAAGACTATCCAATAAGCGTAATAGTTGTACTCTCCTAAACCAAGGAGCACTCGCAACCTGAGAGAAGGTGATAATAAAAGATAACTGAATAAACCAATTCTATTTCTCCTGAACCTGGATCCATCCTTGAAGAAGTCCCTTCGAGTTCGTATATAACCATACGATGGATCTATCCAATGGAAGTGGATGTCCGTAGTAATACGGGGTGTTCTAAGAAATACAAAGGGTAAAAGAAGGAGCGACAATGACTTATGCAACTTTAGACAATCCAAAGGTCAGTATTTTAAGAAGGTTCGGTCAACTTGGTCACTGAGTTATAGTCTAGGGTTGGTCAATGGTCGCTGCTAAGAGAGAGAGAAAAGAAACACTCTACATGCACTCTAACATAGATCAGAATGGTTATCACTTAATCTAATCAGGAAACCTCCCACTGTAATCCCAAATTCTCCTCCAAACCTGAAAGAAGAATTAGTCGGGATCACCCGAAGAGTAAACCAACTCATCAGTGAGAATCGGGATCCAACTATCATCGCATGATAACTTGATGGAAGCGTCACCCGAAGAGTAAACCAACTCATCAGTGAGAATCGGGATCCAACTATCATCGCATGATAACTTAATGGAAGCCACTCAAGTTATCACACTCCAGAAGGTATGAGCATGCCTGACAAGTTTCAGTTTATATTTGAAACTCCCGATGTGAATTTTGCCCCATGCTTTTATGATCGTGACTTTAGCCAACCCATCATAAGTCGCATGCCAAGTTCTACCCGTCATTATCCAGGTTAATTTGAACCCACCCGTACATACCCTTAACTTTGGACAACAAGGCAGTACGACTGTCCTAAACCAACGCATCTATCTATGCAACAGATGAATACCAAGCAGATACCAAACACGATGCCTTGACTTTGGCCAAACAAGCATAGCTTGAATACTACTGACCATCCATAAGACATGATGGAGGGATACGGCTGGTTTTTTGGCGAAAAACCTTTAACAACTTGATCTCGTTGAAGGAACCTGATAGCTTTTTATAAAAATATAGTGACGAGAAACCTTTGCTAAAGAGGTCACTCCCGGTGAAGGGATCTCGGCTCTTTCCTCATGGAATGAGGTTCAGGATATTCTAACTGAATACCGCGATGCAAAGCAACTGGTAATCGACTATAATGAAGTTATTACCCTGACGTAAACTTTTGCCCAAGGGGTCACTCCAGGTGAATGGATCTCGGCCCTTGCCTCGTCGAATGAGGTGCAGGATATTCCAACTGAATACCGCTATGCAAAACAAAAGGAAATATCTTTGTAATAACACCTTTTAAAAATGTTCCAACAACATCCAATATAGGTTTGTTTTATCCATTGATAAGAATCAATGCAGTCCCATCAATCAATTACACCAGAAAAGAACGAAAATATACTGTACGTATATGCCATCCGCATTTGCCACTGGGTCCCGTCATCACCCGTTAGGTTACTTAACTAACGACAGAGCAGGGACTGGACTAGCGTGGGTGTAAAACATATACAACATCTAATAGTATATATACCAATATACAATAATCGCTCCAGGCGTGATAATATGCAACATTACAGAAAAGTAATAAGCATCACAGAACAATACAGATAATCTGGGATCCCCGGGTTTCACAGAGCCGCTACTGAAACCCGACGTTCCCCTGGTCGTGTGGATAGCCTGTGCAATGAAACCTAGACCCCTATGGGTGCGGCAAGTTACCCACCAAAACATGAAGAGAGGCAGCCCTCTACAGCATAGTGAATGGACCACCCGGCACTTCACGGAATCCGGTAACTTGAGCACCCCTCCTTGGGTCAACCTGTACCCACTACGGGTGCGGCGAATAGTCTGCCAATTCTAGAGTGAGGCCCCTCTGCCTCTCAAAGCTATGAGATACGGACCTGTTGCCCTCCAGAACCCGGCTATCCGTGCACTCCGTCACGGGGTAAACCTAGTACAGAAATAAAAATATGTACAACGGGTACATCGACCTCAACACGGTCGTGCCCCAAAAGAATATTATACAAATAGGCTGTGACAGCAGTCCACATGTTGGACACTCGCCCCGCAATATCAAATATACAAATAAATCCAAACAGCACTACCATTGCACACTGCTATCCACCACGACATATCCGCAACATCACAGCACAACACAGAACATCAACGTGAATGTCACGTTCACAAATCCGTTTAAAAGGACTATAGCAATTAGACGCAATTTACCGCTCGAATGACATTCCCGGTCGGAGATATAATATAACTACTGCATACTAACAAGTTTAAAATTTCGATCGACAAAACTTCCCGGAGTGGGCCCCACGTACATCTGCTGTACAGTAATAAAATCTGGGCCCAAAAGAAATATACCAAAAACCACAATTTCAAATGAAGAACTCACTGGAAATATTTGGTCCACTGTTGCCACATAATGGCCGCGGTTTCGCGGTCAAACCCTAGCTTTGACCGCGGATCCGCGGCGGTACTGTGGTAACACGTGCCCAAATTTCACCGTAATTCTTCAAAAACCCTGCTCAATTTTCTGTGATATGCAAAATAATTTTTAGACCCTTTAAAAAATCGAGAGAAACTTTGAACAGAAAACTGTAGTTTTTGAAATTTCGCTTGATCGATGTTTTAAACGTGTTAGCACAAGTTAGTAAAGCTTAATGGTGAGGCTCTGATACCACTGTAAGTACATGGTAGCGCCCCGGCCGTCTAACAGACGCCAAATGCGGAACAAAACTTTTTACAACTGGCGCTATCATATACTATAACCCGGATATGCCATTAAAGCTAAACTAACAAACTACAAAGCGGGTAGAAATGTTATACCGAACGATCCGAGTCCTTCGGTCTTCAACCATCATCCCACGCTTTGTTGTGGCTGCTCCGATCTCCTGAATCTCCAGTCTTCTCGTCCAGGTGGCACCACGTCGACGGATCTTTAAACGGGCTCCCGCCTTTGAACCGAGGCAACTCGATCATCAAGTTTTGCCAAAAGAGATGACCAAGATTGATGTAGAGAATGAATAGAACACTTTGTCTCGTTACGTCCAAAGCTATGGACGAACGGTTAATGAAGTTGCCTTTTGGAATCGGGTGAAATGAGAAATGAGGCAATCTAATTTCCATGAATCCAAAACTTTAATCTTTTCAAAATCAACAACCATCCATGCCAAGAATGAAATGGCCTGCCAATATATCAAGGGGGGTGAGTGTAGGAGCAAGGAGGAGGGTGACCATAAACATGAAGCTTATCATAACATTAAATGAAAAGGATGACACACTAAAAACAATTAATGCAAAATGGTGATTCATAAACCTAGTCACCATTTCAATTAATGCTAATGAATGAATCACCAAGCCTAGTCACCAAATCTAGAACCTTCTAGAACCACGACTCACCTTCAAGACAAAAAGATAAATCCGCATTAAACCGAATGTTTTATACGGCTGATAGAAAACAGGAAACTGGCAATTTCCAAAACCGATCCTAAAACGAATTTCAGGATAACTCCGTAACAGTATAAACATACCCGCATTTGTATTACGAGCAAATACAAATGCAACTGAGACAAAGATATTATATCTACACAGTATAATACTCGGATCCGGCTTAAACCAAAGCCCACCAGTATTATCTGCCCGAAATATGACACGTGCGTAAACGCACGTGCATTTTCCGAACCCTGCCATAAAACCATACGGCCTTTACAACGTTTCGCCCGAACTTGGGAAACTGTCTGTGGGGGACTCTAATGACTCATCAACACACTGGCACTGGGTATAACCATTAGCACGTCAGAGGTACTAGCTGTACGTAACGGTTGCCTATGTATTGATTGGAAGGGAAGCTGACGAGTGAACTCATCCAGAAACCCTACAGAGCCTAACAGTGACAATATACATACAGTCCGGTCCGTTCGTCTATGAGTATCGCATATCGGCCTAGGGGGCTGGTAACGTCAGACCCCCAATAGCGGTGTAAGTCGTGTCAAAGAGTAGCCCAGAACACCCTGAGATACTACTGGAGTACCTACTAGTAAATCTCCTTCCTCGGCCGAGGGCTTTGTGTAATGGCTCTCCTAGACAGAGCGCGATCTCACCCCCAATACCGGGAGAGACGAATCCCATGCCGATCCGCTCACTTGCCTCCATGTGGCTCGGGACTGTACCCAAAAAAGACCTGTTTGCACGACTCCTTTGAGCCGTGGTAGGGTAGAAATCAAAGAACAGTGCGAACTCACACGAGACAAATGATGACCTCAGGTCGATGAACTAACCAGTACACAAGTCACCAGGGAACTGCTATCTGACGCTAGGTATAATACCAACTAGCAGGTTCCCGGCGAGTCCTTTCCGGTGTACTCATAACCCAATGAGCACCTGTATACATCTTAGGTGAACCAACTAACACCAATGGCTTGTGAGACCGGCCACCGCCCCTCGTCGGGGTCTCGACTGTATACACTAGTCTACTCTGGAGTATCGATGCCCTGACTCGAAACTCCCACGACTAGGGACACTTTAAGGATGTGCTTATAGACCCCAGCTCCCACGTATATGATCGCCATCATACTGCTGGCAGTCAAGCAAGAATTCTATGGGCTCTATCAACATGCAATAGCGAACTAAAGCATGTATACGATGATAAAGATAAACCAGATAGCATACTATCATCTCGAGCAAGACTGTCATATCGGTATAGGTCCTGCCTCAATCATTGCAATCACGTACCTGCGATCCAATAATTGACTTTGAGGGCACCATATCCCACAATCACATCATAGAATATAAATAGCAGAAGCACACATATAAAAATATAGGATATACTAGGAATTCCGTATTTTGTATTTAGCCAACGATAGAAAATACGGGTTCCACGGTCGTAATGAATAGCCAACCCCACACCCTAGACCCCTACGAAAGCGGCAAGCGACCCTACCAATTCTAGAGTTAGGAGACCCGGTCTCGACTCCTCGAGATGGCCTCCCACTAGACTATAGAACCCGGTCACTTGTGCTCCCCACCTTGGGTCTATCCTAATGCGGAAAAGTAAATAATATACATCGAAGGAAATATCATCCTCAACCCGGATGTGCCCTAATAAAAGAATATTACATACATTTGAATTTTACATGAATGAAAAGAAAACTCTCATCTCACATAAAAACCCCGTCCATTCGTCACGACGATCCTATACATCATTTCACAGCAACATATAACATCTCATGTCAATATATGCAAATAAAATAGACGATGTTAAACCATTTGATCGATCGATCAATGAACCAAAAAACCACAGAGAAGCTCAACTCCTGAGAAGTATTAAAATTACCCAGAAGCATGCCACGGTACCTATGGACCAACCGTAGAAGGGCCGACCCGAGCATCACAAACGGCGTCGCGAAACCGCCCCCAAAACCAGGTTTCTGCCGCGGTTCCGCGGTCATTTAGTCAAGTTAAGGTATCGTTCTTCTAGAGCCTCCATAGAATTACCTGCATGATTTTCTGAATATTTTTAATGTGAAAAATTCCAACATTTTGAAAAATTTCCAGAGAAGGTTTTTTTTCCGGGTAATCGATGTTCGTTCGAAGTTTTTTAACATCGTTTAGGTTAATCTAATGCTCTATCTGTCTCTGATACCATGTTGGGATTCCTTAGCACCTTGAGTGGGGTTTGCTAGCAACACACATGCTACAATTAAAATTTTTGGGTGCTAAGTAATCTTAACCTAGGATCGAACTTGAAATTTAAACTAACAATATAGTATCAGATACTATGAAGAGTCTAATACTAATAGATGAGAAATACAACCTTTGTAGATTTCCCGTTTGAGACTCCATGGGTCAACTCGGTATTTGGACAGGTCCGCTTGAGTCCTTCGTTGTCCACGACGATCCACCGCGGAGTACCATGGCTCAAGCTCCTTGCTTCACTAGAACAATGTAGAAGTGATCCAAAACAACCTAAACTAATGGGCTAAACTAGTGTAGATTAGTGATGTGGGTTTGGATCTCACTTAAAAATCTTTTCTTTTTATCTCCTTAACTCACTTTAATGGAGGTAGTAAGCTTTTGAGGAGGAAGAAGAAGGAGAAGGCTAAGCAAGCTCAAGATAATTCGTATGCCAATAATAGAAAGAATAATGTATATATTAGAGAGTCTACTCACTCATAACCATGGTTGCAAAATATCTAGATATTTTGTTATTGGGTTAAAGAATAAGTAAAGAGATCAAATCATGGTTAAGTGTAGAGACTAAACCATTATTTAAGTGTAGTAATCAAACCATGGTTCAAGTCAATGTCAAAAATGGAAGTGTTTAGAAACAAAGAAACCATGATATAATCCTAATTAATTCTTTAATCAATAATCAAAATAAATAAATATCTAAACCATGTGATTCTTCCATAGCCAACTCCAATGTATCATCACTATGACACATGTATGCATACACATCAACATATGTACATACATACATTAATGCATACAAAAAGAAAAGGTTATAAGTGAAAAGACTAATGGTCATTAATATTAAATCAACAATTGATTTAATATACCGTCATATCACATATGACCAGACCAAAAGAAAATGCCAGATTATAATGCGGTATCATAAACACGCATTTAATCAGGGATGCGTGCATATCACCATATGCACCCAACATCGTTTCGCCTGAGCTAGGTAACCCCTTTGTGGGACTCTAAGACTCGTCAATACGCTACCAGTAGGCGATGATCATATCAAACACCCACAAGCCGCAAGCGGTCAGCTAAACGTAATGGCCACCTGGGTATTGAGCGAGCAGAAGAAAAACAAGCGAACCTGTCAGAACTCCTGTCGAGCCAACCGGTAACACTTACCGTACAGTCCGGTCTCTTCGTCAGATATGCTGCATATGGAGTCTAGGGATAGTATCGTCGACCCCAATAACTAAATAAGTCATGCCGATGTATGGCCTATAACAGTTCGAGAAACTACTGATAACACTTATCAGTAAATCTCATCAGCCCTGGCCAGGGACTTGCTGATATAGCCAATCAAGCACAGCGCAACATCAACCCCCAATACCGAGAGAGACGAAACCTCTCCTATCGCTCATTGCCTCCACATGTCTCGGGACTGTACCCAAAAGCCACATGTTTGTATGACTCAGTAGAGCCGTGGTAGGGTAGAAATCAAAGCACAGAGGGAGAACACATGAGACTCTATGACGATCTTGGGTCTACAGACTAACCTGTACCAGTGTCACCAGAGAACTGCTATCCGATGATAGATATAGTATCTTATAGGAGTTCTCGGCGAGTCCGTCCAGTGTACTCAGTCTCCACTGAGCACCCGTATACAATCTCGGTGTCAAACACCAATGGATGTGGGATCATCCATCGCCCATCTCATGGGTCCAGTATCATATACGCTAGTCTACTCTGGAACATCGATACCCCATCTCGATACAGCAACGACTAGGGACATTTTAGGATATGCTTATAAACTACATATGTCCCACTAGTATGATCTGCATCGCAATCACAGTAGTCAAGCAATTATCCTGAGGGCTTTATCAACATGTACAAATGAATAAAAGCATGATCAATTGAACATGTCAGATAAAGAGTAACCAGATAGCATACTATCATGTCGAGCAAGAAAGTCCTCTGAATATATATATACATGTATAGATACATCCACTATCAAATAATGGCCTCTAGGGCATACATATATCCAACAGACCAGATCCCAAATCAAACTTAGAAAAATGTCTCGCACTCTTGAGCTGATCAAAGAAATCATCAATGTGAGGTAGAGGATGCCTAATCAACATCGTAACTCGGTTCAATTGACGATCAATCAACAAACAACCTCAAATTGTCGTCCTTCTTCTTGACGAACAGAATAGGAGCTCTCCAAAGCGAAACACTTGGACGTACAAGTCCCCCAACAAGCAACTCTGCAGCTGATCATTAAGCTCCCTAAGCTCCGCCGGCTCATCTGGAACAACGTCGGAAAACTCTCGCACAATAGGAACCCAGTCCAATGAATCCACTGTGGCTCCGGTATCACAAATGAAAACCAAGAATCCTCGACATCCTCTCCTCAAAAGCCGACTAACGAAAAAGGCTGAAATCAAGCTGTGAGGGGCGGCACCACAGCCCCCTTGCACAATAAGAACTAACTCGCCGGGAAAACAAAACCTGACTGTTTTCTCGCGGCAGTCAACAGACGCATAGCACGTAGGTAACCAGTCCATGCCCAGGAGAACGTCAAAGACTAACATATCTAGAAGGATCAAATCGACGGATGATTCTCAATCTCCTATCCGATTGGCACATGACTGAAACACGTGTCGCGCAACAAAAGAATCGCCGACAGGAGTAAATACAACAACGGATAATCTAGCAAACACGAATCTCAGCCCAACCTCGATACGAAGTGTGTAGAGTAAACGAGTGCATAGATCCCGAATTAAACAAACACGCGCATCAGAAGATCATGCGAAACGAATACCTGAAACCACTACATTGGACGCCTATGCGTCCCGATGAGTAGAAGCAAACACTCGTGCCTGCCCTCTACCCGCAACTGGCTGTACTCTTCCTCCGCAATCCCGTTCTCTCTGTATGAACAATTCGCGACCATTACCTCTCTGCACATAAGTCTGACACGGATCAACAACAGGAGCAAAAAGACGACTCTCCCTGAGGTGAAGGTGATAAGGTAAAATATGGTACTTTTTCCCTCCTCTGGCGTACCACAGAACAAATTTCTGACGAGGTGATGGAAACTCCTGCAACGAAAATATCCATACGATGGCTGCTGACCCTCCTGGGGATAAGAGCTAAACAACTGTCCTCGTCCCAAGCCTCTGCTACTCTCGCGAACTGAACGAAATCTGTCGCGGCATCTAAGCATCTGCCTCTGGGCTGATACACCTGTATGAGCCCTCCTCGGTTTCGGCACTTCCAAAGTCTCGGGAAGACGTTCCTTATCTAATAGGGCTGTGTCCACTGCTGCTGTATACTAACACAATGCTGTGTGCTGATAGCAAGGAAATAACTGGGTAACAGGGGTGGCAACCTCCTGTCGCTGCGTTCGACTGACCTCAACCAACGATCCCATCATCTGGCGCAAATCCTGCATATCTGTCTCTAGCCTAGCGATACGATCTATCGAAGGCGGATCAATCTGGTCCTATACAGCGAGCGTACTGTCCTGGTCAGTCCTCATCCAAAATGAGTCAACTCTGACCTCGGCTCTCGCTGCCTCTCTCTGAGCCCTCATAGTCAACGGCGGCATAAAGGCTAGAAATGGAAATAGGATTCGATATGAACACGGAAATCGAATCACAAGGATATATATCATCATGGAAGGAATTTCAAGCAATAAGTACTAGGGTCACTTAGGTGGAGTACCTTGTCGTAAGTATGCCGCGGAGATACACACGCTACATCACTCTTCTTAAGCTACCTACTCCATCATACTAGGGTCATCCTACACTCCGAAAGGTAAAACCTAGCGCTTTGATACAAATTTTGTCACGGCCCGAAATTTGCTACGTCACGGCCCTTAAACCACGTAACGTCTACATGCGTAACGCAATTCAAGTAAGCCGAAAACCCAGCAATCTAAACCATCAAAAGTAGTAAGTGATAAGAACATTGTTTAGAGCTTTTAGGAACCTCAAATGAAAATCTTAAACTTAAGTTTCTTTCTTAAAAATTTTGGCAGCACCTCCTTTGTAAAAACTAGCCCCGAAAACGGGTACAACATAAAGTATAAATAAAGCATCCCCAAGGGGAGAAAATCCATGCCCAAAGGAGGAAACAACCGCCGCAACAGATATATGATGCCATAGCGAAGGAAATGGACGATATAAAGTGACAACAGCATAAAAGACATCCAAAGTCAAAAAACAATATTCAAAATCATCCTCACATATCGTCTCTAAGTCAATACATGAAGTAGTAGATGGAGAGTACTAAATACAACTAATATACAAATGAGCATCATCCGATAACCGCAAAAACCACCTATAGCAAAACTGCACACAGTCAGCCGTAGCGGTATCCGCTGCAAAAGATGATACGATAAGAAGAAGCCCTGTCGCTACCACTCTGAGGGGATACCTGCAAAACACCGTAGCACAACGGGGGTGAGTTTCCAACTCGTGAATAGTAAATAACATATGCAGGTAATCGCAGGTATGCACGTACTGCGATAAGCTATCGCATGCTAACTGATAGTATAATATGGCAATATGTATATGCAACAGTCATGAAAGGTACTCAATCAGGTACTACTAATACATGAAAGAATGCATATCAAATAAATGCTGATTATGGGATAAAACATGTCATCCTCACAGAATCCTCATCGTGGCAGGACCAGTGTCTATCAAGACGATCTAAATCTCAATACCAAAGGCACCGCATCCTCAGATCGGCCCTCATATCCTGTAAGTCTCATGGAACCTGAGTGTCCAACATCGACACCCGAAACATCATGAAAACATATGCCTGCATATATATGTGTGTGTGTGTGTGTGTGTGTGTGTCCCTCAACGACACATCAAAATCATGGAACCTGAGTGTCCAACATTGACACTCGAAACATCATGAAACCCATGTTCAGCATCGACACGTAAATCCTTATATCTCAGGTGCCATCACCAGGTCCGGCCCTGATGTCCATACATAACTCCGGTCGGTATCCGCACGATAACCGCCGAGTCCAAATACTATCACCGGTAAGGTAGTACTCCCCTTCCTCGAGCTCATCTCCATCATCTGCGATCTTCTTTCTCCGGGGTACCTCCAGGCTCCACCATGTACCCGCACACGGCCTCGTCCACTCCTCGCATAGGGTATCTAACACAAGTCTCAGAACCGAGAAATCTCATGGTTGACGCATCGAAATATCATATCAAGAGAAACCAGGGTTTTCAAACAATGCATAGTTTCATGAACTACCACGGTTCTCAAATCCAGAAAACATCAAGTAAAGAATAAGAATACTTGCATAGATCATTATGATGATATATATTATATATATGTACAGATATAACAGTGTCCCATACCACTGATACACACACACACACACACATATAACAGCGTCCCATACCATTGATATATATCATCAGGAGTAAAACATCCAGAAAACATCATATGAAATCCATATCTCAATGCGTAAATCCATGAAATATAATATATGCAACATAAAACTGTAATATGAGCATATAAAGGAAAAACCGCTATTTAAATGCAATAAGTTATTAAATATATCACGCGGTTCCTAATTTCTCCAAAATCTGTCACGCCCCGCTTCCCGGTGTACGGCGAAGTGGACGCGACGAGGTCCACTACGTATATACTTAGAAGTACATACGCTAAGCGTATCTAAGCAATATAAAAGTAAATCACAAGAGACAAGATATATAGAAATAACAACTTTATTAATAACATTCTTTTGTACAATGCATGAAAAGTAAATACAACTGGAATGAAAAGCGATGCCTAAACAATGGCATAACAGGAAATGAAAATACTGAATAGAACAAGGTAAAATGTCTAGAGCTCGGGTCTTCGTGAAACTGATCCAAGTCTTCACCGGTTGGCTCGATCTCTGCTGGGTCCAAAACACCTGACGACATTCAAAGAAGAAAGAAATAGAATGTCGTCAGCGAACAGGTCGCTCGGTAAGTCCCAAAGATAAGGGAGAAATAGACAAAGAGTAGGAGAGAGAAAGTATCTTTTAATGTTGTATTGTATTGTTGTAATGTTGTATTAACGCTGTTGTTTATAGCTTGGTACAGAAGAATGCCAGTGTATACGAGAGGGGTCTCTATATGCTAGAGACCATGGCAAACGGAATATAGAGTACAAGGCTCCGTTAGAAGGCCCAGAACAACAGTAATTGGATTCATGTTAGGTATCTTAAGTCTGACCATCTTGTGCCACTTTTAACATCTTCCGTACCAATCTACCCCTTAAACCCCGTAGTGTTTTGATTGTATTGTAGCATTGTATTGTGTAAGTTGGATGACCGACCAAAACCATGGTATCAATAAACAGAGTGTAATTGCATAATCAGGTAAATTGAATAACGGAATAATGGATGTATATCCATGGTTTGGTTCAGTCAAGTTGTTTAGATTGTTAACTGAATTCTGGGATTCATGTGTTCATATTGAGTTGGAATATTAAAGAATATAGATTGACTTGAATCATATTCAAGTCAGAAATAATCAGACTCAAACCCGAGTCAGACCAAAAGAAATGTAAGTCGAAATTCAATTATTTGTTAGGGTCTTTATTGTAATTTATAAAAACTTGAGGGGTTTTTATGTAAAAATACTTTTGTATAGTTTTCAAGATACACCTCAAGTATTTATTATCCGTCTTTATAGTTATAATGAGTGTGATTTTATTTTGTGGTATTTCTTAGTGAAAATATTCTAATTCCAAAAATAAAGGTATTTATCTGTAATATTGATTTAATTAAAATTCATGGTATTTTAATGTAACTTTTAATCTTGTAATTTTTAGGAAAAGGTGGAAACTTTATCTTATAATAAAATAGGTGTTTAAATGATAAATATACATATGCTTATAAAAGAATAATTTTTAATAAATATTTTATTTTCCAAAAATCTCATTTTTATTAAATGTCGTATTTTAAACCTTTCGAGACCGAATGCTCCTTACGAAGGTCTGAATATCGCACTACTAAGCCCGAGGGTGCACGATAAACCGTACTATCCCTAACGAGTTCCCCAAAGGTGGGTTGTAGTGGCACTTTGCAAAGATTTAATAAACACTAATCATTTAGAAAACGGTTTTATAAAGATAAGGTATTTATTTGTAAAAGGTGTAAATTTCCGTATTTTACGTTCTAAGGTTTCCTAAGCCAACTAGCCTATTTCTAATTGGTCTAAACGACAAGTCATTAGAAGCTTCAAATCGTCTCTTCACCGCCAATTGTGGCCAGGTAAGTGTCAGGTGAGTGGGAGGCTCTCCACTACAAGTAGTGGTCCTAATTAAGTAACCACTCGCTTTAGACACACTTGCCTAGACACCAAAAAATCAGGTTTAGATAAACGATCGATGTCCATAACTTTCGTATTTCCTATTAAAAGATATGGTTTTTAAATTGTATATAACTTAGAACTTTTAGAAAAGGTTTTATTAAGAAAAATGGTATTTTAATGAAAAATCTTATTTTATCTTATTCTAAGTTTTCAAGGCAGCGTGTTATGATTGCATATGAGTGTGTGTGGAGGTAGGTCATTACCTCCTGATCTATATTAAGGTATAACAATGTTAAAGGGTTAAATGTGATAAACTAAACATGGTGGTATTTAAGTGAAAGAATACGATATATTGAAAAGGCTATCATTTCATGTGTGAAAACTTGTTCAAATTAATTTTTAAGTGATTAGTAGTCAACATGAAGATATTTAAGCATTATGGAATTGGTGATAAGTGAGATTTGATAGAAAACCGAATCGGAAATCGGTTTGTTCCGATTTCCGTCGGGTTTGAAAAGTCGTATTTTAATGAAAGAAAAGAAGGATAGGAAATGGGGACTTACGGTTTTGGACAACGCTAGAGAGTAAGAGAGAGGTAGAGGGTTTGCCGGTGCGTCGAATCGTCGTTGAGAGGTCCTAGCACGATCGTCGGAATTTCGCCGTCGATTTCGTCAGTGCTTCGCATTTCTCTCGTTTTCTCAAGTACCATGTTCTCTTGAAATTTTTAGAGAGTGGACTTAGGAATGTAGGGTGAGAGGGTAGAGGGTATAGGGGTTTATATAGGGTTAGGCTAGGGTTAAAGTTTTTAATAAAAAAATATAAAAATATACAAAATCATTAAAAATTCATTAAACATAGGAGTAAAAGGGATTTATTGGGCAATTTAAAACCGATCCAGGTATAATAAGTGTGCAGGAGGGTTGACCAAGTCAAGGAGCATCTTTTCTCTGTTGGTGACTTGGTCGTCCGGCCAAGTCCGGCCGGCGGCGCCGGACCGAGTCGGCCGAGTCGCCGGCCGGCGGTGCCGAGTCGGGCCGAGTCACACCACCAGCGGCCGGGGAAATTTCGGGGGTACAATTTGGTATATTTACTTTTTGTTGTCCAGTACATATTTTGGGAGTTATAGCCTTTTGACCGTTGATTTTCTAAAAGAAATTAAAACAAAATAAATACAAAAATAATGTGGGGCATGGGATTTGAACTATGGTGGCTTGGTTCAGCAGTGCAAGGTGTTACCAATGAGCTACAAGCTCCTTCTTGTAATTATTGTGGGAAAATAACTACTTAAAGTGGTAACAGCAACACTAAATACCCCAAGTATTACTTTAATTTTAAAACAATTTTATGTACACTAAAAATGGAGTTATTTAAAAACAAAATAATTACTTATATATATATATATATATTGTGCTCAGGTTAAAATACTCTTTTATGGATTTTAAAAAAAAATTTTAAAAAAATTTGTATAGAAAAGTGTATAGGAAAATTAGGGTTGTTACAAAATCCAACGCTATATCATATAAGGGTGAATATTTAGCTATAGCAAGGTATATGTGTGTACATGTAAGTATGTATGCAAGATGTACATTTAGTTATATCTCATATGTGCATATACCTGTCAATAATGATACAATGCCCTATAAGTATATGTGTAGCTATAGCAAGATATTTGTCTATACTTGTCAATAATGATACAATACCCTATATGTATATGTGTACATGTGTATGCTATCTTTCTTATACACAATGGAAATAAGGATCAAGTCTCAATATCCCTAACCAATACAATATCACGTATGTATATGTGTCAGCTACATCTCATATGCATAAAGGAAATAAGGATCATGTCTCAATGTTCCTAACCAATACAATATCATGTATGTATAGGTGTCAGCTATATCTCATATGCACAATGGAAATAAAGATCATGTCTCAATGTCCCTAATCAATACAATATCACGTATGTATAGGGTTGTGCGTGTCATCACAATTATCGACGCAGTGTGTGTATCATACAATTAGTGATCGTATAACATGAACCGTCAATAATGGTGTTGTGTCTCATTAATACTAAGTCCATATACAATAGGAAATGAGATATGCAACAATAGTACACATGCACAATCAATGTCCATATACTTAGAACTAATAATCATGTCATTTAATCTATCCCATACGCATAACGCCATGCGGGCGATTCCACTGTAGATGTTAAATCTACTCACCGATGATCGCGAGCTAAGTAAATCCGACCATCTGCTTCCCATTCTTCGCAGCGTCCGAAGTCCCTACTCGCGATCCTAAATTTCACAAACATAACACATAAGGTTAAATATCCTGCGCCGATACAAAGACAACGAAACGCAAGGATAACGTCCACAAGATATACACACTGTGCACCTAGTGCACAAAACGCGCACGATATCGGCACAACCCTAGCTAGGATGACACAACCACCAAGCCTAGACCCCAATCGTACCGATCGCGCATTCACAACACAATATATACCGTGGAATCTAATATATCTAACATCGCAACGTCAAAAGAAACCCACGCCTAATTCATTCGAAAACCTAGTAAGCAACTTTTAATCAATTTAGCTCAAATCTAAAAGTTTAACCAAATCTAGCGATCACAATCATCACATAATAGCTTAACTAAGTCACCCAAACCTTTACTACAATTTTAATCTCACCAATAAATGATTTAGTAAAAGTTTAGTATGCACTTAAGCTTAATTATACAATTAGGAAAATAACTAATAACATTCTCACAACTAGCTTAAGTTTTCCAAGTCTACACAACTCACTTAACCATTACAATAATCAAACCCTAATTTGATCTTCATAATCGTTTCTTGAATTTCAAAACAAGCAAATTAAAGCCATACTTAAACATCTAATAAGCTAGCTTAAAGTATTTAAACAACAACTAAAGCTTAGGGTTTGGATTTTATACCTCCACTTGAAACAAGATTTCCAAGATAACCTCAAAAATGCTAACTTTCATGAAGATCCATGCAAAATTAGGCTAAAGAATAATGGGTATGGATTTGTATTTGAGTTTGTGGGATTATTTAATGATTTTTGATGATTTATTTGTGCTTTAATGAGTGAAAATGGGGTGAGAAAATGAGAGGGCAGCCAAGGAGTGGGGGGGGGGGGGGGCAACAAGAAGAAATGATGAAGGTTGGGGAAAAATCTAGTCTAAAACCTCAATTAATGCTCATTAATACCTTTCCAATCCATGCCACCTCTTAATCCTTTTTTCTTTTCTAATAATTGTTTTCTTTTAATTCACCCAAATATCTAGATATTTCTTCAAGATATTTTGTAAGGATGGTTTAATGCTTAATCTTGTGATTAAGTTAGCATAGATTCACATTAGCATAATTAACCCAATTAAGTAATTACCACTAATTAAGTGCATAATTAGAAGCTTATAATAATATTTTAATTAAGGAAAAATATTAAAGTGAACTAAAATTTTCAAGTGACAACTAAAAACAGAAAACTAGTAATTTCCTAGTTAAACTAGGTCCAGTTAAGTCTATACTGAAAAATGATCAATTCTGGTTTTTTTTTACGGAAAACACAACTTATTTTACCTATTAACGGAAAATTCGCCTAAACGATTTCTATAACGTTACATCAAGAGCGGAAAAGCAGGGCTATATAATCCAACCATGGTGCAATAGTGCATCCAAATGGATTTTGACAATAAAAAATAAACCAATGCCTCTCTACAATGTTTGCACCATTCTTTTTAACTTTCATTTTCCACCTCATTTCCCTTTTTATTTTTCTAAATAGAAAAATAAATATGAGGTTTTCTTCTTCTAGAAGCATTCCAGTATAAATACGGAATACTTCACCTGGTATGTGTATCGCTACATATATGCGTATCCGTATAAAAATACGGATAGCACCAAAGAGAGAAAATGAATAGTGAACAATAATACTAAAATATATGTATCAGAATACATATATGAATTATTAAATCAAAACCTGATTTAATAATCTAGCTTAATCCTAAGCCAGCTAGTATTATAAACCGTCCGATTAAAGTCCGTGTATCGCGTACACGTATTTAATCGGACTCCTGCACGTACCGCCGTACAGCTCCAACATCTGTCGCATGAACCGGGAAAACACTCTGTGTGGGACTCTAAAGACTCGACAATATGCTAACAGTTGGTTTAACCACAAGCACGTCTGTGGCACTAGCTATACGTAACCCAGGTATTTGTCGAAAAGGGGGTCGACAATCAAGTGCGTCCTTACCTTACTGAGCCTGAATGTGACAATCTTCGTACATTCTGGTCTCTTCGTCAAAGAGTATCGCATATCGGGTCTAGGGGGTTGAAAACGTCAGACCCCTAATAACCCAATAAGTTGTGTCTGAGTCTAGCTTATCACCAACTGAGATACTACTAGTCAACTATTAATAAATCTCACCCACCGTGGCCATGGATTTCTGGTGATAGCCAAATGAACACATCGCGACATTGACTCCTAATACCAGGAGAGACGAATCCCTGACAGTCGACCACTGCCTCCATGTGGCTCGGGACCGTACCCAACTAAAACCTTTTTGCACGACTCCTTTGAGCTGTGGTAAGGTAGTAATCAATGTACAATGGCAATTCACACGAGACATATGACGCCTTCAGGTCAAAGGACTAACCTGTACTCATGCTTCCTGAGAACTTCCATCTGACAATAGGTATAATACAATTTAGAAATTCTCGGCGAGTCCGTCCGGTGTACTCACCTCCACTGAGCACCTGTATACTATCTTAGGTATCACAACACCAATGGTTTGTGAGACCAGCCACCGCTCCTCGTCGGGGTCTTGAAGCGTATACACTAGTCTATTCCGGAATATCGATGCCCAGTCTCGATACTCCCACGACTAGGGACATTTAAGGATATACTTATAGACAACCCAGCTCCCACATATATGATTGCCATCATAATGTCGGTCGTCAAGCAACGATCCTACGGGCTTCATCAAAGATGAAGAAAAACCAGATAGCATACTATCATCTCGAGTAAGATTGTTATACCTGTATAGGTCATCCCTCAATTATCATAATCTCCTACTTGCGATCACAATAATTGCCTTGAAGGCACTATATCCAACAAACTAATGGGCTAGATTAGTGTCGGTTGATGAAGTAGGAGATTTAGCTCATTAGAAATTCTTTTCTCTTTTTCTTTTTCAACTCAAGAAAAAACTAGAAAGAAAAAAGAGTTGAGGATAAACTTGGATGAGAGAGTGAACCATGTAAGGTGAGTGATAAGATAAGAATCAAAATATCTATGAATAAAACAAAGAAAATGTGATGAGTCATGGCTTATCAAGGCTTCCATAAGCTTCTTAAGCAAATGACTCATTTCCATTTTCTTTAATCCATAAATCAAAGCATTATCTACTCATCGCTAACTCATGTGTGATTCTGATACATCCTAGTTTTATGTATCATCAACCATGATACAATAAATAAATACATATATTTATATATATCAGATATATATAAATGGGTATAAAGAGAAGAAAATCCTTAGTGAGCACAATAATAGTTAATATATGTATATATCAAATATATATAAAAATATATTAAATTATTAAATCAACTCCTGATTCAATAATCCGGTTATATCATATATAACCCACTATTATCATATATATATGTATATCAAATTATTAAATCAACACTTTATTCAATAATCCGGTCATATCACATATAACCGACTAATATTCGATATTCGATATTAAATCAACACTTGATTCAATAATACTGTCATATTATATATAACCGGCCAATATCAATTACATATACATAAATCAAATCATTGAATCAACACTTGATTCAATAATCCGATTATATCACATATAACCTAACCGATATCAAATATCGCTAGATTAGAATACGGTATCACATACTCGTATTTAATCAAGCTCCCGCACATATCTCCATATGTGCTCTACTTCGTTTCACTTGTGATAGGAAACCTCTGTGTGGGACTCTAAAGACTCGTCAATATGCCAGCAGTAGGTAATTATCACATCAGATATCCATAAGCCGTCAGCGGTACTAGATGGACATAACGGCTATCCAGGTATTGACCGAATAGAAGATCAACAAGCAAACTTGTCCAAACTGTAAGTCCACGTTACCTCTCCCGGTACTTACGGGCTTGCGGAAATGATAAAAAACGATTTTTCTTTTGGTGGTAACATGGACTCAAAATACGGATCTTTGTTAAACAACTATTTAACAAACATAACAAGAGTTTTACCTACTCGGTTAGGGGTTATACCTTAACTTGAACTCCTTCTCTTGGTCTCCTTTTGGTGGTCGGATCGGCCTCACCTCGTCGTCTCCTCGCGCCGAAGATGGATCCACCTGAAAGCTTCTACCATTGGCTTCACTTCAAACTAGAAGAAACTAGAACACTTGGTTTGCTAAACCTTGTGTACTAGGAAGAGTAGAGGAGTGCGTTGGGTTTTATCTCTATGGTTCTTGCTTCTCAACACATGAGACAAGTGAACGAAGAACTAGAAAGAGAGCAAGAGGAAGAAGGAGAGCTCAAGCATGAGAGAGAAAGGAAATGAAAGAATGAGCAAGACTTTTGCCATCCAAGCTCTCATAATCCAAAATCATCATAACCAGTAATAGTAATTGAGTATTATGTGATGGTTCAAGTCAAAATGGCCATATCATTTCATGCACCCATTTTGCAATAAGAAACAAGCAAGCAAAAGACTTTGCCATGAAATGATAGCCATTGTAATGATGAAGGTCAACAAGTCCAACCTAGTCAACCGGTCAACTAAGTCAACAAGTCCACAAAGTCAACCATCAACAACCATGTCACAATAATACTTAGTTAATATTATTGTTAATCATATTTCTTATTCTCATTAGGGTTTAGCAAAATGTCAACAGTCAACAACCCTAATGAGAATCCTCTGCCTCTGTCTCTCTGTCAACTGTGCATACACACCCGTATCCGCGTTCCGAAGAATACGAATACAAAACGAGATAAAACCAATCCCAAAACGTACACTAGGATCTGGCTTAAACCAAAGCCCGCTAGTGATAACTGCCCGGACACTAACCGTGCAGAAGTGTACGGATGTGACCGAACCCTGTCGCAAAACCATGCGACCTCTACTCTTTTGCCTAAAGGTGAATAGCTCTCTGTGTGGGACTCTAAAGACTCGACACTACGCTAGCAGCGGGTTTAACCACAGACCGCAAGCGGCACTAGCTGTGCGTAACGGCCTCCCAGGTAGATGCCGACAAGAAAACTGACGAGGTGAAACCCATCTGAACTCCTACTGAGCCTGAATGTGACAATCTGCGTACAGTCCGGTCTGTTCGTCTAAGAATATCGCATGGCGGGCCTAGGGGGCGGTAAACGTCAGTCCCCTAATAGCGGTACAAGTCGTGTCGGAGTGTAGCCCAGAACACCCTGAGATAACACTGGAAACCTACCAGTATATCTCGCTTGCCCTGGCCAGGGACTTTGTGTAATAGCTCTCATAGACACAGCGCGATATCAACCTCCAATACCGGGAGAGACGAATCCTGTCTAACCGTCATTGCCACCAAGTGCTTCGGGACTGCACGCAACTACTACCTGTTTGCACGACTCCTTTGAGCCGTGGTTGGGTAGTAATCTAAGTACAGTGGGAACACACTCGAGGCGAAGTGACAGTGTCAAGTCAGCGAACTAAGATGTACTCATGTCACCTCGGAACTGATAACTGACGATAGGTATAGTACCAACCAACAGTTCCCGACGAGTCCTGTCTAGTGTACTCATAACCTAACGAGCATCCGCATACTATCTCAAGTACGACATACTGACGGCTGTGGGACAGACCGTCTCCCCTGCTGGGATGAGAAGTGCATACGCTAGTCTACTCCAGAGTATCGATGCCATATCTCGATAGTCCTACGACTAGGGACCTGCATAAGGATGTGCTTGTGGATTACCCAGCCCCCGCGAGTGTGACTGCCGTCACAACGCTGGTAATCAAGCAAAGATCCTAAAGGCTCCACTAATGTGTATAGGTGATATACTAAAATAAACACATGTACACATCAAAGAAGAAACAAACCAAGTAGCATACTACTATTTTGAGCAAGACTGCCTATACAGGGTGAATATCCCAAGCTTCCATTAAGTAATATACAAACTGGTATGATACAGTAATGGCCTCTAGGGCATATACACTAAAAATCTCCCACTTGCACTAAGGCCATGTACTGGCGTATCGAAGACCTATCATCTCGATCAGCCACTCGAACTGAGTCTGGGGTTATGCCTTCGTGAATGGATCAGCAGTGTTATCTTCTATAGCAACTCTCCGAACCTCGATCTCCTGGAGACCCACGATCTCCCTGATCAGGTGATACCGCTTCAAGATGTGTCTGGATTTCTGATGGGACCTGGGTTCCTTCGCTAAAGCTATAGCCCCGTTGTTGTCGCAATACAGAGGTATTAGACCAACAATGGACAGAACCACCTGAAGTTCTTTCAAGAACTTCCTTATCCAGACGGCTTCTTTTGCGGCATCTGCAGCAGCGATATATTCCGCTTCCATCGTCGAGTAAGCAACGGTTTCCTGTTTGGAACTCTTCCAACACACCTCCCCTCCATTGAGGGTAAAGACATAACCCGACATGGACTTGGAATCATCCTTGTCACTCTGGAAGCTGGAGTCAGCAAAGGCCTCGATCTGGAGGTCTTTTCCGCCATACACCAAGAACATCTCCTTAGTCCTTCTCAGGTACTTGAGAATGTTCTTTACCGCTATCCAGTGCTTCTCCCCATGGTTTGACTGATACCGACTTACCACACTCAGTGCATAAGCTACATCTGGTCTGGTACACAACATCGTATAAATTATAGAGCCTACCGCAGATGCGTAGGGTATAATAGACATGCGATCCCTTTCCAAATCAGTCTTGGGAGACATCTCTTTGGAGAGGGTGATCCCGTGACAAGCCGGTAGATTACCACGCTTGGAATCTTCCATACTGAATCTTCTCAGTATGGTGTCGATGTACCTGGACTGTGAAAATCCTAATATCCTCTTGGATCTGTCACGATAGATCCGGATCCCCAGAATGTAAGAGGCATCACCCAAGTCTTTCATGGAGAACCTGTGTGACAAGAATCCCTTGACAGATCGTAGCATAGGAATTTCATTTCCTATCAAAAGAATGTCATCCACGTACAATATAAGGAATACGACAGTTCTTGCTACAAATATACTATAGATGCATGGTTCATCTGGATTTTTGATAAAGCCAAATTCTTTGACCGTCTCATCAAAACAGATGTTCCAACTCCGCGATGCCCGCTTTAGTCCATAGATGGACTTAAGCAACTTGCACACCTTTCCGCAGCTCCCACTCTGAATGAAACCCTCTGGCTGGTCCATATAGACACACTCTTATAAATTTCGATTCAGAAAAGCGGTCTTTACGTCCATCTGGCAAATCTCATAATCGTGGAAGGCAGCAATGGCAAGAAGGATCCGAATGGATTTCAGCATAGCCACTGGAGAAAAGGTTTCGTCATAGTCCAAACCAGGTCTTTGACGAAAACCCTTTGCAACAAGTCTAGCTTTATAGGTCTCAACCTGTCCATCTACACCAATCTTCCTTTTGAAGATCCACTTGCATCCTACGGGTTTTACCCCATCTGGAGCAACGTCCAACGTCCATACTTTGTTGGTGTACATGGACTCCATTTCGGTCCGCATTGCATCCAGCCATTTACCGAGTCAACGCTCTGAATGGCCTGCTGGAAGCTAGTCGGCTCATTACTATGAATGATGCAATCCTCTCTATCCCCGTCTATGAGAAAACCGTAGTATCACTCGGGCGGATGAGACTGCCTACTACTCCTGCGGAGCGGCGCAAAAATGTCCTGATCTTTCGAACCCGTTGGTTCTACTAAGCTTTCAGTAATAGTCTGTGGTTCTGGAATTTCTTCCAGTGCTATTTCGCTCCCACTAATTTCCTTTTCTAAGAACTGGTGTTCCAGAAAATGGGCATTACGAGAAACAATGAACTTTTGTTCCTCTGCGTAATAGAAGAGATACCCCCTGGAGTTCTTTGGATATCCCACAAACTTGCACTGTACTGAGCGTGCCTCGAGTTTGTTCGCATGCTTCTTTTTGACAAAAGCCGGACATCCCCAGATCTTCAGATATTGAAGATAGGGTTTCTTCCTACTCCATATCTCATATGGTGTGGTAGGCACAGTCTTAGTTGGAACTCGGTTCAAAAGGTATGCAGTTGATTCTAGTGCATATCCCCAGAATGATCGCGGTAACTCAGCGTTACTCATCATGGAATGTACCATATCCAATAGGGTCCGGTTCCGTCTCTCCGATACACCGTTATGTTGCGGAGTGTATGGAGGAGTAAGCTGAGAGAGAATTCCATTCTCTTTTAAGTAATCCAGGAACTCGGCACTTAAGTATTCACCACCTCGATCAGATCTTAGTGTCTTGATACTTTTGCCTGTTTGTTTTTCTACTTCATTCTTATATTCCTGGAATTGTCCAAAGGCTCCGGATTTATGTTTCATTAAGAAGACATATCCGTACCTTGAAAAGTCATCCGTAAAAGTAATGAAGTAAGAATAACCGCTTCGCGCATGTATAGACATTGGACCGCACACGTCGCTGTGTACGAGTCCTAAGAGCTCGCTCGCTCTTACTCCGTGTCCAGTGAACGGAGTCTTTGTCATCTTTCCTTTGAGACAGAATTGACAAGTGGCATACGATTGATATTCGAACGGATCCAAATATCCTTCTGTATGTAACTTCGTCAACCTTCTCTCATTGATGTGACCCAGTCTACAATGCCATAAGAAAGCCTGGTTTGTTTCCGGCGACTTTCTTTTGTGTGTATTCTGGACAATGAAAATCTGTGGTTGGTTTAATACGTATATACCATTGCTTAATGTACCTGACCCAATCAGAACTTGATTAAGGTGAATGTTCATAACATTGCTTACAAATGCAAATTCATAACCTTCTTTAGATAATAAAGATACATAAATGATATGACAAGTTGCATTGGGTACAAAATAGAAATTACGCAAAACCAAAACGTGTCCATCTGACAACCCCAAGTGATAGTCCCCTACGGACTCAGCATCCATGCCAGCTCCGTTTGCAACTCTGAGGGTCATATCAGCTGCCTACAAAACCCTATGCCTTCTCAGTGCCTGCAAAGAATTACAGATATGAGATACTGATCCGGTATCCAATACCCAGCATGTAGAGTCTATCGATAGACAGTTTTCAATAACATACACACCTGAAGCTGAAGCCGCAACTTGCTTCAGATCTTGGGTTCTGGCCTTCCAAGCCCTGCAATCCTTTTTCCAGTGTCCACTCTTGTGACAGTAAAAGCATTCTTCCTTTCCCACAAGCTTTCCCGCTACCTTTGTTGCTTTTGTCTTTCCCGTCGTATCCACTTTACTAACACCGCCCCTTGGTTTGGCGGAGGCTTTCTTCTTCTTTCCCTTGGCTTTCGCCTTGGACCTAGAAGAGGAAGATCCTCCTACAAACAAAGTGGATGTTTTCCTACCTTTCTGTAGTGTGCCCTCTGCACTCCTCAGCATGTTGAGGAGTTCTAAAAGTTCAACTTCCTTTTCTTGCAAGTTGAAGTTCAGGATAAACTGGGCGTAAGTGGAAGGAAGGGACTGGAGAATCAAGTCCGTATAGAGCTCGTTCTCTAACATGGTCCCAAGGTCCGCGAGCTCCTCAATGAAGCCAATCATCTTAAGCACGTGTTCCACTACCGATGATCCGCTGGCCAATCTTGCCCAAAAAAGCTTCTTCGACACTTCGTATCTGGCGATACGAGATTGCTCTCCATACAGTTCTTTTGTATGGAGAAATATGGATTCAAGGTCCATATTCTCGTGCTCCCTCTGATGTTCATTGTCCATAGAGGCAAGCACGAATCACTTGGCCTTCGCACAATCGATCTCCCAAGTCTTACGGATTTCCTTATCTGCGACGCTGGAGGTGGGACCTGGGACAGGAGGAGCTTTGGTGGTAAGAAGATACCACAACGTGTCATAAGTGATTGCCATTTTGACATTCCTGAGCCAATCTTTGCAGTTTGGCCCTGTCAGTATGTTTTTATCTAGTAGTAACTTAAGTCCAGTCATGATGTTTGGTCGCTGCAATTAGGAGAGAGAGAGAAGAAACACTTTAGCATGATGCTATTGCAAGTTTAGAGTGGTTTTTAATATGTCTAAATAGGATGGCTCCCACTGTTTCTCGAATTCCTCCTCAAACCAAAAAGGAAGAATTAGTCAGGATCAATCTCACCGTACAATTTTTGCTTAACCGTTCAGCCAGGCTAGTGTCGGTACTTCGAGGGAGGTTTTCCAACGCTTTCGCGAAGTTCCTTTATTAAATAACCTCTTTTCCCTGGGGGCGTAGCCCCACTAACACCTTTCTAGACACCTACTTGATTTATAGCATTGATCGTTAAGTGAGAAATTTCCCGAGGAGTAGCATATACTCACAGTAGGATCGGGATTCAAATATCATTGCGTGACAAAACTGAAGGAATCCTACCAGAATCATCACACTCCAAATGGTATGCAACGCTAGCAAGTTTCAGTTCTTTTGAAACTCTCGATGTGGATTTTTGCCCCATGCTCTTATGACCTTGGCGTGAGGTCAAAATGTCATAAGTCACATGTCAAGTTCTTCCCATCATTGTCCAGGTTAATTTGAACCCACCCGTACCTACCCTTGACGTAGGCCAAAATGGCAGTACGACTGTCTCAAACCAACACATTCTATCTATGCAACAGATAAATATCCGGCAGCTACCAATCACTATGCCTTGGCGTGAGGTCAAAATACATAGCTTGAATACTACCGAATATTTAACTGAAATGATGGAGGGCTACGAATGGTTTTGGCGAAACCGTGAACGTAGTGAACTTTATATAATCGATGGAACGAGATAGCTTTTAAAAGGAGTGGCCTAAGCTCCGCGTTTTAAAAGTTGTTTTTGAAAAGAAACCGAGCGGTTTTGAAAGTGTTCCAACGACTTAACTTTGGTTTATTTTCTTGCATTAATTTAATGCGTCCCATCATTTAATCCTACCATTACAGAAAACAACGAAAATATGACGTACTCTTATGCCATCCGCATTCGCCACGTGGCCCCGTCATTACCCGTTAGGTTACTTAAATAACGACAGAGCGGGGGCTGGACTAGCGCGGATGCAAAACATAAGCAACGCCTAAATAGATATCATATATAGATATACACATTCGTCACATGCAATGATAGCCATTCCAGAACACAGATGAACACATTGGATATACTAGGAATCCCAATCCGTACGAGCCTGTAACGAAGAGCGGATTACACGGTCGCGATGAATAGCCAAGACCCCACCCTAGACCCCTACGGGTGTGACAAACTACCTGCCAAGTACCCGAAGCGAAGCAACCTCCCTCAACACCGTGAGTAGGCCACTCGGCACTTCGAGATACCCGGTAGTTTGTGCACCCCACCTTGGGTCTATCCTAGGAGCAAAAAACAGTAAAAGAAATTATACAATGACGGCTACAACCCCATCCCGGTTGTGCGGCCATATATATAATATTACATCAATTTACATATTACATGAATTGAAAGAAAAAGAAAACTCTCATCTCACAACCCCCCGGCTATTCATCCGCGACAATCCAATGAATTCATATACACATACCATCAACATTACAGATCACAGATATGTACAACCCCCACTAATCGACGTATAGAGATTAGCAGACGTTCAATACATATATCACAGCACAGATATAAACTCGTTAGCTTAAGTCTTTAGAAGTTCGATCAAAATACGGATTTTTAGGCCCCAAAAATAAATTTTGCTTTCTGGAAAATATGGGCAGAAAAAACATATTGTAAAAATCCCAAAACACCCCACTAAATAAACTGCAAGAAAAATCGCCCACGGCCGAGTCAACTCGGCCGCGGATCCGCGGCGGGAGCATGCTCCTGCCACGGTTCCGCGGATCTTTGACCGAGTCGATGGACCATTTTTCTACAGTGTGTTCTAAAAAGCCTGAGCCGATTTTTAGTGTAAGATTTATTAATTTTTGTACAGAAAACAGAATCGGCAGAAACTTGATTTTTCGGGCATGTTTCGCGACTTTTTCTCCGATCGAACTTCTAGTTACTTTGCTAACATGTTAGATAGTGTTTAACTAGGCTCTGATACCGCTGTAAGTCCACGTTACCTCTCCCGGTACTTACGGGCTTGCGAAAATGATAAAAAACGATTTTTCTTTTGGTGGTAACATGGACTCAAAATACGGATCTTTGTTAAACATCTATCTAACAAACCTAACAAGAGTTTTACCTACTCAGTTAGGGGTTATACCTTAACTTGAACCCCTTCTCTTGGTCTCCTTGTGGTGGTCGGATCGGCCTCACCTCGTCGTCTCCTCGCGCCGAATATGGATCCACCTGAAAGCTTCCACCTTTGGCTTCACTTCAAACTAGAAGTAACTAGAACACTTGGTTTGCTAAACCTTGTGTACTAGGATGAGTAGAGGAGTGTGTTGGGTTTTATCTCGATGGTTCTTGCTTCTCAACACATGAGACAAGTGAACCATGAACTAGAAAGAGAGCAAGAGGAAGTGGGAGAGCTCAAGCATGAGAGAGAAAGGAAATGAAAGAATGAGCAAGACTTTTTCCATCCAAGCTCTCATAATCCAAAATCATCATAACCAATAATAGTAATTGAGTATTATGTGATGGCTCAAGTCAAAATGGCCATATCATTTCATGCACTCATTTAGCAAAAAGAAACAAGGAAGAAAAAGTCTTTGCCATGAAATGATAGCCATTGTAATGATGAAGGTCAACAAGTCCAACCTAGTCAACCGGTCAACTAAGTCAACAAGTAAACAAAGTGAACCATCAACAATCATGTCACAATAATACTTAATTAATATTATTGTTAATCATATTTCTTATTCTCATTAGGGTTTAGCAAAAAGTCAACAGTCAACAACCCTAATGAGAATCCTCTGCCTATGTCTCTCTGTCAACTGTGCATACACACCCGTATCCGCGTTCCGAAGAATACGAATACAAAACGAGATAAAATCAATCCCAAAAAGTACACTAGTATTTGGCTTAAACCAAAGCCCGCTAGTGATAACTGCCCGGACACTAACCGTGCAGAAGTGCACGGATATGACCGAACCCTGTCGCAAAACTATGCGACCTCTACTCTTTTGCCTAAAGGCGAATAGCTCTCTGTGTGGGACTCTAAAGAATCGACACTACGCTGGCAGTGGGTTTAACCACAGACCGCAAGCGGCACTAGCTGTGCGTAACGGCCCCCAGGTAGATGCCGACAAGAAGACTGACGAGGTGAAACCCATCTGAACTCCTACTGAGCCTGAATGTGACAGTCTGCATACAGTCCGGTCTATTCGTCTAAGAATATCGCATGGAGGGCCTAGGGGGGTGGTAAACATCAGTCCCCTAATAGCGGTACAAGTCGTGTCAGAGTGTAGCCCAGAACACCCTGAGATAACACTGGAAACCTACCAGTATATCTCGCTTGCCCTGGCCAGGGACTTTGTGTAATGACTCTCATAGACACAGCGCGATATCAACCCCCAATACCGGGAGAGACAAATCCTGTCTAACCTTCACTGCCTCCAAGTGCTTCGGGACTGCACTCAACTACTACCTGTTTGCATGACTCCTTTGAGCCGTGGTAGGGTAGTAATCTAAGTACAGTGGGAACACACTCGAGGCGAAGTGACAGTGTCAAGTCAGCGGACTAAGGTGTACTCATGTCACCTGAGAACTGATAACTGACAATAGGTATAGTACAAACCAACAGTTCCCGACGAGTCCTGTCCAGTGTACTCGTAACCTAACGAGCACCCGCATACTATCTCAAGTACGACGTACTGACGGCTGTGGGACAGACCGTCTCCCCTGCTGGGATGAGAAGCGCATACGCTAGTCTACTCCGGAGTATCGATGCCCTGTCTCGATAGTCCTACGACTAGGGACCTGCATAAGGATGCGCTTGTGGATTATCCAGCCCCCACGAGTGTGACTGCCACCACAACGCTGGTAATCAAGCAAAGATCCTAAGGGCTCCACTAATGTGTATAGGTGATATACTAAAATAAACACATGTACACATCAAAGCAGAATGAAACCAAGTAGCATACTACTATTTTGAGCAAGATTGTCTATACAAGGTGAATATCCTAAGCTTCCATTAAGTAATATACAAACTGGTATGATACAGTAATGGCCTCTAGGGCATATATTGGCCTCTAGGGCATATACACTAACACAAACTCCCGTAAAGCCTATAAGGAACACTTACCGTACAGTCCGGCCTCTTCTTCTGATATGTCGCATATCGAGTCTGGGGGTAAAATCGTCAGACTCCAGTAACTTGATAAGCCATGCCGATGTGTGGCCTATAACCTTTCGAGAAACTACTGATAACACTTACCAGTAAATCTCATCAGCCCTGGCCAGGGAAATGCTGTTATAGCCAATCGAGCATAGCGCAACATCAACTCCCAATACCGAGAGAGACGAAACCCCTCCTATCGCTCAGTGCCTCCATGTGACTTGGTACTGTACCCAAAATCCACCTGTTTGCATGACTCCTTTAAGCTGTGGTAGGGAGGAAATCAAAGCACAGTCGGAACCACACAAGACTTTATGACGATCTCGGGTCTACAGACTAACATATATAAGAATCACCAGAGAACTGCTATTTGACGATAGGTATGGTACTATCTAGAAGTTCTCGGCGAGTCCTGTTCGGTGTACCCATTCTCTAATGAGCACCTATGCACAATCTTTGATATCAAACACCAATGGTTGTGGGATCAACCATTGCCCCATAAAGGGTCAAGAAACATACACACTACTCTAATCTGGAATATCGATGCCCTGTCTCGATATTCCCTCGACTAGGAACTGTTAAAGGATGTGCTTGGGGACTATATAAGCCCCACCAGTATGATCTGCATCATAATCCTGGTAGTCAAGCCTACATCCTAAGGGCTTTATCAACATGTAGCAGAGAGACGGTATAGTAATACAAGTGTACATGTTAAGATAAAGAGCAACCAAAGAGCATATTATCATGTCGAGCAAGAAAGTCCTCTATATATATGTCCAAGCATCCACTATATCATACAATAATGGCCTCTAGGGCATACATATTCCTAGCAATCTCCCACTCTCACTAAGGCCAGTTGTCGTAGTATCTTATACCCAACATCCTAAAATGTCTCTCAAACTGCGTCTGGGGGATGGCCTTCGTGAGTGGATCCACGATGTTGTCCTTCGTATCTACTCTCCTGACCTCGATCTCCAGGCGATCAACTATCTCCCGGATCAGGTGATACCGTCTCAGAATATGTCTGGATAGCAAAAAGGATCGGGGTTCCTTGGCCAAAGCCACAGCTCCAATTTTATCACAATACAAGGGTATTGGATCCTCAATGGATGGAACCACACCAAGTTCAGTGATGAACTTCTTCATCTAGACAGCCTCTTTAGCAGCATCGTTGGCAGGGATGTATTCAGCCTCCATCGTCGAGTCTGCTACGGTATCTTGCTTGGAACTCTTCTAACATACCGCCCCTCCATTAAGGGTGAAGTCAAAACCCAAGACCGACTAGCTGTCATCCTTATCACTCTGGAATCTCGAATTGGTAAAGGACTCCACCTATAGTTCACCGTTACCATACAGCAAGAACATTTCTTTAGTCTTTCTTAAGTACTTAAGAATGTTCTTCACAACTGTCCAGTGCTTCTCCCCTGGGTCTGATTGATACCTATTTACCAAACCTAGTACGTAAGCCGCATCCGGTCTGGTACATAACATCGCGTACATGATAGACCCAACTACGGAAGCATAGGGTATCACATGCATGCGAGCCCTCTCTAAATCAGTCTTGGGAGGCATTTCTTTGGAGAGAGTGATTTTTGAACAAGCGGGTAAATTACCACGCTTAGAACAATAGTAAATCTCTTTAGTATGGTGTCTATATACCTGGATTGGGACAATCCAAAAATCCTTTTAGATCTATCTCTATAGATCTTTATCCCCAAGATGTAGGAGGCATAACCCAGATCTTTCATGGAGAACTTTTGTGACAGGAAGAGTTTAACCGAGTGCAGCATAGGAACATCATTTCCTATCAAGAGTATGTCATCCACGTACAATACGAGGAAGACAACCTTACTCTTTACAACCTTTTTATATATACAAGGTTCATCTACATTTTTGATGAAGTCAAACTCTTTGACTGCTATATCAAAACAAATGTTCCAACTCTGCGACGCCTGCTTTAATACGTAGATTTATTTAAGCAGCTTGCACACCTTTCCGCTGCACCCACTGTCTACAAAGCCCTCTGGCTGTGTCATATACACGCTCTCTTCTAAATCGCCATTTAGAAAAGCGGTCTTGGCGTCCATCTGCCAGATTTCATAGCCACTGGAGAAATGGTTTCATCATAATTGACACATGGTCGTTGATGAAAACCTTTTGTTATAAGTCTAGCTTTGAAGGTCTCAACCTTTCCATCTATACCAAGTTTCTTCTTAAAAATCCACTTTCTTCTGATGGGTTTTACTCCTTCAGGAGCAACTTTGAAAATCCATACTTTTTTGGTGTACATAGATTCCATCTCAGATCGCATAGCATCCAACCATTCACAGAGTCCCCACTTGTGATGGCCTGCTCGAAACTAATTGGGTCATTATCTTCCAAGATGCAATCATCGCTCCCACCGTCTACGAGAAAACCGTAGTATCTTTCAGGTGGATGAGGAACTCTACTAGATCCGCGGAGTGGCTGAGCTTCATCGGGGACTATTGAATCCTCTGGTTCTATCAAATCATCAGTTGTGGTTTATATATCTGGAACTTCTTCCAGCTCTACCACATTACCACTAATTTCTTTCACCAAAAATTCCTTTTCTAAAACGGTGGCATGGTGAGCAATAAACACCTTTTGTTCCTCACTATGGTACAATAGATATCCATGTGAATTCTTTGGATATCATACAAACTTATAAAGAACTGATCGTGCTTCGAGTTTGTCCGGATTCTATTTTTTAACATATGCCAGACAACCCAAATCTTAACTCTTTCCACTCCATATCTCATACGGTGTTTTAGGCATATATTTTGATGGAACTTGATTCAATAGGTATGCAGCTGTCTCAAGTGCATAACTCCAAAAGGAATAGGTAACTCAGCAACACTCATCATAGTGCGCACCATATCTAATAGGGTGCGTTTCCTCCGCTCCGATACTTCATTGTGCTGTGGTGTATACGGAGGAGTAAGCTGAGAGAGAATCCCATTCTCTTTTAGATAATCTCGGAATTCCGTGTTTAAGTATTCACTTCCTCGATCAGATCGAAAGATTTAATACTTTAACCCGTCTGGTTCTCTACTTCGCACTTATATTCTTTGAATTTCTCAAAAACTTCAGATTTGTGATTCAAGAGGAACATATCTCCGAATCTTGAGAGATCGTCGATGAATGTAATAAAGTACGAGAAACCATTCCTGGCATGTGTAGACATAAGACCACATACATCACTATGTATGAGTCCCAAGAGTTCAGTAGCACTTTCTCTGTGTCCCGTAAATGGAGTTTTGGTCATCTTGCATTTAAGACATGACTGGCAAGTTTCATAAGATGTAAATTCGAACGGATTCAAATATCCATCTTTATGAAAGTTAGCTAGTCTTGTCGTATTGATATGACTAAGTCTACAATGCCACAAGAAGGTTTCGTTCATTTCTGAACTTTTCCTCTTTTGTGTGTTCTGTATATTTAGAACTGTATATTGATTTTGAATGTATATACCGTTACACAATGTACCAAACCCAATCAACACTTGATTTCGGAAAATATTCATAACATTATCCTCTAATGCAAAGTTATATCCTTCTTTTTGTAATAAAGAAACGGATATGATATCGCACATCATCTTTGGTACGAAATAACAATCGTTTAAAATTAATGTATTACCGTTTCGTAATACTAGGTGATATTCGCCAACTTCTTTAGCTGCAATAATTGCTCCATTCCCTACTCTGAGAGATATATCATCCTTTCCCAGTTCTCTACTTCTTTTTAACCCATGTAACTTATTACAAATATGGGATCCTGATCCGGTATCTAATACCCAGGACGTAGAGAAAATTGAGAAACAATTCTCACTAATTAACACACCCGAAGAACATGCATCAACATGCTCTTTTTTTGTTCGGGTTGCATAGGAATCCATGCATTTCCTTATTCCTTGCTCAGACTTATGACAGTCATAAGATAGAGCGGAACCAACGTTTCCCAGCCCAGTATAATAAGCGAGGTCGGTCAATACATCCATATTATTAGCTTGATTAAAGCGTGGCATGGTCGCTACCTGGAAAGAAAGAGAAGAAAATACTTTAGCGTGCGCTCTTGCAAGATTAGATTGGTTATTATCTTATCTAATCAGGATAGCTCATATAGTTTTTATCAAATCTTCCTTCAAACCCTAAAAGGTAAGATTAGCCGGGATTAATTACTCGCTACAAGTTCTCCAATCGGTCACCCAAGAAGATATTGGTACTCCGAGGGAGTTTTCTCATGCTATCGCATGGAACTAATTAAATAATCTCATTTCTGCAGGGGCATAACCCCGTTAACACCTTTCTTAGACACCTACTAGATTAGCTAATTGTAAGGTGAAAAACTCTCCTAAGAGTAACACTTACTCACAGTGGGTATCAGGATCCAACTATCATATAGAAGGTATGCAATCTCATTGCAAATTTCAATACTTGAAATTCCCAATATATGTTTTTACCTCATGCTATTTATGACCTTGAAAAGGTCAATAAACCATAAACCGCAAGTCATGTTCAACCCGTCATTTCTTGATTGAATTAAACCCACATGTACGACCCTTGACAGGGTTAACAGGGCTGTACGACTATCCTAATCCAATCGCATCATATGCGGCAGATAAGAACTAATCAGCTACCGCACACCATGTCTTGACAAGGTCAACAAACGCAGCACGAATACTAAATAATACTTATCTGAAATGACGGAGGGCTATGACTGGTTTTGAAGAAAATAATTAGCGTAATGATCTTAATAACGTTGTTGAATCTAGTGATTTGAAAAGGAGTAGTTTAAGCTCCACTTTTAAAATCGAGTAGTTTTCAAAACAAATCGAGTGGGTTGTAGCATATTCCAGTTTTGCTAAAGAGGTCATTCCCGGTGAAGGGATCTAGGCTCTTTCCTCATCGAATGAGATGTTGGATATTCATAATGGAATACCGCTATACAAAGAAAGAACTAGAGCTCCCTTTTTGAAAAATTTGATTCTACAACATTTTTAGGTTTCTTTTCTTTTCATTAATCTCATTAATGACGTCCCATCATTTATGTTTCCTAAACATCATAGAAGAAATGAAAATAAAACACACATATATGCCATCCACATTCGCCACAGGCATCCGGGTCTTCACCGTAAGGTTACATAACTTACGGCAATGGGGGGTCTAGACTAGCGCGGATGCAAAACATATATAATGTCTGCTCGTATATCATATATATAAGTAGCATTCTTCTCACGTAGTTATATGATCACATCATATTACAGAATCAGCAGAAGCAAACATATGAAATATAGGATATACTAGGAGGTCCGTATTTTAAATTAAGCCAGTAATGAAAACATGGATTCCATGGTCGTGATGAATAGCCAAGCCCACATTCCTAGACCCCTACGAGAGCGGTAAGAAATCCTGCCTATTCTAGAGTTAGGCCACCCGGTCTCGACTCCTCTAGATGGCCTTGCACTAGACTCTAGAACCCGGTTACTTATGCTCCCCACCTTAGGTCTATCATAATGCGGAAAAATAAATAATATACATCAATGGAAACAACAACCTCAATCCGGAAGTGTCCCAATAAAAGAATATTACATACAAATTTTTAAATGAATGAAAATTGAAAAACTCTCATCTCACGCAAAACCCCCGGCTATTCAATCACGACGATCCAATATAACATATCGACTAGCAACACAATAACATCACATGTCATCAACGTAAGTAAATACGTGTATCCCTAATGTCGTTGACGTATAGCAACGAGATCGGGGATACTGCCACATTTTACACTTACGGTCGCAAAAAAGAAATGAAAACTACAATAATTAGAATCCGCATCATCCTTAGACATCATAAATCCGGATTATCTCATATTCCGAATTTCATGCCTAACCTTATAAATCTTGCATTTAAGTCTCGAATTGAAAACACTTTTCAAAAATAAAGTCAGGCAATTCAACAAGATTCCCGATAAAATGATCGAATGATCGTCGGGAACTTTAGTTGATGGCAGCACCACCGATGCCGTCAACGAAGTGCCCTTGGGCGGAACCCCATGGCCGCGAGCACCCGAGCGGATGCTTTCGGTCATAAGGTTCTCCTATAGTCTCTTGATCGAGGTTATGGGGCATGGCTGTCTAGTAGTATCTCCCAGCGAGTGTTCGTGTACAATACGAGATTGCGACGGAGTTTTGATCCGAATTGAAACTCCATAGCAATCCATCACTTGAGATTAAAACACGAGATTTATAGAACGATAACTAGTTTTAACAAAAATAATCAATGTGGATTCCAAAAATTGTATCGCATATCAAAACTATCTAGATGATATTAAACATTTCGATCAATATTTAAAACACCAGCAATTCACAAAGACCTCAACAATTTGAGCCTCACTATAAATACCTAAAAAGTCCAAAATGACATAATGGAGTAGCATAAGAAATACTAGTCTTAGACTCTCTAAGTTGGCAGCGGAACCGAGACTAAACCATGGGTTATATGGCGGTTCCGCGGCCATTTGGTTAAGATAGGCCCTCATACTTCTTGAGGGTCCATACAATTACCAGAATGATTTTCTGTATATTTTTAATCTGGAAAATTCAACGTTTGAAAAATATGGACAGAAACTTCAAATTATGGGTTTTAAAATGTTGATCGAACACTTTAACGTCGTCTAGACTACACCTATGTCTCTAGCTTGGCTCTGATACCATGAAAGTATGTCTTAACACCTTTACTAGGTTTATACAAGCATCAAGTATGCAATTTTTAAAAATCTAGATGTCAAAGCTATACTAACCTAGAATCTAATTAGAGAATTAGGGTTTTAGTGAAAGAAAGAAAGTACTAAACTAAGTGAAAAGGGTTTACAACCTTTGTAGACCGGTTCTTCACTTCTAAAGCTCCAAGTAGTAGTCCCTAGAACTCTTCTTTGACTCCACTTGAGAATGGAACGAGCTTGCTTGTAGTCTTCGAGGCCGAAAATGATCCACCTTGAAGTCTCTCTCACTCAAGCTCACTCTTCACTAATCAAGGTATTAGTGAAGCAAACAACCGAAACTAATGAGCTAGATTAGTGTAGATTGATGAAGTAGGAGATTTAGCTCACTAGAAATTCTTTTTTCTTTTTCTTTTTCGACTCAAGAAAAATCTAGAGAGGAAAAAGAGATGAGGATGAACGTGGATGAGATAGTGAACCATGTGAGGTGAGTGATGAGATAATAATCAAAATATCTATGAATAAAACAAAGAATATGTGATGAGTCATGGCTTATCAAGGCTTCCACAAACATTTTAAGCAAATGACTCATTTCCATTTTCTTTAATTCATAAATCAAAGAATTATCTACTCATCACTAACTCATGTGTGATTCTCATACATCCTTGTTCTATATGTCATCAACCATGATATAATAAATAAATACATATATTTATATATATCACATATATATAAATGGGGATAAATGTTCGTTGTATGTATGCCCTAGAGGCCATTATTGTACATGAGATGCATATTATAGTGGATGCTGGTACATATATAGGGAGGACTTTCTTGCTCGACATGATAATACGCTATCTGGTTGCTCTTTATCTTAACATGTATATTTACTGTCTCTCTGTTACATGTTGATAAAGCCATTAGGATATGTACTCGACTTCCAGGATTATGATGCAGATCATACTAGTGGGGTCTGGGAAGTCCATGAGTACATCCTTCAATGTTCCTAGTCATGGGAATATCGAGACGGGGAATCGATATTCCAGAGTAGACTAGCGTATATCTTCTCGACCCATGTGATGGGTGATGGATGATCCCATATCCATTGGTGTTTGACATCAGAGATGGTATGTGGGTGCTCAGTGGAGACTGGGTACACTGAACAGAATCGCCGAGAACTCCCAGATGGTATTATACCTCACGTCAAATGGCAGTTCTCTGGTGACACTGGTACAGCTTAGTCTGTTGACCCGAGATCGTCATAGAGTCTTGTGTGTCTCAACTGTGCTTTGATTTCCACCCTACCATAGCTCTACTGAGTCATGCAAACAGGTGGTTTTTGGGTACAGTCCCGAGTCACATGGAGGCAATGAGCGATAGGAGGGGATTCGTCTCTCCCGGGATTGGGGGTTGATGTTGCGCTATATTCGATTGGCCATAACTGGAAATCCCTGGCCAGGGTTGCTGTGATTTACTGGTAAGTGTTATCAGTAGTTTCATGACAGTTATGGACCTTACATTGGCATGACATATCAAGCTACTGGGGTCTGACGTTTACTACCCCTAGGTGAGATATGCGACATATCAGACGAACAGACCGGACTGTGCGGTAAGTGTTACTGATTGGATTCGCAGGAGTGTGAGCAGGCTTGCTCGTTGATCTTCTGATCGCTCAATACCTGTTAGGTCTATGTTACCCACCCCGGTACTTTCGGGGAGGCGGAATAGGTAAAAATCAAAATTTTCTCATAAGGAAACATAGACCAACCATGAAGGATCTTTGCTAAACAAAAACTAACAAACTAATATAGAGTTTTAGCTACTAGGTTAGATGGTTATACCTAGTTCTTGAACTCCTTCTCTTCTTGTTGTGGTCCTCCTTGTTGCTAGCTCCTTGGAGTGGTGTAGACGGCTCCTACTCTTCGTCTTCTCTTTGCCGAAGAAAGATCCACCCGAAGGCCTCTACCTTGAGCTCCTACCTCAACCAAGAGGTAACTAGAGTGCTTTGGTTGTGATTGGTAGAGATTCTGCGTGTTCAAGTTTAGTTAATTACCGCAATCAAGACGTTCGCTTGTAGCTAGCCGGTTGAGTACGGGTCGTCCGCAGGGAGATGGGAATCTTTTTCTATGTGTTTTAACGAGTTAAGTCCGAAAGTCCAGATTTTGTTTGTGATTATCTAAGTGTTAAAATGATATGTTAAGAGAGCTTGTTAGGGTTAGGATTAGGTTAGTTTGAGTTAGGAGTCGCCCACTTCTTTCGTTGCCCCTCTTAATATCGGTGTTACGGTAATCGGCAACAACGGGGATTAGCACGATTAGGAAGGAACTTGCGAGTATAAGCTAGGCTTTCCAACGCTTAAGTTCTTTCTTTTGGTGCTTGTCCGTCCGTTCTTGGCTCTTAGCCATAACCTCCGGTTAATTCAACCACAACCGGTCTCACTACGGAATCACCGCTATCATGTAGGATAAGGTGCCGTAAGGAGCGGATTGTGGTTCAATTAACGGGAGTTGATTTTAAGATGTTGGGCAAGGAAAGAGTGAGAGAGATTTCCTTCTCTCAAACTTCCCTTATCCTACCCTAACAAGTATGAAACTACTCACACATCATAATGAAAAGAAAACAAAATAAAGAGGAAGATAGAAAGAAGGAGATTAGAAGATAACAACTAGCTATTTGCGACCTCACCTTGACAAGGATCAGGCGTAAGCATCATGGTTGTTTTAATGATAAAGGAAAAGAGAAAAGAATGAAACAACAAGAAATAACAACAACTAAGTTAACAAATTAAGATTACAAGCAATTATAAAAGAACAAGACAAGCATGATAAGTAAACGGATCTTCTTTATTCATCATTCTTCACTCACAAAAGCTCACTACAAGATTTTTAATGGAGAAGAGATGAGAAGAGAAAGAAGAAACAAGTATTCTAAACCTAGAAAAATACAAGATTATCCACCCTTGGCTTCACAAGGTTTTGGGCTATTTATATGCTGGGAAATGAAAATCTAGGCCAACCATCAGAACAAATGTGAAAAGACCAATCTACCCCTGAAGTTTGACCTTCTACGGCGCCAGTACAGCCGCGGAACCGCGGCCTAGACCCCCCATTGGCCGCGGTTCCGCGGCCCTTTAGAGGACTTGGCTCCTCTAGTTTTCTGTGGTCCCCTGGTTTGATGTACCCTTTATTCTGGTATATGTATTTTCTCGAACTTTCTTCACGATTTTTCCAGAATTTCTGTTGAGCAAAAGGTGATTTGATGTGTATCTTTTTGTCATGATTTCCTCGAGCTCCGTGTAGATTTCTTCGATCTTGTGCTGCCATTGAGCCTTGTGCATGAAAACGACATTGATTTGACATTTTGTCTCTTAAACTGGTGTGTGGCAACAGACGGATAAAGAGCGGAGATCCGTGTTTTATCTGTGGTTGGCAGGAACCCGGGTTTTGTCGTGTTTTTCCATGAATTTCACCGTTTAGAGCCGAGAACCTGTATCCTGCAATTGACTAGCAAACACGGCTCAAGAGTATCTACCGATATGCAATGTGATAAAAATTGGGCGCTATAAAAATGCAAAAATCTGATATGAACAAATACCCCCAAACTTATCATTTGCTCGTCCCGAGCAAAGGCAATTTATTCACAAAAATTTCCTAACCTCATTTTCGCAGGGAACGCGATTGCACTGAGCATGTGCAACAAGCCGTTAAACCTCTAGGTGTCCCTAGCAGGAGGAGTGTTGTCTCCTGAGGGTTTTCAGCGGATACTACCCACAAAATCCGGTCAAGTTGGTTTTGTAAAATAACTAAGATTCAAACCCTAAAGTTTTGTTTCAGAAAATAACAATTCTATTATCCTAAATCTAGACTATCAAACCCTTATTTTTCACACCTCACTTCTTATTTAACTACAGATTTTATATGTCTTTACGTGCAGTGCAAATAGTGTCGTTAAGTTCCAGAAAGGTCGAATAAAGTCCTCATGTCACACAATAAAGCCCGGATAAGAATTTTGAAAGAATCACATAAGTTTTATAAAAAGTTAAGCATTTTTCAAGTTTCGTTTTCCAGTAAGGTTTCAACTTCAGAATTTCTATCTTCCTTAACAGGAAACTAGGTCTTATTTTTCACTCCACCTTTTTCTTGTTTTCATTTCATACACACCTCTGTGAACGTGCAATAGTCTTTATCATAGAATAAAACCTTCATATCTCCGCTAAAATTTTTATAAAAGCTTGTCTTTTATCAAGATTATTCTCACACAAAGAACCGTTAGGAATTTTAACTCGGAGAGAACACTTGCTTGACTTTCTTTTAATCTGGACTTTCTAGGCTTCTTAGCGAGCTTTGGGCCAATGCACCATAACCAGTTGGTTTTAGGGCATTAGGTGTAGAAACACCCCAGCGGACTTAATTACTCAAGTTACCTAGGTCCAAAAACAAAAGACAGTTTGGCGTGAAAATCAGATGATTTAATACAAACGGAGATATAACCGGCAGTTCAGTTATTTTTTGGATAAAAGACGTGTTTAGTGGGTTTGGTGTGTAATCATTCCAATCAAGTTCCAGATGGGTTATTTTACAGACTTAGTTCCAATTACGGCATCAATAACATTCCTTCATATTCGCTTTACTTCATAAACTATTCTTGACATTACTTATTTCAGAACAAACCTATTTGATCCTCAGAAAATTATTTATCTGTTTAAAAGTTTTTAAACATAAAAGACTTGTCATCTAATTTCCAAAAACTCACGACACGTGTAGTGTGATGTAAAGACGTATATCAGCTATAGTTATCTTCAAAGGAGAGTTATCTTTCAGGTTTTCAAAATCTAAACATAAGATTTAGTTGTTCTTATTTTATCAAACAAAACCGTCGAAATGTTGAATCAGAGTTCTCCCACTAGCTAGCTTGACAGAAAAGTTTTTATATTTTTAGAAAATTTTCAGATTTTTATGGATTTTAATATGCAGATGCAAAATATACATATGAATGCGAAGGTAAGAAATGCGTACCGAGCGTACCCCCAAACTTAAACTGGACAGTGTCCTCACTGTCATCGCATGAAGAGATCATTTGAAGGGTCAAAATTGTCGGTTAGTGATACAAATTTTTTTTTTGTTTTTAAAGAAAAGAAAAAGAAAAAGAATGGAAAAGAATATCCAAAAATATATACAAAAGGCTTTATACATATCCCCAAACTTTTTTGGAACAATGTCCACTGTTCTTGGCTGGATAACCGAAGTTTGGTGGTAGGTAGAGGAAGATTATGCAGGGTAAACCGGCTCTTGTAAGAACAGGAGCTCCTCTGTTGGTTCGGCGCTAAGGTACGGTTTGAGTCGGTGTCCGTTCACTTTGAAAAAAGAACCGTCCTTTGGATTTTCCAAATCCACAGTGCCCTGCGGATATACATTCCGCACAAAATACGGCCCTTTCTGTTAGTTATATGTATGCCCTAGAGGTCATTACTGTAAATTGGATGTATATTGTAGTGGATGCTGGGACATATATAGGGATGACTTTCTTGCTCGACATGATAGTATGCTATCTGGTTACTCTTTACCTTAACGTGTACATTGATTGTCTCTCTGTTACATGTTGGTAAAGCCCTTAGGATGTGTACTTGACTACCTGGACTATGATGCGGATCATACTAGTGGGGACATGGTAGTCCATAAGTACATCCTTCAAAGTCCCTAGTCGTGGGTATATCGAGACGGGGCATCGATATACCAGAGTAGACTAGCGTATACCTTCTAGACCCATACAGATGGGCGATGGATGATCCCATATCCATTGGTGTTTGACATCGGAGATGATATACGGGTGCTCAGTAGAGACTGGGTACACTGGACGGACTCGCCGAGAACTCCCAGATGGTATTATACCTCACGTCAGATGGCAGTTCTCTGGTGACACTGGTACAGAGTAGTCTGTTGACCCGAGATCGTCATAGAGTCTTGTGTGGTTCCCACTGTACTTTGATTTCCATCTTACCACGTCCAAGAGGGCGTGCAAAACGGTGGTTTTTGGGTACAGTCCCGAGTCACATGGAGGCAATGAGCGATAGGAGGGGATTCGTCTCTCTCGGTATAGGGAGTTGATGTTGCGCTGTGTTCGATTGGCTATAACAGGAAATCCTTGGCCAGGGTTGCTGAGATTTACTGGTAAGTGTTACCAGTAGTTTCTCGAATTGTTATAGACCTCATATCGACACGACTTATCGAGCTATTGGGGTCTGACGTTTACCACCCCTAGGCGAGATATGCGACATATCAGACGATCAGTCACTTGGTCACTTGGTCGACGGTATCGGGGGTGCGGCCGTCTACTGAAGTTTGCGACGAGCATTCGATCAGGATGTCGGGAATCCTGTTGAATTGCCCAACTTGATATTGAAAAGAGTTTTCGATTTTGAGACTAAAATGCGGGGTTTATAATTGTTAGGCATGCGATGTCTAAGTAATTCATTTGGTCAGGCAAGCGATGTCTGAGATGGTTGCGGATTCCAACTGTTGTAGTTTTACACTTTCTTTTCTGTGACCGTAAGTGTAATATGTGATATCGCCGGTTTCGTTGCTATATGTCAACGACAATTGGGATGCGCATATTTACTTACGTTGATGACATGTGATGTTATGTGTTGCTGGATATGTTATATTGGATCGTCGTGTTTGAATAGCCGGGGGTTTTTTATGTGAGGTGAGTGTTTTTCATTTTCATTCATGTAAAAACTTGTATGTAATATTCTTTTACTGAGGCACTTCCAGGTTGCGGAAGATATCACCGTTTGTATATTATTTACTTTTCCGCACTAGGATAGACCCAAGGAGGAGGGCACAAGTAACCGGGTTCTGGAGTCCAGAGGGAGACCAACTCGAGGAGTCGAGTCCAGGTCTCCTAACTCCAGAATTGGTAGGATTGCTTGCCGCTCTCGTAGGGGTCTAGGGGTGTGGGTTTGGCTATTCATCACGACCGTGGAATCCGTGTTTTATACTGGCTCGTATTGAAAACACGGACGTCCTAGTATATCCAATATTTCATATGATTCTTCTGCTGCGATATCTGTGATGTGATCATGTGATGTTCTGTGATAGATACAGTATATAGTATATATGATATATTATATAGACGTTACTTATGTTTTACACCCGCGCTAGCCCTGCCCCGCTCTGCCGTTAGTTACCTAACCTAACGGTGCACGAGGGGACATCGAGGCGAATGCGGATGGCATAAGTGTACGTCGTATTTATCTGTGATGTTTAGGTACTTAAATGATGGGACTTCATTAATGAGATTAATGAAATAAAAGAAACCTAAAGATGTTGTAGAATCGAATTTCAAAATAAAACAGGTAGCTACAGTTCTTGCTTTGCACAGCGGTATATGTGATATATCCTGCACCTTATTCGATAAGGAAAGGACCGAGATCCCTTCACCGGGAGTGACTCCTTTAGCAATAACTGGCTCATGCTACACCCTCGGTTTGTCTTTTGATTGCTTTTAAGAGTTTTTGCTTTGCACAGTGATATATATGATATATCCCGCACCTCATTCGACGAGGAAAGGACCGACGATCCTTTCACCGGGAGTGACTCCTTTAGCAAAACTAGAAAAGCCTCAAAAACACTCCATTTCAAAATTCATTCGATCCTACAACGATATCAAGTTCATTACGCAATAGGTTTTCAGAAAAACCTGACGTAGCCCTCCGTCATTTCAGATATGTACTGGTTAGTATTCGTGCTACGTTTGTTGATCTTTGTCAAGGCGTAGTGTGCGGTAGCTGATTAGCGCTTATCTGTATAAGCATATGATGTGATTGATTTAGGGTAGTCGTGCGACCTTGTTGACCTCTGTCAAGGGTCGTGCGGGTAGGTTTACTTCAATCAAGAAATGACTGGTTGAACTTGACTAGCAGCCTATGGTTTGTTGACCTCTGTCAAGGTCATAGGACGCTAGGGGCAAAACATTATCGGGAATTTCAAGTGTTGAAATTTGCAATGAGATTGCATACCTTCTATAAGATAGTTGGATCCCGATACCCGCTGCGAGTAATTGTTACTCCTGGGAGAGTTTTATACATTACAATTAGCCGATCAAGTAGGTGTCTAGAAAGGTGTTAACGAGGTTACGCCTCTGGGAAAGCGAGGTTTACATTAATTAGGTCCGTGCGAAAGCACGGGGCAGCTCCCTCAAAGTACCGACACTGGCCTGGCTGAAAGATTGGCGAACTTGTAGTGTGTAATTAATCCCGGCTAGTCTTTCCTTTTAGGGTTTGAAGGAAGATTTGATAAAAAGCAGTGGGAGCCATCCTGATTAGATAAAATAATAACCAAACTATTCTTGCAAGAGCGCACGCTGAGTGTTTTCTTCTCCCTCTCTCATGGTAGCGACCATATCACGCCTTAATCAAGATAATAATACGGATTATTGACCGAACCCGCTTGTTATACTGAGCTGGGGAACGTTGGTCCCGCTCCAACTTATAATTGTTATAAGACAGAGCAGGTAATTAGGGAATACCAGATTTCCCGTGCCGCCCAAACGAAGAAAGTGCATATGATGCATCATCTTCGGGTGTGTTCATTACAAAGAACTGTTTCTCAGTATCCTCCGTATCCTGAGTATATGATACCGGATCAGGATCCCAGATATGTAATCTGTTACATAGGGCTACAAAAGGGTAGAAAAACTGAGAAAGGGTGATAAGTTTCATGAGGCAGAAAACGGGGCAAATGTTGCAGCCAAGTCTGTCGGTCACTGTCACCCTGTATTGTAATACATTGATTCTGAACGAATGTTATTAGATACCAAACCTGATATAAAAAATCATATCAGTCTCTTTATTAAAGAAATGATAAAATTTTGTATTGTTGGATAATGTTTTGAACATTTCCTATATCAAAAGTTGATCGGTTCAGGCACGTTATCTAAAAGCATTAATGTTCTAAATCAAACTACAGTTCTTAGTATACAGAACACACATAAGAGGAAGAGTTCAGAAATAAACGAATCCTTCTTGAGGTATTGTAGACTAGGTCATATCAATGCGACCTGACTAGCTAAAGTTGCATATAGATGCATATTTAAATCAGTTTGAATTTACATCTTATGAAACTTGCCAGTCATGTCACAGAGATAAGATGACCATGGCTCTGTTTAATGGAAGCAGAGAAAGAGTTAGTAAACTCTTGGGATGATACATGTTGATGTATGTAGGTCTCCTGTCTACACATACCAAGACCGATTCTTTGTACTTCATTACATTCTCTGATAATCTCTCAAGATTCAGACATATGTTCCTGTTGAAACACAAGTCCGAACCTTTTGAGATATTCACAGAATATAAGTAAGAAGTAGAGAACCAAAATACGGGTAAAAGTATTATGTCCTTTGATGAGATCAAGGAGGAGAATACTTGTGCATAGAATTTCTGGACTATTCTAAAGGAGAATGAGATTCTCTCTCAGCATTACTCCTCCGTATACACCATTGCACGATGGTATATCGGGGCGGAGCAGTCATACCCTATATGATAAGGTGTGCTCTATGATGAGTACTACTGAGTTACCTTTTTCCTTTTGGGAGTTTTGCGCTTGAGAAGCTGCATACCTATTGAATAGGGTTTCGATCAAATCAGTTGCCTACCAATTCATATGTGATATGGAAAGGTAAGAGCCCATATCTTAAGTTAGTTAAGATTTGGGGTTGTCCGGCCTATGTCTAAAAAGCAAAATCCGGACAAGCTCGAGGTAAGGTCTGTCATGTAGAACTGGAAAGGTTCCAGCTATACAAATTGCAGCTGATGATTTGAAAGAACCGAAGGATTCAGTAGATGCCAACGAACCTAAGCCTCTCCGCCGATCTAGTAGGGTTCCTCACCCACCAGAGAGATACTTCTGTTTCTCTATGACAGTGGGAGCGAGGATTGCATCATGAGATGATGACCCAACTAGTTTCGAGCTGGCCATCAGGAGTAAGACTCTGTAAGAATGACTGGATGCTTAGCAATCTGAGATGGAATCCATGTACACCAGCAAAGTATGGACTTTGGTTGCTATATCTGAAGGGTTAAATCCCCATCAGGAGCAAGTATATCTTGAGAAGATTACTTGGTGTAGATGGAAAAGTTGAGACTTTCAAAGCTAGACTTGTTAAAGGTTTTCGTCATTGACCAGGCGTGGATAATGATGAAACCTTTTCAGTACCTATGCTTAAGTCCATCCAGATCCTACTTGTCACGGCTACATACCATGACTACGATATCTGGCGGTTGGGTGCCATGACTCCTTTTCTAAATGATGTTTTAGAAGAGTGTGTCTATAAGTACACAGCCAGAGGGCCTCGTAGACAGTGGGAGCAGCGGAAACGTGAGCAAGATGCTTTATCTGATAAAGCAGGCATCGCGGAGTTGGAACATCTGTTTTGATGGATTAGTCAAAGAAGTTGACATCATCAAAATGGTAGATGAACCTTGTATAAACAAAAAGGTAGTAGGGAGTATGGTGGTGATCCTCGTAGAGTACGTGGATGACATACTCTTGATAAGAAAGGAGTTTCCTATGCTACGCTCGGTCAATCTCCGCTTATCACAATGATTCTCCATATAGGATCACTGGAAGTGTTCCAGAGTGATAAAGACGACTGAATGTCAGTCGCAGGCATTGTCTTTACCCTCAGTAAAGGGACGGTATGTTGGAAGAGTTCCAAGCTAGATACCGTGACATACTAGACGATAAAGGCAGGATACATCGCTACTTAAGATGCTACCAAAGAGGATGTTTGGGTGTATATTAGTTCATGAGATGAACTACGTTCCTACCATTGTGAGACAATGGAGTCGTGGTTTATGCCAAGGAACGCCGGTCCCATCAGTGATCCAGACATATTCTAAGGCAGTATCACTTGATCATGGAGATAGTTGATCTCTAAGAGATCGAGGTTAGGAGAGTAGACTCAGAGGACAACACGGCGGATCCACTCACGAAGGCCTATTCCCAGAGAGAGACTTTTATGGGATGGTTGAGTATGAGATACTACAACCACTGCTACAGATGGCCCTAGTGCAAGTGGGAGATTGTTAGTTATATGTATGCCCTAGAGGCCATTACTGTACATTGGATGTATATTGTAGTGGATGCTGGGACATATATAGGGAGGAATTTCTTGCTCGACATGATAGTATGCTATCTGGTTACTCTTTACCTTAACGTGTACATTGATTGTCTCTCTGTTACATGTTGGTAAAGCCCTTAGGATGTGTACTTGACTATCTGGACTATGATGCGGATCATACTAGTGGGGACATGGTAGTCCATAAGTACATCCTTCAAAGTCCCTAGTCGTGGGTATATCGAGACGGGGCATCGATATACCAGAGTAGACTAGCGTATACCTTCTCGACCCATACAGATGGGCGATGGATGATCCCATATCCATTGGTGTTTGACATCGGAGATGATATACGGGTGCTCAGTAGAGACTGGGTACACTGGACGGACTCGCCGAGAACTCCCAGATGGTATTATACCTCACGTCAGATGGCAGTTCTCTGGTGACACTGGTACAGAGTAGTCTGTTGACCCGAGATCGTCATAGAGTCTTGTGTGGTTCCCACTGTGCTTTGATTTCCATCTTACCACGTCCAAGAGGGCGTGCAAAACGGTGGTTTTTGGGTACAGTCCCGAGTCACATGGATGCAATGAGCGATAGGAGGGGATTCGTCTCTCCCGGTATAGGGAGTTGATGTTGCGCTGTGTTCGATTGGCTATAACAGGAAATCCCTGGCCAGGGTTGCTGAGATTTACTGGTAAGTGTTACCAGTATTTTCTCGAATTGTTATAGACCTCATATCGACACGACTTATCGAGCTATTGGGGTCTGACGTTTACTACCCCTAGGCAAGATATGCGACATATCAGACGATCAGACCGGACTGTACGGTAGTGTTACTGGTTGGATTCACTGGAGTTTGAGCGGGCTTGCTCGTCGATCTTCTGATCGCTCAATAACCGGGTGGCCGTTACGTTTAGCAGACCGCTTGCGGCTTGTCGGTGTTTGATATGATCATTATCTGCTGCCGGCGTATTGACGAGTCTTTAGAGTCCTACACAGAGGTTTCCTGGCTCAAGCGAAACGAAATAGGAGCGCATATGAGATATGTGCGGGACCGAGAATAATGCGAGTATGTGATACCGTATTCCATTCTCGCGATGAATGTATCGAATGGTTGTATGCGATATAACCTAGTTATCGATTCAAGCGTTGATTCGATAAGCCGATACATTGTAGACTAGTCGGTTGTGTGCGACATGACCGGATCATTGAATCAAGTGTTGATTTAATGATTTAATGTATAATTATATATTTGATATATTACTTTGCATTAACTAGTATTGGTTCACTTTAAATGGATTTTCTCACTTGAATTGTGCAAGTTGTATATGTGATATACTTTTGTGCACATGAATGTATCATGTTTGATGATGCATGTTAACTTGGTTAAGTGTAAAGATTAAACCATGGTTTACTTAATGATTAGGGTTTTGATTATCTTATTCATTTGTTTATTTATTCATTTATTTATTTTGAAAAGATGAGAAAAGAATGGTTGCTAGTTTTGTTGTTTAGTTGAAACTTCATGAAACTTTGACCTAGTCCACCATTCTTGTCTCTTACTTTACCCTAACCATCATATCTAACCATGGTCCATTCTATACACTAAACTAAGGTTAATTTTATGATAAGTATTGATTTTCCTTTTCTTTTTAATGACTTATCATATTCATTATCTTCTTCTTCAAGAAGAAAAAGCAAGACTCCATCAATGGTGATTGATGAAGATGAGTGAGAAATCCAATTCTAAAGACTACCCACTTCCTATTTCTTCATCCTCTCCCTCTTGCCAAGTAGTAGAGTGTGTTTCCTTCACAAGTTTTCATGGCTTGGTGAAGGTGGAGCTTGATCTAGTAATGCTTCGACGTAGATCATCTTCGGCACGTCGTCGATGACCTAGCCCGCCCATTTCTCCGACGAAGCCGACACTAGAGCCCGGGAATTAATTTGGACGGCGAGGGGTCTTCGTTGCGGAGCTATGGAGGTGGAGCACCGGATCTACAAAGGTTGTATTTCCGTATTCCCTTAGTTAAATGTTAACTAGTTTGCTTTTTCGCCTAGAACTCTAGCCAACGGTCCGTGTTAGGGTTTCTCGGCACCCCTAATTTTTGAAATTGGCATGGTTGATGCCTTGTGAGACCTCACTAGAGTGCCTAGGAACCCTACACTTTCCAGCGAGATCTGAGCTTTCCTGGATGGATGTGAAGTCGGGTGTCGTAAAGCAGGACCTGCTGACCAGGTACGAAGGTTTTGCGCAAAAGGTGTTTATCGTGAAACACCTTCGTTCGATTCTTAACGACAACCGCGTTATCATAAGCCTCATCCCTAAGCTCGCTTAATTCGTTCAGTTGCATCTTCCGATGGCTGCCCGCATCTTCGAGAGACAGATTCAGTTCTTTTATCGCCCAAAATGCGTGATGCTCTATTTCGACAGGAAGGTGGCAGGCTTTTCCATACACAAGCCGATAGGGAGACATGCCAAGGTCGATCTTATAAGCGGTTCGAAATGCCCAAAGGGCATCAGTGAGTTTCAGCGACCAATCCTTACGGTTTTTGGAAACCGTCTTCTCCAGTATCTGCTTGATTTGCCGATTTGAAACTTCGGCCTGCCCGCAGGTTTGGGGGTGGTAGGGCGTGGATAGCTTATGATTAATGGAGTATTTCCACATCAAGGCCTCGAAAGTCTTATTGCAGAAATGACTTCCATTGTCGCTAATGATCGCTCGGGGGTGTCCAAACCGGGAGAAAATGTTTTCTTTAAGGAACCTAACGACAACCTTGTTGTCGTTAGTCCGGCTGGGCACAACCTCGACCCATTTAGAGACGTAATCAACAGCGAGAAGGATGCACAAGTTCCCAAAAGAGCTGGGAAACGGCCCCATGAAATCTATCCCCCAAACATCGAAAATCTCCACAACCAAGATCGGTTGGAGCGGTATCTCGTTCCTCCGGGATATCCGGCCCATGTGTTGGCACCGGGAGCAAGTCTTGCAATAGTCATGAGCGTCTTTGAAGAGTTGTGGCCAGTAGAAACCACATTGCAAGATCTTCTCAGCTGTCTTTCTGGGGCCAAAATGCCCGCCACATGCTTGATCGTGGAAAAATGACAGCACACTCTTGAATTCCTCGTCAGGGACACACCGACGAATAATCTGGTCGGGACAGTACTTGAACAGATAGGGTTCGTCCCAGTAAAAGTGTTTTACTTGGGATAAGAAGCGAAGTCTGTCCTGACTTGACCATTCAGTCGGTAGTAATCCCGTGGCCAAATAGTTCACAATATCTGCGAACCAGGGTTCGCAAGATACTGTCAAGAGCTGTTCATCCGGGAAAACGTCATTGATCGGAATTGGAAGCGAAGGCGAAGAAGGAAGTCGTGAGAGATGGTCGGCAACTACGTTTTCACATCCTCGTTTGTCCTTAATGACAAGGTCAAATTCTTGAAGCAAGAGGATCCAACGAATTAACCGAGATTTTGCATCTTTCTTTGCAAAAAGATGGCGCAGAGCAGAATGGTCAGTGTAGACAATGACTGGAGAGCCGATGAGGTAGGTCCTGAACTTTTCTAAAGCAAATACAACAGCCAAGAATTCCTTCTCAGTTGTTGTATAATTGAGTTGGGCGTCGTTCCGGGTTCGGCTCGCATAATAGATTACGTGCGGCATCTTGTTGATGTGTTGTCCAAGGACAGCACCGATGGCAAAGTCGGATGCATCGCACATAATCTCAAATGGGTGCGTCCAGTCAGGTGAAGAAAGAACTGGAGCAGAAGTGAGTGAGCGTTTTAGTGACTCGAATGCAGTCACACAGCTCGAGTTGAAGTTGAATGGCGTGTCCTTGGCCAGCAAAAGAGTCAAGGGTCTAGAAATCTTGCTAAAATCCTTGATGAACCGTCTATAGAAACCGGCATGGCCAAGGAAGGCTCGGATATCTCTGACGCATCGGGGAGGAGGTAGATTGGAAATGACCTCAATCTTTGCTTTGTCAACCTCTATGCCATTTTGCGAGATGATATGTCCTAAGACAATACCTTCGCGCACCATGAAGTGGCACTTCTCCCAGTTCAAAGTGAGATTCTTGTCCTTACATCGGGTAAGGACAGCGTCAAGATGCAGCAAACACTCGTTGAAGGAATCGCCGAAGATGGAGAAATCATCCATGAAAATCTCCAGAAATTTTTCCACCATGTCTGAGAAGATTTCCATCATACACCGCTGGAAGGTAGCGGGCGCATTGCATAACCCAAAGGGCATGCGACGATATGCAAACGTGCCGAAAGGTCAAGTGAATGTGGTCTTGTCCTGGTCTTTTTCGGTGATGGGAATCTGATTATAGCCGGAGTAGCCATCAAGAAAGCAGTAGTACTCGTGTCCGGCCAATCGTTTAAGCATCTGGTCAATGAAAGGTAGCGGAAAGTGGTCTTTCCGCGTTGAGGCGTTGAGTTTTCTGTAATCAATGCATACTCGCCACCCAGTTTGGGTGCGAGTAGGGATTAACTCGTTCTCCTCGTTGGTTATGACCGTGATACCTGATTTCTTGGGGACAACGTGGATGGGGCTAACCCACTGGCTATCAGAGATAGGGTAAATGATACCACTATTTAGACATTTTACGATCTCCTTCTTCACAGCCTCTTTCATGACTGGATTGAGACGTCTTTGTGGATCCCGGGCTGGTTTGGCATCATCCATCAGATGAATGTGATGCTCAACGATCAGGGGACTAATCCCCTTGATGTCCGCCATGGACCAGCCAAAAGCTTGCCTGTTGCTGTGCAAGACCGCGAGAAGGGCTTTCTCTTGCTCTGGAGCTAGAGAAGCCGAAATGATGACAGGGAGGGTCTCGTTTTCACCTAAGTAAGCATACTTAAGGTGAGACGGCAAAGGCTTGAGTTCGAGCGATGGAGGTGAAACGATGGAAGGCAAGATTGGTGCAGAGGTCTCGAACTCAAAGGACTCCAGCAAAGGTTCAAAACGAATGTAGGCGACCGAGTTGGATGGTTCAGGTAACTCATCCGGAAATTCGAAAGATTCAAACTCGGGTTGTGCGCGGCTAAGATCGTTCGAGAACGTGAAACACTCGTAGTCGTTGTCGGACGTAGAAACAGCAGCAGGTTCGAGGAGGAACGCACTAGTGGCGTCAAGATTATCGTGTTAGAACAGAAACTCCTCGAATTCACACTCTTCAGGGGTGATCTCCTGGATCGAGCAGACGTCTAGTATATGAGCATTAGGTTCGGTGGGATGATTCCCCGACCTAAAAATGTTGAGTTCAATCGTCATGTTTCCAAAAGAGAGGTTCATCGAACCAATGCGACAATTGATCACAGCATTTGAGGTTGCAAGAAATGGGCGACCGAGTATCACCGGAATTTGATTCCGGGGGTTAGCTACAGGCTGTGTGTCTAATACAATGAATTCAACGGGGAATATGAAGTCCCCGACTTTGATTAACACATCCTCTAGCTCACCCCTAGGATGGGTGATCGATCGGTCGGCCATTTGGAGAGTGCAGTGTGTGGGTTTCAGCTCTCCGACGCCTAATAGCTCGTATACTGAGTACGGAAGCAGGTTAACACTGGCACCAAGATCTAATAGTGCGCGGTTGATGTTCTTATCCCCAATGGTAATTGAAATCGTAGGACAGCCAGGGTCCTTCCGTTTTTGTGGTAAAGATTGGGTAAGAGCATCACTCACAGCACTAGCCAAGAAAACTTTCTTGGGTACCTGAGACTTCCTCTTTTTCGTGCACAAGTCCTTTAAGATTTTCGCGTAGGACGGGACTTGTTGGACAGCATCTAAAAGATGAATGTTAATGTTAATCTGCTTGAATAACTCCAGAATCTTCTCCATTTGAGGATTTTGTTTATTAGACCTCAACCGGTTTGGAAATGGAACATTTTTAAAATTGGTTGAGTCTAATGCTGGAGGAGGAGATTGTGGAGTTGGAACGGATCCCAGAACAGGTGTTTTCGTGGAGTGAGAAGTGGGTCCGTTCAGAGCAGAAGAAGAAGAAGAAGGAGAGCCTTGTGAAGAACGGAGAATAGGCTCAGAAGAAGAAGACGAAGAAGAAGCAGAAGAAGAAGAAGAAGAAGCGGCCGGGGTGTCATCGTTGATCCGTTTGCCAATGTTGTTTTGCAGCATCCTTCCCGATCTCAGTGTGGTCACGGCACTCACATTATGGTTCTGTTGTTCAGGAGCAACATGTGCATTATGTGGGTGACCGGGATTTGGGAGTGGCTGGGATGGGAGCTTCCCATTTTCTCGCTCGCTTAAGGCCGCATTCAGCTGTGCAATCTGTGCCTCGATGGTCTTGATGCTTTGCCCGTGTGCGGCAGTGTGTTGCACTAAGGACTGAATGGATGACTGGATGTTGGCGGTGGACTGAGTCGATTGTTTAACGAACGCCTCCAGACTTCGTTCGAGCGAGGAAACCTTATCGTTGTTTGACGGAACAAAGTTGTTTGGTGGAAAAGAATTGTTGGGTGCAATGTTGTTCGTCTGATTTTGGAAAGGTTGGGGTTGGAAAGGCTGCTGAAACTGCTGTTGAGTTTGTTGTTGCGCTTGTTGTTGCGGCGGAGGGGCCCTTTGGAAATTGTTGCCTTGGAATTGATTCTGATTTTGATTCCACGCGAAATTGGGGTGGTTCCTCCAACCGGGATTGTTGGTGGAAGAGTATGGATCATTCCTCGGTCTTTGCTGGAATGCAGCATTAACCTGATCCTGTCCTTGCGATGGTGGATTGTAAGGACACTCTTCGGTCAAGTGAGAAGGATCGGAACAACAAGCGCAAATGGTACGAAGGGGGAGAACAGGGGCAGGAGCAGGAGAAGAAAATTTGCTCTCTATTGCTTCAAGCTTTCTTGTTATTGCAGCCATTTCAGCTTTCATCGCAATAGAGACATCAAGTTGGTGAATTCCTACCCTAGACTGACCGGTAGAAGTGGAGGTAGAAGAAGAAGTCGGTCTGGTGCTCTCCCATTGTAGTGTTTGCTCCGCAAGGTCGTCAAAGAACTGCCACGCTTCCTCGTCAGATTTCGATAGGAAGTGGCCCTGACAGATGGTTTCCAACAACTGCTTCGTTGCTGGGTTCAGGCCCTTATATAAGGTTTGGCAAAATTGCCATTTCTCTATACCGTGGTAAGGACACTGAACAAGAAGGTCTTTGTACCGGTCAAAGCACTTCCAGAAGGGTTCAGAAGGAAGCTGAGAGAATTGGTTGATTTCATTGCGAATCCTTGCGGTTTTGTGATTCGGATAGAACTTTTTGAGAAACGCTTTAACAAACTCGTCCCAACTGGTTATGGAATGGGAAGCGGTGCTATACAGCCATTTTTCAGCAAGATCGCATAAAGTGAACGGAATGACCCGTAGACGTATAGCATCGTCCGACAGTTGGGTGGTTTTCATCATGGCACAGACGTTTTGAAATTTATTGATGAAGATATAGGCATCTTCAGATTCAAGCCAATGAAATCGTGGAAGCATGTTGATGAAGTGGGGCTTAATTTCAAAGTTGTCCCCATTGGCCGGTGGAAGAGAAAGGCAGGTGGGAAGTGCAGAACGGGTGGGATAGAAACGATCCTGGAGCGCGATTCGCTGCAGCGCTACAACAGGCGGTGGTGGTGGGTTATTGGTCTCCGTAGGAGGTGGAGCCAATCCAGGGGTAGTCAAAGAGATGTTTGGATTAAATCCTGACATCGCGGAAGAAGAGGTTGGTGATGGTGAAGGTGAAGATGTATGAACAGAATTCCGGTCAACGTCGGAGTTGGCCGGCAAAGGAAGGGGTGAAAGAGGAGAGGACGGAGTTTCGACGTCGGAGTCGATCGCGTAGTCGGTAGCGACTAACGTAACGCGGACTAGGCGGACGCTAGTGTCCCAAGTCCAAGCGAACATACACTAAACGAGTTTAGTATAGTCAAAGCGGAGAAGGTGAGGGTAAGAAAACGTCAATGGAGAAACGATGGGTGGTGGGTGAAAAATGGATTTGGCGACAAAGGGCAAGTTTTTATAAAAGTTTTTGATTTTTTCCCCCCCCTTTTTTTTAGAAAGACCTTTACAGATATATGTACGGACTTACGGCTTTAAGCAATCACAAATAAGATATGCACAATCTCACCTAGATCTAGTGTTACCTAGGTCAACTAGACCTGCTCCTAACTATTCCAGAGGGCTAGAAATAGGACCTCAAACCGCCTCTTCTCCGTCTAATGCGGCCAGATAAGTGCCAGGTAAGTGGGAGGTTGTCCAACGCTTTCGCGAAGTTCCTTAATTAAATAACCACTTGCCTTCATCACACTTGCCTAGGCACCGCAAAAGTCAGATAGGATAAACGGCCGATGCCTGTAACTAGTCCTCTGTCCTATTGAGCGCGAAGTCCTTAGGGATGAATCTAGTATTTTTTTAAATTTTAACAATGGTCAATGCATATGCTTTTTGTGATTTTTGTGGTCCTGGGAAGGGTGATGAAATCCCCACCCAATCTGAATTGGTTTCAAGCCCTTTAAGTCCGTATTAATAGATGCAAAGCAGTAACAAATCAACTGCAAACAATTTTTATTTTAGCGCGGCGTAAAGAATCCTGCACAAGAACAGTTTATTGGAATGGGGAAGAGAGTTTGCGCAAAGAATGCTGCAGAAAACACAGTTTATTGGAGTCCAGAGGACTGGGGGAGAGGAGAGAGACTTACCCAGAAATTTTGGCACACTGAGGGGACCAAACGGCCGCGGTTCCGCGGCCTAAGCTGGCTTATGCCGCGGTTCTGAGGCACTGTGGTGGGATTGGGCCTTCAATTTTGTTGGCCGGGTTCTTTTGGGTGTCCTCTTCTTTTCTGGATGTGCTGAATTTTGACTTGCTTACTGTATCTGCTCCAGATTTTTACAGTAGACCGTTTGCTTCGTTTTGATACGTCGCGGTGTAGTCGCGAAAGAAGGAGATTAGAAGATAACAACTAGCTATTTGCGACCTCACCTTGGCAAGGATCAAGCGTAAGCATCATGGTTGTTTTAATGATAAAGGAAAAGAGAAAAGAAAGAAACAACAAGAAATAACAACAACTAAGTTAACAAATTAAGATTACAAGCAATTATAAAAGAACAAGACAAGCATGATAAGTAAACGGATCTTCTTTATTCATCATTCTTCACTCACAAAAGCTCACTACAAGATTTTTAATGGAGAAGAGATGAGAAGAGGAAGAAGAAACAAGTATTCTAAACCTAGAAAAATACAAGATTATCCACCCTTGGCTTCACAAGGTTATGGGCTATTTATAGGCTGGGAAATGAAAATCTAGGGCAACCATCAGAACAAATGTGAAAAGACCAATCTACCCCTGAAGTTTGACCTTCTACGGCGCCAGTACGGCCGCGGAACCGCGGCCTAGAACCCCATTGGCCGCGGTTCCGCGGCCCTTTAGAGGACTTGGCTCCTCTAGTTTTCTGTGGTCCCCAGGTTTGATGTACCCTTTATTCTGGTATATGTATTTTCTCGAACTTTCTTCACGATTTTTCCAGAATTTCTGTTGAGCAAAAGATGATTTGATGTGTATCTTTTTGTCATGATTTCCTCGAGCTCCGTGTAGATTTCTTGGATCTTGTGCTGCCATTGAGCCTTGTGCATGAAAACGACATTGATTTGACATTTTGTCTCTTCAACTGGTGTGTGGCAACAGACGGATAAAGAGCGGAGATCCGTGTTTTATCTGTGATTGGCAGGAACCCGGGTTTTGTCGTGTTTTTCCATGAATTTCACCGTTTAGAGCCGAGAACCTGTATCCTGCAATTGACTAGCAAACACGGCTCAAGAGTATCTACCGATATGCAATGTGATAAAAATTGGGCGGTATAAAAATGCAAAAATCTATTATGAACAGCTTGCTAGACTATGAACCCTAGAATGAGTAGAGTGTTGTCTTGATGGTTTTATCTCACAAAGCTCATGTTTTTCAACACATGAAACAAGAGAGCTTTGAGAGAGGAAGAGGGAGACCCTTTTTCAAGAGAGAGAATGAGAAAGAGAGAGTGAGAAGAATAACAACCATACTCTCATATGAGAGAATATGAGAATAATAATAATAATTAGGAAAATTTTGATGGTTAGTTGATGTGACCATTATCATTTCACATTTAATGCTGATTGCAAGCTTCAAGAAGCATCTTTGCAAAAGAAATCATCATGGTCAACAAAAGTCAAATGGTCAACAAAAGTCAAATGGTCAACCCAACCTCAACCATGGCACAATTATCCTTAATTAATATTTTTAATCATATTTCTCATTCTCATTAGGGTTTAGAAAAGTTCAACGGTCAAAAACCCTAATGAGGTTCCTCTGCCTCTGTCAACTGTGCATACACACCCGCATCTGTGTTCCGAGGAACACGAATACAATGAGACAAAACCAATCCCAAAACAAATACTAGGATCTGGCTTAAACCATAACCCACTAGTAACAACAGCCCGGACACCAAACGTGCACAAGTGCGCGGATGTGAACGAACCCCATCGCAAAACCATGCGTCCTCTACTCTGTTTTGTCCAAAAGCGAACAACCCTCTGTGTGGGACTCTAAAGACTCAACACTACGCTGGCAGTGGGTTTAACCACAGGCCGCAAGCGGTACTAGCTGTACGTAACGGTCCCCAGGTAGATGCCGATAAGAAGACCGATGAGGTGAACCCATCTGAACTCCTACTGAGCCTGAATGTGACAATCTCCGTACAGTCCGGTCTGTTCGTCTAAGAATATCGCATGTCAGGCCTAGGGGGGCGGTAAACGTCAGACCCCTAATAGCGGTGCAAGTCGTGTCGGAGTGTAGCCCAGAACACCCTGAGAAACTACTGGAAACACTACCAGTATATCTCGCTTGCCCTGGCCAGGGACTTTGTGTAATGGCTCTCCTAGACACAGCACGATATCAACCCCAATACCGGGAGAGACGAATCCTGTCTAGCCGCCACTGCCTCCAAGTGCTTCGGGACTGCACCCAACTACTACCTGTTTGCAGGACTCAATAGAGCCGTGATAGGGTAGCAATCAAAGAACAGTGGGAACACACTTGAGGCGAAGTAGCAGTGTCAAGTCAACGGACTAAGCTGTACTCATGTCACCTGGGAACTTCTACCTGACGATAGGTATAATACCAACCAACAGTTCCCAACGAGTCTTGTCCAGTGTACTCGTAACCCAACGAGCACATGCATACTATCTCCAGTACGACGTATTGATGGCTGTAGGACAAACCATCTCCCCTGCTGGGATGTGAAGCGTATGCACCAGTCTATTCGGGAGTATCGATGCCCTGTCTCGATAATCCTACGACTAGGGACCTGTATAAGGATGTGCTTATAGACTACCCAGCCCCAACTAGTGTGATTGCTATCACAACACCGGTAGTCAAGCAAAAATCCTAGGGGCTCCATCAATATGTATTAGCGATATGTTAAAAGTAACATATACACATATTAAGATAGATACAAACCAAGTAGCATACTACTATATCGAGCAAGACTGTCGTAAATCACTGTATATATCCCAAGCTTCCAAAATGTATTATACAAACTATAACTATACAATAATGGCCTCTAAGGCATACATATCCAACAATCTCTCACTTGCACTAAAGGCCAGTAATTGGTGTACCGTATACCCAACGTCTGCACTAAGGCCGGCTGCTGGCGTACCTCAAACCCAATAGCTCAAAAAGTCGCTCGAACTGTGTTTGAGGGAGGGCCTTTGTGAATGGATCTGCCGTGTTGTCTTTAGTGTTCACTCTCCGTACCTCGATCTCCTGGCGATCAATGATCTCCCTGATCAGGTGATACCGCCTTAAGATGTGTCTGGACTTCTGATGGGACCTTGGTTCCTTCGCTAAAGCTATAGCCCCATTGTTATCGCAATACAAAGGTATTGGGTCAACAATGGACGGAACCACCTGAAGTTCACTAATGAACTTCTTCATTTAGACCGCCTCTATTGCGGCATCGCTTGCAGCAATGTATTCAGCCTCCATCGTCGAGTCTGCGACGGTATCCTATTTAGAACTCCTCCAACATACCGCCCCTCCGTTGAGGGTAAACACAAAACCCGAGACAGACTTGCTGTCGTCCTTGTCACTCTGGAAGCTTGAATCGGTATAGGACTCGACCCTGAGGTCTACATTACCGTAAACCAGGAACATTTCTTTAGTCCTTCTCAGGTATTTGAGAATGTTCTTCACTGCCGTCCAGTGGTTCTCATGTGGGTCTGACTGATACCGGCTCACCACGCTCAGCGCGTAAGCTACATCTGGTCTTGTACATAGCATCGCAAACATTATAGATCCTACCGCCGAAGCGTATGGTATAGTGCTCATGCGAACCCTCTCCTCGTCAGTCTTGGGAGACATCTTCTTGGAGAGGGTGATTCCGTGCAATGCTGGTATATTACCGCGTTTGGAATCTTCCATACTAAATCTCTTTAGTATGGTCTCTATGTACCTGGACTGCGAAAGTCCCAGTAATCTCTTGGATCTATCTCTGTAGATCCTGATCCCCAGTATGCATGTGGCATCACCCAGGTCTTTCATGGAGAACCGTTGTAACAAGAATAACTTGACCGATTGTAGCATAGGAATGCCATTTTCTATCAAAAGAATGTCGTCCATGTACAAGACTAGGAATATGACAGTTCTTCCTACAATCTTCTTATAAATACAAGGCTCATCCTTGTTCTTGATGAAATCAAATTCCTTGATTGCTTCATCAAAACAGATGTTCCAGCTCCGCGATGCCTGCTTTAATCCATAAATGGATTTAAGCAACTTGAACACATTCCCGCTGCTCCCACTGTCTACAAAACCTTCTGACTGATCCATATAAACGCATTCTTCCAAACTGCCGTTTAGAAAAGCCGTTTTTACGTCCATCTGCCAGATTTCATAGTCATAGAATGCAGCAATGGCAAGTAGGATCCGGATGGATTTGAGCATAGCCACTGGAGAAAAAGTTTCGTCATAGTCCACACCAGGTCTTTGACGAAAACCTTTTGCGATGAGTCTAGCCTTATAGGTTTCCACCTACCCATCAACACCATGTTTTCTTTTGTAGATCCATTTGCATCCAACGGGTTTTACCCCAGGTGGAGCAATATCCAAGGTCCACACTTTATTGGTGTACATGGACTCCATTTCGGATCGCATAGCATCCAGCCACTTATCAGAGTCCTTACTGATAATGGCCTGCCTGAAACTGGTAGGATCATCTTCTTCCAATATGCAATCCTCTCGATCCCCGTCTATAAGAAAACCGTAGTATCTCTCGGGCGGATGTGAAATCCTACCAGATCTGCGGAGTGGCTGAGGTTCGTTGGGTATAACTGAATCTAGCGGTTCCACTAGATCTTCAGTTATAGTTTGTATCTCTGGAATTTCATCCAGTTCTACCGTGCTGCCACTAATATTTTTAAGAAGAAATTCTTTTTCCAAAAATGTGGCGTTCCTGGAAAAAATAATCTTCTGTTCCTCTACATGATAGAATAGATACCCACTAGAATCTTTTGGGTATCCCACAAACTTACACAAAACTGACCGTGCCTCAAGTTTGTTTGGGTTCTGCTTTTTGACATAAGCTGGGCAACCCCAAATCTTAATACGTTTAAGATACAAACTCATACCACTCCATATTTCATACGGAGTCTTAGGCACGGATTTGGATGGAACTTGATTCAATAGATGTGCTGCTGTTTGAAGTGCATATCCCCAGAATGAAAGAGGCAACTCAGCACTACTCATCATGGAGCAAACCATATCCAATAGGGTACGATTCCTCCGCTCCGATACACCGTTGTGCTGTGGTTTATAAGGAGGAGTAAGCTGAGAGAGAATTTCATTCTCTTTTTTGTAATCAAGGAATTCCGTTCTTAAGTACTCCCCTCTTCTATCCGATCGGAGGATCTTGATACTTTTGCCAATCTGGTTCTCCACTTCGTTTCTGAATTCTGTGAATTTCTCAAAAGCTTCAGATTTGTGTTTCATCAGATACACATATCCGAACCTAGAGAGATCGTCAGTGAATGTGATGAAGTATGAGAACCCACCCCTTGCATGTATAGACATTGGACCACAGACATCACTGTATATGAGTCCCAAGAGCTCTGTTGCTCTTTCTCCATGTCCGGTGAACGGAGATTTGGTCATCTTTCCTTTGAGACAAGATTGACAAGTTTCATAAGATGAAAACTCGAACGTATTCAAGAGTCCATCTTTATGCAACTTAGTCTTTTCTCTCCTATATGACCAAGCCTACAATGCCACAAGTAGGATTCATTCGTATCTGAACTCTTTTTCTTGCGTTTGTTTTGTACATTGAGATCTGTATTCTGATTTAGAACATAGATACCATTACACAGTGTACCTTCTGCAACCAGTACCTTATCAATGTAAATGTTCATGATATTTCTATCAATAACAAAGTTATATCCATCTTTATCGAGTAAAGAAACTGATATGATGTTGCAAACCATGGAAGGTACATAGTAGAAATTGTTCAAAATCATAGTATTGCCATTTGGCAACACTAGGTGATATTCACCGACGGCTGTAGCATTAACTAGTGCTCCATTCCCTACCTTGAGGGATATATCACCAGGTGCAACTTTCCTAGTTTTTCTCAGTCCCTGCAATAAATTACAGATATGAGATCCTGATCCGGTATCAAGTACCCAGGAGGTAGGACTGACCGAAAAGAAATTCTCAATTACAAGAACACCTGAAGTAGATGCAAAACTATGCTTCTTCTTCAACTGGGTCTCCTTGGTATCCATACAATACTCTTTCCCTTGCTCATACTTATGACTGTTGTCATAAGTTAGAGCCGAACCGACGTTCCCCAGCCCCGAATAAGAATTCGGATCGGTCAAGCGATACATTTTATTATCTTGATTAGGGCGTGAAATGGTTGCTACCTGGAAAGAGAGAAAGGAAACACTCGGCGTGCGCTCTTGCAAGATTAGATTGGTTATTAATTTATCTAACCAGAATGGCTCCCACTGTTTCCTCAAATTCTTCTTCAAACCTTTAAAAGAAGAACTAGCCAGGATTAATCGCACGTCACAATACTTGCTTAACCTTTCATCCAGGCTAGTGTTTGTACTTCGAAGGAGGTTTTCCAACGCTTTCGGGAAGTTCCTTAATTATATAACCTCTTTTCCCTGGAGGCGTAGCCCCGCTAACACCGTTCTAGACACCTACTTGGTTTATAGCATTGATTGTTAAGTGAAATAATCTCCCGAGAGTAATCCAACTCATCAGTGGGATCGAGATCCAACTATCATTGTGTGATGACCTAGATGGAATACACTCTAGTCACCACACTCCGGAAGGTATGCTGAATCTGCAAGTTTCCTATATGTTTGAAAATCCCGATGTGGTTTTTGCCCCTAGGACCCAAGTGACCTTGACACAGTCAACAAATCAAAGAGTCCTAGTCAAGTTCAACCCGTCATTATCTCGATTGCATTAAACCCACCCGCATAACCCTTGACACAGTCAACAAGGTTACACGACTGTCCTAACCAATCACATTGTATGCTACAGATAAGTAATACTCAGCTACCGTTCACTGCGCCTTGACACAGTCAACAAACGCAGCACGAATACTAAGTATAACTTATAAGAAATGACTGTAAGTCTACGTTATCGCCCCGGCAGTCTACAGACGCCAAATGCGGAACAAAAACTTTTAAACTGGCGCTATCGTATACTTTAACCCGGATCTGCCATTATTGCTAAACTAACAAACTGTAAAGAGTGTAGGAAGATTGTACCGAACGATCCGAGTCCTTCGTTCTTCAACCATCATCCCACGCTCCGTTGCGGCTACTCCGATCTCGTCGATCTCCGATCTCCTCGTCGAGGTGGCACCACATGATCGGTTCTTTAAACGGGCTCCCGCCTCTGACTCGAGGCAACTCGATCGTCAAGTTTGCTAAAAGAGACGACCAAGATTGATGTAGAGAATGAGTAGATGACTTTGTCTCACTTCGTCCAAATCCGTGGACGATCGGTTAATGAAGTTGCCGAGGGAATTGGGTGATGGAATGAAATGAACTGTAAAATTCCATACACCCCGAATACTATCATAATCTTTTCTAGACAAAATGAAACATCAAGTGAGAGTAAGAATGAGGAGAGAGAGGGGTGGCCTCTTATAAAGAAGGAGGGAGGTGACCGTAGGAGAGGGGGGTGACCACAAGAAAGCTTCTCACTTAAAAGATCAAGAAGAAAATATCTTAAGGAAAACAAAAGGCTTTAATAACAAAGCATGAGTCATTAAGCATAGTCACCATTTAATAAATGCACCATTAAAGTCAAGATGACTCATTAGCCACTTCATCACTTCTAGAAGCTTCTAGAATGATGACTCACTCATATCTGAAGAAAAGATAAATCCGTCTTTAACCGAATGTTAAAAGACGGCTGATAGAAAACTGGAAACTGGCAACTTCCAAAAGCGATCCTGAAACGACTTTCAGGATAACCCCGAAACTGTATAAATATACTCGCATTTGTATTACGACCGAATACAAATGCAACTGAGACAAAGATATTATACCTACTCAATATAATACTCGGATCCGGCTTAAACCAAAGCCGACCAGTATTATCTGCCCGAAAAATAACACGTGCGTAAACGCACGTGCATTTTCCGAACCCTGCCATAAAACCATACGACCTCTACAACGTTTCGCCCGAACTAGGGAAACTGTCTGTGGGGGACTCTAATGACTCGTCAGCACCCTGGCAGTGGGTTTAACCACAAACCGTCAGCGGCACTAGCTATGCATAACGGCTGCCCATGGACTGACCTCAAGGGTGGCCGAGGAGCGAACTCAAGGGAGACCGATGAGCGAACTCCTCTGAAAACCCTACTGAGCCTAACAGTGACAATGTATATACAGTCCGGTCCGTTCGTCAATGAGTATCGCATATCTGCCTAGGGGGCTAGCAACGTCAGACCCCCAGAAGCAGTATAAGTCGTGTCGGAGTGAAGCCCAATAACACCCTGAGATACTACTGGAGTACCTACCAGTAAATCTCCTGCCACGGCCGTGGGCTTTGTGTAATGGCTCTCCTAGACACAGCACGATCTCGCCCCCAATACCGGGAGAGACGAATCCCCTGCCGATCCGCTCACGTGCCTCCATATGGCTCGGGACTGTACCCAAAAGCTACCTGTTTGCACGACTCCTTTGAGCCGTGGTAGGGTAGAAATCAAAGCACAGTGGGAACTCACACGAGACAAATGACGACCTCAGGTCGATGAACTAACCTGTACACATGTCACCAGGGAACTGCTATCTGACGGTAGATATAATACTAACTAGCAGATTCCCGGCGAGTCCTGTCCGGTGTACTCATAACCCAATGAGCACCTGTATACATCTTAGGTGATCCAACTGACACCAGTGGCTTGTGAGACCGGCCACCGCCCCTTGTCGGGGTCTCGACTGTACACACTAGTCTACTCCGGAGTATCGATGCCCTGTCTCGAAACTCCCACGACTAGGGACCACAATTAAGGATATGCATCTAAACTACCCAACTCTCACGTATATGATCGCCCTCATACAGTTGGTAGTAAAGCAAGATCCTAAGGGCTCTATCAAAGTGTAACATGCAATCAGTCACCTGAACATGTACACAACTGATAAAGGCAAACCAGATAGCATACTATCATTTCGAGTAAGACTGTCCTACCGGGATAGGTCCTCCGCAATCATTGCAATCACGTACCTGCGATCCAATAATTGACTATGAGGGCACTATCTCCAACAATCTCCCACTTGCACTCAAGGCTAATATTGCGATGTCGACTACTCACAGCCCGTGTGAAACCGAACATCCAACTCCTCTACTAATCAGCTTCACAAAGCCCGTTTGTAAAACTATTGTGTTCGAGAAATAGCCTCAGTGAGTGGATCCGCCTAGAAGTTTCTTTCTGTATCTCTCTTAATCTCAAGTTCGTGGAGAAAGCCATCTCCCGAATTGAGTAGTACCTGTCTTAGAATATGTCTGGATATCAGATGGGACCTTAGTTCATAAATGAACTTCATATCCAAACTTCTTAGACTGTATCGATCACTGAACCTAATCAGTATCGGGCACCTTGCTCCCCACAGTATCCTCTTGGACCAACTGTCCATAATACTGTCCCTCGTCAGAGGGAAAACTAAAACTCAGACAATCACTCTGTCATCCATGTCACCTTTGAAGCCTGGAATGATAACCGTCTCCCGAAAGAGGCTGCCGTTATCAAATCCGTAGAACATGTACTAGTGTTCTAAAACTGCTTCCTTATGTTTCTCCAGGATTGGATTAATACAAACTTATTGCATCTAGTGCAAAAACAACATTTGGTGCGGTACTTGACATCTCATGATCGACTCAATTGCCTAAGCAAGTGATCTGCCAATCATGCACATCCCTCTCCCCTTTAGTCTATACGACACCTTTAGAGAGGGGTGACTCCATCACCTGCAGGTATACTACCATGCTAGGAGTCAACTATTCCAAAAACCATTAGAATATCTGTCAAAGTACTCACATTGGGAAACTACCCAAATCCAGATCTAAAACCATAGATCTAGAAACCAGAATGTTAAATATTATATCCATATCCTGTCTGGAGAAACAACTGTGTGACGACCACAGTACAACCGATCGTAGTAAAGGAATTTTACTTCCCACTCTGTGTATGTCATCCAGATACCATGACATCACACCCTACTACTTTCTTAACTGATCCATCCCCTATTCTGATTGAAGTCAAACCCATGACTGTCACATCAAAATCAGATGATCTGTCTCCGCTATAACTGCTCAAGTCTATAAATAGATATAAGCATCTTGCCCACTATGCTTCCGTTGCTCCAAATGACTACGACAACCCTCCTACCGGGTCTCATATCCTGGAACAACAGTAGTGTCAAGTCTGGGTAGATAAGAACCTCCCTGTCACCGTCCTTGAGGCTACCGAAGTACCTCTCGGGTGTCTGAGGTTACCTACCAAAACTGCGGAGTGGCTATTGGAATGTCAAACCTGATTGAATGTATAGGTCCTATTAAATTTTCCGTAATCGTTCGCGGTTCTGGAATCACTTCCAGTTCTACCATACTCCCACTACTGTTTTCTGAAAAAGATCCATTTTTACTAAAACTGTGGCGAGTCAAGAACAATATCACTATTGATCTTCCAAATGGTAGAATATCAACCCTCGTCATAGCCAGGGTCAACCCACAAACAGCCATTACAGAAACGTGCCCTGAGTTATCCAGAGTCTGGTTTTAAGCATAAGCTGGACAACTCCCCATACCTTAGTTTCTTTTAAGGTACGATCCATTCTATATCCAATACAGAAACTTTGGCACTTTATTTAATTGGAACCATATTCGAATCATGCAGCTGTCTCCAGTGCATATCAACTTTAATGGAAAGAGGCTAATCAGCATTACTCAACTTAGGAATCCATCCAATTATGAGTAACCTGAAAGAGAAACACGTTTCTCAAAACCATCACTATCATCTGAATACCAATCACAAGAATCTACATCTTCGATCTCTTTGAAGAATCCCGATACTTGTGATACCTGGTTCTCTACTTTATTCTTATACCCACAACTTCTCAAAACTTAGACCTTGTAATTCTACGAAACACTCGTCTAAATACTAGAGAAGTTATAAGTAAACAGAACATAGTACGAGGACCTACCCCTTTGTCCTGATGGACACTGGACAACATACAATACTCTGTATAAGTCCGCTGAGTTAAACAACTCAAAACCTGTGCGTCGTAGGTAGAAAACTGTACCCTGGCGATTTTCTCAAATATCACCAATTACAACGAATTCCGATATAATGAGGATGATCACCTAATTCCCAATATCTTACTCCCACTCATCATCTGCAAAACCATACAGATATGATAATGAAACCTGGTAAATACATACCCTTGGAGTAAGTGTCTAATCGGGAAAACAGTTTTTCTTTAACAATGCACTGAAACATTAAAATGTTTCGTAGGGGTATCCTGGTATTCATAGCAATGCCTCTTCCATAATCCAATTCATGACTTCAACCGTATATTTTATTGTCGTCTCTCTAAATCCCTTTATTTGTCTTTAGTCGTTACCTTCTGTACACCATCGTTAGGCTAACTGGTTTTCTTCCTTCCCTACCGTTCGGCACCAGCCTATGGTTTGGAAGAAGACTATCCAGTAAGCATAATAGGTGTACCCTCCTAAACCAAGGAGTACTCGCAACTCGAGAGAAGGTGACGATAAAAGACAACTGAATAATACCTTATTCTTTTTAAAGGTGAAATAGGAGCGGCGATGAAGTACGCGGTTTATGGTCGTGAATGATATCAGTCGCAATTTACTTTGCCCTCTTTCTAATCCCTTTATTTTGTCTTTACATATTACCTTCTGCACACCCTACTTAGGCTAATTGGTTTTCTTCATTCCCTACCTTTCGGCACCAGCCTATGGTTTGGAATAAGACTATCCAATAGGCGTAATAGGTGTACTCTCCTAAACCAAGGAGCTCTCGCAACCTGAGAGAAGGTGATAATAAAAGACAACTGAATAAACCAATTCTATTTCTCCTGAACCTTGATCCATCCCCGAAGAAGTCCCTTCGAGTTCGTATATAACCATACGATGGATCTATCAAATGGAAGTGGATATCCGTAGTAATACGGGTGTTCTGAGAAATTCAAAGGGTAAAAGAAGGAGTGGCAATGACTTATGCAACACAGACAATCCAAAAGCCAGTATTTTAAGAAGGTTCGGTCAACCTGGTCACTGAGTCATAGTCTAGGGTCGGTCAAAGGTCGCTGCCAAAGAGAGAGAGAGAAAAGAAACACTCTGCGTGCACTCTAACCTAGATCAGAATGGTCATCATTTTATCTAATCCGGAAACCTCCCACTGTCCTGTCAAATTCTCCTCCAAACCTAAAGAAGAATCAATCGGGATGACCCGAAGAGTAAACCAACTCATCAGTGGGAATCAGGATCCAACTCTCATCGCATGATAACGTGATGGAATGCATCCACGTTACTCATACTCCAGAAGGTATGCGCATACTTGGCAAGTTTCAGTTTCTTTAGAAACTCCCGATATGATTTTTGCCCCATGCTCTTATAACCTTGGCTTTGGTCAAAATGTCATAAGTCACATGCCAAGTTCTACCCATCACTATCTTGTCAATTTGAACCCACCCGCACATGCCCCTGACTTTGGCCAATCGGCAGAACGACTGTCCCAAACTAACTCATCTATCTATGCAACAATTGAATACCCAGCAGCTACCAAACACTATGCCTTAACTTTGGCTAAAATGCATAGCTTGAATACTACTAAATACCCAAAAGAAGTGACGGAGGGCTACGACTGGTTTTTGGCGAAAAACCTTTAGCGTAGTGAACTTGATATCGCTGAAGGAACCTGATAGCTTTTTTTAAAATATAGTGGCGAAAACCTTTTGCTAAAGAGGTCACTCCCGGTAAAGGGATCTCGGCTCTTTCCTCGTGGAATGAGGTGCAGGATATTCCACTGAATACCGCTATGCAAAGCAACTTGTAATCGACTATAGTAAAGTTATTACTCTGACGCAAACTTCTGTCCAAGGGGTCAGTCCCGGTGAAGGGATATCGGCCCTTGCCCCGTCGAATGAGGTGCTGGATATTCCACTGAATACCGCTATGCATAACAAAAGAAAACGTCTTTGCAATAACACTTTTTAAATTGTTCCAACAACTGTATACAGGTTTGTTTTTACTTTGCGTTGATCAGAATCAACGCAGTCCCATCATTCAATCACACCAGAAAAGAACGAAAATAAAATGTACGTATATGCCATCCGCATTCGTCACTGGGTCCCGTCATCACCCGTTAGGTTACTTAACTAACGACAGAGCGGGGACTGGACTAGCGCGGGTGTAAAACATATACAACATCTAATAGTATATAAACCAATATACATAATCGCTCCAGGCGTGATAATATGCAACATTACAGAAAAGTAATAAGCATCACAGAACAATACAGATATCTGGGATCCCCGAGTTTCACAGAGCCGCTGCTGAAACTCGACGTTCCCCTGTCGTGTGGATAGCCTGTGCAATGAAACCTAGACCCCTACGGGTGCGGCAAGTTACCCGCCAAAACCTGAAGCGAGGCAGTCCCCACAGCATAGTGAATGGAACACCCGGCACTTCACGGAATCCGGTAAATTGAGCACCCCTCCTTGGGTCAACCTGTACCCCCTACGAGTGCGGCGAATAGTCTGCCAATTCTGAAGTGGGACCCCTCTGCCTCTCAAAGCCATGAGATGCGGACCCGTTGCCCTCCCGAACCCGGCTATCCGTGCACTCCGTCTCGGGGTAAAACCTAGTACAGTAATGAAAAATAGTACAAAAGGTACATCGACCGCAACCTGGTCGTGCCCCAAAAGAATATTATACAACAGGCAGTGACGGCAGTCCACAAGTTGGACGCTCGCCCCGCAATATCAAATGTACAAATAAACTCAAACTGTACTATCATTGCACACTGCTATCCACCACGACAAATCCGCAACATTACAGCACAACACAGAACATCAACGCGAATGTCACGTTCGCAAACCCGTCTAAAAGAACTATAGCAATGAAACGCGGTTTACCGATCAAATGACATTCCCGGTCGGAGATATAATGTAAGCACTGTAAACTAACGTGTTTAAATTACGATCGACCAAAGACCAAATTTCAAAAAGTGGGCCCCACAGCTTACTGGTGAACAGTAACAAAACCTGGGCCAAAACTGTATTGACCAAAAACCCCAAAATCCTTCACAGAACCCACTGAAAATTTTTGGAGGCACGTGCTCCCCACGTGGCCGCGGAAGGGCGGCCAAACCATGGGTTTGGCCGCGCTTCCGCGCCTCCATGGAGTGATCATGACCCCAAATTTCTTCGTGGTTCTTAGAATCGCCTGCTGTGATTTTTAAGATGTACAGAAATCAATTTTGACACCATTTAAAATTAACAGAACTGTCAAGTGAAGAAAAATGCGATTTTTGCAGTTTTCGATTTTCGGTCGGATCGATGTTTTAAACGCGTTAGCACAAGTTAGTATAGCAAAATGGTGAGGCTCTGATACCACTGTAAGTCTACGTTATCGCCCCGGCAGTCTACAGACGCCAAATGCGGAACAAAAACTTTTAAACTGGCGCTATCGTATACTTTAACCCGGATCTGCCATTATTGCTAAACTAACAAACTGTAAAGAGTGTAGGAAGATTGTACCGAACGATCCGAGTCCTTCGTTCTTCAACCATCATCCCACGCTCCGTTGCGGCTACTCCGATCTCGTCGATCTCCGATCTCCTCGTCGAGGTGGCACCACATGATCGGTTCTTTAAACGGGCTCCCGCCTCTGACTCGAGGCAACTCGATCGTCAAGTTTGCTAAAAGAGACGACCAAGATTGATGTAGAGAATGAGTAGATGACTTTGTCTCACTTCGTCCAAATCCGTGGACGATCGGTTAATGAAGTTGCCGAGGGAATTGGGTGATGGAATGAAATGAACTGTAAAATTCCATACACCCCGAATACTATCATAATCTTTTCTAGACAAAATGAAACATCAAGTGAGAGTAAGAATGAGGAGAGAGAGGGGTGGCCTCTTATAAAGAAGGAGGGAGGTGACCGTAGGAGAGGGGGGTGACCACAAGAAAGCTTCTCACTTAAAAGATCAAGAAGAAAATATCTTAAGGAAAACAAAAGGCTTTAATAACAAAGCATGAGTCATTAAGCATAGTCACCATTTAATAAATGCACCATTAAAGTCAAGATGACTCATTAGCCACTTCATCACTTCTAGAAGCTTCTAGAATGATGACTCACTCATATCTGAAGAAAAGATAAATCCGTCTTTAACCGAATGTTAAAAGACGGCTGATAGAAAACTGGAAACTGGCAACTTCCAAAAGCGATCCTGAAACGACTTTCAGGATAACCCCGAAACTGTATAAATATACTCGCATTTGTATTACGACCGAATACAAATGCAACTGAGACAAAGATATTATACCTACTCAATATAATACTCGGATCCGGCTTAAACCAAAGCCGACCAGTATTATCTGCCCGAAAAATAACACGTGCGTAAACGCACGTGCATTTTCCGAACCCTGCCATAAAACCATACGACCTCTACAACGTTTCGCCCGAACTAGGGAAACTGTCTGTGGGGGACTCTAATGACTCGTCAGCACCCTGGCAGTGGGTTTAACCACAAACCGTCAGCGGCACTAGCTATGCATAACGGCTGCCCATGGACTGACCTCAAGGGTGGCCGAGGAGCGAACTCAAGGGAGACCGATGAGCGAACTCCTCTGAAAACCCTACTGAGCCTAACAGTGACAATGTATATACAGTCCGGTCCGTTCGTCAATGAGTATCGCATATCTGCCTAGGGGGCTAGCAACGTCAGACCCCCAGAAGCAGTATAAGTCGTGTCGGAGTGAAGCCCAATAACACCCTGAGATACTACTGGAGTACCTACCAGTAAATCTCCTGCCACGGCCGTGGGCTTTGTGTAATGGCTCTCCTAGACACAGCACGATCTCGCCCCCAATACCGGGAGAGACGAATCCCCTGCCGATCCGCTCACGTGCCTCCATATGGCTCGGGACTGTACCCAAAAGCTACCTGTTTGCACGACTCCTTTGAGCCGTGGTAGGGTAGAAATCAAAGCACAGTGGGAACTCACACGAGACAAATGACGACCTCAGGTCGATGAACTAACCTGTACACATGTCACCAGGGAACTGCTATCTGACGGTAGATATAATACTAACTAGCAGATTCCCGGCGAGTCCTGTCCGGTGTACTCATAACCCAATGAGCACCTGTATACATCTTAGGTGATCCAACTGACACCAGTGGCTTGTGAGACCGGCCACCGCCCCTTGTCGGGGTCTCGACTGTACACACTAGTCTACTCCGGAGTATCGATGCCCTGTCTCGAAACTCCCACGACTAGGGACCACAATTAAGGATATGCATCTAAACTACCCAACTCTCACGTATATGATCGCCCTCATACAGTTGGTAGTAAAGCAAGATCCTAAGGGCTCTATCAAAGTGTAACATGCAATCAGTCACCTGAACATGTACACAACTGATAAAGGCAAACCAGATAGCATACTATCATTTCGAGTAAGACTGTCCTACCGGGATAGGTCCTCCGCAATCATTGCAATCACGTACCTGCGATCCAATAATTGACTATGAGGGCACTATCTCCAACAATGACGGAGGGCTACGGCTGGGTTTTTGGCGAAAAACCCGTTAACGTAATGAACTTGACATCGTTGAAGGAACTCGATAACCCATTTAAATATATATAGTGGCGAAAACTTTTGCTAAAGAGGTCACTCCCTTTGAAGGGATCTCGGCTCTTTCCTCGTCGAATGAGGTGTAGGATATTCCAAACTGAATACTTCGATGCAAAGTAAGAATAATCGACTATAGTGAAGTTCTTACCCTGACGCAAACTTCTGCCCAAGGGGTCACTCCCGATGGAGGGATCTCGGCCCTTGCTTCGTCGAATGAGGTGTTGGGTATTCATAACCGAATACCACTGTGCAAAACAAAAGAGAACGTCCTTGCAATAACAGCTTTTTGAAAATTGTTCCAACAACATCTTTTAGGTTTATTTTCTTTGCATTAATATAATGCGTCCCATCAATTAATCCTACCATTGCAGAAAACAACGAAAATATGACGTACGCTTATGCCATCCGCATTTTCCACGGGGCCCCGTCATCACCCGTTAGGTTACTTAACTAACGACAGAGCGGGGGCTGTAGGATTGCTAGGCACGCGCACAAAGGTCTAAGAGGCATCAACCATGCCCGATTAAAATTTTAGCCGTGCCGAACAACCTAAAGCCGGATTTTTAAACTAGGGTTTAGGCGAAAACAAGCATGTTAAACTCTTTAACACTAAGTGAGAGGGATTACAACCTTTATAGATTCGGTCCTTCACTTCTTAAGCTCCGTGTTGAGTTCCCTTCGCTACGATCATCGTGTTCCGGACTCTCGAGAGGCTTCACGAAGAGAAAGATGCAGTCTTGCTTCCGATCTTCGATAACATAAATGATCTACCTTGAAGTTTCGTTAACACAAGCTATCACTCATGAAATGATGTGAACACTCTCATCTAAATGGCAAGGATAGATGAGGATGATGAAGTAGGATTTTTTCTCTCATTTATAATCTTTTTCTCACTCACTTTCATCACAAAAGCAAAAACTAGAAAGATTTTTCAAGAAGGAACTCAAGGAAGAAGAAGAATGAATCCTTTTGTGATGAATAATAAATTGATAAATATGATGAATAATGCAACCATGGTCAACTTAACCTATGTAGAGAATTAACTAGGGCTAGGGTTTGGGTTGGCTTAAAAGTGAGTCACTTGAAAATATCAAGCATAATATCTTTTTCAAGACAAAAGAAAAGCTTCTAGAATCAACTAGAAGTCTTAACCCTAATCCAAACCCTAATCATGTTTAAACTCCACTAAACATGTTGCATTAGTTATCATATCATGTTACAATATTATATATCACTTATATAATATTTATCGTAACAATATAAAATAATACATTTAACAAATATCGCATATATATCAAAGTATTACCCGAGTGAGAAAAATAATATTTTAGTGAGATAATATTAGTTAATGTAATTTGATATATCATATATATTATTAGATATTAAATTATCGAATCAACACTTGATCCGACAATCCGGCTATATCGCATATAACCTACTAATACGATGACCCGGCTATATCACATATACCCGGCCGATATCTCATATCGCGAGAATCCAATACAGTATCACATACCGCATTATCCTCGGTCCCGCACATATCACATATGTGCTCCTACTCCGTTTTGCCTGAGTCAAGAAACCTCTGTGTAGGACTCTAAAGAATCGTCAATACGCCGGCAGTAGGTTATGATTATATCAAACACCCACAAGCCGCAAGCGGTCAGCTAAACATAACAGCTACCCAGGTATTGAGCGCTCAGAAGATCAACAAGCAAGCTTGTACATTCTCCTGTGAATCCAATCAGTAACACTCCCGTACAGTCCGGTCTCGTCGTCTGATATGTCGCATATCTCGCCTAGGGGTGGTAAACGTCAGACCCCAGTAGCTCGATAAGTCGTGTCGATATGAGGTCTATAACAGTTCGAGAAACTACTGATAATACTTACCAGTAAATCTCAGCAACCCTGGCCAGGGTTTTTTTGTTATAGCCAATCGAACACAGCACAACATCAACTCCCTATACCGGGAGAGACGAATCCCCTCCAATCGCTCATTGCCTCCATGTGATTCGGGACTGTACCCAAAAGCCACCTTTTTGCACGCCCTCTTGGACCTGGTATGATGGAAATCAAAGCACAGTGGGAATCACACAAGACTCTATGACGATCGCGGGTCAACAGACTACTCTGTACCAGTGTCACCGGAGAACTGCCATCTGACGTGAGGTATAATACCATCTGGGAGTTCTCGGCGAGTCCGTCCAGTGTACCCAGTCTCTACTGAGCACCCGTACACCATCCTTGATGTCAAACACCGATGGATATGGGAACATCCATCGCCCATCATATGGGTCAAGATACGTATACGCTAGTCTACTCTGGTGTATCGATGCCCTGTCTCGATACACCCTCGACTAGGAACAGTTATAGGATGTACTCGCCGACTACCATGGCCCCACTAGTATAATCCCATCATAGTCCCAGTAGTCGAGTACATATCCTAAGGGCTTTATCAACATGTAACATAGAGACAATCAGAGTACATGTTAAGATAAAGTACAACCAGATAGCATACTATCATGTCGAGCAAGAAAGTCCTCCCTATATATGTCCAAGCATCCATTACAATATACATCGTATGTACAGTAATGGCCTCTAGGGCATACATATAACTAACAATCTCCCACTTGCACTAGGGCCATCTGTTGTGGTATCATATACCCAACAATTAGCTGCGGTTGAAGTATCTCATACTCAAGATATACTTGCTCCTGATGGGGATTTAACCCTTCAGATAAAAGCAACCAAAGTCCATACTTTGTTGGTGTATTAGGATTCCATCTCAGATCTCTAAGCATCCAGCCATTCTTACAGAGTTCCACTCCTGATGGTTTGCTCGAAACTTAGTTGGGTCACCATCTCATGATGCAATCCTCCTCCCTCTGTCATAGAGAAACTGAAGTATCTCTCAGGTGGGTGAGGAACCCTACTAGATCGGCGGAGAGGATGAGGTTCGTTGGAAACTATTGAATCTTTTGGTTCTACCAAATCATCTGCTGTAGTTTGTATAGCTGGGACTCCTTCCAGTTCTACCTCATGACCACTAATTTTTCCACAAGAAATTCCCTTTCACAAAGGTGGCATGTTGAGAAATACACTTTTATTTCTCGGTTTGGTAGAAGATATTCCCTTGTGAATGCTTGGGATATCCAACAAACTTCCACAGATCTGACTTTATCTCGAGCTTGTCCGGATTTTTCTTTTCAGACATAGGCCGGACAACCCCAAATCTTAACATACTTAAGATATGGGCTCTTCCCATTACATATCACATATGAAGTGGTAGGCAACTGATTTGATTTGAACCCTATTCAATAGGTATGCAGCTTCTCAAGTGCATAACTCCTAAAAGGAAATAGGAAACTCAGTAGTACTCATCATAGAGCACACCATATCACATAGGGTGCTATTGCTCCGCCCCGATACACCGACGTGCTGTGGTGCATACGGAGGAGTAATGCTGAGAGAGAATCTCATTCTCCTTTAGAATAGTCCAGGATTCCATGCTCAAGTATTCTCCTCCTTGATCTCATCAAAGGACATAATACTTATACCCGTATTTTGGTTCTCTACTTCTAACTTACATTCGGTGAATATCTCAAAAGGTTCGGACTTGTGTTTCAACATGAACATATGTCTGAATCTTGAGAGATCATCAGAGAATGTAATGAAGTATAAAGAACCGGTCTTGGCATGTGTAGACATGAGACTTTCATAGATCAGCATGTATCAATCCCAAGAGTTCACTAACTCTTTCTCTGTTTCCAATAAACAGAGCTATGGTCATTTTATCTTTGTGACATGACCGGCAAGTTTCATAAGATGTAAATTCAAGCAAATTTAAATATGCATCTTAATGTAACTTCAGCTAGTCGGGTCGCATTGATATGACCTAGTCTACAATGCCTCAAGAAGGATTCGTTCATTTATGAACTCTTCCTCTCGTGTGTGTTCTGTATACTAAGAACTGTAGTTTGATTTAGAACGTCAATGCTTTTAGATAACGTGCCTGAACCGATCAACTCTTGATATAGGAAATGTTCAAAACATTATCCAACAATACAAAATTATATCCTTTCTTTACTAATAAAGAGACTGATATGATGTTGTATATCAGGTTCGGTATCTAATAACATTCATTCAGAATCAATGTATTCTGGTAATACAGGGTGATAGTGACCAACAGACTTGGTTGCAACACTTGCACCGTTTTCTGTCTCAGGAAACTTATCACCCGTTCTCAGTTCTCTACCTTTCTGTAGCCCATGTAACAGATTACATATGCGGGATCCTGATCCGGTATCTCATACCCAGGACGTAAATGATACTGAGAAACAGTTCTATGTAATGAACACACCCGAAGATGAGGCATCAACATGCACATTCTTCGTTTGGGCGGCACGGGAATTCTGGTAATCCCCAATTTCCTGCTCTGTCTTATAACAATTATAAGTTGGAGCGGGACCAACGTTCCCCAGCTCAGTATAACAAGCGGGTTCGGTCAATATATCCGTATTATTATCTTGATTAAGGCGTGATATGGTCGCTACCTGGAGAGAGAGAGAAGAAAACACTCAGCGTATGCTCTTGCAAGATTAGATTGGTTATCTAATATATCTAATCAGGATGTCTCCCACTGTTTTATTCAAATCTTCCTTCAAACCCTAAAAGGAAAGACTAGCCGGGATTAATTACACGCTACAAGTTCGCCAATCTTTCAGCCAGGCCAGTGCCGGTACTTTGAGGGAGGTCCCCCGTGCTTTCGCACGAACCTAATTAAAGTAAACCTCGTTTTCCCAGGGGCGTAACCCCATTGACACCTTTCTAGACACTTACTTGATCGGCTAATTGTAATGTGCAAAACTCTCCCAGGAGTAACTCTTACTCGCAGCGGATATCGGGATCCAACTATCTCATAGAAGGTATGCAATCTCATTGCAAATTTCAACACTTGAAATTCCCAATAATATTTTACCCCTGGCGTCCTATGACCTTGACGGAGGTCAACAAACCATAGGCTGCTAGTCAAGTTCTACTCGTCATTTCCTGATTGAATTAAACCCACCCGCACGACCCTTGACGGAGGTCAACAAGGCCGCACGACTACCCTAAAACAATCTGCATCATATGCATAAGCAGATAAATACTAGTCAGCTACCGCACACTACGCCTTGATGGAGGTCAACAAACGTAGCACGAATACTAAGTAGGACATATCTGAAATGACGGAGGGCTACGACAGGTTTTTAAGAAAACCTTTTGCGTAATGAACTTGATATTGTTGTAGAATCGAGTGATTTTAAATGGAATGTTTTTGAGGTCTTTTCTAGTTTCGCTAAAGTGGTCACTCCCGGGGAAGGGATCGTCGGCTCTTTCCTCATCGAATAAGGTGCAGGTTATTTCACAAATATCACTTTGCAAAGCAAGAACTATAGAAGCAATCAAAAGACAGACCGATTTTTTAGCATCTGCTAGTTTCACTAAAGAGGTCACTCCCGGTGAAGGGATCTCGGCTCTTTCCTTATCGAATAAGGTGCTGGATGTTCTACGAGTAACACCGCTATGCAAAGCAAGAACTAGAGCTACCAGTTTTTAAACAAGTTTCTACAACATCTTAGGTTTCTTTTAGTTTCATTAATCTCATTAATGAAGTCCCATTTTTAATTATGCTTTACAAGCATCACATTTGAAACGAAATCTGCAATATAACATATATCTCATATATATAATATAAACATTCGTCTCAGGCATTAATATGATCTCATCACAGAACATTGCAGCAGAAGAACATATATGAAATATTGGATATACTAGGACGTCCGTGTTTTCAATACGAGCCTGTATAAAACACGGATTCCATGTTCGTGATGAATAGCCAAACCCACATCCCTATACCCTTACGAGAGCGGCAAATAACACTGCCAATTCTAGGGTTAGGAGAACCGGTCTCGACTCCTCGAGATGGTCTCCCACTGGACCCTAGAACCCGGTTATTTGTGCTCCCCGCCTTGGGTCTACCTAATGCAGAAAAGTAAATAATATACAATGGTGACATCATCCTCAGCCCGGAAGTGCCCCAATAAAAGAATATTACATACAAATGAATTTTACATGAATGAAAAAGAAAAACTCTCATCTCACATAAAACCCCCGGCTATTCAAACACGACGGCCCAATATAACATATCACAGCAACACATAATATCTCATATCATCAACGTAAGCAAGTATGCGTATCCCGATTGTCGTTGATGTATAGCAACGAAAACGGCGATACTCCACATAGTACGCTTACGGTCACAGAAAAGAAAGTATAAAACTACAACAGTTGGAATCCACAACTTCCTTAGACATCGCATGCCTAACCAAATGAATTCCTTAGACATCGCATGCCTAACAATTATAAACCCCGCATTTTAGTCTCATTATCGAAAACTCTTTTCAATATCAAGTCGGGCAATTCAACAAGATTCCCGACATCCTGATCGAATGCTCGTCACAAACTTTAGTAGACGGCCGCACCCCCGGATGCCGTCGACGAAGTGCACTAAGGCGGAACACTGCTGCCGCGAGCACCCGAACGGATGCTTTTGGCGACGGGGTTCTCCTACAGTCACTTGTTCGGGTCTATGGGGCATGGCTGTCTATTAAGTTTACCCGGCGAGTATCCGCGTATGCTACGTGATTGCGACGGGCTTTTGATCACATCAAAATTCCGTGTCAACCGATCATCTGAGACTGAACTGCTAGATTTATAACATTCAAATTAGTTATCTCATAACTTCATGTGGATTCCAAATATTGTATCACATTCGAGATAAATAGGCAATGTTAAACTTTCCGATCGAATAATCAAACACCCAAGATTTCCCAAATAGCTCAACACTTGAGCGGAGTTCAAAAAATATCCATCACATGCCACAGTACCAATGGTCCAGCCATAGAAGGGTCAAGCCAACGCCTCACATGTGTCACGCCGTACTGCCCTAAACCCTAAGGTTTAGAGGCAGTTCAAGACGGTCACATAATCGAGTTAAGGTTTGTTGTCTTCTAGAGGGTCCACCGCGTTACTTGCACGACTTAGAACGTTCTTAAACTCGAGAAAAAATCCAACTTTTGAAAAATTTTCCGACAGGGGAAAAAGTGAGTTATTGATATCCGTTCGAACTTTTTAACAGTTTCTAAAAATTACCGGACAAACTAAACAAAGTTAAATTATCCGATCGAATCAACGAGTCCCCAATACAACCCTAGAAAACTCAACACTTGAGTGGAATTAAAAAATTCCCAGAAAAAAATGACAAGAAAGGACCTAAGAATAAATATATAAAGTTCCAGGGACTAATTCACAATTTTTGACGCGGAACCGCTGCCAAACCCTTGGTTTGGCCGCGGTTTCACGGTCATATAAGAGCATTAGTGGACCGTACTTCACAGTAATTCTTAGTTTTTCCTGCTTAATTTTCTGATCATTTTTAATTCATAAAAAATCACATTTTTGAAAATTGTCCAGAGAAGGGTTCGTATTGGGGTATCCGGGTTCGATCGGACTTTAAATTTCGCTCAGACTTCGCCTAAAACTCTAGCTTGGCTCTAATACCACTGTAGGGTTTCTAGGCACGCGCACAAGGGTCTACGAGGCATCAACCATGCCCGATTAAAATTTTAGCCGTGCCGAACAACCCAAAGCCGGATTTTTAAACTAGGGTTTAGGCGAAAACAAGCATGTTAAACTCTTTAACACTAAGTGAGAGGGATTACAACGTTTGTAGATTCGGTCCTTCACTTCTTAAGCTCCGTGTTGAGGTCCCTTCGCTACGATCATCGTGTTCCGGACTCTCGAGAGGCTTCACAAAGAGAAATATGCAGGCTTGCTTCCGATCTTCGATAACATAGATGATCTACCTTGAAGTTTCGTTAACACAAGCTATCACTCATGAAATGATGTAAACACTCTCATCTAAATGGCAAGGATAGATGAGGATGATGAAGTAGGATTTTTGCACTCATTTATAATCTTTTTCTCACTCACTTTCATCACAAAAGCAAAAACTAGAAAGCTTTTTCAAGAAGGAGCTCAAGGAAGAAGAAGAATGAATCCTTTTGTGATGAATAATGAATTGATAAATATGATGAATAATGAAACCATGGTCAACTTAACCTATGTAGAGAATTAACTAGGGCTAGGGTTTGGGTTGGGTTAAAAGTGAGTCACTTGAAAATATCAAGCATAATATCTTTTTCAAGACAAAAGAAAAGCTTATAGAATCAACTAGAAGTCTTAACCCTATTCCAAACCCTAATCATGTTTAAACTGCACTAAACATGTTGCATTAGTTATCATATCATGTTACAATATTATATATCACATATATAATATTTATCGTAACAAAATAAAATAATACATTTAACATATATCGCATATATATCAATGTATTACCCGAGTGAGAAAAAGAATCTTTTAGTGAGAAAATATTAGTTAATGTAATTTAATATATCATATATATTATTAAACATTAAATTATCGAATCAACACTTGATCCGACAATCCGGCTATATCGCATATAACCGACTAATACGATGACCCGGCTATATCACATATACCCGGCCGATATCTCATATCGCGAGAATCCAATACGGTATCACATACCGCATTATCCTCGGTCCCGCACATATAAGATATGTGCTCCTACTCCGTTTTTCCTGAGTCAAGAAACCTCTGTGTAGGACTCTAAAGAATCGTCAATACGCCGGCAGTAGGTGATGATCATATCAAACACCCACAAGCCGCAAGCGGTCATCTAAACGTAACAGCTACCCATGTATTGAGCACTCAGAAGATCAACAAGCAAGCCTGTACATTCTCATGTGAATCCAATTAGTAACACTCCCGTACAGTCCAGTCTCGTCGTCTGATTTGTCGCATATCTCGCCTAGGGGTGGTAAACGTGAGACCCCAGTAGCTCGATAAGTCGTGTCGATTTGAGGTCTATAACAGTTCGAGAAACTACTGATAACACTTACCAGTAAATCTCAGCAACCCTGGCCAGGGTTTTCTTGTTATAGCCAATCGAACACAGCACAACATCAACTCCCTATACCGGGAGTGACGAATACCCTCTTATCGCTTATTGCCTCCATGTGATTCGGGACTGTACCCAAAAAACACCATTTTGCACGCCCTCTTGGACGTGGTATGATGGAAATCAAAGCACAGTGGGAATCACACAAGACTCTATGACGATCTCGGGTCAACAGACTACTCTGTACCAGTGTCACCGGAGAACTGCCATCTGACTTGAGGTATAATACCATCTGGGAGTTCTCGACGAGTCAGTCCAGTATACCCAGTCTCTACTGAGCAACCGTACACCATCCTTGATGTCAAACACCGATGGATATGGGAACATCCATCGCCCATCATATGGGTCAAGATGCGTATACGCTAGTCTACTCCGGTGTATCGATGCCCTGTCTCGATACACCCTCGACTAGGAACAGTTATAGGATGTACTCCCCGACTACCGTGGCCCCACTAGTATGATCTCATCATAGTCCCAGTAGTCGAGTACATATCCTAAATGCTTTATCAACATGTAACATAGAGACAATCAGAGTACATGTTAAGATAAAGTACAACCAGATAGCATACTATCATGTCGAGCAAGAAAGTCCTCCCTATATATGTCCAAGCATCCATTACAATATACATCGTATGTACAGTAATGGTCTCTAGGGCATACATATAACTAACAGGGACTGGACTAGCGCGGATGCAAAAAATAAGCAACGCCTACTAGATATCATATATAGATATATACGTTCGTCAGATGCAATGATAGCCATTCCAGATCACTGATGAACACATTTGATATGCTAGGAATCCGGGTTTCGCTCGAGCCTGCAACGAAAGACGGATTACACGGTCGCGATGAATAGCCACACCCCACCCTAGACCCCTACGGGTGCGGCAAACCACCTGCCAAGTACCCGAAGTGAAGCGACCTCCCTCAACAACGTGAGTAGGCCACTCGGCACTTCAAAGTACCCGGTAGTTTGTGCTCCCCTCCTTGGGTCTATCCTAGGAGCAAAAATAGTGAAAGAAAAAATATACAACGGCGGCTACAACCTCAACCCGGATGTACGGCCATAAAAATAATATTACATCAATTTACAATTTAAATCAAATGAAAGGTAAATAAACTCTCATCTCACAAACCCCGGCTATTCATCCGCGACAATCCAACAAGTTCATATACACAATCCAACATCACAGATCACAGATATGTAGAACCCCCACTAATCGACGTATAGCGATTAGTCGACGTTCAGTACATATATCACATTACAGATATAATCAATTAGCTAAAGTTTTTAGAATTTCGATCAATATTCCAATTTGAAACTACCCCAAACACAACACTGTTCTCTGAAGAATCTAAGAAGAAACAAAGTATCTTAAAAATCAAAAAACATCAAGCTGAACACACTGCAGGAAAAACGAGTCGCGACCGAGTCGACTCGGCCGCGGATCCGCGGCGAAACGCTTGGTTTCGCCGCTCTTCCGCGGCAGTCTGACTGAGTCATGAGCTCGTTTTTCTTAGGTGTTACTAAAAATCCCTTCACGTATTTTTCAGGTCTGTGGAAATATTTTTAGACCAGTTTTTAAAATCGGCAGAAAACACAAGATTATGATGTTTTTTGCGATTATTTTCCGGATCGAAGTTCTAAACACTTTGCTAACATTTTAGTTGTTGTTTATCCTGTCTCTGATACCAATGTTGGGTCTATGTTACCCACCCCGGTACTTTCGTGGAGGCGGAATAGGTAAAAACCAAAATTTTCTCATAAGGAAACATAGACCAACCATAAAGGATCTTTGCTAAACAAAAACTAACAAACTAACATAGATTTTTAGCTACTAGGTTAGATGGTTATACCTAGTTCTTGAACTCCTTCTCTTCTTGTTGTGGTCCTCCTTGTTGCTAGCTCCTTGGAGTGGTGTAGACGGCTCCTCCTCTTCGTCTTCTCTTTGCCGAAGAAAGATCCACCCGAAGGCCTCTACCTTGAGCTCCTACCTCAACCAAGAGGTAACTAGAGTGCCTTGCTAGACTAAGAACCCTAGAATGAGTAGAGTGTTGTCTTGATGGTTTTATCTCACAAAGCTCATGTTTTTCAACACATGAAACAAGAGAGCTTTGAGAGAGGAAGAGGGAGACCCTTTTTCAAGAGAGAGAATGAGCAAGAGATAGTGAGAAGAATAACAACCATGCTCTCATATGAGAGAATACGAGAATAATAATAATAATTAGGAAAATTGTGATGGTTAGTTGATGTGACCATTATCATTTCAAATTTAATGCTAATTGCAAGCTTCAAGAAGCATCTTTGCAAAAGAAATCATCATGGTCAACAAAAGTCAAATGGTCAACCCAACCTCAACCATGGCACAATTATCCTTAATTAATATTATTAATCATATTTCTCAATCTCATTAGGGTTTAGAAAAGGTCAACGGTCAGAAACCCTAATGAGGTTCCCCTTCCTCTGTCAACTGTGCATACACACCCGCATCCGTGTTCCGAGGAACACGGATACAATGAGACAAAACCAATCCCCAAAAAAATACTAGGATCTAGCTTAAACCAAAACCCACTAGTAATCACTGCCCGGACACCAAACGTGCATAAGTGCGCGGATGTGAACGAACCTCGTCGCAAAACCATGCGACATCTACTCAGTTTTTCCCAAAAGCGAACAACCCTTTGTGTGGGACTCTAAAGACTCGACACCACGCTGGCAGTGGGTTTAACCACAGGCCGCAAGCTATACTAGCTATATGTAACGGTCCCCAGGTAGATGCCGATAAGAAGACCGATGAGGTGAACCCATCCGAACTCCTACTGAGCCTGAATGTGACAATCTCCGTACAGTCCGGTCTGTTCGTCAAAGAGTATCGCATGTCGGGCCTAGGGGGGCGGTAAATGTCAGACCCCTAAAAGCGGTACAAGTCGTGTCGGAGTGTAGCCCAGCACACCCTGAGAAACTACTGGAAACACTACCAGTATATCTCGCTTGTCCTGGCCAGGGACTTTGTGTAATGGCTCTCCTAGACACAGTGCGATATCAACCCCTAATACCGGGAGAGACGAATCCTGTCTAGCCTCCACTTCCTCCAAGTGCTTCGGGACTGCACTCAACTACTACCTATTGGCACGATTCAATAGAGCCGTGGTAGGGTAGCAATCAAAGAACAGTGGGAACACACTTGAGGCGAAGTAGCAGTGTCAAGTCAACGGACTAAGCTGTACTCATGTCACCTGAGAACTGCTACCTGACGATAGGTATAATACCAACCAATAGTTCCCAACGAGTCCTATCCAGTGTACTCGTAACCCAACGAGCACCTGCATACTATCTCCAGTACGACGTACTGATGGCTGTGGGACAAACCATCTCCCCTGCTGGGATGAGAAGCGTATGCACCAGTCTACTTTGAAGTATTGATGCCCTGTCTCGATAATCCTACGACTAGGGACCTGTATAAGGATGTGCTTATAGACTACCCAGCCCCCACTAGTGTGATCGCCATCACAACGCCGATAGTCAAGCAAAGATCCTAGGGGCTCCATCAATATGTATTAGCGATATGTTAAAAGAAACATATACACATATTAAGATAGATACAAACCAAGTAGCATACTACTATATCGAGCAAGACTGTCGTAAACCGTGTATATATCCCAAGCTTCCAAAATGTATTATACAAACTAGTATTATACAATAATGGCCTCTAGGGCATACATATCCAACAATACCCGGGTGGCCATTACGTTTAGCAGACCGCTTGCGGCTTGTGGGTGACTGATATGATCACCACCTACTGCCGGCGTATTGACGAGTCTTTAGATTCCTACATAGAGGTTTCCTGGCTCAATAGAAACGAAATAGGAGCGCATATGAGATATGTGCGGGACTGAGAATTATACCAGTATGAGATACTGTATTCTATTCTCTCGTTTTGTATCATCGGTCGGTTATATGCGATATAGCCGGTTACCGAATCAAGTGTTGATTCGATATGTTGATACACTAGATATTAGTCGGTTATATGCGATATGACCGGATCATTAAATCAATTGTAGATTTAATGATTTAATGTATAATTATATATTTGATATATTACCTTACATTAACTAGTATTGGTTCACTTAAGATTGTTTTTCTCATTTGATGTGCACATGATGTACATGTGATATATGTTTGTGTTCATGATTGTATCATGCTAGATGATGTTAGTGTATATGCCCTAGAGGCCATTACTGTATCATACTAGTTTGTATATTACTTAATAGAAGCTTGGGATATTCACAGTTGTAATAACATTCTTGCTCAAAATAGTAGTATGCTACTTGGTTTGTTCCTTCTTCAATATGTATATATGTTTCTTTTAACATATCGCCTATGCATATTAGTAGAGCCCTTTAGGATCTATGCTTGATTACCAGCGTTGTTATGGAAGTCACACTAGTGGGGGCTGGGTAATCTACAAGCACATCCTTATACAGGTCCCTAGTCGCGGGATTATCGATATAGGGCATCGATACTCCAGAGTAGACTAGTGTATACGCTTCCCTTCCCAGCCTGGGAGATGGTCTGTCCCACAGCCATCGGTATGTCGTACTAAAGATAGTATGCAGGTGCTCATTCGGTTGTGAGTAACACTGGATGGAATCATTGGGAACTGCTGGTTGGTAATATACCTATTGTCAGATAGCAGTACCCAGATGATATGAGTACAGCTTAATCCGTTGACTTGACACTGCTGCTTCACCTCAAGTGTGTTCCCACTGTTCTTAGATTACTACCCTACTACGGCTCTACTGAGTTGTGCAAACAGGTAGTAGTTGGGTGCAGTCCCGAAGCACATGGAGGCAGTGGCGGTTAGATAGGATTCGTCTCTCCCGGTATTGGGGGTTGATATCGCGCTGTGTTCGGAACGCCATTACACATAGTCCCTGGCCAGGGCAAGCGAGAATTACTGGTAGGTACTCCAGTAGTTTCTCAGGGTGTATTGGACCGTACTCCGACACGACTTATACCGCTATTAGGGGTCTGACGTTTACCGCCCCCTAGGCCAGATATGCGATACTCTTAGACTGACGGACCGGACTGTACGGAGATTGTCACATACAGACTCAGTAGGAGTTCGGATGAGTTATGATCATCGGCTTTCTTATCGACAATACCTGGGGTCCGTTACGTACAGCTAGTACGGCTTGCGGCCTGTGGTTAAACCCACTGCCAACGTAAAGTCGAGTCTCTAGAGTCCCACACAAAGTGTTTCCCTGCTTCGGGTAAAACGTGTAGATATCGTATGGTTTTACGAAAGGGTTCGATCACGTGCGTCCACTCGTGCACGCACGATGAGTTGGACGGACAATACTAGTGGGTTTTGGTTTAAGACGGATCCTTGTATTGTACTGATGGATTGTCGTCTTCGGTATTCGTATTTTTCGGAATACGAATACAGGTATGTATATTCGGACGAGGGGTGCTTTCATAATTTGTACAAAATGTATTTGTAGATGGCATGACCTAATTGTATCAATCATTTAGTTTTAAATAATTAATACATTTTAGGTAATTAAGAAATGATGTGTATTATGCATGAATAAGGATTTGGGTTTTAAGGACACATGTTGATCAATTGACCCTTGGGTCATTTTTTTGACCATTGAACCTATTTTCTATTATTGAATTAGTTTTTCTAATTGATAATAGAGAAGAGTTCAGTTTAGAACAAGAGAGAGAAAACCCTAACCTTCTTCATCGCTTAGCTCATATCATTTCTTTTCACCATCTCCAATTCCCTTAAGCTCAAGAACACTCATGAGTTGAGTAACCTTAAGCTAAATTAGACTCCTCAATCCATCTACATCATCTACACACCCTAGATCATTTAGATTAGCAATCTACTTGATCTAGTTTCCTTTGTTTAGAAGAAAAGCTTGGTGCACAAACGTTCGGGTGGATCATCTAGGATTCGAGCAAGCCGACGAGGAGACGACATCCGTTCCACTTCAAGAAGTTCGTGCAGGTGAGGAGGACAGCAAGAAAAAGAGAAGAAGGACCAGGTTTCTTGAGGTATAAACTTCTGTACTTTTATTTATACTTCATTTTCTTTTGCTAGATACGGTTTAGATTACGATCCAGGCTTAAAGTCGGTGTTATGATGCTAAAATTATCGTTTTTACACCTTCCGCCTCCCCGTGATTCCGCGGGGTGCATAGCATCGACTTACAGATGATACATGCAAACTTGGGTGTGCGTATGACTTACACAATATTTATGATAATGGTTAGGGTTTTTATTTATTTTGCAATTCAAAGTGGTGGCTTTCTTTGTCTTAACTTGAAGCTTCATGAAGCATAAAGCATCTTTGACAAAGTCCACTTACTTTGTTTTACTAAAGATATTTATTAACCAAACTATGGTTTAGTCTCTACAAAGGTTAGTGGATGATACAAACTCACCCATGGTTGCATTATGATAATTATCTCCACTTGTTTATTCATTTTCTTCTTCTTCTTCATCCAAAAGAAGAAAACCTTGCTAGATTTTTTTTCAAGTGAAGAAACAAAGTGAAAAATCAAAATCTAATGTTAACCCATTTCCTATTTCATCATCCTCTACTACTTGCCATTTAGTTTAGGGTGTTCTCTTCACAAAGTTCTTGACCAAGTGAAGAGGGAGCTTGAGTTTGAGTCATCTCTACGTAGATCATCTTCGGCCTCGAAGTCAACAAGCTAGCTTGATCTTTTCTCCGGAGAAATCCATTCTAGAGTTCGGGACTATGATGATCGCAGCGAAGGGACGCCAACACGGAGCTTTAGAAGTGAAGGACCGGATCTACAAAGGTTGTATTTTCATTCACTTCTCTTTGTAATATTGGTTTACAAGTTTTGTTACCCTAGTTTTCTAGTATGATCTTTAGTTTGATTGCTTAGCACCCCCTTTAGTTTTTATTGTGGCATGTGTGATGCTTGCAAATCCAAGGCTAGGTGCTGAGGAATCCCAACATGGTATCAGAGCCAAACTAGAAACTTAGACGATGTTAGATTAATATGAAAATGAAACAAATCCTTATTACAATTTCTGCAGCCCTGTACATATGCTCTCTGTTGTTTTTCAAAAGTTCTAGAAAAATTTTGCAAACAAGTGCAGAGTCATGTATGTTAGTTATATGTATGCCCCAGAGGCCATTACTGTACATACGATGTATATTGTAATGGATGCTTGGACATATATAGGGAGGACATTCTAGCTCGACATGATAGTATGCTATCTGGTTGTACTTTATCTTAACATGTACTCTGATTGTCTCTATGTTACATGTTGATAAAGCCCTTAGGATATGTACTCGACTACTGGGACTATGATGAGATGATACTAGTGGGGCCACGGTAGTCGATGAGTACATCCTATAACTGTTCCTAGTCGAGGGTGTATCGAGACAAGGCATCGATACACCAGAGTAGACTAGCGTATACGCATCTTGACCTATATGATGGGCAATGGATGATCCCATATCCCTCGGTGTTGACATCAAGGATAGTGTACGGGTGCTCGGTGGAGACTGGGTACACTGGACGGACACGCCGAGAACTCCCAGATGGTATTGTACCTCACGTCAGATGGCAGTTCTCCGGTGACACTGGTACAGAGTAGTCTGTTTACCCGAGATTGTCATAGAGTCTTGTGTGATTCCCACTGTGCTTTGATTTCCATCATACCACGTCCAAGAGGGCGTGCAAAAAGGTGGCTTTTGGGTACAGTCCCGAATCACATGGAGGCAATGAGCGATAGGAGGGGATTCGTCTCTCCCGGTATTGGGAGTTGATGTTGTGCTGTGTTCGATTGGCTATAACCGGAAATCCCTGGCCAGGGTTGCTGAGATTTACTGGTATGTGTTATCAGTAGTTTCTCGAACTGTTATAGACCTCATATCGACACGACTTATCAAGCTACTGGGGTCTGACGTTTACCACCCCTAGGCGAGATATGCAACATATCAGACGATGAGACCGGACTATACGGGAGTGTTACTGATTGGATTCGCAGGAGAATGTACAGGCTTGCTTGTTGATCTTCTGATCGCTCAATACCTGGGTGGCTGTTACGTTTAGCCGACCGCTTGCAGCTTGTGGGTGTTTGATATGATCATCACCTACTGACGGCGTATTGACGATTCTTTAGAGTCCTACACAGAGGTTTCTTGACTCAGGAAAAACGGAGTAGGAGCACATATGAGATATGTGCGGGACCGAGGATAATGCGGTATGTGATACCGTATTGGATTATCGCGATATGAGATATCGACCCGGTATATGTGATATACCCGGGTCATCGTATTAGTCGGTTATTTGTGAAATAGCCGGGTTATCGGATCAAGTGTTGATTCGATAATTTAATCTATAATAATATATATGATATATTAAATTACATTAACTAATATTAGCTCACTAAAAGATTCATTTTCTCACGGGATAATACATTGATATATATGCGATATATGTTAATTGTATTATTTTCTATTGTTAAAAAATATATTGTACATATGATATATAATATTGTAACATGTTAGGGTTACAAATTTAACAATGGTTTAGGGTTTAAACTTGGTTAGGGTTTGGATTAGGGTTAGCTTTTGCATGAAGCTTCCATGAAGCTTCATGAAGCTTTGACTTTGTGTTTTACTTGATATTTTGTGAAGATATTATGTTAACCCAATCCAAACCATTAACTCTAGTTAATTCTCTATAAGGGTTAACTCCTTCATGCTTAACCCTTGGTTAGATTTGTAACCACTACAACAATTCATTATTCTTCACAAAAGGATTGATCTCTTCTTCTTCTTGGTTCTTCCTCCTTGATGAAAAGCTTCACTAGTTTTTCATAAGTGATGTTTATATGTGAGAATATGAAAACAAAAGAGAGAGAAAATCCTACTTCATCATCCTCATCTATCCTTGCCATTTAGATGAGGGTGTTCACTTCTTTTAGAGAGTGAGAGCTTGTGTTAACGAAACTTCAAGGTAGATCATCTTTGTTATCGAAGATCGGAAGCAAGCTTGCACCTTTCTCTTCGCGGAGCCTCTCGAGAGTTCGGAACACGATGATCGTAGCGAAGGGACTTCAACACGGAGCTTAGGAAGTGAAGGACCGGATCTACAAAGGTTGGAATCCCTCTCACTTAGTGTTTAAGTGTTTAACATGTTAGTTTTCGCATAAACTCTAGTTCAAAGATCCGGCTTTGGGTGGTTCGGCAGGTCTAAATTTTTAATCGGGCATGGTTGATGCCTCGTAGAACCTTGTGAGCGTGCCTAGCAACCCTACAGTAGTATCAGAGCCAAGCTAGAGCTTTAGGTGAAGTCTAGACGAAATTTAAAGTCCGATCGAACCCGGAAACCCCCGATTATACCCTTCTCTGGATATTTTTCAAAAATGTAATTTTTTATGAATTAAAAATACTCAGAAAAACAAGCAGGAAAAACTAAGAATTACTGTGAAGTACGACCCACTAATTTGCTCACATGACCGCGGAACCGCGGTCAAACTAAGGGTTTGGCGGCGGTCCCGTGGCCAAAATATTGAATTAGTCCGTGGAATTTCATATATTTATTCTTAGGTCCTTTCTTGGCAATTTTTTCTGGGAATGTTTTAATTCTACTCAAGTGTTGAGTTTTCTAGGGTTGTATTGGGGACTCGTTGATTCGATCGGATAATTTAACTTTGTTTAGTTTGTCCGGGAAATTTTTAGATCGTGTTAAAAAGTTCGAACGGATATCAATAACTCACTTTTTCCCCTGTCGGAAATTTTTTCAAAAGTTGGATTTTTCTCGAGTTTAAGAACGTTCTAAGTGATGCAAGTAACGCGGTGTACCCTCTAGAAGACAACAAACCTTAACTCGATTATGTGACCGTCTTGAACTGCCTCTAAACCTTAGGGTTTGTGGCAGTACGGCGTGCCACATGTGAGGCGTTGGCTTGACCCTTCTACGGCTGGACCATTGGTACTGTGGCATGTGATGGATGTTTTTAAACTGATTTCAAGTGTTGAGATATATTGGGAAAATCTTGGGTGTTTGATTATTCGATTGGAAAGTTTAACACTGTCTTTTTATCTGGAATGTGATACAATATTTGGAATCCACAGGTAGTTATGAGATAACTAATTTGAATATTATAAATCTAGCAGTTCAGTCTCAGATGATCACTTGCCACGGGATTTTGATGGGATCAAAAGTCCGTCGCAATCACGTAGCGTACGCGGATACTCGCCGGGTAAACTTAATAGACAGCCACGCCCCATAGCCCCGACCAAGTGACTGTAGGAGAACCCCGTCGCCAAAAGCATCCGTCTGGGTGCTCGTGGCAGCGGTGTTCCGCCTTAGTGCACTTCGTCGATGGCATCCGGGGGTGCGGCAGTCTACTAAAGTTTGCGACGAGCATTAGATCAGGATGTCGGGAATCTTGTTGAATTGCCCGACTTGATATTGAAAAGAGTTTTCGATAATGAGACTAAACTGCGGGGTTTATAATTGTTAGGCATGCGATGTCTAAGGAATTCATTTGGTTAGGCATGCGATGTCTAAAATGGTTGCGGATTCCAACTGTTGTAGTTTTATACTTTCTTTTCTGTGACCGTAAGCGTAGTATGTGGTGTATCGCCGGCTTCGTTTCTATACATCAACGACAATCGGGATACGCATACTTGCTTACGTTGATGATATGAGATATTATGTGTTGCTGTGATATGTTATATTGGATCGTTGCATTCTGAATAGCCGGGGGTTTTATGTGAGATGAGAGTTTTTCTTTTTCATTCATGTAAAATTCATTTGTATGTAATATTATTTTATTGGGGCACTTCCGGGCTAAGGACGATGTCACCATTGTATATTATTTACTTTTCCGCATTAGGTAGACCCAAGGCGGGGAGCACAAGTAACCGGGTTCTAGGATCCAGTTGGAGACCATCTCGAGGAGTCGAGACCGGGTCTCCTAACCCTAGAATTGGCAGTGTTGCTTGCCGCTCTCGTAGGGGTCTAAGGATGCGGGTTTGGCTATTCATCGCGACCGTGGAATCCGTGTTTTATAGAGGCTCGTATTAAAACACGGACGTCCTAGTATATCCAATATTTCATATATGTTTCTTCTGCTGCAATGTTCTGTGATGAGATCATATTACTGCCTGAGACGAATGTTTATATTATATATATGAGATATATGTTATATTGCAGATTTCGTTTCAAATGTGATGCTTGTGAAGCATAATAAAATGTGACTTCATTAATAAGATTAATGAAATAAAAGAAACCTAAGATGTTGTAGAAACTTGTTTAAAAACTGGTAGCTCCAGTTCTTGCTTTGCATAGCGGTGTTCCTTGTCGAACATCCAGCACCTTATTCAATAAGGAAAGAACCGAGATCCCTTCACCGGGAGTGACCTCTTTAGTGAAACTAGCAGATGCTACAAACTCGGTTTGTCTTTTGATTGCTTCTATAGTTCTTGCTTTGCATAGTGATATTTATGAAATATCCTGCACCTTATTCGATGAGGAAAGGGCCGACGATCCCTTCACCAGGAGTGACCCCTTTAGCAAAACTAGAAAAGCCTAAAAAACATTCAATTTAAAATCACTCGATTCTACAACGATATAAAGTTCATTACGCAAAAGGGTTTTCTTAAAAACCTGTCGTAGCCCTTCGTCATTTCAGATCAGTACTAGTTAGTATTCGTGCTGCGGTAGTTTGGCCTCCGTCAAGGCGCAGTGTACAGTAGCTAACTAATGCTTATCTGCTAGCATACGATGCGATTGGATTAGGGTATTCGTACGGCGTAGTTTGGCCTCCGTCAAAGGTCGTGCGGGTGGGTTTAATTCAATCAGGAAATGACGGGTTGAACTTGACTAGCGGACTATGGGTAATTTGGCCTCCGTCAAGGTCATAGGACGCTAGGGGTAAAATATTATTGGGAATTTCAAGTGTTGAAATTTTCAATGAGATTGCATACCTTCTATGAGATAGTTGGATCCTGATACCCGCTGCGAGTAAGAGTTACTCCTGAGAGAGTTTTACACATTACAATTAGCCGATCAAGTAGGTGTCCAGAAAGGTGTCAACGGGGTTACGCCCCTGGGAAAACGAGGTTTACTTTAATTAGGTCCGTACGAAAGCACGGGGAACCTTCCTCAAAGTACCGGCACTGGCCTGACTGAAAGATTGGCGAACTTGTAGCGTGTAATTAATCCCGGCAAATCTTTCCTTTTAGGGTTTGAAGGAAGATTTGATTAAAACAGTGGGAGACATCCTGATTAGATATATTATATAACCAATCTAATCTTGCAAGAGCATACGCTGAGTGTTTTCTTCTCTCTCTCAATCATATCACGCCTTAATCAAGATAATAATACGGATATATTGACCGAACCTGCTTGTTATACTGAGCTGGGGAACGTTGGTCCTGCTCCAACTTATAAATGTTATAAGACAGAGCAGGAAATTGGGGAATACCAGATTTCCCGTGCCGCCCAAACGAAGAAAGTGCATGCTGATGCATCATCTTCGGGTGTGTTCATTACAGAGAACTGTTTCTCAGTATCCTTTACGTCCTGGGTATGAGATACCGGATCAGGATCCCGCATATGTAATTTGTTACATGGGCTACAGAAAGGTAGAGAACTGAGAACGGGTGATAAGTTTCATGAGATAGAAAACGGTGCAAGTGTTGCAGCCAAGTCTGTTGGTCACTATCACCCTGTATTACCAGAATACATTGATTCTGAATGAATGTTATTAGATACCGAAACTGATATACAACATCATATCAGTCTCTTTATTAGTAAAGAAAGGATATAATTTCGTATTGTTGGATAATGTTTTGAACATTTCCTATATCAAGAGTTGATCGGTTCAGGTACGATATCTAAAAGCATACACGTTCTAAATCAAACTACAGTTCTTAGTATACAGAACACACACAAGAGAAAGAGTTCAGAAATGAACGAATCCTTTTTGAGGCATTATAGACTAGGTCATATCAATGAAACCCGACTAGCTGAAGTTACATATAAATGCATATTTAAATTAGTTTGAATTTACATCTTGTGAAACTTTCCGGTCATGTCACAAAGATACGATGGCCATATCTCTGTTTATTGCAAACAAAGAAAGAGTTAGTGAACTCTTGGGATTGATACATGATGATGTATAATGGTCCCCTGTCTATACATGCAAAGACTAGTTCTTTGTACTTCATTACATTCTCTGATGATCTCTCAAGATTCGGACATATGTTCCTGTTGAAACACAAGTCTTAACCTTTTGAGATATTCACAGAATATAAGTAAGAAGTAGAGAACCAAAAAACGGGTATAAGTATTATGTCCTTTGATGAGATCAAGGAGGAGAATACTTGAGCACGAAATTCCTGGACTATTCTAAAGGAGAATGAGATTCTCTCTCAGCATTACTCCTACGTATACACCATAGCACGATGGTATATCGGGGCGGAGAAATAGCACCCTATGTGATATGGTGTGCTCTATGATGAGTACTACTGAGTTTCTTATTTTCGTTTGGGAGTTATGCACTTGAGAAGCTGCATACCTATTGAATAGGGTCAAATCAAATCAGTTGCCTACCACTTCATATGTGATATGGAAAGGGAAGAGCCCATATCTTAAGTTTGTTAAGATTTGGGGTTGTCCGGCCTATGTCTAAAAAGCAAAATCCGGACAAGCTCGAGGCAAAGTCAGATCTGTGAAAGTTTGTTGGATATCCCAAGCATACGCAAGGGAATATCTTCTACCAAACCGATGTACAAAATATGTTTTGTTTCTCAACATACCACCTTTGTGAAAGGGAATTTCTTGTGAAGAAATTAGTGGTCATGAGGTAGAACTGGAAGGAGTTCCAGCTATACAAACTACAGCAGATGATTTGGTAGAACCAAAGGATTCAATAGTTTCCAACGAACCTCAGCCTCTCCGCCGATCTAGTAGGGTTCCTCACCCACCTGAGAGATACTTCGGTTTTCTCTATGACAATGGGAGCGAGGATTGCATCATGAGATGATGACCCAACTAGTTTCGAGCTGGCCATCAGGAGTGAGACTCTGTATGAATGGCTGGATGCTTATCGATCTGAGATGGAATCCTTATACACCAACAAAGTATGGACTTTGGTTGCTTTATCTGAAGGGTTAAATCCCCATCAGGAGCGAGTATATCTTGAGAAGATTACTTGGTGTACATGGAAAAGTTGAGACTTTCAAAGCTATGCTTAAGTCCATCCAGATCCTACTTGCCACGGCTACATACCATGACTACGATATCTGGCGGTTGGGTGTCATGACTGCTTTTCTAAATGATGATTTGGAAGAGAGCGTCTATAAGTACACAACCAGAGGGCTTCGTAGACAGTGGGAGCAGCGGAAACGTGTGGAAGTTGTTTTATGTGATAAAACAGGCATCGCGGAGTTGGAACATCTGTTTTGATATTGTAGTCAAAGAGTTTGACTTCATCAAAATGGTAGATGAACCTTGTATATACAAAAAGGTAGTAGGGAGCATGGTGGTGATCCTCGTAGAGTATGTGGATGACATACTCTTGATAGGGAAGGAGTTTCCTATGCTACGCCCGGTCAATTTCCGCTTATCACAAGGATTCTTCATATAGGATCAAAGCGATACCTCCTAAATCCTGGGTTTTGGATCTATGAGATAGATCTAATTGGATGTTAGGATACTCACTAGTTGTAGTGAGATGGTATCAATCGATCCTGGGGAGAATCACTGGAAAGGTTCCAGGGTGATAAGGACGACTGAATGTCAGTCGCATGCATTGTCTTTACCCTCAGTGGAGGGACGGTATGTCGGAAGAGTTCCAAGATAGATACCGTGACTTACTAGATGATTAAAGGCAAGATACATCGTTACCAAGGATGCTACCAAAGAGGCAGTCTGGATATATTTAAGTTCATGAGATGAACTTCGTTCCTACGATTGTTTGACAATGGAATTGTGGCTTTTGCCAAGGAACCCCCCGTCCCATCAGAAATCTAGATATAATTCTTAGGCAGTATCACCTGATCATGGAGATGGTTGATCTCCAGGGAGATCGAGGTTTGGAGAGTAGACATAGAGGACAACAACGCGGATCCACTCACAAAGGCCTTTTTCCCAGTAGAGACTTTTATGGGATGGTTGAGTATGAGATACTTCAACCACAGCTAATTGTTGAGTATGTGATACCACAAAAGATGGCCCTAGTGCAAGTGGGAGATTGTTAGTTATATGTATGCCCTAGAGGGCATTACTGTACATACGATGTATATTGTAATGGATGCTTGGACATATATAGGGAGGACTTTCTTACACGACATGATAGTATGCTATCTGGTTGTACTTTATCTTAACATGTACTCTGATTGCCTCTATGTTACATGTTGATAAAGCCCTTTGGATATGTACTCGACTACTGGGACTATGATGAGATCATACTAGTAGGGCCACAGTAGTCGATGAGTACATCATATAACTGTTCCTAGTCGAGGGTGTATCGAGACAGGGCATCGACACACCAAAGTAGACTAGCGTATACGCATCTTGACCTATATGATGGGCGATGGATGATCCCATATCCATTGGTGTTTGACATCAAGGATGGTGTACGGGTGCTCAGTGGAGACCGGGTACACTGGACGGACTAGCCGAGAACTCCCAGATGGTATTATACCTCACGTCAGATGGCAGTTCTCCGGTGACACTGGTACAGTGTAGTCTGTTGACCCGAGATCGTCATAGAGTCTTGTGTGATTCCCACTGTGCTTTGATTTCCATCATACCACGTCCAAGAGGGCGTGCAAAAAGGTGTCTTTTGGGTACAGTCCCGAATCACATGGAGGCAATGAGCGATAGGAGGGGATTCGTCTCTCCCGGTATATGGAGTTGATGTTGTGCTGTGTTCGATTGGCTATAACCGGAAATCCCTAGCCAGGATTGCTGAGATTTACTGGTAAGTGTTATCAGTAGTTTCTCGAACTGTTATAGACCTCATATCGACACGACTTATCAAGCTGCTAGGGTCTGACGTTTACCACCCCTGGGCGAAATATGCAACATATCAGACGACGAGACCGGACTGTATGTGAGTGTTACTGATTGGATTCGTAGGAGAATGTACAAGCTTGCTTGTTGATCTTCTGATCGCTCAATACCTGGGTGGCTGTTACGTTTAGCTGACCGCTTGCAGCTTGTGGATGTTTGATATGATCATCACCTACTGCCGGCGTATTGACGATTCTTTAGAGTCCTACACAGAGGTTTCTTGACTCAGGCAAAACGGAGTAGGAGCATATATGAGATATGTGCGGGACCGAGGATAATGCGGTATGTGATACCGTATTGGATTCTCGTGATATGAGATATCGACCGGGTATATGTGATATACCCGGGTCAACGTATTAGTCGGTTATTTGTGAAATAGCCGTATTATCGGATCAAGTGTTGATTCGATAATTTAATGTTTAATAATATATATGATATATTAAATTACATTAACTAATATTAGCTCACTAAAAGATTCATTTTCTCACGGGATAATACATTGATATATATGCGATATATGTTAATTGTATTATTTTCTATTGTTATAAAATATATTGTATATGTGATATATAATATTGTAACATGTTAGGGTTACAAATTTAACAATGGTTTAGGGTTTAAACTTGGTTAGGGTTTGGATTAGGGTTAGCTTTTGCATGAAGCTTCCATGAAGCTTCATGAAGCTTTGACTTTGTGTTTTGCTTGATATTTTGTGAAGATATTATGTTAACCCAATCCAAACCATTAACTCTAGTTAATTCTCTACAAGGGTTAACTCCTTCATGCTTAACCCTTGGTTAGATTTGTAACCACTACAACAATTCATTATTCATCACAAAAGGATTGAGCTCTTCTTCTTCTTGCTTCTTCCTCCTTGATGAAAAGCTTCATTAGTTTTTCATAAGTGATGTTTATATGTGAGAATATGAAAACAAAAGAGAGAGAAAATCCTACTTCATCATCCTCATCTATCCTTGCCATTTAGATGAGGGTGTTCACTTCTTTTAGAGAGTGAGAGCTTGTGTTAACGAAACTTCAAGGTAGATCATCTTTGTTATCGAAGATCGGAAGCAAGCTTGCACCATTCTCTTCCCGGAGCCTATCGAGTGTTCGGAACACGATGATCACAGTGAAGGAACTTCAACACGGATCTTAAGAAGTGAAGGACCGGATCTACAAAGGTTGTAATCCCTCTCACTTAGTTTTAAAGTGTTTAACATGTTAGTTTTCGCATAAACTCTAGTTTAAAGATCCGGCTTTGGGTTGTTCGGCACGGCTAAATTTTTAATCGGGCATGGTTGATGCCTCATAGAACCTTGTGAGCGTGCCTAGCAACCCTACAATGTATATGATACCCTTAGTGCACAGAACAAAAACGAGACCTATTGCTCGGATTTAACCCGAGAACTTTCCCTTGAAAACCGGGGAAGCCGGCCCCCTTTGCTCCTCTATGCATCGTTTTTGTTTTGTGCTCTGGTGTGTCTATTTTGGGGTTTCAGGTATTATTTGCTTGGTCCAAATTTTCATATGATGTAAATTTTGCTATAGGACCAAAATGGAGTGTTTCATTGTCATATAATTTAACATTGTGATGGTAACCTAACCTATGTTTGACACTTCGAACGAAATTCAAACAGCACCCCATGACCCCCCCGCCCCTGAAATTTCCAAGTGTTGGAATTTTTCTAAGTTAATTATATTCAATGTTCGTGCAAGTAACTCTATGGACCCTCTAGAAGAACATAAACCTTAACTCGATTCTATGCCCTTGGAACCGCGGCTTGAACCCTAGGGTTTTCCCTGGTTCCGTGGTGTCATAGGTGAGGCGTTGGTTTGACCCTTCTACGGCTGGATCATAGGTACTATGGCGCATTTTGGGTACTTTAACTTCGCTCAAGTGTTGAGTTCATTGGGTGTTGTGGGGATTTGTTGATTCGATCGAAACGTTTAACATCGTCTAGTATATATTGTGATAAAATACTTGGAATCTACAATATTTGAATTTTATAAGTCTGGCAATTTAGTCTCATTTGATCGGTTACCACGGGATTTTGATGCGATCAAAAGTCCGTCGCAATCACCTTGTGTATTCGGATACTCGCTGGGTAACAATATTAGATAGCCACACCTCATAACCGCGACCAAGTGACTATAGGAGAATTCCGTTGCCAAAAAGCATCTGTCCGGGTGCTCGCGGCCGTGGTGTTCCGCCTAAGTGCACTTCGTCTTCGGCATCGGGGGTGCGGCCGTCTACTAACGTTTCCGACGAGCATTCGATCGGAATGTCGGGAATCTTGTTGAATTGCCCGACTGATTATTGGAAAGTGTTTTCAATATCGAGACTAAATTACGGGGTTTATAATTGTTAGGCATGCGATGTCTAAGGAATTCATATTGTTAGGCATGTGATGTCTAAGGTGGTAGCGGATTCCAACTATTGTAGTTTTTCATTTTCTTTTCTACGATCGTAAGTGTAATATGTGGGGTATCGCCGGTTTCGTTGATATACGTCAACGATAATTGGGATACGCAAATTTACTTACGTTGATGACATATGATGTTATGTGTTGCTGTGATATGTTATATTGGATCGTCGTGTTTGAATAGCCGGTTTTTTTTATGTGAGATGAGAGTGTTTCATTTTCATTCATGTAAAAACTTGTATGTAATATTCTTTTATTGGGGCACTTCCGAGTTGAGGAAGATGTCATTGTTGATGTATATTATTTACTTTTCCGCATTAGGATAGAGCCAAGGATGGGAGCATAAGTAACCAGGTTCTAGAGTCCAGTGGGAGACCACCTCGAAAAGTTGAGTTCGGTTCTCCTAACTTTAGAATTGGTAGGGTTTCTTGGCGCTCTCGTAGGGGTCTAGGGGTGTGGGTTTGGCTATTCATCACGACCGTGGAATCCGTGTTTTATATAGGCTCAAAATAAAACACGGACATCCTAGTATATCTAATATTTCATATGTTGTTTTCTGCTGCGTTATCTGTGATGTGATCATGTGATATGTTCAGATAGATATTGTATATAGTATATATGATATATTATATAGACGTTGCTTATGTTTTACACCCGCGCTAGCCCTGCCCCGCTCTGTCGTTAGTTACCTAACCTAACAGTGCATGACGGGACATCGAGGCGAATGCCGATGGCATAAGCGTACGTTGTATTTATCTGTGATGTTTAGGTGACCTATCTGATGGGACATTCATTAATGAGATTAATGAAAGAAAATAAACCTAAAAGATGTTGTGGAATCGAATTTCAAAAATTAGGCAGCTCTAGTTATTGCTTTGCATAGCGGTAATCCTTGTAGAATATCCAGCACCTCATTCGACAAGGAAAGAGCCGAGATCCCTTCACCAGGAGTGACCTCTTTTGCAATTACTAGCAGATCCTACAACCATCGGTTTTGTCTTTTGACTGTTTTTCTAGTTCTTGCTTTGCACTGTGGTATTGTGAATATCCTGCACCTCATTCGTCGAGGAAAGAGCCGAGATCCCTTCACCGGGAGTGACCTCTTTAGCGAAATTAGCAAAAGCCTCAAAAAACTCCATTTAAAATCATTTGATTCTGCAACGAGATCAAGTTCAAAGTGTTAAAGGTTTTCTTAAAAACCATCCGTAACCCTCCGTCATTTTAGGAAGTAGAGTACTTAGTATTCGTGTTGTGTTTGTTGACCTTAGTTAAGGCACAGTATACGGTAGCTAAGTGATGTCGTCCTATACAGCATATGATGCGATTAGTTAGGACAGTCACGCGACTTTGTTGACCTTAGTTAAGGGTCATGTGGGTGGGTCTAATTAATCAAGAAATGACGGGTAGAACTTGACTAGTACTTATGATTTGTTGACCCTAGTTAAGGTCATGAGTACTAGGGGTAAAAACTATTATCGGGAGTTTCAAGTGTTGAGATTTGCAATGAGATTGCATACCTTCTATGAGATAGTTGGATCCTGATACCCACTGCGAGTAATTGTTACTCTTAGGAGAGTTTTGCACTTTACAATTAGCCGATCAAGTAGGTGTCTAGAAACGTGTCAATGGGGTTATGCCCCTGGTAAAACGAGGTTTATTTTAATTAGGTCCGTGGGAAAGCACGGCGAACCTCCCTCAAAGTACCGGCACCAGCCTGACTAAAAGATTGGCGAAATTGTAGAGTGTAATTAATCCCGGCTAGTCTTTCCTTTTAAGGTTTGAAGGAAGATTTGATAAAAACAGTGGGAGCCATCCTGATCAGATAAAATATATAACCAATCTAATCTTGCAAGAGCGCACGCAGAGTGTTTTCTTCTCTCTCTCTCTAGGTAGCGACCATGTCACGCCTTAATCAAGAAAATAATATGGATGTATTGACCAAACCCGCTTGTTATACTGAGCTGGGGAACGTTGGTCCCGCTCCAACTTATAATTGTTATAAGACCGAGCAGGAAATAGGGGAATACCAGGATTCCCATGCCATCCAAACGAAAAAAAATGCATGATGATGCATCTCCTTCGGGTGTGTTCATTACATAGAACTGTTTCTCAGTATCATCTACGTCCTGGGTATTTGATACCAGATCAGGATCCCGAATATGTAATCTGTTACATGGCCTACAGATAGGCAAAGAACTGAGAACGGGTGATAAGTTTCAAGAGTTGAAAATGGTGCAATTATTGCAGCCAAGGTGTTGGCAGTTATCACCCTGTATCACCAAATACATTGATTCTGAACGAATGCTATTAGATACCGAACCTGATATACAACATCATATCAATATCTTTTTTAGTAAAGAAGGATATAATTTTGTATTGTTGGATAATGTTTTGAACATTTCCTATGTCAAGAGTTGATCGGTTCAGGAACGTTATCTAAAAGCATATACATTCTAAATCAAGCCACAGTTCCTAACGTACAGAACACACAGAAGAAGAAGGGTTCAGAAATGAACGAATCCTTCTTGAGGCATTGTAGACTAGGTCATATCAATGCGACCCGACTAGCTAAGTTACATTTAGATGCATATTTAAATCAATTTGAATTTACATCTTATGAAACTTGCCAGTCATGTTGTAGGGTTGCTAGGCACGCGCTCAAGGGTCTACGAGGCATCAACCATGCCCGATTAAAATTTTAGCCATGCCGAACAACCCGAAGCCGGATCTTTAAACTAGGGTTTAGGCGAAAACAAGCATGTTAAACTCTTTAACACTAAGTGAGAGGGATTACAACCTTTGTAGATCCGGTCCTTCACATCTTAAGCTCCGTGTTGAGGTCCCTTCGCTGCGATCATCGTGTTCTGGACTCTCGAGAGATTCCACGAAGAGAAAGATACAGTCTTGCTTCCGATCTTCGATACAAAGATGATCTACCTTGAAGTTTCGTTAACACAAGCTAACACTCATAATATGAAGTGAACACCCTCATCTAAATGGCAAGGATAGATGGGGATGATGAAGTAGGATTTTTGCTCTCAATTATAATCTTTTTCTCGCTCACTTTCATCACAAAAGAAAGCTTTTTCAAAAAGGAACTCAAGGAAGAAGAAGATGAATGAAGATGATAAGTTAATCCTTTTGTGATGAACAATGAATTATTGTAGTGGTTACAAATCTAACCAAGGGTTAAGCATGAAAGAGTTAACCCTTGTAGAGAGTTAACTAGAGTTAATGGTTTGGATTGGGTTAACATAATATCTCACAAAAATATCAAGCAACCACAAAGTCAAAACTTCATGGAAGCTTCATGCAAAACCTAACCCTGATCCAAACCCTAACCAAGTTTAAACCCTAAACCATTGTTAAATTTGTAACCCTAACATGTTACAATATTATATATCACATATACAATATATTTTGTAACAATAGAAAATAATACAATTAACATATATCGCATATATATCAATGTATTATCCCGTGAGAAAATGAATCTTTTAGTGAGCTAATATTAGTTAATGTAATTAAATATATTATATATATTATTATACATTAAATTATCGAATCAACACTTGATCCGATATTCCGGCTATTTCACAAATAACCGACTAATACGATGACCCGGCTATATCACATATACCCGACCGATATCTCATATCGCGAGAATCCAATACGGTATCACATACCGCATTATCCTCGGTCCCGCACATATCACATATGTGCTCCCACTCCGTTTTGCCTGAGTCAATAAACCTCTGTGTAGGACTCTAAAGAATCGTCAATACGACGGCAGTAGGTGATGATCATATCAAACACCCACAAACTGCCAGCGGTCAGCTAAACGCAACAGCCACCCAGGTATTGAGCGCTGAGAAGATCAACAAGCAAGCCTGTACATTCTCCTGTGAATCCAATCAGTAACACTCCCGTACAGTCCGATCTCGTCGTCTGATATGTCGTATATCTCGCCTAGGGGTGGTAAACGTCAGACCCCAGTAGCTCGATAAGTCGTGTCGATATGAGGTCTATAACAGTTCGAGAAACTACTGATAACACTTACCAGTAGATCTCAGCAACCCTGGCCAGGGATTTCCGGTTATATCCAATCGAACACAGCACAACATCAACTCCCTATACCGGGAGAGACGAATCCCCTACTATCGCTCATTGCCTCCATGTGATTCGGGACTATACCTAAAAGCCACCTTTTTGCACGCCGTCTTGGACGTGGTATGATGGAAATCAAAGCACAGTGGGAATCACACAAGACTCTATGACGATCTCGGGTCAACAAACTACTCTGTACCAGTGTCACCGGAGAACTACCATCTGACGTGATGTATAATACCATCTGTGAGTTCTCGGTGAGTCCTTCCAGTGTACCCAGTCTCCACTGAGCACCCGTACACCATCCTTGATGTCAAACACCGATGGATATGCGATCATCCATCGCCCATCATATGGGTCAAGATGCGTATACGCTAGTCTACTCTGGTGTATCGATGCCCTGTCTCGATACACCCTCGACTAGGAACAGTTATAGGATGTACTCGTCGACTACCGTGGCCCCACTAGTATGATCTCATCATAGTCTCAGTAGTCGAGTACATATCCTAAGGGCTTTATCAACATGTAATATAGAGACAATCATAGTACATGTTAAGATAAAGTACAACCAGATGGCGTACTATCATGTCGAGCAAGAAAGTCCTCTCTATATATGTCCAAGCATCCATTACAATATACATCGTATGTACAGTAATGGCCTCTAGGGCATATATATAACTAACACATGTCACAAAGATAAGATGACCATAGCTATGTTTACTTGAAACAGAGAAAGGGTTAGTGAACCCTTGGGACTGATACATAGTGATGTATTAAGGTCCCCAGTCTATATATGCCAGGACTGGTTCTTTGTACTTCTTTACATTCACTGATGATCTCTCAAGATTCAGACACATGTTCCTGTTGAAACACAGGTTTGAAGCTTTTGAAAAATCCAAAGAATATAAGATAGAAGTAGAGAACACATACACGGATAAGTATTATGTCCTATTATGTGATCCGGGAGGAGAATACCGGGGCATGGAGATCCTGGACTATTCTAAAGAAGAATGAGATTCTCTCTCAGCATTACTCCTCCGTATACACCATAGCTCAATGGTGTATCGGGGCAGAGCAATCGCACCGTATTAGATATGTGCGCTCTATGATGAGTACTACTGAGTTAGCAGTTTCCTTTTGGGGGTTATGCACTTGAGAAGCTGCATACCTATTGAATTGGGTTCCAATCAAATCAGTGCCTACCACTCCATATGTGATATGGTATGGGAAGAGCCCATCTCTTAAGCAAGTTAAGATTTGGGGTTGTCCGGCCTATGTCTAAAAGGAAAATTCGGACTAGGTGCTGAGGAATCCCAACAATAAATAAAAGAAAATCCTTAGTGAGCACAATATTAGTTAATATATGTATATATCAAATATATATAAAAATATATTAAATCAACTCTTGATTCTATAATCTGGTTATATCATATATAACCGACTAATATCATATATATATATGTATATCAAATTATTAAATCAACACCTGATTCAATAATCCGGTCATATCACATATAACCGACTAAAATTCGATATTCGATATTAAATCAACACTTGATTCAATAATCCGGTCATATCATATATAACCGGCCAATATCAAATACATATACATAAATCAAATCATTGATCAACACTTGATTAAATAATCCGGTTATATCACATATAACCTAACCGATATCAAATATCGCTAGATTAGAATACAGTATCACATACTCGTATTTAGTCAAGCTCCCGCACATATCTCCATATACTTTGTTTCGCTTGAGGTAGGAAACCTCTATGTGGGACTCTAAAGACTCGTTAATACGCCAGCAGTAGGTAGTGATCACATCAAATACGCACAAGCCGTCAGCGGTGCTAGCAAGACGTAACGGCTACCCAGGTATTGAGCGAATAGAATATTAACAAGCAAATTTGTCCAAACTCTCGTAAATCCTATAAGCAACACTTACCGTACAGTCCGGTCTCTTCGTCTGATATGTCTCATATCGAGTCTGGGGGTGGAATCTGTAACGACCCGGGAAAGGCACGTGACTGGCACTTGAATCATGTAAAGTATATATGACCCTACCTAATTCAGGTAAGCCAAAAGCCCAGAAATCTAAACCTTTTTTGGGAAAATAGTGGATGTGATGTTTTGAAATAAAGGTTTAATGAAGTCAGGTTCCTTCTTTAAAACATAAGTAATGTCATATGAAATATGTTTTGTATCTATCTTGAAAACATTTTTCGTCGTTTGAAATTTGGACAGCACCTCCATTGTAAGTTTTAACCCGAAAACAATACAAGCAATAATAATAATAGACATCCCCAAGCGGGAGCTAGCTTTTCACCAATTGGCGGAAACAACCACGCAAAGATATAAATACACGACGTCCTAAGGCGAAGATCAAACACAAAAAGAAAGTAAAGAAGCCAAAACCACTTCAAGAAACCAGAAACAAAAATAAATACATGAGCGTGACTCTAGGTTCGAAAGAATATACAACTGTTGTTTTCTAAGTCTACTAAATATACAAGTCAGGTTAATGAAGCTTTTTAACTAGATACAACTGAAAGTATATACTAGTACAATAGTGGTCATGATGCAAGTGAAACACCACCTGCCAAAGCAATCACCGGGAAGAAAGCGTTGTGCCAGCAAGCCACAACGGAATCTGCGCGGTCAACATGCAAGAAAACTGTGGCACAACATGGGTGAGTTGTCAACTCGTGAGTAGAAGACATCACCGAGTAGAAATCGAATGTATGACGATCTCCTAGGTCATACAATAATATGATAATAATACCATAACATCTAGTGGTAGCAAAGGTAATAATATAAGCATAAGTGTAAAATCAAAGTACTCGTGTCCGTTTCACAAAGTGATAACATGCCATGTGTATCATGTATAAATGCATCATCCAATGTGTGTCCAGCAATGACACACAAAATCATGATAAAACCCGAGTGCTCAGCATCGACACTCGAAAACATCATAAAAACCGTGTCCAGCAGCGACACATAATTCTCATATCTCGGGATCCGTCTGTTCGGATCGGCCCCATATCCATCTGATCTCACGACTCCGGTCGGTATCCACCGAGCTAAATATCACCGATCGGTAGTTCTCCCTTACCGGGCTCAACGTCTCTCTATACGATCTTTTTGCCCAGGGGTAGCGCACCGGGTCCACTATCTACCCGCAGATGGTGCTTCCACTCTCCTCGAATCAGGTATATATATATATACATGTCTCAAGAACCGAGAAAACTCATGGTGGACGCCACACATCATATCACGAGAAACTGCATTTTTCTATTTTTTTAAATGATCACATGTTTTCAAAATTCGCATGCGGTTTTCCAAATCCAGAAACCTCATGAAAACTAAAATCTCATAATCATGAGTCAGTAAGAAAACAATGAATACCGGCACATAGCTAATCAATAGTCCATAACCAGAATGTATGTATATAAATGCATGTGGTATCTAAGTAAGAAATGCAATGTCTAAACTAGCATGTGAGATCATGAATGCTTAACAATACTACTAAGCTACAAATTTATCAGACTGTACGAGTGAAGTAACGGTTTTTAATGTGTACATAACATAGCAATTACCGATGCTAATGTGTGTGAGTCGGTGAGCAAGTGTACGTGCAACATGATCATCATCGGTAATGGCGTATGTGTCCTAGCAGACGAGATCATAATAGCTAATATAAAGAACATGTAAATGAATAAGATGTAATGAGAAAAATATGGTCATGACAGGAAAATGAACAGCAAACGCAACAATATAGGATATATATTTATATACAAGCTATACAGTTATCATATTTAAAATAGCATGAATTGTTGTTTTTAGAAAAGTAGGGGCTAGGGTTTTTTTGAGAAAAGAGATACCTTTTGAAAATCCGTAGCATCCCTCGGGTTGTCCTTGGAAATACCTAAGATTCGTTAGTTTATGAAAATAGGTATGACTCTAATATTATATTCTAACATCTACTTAAGTAATTAAAAATACTAAAAGGCTAAACTAATCCTGAGCCGAAAGTGATTAGAAATCTATAGCACTTCCGAGTCGATATATCTAGCAGTCGGCGATCTAGACTCATATCATCACGTACAGTATAGTCCATCGCATGGCATTCTCGAGTCTGATTGGATTTCTTAGAACCACAACTAGGTTTTCGTAGCATCACACATTCCATATTAAAAATTTAGAGGGTGCTAAAGAAACTAGCCTAAGGATCAAACTAAAAAAGCTAAGGTAACACTAAACTATAACACAATCCACAAGTAGTTGAGTGCTAGGTTTAGAGAATAAAACCTTTGTAGCTCCCTTCGCTAGACTCCTTGGCTACTTGAGAGTTGAAAGAAGCTTGCTTGAGATCCTCCAAGTCCACGACGATCTACCCGGAGTCCTCATGTCCAAGCTCCACTTGATCAAGATGATGAAGTCGAAACTAACACTCGAAACTAGTGGGCAAGAGTAGTATAGAATGATGATGTGCTTTGTTTTCTCACTTCAGAACCCTAACTTGATCACTCTTTCACTCACTATCAAAACCTAGAGAGCAAGAGAGAAAGGAAGAAGAAGATGGCAATATGAGAGCTCAAGATAATGATAAGTCTTAGGATAAAAATGAGAAAAGAAAAAATATATATTTTCTTCTTCTCATTCTTAACCCTACTTAATAAATATCTAGATATTTCTTTTGGACCAAAAATGGCCATGAAAAATAACTCATGGTTAACTCAATGGTTTAGTGCAAGAATAAAATAATCAACCATGAATTATTATCATTTCCACTAACTCCAAAAATAAATATCAACATATTTATAATGGTGTGAGTCTTATATTGCCACCATCAAATGTATCAACAACCATGATACAAATGAGTATGCATGTATGTGTGCATGCACATCCATATGTGCATTAATGTAAACATGTGCATACATGCATGCATACACTAAAAGACAAAAGGATTTAAAGTAAAAATGCTAATGGTCAATGTTAAATCAACACTTGATTTAGCAAACCGGTCATATCTCATACGACCCAACCAATAGAAAACCTCCCGATTAATATACGGTATCATATACAAGCAGTTAATCGGGTCCCCGCGCATATTACATATGCACACCACATCGTTTCTCCTGGGCTAGGTAACTCTATTGTGGGACTCTAAGACTCTTCAATACGCCGGCAGTGGGTGATGATCATATCACGCACCCCCAAGCCGCGAGAGGTCAGCTAAACGTAATGGCTACCCGGGTATTGAGCGATAAGAAGAAAACAAGTGAACCTGTCACAACTCCCGTCGAGCTAACCGGTAACACTACCGTACGGTCCGGTCTCTTCGTCAGATATGCTGCATATCGAGTCTAGGGATGGTAACGTCGACCCCAATAACTCAATAAGTCATGCCGATGAATGGTCTATAACAGATTGAGAAACTACTGATAACACTTATCAGTAAATCTCAACAGCCCTGGCCAGGGACTTACTGAAATAGCCAATCGAGCACAGCACAGTATCAACTCCCAATACTGGGAGAGACGAAACCCCTCCTATCGCTCATCGTCTTCATGTATCTCGGGACTGTACCCAAAAGCCATCTGTTTGCACGACTCAGCTTCCATCGTAGAGTCTGCAACGGTATCCTGTTTGTAACTCTTCCAACTTACCGCCCCTCCATTGAGGGTAATACAAACCCAGAGATAGATTTGCTGTCGTCCTTATCACTCTGGAAGGTCGAATCGGTAAAGGCCTCCATTTGGAGATCTCCATTACCATACTTCAAGAACAATTCTTTAGTCCTTCGCAAGTACTTAAGAATGTTCTTCACAGTTATCCGGTGATTCTCCTTTGGGTTGGATTGATACCTGCTTACTACACTAAGTGCAAAAGCTACATCTGGGCGTGTACATAATATCGCATATATTATAGATCCTACTGCCGAAGCATAGGGTATATTTCTCATGCGAGCTCTCTCTTCACCGATTTTTGGGCAAAAGTCCTTGGAGAGAGTGACGCCATGGCAAGCGGGTAAGGCACCCCGCTTGGAGTCTTCCATACTAAACCTTTTTAGGATGGTGTTGATGTACCTGGTTTGGGACAATCCCAAAAACCTCTTGGATCTATCCCTATAGATCCGAATGCCCAGAATGTATGTGGCATCACCCAGGTCCTTCATGGAGAACCTTAGTGATAAGAAAGATTTGACTGAATGTAGCATAGGAATATCATTTCCTATCAGAAGAATGTCATCCACGTACAATACGAGGAATGTGATAGCTCTCCCTACAGTATTCTTATAAACACAAGGTTCATCTGGATTTTTGATAAAATCAAACTCTTTGATAACATCATCAAAACAGATGTTCCATCTCCGTGATGCCTGCTTTAATCCATAAATGGATTTAAGCAATCTACATGCTTTCCCGCTGCTCCCAATATCAATGAAGCCCTCTGGCTGATCTATATAAACGCATTCTTCTAAATCTCCATTTAAAAATGCAGTTTTAACGTCCATCTGCTAGATTTCATAGTCGTAGTGAGCAGCAATAGCAAGTAGGATCCGAATGGATTTAAGCATGGCTACGGGAGAAAAAGTTTCGTCATAGTCCATACCAGGCCTTTAACGAAAACCCTTCGCCACAAGTCTTGCCTTATAGGTCTCTACCTGCCCATCTACACCAATCTTTCTTTTAAAGATCCATTTGCACCCCACGGGTTTTACCCCAGGGGGTACAACGTCCAAAGTCCATACTTTGTTGGTGTACATAGACTCCATTTCAGATCTCATGGCATCCAGCCATTTCACAGAGTCTCCACTCCTGATAGCTTGCTGAAAGCTGGTAGAATCATCATCCTCCATGATGCAATCTTCTCTATCACCATCAATGAGGAAACCGTAGTACCTCTCCGGTGGGCGAGAAGTCCTACCAGATCTATGGAGTGGCTGAGGTTCATTAGTTTCTGCTGCAACAGCCGGTTCAACCAAGTCGTCATTTGTAGTTTGTGTTTCTAGAACCTCTTCTAGATCTACCATACTGCCATCTGTATAATTTATAAAAAATTCTTTTTCTAAAAATGTGGCATGCTGAGAAACAAACACCTTTTGTTCCTCCTTATGGTAGAATAGATATCCATAAGAATTCTATGGATATCCCAAAAAATTACACATGACTGACCGTGTCTCGAGCTTGTCCGGATTCTGCTTTTTAACATAGGCCGGACAACCCCAAATTTTAATTTGTTTAAAAGATGGTCTCTTCCCATGCCATATCTCATATGGCGTGGTAGACACGGTTTTGGTTGGGACCCTGCTTAGTAGAAACGCCGCAGTCTCCAATGCATGCCCCCAAAATGAGACGGGTAACTCAGTATCACTCATCATGGAACGAACCATATCTAATAGGATCTGATTCCGACGTTCTGACACACCGTTGTGCTGTGGTGTGTAAGGAGGAGTGAGCTGAGAAAGAATCACATTCTCTTTTAAAAAGTCTGCAAACTCTGTACTGAGATACTCCCCACCTCGATCTGATCGAAGCATTTTGATACCCAATCCGGTTTGTTTTTCTACTTCAAGTTTATATTCAGTAAATTTCTCGAAAGCTTCGGACTTGTGCTTTAATAAAAATACATGACCAAATCTTGAGAAATCATCAGTGAATGTAATGAAGTAAGAAAAACAGCCTCTAGCCTGTGTAGACATTGGCCCGCATACATCACTATGTATGAGGGCTAAGAGCTGAGTAGCTCTTTCTCCTTGTCCTTTAAACGGAGATTTGGTCATTTTACCCTTGATACAAGACTGGCAAGTCACATAAGATTTATATTCAAAAGGGTTTAAATATCCATCTTTGTGTAACTTGTTTAGTCTTGTTTCATTAATATGACCAAATCTACAGTGCCAATGAAAAGCTTCATTTATTTCTGAAAGTTTTCTTTTATTGGTGTGCTGTATGCTGAAAACTGTGTGTTGATTTAGGACGTATATCCCGTTATTAAGTGTACCATACCCAACCAACATTTGATTCAGGTGAATGTTCATAACATTGTTCTGCAATACAAAATTATATCCTTCATTGTCTAACAAAGAAACGGATATTATATTACAAAGCATACTAGGTACATAATAACATGGGTTCAAAACCAATATACATCCAGACGGCAACCCCAAGTGATACTCTCCTACTACAACTGTATGTACATTGGAACCATTTCCAACTCGGAGAGTATGGTCACCTGTCTTCAAAACCTTGCTATTTCTTAGCCACTGCATAGAATTGCAAATGTGAGAACATGAACCGGTATCTAATACCCAGGAAGCAGAGTTTATTGAAAATTAGTTTTCTGTCACAAACACACCTGAAGCGGAAGCATACCCATGCTTCATCTTCTTGAGCTCCAAGTACTCAGTGCAATTGCGCTTCCAGTGTCCCGCTTTGTGGTAGTGATAACATTCCCCTTTCCCTGATTCCCTAACTTTGGACTAGTCTTTCCCCTTAACCTTTTTAACTCCAACTCTAGGTTTGGTGGGTTTCTTCTTCATCTTTCCCTTGGCCTTAGCCTTCGGGTGAGAGGAGGAAGATGGCCCAACAGTCAAAGCGGGAGTCTTCACTGACTTCAGCGTGCTCTCTGCACTCCTTACAATATTAAGGAGTTCAGGTAGTTCCTTCTCCATGTTGTGCATGTTGAAGTTAACTACAAATTGAGCAAACGTGGAGGGGATAGACTGAAAAATAATATCAGTATATTGCTCATTGTCCATTGTCTACCCAAGGTCCTCAAGCTTTTCTATGAGAGCTATCATCTTCAGAATATGGTCTCCCACTGGTGTGCAAGGGGCCATCCGCGTCTGAAACAGCTTTCGTGACTTTTCGTATCGTAAGACACGAGATTGCTCCCCATAAAACTCCTTTGTATGAAGAAATATGGCTTGGACGTCCATATTCTCGTGCTGCTTCTGATGTGTGTTATCCATCGATGCAAGTGCGAGGCATTTGGCCGTGGCACAGTCAGCGTCCCATGTCTTGCGGACTTCCATATCCGCAACTGAAGATTTTGGACCTGGGACAGGCGGGGCTGGAGCCGTGAGGACATATGATACCTTATCATAAGTCAAGATAATGTTAAGGTTCCTCAGCCAGTCTTTATAATTGGTCATATTCAGTTTATTTTTATCTAGTAGAAGCTTGAGTCCTGTCATTGGTATCTACCATTAAGAGAGAGAAAAGAGTACACTCAGCGAAAGCTCTTGCAAAGATCAGATTGGTTATTATCTTATCTAATTGATGTATCCCATTGCTTTTATCAAATTTCCCCTCAAACCTTAAAAGGAAAGCTAGCCTGGATTAATTACAGTCTACAACTTCGCTAACCGTTCAGCCACGTCGGTATCGCTACATGAGAGAGGTTCCCCGTGCTTTCGCACGGACCTAATTAATATAAACCTCGTCTTCCCAGATGCGTAGCCTCATTAAAACCTTTCTAGACACCTAATGGGTTAGCTAATTGTAAACTGCAAAACTCTCCTGGGAGCAACTATTGCCATAAGTGGGATCAGGATCCAACCATCATATGGAAGGTATGCAATCTCATTGCAAATTTCAACTCTTGAAATTCCCGATATGGTTTTTACCCCTAGCACTCATGACCTTGGCTATGGTCAACAAATCACAAGCACTAGTCAAGTTCAACCCGTCATTTCTTGATTAATTAGACCCGTTCACCTGACCCTCGGCTAAGGTCAACAAAGTCACATGCCCGTCCCAATTAATCTGCAACATATGCATTGTAGGAAGACATCACTTAGCTACCGTACACTACGCCTTGGCTAAGGTCAACAAACGTAGCACGAATACTAAGTACTCTACTTCCTAAAATGACGGAGGGTTGCGGATGGTTTTTAAGAAAACCTTTAACGCTTTGAACTTGATATCGTCGTAGAATCAAATTGTTTTCAAAAGGAGTGGCTTAAGCTCCGCAGTTTTGAAATGTAGTTTTTTGAAAAAAGCCGGATGGTTTTTAAATCCTATTCTACAACATCTTTTTAGGTTTATTTTTCTTCACATTAATCATATTAATGTTGTCCCATCATTTAAGTCCTTAAGCCAATCACAGAAAAGAAACAAAAATACAACATACGCTTATGCCATCCGCATTCCTCACAATGTTCCGTTATGCACCGTTAGGTTACTTAACTAACGACATACCAGGACGGGACTAGCGCGGGTGTAAAACATAAGCAACGTCTATTGTATATCTCATATATAATATAGCATTCGTCTCAGATATATTAAGCGATCACATCACAGAATATAGGGAGCAGAAACACAGATATGATAATATATGATATACTAGGACGTCCGTATTTAGTATTTAGCCAACAATAGAAAATACGGATTCCACGGTCATGATGAATAGCCAATCCTACACCCTAAACCCCTACGAGAGCAGCAAGCGACCCTACCAATTCTAGAGTTAGGAGACCTGGTCCCGACCCCTCGAGATGGTCTCCCACTTGACTCTAGAACCCGATCACTTGTGCTCTCCACCTTGGCTCTATCCTAATGCGAAAAAGTAAATAATATACATCAATGGTGACATCAACCTCAACCCGGATGTTCCCCAAATAAAATAATATTACATACAAATGAATTTTACATGAATGAAAAGTAAAACTCTCATCTCACATAAAACCCCCCGGCTATTCACTCACGACAATCCTATACATCATAGCACAGCAACACATAACATCACAAGTCATCAACATAAGCAGGTATGCGTACCCCAATTGCCGTTGACATATATCAACGAAACCGACGAAACACATACTACGCTTACGGTCGCAGAAACAAGTATCACATACTACTAGGCGATGTTAAACCTTCGATCGAATTAACGAACCCCCGCATTCCCCATCAAGCTCAACACTTAAGCACCGTCAAACAATACCCAAAATCTATGCCACTGTATTTAATAGACCAGCCGTAGAAGGGCAAACCCAAGGCTCATTTGTGGCGCCACTAACTACGGTAAACCATAAGGTTTAGTCGCAGTTCTGTGGTCACATCTCGAGTTAGGGTTTAAATCTTCTAGAGGGTCCATAAGAATACCTGCATTATATATTGAGTACGTTCAACCTGGAAAATACCAGTTTTCGATAATCGTTCGACCTGTTTAACGTCGTCTAGGTTACCAATACAATGCTAAAAAAATACGAATACGAAATAATCCGCAAAGAGTCCATTACCAAACTTACATCACATGAAATTCTTGACAACCAAACAATACCAGAAATCCCAGATCTTGATGTACAGAGCACTGGTGCAATACGAGGAGGAGGGGAGCATGTACGGCCGACGTCGCCGGAAAATGGAGTGCCATCACCCGATTTTTCCGAGCCCCCCCCCACACGTATTTCACCTGTGTTCTTTTAATCTCTTAAATTTCAGTCTGCGGTTATTAAAATAATTTTTAAACGGGTTTTAAAAAAATTTCCAGAGAGCATTTACATGGGTTTCTAAAACCGTATTTTTTGCGGAGTTTTTCGTTTTCGGATTATCGTAACATCGTCTAGGCTTCTAGTTTGGCTCTGATACCATGATAGGATTTCCATAGCACCACAACTAGGGTTTAGTAGTATCACACATGCCATATTAAAAATTTAGAGGGTGCTAAATAAACTAGCCAAAGGATCAAACTAGAAAAGCTAGGGTAACACTAAACAATAACACAATCCACAAGTTGTTGAGTGCTAGGTTTAGAGAATACAACCTTTGTAGCTCCCTTCGATAGACTCCTTGGCTACTTGAGAGTTGAAAGAAGCTTGCTTGAGATCCTCCAAGTCCACGACGATCCACCCGGAGTCCTCTTTGTCCAAGCTCAAAGCTCCACTTGATCAAGATGATGAAGTTGAAGCTAACACTCTAAACTAGTGGGCAAGAGTAGTATAGAATGATGATGTGGTTTATTTTCTCACTTCAAAACCCTAACTTCATCACTCTTTCACTCACTATCAAAACCAAGAGAGCAAGAGAGAGAGGAAGAAGCAGATGGAAATATGAGAGCTCAAGATAATGATAAGTCTTTGGATAAAAATGAGAAAAGAAAATATATATTTTTTCTTCTTCTCATTCTTAATCCTAGTTAATAAATATCTAGATATTTCTTTTGGAACAAAAATGGCCATGAAAAATAACTCATGGTTAACTCAATGGTGTAGTGCAAGAATAAAGTAATCAACCATGAATTATTATCATTTCCACTAACTCCAAAAATAAATATCAACATATTTATAAAGGTGTGAGTCTTATATTGCCACCATCAAATGTATCAACAACCATGATACAAATGAGTATGCATGTATGTGTGCATGCACATCCATATGTGCATCAATGTAACTATGTGCATACATGCATGCATACACCAAAAGACAAAATGGTTTAAAGTGATAATGCTAATGGTCAATGTTAAATCAACACTTGATTTAGCAAACCGGTCATATCTCATACGACCTGACCAATAGCAAACCACCCGATTAATATACGGTATCATATACACGCATTTACTTAGGTCCCCGTCCATATCACATATGCACACCACATCGTTTCACCTGGGCTAGGTAACTCTATTTTGGGACTCTAAGACTCGTCAATACGCCGGCAGTGGGTGATGATCATATCACGCACCCCAAAGCCGCAAGAGGTCGGCTAAACGTAACGACCACCCGGGTATTGAGCGATCAGAAGAAAATAAGCGAACCTGTCACAACTCCCGTCGAGCCAACCGGTAACACTACCGTACAGTCCGGTCTCTTCGTCAGATATGCTGCATATCGAGTCTAGGGATGGTAACGTCGACCCCTATAACTCAATAAGTTTTGCCGATGAATGGTCTATAACATATCGAGAAACTAATGATAACGCTTATCAGTAAATCTCAACATCCCTGGCCAGGGACTTACTGATATAGCCAATCGAGCACAGCATAGCATCAACTCCCAATACCGGGAGAGACGAAACCCCTCCTATCGCTCATCGTCTTCATGTGTCTCGGGACTGTACCCAAAAGCCACCTGTTTGCACGACTCAGTAAAGCCGTGGTAGGGTGGTAATCAAAGTACAGTGGGAGAACACACAAGACTCTATGACGATCTCGGGTCTACAGACTAACCTGTACCAGTGTCACCTGAGAACTGCTATCCGGCGATAGATATAATACCAAATAGGAGTTCTCGACGAGTCCGTCCAGTGTACCCAGTCTCCACTGAGCACCCGCATATGATCTCGATGTCAAACATCAATGGATGTGGGAACATCCATCGCCCATCATATGGGTCTAGTATCATATACGCTAGTCTACTCGGGTATATCGATGCCCCGTCTCGATACACCTACGACTAGGGACATTTCAGGATATGCTTATAAACTACAGAAGTCCCACTAGTATGATCTCCATCATAATCACAGTAGTCAAGCCAATATCCTCAGGGCTTTATCAACATGTGCAAATGAATAAAAGCATGATCAAGTCAACATGTCAGATAAAGAAGAACTAGATAGCATACTATCATGTCGAGCAAGAATGTCATCTGTATATATACATGTATAAATACATCCACTATCATATAATGGCCTATAGGGCATACATATATCCAACAGAGTCAAGAGTGCGTAACAAGCATCATATATATATATATATATTGTTGGCTATAGTTCCCTCAAGTAAATTATTGAATCACAGGCACGTGATTGCGATGATTTAGGGAGGACCTATACGGATATAACAGTCTTAATCAAAATGATAGTATGCTATCTGGTTTCTCTTTATCATCATGTACATGCTTTATGTGGTATTACAGATCACTATTACATGTTGATAGAGCCCATACGATTTTTTCTTGACTACCAGCATTATGATGGCGATCATATACGTGGGTGCTGGGTGGTCTATAAGAACATCCTTAAATGTCCATAGTCGGAGGAGTATCGATACTCCAGAGTAGACTAGTGTATACTGATCGAGAACCCGATGACGTGCGGTGGCCAAGTCACACAAGCAATTGATGTTAGTTTGTTCACCTAAGATAGTATACAGGTGCTCATTGGGTTATGAGTACACTGGACGGACTCGCCGGGAACCTGCTAGTTTATAATATACCTATTGTCAGATAGCAGTTCCTAGGTGACATGTGTGCAGGTTAGTCTGTCGACCTGAGATCGTCATTTGTCTCGTGTGAGTTCCCACTGTGCTTTGATTGCTACGCTACCACGGCTCAAAGGAGTCATGCAAACAGGTTTTAGTTGGGTACAGTCCCGAGCCACATGGAGGAAGTGAGGGATCGTCGGGGATTCGTCTCTCCCGGTATTGGGGGTTGATGTCGCGTTGTGCACGGGTGGCCATCACCAGAAATCCTTGGCCAAGGTAGTCAAGAATTACTGATTTGCATCAGTATTTTCTCAGTTGGTGATGGGCTTCATACCGACACCAAATGTCGTGTTATTACGGGTCTGACTTTATCCACCCTCCTAGACTCGATATGCAATACTCTCAGACGAACAGACCGGACTGGATGGATATTGTCACGGACAGGCTCGGTAGAGGTTCGGATGAGTTTGCTCGTCGTCCTTCCTTTCGCTCAGTACCTGGGTATCCATTACGTATAGCTAGTGCCGCTGACGTGCTTGTGGTTAAACTCTCTTCCAGTGTATTGATGAGTCTTTAGAGTCCCACACAGAGGGTTTCCCTGCTTCGGGCGAAACGATGTAGAGGTCATATGGTCTTACGGTAGGGTTCGATCATATACGTGCACTTGTGCACGTATCATGATTCGAACGATTTATACTAGTGGCTTTGGTTTAAGACGGATTCTAGTATTGGATTGCTGGATTATTTTCGTCTATTTATATTCGTATTTTTTGGAATACGGATACGGGTATGTATATACGGATAAGGGGTATTCTTGTAATTTATTACAAGGTGCTTCTAGAAGATGCCACCTAATTTTGTTTTAACATTTAGGATTAAATGGTTAATGGGGTGGAGTGGATGAGGTGTTGTATCCATTCATTGTAGCATGGCTCACTTGGTGACTCATGGGGTGACTCATGGTTACTATTGTGGCATGCTTGATATTTGTGTTTGGGTGTGAGATATTTTGGAGATTTGAAATATTTTGGAGACTTGAGATATTTATTGGATGCTTTATTATTGCTCACAAGACTTAGCCACTTTTTTGGCTTGGTTCTTTCTTGAGTTGCCTCACACTCTCATCCTCAAGCTTCTTCTTCTACCTCTACCTTTCAAGTCTCATGTGTTTTGAAACATAGGGTGTTTGGAGACAAATTAATCCATCATTAGATTATACATCCTCTAGGCTATCCAGTTTAGCAAACTAGGTACCCCAGTTACCTCGGCTATAAGGTTAGAGCTCAAAATACAAATCCTCAGGTGGATCATCTTCGATGGAGGGAGATCGGAGATCAAGCTTGATCATGGAGGCCTCTAAGAGCTTGGGATGATGGTTAAAGACCGAAGGACACGGATCATTCAGTATAACCATTCTTAATTTTCTTTATAGTTTGCTAGCTTTAGGGTTTATGATCGATCCGTATTACGGGTAGTTCTAGCGCTAGTTTTGAAAATTTTTGTTCCGCAATCGGCCATGGTTTGATGGCCAGGGCGCGGGCATAATCCAACATGGTATCAGAGCCAACCCATAAACCCTAGACTAGCAGTTTAAACGATATTTTAAATAACGAAACCGAAAAAAACTCCGAAACAATATGCATATATTCCAGTTTCTGTCGAATTTAAAATAGTCTTTAAAAATTATTTAAACAATTGTAGAAGACTACCCTTGTGACTACAAGAACACACCCCAAAAAACGAGCCCCAAAATCCATTGTATGGCCGGCGAGATCGGCGAAAAACCCGGCCCCGCCGGTTCTTCATTAGAGTTGGGTTTCGTGTTTTGGGTGGTGCTCTGGTCTCTGGAATATTGAGTTTTTGGTATTGTTTGATTTTTCCCAGATTGCATATTGAGTTATCTTTGGTTTGGGGGCAATACGGAGTATTTCGAAGTCGCTATTTTTAACACCGTTTATTAGTTTTTAGTACATGCATTACTATCTGCAACCGCGAATGTCATTAGAGCGATATAACTCGTCTAACTGCTATATGTTCTTTTAGAAGGGTTTGCGAACATGACATTCACGTTGATGTTCTGTATTATGCTGAAGTTATGGCTGAATTGTCATGCTGGATAGCCAGTGGTGCAATGGTAGTTGTACAGTTTAGATTCATTTATACATTTGATATTGCGGGACGAGCGTACGACATATGGACTGCTGTCTCTGACAGTTTGTATATTATTTATTTGAGGCATGACCGGGTTGAGGTCGATGTTGCCATTGTATATATGCTTTTAGGATTATCCTGCGGTGGAGTGCACGAATAGCCGGGTTCTAGAGGGAAACGGGCCCGCATCTCATGGCATTGAGATGGAGGGGGCCTTACTTTAGAATTAGTGGGCTATTCATCGCACTCGTAGGGGGTATAGGATGACCCATGGTGGCATGCTCAAGTTTCCGGATTCCGTGAAGTGCTGGGTGGACCATTCACATTGTTGATTGGGGTTGCCTCACTTCCGGGATTAGTGTTCATCTCAGAAAACCGCGATTTAATACCGCTCATTCATTATTCATTTTGTTATATATCAGTACTATTAATCAGTGTCTGCCCTGTAATAACAGATTATAGGTATTCATGATAAAATACAAGAAACACGCTCAATATCACGGATATAGCGTTTGGGAGCCGACACTGCAATCAGAACAAAAAACCGACCGATATTCAAAGAGCTCTTTTGCAATAAACATATGTACACAATTTTGGTCCAACACTAGACATGTGTGACACTAGCTCTTTGACATGGACCATGGTGGGGCTGCTTTGGCATATGTGGGCATCATGACTTGTGCAAGTGGGCTTGTGAGTGTTTAATGCTAAAAGTTATGATGTGATATAATGCTTCAAGTTTCCCTCTAAATTCGTTAATGCAAACCAGGTTATTAAAAAGAAATCAAACAGCACCAGAGAGATTATGGAGTGCACTTAAGATCACCAAAGCAAAATGAGCCACATTCACCACAACAAAACCGGCGACAACCCTAATAAAACCGGCATGGCCAGTCCCCCTTGCTCCAAACATCCCCATTTTTCTTCTGGCACTTTATAGGCATCACATCATCCCTTCTATATTGTTTGTTTATTCTATTTTGATGCCTATAAATACTAGAATAGATGAGAGCCAAGGGATGATATATGATATTCTTTTTTTTTCATAGTTTTGTTTTAGGCTTGAGAGTTGTGTAGGCTTTAACTTGGTTTCTTCTTCTTCTTCTTCCCTCTTGAAGCTATCTTCGGAGAGCTTCATTATGAAGGTTGAACAAGTTACCAATATCATGTACCTCAATTTTATCAGTGTTAAATAATATTGTTATTTTTTTGTTTCTTTGCTTCTATTTTTTCTTGCTTTCTTTTGCTATTGTTATGTGTAAATAATCTTTCTTTGGTTGTGGTGCTGGTGAGGAAATGAGATGAAAGGCTTCGCTTTCCTTCTCCTCTTGTTTATGTTTAATTTGCTTAACATGATTCTAACTTAAAGATTGTTTATGTATTGATGTGATATGGTATTTTGAAACCATGGTTACTTTGTAACCTCTTCATATACCATACTCACTCCCTTACCCCATTTGACAATGTTTCCGTGGTTCGTAGCCATGCGCTTTAATCCTCTGAGATACAGGCCCCACCCCGTCTCCACGAGAAGATCAATAGCAAGAGAGCTATTCTCCGTTAATCGTATTGAGCTAATTAGAGCACCTTTCGGATATAGCACGCCCATTTTTTTTACTATATGAAATCCACTCTTTGACACCTAAGATTCCGTAACGAGTAGATACTTCAGCAGGAGCATAATCTATTTTCTTGTTAAATACATTACGAGATGTTATATCAATTTGGTGTTAGGTTTGGTAAGTTTTGATACGGTATTTTGTGACCAAGTGCTTGACAAACCCTCTGTTTTCATATACCCTATACTAATTTCTCTCACTCGCTAAAACTAATTTCTCTCACTCGCTAACTTGTGTTTTTGATGTTGATGAATGCTTGCTAACCCTTGTGTTTAGTGTTGATACCTCAAGCTTGGACATACACACGGTAAGTGAACAATACAGACTCGTTTCGTCATTTAAGTCGAGATCCTAGAACTTGATGATTTGTGATTTGCGACCACATTGACAAGTCATGCTTCACGCCAGGATCGGCACAATGACGGACAACTCATAAGCAAGGGAGCATCGAAGGGAGCGTCGCGATTCGACCATCCGAGCCAAAGCCACGGCCATTTCTTTCTTTGCTAGTTTTCTTTGTTTTCGTATTCTATTTTTGTGATATTCAACCTATTCATTATTTGTTGAACCATAAGCAAAAAAACCTAATACACAATTCCCTACGGATCGACGTACTTGCCGGCTCGCTACAACGCGTCGTGCAGTTGCGGTTTATAAATTTTAAACGAGACCGAGCTCGCGTGCGCATCCATTTCCATAAAACGATTCCATTTCCAAAACATACGCGTTTGCACGCACGGGTGAGGCCCCAACAAGTTTTTGGCGCCGTTGCCGGGGAGTTGGTAGTCATTATGAATTGTTATTTCTGGTTCATACTAACTCACTAACTTTTTAACTCAATTTTTTCGAAACTAACACAATAAACATTCTTTTTACTTTGTTCTCTGTCCTTCAGACCTGCTAACACCCTGAAATTCATTTTAAAAATCAAGTTATACCATAAGAACACTTAACTAGCCTAGAGAACCCACCAAAAATTCGAGCATCTAACTCCTAAAAAAAGACCGGCGACATTGCTCATATATCCGACGCCGCCGGGTCAATGGTGATGTTTTGGGATTTTTTCTTTTGTGGTGTCTCCAGTTGCTTGTTAGTATTCTAGTGGTATTGTTTAATTTTTATAATTTTTAGTGTGCAGAAATTGGGGCATATATATCGCTTTTTGACACTAAATATCGTATTTTCCGATAAGGAATTACGACCAGCGATTGTGCGGAGCAAACTTCAAATTCCAGTGCAAGATGTTAGAAAAGTATAGTGCCAAAGATTCAGGTAGTTCGACCCGCGCAAGAGAACATTCAAATACCCGTAATCACTTCAAAGGGGTTTCTGAACCCAAAATTACATTGGTGCTTATTTTCTAACACCTTTGCTCAAATCCGACGCAATCCAATACTCTATCTTCTGTAGGATTCTTCGCACAAACTTGCCACCAATTGCATAGAGAACTAACCCGTAGTTGCTGCAGCGCTTAAGCCTAAACGGAAAAAGAATTGCTTTATTGATTGAATTCTTGAATTCTTTTATTGATTTGCGCATTTGCATCTTAATACGGATACTAAGGGCACGAAACCAAACGAGATACGGTAAAGGATTTCATCACCTTTTTCTGTAGCCCACAAATCACAAAACTGCATTCTTGCATACCCACAGTAATTTAAAATCAACTAGAACTTTGACTTTAAGGACTTCGTGCTCATAAGGAGAAGTTAACTGTGTTTAGAACACTGCTTAACGGTATATCGTTCACGGGGTGTCTAGGCAAGTGTTCATGAGAAAGGGTTATTCTAATTAAAGAACTTCGCGAAAGCGTTCGAAAACCTCCCCTTATCTCTGCACTTACCTGGCTTCGTGATCCGTATATCTTGAGCCCGTTTCTCGAAACAGTTTTACTTCGACAACTAGGTTCTTGAGCAGGTCTACTTGACTTAGCATAACATAGACTGCTATGGATGTGATATTCTTGGTTTTTATGATTTTTGTGAATTCTTGTTGATATGGGTGACACACAATTTCATTCAATTTTTCATTATTCTTATTCCTTTGTTTATACTCAGTCATAATTCTTTTGTTTAAATTGCCACGATTCTTCCCACATTCATGAAAATTGTCCTTTTCTACGGGGTGACCAACCGTCCCAGAGTTTTTCTAACGGTCACTCACCTACACTCTTGAACCCTGTCCCACTTCAATTAGAGACCTAATGATTGAAGATTTAGAGAAAGAGGTCGACAGGGTAACTGCTTTAGCATTATGTAACGTTTTAGAAATCGTTTTGCGAATTTTCCGGTTTTAGGTAAAATAAATTGTATTTTCCGTAAAACCTAGAAGCGATCTTTTTGCAGTATAGAATACACTGCACCTTGTTTAGCTAGGAAATAACTAGTTTGCGGGTTTTTGTGAGCCACTGGTAATTTTGGTGCATTTTAATATTTTTCCCTAATTAAAATATTATTTTAATACTTTATTTGTGCACTTTAGTAGTGGTAATTACAATTTGGATTGGGTTAATTAATACTAATGTGAATCTATTCTAAGTTAATCACTAGATTAGCACTAATCCATCTTTGAAAATATCCAACCAAAATATCTAGATATTTATGTAATTAGAATGAATTTTTAAAAGAAAGAAAAAGGTGAAAAAAGGATGTTTTGTTTTATTAAAGCTTTTGTGTTGTTTTTCTTCTAGAATTTTCTCCATAATTCCAGAAACCCTAGCTTTTCCTAGCTTAGCCGGCCCTCTCTCTCCTTGCTGCCCATTTTTTCTCCACCTCAATTCTTCACTTCAAGCTCAAATAAATTCATCAAAAATCCTAAATAATTCATACAAACTCAAATACAAATCATTTCCCTTCATTCTTCTTCACGAAACATGCTTGGATCTTCATCAAGTTAGCATTTTGGAGGTTATTTTTGATGATCTTGTTGCAAGTTTTTGAATCAAGTGGAGGTATAATTTCTAACCCTAAGATCAAGTTCTTATTTTAATACATTATGTTAGATTAATAGTTGTTAATTAAAGCATTCATTTGCATGTTTAGAAAATTCTAGAAAAGGTTTTTGGTAATCAAGTTAGGTTTTGATTAGTGAAAAGGTTAGTGATAATTTTAGACAAATGAAAACTAAACCTACTTGCTAGTTTGTTAAATGATATTTTTCTAATTGTAAAATAAGCTAATTAGCAAACTAAACTTTTAATAAATCCTAATTAAGTAAGATTAAAATTATAGTATTGGTATGTATGGTTTAATCTTGCTATATTGTGATGTTTATAAATTCTAGTTTCGGTAAAAACTTGTAGTTTTGAGCTAAAATGATTTAGGTTGCTAACTAGATTTTCGGATATATAGGCGTGGGTTTCTTTTGACGTTGCGACGTTATTTTTAATAGATTCCATGCTATATCTTGTGTTGTGAGCGCGCGATCGCTACGATCAGGGTCTAGGCTTGGTAGTTGTGTCCCTTTGTGTTCCTAGCTAGGGTCGTGCCGATGTCGTTCGTGTCTTTGTGTAGCTTTTGCTCTTGAGTTGGTTTCTTAGTGTCGCTACGCGCGTTAGCCACTGGACGAACACTTTAGAGTTTATTTGGAGTTGGTGCAACGGTCAAACGTAGTTGGTACGTGTTATTGGTCGAATGCTAATATATACTTGTTATATCCTTATATGCTTTCAGGATCGCAGGCGTGAACTTCGGGCGCTGCGAAGAAGGGAAAGCGAGTAGTTGGCTTTACTTAGCCCCAGGATCTTTTGTGAGTAGATTTAACATCTACAGGGGCATCGCCAGCATGGCGTTATGCGTCTGGGCTTGATTAAAGGACATGACTATTAGTTATAAGATTATGGACTTGATTGTGCATGTGTACCTTTGTTGCATATCTCATTTATCTATTGCATCGGGACATAGTATTAATGAGACACAACACTATTATTGATGGTTCATGTTACACGAGCACTGATTGTATACCACTCACACCGTCAATAATTGCCATGACACGCACAACACCTATACATACGGGATATTGTATTGGCTAGGGACTTGAGATATGATCCTTGTTTGCATTGTGCATATGACATATAACATACATGTATACCTACATGCTTACATTTATACCTTGCTATGCCTACATGATTAAGCATATACCTGGAGGGTATTATAGGATTATTGATAGGTATAGACACATACCTTGCTACAGCTACTTGTACATCATACAGACATACTTACATATGGGCACACATATCTTGCTATACCAACAAGGTTACACATACCTTGTTATAGCTACATGTTCACCTGTATATGATGTTGCATTTGATTTCGGAGAAATTAGGAAACACATGATATATATATTAACTTGTTGCAGTTAATTAGAGGCTTTTCCTTTATATGCTCACATTACTGTTTTATGATGCATATATTATATTTCATGGATTCCACATTGATATATGGTTTTCATACGATGTTCTCTGATATTTTTTACTCCTAAGTATATATAACAGTGGAATGGGACGTTGTTATATATATATATATATATATATATATATATATATATATTAGTGGAATGGGACGCTAATATATATGTATACATGTTTAATTTACATATCATAATAATGATAAATGCAGGCATTCTTATTCTTTACTTGATATTTTTTGGATTTGAGGACCGTGGTAGTTCATGAAAATTATGCATTATTTGAAAAACCCGGTTGCTCTTGATATGATATTTCGATGAGTCCACCATGAGATTTCTCGGTTCTGAGCTTATATATTACCCCATGCGAGGAGTGAGTGGGCCGTGTGCGGGTACATAGTGGAACCCGGTTGGTTCCCCGCGCAAGAAGACCGAAAGTCCATGCCGTTGAGCCTGGCTGGGGGCGTGTGCCAACCGGTGATAGTATCTGGACTCGACGGATATCTTGGGGATACCGATCGAGGTCATGTACGCACATGCCTTGCAGATTTCGGGTGGTGCTTACCCAGGTTCCATAGGATGTACGTACATGACATAAGGGGGCCAGTCCCAAGTGACGGCGCCTCAGAGATGAGTATTTATGTGTCGATGCTAGACACTTGTTTTCATGATGTTTTTGGGTGTAGATATTGGACACTCAGGTTTCATGAGACTTACTCGATATTGGATACTGGTTATATGAGATTTACTTGATATTGCACACTCAGAATATATGAGATTTACTTGATATTGGACACTCAGAATATATGAGACTAACAGGATATGAGGGCCAATTTGAGGAAATTTAGGATTTTGATTGTCTTGATAGGCTTTGGTCCTGCCACGAGGTCAGGATTCCGTGAGGATGACATGTTTTATCCCATACTCCGCATTTACTTTATATGCATTGCTTCATGTATTTGTAGTACCTGATAGAGTACCTTTCATGACTGTCGCATATTCATATTGCCATATTATTGCTTCATGTATTAGTTGTACCTAATAGAGTACCTTTCATGATTGTTGCATACATATGGCCTTTTATTGCTTTTAGCATGCATGTGTTAGATATGCGCTATACGTGCATACTTGCGATTACCTGCATATGTTATTTACTATTCACAAGTTGGCAACTCACCCCCGTTGTGCCACAGGGTTTGCAGGTTGTTCATCAGAGTAGTCGAGGCTGGGCTTCTACCTATCGTATCATCTTATGCAGCGGGTACTGCTACGGCTGATTGCGTGCAGTTTGCTATAGGTGGGTTTTGCGGTTATCTAATGTTGCTCATTTTATATCTTTGTATCTTGTACTCTACATCTACCATTCTTATGTATTGACTTAGAGACGAGATGTGAAGACGATATTATATATTTTGGTGACATGGATGTCTTTTATGCAGTTTTACTTATATCGTCTTTTATTTCTTCGCTACGGCGTCGTGTATCTGTTGTGGTGGTTGTTTTCCGCCGTTGGGCGTAGATTTGCTCCCGTTGGGGATGCTTTACTTTATCTTTATGTTGTACCCATTTTTGGGTTTAGTTTTTACAAAGGAGGTGCTGCGAAAATTTTTAAGAAAGTAAATTTGGACTTTAAAGGATTTGTACTCGAGATTTTCAAAATTTTTAACAATGTTCTTATCACTTACTACTTTTGATGGTTTAGATTGCTGGGTTTTTGGCCTACTTAAATTGCGCTACGCCTGTAGACGTTGCGTAGTTTAAAGGCCGTCACGTGCCAATTTCGGGTCATGACACATCACCACCATCACAACCCTCCTGACCAGAAACATCTGACACATTATTAGGGAATGATAGTGAGATGGATGCTAGGTTGACCGCTTTAGAGAAGCGTATTGAAGTGATGATTGCGGTCGAGATTCAAACAGCTGCAACGCTAGCCCTGTTTATACAGCAGTCTGAGCAATTGTTTCACGCTCAAGCTCGATCTTTGGCTACAATTGAAGAGCATGTAGCTGTAGTGATTCTAAAGAGTGAACACTGTCAATTAGAACCTAATAATATCAATGTCTATCATCTAGGAAGTCACACGAGGGAGATAAACGATCTAACGAATTTTGAAGATTTCATAGATGATGATAGGATTATAAGTCGATGTCGCGCACCCCACGTGTTCGCGGGGAGGTAGAAATAGAAAAAAATTATTTTTACGGGCTTCGCAACACCGACTGGAACAAAGGATCGAACATAAACCATAGCTAGCAAACTACTTGAGGTTTAAGTACTCAGATACGAAGTTATACCTCACGATACATGTCCTTCGGGTCTTCATCGTTGTCCTCCACTCGTCGTTGGCTCCACGGATCGTAGCAACCTCGACGGCCTCCTCGAGTCAAATACGATCCACCCGAGAGTCTATATTCCGAGCTCCTACCTCAAATCTGAGGCAACTACAGATTCTAGTTCGCTAAACTAGAAGTCCTAGAGGGTGTAGAGTAAGAAGATGGAGTGCTTTGTCTCTTGGAACCCTAGGATTCTCAATATATGAGAGCTTTTAGGGTTTTTGATGAAGAGAAGAAGCTTAAGGAAATGAGAAAGGAGAAGATAGCCTGAAGGAGGCATGGCTGTCCATTTTAGATAGAATAATGAATATGAGATATTTTATGAGATAAATATCATAATAAAATATCAACAAACCCTCACAAATATCATGTGGTGACTCATGACCACGAGTCACCAAGTAGCCATGCTAGGTTCAATGCTCAAAATCCACCTCATTTCCTCCATCCAAATAAAGTTTAATCCATAAAGAATAAAACTCTAATAGGTGTCTCCCTTCTAGAAGCCAATCCCGAGGAATTACGAGAAAGCCCATCATCCGTATATACATACCCGTATCCGCATTCCGAAGAACACGAATACGAAGAGACAAAAATAATCCATCAATATAATACTAGGATTCGGCTTAAACCAAAACTCTCTAGTATTATCCGCCCGATCATCTTACGTGCACAAGTGCGCATAAGTGATCGAAGCCCTGCCGTAAAACCATACGGCCTCTACACCTTTTTCCCGGTGTAGGGAAACTCTCTATGTGGGACTCTAAAGACTCGACACTACGTTGGCAGTTGGTTTAACCGCAAGCCGCAAGCGGTACTAGCTGCACGTAACGGCTTCCCAGGTATGTGTCGATAAGAAGGCCGATGAGCTAACTCATACGAACTCCTACTGAGCCTGTATATGACAATCTCTGTATGTTCCGGTCTGTTCGTCTAAGTGTATCGCATATCGGGCCTACGGTGCGGTAATCGTCAGACCCCTAATAGCGCAATAAGTCATGTCGAAGAGTAGCCCAAAACACCCTGAGAAACTACTGGAATACCTACCAGTAAATCTCGCTTGTCTTGGCCAAGGACTTTGTGTAATGGCCTTCTGAACACAGAGCGATATCAACCCCCAATACCGGGAGAAACGAATCCTATCTAATCACCACTGCCTCTAAGTGCTTTGGGACTGCACCCACCTACTACCTGTTTGCACGACTCCTTTGAGCCGTGGTAGGGTAATAATCAAAGTACAGTGGGAACACACTCGAAGCGAAGTAGCGGTGTCAAGTCGACGGACTAAGATGTACTCATGTCATCTGGGAATTGCTACCCGACGACAGGTATAATACCCACCAATAGTTCTCGACGAGTCCTGTCCAGTGTACTCATAACCTAATGAGCACCTGCATACTATCTCAAGTACGACGTACTGATGGCTATGGGACAAACCATCTTCCCTGCTGGGATGAGAAGCGTATACACTAGTCTACTGTAGAGTATCGATACCCCATCTCGATAATCCTACAACTAGGGATCTGTAAAGGACGTGCTTATAGACTACCCAGCTCCCACTAATGTGACTGCCATCACAACGCTGGTAATCAAGCAAAGATCCTATGGGCTCTACCAATATGTATAAGCGATATTCTAAGAAAACACATGCAAATTTTGAGGTAGAAACAAACAAGGTAGCATACTACCATTTCGAGCAAGACTGCTACCATATCCGTGTATATCCCAAGTGTCACGCCCCGCTTCCCGGTTTACGGCGAAGGGAACACGACGAGGTCCTCTACGTATATACTTAGAAGTACATACGCTAAGCATATCTAAGCAATATAAAAATAAATCACAAGAGACAAGAGATATAGAAATAACAGCAACTTTATTAATAACATTCTTTTGTACAATGCATGAAAAGTAAATACAACAGAAATGAAAAGCGATGCCTAAACAATGCCATAACAGGAAATGCAAATACTGAATAGAACAAGGTACAAAGTCTAGAGCTCGGGGTCTTCGTGAAACTGATCCAAGTCTTCACCGGTGGGCTCCATCTCTGCTGGGTCCAAAGCACCTGACGATATTCAAAGAAGAAGGAAATAGAATGTCGTCAGCGAACAGGTCGCTCGGTAAGTCCCAAAGATAAAGAGGAATTAGAAAGACAGAATAAGAAGTATCTTCTAAAGTTGTATACTATTTGTTGTAATGTAGTATTAACGCTGTTGTTTGTAGGTTGGTACAGAAGAATGCCAGTGTATACGAGAGGGGTCTCTATATGCTAGAGACCATGGCAAACAGAATATAGAGTACAAGGCTCCGTTATACAACCCAGAACAACGGCAATTGGATTCATGTTAGGTGTCTTAATCTTACCGCCTCATTCCACCTTTAACACCTTCCGTACCAATCTACCCCTTAAACCCCGTAGTGTTTTGATTGTATCGTAGTATTGTATTGTGTAAGTTTTATGACCGACCAAAACCATGATATCAGTAAACAGAGTATAACTGCATAATCAGGTAAATGGAATAACGGAATAATGTATGTATATCCATGGTTTGGTTCAGTCAAGTTGTTTAGATTGTTAACTGAATTCTGGGATTCATGTGTTCATATTGAGTTGGAATATTAAAGAATATAGATTGACTTGAATCATATTCAAGTCAGAAATAATCAGACTCAAACCCGAGTCAGACCAAAAGAAATGTAAGTCAAAATTCTATTATTTTTTTAGGGTCCTTATTGTAATTTATAAAAACTTGAGGGGGTTTTATGTAAAAATACTTTTGTATAGTTTTCAAGATACACCTCAAGTATTTATTATTCGTCTTTATAGTTATAATGAGTGTGATTTATTTTGTGATATTTCTAGTGAAAATATCCTAATTACATAAATAAAGGTATTAATTTGTAATATTGATTTATTTGAAATTCATGGTATTTTAATGTAACTTTAATCTTGTAATTTTTAGGAAAAGATGGAAACTTTATCTTATAATAAAATAGGTGTTTAAATGATAAATATACATATGTTTATGCAAGAATAATTTTTAATAAATATTTTATTTTCCAAAAAATCCCATTTTTCTTAAATGTCGTATTTTAAACCTTTCGATACCGAATGCTCCTTGCGGAGGTCTGAATCTCGCACTACCAAGCCCGAGGGTGCACGATAAACCGTACTATCCTTAACGAGTTCCCCAAAGGTGGGTTGTAGTCGCGCTTTGCAAAGATTTAATTAATACTAATCATTTAGAAAACGGTTTTATAAAGATAAGGCATTTATTTGTAGAAGGGTGTAAATTTCCGTATTTTAGATTCTAGGGTTTCCTAAGCCAACTAACCTATTTCTAAATGGTCTAAACGATAAGTCATTAGAAGCCTCAAATCGCCTCTTCACTGCCAATTGCAGCCAGGTAAGTGCCAGGTGAGTGGGAGGCTCTCCACTACAAGTAGTGGTCCTAATTAAGTAACCACTCGACTTAGACACACTTGCCTAGACACCACAAAGTCAGGTTTAGATAAACGATCGATGTCCACGACATATCGTATTTTCCTATTAAAAGATATTGTTTTTTGTATATAACTTAGAACTTTTAGAAAAGGTTTTAATAAGAAAACTAGTATTTTAATGTAAAATCTTGTTTTGTCGTATTCTAAATTTTCAAGGTAGCGTATGATGATTACATATGAGTGTGTGAGGAGGTAAGTCATTACGGCGTGAACTATTTTAAGGTATAGCAATGTTAAAGGGTTAAATGTGAAAAACTAAACATGGTGGTATTTAAGTGGAAAAATACGGTATATTGCAAAAGTTATCATTTCATGTGAGAAACTTTATCCAAATTAGTTGTTATGTGATTAGTAGTCAACATGAAGATGTTTAAGTATTATGGAATTAATGATAAGTGAGTTTTGATAGAAAACCGAATCAGAAATCGGTTTATTCCGATTTTAAACCGATTTCCGTCGGGTTTGAAAAGTCGTATTTTATGAAAGAATAGAAAGGTAGAAAAGATGGACTTACGGGTTTGGACAATGCTAGAGAGTGAGAGGGAGGTATAGGGTTTGCCGGCGCATCGAAACGTCGTCAAGAGCTCCTAGCACGATTACCGGAAAGTCGCCGTCGATTTCGTCAGCGCTTCGCCTTTCGCTCGTTTTCCGACGTACCAAGTTCTCTTAGATTTTGGGAGAGTGGACTTAGAAAAAGTGATGAGAGGGTAGAGGGTATGGGGGGTTTATATAGGGTTAGGGTTTTAATAAAAAAACTATTAAAAAATATATAAATTCATTAAACATTGGAGTAAAAGGGATTTATTGGGCAACTTAAAACCGATCCATGTATAATAAGTGTGCAGGAGGGTTGACCAAGTTATAACACAACTTTTCTCTGTTGGTGACTCGGCCGTCCGGCCAAGTCCGGCCGGCGGCGCCGGACCGAGTCGCCGGCCGGCGGCGCCGAGTCGGGCCGAGTCGGGCCACCAAAGGCCGGGGAAACTTCGGGGGTACAATTTGGTATATTTACTTTTTCATGTCCAGTAAATATTTTGTGAGTTATGGCCTTTTGACCGTTGACTTCAAAAAAAATTAAAACAAAATAAATACAAAAATAATGTGGGGCATGGGATTTGAACTCTGGTGGCTTGGTTCAGTAGTGCAAGGTATTACCAATGAGCTACAAGCTTCTTCTTGTAATTATTGTGGGAAAATAACTACTTAAAGTGGTAACAGCAACATTAAATACCCCAAGTACACTTTAATTTTTAAATAATTTTATGTACACTAAAAATGGAATTATTTAAAAACAAAATAATTCCTAATATATATATTGTGCTCAGGTTAAAATACTCCTTTATGGATTTTAATAAAAAAATTTAAAAAAATTTGTATAGAAAAGTGTATGGGAAAAATTATGGTTGTTACACCAAGCTCTTATTAAGTAATATACAATCCAGTATGATACAATAATGGTCTCTAAGGTATATATCACTAACAATCTCCCACTTGCACTAAGGCCATATACTAGCATATCACAGACCCAAGATTTCGAAAACACTTTCTGAGGATGGCTCCTTGAGTGGATGTGCAGTGTTGTTCTCCGTATCTACTCTCCTCACCTTGATCTCCTGGGGATCAACGATCTCCCTGATCAGGTGGTACCGCCTCAAGATATGTCTGGATCTCTGATAGGACCTGGGTTCCTTTCCTAAAGCTATAGCGCCGTTGTTGTCACAATACTAAAGTATTGGACCAACAATGGAAGGAACCAACTGAAGTTCAGTTAAGAACATCCATATCCAGACTGCCTCTTTTGCGGCGTCTCATGCAGCGAACTACTCTGTTTCCATCGTCGAGTTTACAAAGGTGTCCTGCTTAGAGGTCTTCCAACAGACCGCCCCTGCACTGAGGGTAAAGCCATAACCCAATATGGACTTGGAGTCATTCTTATCACTCTGGAAGCTGGAGTCAGCAAAGGCCTTGATATGGAAGTCTTTTCCGCCATACACCGAGAACATCTCCTTAGACCTTCTCAAATACTTGAGAATGTTATTTACTGCTATCTAGTATTTCTCCCTTTGGTTTGACTGATACCGGCTTACCACGCTGAGTGTGTAAGCAACATCTGGTCTGGTACACAACATCGCATACATTATAGAGCCTACAGCAGAAGCGTAGGGTATAGATGTGATGCGAGCCATTTCCAAATCAGTCTTGGAAGACATCTCTTTGGAGAGGGTGATTCTGTGACAAGTCGGTAGACTACCACGCTTTGAATTTTCCATACTAAATATTTTAGTATAGTGTTGATGTACCTTGACTGTGATAGTCCCACCATCCTCTTTGATCTATCACGATAGATCTGGATCCCCAGAATATAGTTGGTATCACCCAGGTCTTTTATGGAGAACCTTTGTGACAAGAATCATTTGACTGATTGCAGCATATGAATGTCATTTCTTATCAAGAGAATGTTATCCACGTACTCAACGTGGAATTCCACAGTTCTTGCTACAATCTTACTATAAATGCATGGTTCATCTGGATTTTTGATAAAGTCGAATTCTTTGATTGTCTCAATAAAAACAGATGTTCCAACTCCGCGATGCCTGCTTTAGTCTATTAATGGACTTAAGCAACTTGCACACTTTCCTGCTGCTCCCATTCTGATTGAAACCCTTTGGTTGATCCATATAGGCGCACTCTTCCAAATAACCATTTAGAAAAGCCGTCTTTATGGCCATCAACCGGATCTCCTAATCTTGGAAGGCAGCATTGGAAAGAAGGATCCAAATGGATTTGAGCATAGACACTGGAGAAATGGTTTCATCATGGTCCAAACTAGGTCTTTGACGAAAACCTTTAGCAACAAGTTTAGCCTTATAGGTTTCAACCTATCAATCTACACCAATCTTCTTTCTGAAGATCTGATTGACACGCTTTTGGGTTGTCGTATTTTAAAGTTCTAAAGTTAACCAAAATCAGGACGACGTCGTGTGTAGCTAGCCTTGATGAGTACGGGTCGTCCGCAGGGAGACGGAGTGTTTCGCGTTCTTGTTATCATGAGTTAATGCGCGGGGCGGAATTGTTCGTTTCTAACCTATGGGTATATATATGCAAAGTATAAGTTGTTAGGATTATATAGGTTAGTGTAAGTTAAGGAAATCCGTATTCAATCCTTTATGCCGAACTTAACCATTGAAGCTAGATCAATCGGCAACAACGTGGATTATGATACTTAAGCACGGTATTAGTGAAATCCGGCTTATTGACCCTTGTCCGTCCGTTCTTGTCGCTTGATTTCACCTCCGGCCAAACCTAACGCACCCGGTCACAGTTAGGAATCACCGATACCTTGGTTGGGTAAGCTTCCTAACGGACTGCTTGCGTGGGGTTTGGGCGGAGTTCAATGGAAAATATTGGGCAAAGGAAATGAGAATGGAAACCTTAACTTATAATTCCATTCTTTTTCCTAACAACACCATTATTCACAAACATAAAAACCACAAAAATAGAGAGAGAGAGAGAGCAAAAGAAAAGACAAAAGAAAAGAATAAAACAACGAGCACGTAAGTAAATGGCAAGTAATGAAAGAGCAAGTAAGTAAAGCAAGAATGGAAATGCAAGTTAGTAAAAGCAAGAGAAATAATACTAAGAACCCAAGAACACAAATAGAAAGCTTTATTATGTCCAAGTGATACAAACCTTGAGTTCAAATACCAAAACATAAATTTGCAAGCTCAATGAAGAAGTTGCAAGATCAAGAGAAGGCAAAGAGCTCAAAGGGAACTAGCTATGTACAAGAACAGAAAGAAAAAAAGAAACAAAAAATGATATGAGACTATGTGTGACTATGTTCCACCCTATCCCATGCTCACTGATATGTATTTATAGGCCCAAAACAAAATTAAACAAGTTAAAAAAAATAGGATGATGTGACTTCAAGGGATAGGAAGAAAAAAAAATAGGGCTAATTGGGGCTAGGGGGTCAGCGAGATCGGACATTTTGAGGGTGTCGCCGGTTTTATGGAGGAGTTTGGGGCTCGTGCTTGTTGTATGCCCTCCATAATCCCACTGGTATTGCTTGATTTTTATGTAGAAGCCAGTGTTGTATTCAGGGATTTGGAGGGAAACTTGTAGCTTTATATCACATCACATCTTTTTGCATTTTTAACACATTTCTCACTTGTTCCCACTTATGCTCCTTGCATCATGGCAGCCCCATCATGGTCCATGCTAAAGAGTTGTGTGTACACTTGCATTGTGACAAAAATAGTGTGCACACATTTATTTGCTAAAGAACTCTTTGGTTATCGATCGGTTTGGAGTTCCGGTTGCAACTTCGGCTCACAAACGTTATATCCGTGATTTTGAATGTGTTTCCAGTATTCTGTCACGGATACCTGCAATCTGTAATTACCAAGCAGACATTGGTTAATAGTACCGATCAATAACAAAACAGATAATGAATGAGTGGTATTGAAATGCAGTTTTCTGTGATAAACAAATACCCCTAAACTTATCTTTTCCTCATCCCGAGAAAAACAAAAAATCCTAACGTCCCTTTCGCAGGGAACGCGATTGCACCGATCTCGTGCAACAAGCCGTTAAGCCTCTAGGTGTCCCTAGTAAGAGGAGTGTTGTCTCCTGAGGGTTTTCAGCGGATACTACCCAAAAAATCCCGTCAAGCTAGTTTCACAAGTTAACATCGATTCTACTCCTATAGTTTAGTATCAAGGTTAGAAATTCAATCGTCTTAAGTTCGAAATGTCCAACCCTTATGTCTCACGCCTCATATTTATTCAAACTCAGATTCTATACGTTTTTACATTTTAAAAAGATCTTGGTATCTCTTGAGTTTTCCTTTAAAGTGCGGTCTCCAATCAGGGATTTTTATCATCTTCACGGAAAACATAAGTCTTATTCTTTATTCCTATCTTTCCTCCAAACATTGATTGTAAACCCCTACGTGTGTGTAAAATTTCACCCCTACACTTTAAAAATTCAATTCAAGCTATAATACCCTAGCCTTAATACCTAATACTACTTCTTTTCATTAATGATGGACGGTTTTGCTCACACATCTTTCATGCGACTATTAATGCTTCTTGAGACACTAACAGCCGATTACTGAATGTGTGAGCTTAAAGCGTAAATAGCAGTTTCTAGGTCTTGACTTTATTTATTTTTTATTTTATTTTTTTCTTTTTCAAGACCGGATATATTTTTTAATGATGCTCTTTTGGTGGTTAGCTTTAAATACCGTTTTTTCTTTCACACTAGGTTTTCAGGTAAGAGTATTTCTAGGCATCCTCTACTATTCCAAGTTTCAAGATGTGTGTATGTGCAGTTTGTAAGGTATATACTTTCTAAATTTGGACTCAAGAATAGAAACTATTTTTCAGACTTATCTTTCAGTAAAGTATCAATACTTTCCCTTCATCTCAACTTAACCCAAGAACTGAACTCAAAATTACCTACTTCTATAAAAAAAACTTCAAGGATGTATACTTACCAAGTTTAAATAGAATGAGGGTTATTTTTAGGGTTATCAATTCCTAAGCCTAGGATTTAATTATTTCCAACGTATCAACTAAACTTTTGGAATAGAGATCTAAGTTGCCCTATTAGCTAACTTGACGACAAAGTTTTTATATTTTTGTAAAAATTTTCGATTTTTATGGGTTTTTAAATAAGTATGCAAATGCAAAATATACATATGAATGCGAAGGTAGAAAACTTGCCGAGCACACCCCCAAACTTAAACTTGACAGTGCCCTCATTGTCAGGCTACACCAAGAGGGTCAAAATTGTCGGTGCTCCCCAAAAAATATATACAAAACAAAAAACAAACCAAAAAAATATACAAAAAAAAAGATCCCGCAAACCTAAGTCAAACAGTGTTGCCACTGTTAAGAATTGAAGTTCAGAGTTAGGGGGAGAGAACGGTATGAATCTATACAAGGCCTTACACAGGCCAAAAGTTAGTACCAACCATTCAAAATTTTTATCTCTATAATGTGCTAGTTGGTGAAAGAATGCAGAGAGGAATGAAGTGGAGAATATGCGAGACCGTATGGGGATAGAAACGGAATACGGTCTCGGTGGAGGAGATGAATGGCGGAGGGGAGAAAGAAGTGGAATACGATCTTGAGGATGAAAATGGAGTGAATAAATTAGTACAATTTGTAATGGTCGATGTGTAAAAATCGATTGTACTAATCTATTTACCCGTCGAGAAATAGGGTCAAATCCTTCAAGATTCATGAGAGAACATGGGTAGACCGAACTTGGTAAACCAGACATAAGAAAAGAAAGTGATACGGTATCTTGCAAGGTGGGAACGATGGATTGGATGGAGGGAAGTGATTGAGGAAGGGTATCGGTTATAGATTCAGGAGGGTGTACACAGTCAACGAAAGGGACATGATGAATTGGAAAATCCGACTCATCAAGTAAAACTGGTTCATCTTCAAAATTCTCCTCAAAACTTAGCTCATCCATGCTTTTATCATCATCAATATCAAGACCCATATGGTGTTAAGGAAAAACAGATAGTGACTCGGGATGATATCCACACAGAAGTAAAAGGTCATGATGAATATGTGAGAAAAACTCATCCAAAGCTGCGGGTTCATTATCAAAAATATTCCCAGCGTCAATATCCTCAATCAAGTGAAAATCGATTTTCTCATACACCTCATCAAAAGCATGGATTTCAATCAATTCAGGTTCAAGAGTGGAGGTGTAGAGGTCAAAAGGGTTGGGATTGGTTTCACTTGACAGGGTCCCTTCACAATCGGGTTAATCAAACACTACAAAGTCTCACAAATCATTAAACATTCTATCTTCAATTGATAAATCATTTGGGACACTTGATAGACGTTCAAAACCGGAGTTGTGGGATTCAATTTGCAACGGGTAGCTTTGATTTGGAAGGGTGTACCGCTCACTCTCACTACTCAAATTCTCAATCCGTCCTATCGCCTCATCATACATTGGAAAATTTGGTGCTAGTTAGAGACTGGCTGTCGGTTCGTTAGGTTGTATGAAGGTGGTCATAGACACATTCAAATCCATCATCTGCTGGCATGACGCTACCCGAAAATCTTCCAATGACTGTTCCAGACTAGACATGGGTTGTGAAGGGGTTTCATTAAAAGATTCAAACTCGTTTGGATACTGGAAACTCCCAAAAGGCTGTTCATAAGCAATGTCTAGGGAAGATGTAAAAGTTGGGTAGGATTGATAGGAATCGAATGTTTGAACAGGGTTAAGATCAACGTTATGATAAGAAAGCGGTTGGAATTGTTGATCAAAAGAATTTGAAGTGGTGAAAGGAGTGAAAGATCGGCTACGGGATTGTTCAATACATTCAGCAATAGACAAAGGTCTTGGAGTTACAACAGGACTCTCAAATGGGGTATCAATGTAAGAAGGTGGGGTAGGTTGAAGCGGTTGATACAAAGTAGATTGCGGAGTCCAATTGTTTGTCCTAGACGCGTATATCCGATCTTTCAAAGAAAGTTTCGGCATGGAGGGATCTTTCAAAGTTCGACCAAAGCAAGAACCATAAGAAATAATGTCTGGTTGTGGGTACCAAAGTTCGGCAAGAGATTTTTGAGGTGAGGTACCCATGATATGAAGAGAAGAAGAAAAAGTGGAGGAAGAAGAATGTTAGTGTTTTTTTTAAAAGTTAGTTATTAACAAAAGAATGAAATATACACACAAAGAGGTCAAAAACAATCACGACACAATACCACACAACTAATCGGTCTAGGGTTCACCTAGGTCAACTAGACCTGCTCAAGAACTTGATTGTTGAAGTAAAACTGTGTCGAGAAAGGGGCTCAAGATATACTGATCACGAAGCCAGGTAAGTGCAGAGATAATGGGAGGTTTTCCAACGCTTTCGCGAAGGTCCTTAATTAGATAACCCTTTCTCTTTTGGCGGTTTCGCCGTGAACACTTTCCCAGACAACCCGTGAACGATATACCGTTAAGTGGTGTTCTAAACACAGTTAACTTCTCCTAATGAGCGTGAAGTCCTTAAAGGCATAAAGTCTAGTTTATTTTAAAATTTGTGTGGGCAAACGTTAGGCTCAATTCGTGATTTGTGGGCCACGAAAAAGGTGATGAAATCCTTTACCGTATGTTGTGGGGTTAGCTTGCCCTTAAATCCGTATTAATGAATGCAATACGCAAATTAATGAAAAAATTTGTTCAAAGAATCAAACAATCATTTTTGTACGTTTATGCTGTTGGCTATAGTTCCTTCAAGGCAATTATTGTAGTCGCAGGCAGGTGATTATGATGATTGAGGGAGGACCTATACCGGTAGAACAGTTTTACTCGAGATGATAGTATGTTATCTGGTTTGTGTTTATCATCACTATTGCATGTTGATAGAGCCCATTGGATTCTTGCTTGACTACCAGTATTATTATTGCGATCATATATGTGGGAGCTGGGGGTCTATAAGCAAATCCTTAAATGTCCCTAGTCGTAGGAGTTTCAAGATTGGGCATCGATACTCCAGTGTAGACTAGTGTTTACAGATCGAGACCCCGTCGAGGGGAGGTGGACAAGTCTCACAAGCCTTTGGTGTTAGTTTATTCACCTAAGATAGTATACAGGTGCTCATTGGGTTATGAGTACACTGGACGGACTCGCCGGAAACCTGTTAAACGGTATTATACCTACTGTTAGATAGCAATTCCCTGGTGACATGTGTACAGGTTAGTCTGTTGATCTAAGATCGTCATTTGCCTCGTGTGAGTTCCCATTGTGCTTTGATAACTACCCTACCACGGCTCAAAGGAGTCATGCAAACAGGTTTTAGTTGGGTACAGTCCCGAGCTACATGAAGGCAGTTAAAGGATCGTCGGGGATTCGTCTCTCCCGGTATTGGGGTTGATGTCGCGTTGTGCACGGGTGGCCATCACCAGAAATGTTGCATTATTAAGGGTCTGACTTTATCCACCCGCTAGACTCCATATGCGATACTCTTAGACGAACATACCGGACTATGCGAATATTGTCACTGTCTGGCTCAGTAGGGGCTTGGATGAGTTTGCTCGTCGGCCTTCCTTTCGCTCAATAACTTGGTAGCCGTTACGTACAGCTAGTGCCGCTGACATGCTTGTGGTTAAACCCACTGCCAGCATTTTGACGAGTCTTTAGAGTCCCACACAGAGGGTTTTCACGGTTCAAGCGATATGGTTTAGATGACGTATGTTGGTACATACAGGTGTTCGATTAAATATGTGTACAGGCTCCACAGACTTTAATCGAACGGTTGATAATGCTGGCGGCTTAGGATTAAGCCGGATTATTAAATCAGGTTTGTATTTAATAATTTATATATGTATTTGCATATATATGTATTCTAGTATTATTGTTCACTATTCATTTTCTCTCTTGGCTATTCGTATTTTTGTACGAATACGCGTATATGTATTTCGATACGTGTACTGGGAAGTATTCCGTATTTATACGGAATAGCTTCAAGAAGTGGACACCTCATTTGTATGATTTTCCTTTTCGGAAATTCATTTGTTTTACAAATGAGGTGGAGGGGTGAATTTGCATGAGCATGGACTTGGCATGTAGAGAGGTATGGCACACATTTGTTTATTGTAAAATGTGAGGAGATATTTTATGTGCTTGAGAGAGAGAGGGGCAGCAACATGTTTTGGGGATGAGCTTGCTCATTTTCTTTGCTTCATCTCACTCACTTGGAGACTTAGCACATTTCTTTTGTTGCTCATGCTACATGTTTTCTCACTTTATCTTGATCTTCTATGGTTGCTCTTTGAGCATTTGTGACGAGAGAAAAAAATATAGTGAGACATTCCTACACCTCCACTCTCCATTGCTAGCAACCTTGGAGCGTCGGTTTCCTCGCTTGGCGAGGCTGAAACTTGCGTCGTTTCCCTCGGGTGGATCATCGTAAATAGAGGAAGACCGACAACCAAATTCGATACGTGAACATTAGGAGCTTGGGATGAATGTTGAATACCGACAACCATTCCTAACTTCCTTTATATTTCTTGCTAGCATAGGATTTTGGGTATATCCGGGCTTCGGGTCATGGTAGCGCCAGTTTAGAAAATTTTTGTTCCGCATTTAGCCACGGTTTGATGGCCGGGGCGCTACCGTAACCCAACATGGTATCAGAACCAGCCCGTAAACCCCTTACTAGCAGTTTTAGACAATGTTAAAGTATCAAAACCGAAACAACTCCGAAACAACACCCCGATGTATTCCAGTTTCTGTCGATTTTTCGGAGTCTTCAATTTTTTTTAAGCAATTGCAGAAGACTACTTGAGTGATCACTAGAACACACCACATATACGAGCCAAAACTGCCGGATTTGACCCGGCGAGACTTGAGGCAAAACAGGTGAGGCCGGTTTTATATTGGAGTTTGGACTTGAAATTTTTGGTGTTTTCTAGTCTCTGGAATATTAGTGCAGTGGTATTGCTTATTTTGCCCATTTTGGATATTATGTTATCTTTTGTGCAGGGGCAATTCGGGGTGTTTCAAAGTCGATAATTTAACACTCTTTAAACGTTTACAGTATATACAATACTATCTGTGACCGTGAATGTCATTAGAGCGGTATAACCCGTCTAACTGCTATATGTTCTTTTAGACGAGTTTGCGAATGTGGCATTCACGTTGATGTTCCGTGTTGTGTTGTGATTATGGTTGGATCGTCATGGTGGATAGCTTGGGTGAAATATTAGTACAGTTTAGATTCATTTGTACATTTGATATTGCAGAGCGAGCGTCCAACATGTGAACTGTCGTCACTGCCAGTTTATATATTATTTGTTTGGGGCACGACCGGGTTGAGGACGATGTCACCCTTGTATATTCTTTTCTTTTCTGTACTAGGATTACCCCGTGGTGGAGTTCACGAATAGCCGAGTTCTAGAGAGAAATGGGTCCGCATCTCATGGAGTTGAGACGGAGGGAACCTTACTCTAGAATTGACGGGCTATTCCCCGCACTCGTAGGGGGTATAGGTTGACCCACGGAGGGGTGCCCAAGTTACTGGATTCCATGAAGTGCTGGGCTGCCCATTCATGTTGTTGATTGGGGTTTCCTCGCTTTTGGAATTGGTTGGTAACTTGATGCTCTCGTAGGGGTCTAGGTTTCATTGCACAGGCTATCCACACAACAGGGAACGCCGGGTTTCATTTGTGGCTCAAGTGAAACCCGGGGCTCTAGGATTATCCACCACTCTGTGTTGCTTGGCTGAGATTCTGTGATGTTGCTTTATATCATGCCTGGGACGAATTTTATATATATTTATATATATACTAATAGATGTTGTATATGTTTTGCACACACGCTAGTCCAGTCCCCGCTCTGTCTTTAGTTAAGTAACCTAACGGGTGATGACGGGACCTAGTGACGAATGCGGATGGCATACACGTACATCATATTTTTATTCTTTTCTGGTGTGATTAATTGATGGGACTGCGTTGATTTTGATCAATGCAAGGATAAAACAAACCTATAGATGATGTTGTTGGAACCGAGTTTTTAAAAACTAACATTACAGACGTTCTCTTTTTTTTTGCACAGTGGTATTCGGTTATGAATATCCAGCACCTCATTTGACGAGGCAAGGGCCGAGATCCCTTCATCGGGAGTGACCCCTTGAGTAAAAGATTGCATCAACGTAATAACTTCACTATAGTCGATTCTTTTGCTTTGAATCGTAGTATTCAGTTTGGAATATCCTGCACCTCATTCGACGAGGAAAGAGCTGAGATCCCATCACAGGAAGTGACCTCTTTAGCAAAAGTTTATGCCACTATATATTTGAAAAACCACTCAGTTCCTTCAACGATATCAATTTCATTCCCTTATAGGTTTTTCGCCAAAAACCAGCTGTAGCCCTCCGTCATTTCTTACGAGTATTATTTAGTATTCGTGCTGCGTTTGTTGACCTAGTCAAGGCGTAGTGTTCGGTAACTAAGTGGTGCTTGTTTGTTGCATTTTAAATGCGATTGGTTAGGACAGTCATGCGGCCTTGTTGACCTTGTCAAAGGCACGTGCGGGTAGGTTTAATGCAATCCAAGATAATGACGGGTTGAACTTAACTAGCGGTTTATGGTTTGTTGACCTAGTCAAGGTCATAAACCGCTTGGGGCAAAAATCACATCGGGAGTTTCAAACATACAGGAAACTTTCCAGGCTTGCGCATACCTTCTGGAGTGTGGAAACTTGAGTGGATTCCATCAAGTTATAATGCGATGATAGTTGGATCCCGATTCCCACTGATGAGTAGGATTACTCCTCGGGTGATTTTAGATGATCCCGACTAATTCTCTTTTTGGGTTTGGAGGAGAATTCGAGGAAACAGTGGGAGCCATCCTAATTAGATAAAGTGATTAACCATTCTGATCTAGGTTAGAGTGCACGCTGAGTGTTTCTTTTCTCTCTCTCTGGCAGTGACCATGGCCCACCCTAGACTAAAACTCAAAAACCAAGTTAACCGAACCTTCTTAAAATATTTTGGTTTTTTGGAATGTCACAATGTCTCATATATCATTGCCACTTCTATATCACCTTTGCATTTCTCCAGAACACCCCGTATCACTATAAACATCCACTCCTTTTGGATAAATCCACCGTATAGTTACATACGAACTCGAAGGAACTTGTTCCAGAATCAAGGATGGATTCTGGTTCTGGAGAAATAGAATAGGATTATTCGGTTGTCTTTTCTCATTACCTTCTCTCAGGTTGTGAGGGCTCCTAGGATTAGGAGAGGGTACACCTATTGTGCTTATTGGATAGTCTTCCTCCAGACCATAGGCAGGTGCCGAAAGGTGGGGAAGGAAGAAAACCAATTAGCCTAAAAGCGGTGTACAGAAGGTAATAAGTAAAGACATATAAAGAGATTAGAATAACGGCAATGAAAATTGCGACTACTATCATTCACGACAAAACCGTGTATACCCCTGCCACTCCCACATCCACTTTGGATTTCTCTATAACACTTCGTATCACTACGAACGTCCATAATTTTTGGATATGCTATCGTATAGTTACATACGAACTCGAAGGAATTCGTTCCAGATTCGAGAATGGTTTCTGGTTCAGGAGAAATAGAATAGGATTATTCAGATGTCTTTTCCCATTACCTTCTCTCAGGTTGTGAGGGCTCCTGGCATAAGGAGTGTACACCTATTACGCTTATTGGATAGTCTTCTTCCAAACCTTAGGCTGGCGACGAAGGGTAGGGAAGGAAAAAAACCAATTTGCCTAAAGAAGGTTTACAGAAGGTAATAAGTAAAGACATAATAAAAGGATAGAAGTGAGGGCAGGTAAATATATGGTTACTATCATGAATCAGGATAGTGGAAGAGGCGTTACTAGGAATACTAGTTAACCCCTTTCGAAACATTTTCATGTTTAATCTACGAGATTTCGACGAGGCTAGTTTGAGTTGATGAGTGAAGTGAGGCCTCGCTGATTGAGTGTAAAGATGTCCCTCTTATCTGTGATTAAAGAAATCCTGTTGTTAGTGAGTGAAGTCAGTCCGACTGTGCAATGTTAATTGAAAACTGTTTTCATAATTGGAATCTAACTCCAGGGTATGTATTTACCAGATCAGTTTCTCACATCTGTATGGTCTTACAGATGGTGAGTGGGAATAAGATATTGGGAATTGGGTGATTAGATCCTCATTATATCGGAATTCGTTGTAATTAGTAATATTTGAGGAAATCATCTGGTTTTTGGCGGATAACAAATATTTAGTTTTGAATATCCGTTGTTATACACCAGTTTCAAACTGATATATCTGTACGTTTATTTTATAATGTGAGATATAAATTTTTGAAATTATGTTTATGACATTTACCTATATCAGTTGATGGTTAGGTAAGGTGCATTCAACAGCGGTGTAATTCTTCTTAACCATGGTACAGTTTTCAACCTACGACGCACAGGGTTTGAGTTATCGAACTCAGGGGACTTGTAAAAAATATTGTATGTTGTCCGGTGTCCATTAGGAAAATGGGGTTGGTACTCCTACTATATTCTGTTTACTAATGACTTCTCCAATTCTAGACAAGTATTTCGTTGAAATACAAGGTCCAGATTTTGAGAAGTTACAGGTATAAGAATAAAGAAGAGAACCATTTATTGGAAGTTTCTAGATTCTTCGTGGTAGTCGAAGATGTAGATACTTGTGTTAGGTATTTCGTTGATAGTAATGGTTTTGAGAACTTGCTTCTCTTTCAGGTTACTCATATGTGGATGCACTCCTAGATGAGTAATGATGCTTAGCCTCATTCCACTTAGTTGATATGCACTGGAGACAGATGCATGATTTGAATCTGGTTCCAATTAAATTAGTGCGTTTGTTTCTATATTTGATATATATAGAACCAATTTATATCTTAACTATGTTAAGGTATAGGGAGTTGTCCGGCTGATGCTTAAAACTAGAATCCGGATAAACTCGAGGCACGTTTCAGTAATGGCAGTTTGTGGGTTATCCCGGGCTTTGACTAGGGTTAACTTTCTACCATTAGGAAGATCAATAGTGCTATTGTTCATGACTCGCCACAGTTTTTGTCATGACCCGAAATATTAGCTCATGACCAGCACTTAAATCACGCCAAGTCTAAAGGCATCAAGTAATTCACGTAAGCCGAAACCCAAAAATCTAAACCTTTTAAAGAAAAATCAAGGAGGTGAAGTTTTGAAATAAGGGTATAATGAAATCAAGTTTTCTTAAATGCCTAGAAAAGGAACATGAATAATGCAAGTGAAATTTACTAGTTTGAAAACATGTTTCGTCTTTTAAAAATTTGGGCAGCACCTATTTTGTATATTTTGACCCAAAACCACAAATACATAACAAGAATAATGGCACCCCAAGCGGGAGGTAGCTCTTCGCCAACCGATGGATCACAACCACGCAAGACAGTATATTTATGTATACGACGCCCAACGGCTAAGTTCACCACAAAAAATAAAGAAATAAGCAAGACATCAAAACCACAAGTAGCAGAAAACCCCTCGCTCTAAGTCTCGCAACCACAAGTCTCACTAAGTCTCATTACTTACACAATTACTAAATTTGGTTGATGGAGTTGACTAGATACAATAAGAAATATAAATACAAGAGTGGGTACGATACAAATGTCCCACCTACCGAAGCAATCACCCGAAAACAACTGTGTGCCAGCGATGCCTCTACTGATCCAAGCGGTCAACCTGCAAGAACTGTGGCACAATGTGGGTGAGTTGCCAACTCGTGAGTAGAAAAACATCAACAAATAGAAATCGAAGAAACAACGACTCCTAGGTCAACTATATCATAAAGATAATACAATGATATCTAAGGTGACCGTATCACCATATGTGCCAATAATATACTGAAGGTCTATAAGTATGCGGATATCATCCAACTATATGATCACGGTCTGTATGCATGTGGGTCTCGTCCACCCATATAATCAATGTGTGTAAATATCATAAAAGCATATGCATGAAACTATGAGGATATAAATCAACGGGTGTCCCTCGTGACACATCAAATCATAGAATCTGAGTGTCCAACATCGACACTCGAAAACATCATGAAACCCGTGTCCAGCATCGACACGTAAATCCTCACATATCAGGCTCCGTCAGTCCGGATCGGCCCACGGGCTCCGTCATTCCGGATCAGCCCACATCATCTCTCGACTCTGGTCGGTATCCTACGGATATCCGCCGAGCCCAAATACTATCACCGGTAGGTAGTACTCCCCTTCCAGGCTCATCGTCTACTGCGCGACATCCCTTTCTTGCCCCGGGGTACCATACCGGGTCCACCATATACCCGCAATCGACCTCATCCAGCTCCTCGAATCGGGTATCACTGTCATACATCTCAAAACCGAGAAAACGCATGGTGGACACACTGAAATATCATATCAAGAGAAACTGGGTTTTTAAAACCATACATACTTTCTTTTGAAATCACCACGGTCCTCAAATCCAGAAATCTCATGAAAACAATATATCTTAATGCGTATAATCATAAAGCATGATGTATGCGACATATAACAGAAATGTAAGCATGTCCGTATATCATGCAACTTGGAACAGTAATATGCATAACGTGGGAAAACCGCTCTTTTAAATGAATCCACTTTTGAAATATATCCCGCGGTTCCCAAATTCTCCAAAGTCATCTGCAACATCGTATAAAGGTGCATATATAACTATATCAAGTAAATTATGCAAGGAGTCATATCATGATGCATCAATTCTACTGTGTAGTGACATGGCAATTATCGATGATGAAGTGTGTGAGCAGGCCAATCTGTGTAAGTGTGACATACGTATCATCGATAATGGTGTAAGTGTACTAGCACAGGTATATGCAATGCAACGAGAATAACATGAATGCAGCATAAGGTAAATCATCAGCTAAAAGCTATAAGGTATACGTGTCTACAAGACCGAGTCGGTGAATCTATCAATCGGCACCCGGCCTCATAATATCGCGTATGGTACAATCCATCGTACGGCATCCTCTAGTAAAGGGTATGGATCAAACATCAAGTCAACTCATCACGTACGGAAAAAATCATCGTACGGCAGCATTAAAACATTAAGAATCCTATCAACCTATAAGACGAGGAGGGTACGGACCTAACATCTCGTTCGGCTATCACTCACGATTCATAAGATATATAAATATCTCTATATACCTATGTCCCAGGTTACATCCACAACAATCTCATATCAGGGGACCGGCAGGGTATAAATCATCTCAATCGACTCGCATCCGTATACCAACATATCATCAAATCATTATATCACGTCATATATTCTTTTTATCGCAATTATATACTATATAAAGTCAATTTTACAAATACATTCTACCTTTACTATAAGCATACGTATCTAATCTAACATACACACCCGAACCATACAATCAGCTTTTAAAAGATGCGAATCGTAGTTTTGAAAGTTGGGGATACGGTGTTTTTAAGGAAAATATATCATTTGAAAATCCGTAACGTCCCTCAAGGTATCTGTTTAAAAGTTGCATACGATTCTTCAGTTTAGAAATAAGTATGGTTCGGATGACGCATCCACGTCGGCTATCTAGTCCTATAATACCCTAAATGGCAATATCACTTCTAACTATCCTTGAGTTTCTAATATGGTTTATCAACTTTATTTTAACTTTATCTATAGTTTTCTATTAAACGTTCCCTTAACCATATGATTTAATGTTGGTATTTTACGATCAAAGAATTAATTACCGCAATCAAGAACGGCGTCGCTTGGTAGCTAGCCAGTGAGTACGGGTCGGTCAACAGGGATTTTGTGTATTCTCAAATTGTTCTAACGAGTTAATTCCAAACGGTGTTGGGGTGATTATCACTAAAAAACTAAGTTGATTTAGACTAGGATTAGAATCTAGCTAGGTTTAGGTTTAGGTTAAGTTTGGAAATTTAGGATTTCCCACCGCTTTCAATGCCCTAATTTAGATCTCTTTAGGTGTTATGGTAATAATTAATAAAGGGGATTAGGACGATCGGGAAGAAACGATGTTTCTTCCTCTAGGTCCTTGTCCGTCCTTTCTTAATTCTTACCCTAACCTCCATGAAAAACATGCATAACCGGTCTTTTAAACTACGGTATCACCGTTACTTTGTGGGTAGGGTGCCGTAGGGAGCGGTATGTGTATGTATGCATGGAGTCCTATTAATTAATATGTGATGGGCAAGAAAGGGGTGAGAGATTTTCATCTCTCAAACATTTCCTATACCTAACCCTAACAAGTGAGGAACTACTCACTCATTAGGGGATTGATAAAATACATGATTTTATTTGTTTTGTTTTCTAAAAGATTAACTATCTAAACTACGGCAAATTAATAAAAAATTCTAATCTAATTAACTAGGGCAGATAATAAATTTTTACTAGGGCAAAAAGGAATTTAAGAACTAGGGCAATAAAAAGAATCTACTTACTTTATTGATGCTCTCAAAACATTACAAATGATTTCTGAATTTTTGATCAATGAAAAGTGGCATACCTCAAAGAGAGGTTTAGGATTTCTATTTATAGAGCATAGAAAACCTAGGGTTACAATCGATTCACACCTGCATTTACAAATATACCCTAAGAAGACTAGTCATCGCACCGCCACACCGTCACAAAATTTGCACCGACACGGGCTCCTTATGGCCGCGGAACCGCGGCCAAAACCCATGTTTGGCCGTGGATCCGCGACCATATAGTGGTGTCTTGGGCTGCACTTTTTAGGGCTGCTTCTGGTTGCATTTTGCTTCTTATTTCTTCACTTGGTTTCTCAGATTGTCTTCTAGATTTCTTCCAGATTTCCACAGTGAATAATGTCATGGACTTTACTGTTTGCTTCATGTCAAAAGTCTTGAACCTTGCAATACCTTTGTACTTATGAACTTGTTCATTGATCTTCGTTTATTCTCCAAACTGTTGGCTTGATCAAGATTCTTCCATTTGTTGGTCGTAGTCTCACTTTTGTATCGTCTTTTCATCTTTTTCACTGTTTTTGTTCCGAGAACCTGTAACCTGCAATTATGTAGCAGACATGGATCAAAAGCACATGTTTATTTGTAAAATGACTAAGAATGGGAAATATAATAATGCAAAATTATGATATGAACAAATACCCCCAAACTTATCTTTTGCTCGTCCTCAAGTAAAACTTGTTTTATTCTCGAAAAAGACCTACCCTCACTTTCGCAGGGAAACGCGATTGCACTGAGCTCGTGCAACAAGCCGTTAAACCACTAGGTGTCCCTAGTAGGAGGAGTGTTGTCTCCTGAGGGTTTTCAGCGGATACTACCCACAAAATCCTATCAATTCGGCTTATCGACTTTTATTCTCCAATTAGGTTTTCTAACAAGAACTCTATTATCTTCGACTCAGAAATTATCCACCCGTATTTTTCACGCTTCCTTATTATTTAACTTAAGATTATATATGTTCTGTAGACTTACTTAGGTTTTAGCAACTTTTAAGTTTTCCTTCTAGGATTCTATCTCAACTTAGGAATTTTTATCATCTCTATTAAAGATATAAGTCCTATTCTTCATTCCTATCTCTTATCTAAACCCCAATCACATACCCCTACGTGTGTGTATATATCACCCTTACACTTGGAAATTCAAATCAAGCTATTATACTCTTGTCCATCGTCCAAAGTACTTTTCAATTGGTGAATTTTTAGATGAAATTGCTCATACATTCTTCATGCGACCGTTAATACTTCTTGAGGTACAAACGACCAATTACAAAATATGCTTGCACATTAATGCGTAGTTCCTAGTCTTGTAATACCTAAGGCTTATAACAGTGACTCCCAAACCAGTTGGTCTAAGGCACTAGGTGATGAAGCACCCTCGCTAAATATTTTTGTCTATTAATGCAGCCTTAAGTAATTAAAAAAACCAGTGTTCATTTTTTTTATCTTCTTATTCACACTTGTATTTTTATTTTATTTTTCTTCGTACTAAGGACTTTAGACAAGAGCATTTCAAGGTCTCTTCTACTATTCCAAGTTTCAAGGATCGTGTTTGTGCAATTTGTAGGGTATATATTTTCAGAATTTAGACTTAAGCTGAGGAATTAATTTTCAAACTTATACTTTAATAAAAATATCAATATTTTTCCCTTGTTTTAACTTAGCCCAAGAAGTCAACTCGAAATTTGCCTATTTCTAAATAAACTACAAAGACATATACTTTCTACCGTTAAATTTTAAGAAAGGTTATTTTTAGGGTTTTTTAATTTACTATGTCTAAGGTCTAGTTGTTCCTAGCTAGTTAACCTATTTGTCAAACTCAAGTCAATTAAGGCCAAAATTTAATGTTTTAATTTTTATAATTTTTCGTATTTTTATTTTTCTATTTTTTTTTATTCTCAATTTTTTTTTCAAATTTTATGATTTTTTATAAGGATGCAATGCAGAATTTAAACATGCAAAAGAAAAAGAAAAAATATATACAAAAATTTAAAAAAAATATGCAATGCAAAAGATAACTATATACAACCACCAACTCCCCCAAACTTATCCAAAGCAGTGCCCTCAATGCTCGGCCCCACACCACGCTCTCGAGCGCGAACGCGAACGATCCTCCTTAGCGAACAGGGTTCGAATCCCCTGCTCAACCTCCGTCAATCGACGGTCATGCTCCCTCCCTGTCGCCCTCAACTCCTCTATGCCCCTAACAGCTCTCCTCATCAACTTTGCATGTTCTAGAGGGGTCATTTCTCCTTCGCTCGCGTTCGAGCTAGAGCTAGGTGTGCGAGCGGGTACATGTTCTGCTGGTTCGGTCCTAAACCATACATCTGTCAATCGTGAATAGGACGTAGAAACGCCCTCAATAAGAGGCCGGACAGGTATGCCTCCCATCATGTAAAATTCGAATTCCTCTACGGGGAGGAAATATCGACAAAGTTGTGTGACAAGCATTGGACAAGGGTAATTTGCGGCTCGTTTGCCCGCACCTATGAAGTTTAGCAAAACTGTGCACATGTCGAAACGGGGGTTCTTTGTCATAAGAGTGTGCACAATATGCAAGGAGGGTGTAAAAAATATTGTGTTGTGGGAGCTACCGAAAATATTATTTTGTGCCCATCGGCACACAGTTAAGACATTTGCGAAAAGGGTTCTCGCTTGAATACCCTTCCGCGGCTCCCTTGAGCAATCGTTGCCCATCAAGGGCATGTAATCCTCAAATTGCAAGGGTTGGTCATGTGCGGGTATGCGAGGGATTAGTGTGACTTTGTGTATAATATCCCTATCAATGATAATTTCTCGATCACCCCATTGCAATTTAATAAACCCAAATTGGTTGAGGCACCCATCCTCCATATACTCGTAAAAACGAGTGACTAATTCCGGCAATGCATACGCATAAGGGTGATCATAAATCAGAATGTTCCAACCCCTACTCGCTATTTCGTTTGCAAAATAACTACCGTACAGCTCGTGTGAAAATACTTGTGAAAAATCGCGTTCAAGCTGCATGCTGTGTGCCGTTGGGTGTTCTACAGATCTAAAAATATAAGAACAGAGAGGGTTTGGAGAGATCGTACCTCCCCTAAAAAATTTACGGGGTGAAGACAGAAGGCGGCGGCGGATGCGCGGCGGTAAGGCCTCTTCGGCGGTGGTTCAGCGGCGGGAAGGAGGGATCCTGCTGCAGAATATGCTTGCGGCGGTGCTAGGGTTTTGTAGAGATGAAAATTAAGGTTAAGAGCAGAGAGGGGGGTCGGGTCCTTTAAATAGGGGGAAATGATGGATACTTGCAAATAAACCCCTCTAAAAAGAGGAATTTATTTGCAAATAAAAATTTTATTTTATTTATTTAATCTGCAAATTTACAAAAATCCCCAAAAATATTTTTTTTTCAAATTTTTTTTAATGTTATTTTGTATTTATATATTTACAAATGATACACCCCCCCAAACTTATTTGAAACAAAGTCTTGGCTAGATGATCGAAAATTTAGGGGTGAAATGGAGGAAGATCAGTCAGTGTAAATCGGCTCCTGCAAAAACCGGAGCTCCTCCGACGGGTCCGCAGTGAGGAATGGTTTGAGTCGATGTCCGTTCACTTTAAACAAAGTACCGTCCTCCGGATTTTCAAGATCTACCGTACCGTGCGAATATACGGTTCGTACCAAAAACGGCCCTTTCTACCTAGATTTGAGCTTGCCGGGGTGAAAGTGTAACCGAGTGTCATAAAGCAAAACCTGTTGAACAGGTTTAAACGTTTTGCGCAAAGGTGTTTGTCATGGAACACCTTAGTTCGGTTTTTAACAATTACAGCATTATCATAAGCCTCATCCCACAGTTCTTCAAGTTCATTCAATTGCAGCTTTCGATTGCTGCCCGCATCTCCCATCGATAAATTCAACTCTTTAATCGCCCAAAATGCCTTGTGCTCAATCTCAACTGGGAGGTGGCAAGCCTTCCCATAAACAAGCCGGTATGGAGACATACCAAGATCAGTCTTGTATGCAGTACAGAATGCCCATAGTGCATCAATCAGTTTGTGTGACCAATCTTTACGGTTTTTAGACACCGTTTTCTCCAAGGTTTGTTTAATCTGCCGATTTGAAACTTCGGCTTGCCCACAAGTTTGGGGATGGTATTGTGTTGACAATTTGTGAGTAATGGAATATTTGCGCATTAAGGACTCAAAAGTACTATTGCAGAAGTGAGATCCATTATCACTTATAATTGCTCGAGGGTCCCCAAACCGAGAAAAGATATTTTCTTTAAGAAATCGAACAACAACCATATTATCGTACGTTCGGTTAGGCACAGCCTCGACCCACTTGGACACATAGTCAACAGCCAAAAGAATATACATATTCCCAAAGGAATTGGGAAATGGTCCTATGAAGTCTATTCCCCAAACATCAAAAATATCCAGAACCAAAATTGGTTGGAGCGGCATTTCGTTTCTCCGCTATATCCGGCCCAAGTGTTGGCACCGAGAGCATGTCTTGCAGTATTCATATGCATCTTTAAAGAGACGTGGCCAGTAGAAACCACAATGCAAGATTTTCTCTGCTGTCTTCTTAGGGCCCAAGTGCCTGCCACACGCTTGATCGTGGTAAAAAGACAGCACACTCTTAAACACATTTTCAGGTTCACACCGACGAATGATTTGGTCGGAACAATATTTAAAAAGATACGGTTCAACCCAGTAAAAATGTTTTACTTGGGACAAGAATCGGAGTTTATCCTGTTTCGGCCAATCTTTAGGTATCAGTCCGGTGGCCAAGTAGTTTACTATATCAGCGAACCAAGGTTCGCATGAAACGGTTAAGAGTTGCTCAGCGGGAAAAACATCTTTAATTGGAATTTCAAATGTGGGCAAAGTAGGAAGTCGTGAAAAGTGATCGGCCACTACATTTTCACATCCTCTTTTGTCCCTTATGACAAGGTCAAACTCTTGTAGCAAGAGGATCCAACGTATTAGCCACGATTTGGCATCCTTCTTCGCAAAAAGGTGGCAAAGAGCTGAATGGTCCGTGTACACAATCACTGGAGAGCCGATTAAATAAGGCCGGAAATTTTCAAGTGCAAACACAAGGGCTAAAATTTCTTTTTCTGTTGTTGTGTAATTCAGTTGGGCCTCATTTAATGTTCGGCTAGCGTAATAAATTACGTGCGGCATCTTATTAATTTGCTGTCCAAGAACAGCACCGATGGAGAAATCAGATGCATCACACATAATTTCGAATTGATGCGTCCAGTCAGGAGATGAAAGTATGGGCGCATAAATGAGTGAGTGTTTCAATGACTCGAACGATTCCATGCAAGTTGAGTCAAAATCAAAAGTGGTGTCCTTGGCCAATAAGAGAGTCAAGGGTCTAGCTATCTTGCTACAATCCTTGATGAACCGTCTATAAAACCGGCATGGCCAAGGAAGGCTCGGATGTCTTTGACGCATTTAGGAGGAGGAAGATTAGAAATGACTTCAATCTTGGCTTTATCAACCTCTACGCCATTTTGCAAGATGACATGTCCCAAGACAATACCCGCTCGTACCATAAAGTGACACTTCTCCCAATTTAAAGTGAGGTTCTTATCCCTACAACGGGTAAGAACTGCGTCAAGGTGTAGCAAACACTCGTCGAAGGAGTCACCGAAAATGGAGAAATCATCCATAAAGATCTCCAAAAAAATTTCAACCATGTCTGAAAAGATCCCCATCATACACCGCTAAAATGTAGCGGGTGCATTGCATAACCCAAAGGGCATGCAACGGTAAGCGAAAGTACCGAAAGGAAAAGTAAATGTGGTCTTGTCTTGATCCTTTTCGGCGATGGGGACATGATTATAGCCGGAATAGCCATCCAAAAAGCAGTAAAATTCGTGCCCAGCTAATCGTTCTAGCTTTTGGTCAATAAAAGGTAAAGGAAAGTGGTATTTCCTTGTCGCGGCATTGAGTTTTCTATAGTCGATGCAAACTCGCCACCCAGTTTGGGTGCGGGTAAGTATTAACTCATTCGCCTCATTTGTTATGACCGTTATGCCCGATTTCTTTGGGACAACATGAATGGGGCTAAACCTCTGGCTATCCGAGATAGGGTAAATGATACCACTATCAAGACATTTTACAATCTCTTTCTTGACAGCCTCCTTCATTATGGGGTTGAGGCGTCTTTGTGGATCCCTTACTGGCTTGACATCATCCATCATGTGTATATGATGTTCAACTATGAGGGGACTAATCCTCTTGATGTCCTCCATAGTCCAGCCAAAAGCTTGCCGGTTATTTTGTTAGACCATTAAAAGGGCTTTCTCTTGCTCGAGGGCTAGAGAGGCCGATATGATAACGGGAAGGGTCTCATTCTCACCTAGGTAAGCATATTTAAGGTGAGACGGCAAAAGCTTTAGCTCGAGTTTAGGAGGTGAAACAATTGAAGGTAACATTGGTGAAACTGTTTCAAACTCGAAGGATTCCATCAATGGTTCAAATCGAGTGTAAGCAACTGAGTCGGATGGTTCAACTAACTCATCCGAAAAATCAAAAGACTCAAACTCGGGTGGTGAGTCTTCAAAATCGTCCGAAAAAGTGAAACACTCGTAATCGTTTTCTGGCGTGAAAGCTGTGTCAGATTCTAGGAGGAAAGCACTAGAGGCGTCAACACTGCTGTGATCGAACTGAAATTTTTTGAGCTCACAGTCCTCCTGTGTGATCTCATGGATCGAGCAAACATCAAGTATACTAGCATTAGGCTCGGAGGGATGATTTCCCAACTTAAAAATGTTGAGTTCAATTGTCATATTTCTAAAAGATAGGTTCATCGAACCATTTCGACAATTGATCACCGCATTAGAAGTCGCAAGGAATGGTATACCAAGTATCACCGGAATTTGACTCCGGGGGTTAGCCATAGGTTGTGTATCCATAACAATGAAGTCAATGGGGAAAATGAAGTCTCCTACATTAATTAACACATCCTCTAACTCTCCCCTAGGATGGATGATGGATCGGTCGGCCATTTGGAGAGTATAATGAGTGGGTTTAAGCTCTCCAACGTCTAATTGTTCGTACACTGAATAGGGTAGCAAATTGAAACTAGCACCAACATCTAATAGTGCTCTATTGATGTTCTTGTCCCCAATTGTTATCGAAATTGTAGGACAGCCGGGGTCCTTATGTTTTTGGGGTAAAAATTGGACAAGAGCATCACTAACAACACTAGCCACGAAAACTTTCTTTGGTACTTGTGACTTCCTCTTCTTGGTGCATAAGTCCTTTAAGATTTTCGTGTAAGAAGGAACTTGTTGGATTGCATCCAAGAGAGGTATGTTTATGCTAACCTGTTTGAACAACTCTACAATCTTCTCCATTTGTGTAGTTGGTTTATTGGATCTCAACCTGTTTGGAAAAGGAACATTTTGAAAATTTGTTGAGTCCAATATGTGTGGAGTAGATTGCGGAGTTGGAACGGATCCCAGTGTGGGTGTGTTCGTGATGTGAGAAATGGGTCAGTTCGAAGTAAAAGAAGTAGAGCCTTGTGAAAAATGAAGAATAAGCTCTAATGAAGAAGATGAAGATGAAGAAGAAGAAGAACCACCGGCAGGGGTGTCATTATTAATACCCACGTTATTGTGCAACACTTTTCCAGATCTCAACGTGATCACAGCATTTACATTATGATTTTGCTGTTCATATGCAACATGTGCGTTATGTGCGTGACCGGGATTTGGCAATGGTTGAGATGGAAGCTTTCCCTTTTCTCGCTCGCTCAACGCAGCATTTAGTTGTGAAATTTGGGCCTCAATTGATTTGATGCTTTGATAATGTGAAGCACTGTTTTGCACCAAAGACTGAATGGAAGTCTCCAACCTTGCTGCGGATTGTGTAGATTGCTTTAGAAATGCATCTAGACTTCTTTCTAGCGAGGTAACCTTGTTATTATTTGGTTGAACAAAATTGTTTTGAGGGTAAGAGTTGTTGGGCGCAAAATTGTTCATTTGGTTTGGGTAAGGTTGTGGTCGGAAAGGTTGCTGGTATTGAGTTTGTGGAGGTGCTTGTTGTTATGGAGGAGGAGGCCTTTGAAAGTTGTTATTTCCTTGGAATTGTTGATTTTGATTCCAAGCAAAATTTGGGTGACTCCTCCAACCCGGATTATAAGTCGAAGAGTATGGATCATTTCTTTGTCTTTGCTGAAAGGCAGCATTGACTTGATCTTGTCCTTGAACAGGTGGATTATAAGGACACTCTTCGGTAAGATGTGATGGATCCAAACAACAAGCGCAAACAGTTCGTGGAGGTAAAGTAGGGGAAGGAGAAGGCGATGAGATTTTGGTCTCAATTGCTTCTAGCTTTTTCGTAAGTGCGGACATTTCGGCCTTCATTGCAATAGACATATCTAATTGATGTATGCCTGCCCTAGACTGACCAACCGAAGAAGATGAGGTGGTCTTGGTGCTTTCCCACTGAAGTGTTTGTTCAGCAAGATCGTCGAGAAACTGCCAAGCTTCCTCACTAGATTTTGTTAGAAAGTGACCTTGACAAATGGTTTTCAACAACTGCTTCGTTGCTGGGTTCAATCCTTCATCTAAAGTTTGGCAAAGTTGCCAATTCTCGATACTGTGGTGAGGGCATTGAACAAGTAGGTCTTTAAATCTTTCAAAACACTTCCAAAAGGGTTCGGAAGGAAGCTGGGAAAATTGAATGATCTCATTACGAATTCTCGCGGTCTTGTGATGTGGGTAAAACTTTTTAAGAAAATCTTTAACAAATTCTTCCCAATTTTTAATTGAGTGTGATGCTGTGATGTATAACCATTTCTCGGCTAAGTCACATAAGGTGAAAGGAATGACCCTTAGCCTTATAGCATCATCAGAAAGTTGGGTTGTCTTCATCATTGCGCAAACGTTTTGGAATTTGTTTATGAAGATATAGGCATCTTCGGATTCCAGTCCGTGAAATTTTGGCAACATGTTGATGAAGTAGGGTTTGATCTCAAAGTTGTCCCCATTTGCCGGTAGGAGTGAAAGACAAGTTGGTAAGGCGGTGCGGATAGGGTAGAAAAGATCCTGGAGCGCGATTCGTTGGGGCTCTTCAACAGGCGGGTGTTGTGGGTTATTGGCACCTAACGGAGGTGGAATCAGTCCCGTGGATAAGGTGTTGTTAGGATTAAATCCCCACATCTCCTTAGAAGACGAAGAATGTGAAGGTGTAGGTAAGGAAGTGGAAGGAATTTCGACTTCGGAGTCGAAAGCGTCGTCAGTCCATACCAACGAGACACAGACTAATCGAGCATTAGTGTCCTTAGCCTAACCGGACATACACTAAAGAGGTAGTGTAGTCAAAAAGTTGAAAAATAGAAGGTGGGGGTAAGAAAACGTCAATGGAAAGAAAGTGGGTATAAGTGCGGTGCACGGATTTCTTAGCGACAAGTTGCAAGTTTTTGTAAAAAAATTTCCTTTTTTCTTTTTGTGTTTTTTTTTATATGTGGAGCTTTTTGCAAAAAAGATTTTCGATAAAAGGCTTAGACACACGTTCAATCAATCACAAATGCACAATCAAGCCTAGATCTAGGGGCACCTAGGTCAGCTAGACAGCTCCTAACTGTTCCAAAGGACAAGTAGTAGGACCTCAAACCGCCTCTTCACCGCCAATTGTGTCCAGGTAAGCACAAGTAGAGAAAGGAGGGATCCGCTCACGAATCACTAAAAACTAAGTTGATTTAGATTAGAATTAGAATCTTACTAGGGTTAGATTTAGGATAAGTTTGGAAATTTAAGATTTCCCACCGCTTTCAATGCCCTAATTTAGATCTCTTTAGGTGTTATGGTAATAATTAATAAAGGGGATTAGGACGATCGGGAAGAAACGATGTTTCTTCCTCTAGGTCCTTGTCCGTCCTTTCTTAATTCTTACCCTAACCTCCATGGAAAACATGCACAACCGGTCTTTTAAACTACGGTATCACCGTTACCTCGTGGGTAGGGTGCCGTAGGGAGCGGTATGTGTATGTATGCATGGAGTCCTATTAATTAATATGTGATGGGCAAGAAAGGGGTGAGAGATTTTCATCTCTCAAACATTTCCTATACCTAACCCTAACAAGTGAGGAACTACTCACTCATTAGGGGATTGATAAAAGACATGATCTTATTTGTTTTGTTTTTTAAAAGATTAACTATCTAAACTACGACAAATTAATAACAAATTCTAATCTAATTAACTAGGGCAGATAATAAATTTGTACTACGGCAGAAAAGAATTTAAGAACTAGGGCAATAAAAAGAATCTACTAACTTTATTGATACTCTCAAAACATTACAAATGATTTCTGAATTTTTGATCAATGAGAAGAAGCATACCTCAAAGAGAGGTTTAGGATTTCTATTTATAGGGCATAGAAAACCTAGGGTTACAATCGATTCACATCTGCATTTAGAAATATACCCTAAGAAGACTAGTCAACGCACCGCCACACCGTCACAAAATTTGCACCGACACGGGCTCCTTATGGCCGCGGAACCGCGGCCAAAACCCATGTTTGGCCGCGGATCCGCGGCCATATAGTGGTGTCTTAGGCTGCACTTTTTAGGGCTGCTTCTGGTTGCATTTTGCTTCTTGTTTCTTCACTTGGTTTTCTCAGATTGTCTTCTGGATTTCTTCTAGATTTCCACAGTGAATAATGTCATGGACTTTACCGTTTGCTTCGTATCGAAGTCTTGAACCTTGCACTGCCTTTGTACTTGTGAACTTGTTCATTGATCTTCGTTTATTCTCTAAACTGTAGGCTTGATCAAGATTCTTCCATTTGTTGGTCGTTGTCTCACTTTTGTATCGTCTTTTCATCTTTTTCACTGTTTTTGTTTCGAGAACCTGTAACCTGCAAATATGTATCAGACATGGATCAAAAGCACCTGTTTATTTATAAAATGACTAAGAATGGGGAATATAATAATGCAAAATTATGATATGAACACCATATTCTACATATAAATCGGTTTCCATCAAAGTTTGCGGGGGTGCTATATGCCATCCACCCGACTTCTCCCGTAGATATAGATCTACTCACCTTGCTCCTTGCTTGACGAAGTCGATGACGCCATGCTCCGTCGCCTCGGAGTCCTCGCGAAGGTACCTAAAATAACAGCACATATCGCCACGCTATTAAAATCAAGTTCTGAAATCAAATACGGCACGCGCATTGCTCATAGGTTAGAACCTATAGCTTATGCGTACAAAATCAACCCAACAACCCTTGCTGTTGATGTGCAAACATTGAACAGCCAAATACGAATCCAAATATCAAAAATTAGCATTTCAAAATACGGAAAACATAACCAAAAACCACACCAAAGTGCTCCCATATTTTGACTCAGGTGAAAAGGAGTTGCACAAACAAGTATAGGGTGTTGTACATGGTGTATATGACCTACTGGACCAACCTAGACCCAAACCCCTCCAATGTGGCCGGCCACTTGGCCTAAAAATCTGGCCTCCTCGGCCCAGGTGCCTCTTTTAGGGCTCGTATGGTCAGGGTGGTCTCCTAGTACCCTAATTTGGTCCCGGGTATTGTTTGGTTTCCTCAAAAAATCCCAGGGTTGCTCCAGATTCACTGTAGGCACACAAAATGCAACAAAACCGACATGGATACAATCTAAGTTTATGGTCTCTGTTCTAGGTCCAGAATTGGATTTATAGGGTCTTGCACACCCTCACTACAGCTCACAAGTCCACAAGTCACCAAACCCTCTCTTGAATTTCCATGTATCGCCAATCCATCACTAAACGAATTCTAAACTTAAACAAAATGCTAGGAAATCAAAAATACACTAAATGAAAAGAGATATACCTCATGGTTACACCCAAGCAACACCCTAGAAGTCCCAAAGTTGTCAAAATCCCACTTTACTTGGTCCATTGGGTAGAGGATGAAGAGGTGATCATTTTTTGTGAAAGGGGTATAGGATTTTGACGAAGGTTTGGAGATGGATTTTTGAGGTTGAAGGTGGAAGGAGATGAGAAATAAGAAGGAGAAGAAAATGGTGGAGAAATGATATGAGGCAGCCCCCTTCTCTTTCTCAATTATTCTCACTCTCTCTCTCTCTCTCCAAGCATGGTCTTCTATCATCATTATGTCCCCTCTCTCTCTCCTCAAGTCATCATGACACCTTTTACTTCTCTTTTCTTTTCTCACAAAAAAAAACATAATATAAAACAACACAAATGAACATGTAACCAAATGAAACTTGTCATGGTGCACTAACCATGAAAACTGTAGAAACACGGATTTGGCTTAATCGCGATTAGTAGTGCACTAATCGAGTTTTTTTATTTAAACTGCATATAATAAATTTTAAAAATGCCAAATCTCTTAAATATATTTTTAAATGAATAAATCATTTTAATTTCCATTTATTACATAATTATTGGTATATATTTATTCCCTTTTCGAAAACCCCAATTTCGCAAATCGGGCAGTTTTCCGGAAATATAATATTTTAATATTAAATTCCAAAAATAATATTTTAAATTTTTCTGAAATGTTACAGTTTTAGTAAAATGGATTTTTTCAGAAAACAAAAGTGTGAGTATGGTAGAACTGAAAATGATTCCAGAACCATAAACTATCACTGAAGATTTAATAGAACCTCAGGATTCAATAAGATTTGACATTCCATTAGCCACATCGCAGATTTGGTGGGTAACCTCAGTCACCCGAGAGTTACTTCGGTCTTCTTAGAGACGGTGACAAGGAGGTTCTTGTTTACCCAGACTTGACATTGTTATTGTTCTAGACTATAATGCCCGGCAAGAGGATGAGTATAACGTCGTTCTAAACTAGCTTTAGAAGTGCATGTGTATATGACTCTGCCAGAGGGTTTTTGTAGTCAATTGGAGCAGCGGAAGCATAGTGGGAAAGTAGCTTATGTCTTTTTATAGACTAAAGCAGGAATAGCAGAAATAGATCATCTATTTTTGATGTGACAGTCATAGGCTTTGACTTCATCATAATAGGAGATGGATCTGGTAAGAAGATAGTAGGGTGTGATGTCCTCGTATTTGGGATGACATGCACTTTATAGGAAGTGAAATTCCTATACTACGATCGGTTATATACTGTAGTTGTCAAAAGGAGTTTCTCCACATTGGATCTGGATAAAATATCAGGGATTCTGGTGACTAGATCTAGATTTGGGAAGTGTTCCAATCTGGGTACTTTGACATTATTCTAAAGATGTTTTAAAATGGTTGACTCCTGGCATGGTGGTGTACATGCAGGTGATGGAATCACCCTCTCTAAAGGATGTCTTTCAGACTAAAGCGGAGAGGGATTTACATGATTGGCATATTACTTGCTTACGCAATTGAGTCAATCATGAGTTGTCAAGTACAGCACCAGATATTGCTTTTGCACTAGCTGCAATAAGCATATATTAATCTAATCCTAGAGAAACGTTGGGAAGCAATTTTGAACATCAGTAGATATTCTAGGGATATGGTAACGGCAGCCTCCTTCGGGAGACGGTTATTATTTCAGGCTTCCAAGGTGACCTGGATGACAGAGTGGATGTCAGAGTTATAGTTTTTCCCTCTTCTGAGGGACAGTATGTTGGACAGGTGGTCCAAGAGGATACTGAGGAAGGCATGGTGCATGATACTGATTAAATTTAGTGGATTATACAGTCTAAGAAGTTTGCTGGATTTGGAGTTCATTTGTAAACTGGGTCCCATCAGATATCCAGAAAAATTCTAAATACAAGGTATTGCTTATTTCATGAGATGGTTATTCTCCGCGAATTTGAGATATAGAGAGATAAAGATAGAAACAATGGAGCGGATCTATGCACTTAGGCTAGTTCTCAAACACAATAGTTTCACAAACGAGCTTTGCGAAACTGCTTAGTAAAGAAGTTGGGTATTTGGTATCAAATGAGCTGTGAGTATGCGACACCGCAATAATTGGCCTTAAGTGCAGGTGGGAGATTTTTGGCTATAGTGCCCTCAAGGAAATTATCGTAGTCGCAGGCAGGTGATTATGATGATTGAGGGAGGACCTATACCTGTAGAACAGTTTTACTCGAGATGATAGTATGCTATATGGTTTGTGTTTATCATCACTATTGCATGTTGATAGAGCCCATAGGATTCTTGCTTGACTATCAGTATTATTTTTGCGATTATATATGTGGGAGCTGGGGGTCTCTAAGCAAATCCTTAAATGTCCCTAGTCGTAGGAGTTTCGAGACTGGGCATCGATACTCCAGTGTAGAATAGTGTATACTCATCGAGACCCCGACGAGGGGCGGTGGCCAGGTCTCACAAGCCATTGGTGTTAGTTTGTTCACCTAAGATAGGATACAGGTGCTCATTGGGTTATGAGTACACTCGACAGACTCGCCGGAAACATGCTAGATGGTATTATACTTATTGTCAGATGGAAGTTCTCTGGTGACATGTGTACAGGTTAGTCTGTCGACCTGAGATCGTCATTTGTCTCGTGTGAGTTCCCACTGTGGTTTGATTACTATCCTGCCACGGCTCAAAGGAGTCATGCAAACAGGTTTTAGTTTGGTATAGTCCCGAGCCACATGGAGGCAGTGAAAGGATCGTTGGGGATTTGTCTCTCCCGGTATTGGGGTTGATGTCACGTTGTGCACGGGTGTCCATCACCAGAAATCCTCGGCCAGGGTAGACAAGAATTACTGATCTAGGATCGATAGTTTCTCAGGTGGTGATGGATTTCATACCGACACTAAATGTCACGTTATTAGGGGTCTGACTTTATCCACCCCCCTAGACTCCATATGCAATACTCTTAGACGAACAGACCAGACTGTGCGGTTATTGTCACTGTCAGGCTCAATAGAGGTTTGGATGAGTTTACTCGTCGGCCTTCCTTTCGCTCAATAACTGGGTAGTCGTTACGTACAGCTAGTGCCGCTGACGTGCTTGTGGTTAAACCCGTTGCCAGGGTTTTGACGAGTCCTTAGAGTCCCACACAGAGGGTTTTCACGGTTCAAGCGATATGGTTTAAATGACGTATGTTGGTACATATAGGTGTCCGATTAAATATGTGTACAGGCTCCACAGACTTTAATCGGACGGTTGATAATGCTGGCAGCTTAGGATTAAGCTGGATTATTAAATCAGGTTTGTATTTAATAATTTATATATGTATTTGCATATATATGTATTCTTGTATTATTGTTCACTATTCATTTTCTCTCTTGGCTATTCGTATTTTTGTACGAATACGCGTATATGTATTTCTATACGTGTAATGGGAAGTATTCCGTATTTATACGGTATAGCTTCTAGAAGTGGACACCCCATTTGTATGATTTTCCTTTTCGGAAATTCATTTGTTTTACAAATGAGGTGGAGGGGTGAGTTAGCATGAGCATGGACTTGGCATGTAGAGAGGTATGGCACACATTTGTTTATTGTAAAATGTGAGGAGATATTTTGTGTGCATGAGAGAGAGAGGGTCAGCCACTTGTTTTGGGGATGGGCTTGCTCATTTTCTTTGCTTCAGCTCATTCACATTCTCACTCACTTGGAGACTTAGCACATTTCTTTAGTTGCTCATGCCACATGTTTCCTCACCTCCTCTTGATCTTCTATGGTTGCTCTTTGAGCATTTGTGATGAGAGAAAAAAATATAGTGAGACATTTCTACACCTCCTCTCTCCATTGCTAGCAACCTTGGAGCGTCGGTTGCCTCGCTTGGCGAGGCTGAAGCTTACGCCCTTTCCCTCGGGTAGATCATTGTAGATGGAGGAAGACCGGCAACCAAATTCGATCCGTAACCATTAGGAGCTTAGGATGAAGGTTGAAGACCGAAGGACACAGATCAACTAGGTATAACCATTCCTAACTTCCTTTATATTGCTTGCTAGCATAAGGTTTAGGGTAGATTCGGCCATTGGGTCATGGTAGCGGCAGTTTAGAAAATTTTTGTTCCGCATTTGACCACGGTTTGATGGTCGGGGCACTGCCGTAACCCAACATATGCATATCACTGCAACAAATACGGTTTAGTCACTTTTTGCGTTTGACAGCGAACTTGCAAAGAATCTTGCAAAGATAGAATATTGGATGCATTGGATTTGAGAAAGAAGGTTTTAAAAATACGTACCGATAAGTTTTCGGGTTAAGAAACCCTCGTTTGAAGTGAATCCGGTTAGCTTGAAAAGTTCGTTTGCACGGGTCAAACTACCCAGATCATTGGCACTGTATTTCGCAATCACCTTAGCTTTGAATGTACACTTTGCTCCACACGATCGCAGTTTGCAAATCCGTCAAAATATGAAAATGTCGGAAAAAGTGATTTTTAGTGCGAAAAAGCCATATGAATGCCCAAACACCTGCACAATAAAAATGATAAAAATCAAACAATAAAATTGGTACAATATTAGAATACTGGAGCACAGAACAATGTTTTGGAGCAAAAGAAGAATCCTTGGCCGGCGGTGCCGGATTTTATGGGCAAGTTGTCGGGCTCCTTGATGAGTTGGGGCACCAAATTTCTTCTGTGATCTAATTGTTCTACTGGTGTCTCAATGTTGTTGTTTATCTTTTTTAATTAGTCCTAAAATGGTGGCAGGTCAAAAATCTAGAGAACAAAATGTTAGCAATATGAATTTTGGTTTTAGTTTTGGAATTTTTCGATTTTTATTTTGTTTTGTTTTTAAAATGATGTTAGTGATATAAACAAGATTAACCCGAAATAACAAGAATAAAAACGTTACCGTCTCCCCGGAAATGGCGCCATTTGATTGGCACACTTTTGGCATGTCGTATTTTAAAGTTCTAAAGTTAACCGCAATCAGGACAGCATCACGTGTAGCTAGCCGTGATGAGTACGGGTCGTCCGCAGGGAGACGGAGCGTTTCACGTTCTTGTTATCACGAGTTAATGCGCGGGGCGGAATTGTTCATTTCTAACCTAAGTGTATATATATGCAAAGTATAAGTTGTTAGGATTAGATAGGTTAGTGTAAGTTAAGGAAATCCGTATTCAATCCTTTGTGCCGAACTAAACCATTGAAGGTAGATCAATCAGCAAAAACGAGGATTAGGGTACTTAAGCACGGTATTAGTGAAATCCGGTTTATTTACCCTTGTTCGTCTGTTCTTGTCGCTTTCTTTCGCCTCCGGCCAAACCGAACGCAACCGGTCACAGTTAGGAATCACTGATACCTTGGTAGGGTACGGTGTCTAACGGAGCGCTTGCGTGGGGTTTGGGCGAAGTTCAATTGAAAATATCGGGCTAAAGAAATGAGAAAGGAAACCTTAACTTACAATTCCTTTCTTTTTCCTAACAACACCAATATTCACAAACATCAAAACCACCATAAGAGAGAGAGAAAGAAAAGGAAAAGACAAAAGAAAAGAATATAACAACGAGCACGTAAGTAAATGGAAAGTAATGAAAGAGAAAGTAAGTAAAGCAAGAATGGAAATGCAAGTAAGTAAAAGAATGAGAAATAGTACTAAGAACCCAAGAACACAAATAGAAAGATTTATTATGTCCAAGTGATACAAACCGTGAGTTCAAATACCAAAACATAAACTTGCAAGCTCAATGAAGAGGTTGTAAGATCAAGAGAAGGCAAAGAGCTCAAGGTAAACTAGCTATGTACAAGAACAGAAAGAAAAAGAGAAACAAAAAAAGATATGAGACTATGTGTAACTATGTAACTATGTTCCACCCTATCCCCTGCTCACTGATCTGTATTTATAGGCCCAAAACAAAATTAAACAAGTAATAAAAATAGGATGATGTGACTGTGATTGTTAGAGATTTTCTGTGTTTAAATTTACCGCAATCAAGACGGTGTCGCTTGGTAGCTAGCCGGTTGAGTACGGGTCGATCCACAGGGAGATGGAATCTTTTTCTTTATGTTTTAACGAGTTAATCCGATTAAGTCGGGTTTTGTATTAAGATCTACTAATAAGATAAAAGATGACAAAAAGCTTGCTATGGTTAGGATTAGGTTAGTTCGAGTTTAGAAAATTCTTACTTCTTTCAATGCCCTTCTGATTATAGGTGTTAGGGTAATCGACAACAACGGGGATTAGCACGACTAGGAAAAAACTTGCAAGTATAAGCTAGGCTTTCCATGCTTAGTTTGTCCCTTTTGGTCCTTTTTCGTCTGTTCTTGTCTCTTAGCCCTAACCTCCAATTAATTCAACTACAACCGGTCTAAGTAGGGAATCACCGCTATAATATAGGATAGGGTGCCGTAGTGAGCGAATGATGGTTCAATTAATTGGAGTCCGAATTTTAAGGTGTTGGGCAAAGAAAGGAGTGAGAGAGATTTACTTCTCTCAAACCTTCTTTCTCCTGCCCTAACAAGTGAGGAATTACTCATCCATTAAAAAGATAAAAATAAAATTCGAGATAAGAAAAAATGCAGATTAAATTCTACAACTAGATTTAATAGATAATAATTGTAGATAATAAAATACGATAAGAAGAATGCGAGAAAAATAAAAGAACTTACTTTTTATTGATAACCTCTCAACGATCTCCACAATTTTTGAATTGATAAAGATAAATAACAAAATTAAAATTCTAGATCTAAAAATAAAAAGAGGCATCATAATTTGGCTTTGAACCCTCCTATTTATAGATAGGAAAACCCTAGGTTTACATTCTGATCCATACACGAAATTACAGAACTACCCCAAGAGAGCCGAGTCAATGCACCGACACTGCAACCAACACGTGCATTGCACGGCCGCGGAACCGCGACAGATGTGCCTATTTGGCCGCGGAACAGCGGCCATATGGTGGAATCTTGGGTCCATCTTTTCAGGTCTTCTACCAGTTGCTTTTATCTTCAGTTTGGTACACTTGGTTTCTCAAAAACTCTTCTGTTCTCTTCCAGATATTCAGCAGTGGACTTTTGCCTTGAACTCCGCTTGAACTGGTATGCGGCATCATGCGGGTCAATATTCATCTGTTATTGGTCGTAGTCCCACATTTGTTGCGACTTTTCACGAATCTCACTGTAAAGAGCTGAGAACTAGTAACCTGCAACTATTTAGCAGACATGGATCAAAAGCACCAATTTATATGCAATGTGATTAAGATTGGGCGATATAAAAATGCAAAAATCTGATATGAACAAATACCCCCAAAATAATCTTTTGCTCGTCCCGAGCAAAGCCAATTTATTCTCGAAAAATCCTAACCTCACTTTCGCAGGGAACGCGATTGCTCTGAGCTCGTGCAATAAGCCGTTAAACCTCTAGGTGTCCCTAGTAGGAGGAGTGTTGTCTCCTGAGGGTTTTCGGCGTATACTACCCACAAAATCCGATCAATTTGGCAATTGACTCTAATTCTTCAATTCAGTATTCTAGCAAGAAATTCTATTATTTTCAACTTAGAAGTCATCAACCCGTATTTTTCACACTTCCTTTTCATTTATCTTAAAATCATATACGTTTTCCAGTTTATTAAGCTTTTAGCATCTCCTAAGTTTTCCTTCTAAGGTGCAATCTTAACTCAGGAATTTTTATCATCTCTACTGAAGATATAAGCCCTATCTTTTATTTCTATCTCTCCTCCAAACTCCAATTATATACCCCTACGTATGTGTAATTATCACCCCTACACTTGGAAATTCAATTCAAGATATCATACTCTTGTCCATCTTCCAAAATACTTTTAGTTGGTGAATTTTAGATGAAATTGCTCACACATCCTTCATGCGACCATTAATACATTTTGAGGTACTAAACGACTGATTACAAAATGTGCTTGCACATTTTGGCGTAATTTCTCGTCTTGCAATACCTAAGGCTTAGTAGTGTCTCCCAAACCAGTTGGTTGAAGGCACTAGGTGAAAAAGCACCCTCGCTATATTTTTTATTTATGCTGCCTTAAGTAATTACAAAACCAGTGTTCATTTTTTTAATCTCTTTATTCACCATTATACTTTTATTTTATTTTCCTTCATACTAAGAATTTTAGACAAGAGCATTTCAAGGTATGCTCTACTATCCCAAGTTTCAAGATGTGTGTGAGTGCGTAAATTAGGGTTTATATTTTCAGAATTTGGACTTAAGGTTCAGAATTATTTTTCAGACTTATACTTCAAATAGAGCTTTCAATACTCTTCCCTTATTTCGATTTAGCCTAAGAACTGAACTCAAAATTTGCCTATTTCTAAATACACTACAAGGACGTATATTTTCTACAGTTAAACTTTAAGAAAGGTTATTTTTAGGGTTTTTAATTTACTAAGTTTAGGATCTAGTTTTTCCTAACTAGTTAACCGTCATGTTGAATTTAAGTCAAATATGGCCAAAATTGAACTTTTCAATTTTTATAATTTTTCAATTATATATATATATATATATATATATATATTATATTTTATTTTTATATATATATTTTTTTAAGATGCAATGCGGAATTAAATATGCAAAAGAAAAAACAAATATGTACAAAACAAATAAAAATATGCAGATGCAATGCAAAGATAACTATTTACAATACTCTCACCCCCAAACTTATTAATAGCAGTGTCCTCACTGCTCCCTACGGCGTCTACTAGACGCGGCCTCACTGGTCCCAGCCTCACCCCTATCATCCTCCCGTCCCCTCGATCATGGGCGGGATCGTTACTCTCTAGCCATTATGGTGGTCATTCCCTGTTCCAGACCCGTTACTCGTTGATCCAAGTTGGTCATCATCCCTATTAATTGTTCTACTCCCTTATGGGTTCTTCTAAGTAAACGCGCTTGCGCAGCGGGGGTAAGCTCTTCGTCGCTCGCTGTGGAGCTCGAGCTAGGGGTCTTGGCCATCACGTCCTCGGCTGGCTCGGTGTGCGACCATAAATCATATAAACATGTGTAGGACGTGGAGACACCCTCAAGAAGGGGTCAAATTGGAATCCCACTATGCATATAAAATTTAAATTCCTCAACAGGGAGGAAATTGTGACACAGTTGTGTCACCAACATAGGGCAAAGATAATTGGCCGTCCGTTTTTCGGCGCCAATCGAGTGAAGCAACACAGTTCACATATCGTAGCTAGGGTTTCGAATCATTAGTGTGTGCACTATGTGTAGGGATGGTGTAAAAAATGTTGTAATGTGCAAACTTCCAAAAATATTATTTTGTGCCCAACGGCACACAGTTAAAACATTCGAAAAAAGTGTTCGAGCTTGGATGCCTTTTCGTGGCTCCATAGAATAGTCGTTTCCCATCAATGGTAGGTAGTCTTCAAAACGGATGGGTTGGTCATGAATGGGGAGTCGTGGTATTAAGGTGACTTCGTGACTGAAGTCCCTATCAATTAAAATTTCCCTACCCCCCACATTAATCTAATGTATCCATTTTGTGCAAGATAACCATCCTCCATGCATTCATAAAAACGGGTGACAAGATCCGGAAGCGCGAAGGAATTCGGATGGTTAAATAAGAGAAAGTTCCATCCGTGACTTCGGATCTCATCACCGAAGTAACTACCGTAAATAGTGTGTGCGAAAATTTGGGAAAAGTCCCTTTCAAACTGAAGTGTGGGTGCCATTACAGGGATTAATTGCAGAATTTCTAAATTAACAGAGAATAGTTTAGAAGATCGAACCGCCTCTGAAAATTTCAGAGGTTGACGAGGCTAAGCAGCGGCGAAAGCGCAGCCAGATGCAGGGAAATGCGGCGGTTGGGCGGCGACTTGGTGAGATCTCTCTGTTCACTCTTCAACGGTGGCTAGAGTTTTCTGAAGTTGGAAATTAGGGTTCAGTAAAATGCAGAGAGGGGTCGGGGCGTTTTTATAGGGGTTATAGGTTATTTGCAGAAAGGACCCCTTAAAAAGAGGAATTTATTTTGTAAAGAAAAATATATTATTTATTTATTCATTTAATAAAATTGAATATTTACAAAAATACCCCCGAAAATTTGGAATTTTTTTTAAATATTTTTTAAATATTTTTTTATATATTTTTTTGTATATATTTTTTTATATAATTACAAGTGTGACACACCCCCAAACTTATTTGAAACAGTGTTTCCACTGTTTATGGCTGGATAACCGAAATTTGGGGGTAGGCGGAGGAAGATTATTCAGTGTAAATCGGCTCCTGCAATATCAGGAGCTCCTCTGAAAGGTCATCCGTGAGGAACGGTTTTAACCTATGTCCATTCACTTTGAAGAGTGAACCGTCCTCAGGATTTTCTAAATCGACCGCACCGTGCGGATATAAAGTCCGCACAAAATATGGTCCTTTCTAGCGAGATCTGAGCTTCCTGGGATGGAGATATAACCTGGTGTCGTAAAGAAGCACCTATTGACCAGGTGTGAAAGTTTTGCGCATAAGGTGTTTATCGTGAAACACCTTCGTTCGGTTCTTAACGACAACCGTGTTCTCGTAAGCTTCATCCCGAAGTTCGTTCAATTCGTTTAACTACAGCTTCCGATGGCTGCCTGCATTATCAAGAGATAGATTCAACTCCTTAACTGACCAAAATGCTCGATGCTCAATTTCCACTGGAAAGTGGCAAGCCTTTCCGTAAACAAGCCGATAAGGAGACATGCCAAGATCTGTCTTATAAGCCGTTCAAAATGCCCATAGGGCATCAGTATGTTTTAAAAACCTATCCTTACGGTTCTTGGAAACCATTTTCTCCAAAATCTGTTTGATTTAACGATTAGACACTTCGGCTTGCCCACATGTTTGGAGGTGGTAGGGCGTTGATAGCTTATGATTAATGGAATTTTCCGCATCAAGGACTCAAAAGTCCTATTTCAGAAATGTGTTACATTGTCACTAATGATCGCTCGGGGGTGTCCAAACTGGGAAAAGATGTTTTCCTTAAGGAATCTAATGACAACCTTGTTGTCATCAGTCCGGCTGGGCATGGCCTCGACCCATTTAGAGACAAAATCTACAACTAAAGGAATATATAGGTTCCCAAAAGAATTGGGAAACGGTCCCATAAAATCAATCCCCCATCGAAAATCTCCACAACCAAGATTGGTTAGAGCGACATCTTATTTCTTCTAGATATCTGGCCCAAGTGTTGGCACTGGGAGAAAGTTTTGCAGTAATCATGTGCGTCTTTAAAGAGTTGTGGCCAGTAGAAGCCACACTGCAAGATCTTCTCGGCTGTCTTTCTCGGGCCAAAATGCCCGCCACACGCTTAATCGTGGCAAAATGATAGCACACTCTTGAATTCATTGTTAGGCACACACCGACGAATAATCTGGTCGGGACAGTATTTGAACAGATAAGGTTCGTCCCAGTAAAAGTGTTTTACCTGGGATAAGAATTGGAGTCTATCCTGATTTGACCATTCATTCGGTAGTAGTCCTGTGGCCAAATAGTTCACAATATCTGCAAACCAAGGTTCACATAATACTGCCAAGAGCTGTTCATCCGGAAAAACGTCGTTTATTGGAAGTGAAAGCGTCGGTGAAGAAGGAAGTCGTGAAAGATGGTCGGCCACTACGTTTTCACATCCTCTTTTGTCTTTGATGACATGGTCAAACTCTTGAAGTAAGAGGATCCAACGTATCAGCTGAGATTTTGCGTCCTTCTTCGCAAAAAGATGGCGAAGGGTAGAATGGTCCGTGTATACGATGACTGGAGAGCCGATCAAGTAAGGCCTAAACTTTTCTAAGATAAACACAACAACCAAGAATTCCTTCTCGGTTGCTGTGTAATTCAGTTGTGCATCGTTCAAGGTTTGGCTAGCATAATAAATTACATGCGGCATCTTATCGATGTGCTGTCCAAGGACAGCACCGATGGCAATATCAGATGCATCACACATAATCTCAAATGGATATGTCCAGTCAGGAGAAGAAAGAACGGGAGCAGAAGTAAGTGAGTTTTTAATGACTCGAACGCATTCATACAGCTCGAGTCCAAATCGAATGTGGTGTCCTTGGCCAGCAAAAGAGTCAAAGGCCTAGCAATTTTGCTAAAATCCTTGATAAACCGTCTATAGAAACCGGCAGGACCAAGAAAGGCTCGAATGTCTCGGACGCATTTAGGAGGAGGAGGAAGATTGGAAATGACCTCAATCTTTTCTCTATCTACCTCAATGCCATTTTGGGAGATGATATGTCTTAGGACAATACCTTCTCGTACCATGAAGTGTCACTTCTCTGAGTTTAAAGTGAGTTTCTTATTCTTACACCGGGTAAGGACTGCGTCGAGATGCAGCAAACACTCAACAAAGGAATCGTCGAAAATGGCGAAATCATCCATAAAGATCTCCAAGAATTTGTCCACCATGTCTGAAAAAATTCCCATCATACACCGCTGGAAGGTAGCGGGTGCATTGCATAACCCAAAGGGCATGCAACGATAAGCAAATGTACCGAAAGGACAAGTGAACGTTGTTTTGTCTTGGTCCTTTTCGGCGATGGGAATCTGGTTATAGCCGGAGTAGCCATCTAGAAAACAGTAGTACTCATGTCTAGCCAATCGTTCAATCATTTGGTCAATAAAAGGTAGCGGAAAGTGGTCTTTCCGCATTGAGTTTTCTGTAATTGATTCATACTCGCCACCCAGTTTGGGTGAGAGTAGGAATTAACTCGTTCGCCTAATTGGTTATGACCGTTATGCCCGACTTCTTGGGGACAACGTGAATGGGGCTAACCCACTGGCTATCAGAGATAGCGTAAATGATACCACTATCTAGACACTTTACGATCACATTTTTAACAGCCTCCTTCATGAATGGATTGAGTCGTCTTTGTGGATCCCTAGCTGTCTTGGCATCATCCATCATATGTATGTGATGTTCAACGATCAAGGGACTAATCCCCTTGATGTCCGCCATAGTCCAGACAAAAGCTTGCTGATTGCTCTGCAAGACCTTCAGAAGGGCTTTCTCTTGCTTTGAAGCTAGAGAAGCCGAGATGATGATTGGTAGGGTCTCGTTCTCACCTAAATAAGCATACTTAAGGTGAGATGGCAACGGCTTGAGTTCGAGCGTTGGAGGTGAAATGATTGAAGGCAAAACCGGCGAAAATGTCTCGAACTCGAAAGATTCTAACAAAGGCTCAAAACGAGTGTACGCGACCGAGTCGGATGGTTCAGCTAACTCATCCGAAAATTCAAAGGATTCAAGCTCGGGTGGTGACAAGTCAAGGTCGTTCAAGAAAGTGAAACACTCATAATCACTGTCGGGAGCAGTATCAGATTCAAGGAGGAACGCACTAGTGGCGTCAAGATTACTGTGATCGAACATGAATTTCTCTAGTTCACTGTCCTCCGGGGTGATCTCCTGGATCGAACAAACGTCTAGTATATAAGCATTAGGTTCGGAGGGCTGATTTCCCAACTTAAAAATGTTGAGTTCAAATGTCATATTTCCAAAAGATAGGTTCATTGAACCATTGCAACAATTGATCACAGCATTCGAGGTTGCAAGGAATGGACGACCGAGTATCACCGGAATTTGATTCTGGGGGTTAGCTACAGGTTGTTGTAGGGTGTTTTTCGTCACCCCATTGAGATGGGAATACGCGCGTGCTTGTCAGGCGTATACTACAGATTCCCCCTGCCTAGGGTAGGCCGGGGCTTATTGATTGTGGGGATCTGAATCTCCGGCAGCCGCGGACTAAGCTGCCGTTAATTACCCCTCGCCTTTGGGGCGAGGGAACCTCCGATTAACGGGTTAAAATGGTCATGCGAACTCAATGTGCGGTCTACGTGTGTTGTGTTTTGAAAGGGGGGTTTGGATATTATCGGGAGCCACGCAGAGTTTTTACGGGGGTCCCGCTACCCAGATAGCGGGCTGGGGGTCAAGGGGGCTAGCAGCCCCCTTGCGGGGTTCGAGGCAGCGCCCCGGCCCAAAAAAATTTTTGAGGGGGAAAGTGTGGCGGAGTATGTGTACGTGTACATTTATATACATATGTATATATATACATGTATATATAAATTAAGGGAAAAAAGACATCCAAAGGATGCGTGGGGCCAACGCCTAGGCGCTTGAGCACAAGCGAGCCACGTGTCGGCACGTGGGCGCTTTGCGCTCGAGCGCAGAGTGCTGGAGCGCAACACGCCACGTGTCGGTACGTGGGCGCTTTGCGCTCGGACGCTGAGCGCTTGGGCGCAAGCGCGCCACGTGTCGGCACATGGACGACTTGCGCTCGAGCGCAAGAGCTCCACGTGTAGGCACGGGGGCGACTTGCGCTCGAGTGCAAGAGCGCCACGTGTCGGCAAGCGGGCGCTCTGCGCTGGAGCGCCGGTGAGAAAAAGGGGCTTTTAGCCTAAAAAAATTTCTCAGAAGAGAAATCAGATAGGAGTTGGACTCCTGAGTGTGTTTTTCTTCTTTTTTGGGGGTTTAGTGAAAGATGTTCTTCTTCTTCCTCCTGTTGTTTGGCCGGATCTTGAAGATCAAGGGATGTGAGATTTTTAAAAATCTCTTCTTTTTGAGATCTAGTGGCAGATCTGAGTTCCCCTTAATGGGTTTTGTGGTGGAAAACTAATTTGTTTTATAAAAAGGAGAGTAGAACTCTTGATTTAATTCAAGAAAAAGAAGAAGGTTTTTGGAACCTTGAAGAAGGAGAAAGATCTCAGATCTGAAACTTTTTTTTTGAAGAAAGAAAAAGTTGTTGAGATATTTCATTATCTTTGCCTTTATAGGCCATACACATTACACATAGCCCCTTGGGCTTCACAAAATGGCATTTTGCCTATCCCATGGCTCATGTGCCATTTCTTTTTGCACATAAGCCATGGGCTTTACAAAAATTTGGCTTTATGCCTATTTTTCTTACATTTATCCATAAAATAAAACAACAGAAATACAACAAAATTATTTATTACAAAATTTTTATCTTGGCATGGGGGGAGGCCGGCCACTTCATGTTCGGGCTCGACCCGGGCATGGGCCCACTGGATCTGGGCTTGGGCCCACTTGGTTTGGGGTTGACTTTGATTTTGACTTGGTCAACCGGGGTGTAAATTTTTACCCCAACAGTTGTGTATCGAGAACAATAAAATCAACGGAGAATATGATGTCCCCTACCTTTATTAACACATCTTCTAGCTCACCCCTAGGGTGGGTGATAGATCGGTCGGCCATTTGGAGAGTACAATGTATGGGTTTCAGCTCTCCTATACCTAATTGTTCATATACCGAATAAGGAAGCAGGTTAACACTGGCACCAAGATCCAACAGTGCGCGGTTGATTTTCTTATCCCCAATAGTTTTTGAAATAGTAGGAAAGCCACGGTCCTTTCATTTTTGAGGTAAAGCTTGGGTAAGAGCATCACTCACGGCACTAGCTAAGAAAACCTTCTTTGGTACCTGAGATTTCCTCTTCTTAGTGCACAAGTCTTTCAAGATTTTTGCATAAGAAGGGACTTGTTGGATTGCATCCAAGAGAGGAATATTATTGTTAACCTGTTTAAATAACTCCACAATCTTCTCCATTTGTGGATTTTGTTTATTGGACGTCAACCGGTTCGGAATTGGAGCATTTTGAAAATTGGTTGAGTCCAATGTTTGTGGAGGAGATTGTGGAGCAGGAACGAACTCCAGAACTGGTGTTTTCATAGAGTGAGAAGTGGGTCTGTTCGGAATAGCAGAAGAAGTAGAGCCTTTTGAAGAATGGAGAACAGGCTCAGAAGACGAAAAAGAAGAAGAAGAAGAAGCGGCGACCGGGGTGTCATCATCTGTGCCAACGTTGTTGTGCAGTATCCTTCCAGATCTCAACGTAGTCACGGCACTCACATTATGGTTTTGCTGTTCAAGAGCAACATGTGCAGTCTATGGGTGACAAGGATTTGGAAAAGGTTGAGATGGAAGCTTTCCCTTCTCTCTCTCGCTTAAAGCTGCATTCAGCTGTGCAATCCGGGCTTCAATGGTTTTGATGCTTTACCCGTGTGCAGCAGTGTGTTGCACCAAAGACTGAATGGAAGACTAGATGTTGGCGGAGGATTGAGTTGATTGTTTTAAAAACGCCTCCAGACTTCGTTCTAGTGAGGAAACCTTATCTTTATTTGGCGGAACAAAATTGTTTTGAAGAAAAGAATTATTGGGTGCAAAATTGTTCGGTGGATTTTGGTAAGTTTGGGGTTGGAAAGGCTGCTGATATTGATGCTAAGTTTGTGGCTTTGCTTGTTGTTGAGGAGAAAGAGGCCTTTAGAAATTGTTGTTGCCTAGGAATTGTTGCTGATTTTGATTCCAGGCGAAATTGGGGTGGTTCCTCCAACCATGATTGTAAGTTGAAGAGTATGGATCATTTCTTTGTCTTTGCTGAAATGCAACATTGACTTGATCCTGTCCTTGAGCTGGTGGGTTGTAAGGACTCTCTTCGGTTAAATGTGATGGATTCGAACAACAAGCGCAGATGGTATGAGGGGGAAGAGCAGGGGTAGGAGAAGGCGATGAGAATTTGCTCTCAATTGCTTCTAGCTTTCGCGTGATCGCTGCCATTTCAGCCTTCATTGCAATCGAGAGATCAAGTTGATGAACGCCTGTCCTAGATGGACCGAAAGAAGTAGATGAAGTGTTCGGTCTAGTGATTTCCCATTGAATCGTTTGCTCCGTGAGATCGTCGAGAAATTGCCAAGCTTCCTCGTCAGATTTGGATAGGAAGTGGCCATGACAAATGGTCTCCAACAACTGCTTAGTTGCTGGGTTCAGTCCATCGTATAAGGTCTGGCAAAGTTGCCATCTCTCAATACCGTGAATAGGGCACTGAACAAGAGGTCTTTGTATCGGTCAAAGCACTTCCAAAAAGGTTCGACAGGAAGCTGGGAAAATTGGTTAATTTCATTTCGTATTCTCGCGATCTTGTGATTTGGGTAGAATTTTTTTAGAAACGCTTTTACAAACTCTTCCCAACTGTTTATGGAATGCGATGCGGTGCTATACAGCCACTTTTCAGCTAGGTCACACAAGGTGAAAGGAATGACTCGTAGCCGTATAGCAACGTCATACAGTTGGGTGGTCTTCATCATTGCACAAACATTCTGGAATTTTTTAATGAAGATATAGGCATCTTCAGATTCCAGCCCGTGAAATTTAGGCAACATGTTGATGAAGTGGGGCTTAATTTCGAAATTATCCCCATTAGCCGGCGGAAGTGAAAGACGGGTTGGGAGTGCAGAGCGGGTGGGATAGAAACGATCTTGCAGCGCGATTCACTGAGGCGCTTCAACAGGAGGTGGTTGCGGGTTATTCGCATCCAGATGAGGTGGAATCAGTCCCGAGGGAGGTAAAGGAGTGTTAGGATTGAATCCTGACATCTCAGAAGATGAAGATGTAGGTGAAGATGTATTAACAGAATTCCGGTCAACGTCAGAGTTGGCCGGCAAAGGTAAAAGTGAAAGAGGTGTGGAGGGAGTTTCCACGTCGGAGTCGATCGCGTAGTCGTTAGCGACTAACGAAATACGGACTAGACAGGCAGTAGTGTCCCAAGTCCAACCGGACATACACTAAATGAGGTTAGTATAGTCAAAGCGGAGAATGTGAGGGTAAGAAAACGTGAATGGAGAAATGCGAGTGAAAAGGTGGGTGAAATGGGATTCTAGCTACAAAAAGGGCAAGTTTTTATAAAAGTTTTTGTTTTGTGTTTTTTATATTTTTTTTAGAAAGAGTTTTTGCAAGAATGTGTACGGCCTTACTTCAAACAATCATAGTTTAAAACATGCACAATCAAACCTAGAGCTGCGGTCTTTTAAGTCAACTAGCCTGCTCCTAACTGTTCCAAAGTGACAAGTTGTGAGAAAACCCTCAAATCGTCACTTCACTGTCAATTGTGGCCAGGTAAGCACAAATGAAGAAAGGAAGGTTCCGCTCACGAATCACCGTGAGACGGGCCTTTTAAATTTACCTTTCTCACTTGTCTAGCTTGGGCACCACAAAGTCAAGTTTAGATAAACGATTGAATGCCCACAACCTTCCTCTATCTTAATGAGCACGACAATCCTTAGTTGGCCGAGTCTAGATAATTTTTAATTAACTCAAGGGTGATGCATATGCTTTTAGTGATTTTTGGGGTCTTAGGAAGGGTAATGAAATCCCCACCCAATCTTAGTTGGTGTTATAGCCCCTTAGATTCCGTATTAATTATGCAAAGCAATAACACACCAAAAATCTAAAACACTTGCAAATTTTTTTATTTGGCAGCGCAAAGAATCCTGCACAAAAGCAATTTATTGGATAGGAGAAAGAGAGTCTGTGCAAAGAAACCTGTAGGAAATTTTTTTCAGTGGAGTGCAGAGGAGAGGAGATGAGAAATGAGATACTCACAGAGATTTTTGGGTTGCTGATGTCACCCTTTGACCGCGGTTCCGCGGTCAAACAAGCGCTTCTGCCGCGTTTCCGCGGCGTATCATTGAGTTCGGATCTTCTGAATTTGTCTCTGTGCTGAGTTGGTTTTCCTCTACCTGTTCAGATCTCCTGTTTCTGGATTTGTTCACTGAGTTTGCTCCAGATCTGAACCAGTCCTTTTTCCTTTCCTGCACAATTTGCACAAAAACTAATAAAAAATAACATGATGATTTTTTTATGTTTTTTATTTTTTTTTTATTTTCAATTTTTTTATATTTTTTAATTATCCTGAAATTACACAAAGAATTAAACTACCGTCTCTTCGGCAACGACGCCATTTGATTGTTATAGATTTTCTGTGTTTAAATTTACCGCAATCAAGACGGGGTAGCTTGGTAGCTAGCCGGTTGAGTACGGGTCAATCCACAGGGAGATGGAATCTTTTTCTTTATGTTTTAACTAGTTAATCCGATTAAGTCGGGTTTTGTTTTAAGATCTACTAATGAGATAAAAGATGATAAAATACTTGCAAGAGTTAGGATTAGGTTAGTTCGAGTTTAAGAAATTTTTACATCTTTCAATGCTCTTCTGATTATAGGTGTTAGGGTAATCGGCAACAACGGGGATTAACACGACTAGGAAGAAACTTGCAAGTATAAGCTAGGCTTTCCATGCTTAGTTTCTCCCTTTTGGTCATTTTCCGTCCGTTCTTATCTCTTAGACCTAACCTCCAATTAATTCAACCACAACCGGTCTAATTAGGGAATCACCGCTATCATGTAGGATATGGTGCCATAGTGAGCGGATGATGGTTCAATTAATTGGAATCCGAATTTTAAGGTGTTGGGCAAAGAAACGAGTGAGAGAGATTTCCTTCTCTCAAACCTTCCTTCTCCTGCCCTAACAAGTGAGGAATTACTCACCCATTAAAAAGATAAAAATAAAATTCGAGATAAGAAAAAATGTAGATTAAATTCTACAACTAGATTTAACAGATAATAATTGCAGATAATAAAATACGATAAGAAGAATGCGAGAAAAATAAAAGAACTTACTTTTTATTGATAACCTCTCAACGATCTCTACAATTTTTTAATTGATAAAGGTAAAGAACAAAATTAAAATTCTAGATCTAAAAATAAAAAGAGGCATCCTAATTTGGCTTTGAACCCTCCTATTTATAGATAGGAAAACCCTAGGTTTACATTCTGATCCATACACGAAATTACAGATCTATCCCAAGAGAGCCGAGTCAATGCACCGACACTGCCACCTACACGTGTATTGCACGGCCGCGGAACCACGGCAGATGTGCCTATTTGGCCGCGGAACCGTGGCCATATGGTGGAATCTTTGGTGCATCTTTTCAGGTCTTCTACCAATTGCTTTTATCTTCTGTTTGGTACACTTGGTTTCTCAAAAACTCTCCTGTTCTCTTCCAGATATTCAGCAGTGGAATTTTGCCTTGAACTCTGCTTGAACTAGTATGCGGCATCATGCGGGTTAGTATTCATCTGTTATTGGTCGTAGTCCCACATTTTTCCGACTTTTCACGAATCTCACTGTAAAGAGCTGAGAACCTGTAACCTGCAACTATTTAGTAGACATGGATCAAAAGCACCTATTTATATGCAATGTGATTAAGAATGGTCGATATAAAAATGCAAAAATCTGATATGAACAGACTACAAGGGATAGCCAGAATAATAATGGGGCTAACTGGGGCTAGGCGGCCGGCGAGATCGGACATTTTGAGGGTGTCGCCGGTTTTATGGAGGAATTTGGGGCTCGTGCTTGTTGTGTGATGTTATGTGCTCTCCATAATCCCACCAGTATTGCTTAATTTTTATGTAGAAGCATGGGTTGTATTCAGGGATTTGGAGGGAAACTTGTAGCTTTATATCACATCACATATTTTTGCATTTATAACACATCACTTCTCACTTGTGCCCACTTGTGCTCCTTGCTTCATGGCAGCCCCACCATGGTCCATGCCAAAGAGTTGTGTGCACACATGCATTGTGTTAGACCAAGATAGTGTGCAGACATTTATTTGATAAAGAACTTTTTGTGTATCGATCGGTTTGCAGTTCCGGTTGCAGTGTCGGCTCATAAACGTTATATCCGTGATTTTGAATGTGTTTCCATTATTCTGTCTCGGATACCTGTAATCTGTAATTACTGAGCAGACACTAGTGAATAGTACCGATCAATAACAAAACAGATAATGAATGAGTGGTATTGAAATGCAGTTTTCTGTGATAAACAAGATCCATTTGCAGCCTATGTGTTTTACCCCTTCTGGAGCAATGTTCAAAGTGCATACATTGTTGGTGTAAATGGACTCCATTTCGGTCCGCATTCCATCCAGCCATTTTACCGAGTCGCCGCTCTAAATGGCTTACTGGAAGCTAGTTGGCTCACATTGTTAATGATGCAATCCTTTCGATTCTCATCTATAATAAAACCGTAGTATCTCTTGGGCGGATGAGACTGCCTACTAGTCCTGCGGATTGGTGTAGGGATGTCCGGTTCTTTTGAAACTTCTGGTTCTACCATACTTTTATTAATAGTTTGTGGTTCAGGAATTTATTCCAGTTCTATTTGTTGGGTTACGGCAGCGCCCCGGCCATCGAAACGCGGCCAAAATCCGGAACAAAAATTTCTAAACTCGCGCTACCGTTACTCGATTTACGGATCGACCTTAAACCCTAAACTAGAAATCTAACCTAAGAGTTAGAATAGTTATACCGAGTTGATCCGTGTCTTTTGGTCTTCATTACAAGCTCCTAGAGATACTTTGATGATTTTTGGTTGCCGGTCTTCCTCCATCTCCGATGATCCACCTGAGGGAAACGGCGCAAGCTCCAGCCTCGACAGACGAGGCAACCGATGCTCCAAAGTTGCTAGCGATGGAGAGTGGGGGTGTAGTAGTGTGTCACTATATTTTTCTCTATACCCATGAGCTCAATAAGAAACTCAAGAAAGATGAAGAAGGAGGTGAACTTTGGCATGAAGAACTAAGGAAATAGGCTAAGTCTTTTTCCTTTTTTTTGAGTGAATGAGAGAGTGGGAGTAATGAAAGTGTAATCAATCAACAAAATGAAATCCATACCCACAATGAAGTGGTCGGCCCCCCCTCTCTCATCCTACCAAAAAAATCTCACCAATTTCATTTAAACTAATAAATAATCCAAACTATACTCAAGCTCATACCATGGTCATGTTCATGCCACCTCACACCCTCCACCTCATCATTAAACAAATGAATTTCCATAAATGGAAAATCAAATAATGAGGTGGCAAAGCTTCTAGGAGCTATTCCATATAAAATACGGAATACTTCCCGGTACATGTATCGAAATATATATATGCGTATTCGAATAGCCAAGAGAGAAAATGAATAGTGAACAATAATACTAGAATACATATATACAAATACATATGTAAATTATTAAATCAAAACCTGATTTAATAATCTGGCTTAATCCTAAGCCGCTAGTATTATCAACCGTCCGATTAAAGTCTGCGCAGCAAGCATATATTTAATCGGACACCTGTATGTACCAACATACGCCATGTACACCATATCGCCAGAACCGTGAAAACCCTCTGTGTGGGACTCTAAATACTCGTCAATACGCTGGCTATGGGTTTAACCACAAGCACGTCAGCGGGACTAGCTGTATGTAACCGCTACCCAGGTATTGAGCGAAAGAGAGGACGACGAGCAAACTCGTCCTGAACCCCTACTGAGCCTGACAGTGACGATTCCCATACAGTCCGGTCTATTAATCCAAGAGTATCGCATATCGATTCTAAGGGGGTGGATAAAGTCAGACCCCTAACAACGCGACATTTAGTATCGGTATGAAACCCCATCACCACCTGAGAAACTATCGATCCTGGATCGATAATTCTCGTCCACCGTGGCCACGGATTTATGGTGATGGCCATCCGTACACAACGCGACATCAACCCCCAATACTGGGAAAGAAGAATCCTAGACGATCCGATCACTGCCTCCATGTGGCTCAGGACTGTGCTCAACTAAAACTTGTTTGCACGACTCCTTTGAGCCGTGGTAGGGAAGTAATCAAAGCACAGTGGGAACTCACACGAGACAAATGACGATCTCAGGTTGACAGACTAACCTGTACACATGTCACCTGAGAACTGCTATCTGACAATAGGTATAATACCAACTAGCAGGTTCCCGGCGAGTCAGTCCAGTGTACTCATAACCCAATGAGCACATGTATACTATCTTAGGTGAACAAACTAACACTAATGGCTTGTGAGACCTAGCCACCGCCCCTCGTCGGGCTCTCGATCAGTATACACTAGTCTACACTGGAGTATCGATGCCCGGTCTCGATACTCCCAAGACTAGGGACATTCAAGGATGTGCTTATAGACCCCCAGTTCCCACGTATGTGATCGCCATCACAATGCTGGCAGTCAAGCAAGAATCCTATGGGCTCTATCAACATGATGATAAAGACAAACTAGATAGCATACTATAATCTTGAGTAAGATTGTTTTATCGGTATAGGTCCTCACCTAATCATCATAATCATAAGTCCGCGACTATGATAATTGCCTTGAGGGCTCTATAGCCAACAATCTCCCACTTGCACTTAAGGCCAATTATTGCGATGTCGCATACTCACAGCCCGTGTGATACCGAACACCCAACTTCTCTACTAATCAGTTTCTCAAAGCCCGTTTGCGAAAATGATTGCGTTCGAGAAATAGCCTCAATGAGTGGGTCCGCTCCAATGTTTCTTTCTGTATCTCTCTTAATCTCAACTTCGCGGAGAAAACTATCTCCCGAAATGAGTAATACCTGTCTTAGAATTTGTCTGGATATCTGATGGGACCCAGTTCACAAATGAACTCCAAATCCAGCAAACTTCTTAGACTTTATCGTCCACTGAATTTAATCATTATCCTGCGCCATGCTTTCCTCAGTATCCGCTTGGACCACCTGCCCAACATACTGTCCCTCAGAAGAGGGAAAAACTATAACTTTGACAGTTACTCTGTCATCCAGGACACCTTGGAAGCCTGAAATAATAATCATCTACCGAAGGAGGCTGCCGTAATCATTTCCCTAGAACATTTACTTTTGTTCAATAACTACTTCCCAATGTTTCTCCAGGATTGGATTAATATATGTTTATTGCAGCTAGTGCAAAAAACAACATCTGGTGTGGTACTTGACATTCCATGATCAACTTAATTGCCTAAGCAAGTGATATGCTAATCATGTAGATCCCTTTCCCCTTTAGTCTATAAGAAACCTTTAGAGAGGGTGACTCCAACACCTGCAGGTACACCACCGTGCCAGGAGTCGTCCATTTAATGTCAAAGTACCCAGATTAGGATACTTCCAAAATTGAGATCTAAAACCATAGATCTAGTAACCAGAAACCCTGATATTACATCCATATCCTATGTGGAGAAATAACTTTGTGACAACCATAGTACAACCGATCGTAGTATAGGAATATCTCTTCCTATCAAGTGAATGTCATCCCAATTACGTGGACATCACTCTCTACTACCTTCTTAGCAGATCTATCTCCTATTCTGATGAAGTCAAAGCTTATGACTGTCACATCAAAAATAGATGATCTATTTCCGCTATACCTGCTTTAGTCTATAAATAGACATAATCTACTTGCCCACTATACTTCCGCTGCTCCCACTGACTACAACAACCCTCTGTCAGAGTCATATATACGTGCACTTCTAAAGCTAGTTTAGAACAACGCTATACACATCCTCCTGCCGGGTCTTATAGTCTAGAACAGCAGCAATGACAAGTCTGGGTAAACAAGAACCTCCCTGTCACCGTCACTGAGAAGTCCGAAGTACCTCTCGGGTGCCTGAGGTTACCAACCAAAATCTGCGGAGTTGATAATGGAACGTCGAAAGCAGTTGAATCCTCAGGTTCTATTAAATCTTCAGTAATCGTTTGTGGTTCTGGAATCACTTCCAGTTCTACCAAACTCCTACTTTTGTTTTCTGAAAAAGTCCATTTTACTAAAACTGTGGCGAGTCAAGAACAATATAAATATTGATCTTCCTGATGGTAGAAAGTTATCCCTCGTCAAAGCCCAGGATAACCCACGAACAGCCATTACTAAAACGTGCCTTGAGTTTATCCGGATTCTGGTTTTAAGCATCAGTCGGAAAACACACTATACCTTAACATCGTCAAGATATAAATTGATTATATATATATAGAAACAAAAGCACTAATTTAATTGAAACCAGATTCAAAATCATGCAGCTGTCTCCAGTGCATGTCAACCAAATAGAAAAAGGTCAATCGGCATTACTCATCTAGGAGTGCATCCATATATGAGTAACCTGAAAGAGAAGCAAGTTCTCAAAATCATTACCATCAACGGAATACCAAACACAAGTATCTACATCTTCGACTTCATCGAAGAATCCTGATACTCACAATAAATGGTTCTCTACTTTATTCTTATACCTATAACTTCTCAAAATCTGAACCTTGCATTTCAACGAAATACATGTCAAGAATCAGAGAAGTTATGAGTAAACAGAATACAGTAGGAGTACCAACCCCATTGTCCTAATGGAAATTGGACAACATACAATACTTTGTATAAGTCCCCTGAGTTCAACACCTCAAACCCTGTACGTTGTAGGTTGAAAAACTGTACTATGGTTAAGAAGAATTGCACCGCTGTTGAATGCACCTTACCTAATCACCAGCTGATATAGGTAAATGTCACAGACATAATATCAAAAAGTTATATCTCACTTTATAAAATAAATGTACAGATATATCAGTTTGAAATTGGTGCATAACAACGGATATTCAAAACCAAATATTTGCCTTCCGGCAAAATCCAGATGATTTCCTCAAATATCACCAATTACAACGAATTCCGATATAAAGAGGATCTAATCACCTAATTCCCAATATCTTACTCCCACTCACCATCTGTAATAACATAGAGATGTGAGAAACTTATCTGGTAAATACATACCGTGGAGTTAGATTCCAATTGGGAAAACAGTTTTCAATTAACACCGCACAGTGAAACTGAAACATGAAAATGTTTCAAAAGGGGTTAACTGGTATTCCTAGTAACGCCTCTTCCACTATCCTGAATCATGACAGTAACCATATACTTACCTGCCCTCACTGCAATCCCTTTATTATGTCTTTACTTATTACCTTCTGTACACCTCCTTAACGCTAATTGGTTTTCTTCGTTCACTACCTTTCGGCACCAGCCTAAGATTTGGAAGATGACTATCCAATAAGCGTAATAGGTGTACTCTCCTAATCTTAGGAGCCCTCACAACCTGAGAGAAGGTAAAAAGAAAAGACATATGAATAATCCTATCCAATTTCTCTTGAACCGGAAATCATCCCCGAATCTGGAACGAATTCCTTCGAGTTCGTATGTAACTATACGATGGCATATCCAATGGAAGTGGATATCCGTAGTGATACAGAGTGTTCTAAAGAAATGCAATGTGGATGTAGGAATGGCAGGGGTATACACGTCCTTTGTCGTGAATGATGGTGGTCGCAATTTCCTTTGCCATTATTCTAATCCCTTTATATGTCTTTACTTATTACCTTCTGTACACCACACTTAAGCTTAATTGGTTTTCTTCCTTCCCTACCGTTCGGCACCTGTCTATGGTTTGGAAGAAGACTATCCAATAAGCTCAATAGGTGTACCCTCTCCTAATCCTAGGAGCCCTCACAACCTGAGAGAAGGTAAACGGAAAATACAACCGAATATTCCTATTCAATCTCTCTAGAACCAGAATCCATCCTCGAAAAAAGTTCCTTCGAGTTCGTATGTAACTATACGATGGATTTATCCAATGGAAGTGGATGTTCGTAGTGATACGAGGTGTTCTGGAGAAGAGCAAAGGTGATATAGAAGTGGCATTGATGTATGCGACACCGTGACATTCCAAAAGCCAAAGTGTTTTAAGAAGGTTCGGTTAACTTGGTTTCATGAGTTTTAGTCAAAGGTCAGGTCATAGTCACAGCCAGAGAGAGAGAGAAAAGAAACACTCAGCGTGCACTCTAACCTGGATCAGAATGGTTAATCACTTTATCTAATCTGGATGGCTCCCACTGTTTCCCCGAATTCTCCTCCAAACCCAAAAGGAGAATTAGTCGGAATTACCCGAGGAGTAATCCTACTCATCAGTGGGAATCGGGATCCAACTATCATCGCATGATAACCAAATGGAAGCCACTCAAGTCACCACACTCCAGAAGGTATGCGCATGCCTGGCAAGTTTCCTGTATGTTTGAAACTCCCGATATGTGTTTTTACCCCAAGCGGCTTATGACCTTGACAGAGGTCAATATATCATAAGTTGCAAATCAAGTTCAACCCGTCATTGTCCTGGATTAACTTAGATCTACCAGCATGAGCTCTTGACCGAGGTCAACATGACCGTGCGACTGTCCTAAATAATCGCATATCTATGCAACAAACAAGCATTACCCAGCTACCAAGCACTGTGCCTTGACAGAGGTCAACATACACAGCATGAATACTAAGTAATACCTGTAAGAAATGACGGAGGGCTACGACTGGTTTTTGGCGAAAAACCTTTAACGTAATGAATATGATATCGTTGAAGGAATCCAAGTGGTTTTATAAATATATAGTGGCGAAAACTTTTGCTAAAGAGGTCACTCCCGGCGAAGGGATCTCGGCTCTTTCGTCGTAGAATGAGATGCAGGATATTCCAAACTGAATACCACGATGCAAAGCAAAAATAATCTAATATAGTGAAGTTATTACATTGACGCAAACTTTTACCCAAGGGGTCACTCTCGATGAAGGGATCTCGGCCCTTGCCTCGTCGAATGAGGTGCAGGATATTCCAAAATGAATACCACGATGCAAAGCAAAAGAGAACGTCTGTGATGTCAGTTTTTAAAAAATTGGTTCCAACAACATTATATATAGGTTTGTTTTATCCTTTCATTGATAAAAATCAATGCAGCCCCATCAATTAATCACACCAGAAAAGAACAAAAATAAAATGTACGTATATGCCACCCGCATTCGCCACTGGGTCCCATCATCACCCGTTAGGTTACTTAACTAACGACAGAGCGGGGACTGGACTAGCGCGGGTGCAAAACATATATAACATCTACTAGTATATATATAAATATATAACAATCGTCTCAGGCATGATATAAAGCAACATCACAGAAACATCACAGAAGCAACACAGAATGGTGGATAATCTGGTGCCCCGGGTTTCACTTGAGCTGCAAATGAGACCCGACGTTCCCTGTCGTGTGGATACCCAGTGCAATGAAACCTAGACCCATACAAGCACGGAAAGTTACCCGCAAAACCAGAAGCGAGGCAGCCCCATTCAGCAACGTGAATGGACCACCCAACACTTCAAGTAATCCGGTAACTTGAGCACCCCTCCTGGGTCATCCTATACCCCCTACGAGTGCGGCGAATAGCCCGCCAATTCTAGAGTAAGGTCCCCTCCGTCCCAACGCCATGAGATGCGAACCAGGTGCCCTCTAGAACTCGGCTATTCGTGCACTCCACCGCGGGGTAATCCTAGTACAGAAAAGAAAATAATATACAAGGGTGACATCGACCTCAACCCGGTCGTGGCCCAAAAGAATAATATACAAACTGGCAGTGACGGTAGTCCACATGTTGGACGCTCGCCCCGCAATATCAAATGTACAAATGAAATAAAACTGTACTAACATTGCACCATAGCTATCCACCACGACGATCCAACCAACATCACAGCACAACACAGAACATCAACGTGAATGTCACGTTCGCAAACCCGTCTAAAGGAACATATAGCAGTTAGATGGGTTTACCGATCAAATGACATTCACGGTTGCAGATTATAATGTAAGTACTGAGATAAAAATTTAAACAGTGTTAAAACATCGACTCCGAAACACCCCGAAAAGCCCCCGAACAACTGATAACACAATATCAAAAATGAGCCAAATAAACAATACCACTGCAACAATTTCCCAGAGACCAAACCATACCCAAAAATTGAACCCCAAACTCCACCACTAAACCGGCCTCGCCGGAATTTCCCCATTGGTGCTCGGCCCAATTCCGGCCAGGTGGGGTCGATTTTAGGGTATGGTCTTCTGGTCACTCAAGGAGTCTTCTGCAATTGTTTGCAAAAATTTTTGAACACTTTGAAATTTTACAGAGAACGTAATCAGCAGTGGCATTGTTTCGGGTTCGTTTCGATTTCGATGTATTAACATTGTCTAAACAAGCTAGCTAGGGGTTTAAAGGGTGGCTCTGATACCATGTTGGGTTACGGCAGCGCCCCGGCCATCGAAACGCGGCCAAATTGCGGAACAAAAATTTCTAAATTGGCGCTACAGTTACCCGATTTACGAATCGACCTTAAATCCTAAACTAGCAATCTAACCTAAGAGTTAGAATCATTATACCGAGTTGATCCGTGTCCTTCGGTCTTCATTCCAAGCTCCTAGTGATTCTTTGATGATGTTTGGTTGCCGGTCTTCCTCCATCTCCGATGATCCACCTGAGGGAAACGACGCAAGCTCCAGCCTCGACAGACGAGGAAACCGATGCTCCAAAGTTGCTAGCGATGGAGAGTGGGGGTGTAGTAGTATGTCACTATATGTTTCTCGCTACCCATGAGCTCAATAAGAAACTCAAAAAAGATGAAGAAGGAGGTGAACTTTGGCATGAAGAACTAAGGAAATAGGCTAAGTCTTTTTCCTTTTTTTTGAGTGAATGAGAGAGTGGGAGTAATGCAAGTGTAATCAATCAACAAAATGAAATCCATACCCACAATGAAGTGGCTGCCCCCCCTCTCTCATCCCACCAAAAAAATCTCACCAATTTCATTTAATCTAATAAATAATCCAAACCATACTCAAGCCCATAACATGGTCATGTTCATGCCACCTCACACCCTCCACCTCATCATTAAACAAATGAATTTTCATAAATGGAAAATCAAATAATGAGGTTGCAAAGCTTCTAGAAGCTATTCCGTATAAAATGCAGAATACTTCCCGGTACATGTATCGAAATACATATACGCGTATTCGTACAAAAATACGAATAGCCAAGAGAGAAAATGAATAGTGAATAATAATACTAGAATACATATATACAAATACATATGTAAATTATTAAATCAAAACCTGATTTAATAATCTGGCTTAATCCTAAACCGTTTGTATTATCAACCGTCTGATTAAAGTCTCCGCAGCAAGCACATATTTAATCGGACACCTATATGTACCAACATACGCCATGTACACCATATCGCCTGAACCGTGAAAACCCTCTGTGTGGGACTCTAAATACTCTTCAATACGCTGACAGTGGGTTTAAACACAAGCACGTCAGCGGCACTAGCTGTACGTAACGGCTACCCAGGTATTTAGCGAAAGGGAGGCCGACGAGCAAACTCATCCTGAACCCCTACTGAGCTGACAGTGACAATATCCGTACAGTCCGGTCTATTCATCTAAGAGTATCGCATATCGAGTCTAAGGGGGTGGATAAAATCAGACCCCTAACAACACGACATTTAGTGTCGGTATGAAACCCCATCACCACCTGAGAAACTATCGATCCTGGATCGATAATTCTCGTCCACCGTGGTCACGGATTTATAGTGATGGCCATCCGTACACAACGCGACATCAACCCCCAATACCGGGAGAGACGAATCCCCGACGATCCGATCACTGCCTCCTTGTGGCTCGGGACTGTAGCCAACTAAAACCTGTTTGCACGACTCCTTTGAGCCGTGGTAGGGTAGTAATCAAAGCACAGTGGGAACTCACACGAGACAAATGACGATCTCAGGTCGACAAACTAACAGGTACACATGTCACCTGGGAACTGCTATCTGACAATAGGTATAATACCAACTAGAAGGTTCTCGGCGAGTCCGTCCAGTGTACTCATATCCCAATGAGCACCTGTATACTATCTTAGGTGAACAAACTAACACCATTGGCTTGTGAGACCTGGCCACCTCCCCTCGTTGGGGTCTCGATCAGTATACACTAGTCTACACTGGAGTATCGATGCCCGGTCTCGATACTCCCACGACTAGGGACATTTATGGATGTGCTTATAGACCCCCAGCTCCCACGTATGTGATCCCCATCACAATGCTGGCAGTCAAGCAAGAATTCTATGGGCTCTATCAACATGATGATAAAGACAAACCAGATAACATACTATCATCTTGAGTAAGACTGTTTTATCGGTATAGGTCCTCACTCAATCATCATAATCACAAGTCCGTGACTATGATAATTTCCTTGAGGGCCCTATAGCCAACACTATTGCGCTCCCACTATTTCCTTTTACAAAAAAATTGATTTTCTAAAAAATGGGCATGACGAGGAACAAAAACCTTTTGTTCCTCTGTGTAATAGGAAAGAAACCCCTTGGATTTCTCTGGGTATCCCACAAACTTATACGGTATTGAGCGTGCCTCGATCTTGTCTGCATATTGCTTTTCAACAAAAGCTGGACATCCATATATCTTCAAATACTGAAGATTGGGTTTCTTCCCACTCCACATATGATATGGTGTGGTAGGCACAGTTTTGATAGGAACCTTATTAAAAAGATATGCAGCTGATTCTAGTGCATAATTTCCGAAGGATCGCGGCAACTCAGCATTCCTCATCATGGAACGAACAATATCCAATAGGGTACTGTTCCGCCTTTCCAATACACCGTTGTGTTGTGGTGTGTACGGAGGAGTAAGCTGAGAGAGAATTCCATTATTTTTTAGGTAATCCAGGAACTCGGCAATTAGGTATTCACCACATCGATCGGATCTCAATGTCTTGATACTTTTTCCTCTTTCTTTTTCCACTTCATACTTAAATTCTCGGAATACCTCAAAAGGCCTTGGATTTATGCTTTATCAAGAAGACATGTCCTTACCTAGAGAAATTATCCGTAAAATTAATGAAACAGGAATAACCACTTCGTGCATCTGTAGATATTGGACTACACACGTCCCTATGTATGAGTCCCACAAGCTTGCTCGCTCTTACTCCGTATCCAGTGAATGGAGTCTTTGTCATCTTTCCTATGATACAAGATTGACAAGTTGCATAAGACTGATATTCGAACAGATCCAAATATCCCTCTCTACGTAACATCATCAACCGTGTTTCATTGATGTGACTCAGTCTACAATGCCTTAAAAAATCCTTATTTAATTCTGGAGACTTTCTTTTAAGTATGTTCTGGACGTTGAAAACCTGAGCTTGATTCAATATATACTGTCGTCTAGTGTACCTTGTTGGATATATATGTCGTAGAGGCCTTCATTGTATAGGATGCTAGGGATATGTATGTACAGGAGAATCGTGCTCGATATGATAGTACGCTACTTGGTTTTTCTTTATCTTAACATGTGATATATTTTACTTTGTATTTCATATATAGTGTTCATGTTGATAAAGCCCGTAGGATATTTTCCTGACTACCGGCGTTGTGATGGCAGTCATACTTGTGGGAGCTGGGTGGTCAATAGGCACATCCTTAATGTCCATGGTCGTAGGAGTATTGAGACTGGGCATCGATACTCCAGAGTAGACTAGTGTATACATATCTAGACCCTGACAAGGGGCGATGGATTAGTCCCGCAGCCATTGCTGATGTGCATCTAAGATTGTATACAGATGCTCACTGGGTGTGAGATCACCGGACATGACTCGCCAAGGACTTAGTAGATGGTATTATACCTAGCGTCAGATAACAGTTCTCTGGTGACATGTGTGCAGATAGTCTGTCGACCTGAGGTTGTCATTTGTCTCATATGAGTTCCCACTGTGCTTTGATTACTACCCTACCAGGGCTCAAAGGAGTCATGCAAACAGATTTTAGTTAGGTACAGTCCCGAGCCACATGGCGGCAGTGAGCGACTGTTGGGGATTCGTCTCTCCCGGTATAAGGAGTCGATATCACACAATGATCGGTTTGTCATTACCATGAGTCCCTGGCCAGGGCTGATTGAGAATTAGTGGTGGACGAACCAGTAGATTCTCGGATGGTCTTGAGCCATACCGACACGACTTGTATGGTTATTAGGTGTCTGACGTTTTCCACCCCCTAGACCTTACAAAATGAGACCATTCATATCCAAAATGAATGGTGAACTTTCATTTCTCTTTTAATTCCCATGTTGAATGAATATATTATTATACATAATTCACCATTGCACCATCTTTATTTGTCATCCTCTATCTTTTCCTTCCTCACATTTTTCTATCTCTCACTTCTCTCTCTTCATCTAGAGTCCAAGAGGAAGAACATGAAGAAGTCTTCAAGAAGGTCTCGCTAGTAACGCGGGGCTATCGGCGGATAGACAAGCCCGGTGACAATACCGGCTTGTATATGTAAGTCTCTTCTCTTTTTCCCTCCCTCCATCTCTTTCTCTTTATCTTTCTTTTTTATATTGCCATGAAAAACTTTCCTTTTCATATAGTAGTCCCTAAATAATTAATTAAATGGATACATATATAAATAATGAACACACACAAACATACACACATATATATTTTGTAAAGTCTTTTTCATTACTCTAATCCATATGTTAAGATTTCATTGTAACCAATTAGGATTGCATTGTTTGTTGTTGTATTTTAAATTACTTTATTTAAAGTTTGTAAAAAAAATGAAGTTACGAATAAATACCACGGTTTTCTTATTTCTCACATAAGACATATCAATACCTTTATATTTAAAATAATTTTTAGAAATTAATTTTACTTCTTGAAATTTCAGGAAATTTACATATGATAGAATATATTCTTCTGTACACTTTGTAAGAATTTCATATCAAACCGAAAAACGGTTTAGTAGTTACATGATTTTTTTTATTCACTGTTTTTAAAACTAGAAAACTGCCAATAAGGGTCTTCTTCGAAAGACCATAACTCTGTAATATTTAATCCAAATTAAGTGTTTTCAGATGTTTTAAACATCTACATCGAAATATCTAGATTTTATTTGTTTTATGTTTTTACTGAAAACTGACGTAAAATATAGAAAATCGTGTTACCATATTATGTGATGGATCTGGACAGAATCTGTCATGATTCGTACACTATTTTTAAATAGGACATAACTCGAACACCCGATGTCCTTTTGTGACAAAATTTAGATGTGTAGATGCATAATTGATAAAGCTATAATTTTCTGTATATTAGATTACTTAGAAATGCATGAAACAATCCGATATAGGCTTTGCAATATAACATATAGATGCTGTTTTTATTATACCTTGCCTCTTGTGTATTTTCTTTTGTATTGCTTAGTTACTCTTAGCGTATTTGCTTCTGAGTAAATACGTAGCGGGAAAGTTGCGTCCTCTTTGCCGTAGAATGGGAAGCGGGGTTTGACAGGTTTTGTTGGCGGCCCATGCAGGTCAGAGCTGTATGAAACCCTATCATGCAGTTCTGTTCTGCGTGAACAACCTAAGCAGTATAACACAAGAACCAGCAACTAAAACATTATTTACATTACATATTCCTTGAATCCATCTTGAACTCCACCTTCGGTTTCCTTGAAGTCCATCTCTCCACTTTTGAAACCTTAATTCTTATTCACCCTTTTTATTTGTACCTTATAGACTTATTAGCTCAATTGGTTAGAGTATCGATCGACGGAGCTTGAAGACGACATCATCCTAATCCTATTTCCTTACTCTATTGCAACACCTTCTTGAGTAATTTCGAGGACGAAATTATTTTAAGGAGGGTAGAATGTAACGACCCTAGTATTACTGTACCTTCGTGTTTTCTTTCTTTAGTAAAATATTGTATTTATTTATTCTTAGTATTTTCTGTGTATTTTGTTTTTTATTAATATATTATTTTATTCTTCTATCTATTTTTCCCAAACACATTTCTTTTAAAACTAAATTTTAACATTTTTTCAAATTAAACATAAGACCTAACCCAGCCCATAACTCAAATTCAATTTCAATTTCATTTTCTTTAATAAATCTATGAGCCCAAAAGCCCACTTTCTTTTTAAGCAACATCATATATTTATTTCTTATTAAATATGTGTATGAACCATCTTGTTGCTTATTGGTTAAGTCTTTACATTGTTATTCGATAGACCACATGTTCAAATCCCCATTCTTACAATTATTTCGTTCATATCAATTTTTTATTCTTCTCATAACTTATAAATAAGACCTTTCATTTCCAAAATGAATGGTGACCTTTCATTTCTCTTTTAATTCCCATGTTGAATTCATATATTATTATACATAATTCACCATTACACCATGTTTATTTGTCCACCTCTATCTTTTCCTACCTCACATTTTTCTATCTCACTTCTCTCTCTTTATCTAGAGCCCAAGAGAAAGAACATCAAGAAGTCTTCAAGAAGGTCTCGCTAGTAACGCCGGGCTATTAGCGGATAGACAAGCCCGGTGACAATACCGGCTTGTGTATGTAAGTCTCTTCTCTTTTTCCCTCCCTCCATGTCTTTCTCTTTATCTTTCTTTTTTATATTGCCATGAAAAACTTCCCTTTTCATATAATAGTCCCTAAATAATTAATTAAATGGATACATATATAAATAATGAACACACACAAACATGCACACATATATATTTTGTAAAGTCTTTTTCATTACTCTCAATCCATATGTTAAGATTTCATAGTAACCAATTAGGATTGTATCGTTTGTTGTTGTATTTTAAATTACTTTATTTAAATTTTGTAAAAAAAAAAGAAAATACCACGGTTTTCTCATTTCTCACATATGACATATCAATACATTTATATTTAAAATAATTTTAAGAAATTAATTTTGAGTTCTAGAAATTTCAGGAAATTTACATATGACAGAATATATTTTCTGTACACGTTGTAAGAATTTCATATCAAACCGAAAAACGGTTTAGTAGTTACATGATTTTTTTATTCACTGTTTTTAAAACTAGAAAACTGCCAATAAGGGTCTTCTTCGAGAGACCATAACTCTGTAATATTTAATCTAAATTAAGTGTTTTCACATGTTTTAAACATCTACATCGAAATATCTAGATTTTATTTGTTTTACGTTTTTACTGAAAACCGACGTAAAATATAGAAAACTGTGTTACAATATTAAGTGATGGATCTGGACAGAATCTTTCCTGATTCGCACACTATTTTTAAATAGGACATAACTCGAACACCCGATGTTCTTTTGTGACAACATTTAGATGTGTAGATGCATAATTGATAAAGCTATAATTTTCTGTATATTAGATTACTTAGAAATGCATGAAACAACCCGATATAGGCTTTGCAATATAACATATAGATGTTGTTTTTATTATACCTTGCCTCTTGTGTATTTTCTTTTGTATTGCTAAGTTACGCTTAGCGTATTTGCTTCTGAGTAAATACGTAGCGGGCCAGTCGCGTCCCCTTCGCCGTAGAATGGGAAGCGGGGCGTGACAGGTTTTGTTTGCGGCCCATGCAGGTCAGAGCTGTATGGAACCCTATCATGCAGTTCTGTTCTGCTTGAACAACCTAAGAAATATAACAGAAGAACCAGCAACTAAAAAATTCTTTACATTACATATTCCTTGAATCCATCTTGAACTCCACCTTCGGATTCCTTGAAGTCCATTTCTCCACTTTTGAAACCTTAATTCTTATTCACCCTTTCTATTTGTATCTTGTAGACTTATTAGCTCAATTGGTTAGAGTATCGATCGACGGAGCTTGAAGGCGGCATCATTCTAATCATGTTTCCTTACTCTGTTGCAACACCTTCTTGAGTAATTTTGAGGACGAAATTATTTTAAGGAGGGTAGAATGTAACGACCCTGGTATTACTGTACCTTCGTGTTTTCTTTCTTTAGTAAAATATTGTATTTATTTATTCTTAGTATTTTCTGTATATTTTGTTTTTTATTAATATATTATTTTATTCTTCTTTCTATTTTTCCCAAACACATTTCTTTTGAAACTAAATTTTAACATTTTTTCAAATTAAACATAAGACCTAACCCAGCCTATAACTCAAATTCAATTTCAATTTCATTTTCTTTAATAAATCTATGAGCCCAAAAGCCCACTTTCTTTTTAAGCAACATCATATATTTATTTCTTATTAAATATGTGTATGAACAACCTTGTAGCTTATTGGTTAAGTCTTTACATTGTTATTTGATAGATCACATATTCAAATCCCCATTCTTACAATTATTATTTTGTATCAATTTTTTATTCTTCTCATAACTTATAAATGAGACCTTTCATTTCCAAAATGAATGGTGACCTTTCATTTCTCTTTTAGTTCCCGTGTTGAATGCATATATTATTATACATAATTCACCATTACACCATCTTTATTTGTCCTTCTCTATCTTATCCTTCCTCACATTTTTCTATCTCTCATTTCTCTCTCTTCATCTAGAGTCCAAGAGGAAGAACATGAAGAAGTCTTCAAGAAGGTCTCGCTAGTAACGCGGGGCTATCGGCGGATAGACAAGACCGGTGACAATACTGGCTTGTGTATGTAAGTCTCTTCTCTTTTTCCCTCCCTCCATCTCTTTCGCTTTATCTTTCTTTTTTATATTGCCATGAAAAACTTCCCTTTTCATATAATAGTCCCTAAATAATTAATTAAATGGATACATATATAATTAATGAACACACACAAACATACACACATATATATTTTGTAAAGTCTTTTTCATTACTCTCAATTCATATGTTAAGATTTCATAGTAACCAATTAGGATTGCATCGTTTGTTGTTGTATTTTAAATTACTTTATTTAAAGTTTTAAAAAAATGAAGTTACGAATAAATACCACGGTTTTCTCATTTCTCACATATGACATATCAATACCTTTATATTTAAAATAATTTTTAGAAATTAATTTTTACTTCTAGAAATTTCAGGAAATTTACATATGATAGAATATATTGTTCTGTACACTTTGTAAGAATTTCATATCAAACCGAAAAACGGTTTAGTAGTTACATGATTTTTTTTATTCATTGTTTTTAAAACTAGAAAACTCCCAATAAGGGTCTTCTTCGAGAGACCATAACTCTGTAATATTTAATCCAAATGAAGTGTTTTCAGATGTTTTGAACATCTACATCGAAATATCTAGATTTTATTTGTTTTCTGTTTTTACTGAAAACCGACGTAAAGTATATAAAACTGTGTTACAATATTAAGTGACGGATCTGGACGGAATCTGTCCTGATTCGCACACTATTTTTAAATAGGACATAACTCGAACACCCGATGTCCTTTTGTGACAACATTTAGATGTGTAGATGTATAATTGATAAATCTATAATTTTCTGTATATTAGATTACTTAGAAATGCATGTAACAGCCTGATATAGGTTTTGCAATATAACATATAGTTGCTGTTTTTATTATACCTTGCCTGTTCTGTATTTTCTTTTGTATTGCTTAGTTACGCTTAGCGTATTTGCTTCTGAGTAAATACGTAGCGGGCCAGTCGCGTCCCATTCGCCGTAGAATGGGAAGCAGGGCTTGACATCTAGAGACTTTCTTTTTAGTGTGTTTTGGACATTGAAAATCTGTAATTGGTTTAACACGTTTATACCGTTATCTAGTGTACCGGACCCAATCAAACTATGATTAACGTGGATGTTTACAATATCGCTTACAAACGTGAAATCATAACTTTCTTTTGATAACAACGATACTGATATGATATTATACGTTAAAATAGGTACACAAAAACAGTTGCGCAAAACCAAAATATGTCCACTTGTCAATCCAAGATGATAATCCCCTATGGACACAGCATTCACGCTAGCTCCGTTAGCAACCTGGAGGGTCATATCACCAACCTTCAGCACTCTACGGTTTCTCAGTGCCTGCAATGAATTGCATATTTGAGATCCTGATCCGGTATCCAATATCCAGGAAGTAGAGTTGATTGACAGACAATTTTCAATTACAAAGACACCTGAAGCCGAAGCCACAACTTGCATCGGGTCCTGGTTCTTGGCAATCCAAGCTTTGCAATCTTTCTTCCAATGGTCTTTCCTACGACAGTTGAAGCACTCGTCCTTTGCCACTACTGGCACCGCAACCTTTGCCTTTCCCTTAACTCACACCTTACCAACACCACCTCTTAGTTTGGTAGTGGCCTTCTTCTTCCTTCCTTTGGCCCTTGCCTTAGGCCTGGAAGAGGAAGCACCGCGAACAAACATAGTGGGTGTTTCCCTTGCTTTCTGCAAGGTTCCCTCTGCACTCCTCAACATGTTAAGGAGTTCTGGAAGTTCAACTTCTTCAAATTGAATGTTGAAATTCAAGATAAACTGGGCGTAGGTGGAAGGAAGGGACTGGAGAATCAAGTCTGTATACAGCTCGTTCTCTAATGTTGCCCGAGGTCTGTGAGCTCTTCAATATAGCAATTCATCTTAATGACATGTTCCACTACAGATGATCCGACGGCCATCCTCGACTGAAACAAGTTCTTCGAGGTCTCGTATCTAGTTATATGAGATTGCTCTCCATACAGTTCCTTACTGTGGAGAAATATGGATTTTAGATCCATATTCTCGTGCCTCATCTGATGTTCATTATTCATAGAGGCAAGCACTATGCATTTGGCCTTCGCGCAGTCTAACTCCCAGGTCTTGCGGATTTCCTTATCCGCAACCCTGGATTCAGAACCTGGGACGGCAGGGGCCTTTGTAGTAAGGACATACCCCAATTTGTTATAGTTAATAACCATCTTAACATTCCGGAACCAATCTTTATAGTTTAGCCCTGTCAAAATATTTTTATCTAATAATAACTTAAGGCTTGTCATGTTCTGGGTCGCTGCAATGAGAGAGAGAGGGAACACTTTAGCATGATGCTCTTGTAAGTTTAGAGTGGTTTTTAGTTTATCTAAACAAGATGGCTCCCACTGTTTCTCGAATCCCTCCTCAAACCAAAAAGGAAGAACTAGTCAGGACAATTCTCACCGTACAATACTTGCTTAACCGTTCAGCCAGGCCGGTGTCGGTACTTCGAGAGAGGTTTTACGACGCTTTCGCGAAGTTCCTTAATTAAATAACCTCTTTTCTCTGGGGGCGTAGCCCCACTGACACCTTTCTCGACACCTACTTGGTTTATAGCATTGATCGTTAAGTGAAACAATCTCCTGATGAGTAGCGGATACTCATAGTAGGATCGGGATCCAAATATCATCGTGTGATAAAACTGAAGGAATCCTACCAAAAATATCACACTCCAAATGGCATGCAATCTCTTAGAAAGTTTCAGTTTCTTTAGAAACTCCCGATATGGATTTCTGCCCCATGCTCTTATGACCTTGGCGTTGGTCAAAATATCATAAGTCACATGTCAAGTTCTACCCATCATTATCTTGTTAATTTGAACCCACCCGTACATACCCCTGACGTTGGCCAAATGATAGTACGACTGTCCCAAACCAACTCATCTATCTATGCAACAAATGAATACCCAGCAGCTACCAAACACTATGCCTTGGCGTTGGTCAAAATACATAGCTTGAATACTACTGAATACCCAAATGAAATGACGGAGGGCTACGAATGGTTTTGGATAAACCGTGAACGTAGTGAACTTGATATGATCTAAGGAACCTGATAGCTTTTAAAAGGAGTTGTTTAAGCTCCGCAATTAAAAAAATATCTTCTGTTTTAAAATAACCGAGTTGGTTTCTTTTAAACTGTTCCAACGATTAAATTTTGGTTTATTTTCTTTGCATTAATATAATGCGTCCCATCAATTAACCTATCATTGCAGAAAACAACGAAAATACAACATCCACTTATGCCATCTGCATTTGCCATTGGGCCCCGTCATTCACCCATTAGGTTACTTAACTAACGACAGAGCGAGGGCTGGGCTAGCGCGGGTGCAAAACATAAGTGACGCCTACAAGATATCATATATAGATATTGTACATTCGTGAGACGCAATAATAGGCATTCTAGATCACAGATGAACATATTGGATTTTCTACGAATCTGGATTCCTTTTGAGCCTGCAAAGAAAGACGAATTACACAGTCGCGATGAATAGCCAAAACCCCACCCTAGACCCCTACGGGTACGGAAAACTACCCGTCAAGTACCCGAAGTGAAGCGGTCTCCCTCAACGACGTGAGTAGGCCACTAGACACTTCAAAGTACCTGGTAGTTTGTGCACCTCATCTTGGGTCTATCCTAGGAGCAGAAAACAGTAAATGAAATAATACAACGATAGGTATAACCTCAACTCGGATGTGCCCCGCAAAAGAATATTACAACAAATTACAATTTACATTTGAATGAAAGAAACACTCGTCTCAAATCCCCGGCTATCCATTCACGACAATCCAGCAAGTTCATATTCAAAAACCAGTAAAAACCATTACAGAAATGTGCAACCCCCTGCTAACCGACATACTAGCAGTTAGGGGAGGTTTACGAACACATTAAACACAACACAGATATAATACAGTTAGCCAAAAATCTTAGAATTTCGATCAAGCAATACTTATGAATCCACTCCAAACAATTCTCTGTGCACATAAAACCTGAGCAGAAACAAAACATCCCAGAAAATACAACATCAGCACAGAAGAATAACTGAGCAAATTTGGGTTGACTCGGAGTCAACTCGGCCGCCGATACGCGGCGGATCGCTTGGATCGTCGGCGGTTCCGTGGTGCTATGGTCGAGTCACGATCCTAAATTTCTTCACAATTCTTAAAAAACCCTGCTTGTATTTTTAAGGGTCCCTGAAAAATTTTTAGACCCCGTTTTAAAAACGACAGAAACTATGTGAAAACGTCGTATTTTCGGGTTCGTTTTGCGATCGAATTTCTAAAGACTTTGCCAACATGTTAGTTATGGTTTAGCTAGGCTCTGATACCACTGTAAGTCGACGTTAGACACCCCACATGTTGCGGGGAGGCGGAATAGGTAAAACAATCATTTTGTTCAAGTTAATATCGACTAACTTTACGGATCTTTGCTAAACCCAAGCTAACAACTATCTAGAAGTGATTAACTACTATGATAGATGATTATACCTCAAGATTCTATTCCTTCTTGTTCTTGTTGTTCACCTCCTCGTCGGCCTCCTCGATGTGATAGAAGATCCACCCGAGAGTTCCTTCTCCAAGCTTTAACCTCTCACTTGAAGTAACTAAGTGGCTAGGATTGCTAATCAAAGTGACCCAGAAGATATAGAAGTGAATTAAGGATCTATTAGTCTTTCTAACCCTTGGGATCTCAACACATGAAAGGATTAGGGTTAGGTTGAAGAAGAGGAGAGCTTGAGGAGAGAGAGTGTCTATGTGAGAATGAAATGAAAATATAACTCATTCTATATTTTATGAAGAATAATATTATCAAAATAAATCATATAGATAATTACAACCATGCTTCATTTAATAAATATGAATGATCTCATGAGTCATTAAGCAATAAATGCTTCATTAACTCACTTGGATGAATCACTCCATGAGTCACAAATTCATTTAATGCAAATTACACATAAGCTATCCACCTTACGTTTCTTCTAGAAGCTTCTCGACTAATTACGAAAATGCCCCTCCCATCCGTAAAACACGGAAATACCGAGACTGTATAAATCCAATAATCCAATACTAGAATCTGACTTAAACCAAAGCCCGCTAGTATAAACTATCCGAACATCGTACGTGCATAAATACACGTATGTGTCCGAACCCTGTCGTAAAACTATACGACCTCTATATCATTTTGCCTGAAGCAGGAAAACTCTCGTGTGGGACTCTAAAGACTCGATACTACGCTAGCAGTGGGTTTAACCACAGGCCGCAAGCGGTACTAGCTGTACGTAACGGTCCCCAAGTAGATGTCGATAAGAAGGCCGATGAGGAAACCCATCCGAACTCCTACTGAGCCTGATGTGACAATCTCCGTACAGTCCGGTCTGTTCGTCTAAGACTATCGCATATCGGGCCTAGGGGGCAGCAAGCGTCAGTCCCCTAAAATCTGTATAAGTCGTGTCGGAGTGAAGCCCACTATACCTTGAGAAGCTACTGGAAATCCTACCAGTAAATCTCGTTTGCCCTGGCCAGGGACTATGCGTAATGGCTCTCCAAACACAGTGCGATATCAACTCCCAATACCGGGAGAGACGGATCCTATCTAACCGCCACTGCCTCCAAGTGCTTCGGGACTGCATCCAACTGCTACCTATTTGCACGACTCCTTTGAGTCGTGGTAGGGTAGCAATCTAAGAAAGGTGGGAACACATTCGAGACGAAGCAGCAGTATCAAGTCAACGGACCACGCTGTACTCATGTCACCTGGGAACTGTTAACTGACGACGGGTATAATACCAACCAACAGTTCCCTGCGAGTCCTTTCTGGTGTACCCGTAACCCAACGAGCACCTGTATACTATCTCCAGTACAACGTACTAATTGCTGTGGGACAGACCATTTCCCCTGCTGGGATGAGAAGCGTACACACTAGTCTACTCTGGAGTATCGATGCACTGTCTCGATAATCCTACGACTAGGGACCTGAAAAAGAATGTTCTAGTAGACTACCCAGCCCCCACTAGTGTGACTGCCATCACAACGCTGGTAGTCAAGCAAGATCCTAAAGGCTCTATCAATATGTATTCGCGATATGCTAACATATACACATATTAAGATAGATATAAACCAAGTAGCATACTACTATGTTGAGTGAGACTGTTAATATAACTGTGAATATCCCAAGCTTCTATTAAGTAATATACAAACTAGTATGATACAATAATGGCCCCTAGGGCATATACACTAACATTATCTATTCATCACGACCGTGGAATCCGTCTTTCATTATGGGCTTAAACGAAGCGCAGAATTCCTAGTGTATCCAATATGTTCATCTGAGATCTGGAATGCCTATTATTGTGTGAGACGAATTTATATATCTATATATGATATTTAGTAGGCGTTGCTTATGTTTTGCACCCGCGCTAGTCCAGCCTCCGCTCTGTTGTTAGTTAAGTAACCTAACGGGTGATGACGGGGCCCCATGGCGAATGCGGATGGCATAATTAATGGGAGAACATTAATTCATTAATGCAAGTAAAACAAACCTAAGCTAAATCGTTGGAACAATTTCAAAACCACTCGGTTTTCTTTAAAAAGCAAATTTTAAATGCGGAGCCTAAACCACTCCTTTTTAAAAAAGTCTATCATGGTTCCTTCGGTTATATCAAGTTCATTACGTTAACGGTTTCACTAAAAACCTGCCGTAGCCCTCCGTCGTTTCAAATAAACAACACATCGTATTCATGCTATGTTTGTTGGCCTTCGTCAAGACGTAGTGAATGGTAGTAATGTGTTGCTTATTTGTTGCATAGATAGATGCATTAGTTTTGGACATTCGTACAGCCTTGTTGGCCTTCGTCAAGGGCGAGTACGGATGGGTCTAAATTAATTAGGACAATGACGGGTAGAAGTTGACTTGCATCTTATGATTTGTTGGCCTTCGTCAAGGTCATAAGAACTTAAGGTAAAAATCACATCAGGAGTTTCAAACATAAAGGAAACTTGCAGATTTAGCATACCTTCTGGAGTGTGGTGACTAGAGTGGCTTCCATCTTGGTCATCATACAATGATAGTTAGATCCCGATCCCACTGATGAGTAGGATTACTCTAGGGAAATTTTCTCACTTAATAATCAATGTTATAAACCAAGTAGGTGTCTAGAACGGTGTTAGTGGGGCTACACCTCTAGGGAAAAGAGGTTATATAATAAAGGAACTTCGCGAAAGCGTTGGAAAACCTCCCTCGAAGTACCGACACTAGCATGGTTGAAAGGTTAAGCAAGTATTGTGACGTGCGATTAATCCTGATTAATTCAGCTTTTAAGGGTTTGAAGAAGAATTTGAGGAAACTGTGGGAGCCATCCTGTTTAGATAAACTAATAACCAATCTAAACTTACAAGAGCATATGCTGAGTGTTTCTTTTCTCTCTCTCTCTGGCAACTACTGATCGCGACAAGTCCTTATAGGTTTGGTCTAGATATTTTTTTATTAGCTCAAGGTAATGTATATGCAATTAGTGATTTGTGGGGTCTTAGGAAGGGTGATGAAATCCCCACTGAATATGAATTGGTTTTATAGCCCCTTAAAGTCCTTGTTATTATATGCAAAGCGTGTAAACAAACAAAATCTATAACAACAAAAATTTATTTGGCGGCGACGCAATTCTGTGCAAAGAAACCTGCATAAAATACAGTATAGTGGAATTCACAGAGAAGATAAACAGAAAGGGAGAAGGTGAAAAAATCTTAGGGCTCAGAAGCCTCAAAGTTGCAGTGGAACCGCCGCACAACCCAAGATTTGACCGCGATTCCGCGGTCAAAATTTGGACTTGGGGCCTAAAATTTGGTCCCTAAACTCCCCTTTCTCTCCACTCCAAAATAAAATGCTCTGTTTTCTTTTTTGATTACTGTACTTGCTCTAGATAGCCTGCACACTTGCACACAAAATTTATCAAAAATAACAAAAAGATTTTATTTTATATTTATATTAATAATTTTATATACATACTAAAAGAATATTAACCCGAATAACAAGAAAGAAAATACGTTACCGTCTCCCCGGCAACGGCGCCATTCTTAAAACGATGTTGGGATAATCGAAAGTAGCGGGGATTAGGAGGACATAGGAATGAGATTTGCGAGTTTAAGCGAGCTTTCCAACGCTAAATCCATTCCTAGTGCCCCTTGTTCGTCCGCTAAATACGCTTATTTCCAACTCTCGGCCAAACACCCGAAACCATGTTTCCAATTAAGTCACAACTACATGTCACGTTGTAGTGCGCTTAAAAGACTTCTCGACTTAGGTCACGGCTATATGTTACATACAGCGCGCCTAAGTGAGGGGGTCACGTTTGTTTAGTCGGGGTTCGTTTCAAAATATTTGGCGAAGAGAAGCACAACGGATTTTTCCATCCCTCATACCACCTTCCTTAGCCTTAACAAGTGAAGTTATTCACACATGGTAAATGAAAATAAAACAAAACAAGAAGGAAGAAAAGAAGGAAAAGAAAAATACGGTTTTACAAATGGCGCAAGCTAACTCTTAGGTCCTTACCTTAGCAAGGAACTCCGTCGAGTATCATCGCTTGAAAATAATACGGAAAAGAAGAAAAGAAAAGTGCAGGAAATAACAACAACTAATTAACAACAATAAATAAAATTACAATACAAGATAATAAAATTATAAGACAAGAAATAAAAGAGACAAGATAATAAAAACCCTAATCTTCATTTTATCTTCCACTCAAAAAGCACTCACTACAATTTCCATGGAGGAAAGAATGAAGAAGAAGAAAAAGAAGAAGCTAAACTAAAACTAAACTAAATCCTAACAAAAAGAAGCTTGAAAAGAAGACCCTTGGCTTGTCACAAAACTGGGCTATTTATATGCTGAGTGCTGAAACCCTAGGGCAAGATTCTCTGCCCAAATGAAGTTACCAAACTAGCCCCAAAACCCGAGTTGACACTGAGTCAACTCGGCCACGGATTCGCCGCCGAGTTGCCATATTGGCCGCGAATCCGCGGCTCTTTGGAGGAGTTGGCCTGTCGTTTTTTTGGGGTTTCTTGTGTTGCTCTCTTAAGTTGTTCTACATGTTCCAAATTGCAAATTGCTTCCACAATTTCTTCAGATCCGCAACAGTACAAAATGGCTTCAAAAATAATTCTTTTGACCTTATCTCCCTCGAGCTCCGCGCACCCATTGAGTTTTGTGCTGCCCCCCTCGTTCTCTGTTCTTGTCCGAGACACGAATGACCACTGTCATATGTTTTGTCTCTGGAACTAGTACGCGGCACTGGACGGATACGGATGACCAGAACCCGGCATTTATCCGTTGACAACAGATGTTCTGTATTTTTGCATAACAGTGGAGATTTTGTATCATTTGTGTTATTTTGGACTAGGAACCTGTAGCCTGTAAATATGTAGCAAACACGGATTAAAAGCACCTACCTATAAACAAACGAGCATAAGAATGGGCGGTATTAAATGCAATATTCTGGTATGAACAGCTACCATGACGTGACTAAAACTATTACTTGAAAAAATACACTGACTGGGCCAAACTATAAGGATTGGCTGAGGAACGTCAACATTGCACTGACTTATGACAAAGTTGCATATGTCACCACCGCTACTGCTCCCCCTGTCCTAGGACCAGATTCCTCAGTTGCGGACAAAGAACTTAGGATCTGGACTGCGAGAAAGCTAAGTGTATTGTGCTGGCGTCCATGAATAATGGACTCCAGAAACAACACGAAAGTATGGATATTAAATCCATTTTTCTCCAATGCAAGGAATTGTATGGAGAGCACTCTCGTATCGCAAGATACGAGACCTCAAGGACACTAATCTGGATGAGGTATGCTCCAGGATCACCTATAGGAGAGCACATCCTAAAAATGATCAGCCTCATTGGGGAACTCGCAAACCTAGGATGCGTGCTAGAAAATGACATATACACTGACTTGATTTTGCAATCTCTTCCACACACCTTCTCTCAGTTCGTGCTGAACTTCAACATGCATGATATGGAAGTTGATCTTCCAAAGCTCCTCAACATGTTGAGGGTAGCAGAGAGCTCATTGAAAAAGGAGAATACACCCATTCTGTATGTTGGCCAATCATCATCTTCTAAATCCAAAGTGAAAGCTAAGGGGAAGAAGAAGATGAACGCCACCAAACCAAAATGTGGGGTCAAGAAGGTGCAGGAAACGAACAAGGAGGGGAGAGTAAAAGCGGACAAGAGTGAGTGGTATTATTGTCACAAGAAGGGGCACTTGAAAAAGGATTGCATGTCTTTTAAAGCCAAGGACACGAAGTAAGCTGCTGCTTTTGCTTCAGGTGTGTTTGTAATCGAAAACTGTTTTCAGTAAACTCTACTTCATGGGTACTTGATACCGGTTCTGGTTCTCACATCTATAATTCTTTGCAGCCTCTGAGAAACTGTAGAGCACTGTAGGCCGGTGTTATGACCCTCCGGGTTGGCAATGGAACAAACGTAGATGCTGTTGCAGTGGGCGATTATCACCTGGGGTTGACTAGTGGGCACATTTTGGTGTTGTACAGCTATTTTTATATTCCCAGTATGCTATGTAATATTATATTAGTATCTTTATTGTCTAATGAAGGATATAATTTTGCACTTGAATGAAATGTCATGAACATTCTCCTAATCAATGAAGGATATAATTTATTGGGTTTGGCACACTGGAAAACGACATATACATACTTAATCAAACTCGAGTTTTCAATATCCAAAACACACTCAAAAGAAAGGCTACAGATTTAAACCAAGCCTTCCTATGGCATTGTAGACTTGGTCATATAAATGAAACAAGGTTGACTAAGTTGTATAAAGATGGATATTTAGATCCATTTGAATATAAATCAAATGCAACTTGTCAATCATGTATCAAAGGGAAGATGACCAAATCTCTGTTCACAGGACACGGAGAAAGAGCCACGAAGCTCTTAGGACTTGTACACAGCGATGTATGTAGGCCAATGTCTACGCATGCACGAAGCAGTCACTCCTACTTCATCACTTTTACTGATGATTTATCAAGATATGGACATGTGTTTTTAATGAAGCATAAATCCGAGGCCTTTGAGAAATTTAAGGAGAATAAAAATGAAGTGGAGAAACAGACTGGTAAAAGCATCAAGACTCTTCGATCTGAACGAGGTGGAGAATACTTAAGTGCCAGTTTCCTTGAATGCTTAAAAGAGAATGGAATTCGCTCTCAGCTTACTCCTCCATATACACCTCAACATAATGGTGTATCAGAAAGGAAGAATCGCACGCTACTTGACATGGTGCGTTTAATGATGAGTAGTGCTGAGTTGCCACTTGCCTTCTGGGTTTTGCGCTGGAATCAGCTGCATACCTATTGAATAAAGTTCCAACTAAGTCTGTGCCTACCACTCCATTATAAATGTGGAGTGGGAAGAGACCGTATCTCAAGTATCTCAAGATATGGGGGTGTCCAGTATTTGTTAAAAAGCAGAATCCGGACAAGCTCGAGGCACGTTCGGTTTTGTGCAAGTTTGTGGGATACCCTAAACTACTGCCGAGAACTTAGTAGAACCTCAGGTTTCAATAGAGCCCGACGAACCAACACCACTCCGCAAATCTAGTAGGCTTTCTCGTCCGCCTAAGAGATACTATGGGTTTCTCATAGATGTGAATCGAGAGGATTGCATTATTGATGATAATGAGCCTACTAATTTTCAGCAGGCTACCACGAGTAAAGACTCGGTGAAGTGGCTGGATGCTATGAGATCCTAAATGGAATCCATGTACACCAATAAAGTATGGACTTTGGCTGTTGCTCCTCCTGGGGTGAAACCAGTTGGATGCAAATGGATCTTCAAAAAGAAGATTGGTGCATTTGGACAAGTGGAAACCGACAAAGCTAGACTCGTTGAAAAAGGTTTCGTCAAAGACCAGGATTGGACTATAATGAAACTTTTTCTCTAGTACCTGTGCTTAAATTCATCCGGATCCTGCTTTCCATTGCTGCCTTCCATGACTATGAAATCTGGCAGATGGACGTAAAAACAGCTTTTCTAAATGGACATTTAAAAGAAGTGTTTACATGGATCAACCAGAAGGTTTCATAGACAGTGGGAGCAGCGAAAAGGTATGCAAGTAGCTTAAATCCATTTATGGATTAAAAGAAGTATCACGGAGTTGGAACATCTGCTTTGATGAGACGGTCATAGAATTTGACTTTATCAAAAATGTTGATGAACCATGCATTTATAAGAAGATTGTAGAAGGAGCTGTATGTTAGTTCCACGTTACCTCTCCCGGTACTTTCGGGGTTGCGGAAACGATAAAACAAAATTTTTTCTGGACTTGGTAACATGGACCGTAAAAGCCGGATCTTTACTAAACAACACACTAGCATCCTAACTAGAGACTTATCTACTCGGTTAGGGGTTATACCTCAACTTGAACTCCTTCTCTTCTTGTTGTTCTTCTCTTTGCTTGCTCCGATGGTTGATCCGGACTTTGGTCACCTCTGCGGCCTCCTAGAGTCGAAGACGATCCACCCGAGAGATATACACCGAGCTCCACCTCGAGCCGAGGTAACTAGGGCAAAGTGATTGCTAATCTAGAAGCCCTAGGTTGTGTAGAAGTGATAAAGGGATGGTTTTGTCTTTGTGGGATCTTTATCTCTCAACACATGAGATCAAAAGATGAATCAAGAGGAGGAAGAAGGAGGAGGATCTAGCAACCATGGTTCATTTCTTTTTCTTCTCATTTGAAAAGGAAAGAGAGAGAATGAGAAAGAAATTGTGAACTAAAGAAATTAACCATGGTTCCAATAATGCACTAAAACCATCATTACAAATCCTATCAAGATAAAGTTGATGGCTACATTGAAATGACCATTATCATAATCCAAAAGAAAAAGAAAAAGAAAAAGAAAAGAAGAGTGTAGATCCCTCTTGAAAGTCAATGGTCAACACGGTCAACCGGTCAACAAAGTCAAGAGGGGTCAACGGGGTCAAATGGTCAATGCAATTAGCCATCATAAAATTATCACTAAAAGGACTAGTAAATGATGTCCGCGGTTCATAATGGTTTTGACCAAACGAACTGTCAAAACCCTAATGAGTCCGCCTCAAAATGGTTTTGACCGAATCAACTGTCAAAACCCTAATGAGCCTGCCACATAACGGTTTTGGCCGAACCAACTGCCAAAACCCTGATGAGGCACCTCCTCCTTCATCGCTCCGGAAAACTGTGCATACACACCTGCATCCGCATCCCGTAGAATGCGGATGCACAGAAGACAAATCCATCCGTGCAGTACTAGGATCCGGCTTAAACCAAAGCCCACTAGTACTGCCTGCCCGAACACCACACGCACAGAAGTGTACGTATGTGATCGCAGCCCTGCCGTAAAACCATACGGCCTCTACACGTTTCGCTCAGTGCAGGGAAACTCTCTGTGTGGGACTCTAAAGACTCGACACTACGCTGGCAGTGGGTTTAACCACAGATCGCAAGCGGCACTAGCTGTACATAACGGTCCCCAGGTAGATGTCGATAAGAAGGCCGATGAGGTAAACCCATCCGAACTCCTACTGAGGCTGTATGTGACAATCTCCGTACAGTCCGGTCTGTTCGTCTGATACATCGCATGGCGGGCCTAGGGGGGCGGTAAACGTCAGTCCCCTAATAGCGGTACAAGTCGTGTCGGAGTGAAGCCCAGAACACCCTGAGATAACACTGGAAACCTACCAGTATATCTCGCTTGCCCTGGCCAGGGACTACTCGTGTAATGGGTCTCCTAGACACAACGCGATGTCAACCCCCAATACCGGGAGAGACGAATCCAGTCTAACCGTCACTGCCTCCAAGTGCTTCGGTACTGCACCCAACTACTACCTGTTTGCACGACTCAGTAGAGCCGTGGTAGGGTAGTAATCAAAGAACAGTGGGAACACACTCGAGGCGAAGTGACAGTGTCAAGTCTGCGGACTAAGCTGTACTCATGTCACCTGGGAACTGATAACTGACGATAGGTATAATACCAACCATCAGTTCCCGACGAGTCCTGTCCAGTTTACTCGTAACCTAACGAGCACCCGCATACTATCTCAAGTACGACGTACTGACGGCTGTGGGACAGACCGTCTCCCGTGCTGGGATGAGAAGCGCATACGCTAGTCTACTCCGGAGTATCGATGCCCTATCTCGATAATCCCACGACTAGGGACGTGTATAAGGATGTGCTTATGGATTACCGAGCCCCACGAGTGTGATCGCCATCACAACGCCGGTAATCAAGCAAAGATCCTAAGGGCTCTACTAATGCGTATAGGTGATATAATAAAGAAACACACATGTACACATTAAAGCAGAGACAAACGAAGTAGCATACTACTATATCGAGCAAGATTGTCTGTACAACTGTGAATATCTCAAGCTTCCATCAAGTAATATACATACTAGTATGATACAGTAATGGCCTCTAGGGCATATACACTAACAATCTCCCACTTGCACTAAGGCCATGTACTGGCGTATCGAAGACCTATCATCTCGATCAGCCACTCGAACTGAGTCTGGGGTAAGGCCTTCATGAATGGGTCCGCTGTGTTGTCCTTTATGTCCACTCTCCGCACCTTAATCTCCTGGCGATCAATGATCTCCCTGATCAGGTGATACCGCCTTAAGATGTGCCTGGATTTCTGATGGGACCTTGGTTCCTTCGCTAAAGCTATAGCCCCATTGTTATCGCAATACAAAGGTATTGGGTCAACAATGGACGGAACCACCTGAAGTTCACTAATGAACTTCTTCATCCAGACCGCCTCTTTTGCGGCATCGCTTGCAGCAATATATTCAGCCTCCATCGTCGAGTCTGCGACGGTATCCTGTTTGGAACTCCTCCAACATACCGCCCCTCCGTTGAGGGTAAACACAAAACCCGAGACAGACTTGCCGTCATCTTTGTCACTGTGGAAGCTTGAATCGGTAAAGGACTCGACCCTGAGGTCTCCATTACCGTAAACCAGGAACATCTCCTTAGTCCTTCTCAGGTACTTGAGAATGTTCTTCACTGCTGTCCAGTGGTCCTCCCCTGGGTCTGACTGATACCGGCTTACCGCGCTCAGCGCGTAAGCTACATCTGGTCTTGTACATAGCATCGCATACATTATAGATCCTACCGCCGAAGCGTAGGGTATAGTGCTCATGCGAACCCTCTCCTCGTCAGTCTTAGGAGACATCTTCTTGAAGAGGGTAATTCCGTGCAATGCGGGTATGTAACCGCGTTTGGAACCCTCCATACTAAATCTCTTTAGTACGGTCTCTATATACCTGGACTGCGAAAGTCCCAGTAGTCTCTTGGATCTATCTCTATAGATCTTGATCCCCAGAATGTACGAGGCATCACCCAGGTCCTTCATGGAGAACCTTTGTGACAAAAATAGCTTGACCGATTGTAGCATAGGAATGTCATTTCCTATCAAAAGAATGTCGTCTACGTACAAGACTAGGAATACGACAGTTCGTCCTACAATCTTCTTATAAACACAGGGTTCATCTTCGTTCTTGATGAAATCAAATTCCTTTATTGCCTCATCAAAACAAATGTTCCAGCTCCGCGATGCTTGCTTTAATCCATAAATGGATTTAAGCAACTTGCACACCTTCCCGCTGCTCCCACTGTCTACGAAACCTTCTGGTTGATCCATGTAAACGCACTCTTCCAAACAACCGTTTAGGAATGCCGTTTTAACATCCATCTGCCAGATTTCATAGTCATGGAAGGCAGCAATGGCAAGCAGGATCCGAATGGATTTGAGCATAGCCACCGGAGAAAAAGTTTCGTCATAGTCCAAACCAGGTCTTTGACGAAAACCTTTTGCAACGAGTCTAGCCTTATAGGTTTCCACCTGCCCATCTACACCAAGTTTCCTTTTGTAGATCCATTTGCATCCAATGGGTTTTACCCCAGGTGGAGCAATATCCAAGGTCCACACTTTATTGGCGTACATGGACTCCATTTCGGATTGCATTGCTTCCTGCCACTTATCAGAGTCCCTACTGATAATGGCCTGCCTGAAACTGGTAGGGTCATCTTCTTCCAAGATGCAATCCTCTCGATCCCCGTCTATGAGAAAACCGTAGTATCTCTCGGGCGGATGAGAAATCCTACCAGATCTGCGGAGTGGCTGAGGTTCGTCTGGGTTTATTGAATCTAGCGGTTCCTCCAAATTTTCAGTTACATTTTGTGGTCGCTGAATTTCTTCCAGTTCTACCGAACTCCCACTAGTTTCTTTTGAAAGAAACTCCCTTTCTAAGAAGGTAGCGTGGCGAGATACAAACACCTTCTGTTCCTCAGTGTGGTAGAACAGATATCCTAATGAGTCTTTAGGATATCCCACAAATTTACACAGAACTGACCGTGCCTCTAGTTTGTCCGATTTCTGTGTTTTCACATAGGCCGGACAACCCCATATCTTAAATCGCTTAAGATACGGATTTCTCCCACTCCATATTTCATACGGAGTCCTAGGCACAGATTTGGATGGAACATAATTCAGTAGGTATGCTGCTGTCTGAAGCGCATGTCCCCAAAATGAAAGAGGCAACTCGGCACTACTCATCATGGAGCGAACCATATCCAATAGGGTACGATTCCTCCGCTCCGAAACACCGTTGTGCTGTGGTGTATAAGGAGGAGTAGGCTGAGAGAGAATAACATTCTCTTTTAAGTAATCTAGGAATTCCGTGCTTAAGTACTCTCCTCCTCTATCAGACCGGAGGATCTTGATACTTTTGCCAGTCTGGTTCTCTACTTCCTTTCTGAATTCCTTGAATTTCTCAAAAGTTTTAGATTTGTGTTTCATCAGATACACATATCCGAACCTAGAGAGATCGTCAGTGAATGTGATGAAGTACGAGAACCCACCCCTTGCATGTATAGACATCGGACCACATACATCACTGTGTATGACTCCCAAGAGCTCTGTTGCTCTTTCTCCATGTCCGGTGAACGGAGATTTGGTCATCTTCCCTTTGAGACAAGACTGACAAGTTTCATAAGATGAAAACTCGAACGTATTCAAAAGTCCATCTTTATGCAACTTACTCAGTCTTTTCTCTCCGATATGACCAAGTCTACAATGCCACAAGTAGGATTCATTCGCATCTGAATTCTTCCTCTTGCATGTGTTTTGTATATTGAGAACTGTATTCTGATTTAGAACGTAGATACCATTACACAGTGTACCCTCTGCAACCAGTACCTTATGAAGGTAAATGTTCATGATATTTCTATCAAGAACAAAGTTATATCCATCTTTATCGAGTAAAGAAACTGATATGATGTTGCAAACCATGGAGGGTACATAGTAGCAATCGTTCAAAATCATGGTCTTGCCATTTGGCAATACTAGGTGATATTCATCGACGGCTGCCGCATTAACTTGTGCTCCGTTCGCTACTCTGAGCGACATATCACCCGGTGCAACTTTCCAACCTTTTCTCAGTCCTTGTAATAAATTACAGGTATGAGATCCTGATCCGGTATCAAGTACCCAGGAGGTAGGGCTGACCGTAAAACAGTTCTCAATTACAAGAACACCTGAAGTAGATGCAAAACCATGCTTCTTCTTCAACTGGGTATCCTTGGAATCCATACAATCCCCTTTCTCTTGCTCATACTTATGACTGTTGTCACAAGTTAGAGCCGAACCATCGTTCCCCAGCCCCGAATAAGAATTCGGATCGGTCAAGCGATACATCTTATTATCTTGATTAGGGCGTGAAATGGTTGCTACCTGGAGAGAGAGAAAAGAAATACTCAGCGTGCGCTCTTGCAAGATTAGATTGGTTTATTAGTTTATCTAACTAGGATGTCTCCCATTGTTTCCTCAAATTCTTTCTTAAAACCTTTTAAAAGAAGAACCAGCTGGGATTTAATTTACGTCACAATACTTGCTTAACCTTTCAGCCAGGCTAGTGTCGGTACATCGAGGGAGGTTTTCCAACGCTTTCGCGAAGTTCCTTAATTTAAGAACCTCTTTTCCCTGGGGGTGTAGTCCCGCTAACACCTTTCTAGACACCTACTAGGTTTATAGCATTGACCGTTAAGTGAAATAATCTCCCGAGAGTAATCCAACTCATCAGTGGGATCGGGATCCAACTGTCATTGTGTGATAACCTAGATGGAATCCACTCTAGTCACCACACTCCAGAAGGTATACTAAATCTGCAAGTTTCAGTTTCTTTAGAAACTCCCGATGTGGTTTTTGCCCCTAGGACCCAAGTGATCTTGACGGAGTCAACAAATCCAAGAGTCCTAGTCAAGTTCAACCCGTCATTATCTGGATTGCATTAAACCCACCCGCATAACCCTTGACGGAGTCAACAAGGTTATACGACTGTCCTAATCAATCCCATATACCGATACAAACAAGCAGCACTTAGCTACCGTACACTACGCCTTGACGGAGTCAACAAACGCAGCACGAATACTAAGTGTTACTTGTAAGAAATGATGGAGGGCTACTGCTGGTTTTTTAGCGAAAAACCCGTTAACGTAATGAACTTGATATCGTTGAAGGAACCTGGTAATCTTTTTGAAAATATAGTGGCGAAAACTTTTGCTAAAGAGGTCACTCCCTGTGAAGGGATCTCGGCTCTTTCCTCGTCGAGTAAGGTGCTGGGCATTCATAAGATGAATACCTCGATGCAAAGCAAGAATGATCGACTATAGTGAAATTATCGCCCTGACGCAAACTTTTGTCCAAGGGGTCACTCCCGATGAGGGGATCTCGGCCCTTGCCTCGTCGAATGAGGTGCTGGGCATTCATAACCAAATACCGCGATGCAAAACAAAAATGAATGTCCTTGCAATAACAGCTTTTTGAAAAACTTGTTCCAACAACGTCTTTTAGGTTTATTTTCTTGCATTAGTTCTTTTAATGCGTCCCATCATTTAAATCCTACCATTGCAGAAAACAACCAAAATATGACGTACGCTCATGCCATTCGCATTCACCACGGGGCCCCGTCATCATCCGTTAGGTTACTTAACTAACGACAGAGCGGGGGCTGGGCTAGCGCGGCTGAAAAACATAAGCAACGCCTAAATAGTTATTATAAATAGATATATAGCAATGATAGCCAATCCAGATCACAGATGAACACTTTGGATATACTAGGAACCCACGATTCGTTTGAGCCTGCAACGAAAAGAGGATTACACAGTCGCGATGAATAGCCAATACCCCACCCAAGACCGGTACGGGTGCTGCAAACTACCCGCCAAGTACCCGAAGTGAAGCAACTTCCCTCAATACTGTGAGTAGGCCACTCGGCACTTCGAGATACCTGGTAGTTTGTGCACCCCCTCCATGGGTCTATCCTAGGAGCAAAAACAGTAAAAAGAGTTATACAATGACGGCTACAACCCCGACCCGGTTGTGCGGCCATACAAATAATATTACATCAATTTACAAATTTATTACATGAATGAAAGAAAAGAAACTCTCATCTCACATCCATCCCGGCTATTCATCCGCGACAATCCAACGAGTTCATATACACATACCATCAACAACACAGATCACAGATATGTATAACCCCCACTAATCGACGTATAGCGATTAGTAGACGTTCAATACACATATAACATTACAGATATAACCATTAGCCAAAGTCTACAGAACATCGACCAAAAAATACGGATTTTGGAGACCCAAAAACAAATTTTGCTTTCTGGAAAATCTGGGCGGAAAAGTCATATACAAAAAATCACAAAATACCCAAATCAGAATACTGCAGAAAACCGATCCCACAACCGAGCTAACTCGGCCGCGGTTCCGCGGCATAAGCAAGCTTATGCCGCGGTTCCGCGGCGCTTTAGCCGAGTTAGGGGATCGAATTTCTCCAGTTTTCTAACAAAAGCCTGAGCCGATTTTTAGTGCATGATTTATTACTTTTTGAGCAGAAAAAAAATCGGCAGAAACATGAAATATCCGGGGTGTTTTGCGGTTTTTCGTCCGGTCGAAATTCTAAACACTTTGCTAACATGCTAGGGTGTGTTTAGTTAGGCTCTGATACCACTATTAGTTCCACGTTACCTGTCCCGGTACTTTCGGGGTTGCGGAAACGGTAATACAAAAATTTTTCTGGACTTGGTAACAAGGACCGTAAAAGCCGGATCTTTACTAAACAACACACTAGCATCCTAACTAGAGATTTATCTACTCGGTTAGGGGTTATACCTCAACTTGAACTCCTTCTCTTCTTGTTGTTCTTCTCTTTGCTTGCTCCGATGGTTGATCCGGACTTTGGTCACCTCCGCGGCCTCCTTGAGTCGAAGACGATCCACCCGAGAGATGTACACCGAGCTCCACCTCGAGCAGAGGTAACTAGGGCAAAGAGATTGCTAATCTAGAAGCCCTAGGTTGTGTAGAAGTGATAAATGGATGGTTTTGTCTTTGTGGGATCTTTATCTCTCAACACATGAGATCAAAAGATGAATCAAGAGGAGGAAGAAGAAGGAGGATCTAGCAACCATGGTTCATTTCTTTTTCTTCTCACTTGAAAAGGCAAGAGAGAGAATGAGAAAGAAATTGTGAACTAATGAAATTAACCATGGTTCCAATAATGCACTAAAACCATCATTACAAATCCTATCAAGATAAAGTTGATGGCTACATTGAAATGACCATTATCATAATCCAAAAGAAAAAGAAAAAGAAAAGAAGAGTGTAGATCCCTCTTGAAAGTCAATGGTCAACACGGTCAACCGGTCAACAAAGTCAAGAGGGGTCAACGGGGTCAAATGGTCAATGCAATTAGCCATCATAAAATTATCACTAAAAGGATTAGTAAATGATGTCCGCGGTTCATAATGGTTTTGACCAAACGAACTGTCAAAACCCTAATGAGTCCGCCTCAAAATGGTTTTGACCGAATCAACTGTCAAAACCCTAATGAGCCTGCCACATAACGGTTTTGGCCGAACCAACTGCCAAAACCCTGATGAGGCACCTCCTCCTTCATCGCTCCGGAAAACTGTGCATACACACCTGCATCCGCATCCCGTAGAATGCGGATGCACAGAAGACAAATCCATCCGTGCAATAGTAGGATCCGGCTTAAACCAAAGCCCACTAGTACTGCCTGCCCGAACACCACACGCACAGAAGTGTATGTATGTGATCGCAGCCCTGCCGTAAAACCATACGGCCTCTACACGTTTCGCTCAGTGCAGAGAAACTCTTTGTGTGGGACTCTGAAGACTCGACACTACGCTGGCTGTGGGTTTAACCACAGATCGCAAGCGGCACTAGCTGTACGTAACGGTCCCCAAGTAGATGTCGATAAGAAGGCCGATGAGGTAAACCCATCCGAACTCCTACTGAGCTTGTATGTGACATTCTCCGTACAGTCCGGTCTGTTCGTCTGATACATCGCATGGCGGGCCTAGGGGGGCGGTAAACGTCAGTCCCCTAATAGCGGTACAAGTCGTGTCGGAGTGAAGCCCAGAACACCCTGAGATAACACTGGAAACCTACCAGTATATCTCGCTTGCCCTGGCCAGGGACTAATCGTGTAATGGCTCTCCTAGACACAGCGCGATGTCAACCCCCAATACCGGGAGAGACGAATCCTGTCTAACCGTCACTGCCTCCAAGTGCTTCGGGACTGCACCCAACTACTACCTGTTTGCACGACTCAGTAGAGCCGTGGTAGGGTAGTAATCAAAGAATTGTGGGAACACACTCGAGGCGAAGTGACAGTGTCAAGTCAGCGGACTAAGCTGTACTCATGTCACCTGGGAACTGATAACTGACGATAGGTATAATACCAACCATCAGTTCCCGACGAGTCCTGTCCAGTGTACTCGTAACCTAACGAGCACCCGCATACTATCTCAAGTACGACGTACTGACGGCTGTGGGACAGACCGTCTCCCGTGCTGGGATGAGAAGCGCATACGCTAGTCTACTCCGGAGTATCGATGCCCTATCTCGATAATCCCACGACTAGGGACGTGTATAAGGATGTGCTTGTGGATTACCCAGCCCTACGAGTGTGATCGCCATCACAACGTCGGTAATCAAGCAAAGATCCTAAGGGTTCTACTAATGCGTATAGGTGATATAATAAAGAAACACACATGTACACATTAAAGCAGAGACAAACCAAGTAGCATACTACTATATCGAGCAAGATTGTCTGTACAACTGTGAATATCCCAAGCTTCCATTAAGTAATATACATACTAGTATGATACAGTAATGGCCTTTAGAACATAAGTGGATGTTCTAGGGAAATGATAACGATAGCCTCATGCAGGAGACAGTTATCATTCCAGGCTTCCAAGGTGACCTGGACGACAAGGAGGTTGTCAGAGTTATATTTTTTCTTTCTGACGAGGGGCAGTATTTTGGACAGGTGGTCCAAGGCAATACTGAGGGAGGCATGGCGCAGGATACTGATTAAGTTCAGTTGACGATACAGTCTAAGAAGTTTGGATTTGGAGTTCATTTATGAGCTAGGTCCCATCAGACATCCAGACATATTCTAAGACAGGTATTGCTCATTTCGGGAGATGGCTTTCTCCACGAACATGAGGTATAGAGAGACATAGAAAGAAACATCAAGGCGGATCCACTCACTGAGGCTATTCCTCGAACGCAATAGTTTCGCAAACGAGTTTTGTGAGACTGGCTAGTAGAGGAGTTGGGTGTTCGGTATCACACGGGTTGTGAGTATGCGAGATCGCAATAATTAGCCTTGAGTCCAAGTGGGAGATTGTTGGAGATAGTGCCCTCAGAGTCAATTATTGGATCACAGGCACGTGATTGCAATGATTGAGGGAGGACCTATCCCGATAGGACGGTCTTACTCAAGATGATAGTATGCTATCTGGTTTATCTTTATCATCGTGTACTGCTTTAGGTGACCTGACAGGTCGCCATTACACGTTGGTACAGCCCCTGGGATTCTTGCTTGACTGCCAGCAGTATAAGGGCGATCATATACGTGAGAGCTGGTGGTCTATAAGCACATCCTTAAAAGGTCCTTAGTCGTGGGAGTTTCGAGACAGGGCATCGATTCTCCAGAGTAGACTAGTGTATGTTGCGCCACGGCAGCGCCCCGGCCGTCTATCCGAGGCCAAAATGCGGAATCAAAATTTTCTTATCTTTTAAACTGGCGCTACCGCGGACAATATACCTGGATCGTAACCATTAACCTAATGCTAGCAACAAGAGATGGGAAGAGAAGTATACCAAGTGATCCGAGTCCTCCGGTCTTCTCTTCATCATCCCGATCTCCCGCGGAAAGTCTTGTCTCCATATCGTCGCCTCCTCGCCGGAAAGGGCACCACATCGCCTGCGTCTTTTACGGGCTCCCGCCTCAATACCGAGGCAACTCGGGCATGAAGCCGGCAACTCGACATGCTCAAGATATGCTGTAGAATGTGTAGTGTAGAGGCTATGTCTCATTTGGGGTTTGTTGCCTTTGAAGATGATGGAGGAATCAAGATTAGAAAAATGGTGCTTGCATTTTTCTAGCAAGAAAATGAGATCAAGAATGAAACTCTCAAGATGAAGCTCTCATCTTCTTCTTCTCTCAACCATGAAAAACTTATCATATTAGAAAAAGGTGGAGGAAAGAATATGAAGCATGAAGGGAGGTGATGGTAGGAACACAAGTGGTGACCACATCCTAAACATCATCACAAACTCACATCAACCACTCTTATCAATTCTAATCACAAAAAAGCATGAAATGATGAAGGAAAAGAATGGTATCTAAAGATGCTATCATAATAAATACATATGCAAGAAAACCCCTCCTCAAATGTAATTTGCAAAACTGCAAATTACCCCCTCCATCAGAAAAGTCCGGTCGGGAAAGAACAAAGGAAAACCGGACGGAACGGAATGCAAACTGGCAACTCCAGAAAACTGGTCCCATAATAAATTACAGGAAAACCCCGATACTGTGCATACACACCCGCATCTGTATTCCGACCGGATACAAATGCAATGAGACAAAATCTACACTGTACTAAACTAGGACCGGCTTAAGCCAAAGCCGGCTAGAAATATCCGTCCGATCCTGATCCGTGCAATACCGCACGTATCAGATCGAACCCTGCCATATAACTATACGACCACTAGTACAAAACTGTCCGATCCTGATCCGTGCAATACCGCACGTATCTGATCGGACCCTGCCATATCTCCATACGGCCTCTACAGCGTTTCGTCCGAAAGCTTGAGTAACTGTAAGTGTGGTGGACTCTAAAGACTCGTCAATACTATGGCTGTGGATTTAACCACTAGCACGTCAGAGGTATAAGCCAATACGTGACGGGCCACCAGCTATTGACCAAAAGGGACGTCGATGAGCGAACTCATCCTGACACCCTACTGAGCCTGTCAGTGACAATATCCGTACAGTCCGGTCCGTTCGTCTATGAGCATCGCATGGCGGGCCTAGGGGGTTGGTAAAAGTCAGACCCCCAAAAGCGGTACAAGTCGTGTCGGAGTGTAGCCCAGAACACCCTGAGATACTACTGGAATACCTACCAGTAAATCTCCTGCCTCGGCCGAGGGCTTTGTGTAATGGCTCTCCTAGACACAGCGCGACCTCACCCCCAATACCGGGAGAGACGAACCCCTGAAGATCCTCTCACTGCCTCCATGTGGCTCGGGACTGTACCCAACTAAAACCTGTTTGCACGACTCCTTTGAGCCGTGGTAGGGTAGTAATCAAAGCACAGTGGGAACTTACACGAGACAAATGACGATCTCAGGTAGATGAATTAACCTGTACACATGTCACCAGGGAACTGCTATCTGACGTCTGGTATAAGACCAACTAGCAGGTTCCCGGCGAGTCCTGTCCGGTGTACTCATAACCCAATGAGCACCTGTATACATCTTAGGTGAACCAACTGACACCAGTGGCTTGTGAGACTGGCCACCGCCCCTCGTCGGGGTCTCGACTGTATAAACTAGTCTACTAATGGAGTATCGATGCCCTGTCTCGAAACTCCTACGACTAGGGACCTTTTAAGGATGTGCTTATAGACTACCAGCTCCCACGTATATGATCGCCATCATACTGCTGGTAGTCAAGCAAGAATCCTAGGGGCTCTATCAACGTGTAATAGCGACATGTCAGGTCACCTAAAGCAGTACACGATGATAAAGATAAACCAGATAGCATACTTTCATCTCGAGTAAGACTGACCTACCGGGATAGGTCCTCCCTCAATCATTGCAATCACGTGCCTGTGATCCAATAATTGACTCTGAGGGCACTATCTCCAACAATCTCCCACTTGCACTCAAGGCTAATTATTGCGATGCCGCATACTCACAGCCCGTGTGATACCGAACACCCAACTCCTCTAGTAGTCAGTCTCACAAAGCTCGTTTGCGAAACTATTGCGTTCGAGGAATAGCCTCAGTGAGTGGATCCGCTGTGATGTTTCTTTCTATGTCTCTCTATATCTCAAGTTCGCGGAGAAAGCCATCTCCCGAAATGAGCAATACCTGTCTTAGAATGTCTGGATGTCTGATGGGACCTAGCTCATAAATGAACTCCAAATCCAAACTTCTTAGACTGTATCGTCAACTGAACTTAATCAGTATCCTGCGCCATGCCACCCTCAGTATTGCCTTGGACCACCTGTCCAAAATACTGCCCCTCGTCAGAAGGAAAATTATAACTCTGACAACCTCCTTGTCATCCATGTCACCTTGGAAGCCTGGAATGATAACTGTCTCCCAAATGAGGCTGTCGTTATCATATCCCTAGAACATCCACTTATGTTCTAAAACTGCTTCCGACTGTTTCTCCAGGATTGGATCAATGTCAACTTATTGCATCTAGTGCAAGAACAACATCTGGTGTGGTACTTGACATATCATGATTGACTCAATTGCCTAAGCAAGTGATCTGCCAATCATGCACACCCCTCTCTACTTTTGTCTGTAAGACACCTTTAGAGAGGGTGACTCCATCACCTGCAGGTACACTACCGTGCCAGGAGTCGTCCATTCTAAATACTCATAGAATGCTGTCAAGGTACCCAGATTGGGAAACCACCCAAATCTAGATCTAAAACCATAGATCTAGTAACCAGAATGTACGATATAATATCCAAGTCCTATGTGGAGAAACCACTGTGTGACGACCAAAGTATAACCGATCGTAGGAATATCACTTCCTACTACCTTCTCAACAGATCCATCCCCTATTCTGATAAAGTCAAACCTATGACTGTCACATCAGAAATAGATGATCTATCTCCGCTGTATTTGCTTTAGTCTATAAATAGACATAAGCCACCTGTCCACCAATGCTTCCGCTGCTCCCACTGACTACGACAACCCTCTGGCATAGTCATATAGACGTACACTTCTAAAGCTAGTTTAGAACGACGCTATACTCATCCTCCTGCCGGGTCTCGCAGCCTGGAACAACAACAATGGCAAGTGTGGGTAAACAAGAACTTCCCTGTCACCGTCCTTGAGGCTACCGGAGTACCTCTCGGGTGCCTGAAGTTACCCACCTTATCTGCGAAGTGGCCAATGGAATGTCAAATCAGATTGAATCTTTAGGTTCCTTATTAAATCTTCAGTAATCGTTTGCGGTTCTGGAATCACTTCCAGTTCTACCATACTCCCACTACTGTTTTCTGAAAAAATCCATTTTTTAATAAAACTGTGGCGAGTCTAGAACAATATCGCTATTGATCTTCCAGATGGTAGAAAGTCAACCCTTATCATAGCCTGGGTCAACCCACAAACAGCTATTACAGAAACGTGCCTTGAGTTGTCTAGGGTCTGGTTTTAAGCATTAGCCGGACAACTCCCCGTACCTTAACAATGTCAAGATATGAACTGTTCTATATCCAATATAGAAACAGAGGCACTGATTTAATTGGTACCAGATTCAAATCATGCAGCTATCTCCAGTGCATGTCAACTAAATGGAAAGAGGCCGATCAACGTTACTCAACTCAGGAATACTTCCAATTATGAGTAACCTGAAAAAGAAGCTAGTTCTCTTAATCATTACTATCAACTGAATACCATACACAAGTATCTACATCTTCTATCACTTTGAAGAATCCCGATACTTGCTACACCTGGTTCTCTACTCTATTCAAATACCTATAACTCCTCAAAACTCAGACCCTGTGTTCCTACGAAACACATGTCTAAGAACTAGAGAAGTTAAAAGTAAACAGAATATAGTATGAGGACCAACCCCTTTGTCCTGATGGACACTAGACAATATACAATACTCTGTATAAGTCCCTTGAGTCTAACAACTCTTTCACTGTGCGTCGTAGGTTGAAAACTGTACTTATGGTTAAGAAGAATTACACCGCTGTTTAATGCTCCTTACCTAAACATCCACTGATATAGGTAAATGTCATTGACATAATATCAAAAGGTATATCTCACTCTATGAAAATAGACGTACAGATATATCAATTTGAAATTGGTGCATAACAGCGGATATTCAAAACCAAATAATTGCCGTCCGGCAAACAACCCAGGTGACTTCCTCAAATATCACCGATTACAACGAATCCCGATATAATGAGGATGATCACCCAATTCCCAATAACTTACTCCCACTCATCATCTTGTAAAACCATACAGATGTGAGAATCATACCTGGTAAATACATACCCTGGAGTAAGTGTCTAATCGGGAAATCAGTTTTCCATTAACAGTACATAGTGAAACTGAAACATTGAAATGTTTCGTCAGGGTATCCTGGTATTCCTAGTAATGCCTCTACCATTATCCAGATTCACAACTATAACCGTATAATTCTTTGTCACCTCTCCAAATCCCTTTATATGTCTTTAGTCATTACCTTCTGCACACCCCTTTAAGCCAAATGGTTTTCTTCCTTCCCTACCGTTCGGCACCAGCCTATGGTTTGGAAGAAGACTATCCAATAAGCATAATGGGTGTACTGTCCCAATCCTAGGAACACTCGCAATGCGAGAGAAGGTGAAGATAAAAGACACCTGAATGTACTTTATTCATATTTCTCCTGAACCAGAATCCATCCCCGAACTGGAACAAGTTCCTTTCGAGTTCGTATATAACCATACGATGGAGTATCCAAATAAACTGTGGATCTTCGTAGTGATACAGAGTGTCCTGGAGAAATACAAAGGTGATTTAGGATTGGCGAAGAAATACTTGGTTTGGTCGTGAATAGCAGTCGCAATTTACTTTGCCCTTTTACTAATCCCTTGCTTTGTCTTAACTTAATACCTTCTGTACACCGTTTAGGCTAACTGGTTTTCTTCATTCCCTACCGGTCGGCACCAGCCTATGGTTTGGAAGAAGACTATCCAATTTGCGTAATAGGTGTACTATATCCTAAACCAAGGAGTACTCGCAACCTGAGAGAAGGTGAAAAGAAAAGACAACTGAATAATCCTATTCGTTTTCTCCAGAACCGGAAACCATCCTCGAATTCCTTCGAGTTCGTATCTAGCCATACGATGGTTTTGTCCAATGGAAGTGGACGTTCGCAGTAATACGGGGTGTCCTGGAGAAAAGGGTAAAAGTAGGAGTGGCAATGAGGTCTGCAACTCTGACAATCCAAAAGCCTGTGTTAAGTAGGTTCGGTCAACTTGGTCACTGAGTCATAGTCCAGGGTCGGGTCAATGGTCGCTAATAAAGAGAGAGAGAAAAGAAACACTCAGCGTGCACTCTAACCTAGATCAGAATGGTTATCACTTTATCTAATCTGGAAGCCTCCCACTGTACCTCAAATTCTCCTCCAAACCTGAAAGAAGAATTAGTCGGGGTCACCCGAGGAGTAAACCAACTCATCAGCGGGAATCAGGATCCAACTATCATCGCATGACAACTTGACGGAATCCACTCAAGTCACCACACTCCAGAAGGTATGCGCATGCCTGGCAAGTTTCAGTTCTTTTGAAACTCCCGATGTGATTTTTACCCCAAGCGGTTTATGACCTTGACTAGGTCAACAAACCATAAACCGCCAGTCAAGTTCAACCCGTCATTATTCTGGATTGCATTAAACCCACCCGCACGTGCCCTTGACTAGGTCAACAAGGCCGCACGACTGTCTCAACCAACCCCACGTATGCAACAAACAAGTACCACTTAGCTACCGAACACTACGTCTTGACTAGGTCAACAAACGCAGCACGAATACCAAATAATACCTGTAGGAAATGACGGAGGGCTACGGCTGGTTTTTGGCGAAAAACCTTTAACGTAATGAACTTGATATCGTTGAAGGAACTGCATAGCTTTTTATAAAAATATAGTGACGAAAACCTTTACTAAAGAGGTCACTCCCGGTGAAGGGATCTCGGCTCTTTCCCCGTAGAATGAGGTGCAGGATATTCTAACTGAATACCACGATGCAAAGAAAAAGTAATCGGCTATAGTGAAGTTAATGCCCTGACGCAAACTTCTGTCCAAGGGGTCACTCCCGGTGAAGGGATCTCGGCCCTTGCCTCGTCGACTAGGGAGCAGGATATTCCAAATGAATACCACGATGCAAAACAAAAGTGAACGTCCTTGCATTAACAGCTTTTTGAAAAATGTTCCAACAATATCAGAATAGGTTTGTTTAGCTTGCATTGATCCGAATCAACGCAGTCCCATCATATGATCACACCACAAAGAACGAAAATATACTGATGTACGTATATGCCATCCGCATTCGCCACTGGGTCCCGTCATCACCCGTTAGGTTACTTAACTAACGACAGAGCGGGGACTGGACTAGCGCGGATGCAAAACATATACAACATCTACTAATATATATACCAATATATTATATTTCGCTCAAGGCGTGATAAAATGCAACATCACAGAAATGTACAGCATCACAGAACAATACAGATATCTGGGATCCCCGGGTTTCACAGAGCCGCTGCTGAAACCCGACGTTCCCCTGGTCGTGTGGATAGCCTGTGGAATGAAATCCTAGACCCCTACGGGCGCGGCAAGTCACCCGCCAAAACCTGAAGTGAGGCAGCCCCCTTCAGCACCGAGAATGGACCACCCAGCACTTCCCGGAATCCGGTAACTTGGGCACCCCTCCTGGGTCAACCTGTACCCCCTACGAGTGCGGCGAATAGCCCGCCAATCCTAGAGTGAAGCCCCCTCCGTCTCAATGCCATGAGATGCGGGCCCGTTGCCCCCTAGAACCCGGCTATCCGTGCACTCCTCCGCGGGGTAATCCTAGTACAGAAAGTAAAATATACATACACCGGGTACATCGACCGCAACCAGGTCGTGCCCCAAAAGAATAATACAAACAGGCAGTGACGGCAGTCCACATGTCGGACGCTCGCCCCGCAATATCAAATGTACATATAAAACAAAACTGTACTAACATTGCATCCAGGCTATCCCCCACGACCGATCCGCAACATCACAGCATAAACATAGAACATCAACGTGAAAATCACGTTCGCAAATCCGTCTAACCGGGCTATAGCAGTTAGACGGGATTTACCGATCAAGTGACATTCACGGTCGCAGATATAATGTAAATACTGTGAAATAATGTGTTTAAAAATATCCGATCGATCAAACAATTAACAAGTGGGCCCCCAAGTAATACTGTAGCAGTCACAGAAGATCTGGGCCCAAATTTAATATCCCAAAACCCCTAAAATAAGCCCACAAGCCCACTGTAAAAATTGGATACAGTGAGGATACTAAAGTGCGGTGGAACCGCGGCCCAAGTGGGGTTTTGGCCGCGGTTCCGCGCTTGGGGTATCGACTGACAGGTTCGAATTTTTACAGAGGTCCTAGAATTTCTTGTGCATCATTTTTCTACAACCTAAAAAAATTTTTGAGCAAGAAAAAATTCAACAGAAAACTGATGCATGCAAAAACGCGGTTTTTAGAATTTTGGTCGATCGGATAAGTAAAACGCATTAGAACAAGCTAGGTAAGGTTAATGGCGTGGCTCTGATACCATGTTGCGCCACGGCAGCGCCCCGGCCGTCTATCCGAGGCCAAAATGCGGAATCAAAATTTTCTTATCTTTTAAACTGGCGCTACCGCGGACAATATACCCGGATCGTAACCATTAACCTAATGCTAGCAACAAGAGATGGGAAGAGAAGTATACAAAGTGATCCGAGTCCTCCGGTCTTCTCTTCATCATCCCGGTCTCCCGCGGAAAGTCTTGTCTCCATATCGTCGCCTCCTCGCCGGAAAGGGCACTACATCGCCTGCGTCTTTTACGGGCTCCCGCCTCAATACCGAGGCAACTCGGGCATGAAGCCGGCAACTCGACATGCTCAAGATATGCTGTAGAATGTGTAGTGTAGAGGCTATGTCTCATTTGGGGTTTGTTGCCTTTGAAGATGATGGAGGAATCAAGATTAGAAAAATGGTGCTTGCATTTTTCTAGCAAGAAAATGAGATCAAGAATGAAACTCTCAAGATGAAGCTCTCATCTTCTTCTTCTCTCAACCATGAAAAACTTATGATATTAGAAAAAGGTGGAGGAAAGAATATGAAGCATGAAGGGAGGTGATGGTAGGAGCACAAGTGGTGACCACATCCTAAACATCATCACAAACTCACATCAACCACTCTTATCAATTCTAATCACAATAAAGCATGAAATGATGAAGGAAAAGAATGGTATCTAAAGATGCTATCATAATAAATACATATGCAAGAAACCCCCTCCTTAAATGTAATTTGCAAAACTGCAAATTACCCCCTCCATCAGAAAAGTCCGGCCGGGAAAGAACAAAGGAAAACCGGCCGGAACGGAATGCAAACTGGCAACTCCAGAAAACTGGTCCCGTAATAAATTACAGGAAAACCCCGATACTGTGCATACACACCCGCATCTGTATTCCGACCGGATACAAATGCAATGAGACAAAATCTACACTGTACTAAACTAGGACCGGCTTAAGCCAAAGCCGGCTAGTAATATCCGTCCGATCCTGATCCGTGCAAAACCGCACGTATCAGATCGAACCCTGCCATATAACTATACGGCCACTAGTACAAAACTGTCCGATCCTGATCCGTGCAATACCGCACGTATCTGATCGGACCCTGCCATATCTCCATACGGCCTCTACAGCATTTCGCCCGAAAGCTTGAGTAACTGTAAGTGTGGTGGACTCTAAAGACTCGTCAATACTATGGCCGTGGATTTAACCACTAGCACGTCAGAGGTATAAGCCAATACGTGACGGGCCACCAGCTATTGACCAAAAGGGACGTCGATGAGCGAACTCATCCTGACACCCTATTGAGCCTGTCAGTGACAATATCCGTACAGTTCGGTCCGTTCGTCTATGAGCATCGCATGGCGGGCCTAGGGGGTTGGTAAAAGTCAGACCCCCAAAAGCGGTACAAGTCGTGTCGGAGTGTAGCCCAGAACACCCTGAGATACTACTGGAATACCTACCAGTAAATCTCCTGCCTCGGCCGAGGGCTTTGTGTAATGGCTCTCCTAGACACAGCGCGACCTCACCCCCAATACCGGGAGAGACGAACCCCTGAAGATCCGCTCACTGCCTCCATGTGGCTCGGGACTGTACCCAACTAAAACCTGTTTGAACGACTCCTTTGAGCCGTGGTAGGGTAGTAATCAAAGCACAGTGGGAACTCACACGAGACAAATGACGATCTCAGGTCGATGAACTAACCTGTACACATGTCACCAGGGAACTGCTATCTGACGTCTGGTATAAGACCAACTAGCAGGTTCCCGGCGAGTCCTGTCCGGTGTACTCATAACCCAATGAGCACTTGTATACATCTTAGGTGAACCAACTGACACCAGTGGCTTGTGAGACCGGCCACCGCCCCTCGTCGGGGTCTCGACTGTATTCACTAGTCTACTAATGGAGTATCGATGCCCTGTCTCGAAACTCCTACGACTAGGGACCTTTTAAGGATGTGCTTATAGACTACCAGCTCCCACGTATATGATCGCCATCATACTGCTGGTAGTCAAGCAAGAATCCTAGGGGCTCTATCAACGTGTAATAGCGACATGTCAGGTCACCTAAAGCAGTACACGATGATAAAGATAAACCAGATAGCATACTATCATCTCGAGTAAGACTGTCCTACCGGGATAGGTCCTCCCTCAATCATTGCAATCACGTGCCTGTGATCCAATAATTGACTCTGAGGGCACTATCTCCAACAGTGTATACAGTCGAGACCCCGACGAGGGGCGGTGGCCGGTCTCACAAGCCACTGGTGTCAGTTGGTTCACCTAAGATGTATACAGGTGCTCATTGGGTTATGAGTACACCGAACAGGGCTCGCCGGGAACATGCTAGTTGGTCATATACCAGACGTCAGATAGCAGTTCCCTGGTGACATGTGTACAGGTTAGTTCATCGACCTGGGGATCGTCATTTGTCTTGTGTGAGTTCCCACTGTACTTTGATTACTACCCTACCACGGCTCAAAGGATTCGTGCAAACAGGTTTTAGTTGGGTACAGTCCCGAGCCACATGGAGGCAGTGAGCGTATCTTCAGGGGTTCGTCTCTCTCGGTATTGGGGGTGAGGTCGCGCTGTGTCTAGGAGAGCCATTACACGAAGCCCTCGGCCGAGGTAAGGAGATTTACTGGTAGGTATTCCAGTAGTATCTCAGTGTGTTCTGGGCTACACTCCGACACGACTTGTACTGCTTTTGGGGGTCTGACTTTTACCAACCCCCTAGGCCCGCCATGCGATTCTCATAGACGAACGGACCGGACTGTACGGATATTGTCACTGACAGGCTCAGTAGGGTTGTCAGACTGAGTTCGCTCACAGACGTCCCTTTTAGTCAATACCTGATAGCCCGTTACGTATTGGCTTATACCTCTGACGTGCTAGTGGTTAAATCCACAACCAAGGTGTTGACGAGTCTTCAGAGTCCCCCACATTCAGTTACTCAGCTTTCGGGCGAAAAGTTGTAGAGGCCGTATGGAGATATGGCAAGGTCCGATCGGATACGTGCGGTATTGCACGGATCAGGATCGGACAGTTTGTACTACAGGCCGTATGGTTATATGGAAGGGTTCGATCAGATACGTGCGGTATTGCACGGATCAGGATCGAACGGATATTACTAGCCGGCTTTGGTATAAGCCGGATCCTAGTATAGTACAGTGTGAATTTTGTCTCATTGCATTTGTATTTCGGTCGGAATACAAATGCCGGTGTGTATGCACAGTATCGGGGTTTTCCTGTAATTTATTACGGGACCAGTTTTCTGGAGTTGCCAGTTTGATTTTCGTTTCGGCCAGTTTCCTTTGTATCGTTCATTGGCCGAAGTTTGGTGGAGGAGGGCTTATTTGCATTGTTGCAAATAAGCTTTTGTGGAGGGGGTATTTGCATATTCTTGTGTCATGATGATTGCACCATCCATTGACCTTGACTTCTTGACTTCTTCATGATGGCTTGACTTTTTGAAGTCATCATGCTTGATGATGGTTGTGGTGGAGTGAGGTTCTCTTTTGGTGATCATTTCTTTGCATGATTTGGTTGTTGAGTGTTGGTGTTTCTTTGTGATCATTTTTCCATATGATAACCATTCCTCTCTCTCTCTCTTGCATTATTCTTTTGGTCACCTCCCCCTTGATTTTTTCCCTCTCTCTCATTCCATACATGGGCCGGCCACTATTGGAGATGGGGGATTCATTTTTCATCTGTGGCATTTTTGGCTTTCTAAGGGTGCTAAGAAAAGCTCTCTAGTTCATCTCAAAAATCAATTCCTCCACCATCTCAAAAGGCAACATCCGAAACCCCAAAATGAGATACAACTTCCACACTATATTCTACAGCAAATCTTGGGCACGTCGACTAGCCAGCTTCGTGCCCGAGTTGCCTCGGCATTGAGGTGGGAGCCCGTAAAAGAAGTAGGCGATGTGGTGCACTTCCGGCGACGAGGTGGAGACCGGAGCTTCCGCAGGAGATCGGGACGACGACGAGAAGACCGGAGGACTTGGATCAGTCGGTATATCTCTATTCCCTTTCTTGTAGTTAGCTAGGACTAGTTAATGGTTCGATCCGGGTTTTAGTGCGCGGCGGTGCCGGTTTGCTAAGTTCGCAAAATTAAAGTTTATCACCGCTTCCGCATTCCGGCGTCGGATTGACGGCCGGGGCGCCGCCGTGCACTTACAGTTTCAACTTCGGAATTTCTATCTTCCTTAACAGGGAACTAGGTCTTATTTTTCACTCCACCTTTTTCTTGTTTTCATTTCATACACACCTCTGTGAACGTGCAATAGTCTTTATCATAGAATAAAACCTTCATATCTCCGCTAAAATTTTTATAAAAGCCTTTCTTTTATCAAGATTATTCTCACACAAAGAACCGTTAGGAATTTTAACTCGGAGAGAACACTTGTTTGACTTTGTTTTAATCTGGACTTTCTAGGCTTCTTAGCGAGCTTTGGGCCAATGCACCCAAACCAGTTGGTTTTAGGGCATTAGGTGTAGAAACACCCCAGCGGACTTAATTACTTAAGTTACTTAGGTCCAAAAACAAAAGACAGTTTGGCGTGAAAATCATGATGATTTAATACGAACAGAGATATAACCGGCAGTTCAATTATTTTTTTGGATAAAAGACGTGTTTAGTGGGTTCAGTGTGTAATCATTCCAATCAAGTTCCAGATGGGTTATTTTTCAGACTTAGTTCCAATTAAGGCATCAATAACATTCCTTCATATTCACTTGACTTCATAAACTATTCTTGGTATTACTTATTTCAGAACAAACCTATTTGATCCTCAGAAAATCTTTTATCTATTTAAAAGTTTTTAGACATAAAAGACTTGTCATCTAATTTCCAAAACTCACGACACGTGTAGTGTGATGTAAAGACGTATATCAGCTATAGTTAACTTCAAAGGAGAGTTATCTTTCAGGTTTTCAAAATCTAAACATAAGATTTAGTTATTCTTATTTTATCAAACAAAACAGTCGAAATGTTGAATCAGAGTCCTCCCACTAGCTAATTTGACAGAAAAGTTTTTATGTTTTTAGAAAATTTTCAGATTTTTATGGGTTTTATGGATTTTAATATGCAGATGCAAAATATACATATGAATGCGAAGGTTAGAAATGCGTACCGAGCGTACCCTCAAACTTAAACTGGACAGTGTCCTCACTGTCGTTGCATGAAGAGATCAGTTGAAGGGTCAAAATTATCGGTTAGATATACACAATTTTTTTTAATTTTTTAAAGAGTAAAGGAAAAGGAAAAGAATATCCACAAATAAATACAAAAAGTTATATACATACCCCCAAACTTATTTGGAACAGTGTCCACTGTTCTTGGCTGGATAACCGAAGTTTGGTGGTAGGCAGAGGAAGATTATGCAGGGTAAACCGGCTCCTGTAAGACCAGGAGCTCCTCTGTTGGTTCGGCGCTAAGGTACGGTTTTAGTCGGTGTCCGTTCACTTTGAAAAATGAACCGTCCTTTGGATTCTCCAAATCCACAGCGCCCTGCGGATACACATTCCGCACAAAATACGGCCCTTTCCAGCGAGATCTGAGCTTTCCTGGATGGAAGTGTAGCCGGGTGTCGTAAAGCAGTACCTGTTGACCCGGTACGAAAGTTTTGCGCAAAAGGTGTTTATCGTGAAACACCTTCGTTCGATTCTTAACGACAACCGCGTTATCGTAAGCCTCATCCCTAAGCTCTCTTAATTCGTTCAACTGCAGCTTCCGATGGCAGCCCGCATCTTTGAGAGACAGATTCAGCTCCTTTATCGCCAAAAATGCGCGATGCTCTATTTCGACAGGGAGGTGGCAAGCCTTTCCGTACACAAGCCGATAGGGAGACATGCCAAGATCGGTCTTATAAGCCGTTCGAAATGCCCAAAGGGCATCAGTGGGTTTCAACGACCAATCTTTTCGGTTCTTGGAAACCGTCTTCTCCAGTATCTGCTTGATTTGCCGATTTGAAACTTTGGCCTGCCCGCAGGTTTGGGCGTGGTAGGGCGTAGAGAGCTTATGATTAATGGAATATTTCCGCATCAAGGCCTCGAAAGTCTTATTGCAGAAATGAGTTCCATTGTCGCTAATGATCGCTCGGGGGTGCCCAAAATGGGAGAAAATGTTTTCTTTAAGAAACCTAACGACAACCTTGTTGTCGTTAGTCCGGCTGGGCACAGCCTCGACCCATTTAGAGACGTAATCAACAGCGAGAAGGATGTACAAGTTCCCAAAAGAGCTGGGAAACGGCCCCATGAAATCTATCCCCCAAACGTCGAAAATCTCCACAACCAAGATCGGTTGAAGCGGCATCTCGTTCCTCCGGGATATCCGGCCCAAGTGTTGGCACCGGGAGCAAGTCTTGCAATAGTCATGAGCGTCTTTGAAGAGTTGTGGCCAGTAGAAACCACATTGCAAGATCTTCTTAGCTGTCTTTCTGGGGCTAAAATGCCCGCCACATGCTTGATCGTGGAAAAATGACAGCACACTCTTGAATTCCTCGTCAGGGACACACCGACGAATAATCTGGTCGGGATAGTACTTGAACAGATAGGGTTCGTCCCAATAAAAGTGTTTTACTTGGGATAAGAATCGAAGTCTGTCCTGACTTGACCAGTCAGTCGGTAATAACCATGTAGCCAAATAGTTCACAATATCTGCGAACCAGGGTTCGCAAGATACTGTCAAGAGTTGTTCATCCGGGAAAACGTCGTTGATCGGAATTTGAAGTGAAGGTGAAGAAGGAAGTAGTGAGAGATGGTCGGCAACTATGTTTTCACATCCTCGTTTGTCCTTAATGACAAGGTCAAACTCCTGAAGAAAGAGGATCCAACGTATTAGCCGAGATTTTGCATCTTCGCGAAAAGATGGCGTAGAGCAGAATGGTCAGTGTAGACAATGACTGGAGAGCCGATGAGGTAGGGCCTGAACTTTTATAAAGCAAAGACAACAGCCAAGAATTCCTTCTCAGTTGTTGTATAATTGAGCTGGGCGTCGTTCAGGGTTCGGCTCGCATAATATATTACGCGCGGTATCTTGTTAATGTGTTGTCCAAGGACAACACCAATGGCAAAGTCGGATGCATCGCACATAATCTCAAATGGGTGCGTCCAGTCAGGTGAAGAAAGAACGGGAGCAGATGTGAGTGAGCTTTTTAATGACTCGAACGCAGTCACACAGCTCGAGTTGAAGTCGAATGGCGTGTCCTTGGCCAGTAGAAGAGTCAAGGGCCTAGCAATCTTGCTAAAGTCCTTGATGAACCGTCTATAGAAACCGGCATGGCCAAGGAAGGCTCGGATGTCTCGGACGCATCTGGAAGGAGGGAGATTGGAAATGACCTCAATCTTCGCTTTGTCAACCTCTATGCCATTTTGCGAGATGATATGTCCTAAGACAATACCTTCGCGCACCATGAAGTGGCACTTCTCCCAATTCAAAGTGAGGTTCTTGTCCTTACATCGTGTAAGGACAGCGTCGAGATGCAGCAAACACTCGTTGAAGGAATCGCCGAAGATGGAGAAATCGTCCATGAAGATCTCCAAGAATTTTTCCACCATGTCTGAGAAGATTCCCATCATACACCGCTGGAAGGTAGCGGGCGCATTGCATAACCCAAAGGGCATGCGACGATATGCAAACGTGCCGAAAGGACAAGTGAATGTGGTCTTGTCCTGGTCTTTTTCGGCGATGGGAATCTGATTATAGCCGGAGTAGCCATCAAGAAAGCAGTAGTACCCGTGTCCGGCCAATCGTTCAAGCATTTGGTCAATGAAAGGTAGCGGAAAGTGGTCTTTCCGCGTTGCGGCGTTGAGTTTTCTGTAATCAATGCATACTCGCCACCCAGTTTGGGTGCGAGTAGGGATTAACTCATTCGCCTCGTTAGTGATGACCGTTATGCCTGATTTCTTGGGGACAACGTGAACGGGGCTAACCCACTGGCTATCAGAGATATGGTAAATGATACCACTATTCAGACATTTTACGATCTCCTTCTTCACAGCCTCTTTCATGACTGGGTTGAGACGTCTTTGTGGATCCCTGGCTGGTTTGGCATCATCCATCAGATGAATGTGGTGTTCAACGATCAGGGGACTAATCCCCTTGATGTCCGCCATGGACCAGCCAAAATCTTGCCTATTGCTGTGCAAGACCGCAAGAAGGGCTTTCTCTTTCTCTGGAGCTAGAGAAGCCGAGATGATGACAGGGAGGGTCTCGTTCTCACCCAAGTAAGCTTACTTAAGGTGAGACAGCAAAGGCTTGAGTTCGAGCGTTGGAGGTGAAACGATTGAAGGCAAGACTGGTGAAAAGGTCTCGAACTCGAAGGATTCCAGCAAAGGTTCAAAACTAGTGTAAGCGTCCGAGTTGGATGGTTCAGGTAACTCATCCGGAAATTCGAAGGATTCAAACTCGGGTGGAGAGTGGCTAAGATTGTTCGAGAAAGTGAAACACTCGTAGTAGTTGTTGGGCGCAGAAACAACAGCAGGTTCGAAGAGGAACGCACTAGTGGCGTTAAGGTTATCGTGATCGAAGAAAAACTCCTCGAATTCACACTCTTCAGGGGTGATCTCCTGGATTGAGCAAACGTCCAGTATATGAGCATTAGGTTCGGAGGGCTGATTCCCCAACTTAAAAATGTCGAGTTCAATTGTCATGTTTCCAAAAGATAGGTTCATCGAACCATTGCGACAATTGATCACAGCATTTGAGGTTGCAAGGAATGGGCGACCGAGTATCACCGGAATTTGATTTCGGGGGTTAGCTACAGGCTGTGTGTCTAATACAATGAAGTCAACGGGGAATATGAAGTCCCCGACTTTGATTAACACATCCTCTAGCTCACCCCTAGGATGGGTGATCGATCGGTCGGCCATTTGGAGAGTACAGTGTGTGGGTTTCAGCTCTCCTACGCCTAATTGCTCGTATACTGAGTACGGAAGCAGGTTAACACTGGCACCAAGATCTAATAGTGCGCGGTTGATGTTCTTATCCCCAATGGTAATAGAAATCGTAGGACAGCCAGGGTCCTTCCGTTTTTGTGGTAAAGATTGGGTAAGGGCATCACTCACAGCACTAGCCAAGAAAACTTTCTTGGGTACCTGAGACTTCCTCTTTCTCGTGCACAAGTCCTTTAAGATTTTCGCGTAGGACGGGACTTGTTGGACAGCATCTAAAAGAGGAATGTTAATGTTAACCTGCTTAAATAACTCCAGAATCTTCTCCATTTATGGATTTTGTTTGGTGGACTTCAACCGGTTTGGAAATGGAACGTTTTTAAAATTGGTTGAGTCCAATGCTGGAGGAGGAGATTGTAGAGCTGGAGCGGATCCCAGAGCTGGTGTTTTCATGGAGCGAGAATTGGGTCCGTTTAGAGCAGAAGAAGAGGAAGAGCCTTTTGAAGAATGGAGAATAGGCTCAGAAGATGAAGAAGCAGCAGCGGAAGAAGAAGAAGCGGCCGGGGTGTCATCGTTGATCCGTGTGCCGATGTTGTTCTGCAGCATCCTTCCCGATCTCAATGTGGTCACGGCACTCACATTATGATTCTGTTGTTCAAGAGCAACATGTACATTATGTGGGTGACCGGGATTAGGGAGTGGCTGGGACAGGAGCTTCCCCTTCTCTCGCTCGCTTAAGGCCGCATTTAGCTGTGCAATCTGGGCCTCGATGGTCTTGATGCTTTGCCCGTGAGCGGCAGTGTGTTGCACTAAGGACTGAATGGAAGACTGGATGTTGGCGGTGGACTGAGTTGATTGTTTAACGAACGCTTCCAGACTTCGTTCGAGCGAAGAAACCTTATCGTTGTTTGACGGAACAAAGTTGTTTGGTGGAAAAGAATTGTTGGGTGCAAAGTTGTTCGTCTGATTTTGAAAAGGTTGGGGGTTGGAAGGGCTGCTGAAACTGATGTTGAGTTTGTTGTTGCGCTTGTTGTTGCGGAGGAGGTGGCCTCTGGAAATTATTGCCTTGGAATTGATTCTGATTCTGATTCCAGGAGAAATTGGGGTGGTTCCTCCAACCGGGATTGTAGGTGGAAGAGTATGGATCATTCCTCGGTCTTTGCTGAAATGCAGCATTAACCTGATCCTGTCCTTGCGATGGTGGATTGTAAGGACACTCTTCGGTTAAGTGAGAAGGATCGGAACAACAAGCGCAAATGGTACGAAGGGGAAGAACAGGGGCAGGAGCAGGAGAAGAAAATTTGCTCTCTATTGCTTCAAGTTTTCTCGTTATTGCAGCCATTTCAGCTTTCATCGCAATAGAGACATCAAGTTGGTGAATTCCTACCCTAAACTGACCGTAGAAGTGGAGGTAGAAGAAGAAGAAGTCGGTCTGGTGCTCTCCCATTATAGCGTTTGCTCCGCAAGGTCGTCGAAGAATTGCCACGCTTCCTCGTCAGATTTCGATAGGAAGTGGCCCTGACAAATGGTTTCCAACAACTGCTTGGTTGCTGGGTTCTGGCCCTCGTATAAGGTTTGGCAAAGTTGCCATCTCTCGATACCATGGTGAGGACACTGAACAAGAAGGTCTTTATACCGGTCAAAGCACTTCCAGAAGGGTTCAGAAGGAAGCCGAGAGAATTGGTTGATTTCATTGCGGATCCTTGCGGTTTTATGATTCGGATAAAATTTCTTGAGAAACGCTTTAACAAACTCATCCCAACTGGTTATGGAGTGGGAAGCGGTTCTATACAGCCGTTTTTCAGCAAGATCGCATAAAGTGAACGGAATGACCCGTAGCCGTATAGCATCGTCCGACAGTTGGGTAGTTTTCATCATGGCACAAACGTTTTGAAATTTATTGATGAAGATATAGGCATCTTCAGATTCAAGCCCATGAAATCGCGGAAGCATGTTGATGAAGTGGGTCTTAATTTCAAAATTATCCCCATTGGCCGGTGGAAGAGAAAGACAGGTGGGAAGTGCAGAACGGGTAGGATAGAAACGATCCTGGAGTGCGATTCGCTGCGGCGCTACAACAGGCGGTGGTGGTAGGTTATTCGTATCCATAGGAGGTCGAATCAATCCCGGAGGAGTTGTAGGGATGTTTGGATTAAATCCTGACATCGCGGAAGAAGAAGTTGGTGAAGGTGAAGGTGAAGATGTATGAACAGAATTCCGGTCAACGTCGGTGTTGGCCGGCAAAGGTAGGGGTGAAAGAAGCATGGACGGAGTTTCGACGTCGGAGTCGATCGCTTAGTCGGTAGCGACTAACGTAACGCGGACTAGGCGGGCGCTAGTGTCCCGAGTCCAAGCGGACATACACTAAACGAGTTTAGTATTGTCAAAGCGGAGAAGGTGAGGGTAAGAAAACGTCAATGGAGAAATACGATGGGTGGTGGGTGAAAAATGGGTTTGGCGACAAAGGGCAAGTTTTTATAAAAGTTTTTGATTTTTTTCCTTTTTTTTTAGAAAGAGCTTTACAGAAATATGTACGGACTTACGGCTTCAAGCAATCACAAACAAGATATGCACAATCACACCTAGATCTAGGGTCACCTAGGTCAGCTAGACAGCTCCTAACTGTTCCAAAGGGCTAGAAACAGGACCTCAAACCGCCTCTTCTCCAACAATTGCAGCCAGGTAAGTGCCAGGTAAGTGGGAGGCTCCCCACTACGTAAGTAGTGGTCCTAATTAAGTAACCACTTGCCTTCGACACACTTGCCTAGACACCGCAAAAGTCAGGATAGGATAAACGGTCGATGCCTGTAAGTAGTCCTCTGTCCTATTGAGCGCGAAGTCCTTAGAGCTGAGTCTAGTATTTTTTAATTTAACAATGGTCAATGCATATGCTTTTTGTGATTTCTGGGGTCCTGGGAAGGGTGATGAAATCCCCACCCAATCTGAATTGGTTTCAAGCCCCTTAAGTCCGTATTAATGAATGCAAAGCGGTAACAAATCAACTGCAAACAATATTTTTTTTTAGCACGGCGCAAAGAATCCTGTACAAAAATAGTTTATTGGAAGGGGGAAGAGAGTTTGCGCAAAGAATGCTGCAGAAAACACAGTTTAGTGGAGTTCAGAGGAGTGGGGGAGAGAAGAGAGACTCACCAAAAAAAATTTGGAACCCTGAAGGCACCAAACGGCCGCGGTTCCGTGGCCAAACACCTGCTCAGGCCGCGGTTCCGCGGTCTAACAGAGAGATTGATCTTCCAATTTTTTTGTGTGTGCTGGTATGGGAGTCCTCTGCTTTTTTGGATTTCCTGAATTTTGATGTGCTCACTGGAACTGCACCAGAATCTTTCAGTAGACCGTTTTATCCGTCTTGAATCTGTCGCGGTGTAGCCGTGAGATATGGGTCTATCTTCCCACGTCTTTGGCACTGAACTCGAACTTCGTATTATCCTGCACACTTGCACAAAAACTAATCAAAAATAACAAGATGATTTTTTTACAAAGTATATTTTTTTGTTTTGTTTTTCGGTTATATTTATATTCACAAATTAACCCGAAATTACACAAAGAAATAAACTACCGTCTCCCCGGCAACGGCGCCTTTTGATTGGTAGAGATTTTGCGTGTTCAAGTTTAGTTAATTACCGCAATCAAAACGGTTTCGCTTGTAGCTAGCCGGTTGAGTACGGGTCGTCCGCAGGGAGATGGGAATCTTTTTCTAAGTGCTTTAACAAGTTAAGTCCAATTTTCCAGATTTGTTTGTGATTAACTAAGTGTTAAAATGATATGTAAAGAGAGCTTGTTAGGGTTAGGATTAGGTTAGTTTGAGTTAGGAGTCGCTCACCTCTTTCGTTGCCACTCTTAATATCGGTGTTACGGTAATCGGCAACAACGGGGATTAGCACGACTAGGAAGGAACTTGCGAGTATAAGCCAGGCTTTCCAACGCTTAAGTTCTTCCTTTTGGTGCTTGTCCGTCCGTTCTTGGCTCTTAGCCATAACCTCCGGTTAATTCAACCACAACCGGTCTCACTACGGAATCACCGCTATCATGTAGGATAGGGTGCCGGAAGGAGCGGATTGTGGTTCAATTAACGGGAGTCGATTTAAGATGTTGGGTAAGGAAAGAGTGAGAGAAATTTCCTTCTCTCAAACTTCCCTTATCCTACCCTAACAAGTATGGAAATTACTCACCCATTACAAGAAGAACGAAAAATAAAACAAAGGAGGAAGATAGAAAGAAAGAGATTAGAAGATAACAACTAGCTATTTGCGACCTCACCTTGGCAAGGATCAAGCGTAAGCATCATGGTTGTTTAAGGATAAAGGAAAAAAGAAAAGAAAGAAACAACAATAAATAACAACAACTAAATTATCAATTAAAGATTACAAGCAATTAACATAACAAGAGCAAGACAAGTATAATAACAAAATGAACTTCTTTATTCATCATTCTTCACTCACAAAAGCTCACTTCAAGTTTTTTCAATGGAGAAGAGATGAGAAGAGGAAGAAGAACAACAAGTATTCTAAAACCTAAAAATACAAGATTAAGCACTCTTGGCTTCACAAGGTTCTGGGCTATTTATAGGCAGGTAAAAGGAAATCTAGGGCAACATTCTTAATCCATATGAAAAGACCAAACACCCCCTGAAAACTCAACAGATGCGGCGCCTGTACGGCCGCGGAACCGCGGCCTATACCCCCTATTGGCCGCGGTTCCACGGCCTTGTAAATGAGTTGGGCCCTCCGGTTTTTTGTGCTTCCCTGGTCCTCTATGTCCTTTATTCTGGTACATGTTTTTTCTCAGATTTTCTTCACGATTTTTCCAGAATTTCTGTTGATCAAAAGGTGATTGGATATGGGTCTTTTTGTCATGATTTTCTTGAGCTCCGCGTAGATTTCTTGGATCTTGTGTTGCCATTGAGCCTTGTGCATGAAAATGACATTGATTTTCCATTTTGTCTTTTAAACTGGTGTGCGGAAACAGACCGATAGAGAGCGGAGACCCGTGTTTTATCTGTGGTTGGCAGGAACCCGGGTTTTGTCGTGTTTTTCCATGAATTTCACCGTTTAGAGCCGAGAACCTGTATCCTGCAATTGACTAGCAAACACGGCTCAAGAGTACCTACCGATATGCAATGTGATAAAAATTGGGCGGTATGAAAATGCAAAAATCTGATATGAACAAGTACGTGTTTACTCAGAAGGAGTTGAATATGCGGCAGAGAAGATGGTTAGAACTCATGGCGGACTTTGACATCAACTTGCAATATCACCCAGGGAAGGTGAATGTAGTACCTGATGCTCTTAGTCGCCAACCATTAGCAATGAATCTCACCGCTCAGTGGAAGCTTCAACAAGACTTGCATCAGATGGAGATTGAAGTAGCAATGCCAGGTAATGCTTCAAATTTGATGAATTTACAAGTTCAATCAACCATTGTCAATCAGATCAAAGCAGCTCAAGCCAGCGATGCTAAGTTGCAAAAGATCAGAGAACAAGTGGAGAATGGACTCAGAACAGACTTCATCATCCATGAAGACGGATCTTTGAGATACGGCAGCAGATTGTGTGTACCAAAAGGTCCTGTTCGGGAAAAGTTATTGAAAGAAGCCCACAACTCTCCCTACTCAGTACATCCTGGAGGTACCAAAATGTACAAAGATCTACGTCAGAATTATTGGTGGCATGGAATGAAGCGTGAAGTAGCCAGAAGCGTTGCAAAATGCTTGGTGTGTCAGCAAGTAAAGGCTGAACATCACAGGACTGCTGGATTACTTACATCGTTACCAATCCCAGAATGGAAGTGGCAACACATCACAATGGACTTTTGTTGGATATATGTATGCCCTAGAGGCCATTATGAGATAGTGTATGTACTGATATGTATATATATATTCAGAGGACAGTCTTGCTCGACAGATAGTATACTATCTGGTTTTACTTTATCATATGTTCACTTGATCATGTTTATATCATTTAGTACATGTTGATAAAGCCCTAAGGATATTGGCTTGACTACTGGGATTATGATGCGGATCATACTAGTGGGACATCTGTAGTTTATAAGCATATCATTGAAATGTTCCTAGTCGTAGGTATATCGAGATAGGGAATCGATATTCTAGTTTAGACTAGCGTATACCATTCTTGTTCCATATGATGGGCGATGGATGATCCCATATCCGTCTAGAGTGTTTACACCGAAGATAGTTTACGGGTGCTCAGTGAGACTGGGTACACTGAACGGACTCACCGAGAACTCCTATATGGTATTATATCATACGTCGGATAGCAGTTCTCAGGTGACACTGGTACAGGTTAGTCTGTAGACCCGAGATCGTCATAGAGTCTTGTGTGTCCTCCCACTGTACTTTGATCTGCACCCTACTGCGGCTCTACTGAGTCATAAAAACAGGTGGATTTTGGGTATAGTCTCGAGGCATATGGAGACAGTGAGCGATAGGAGGGGTTTCGTCTCTCCCAGTATTGGGGGTTGATGCTGTGCTGTGCACGATTGGCTATAACGGGAAGTCCCTGTCCAGGGCTGCTGAGATATTACTGATAAGTGTTATCAGTAAGTTTCTCGATCTGTTATAGACCATATACCGGCATGACTTATTGAGTTATTGGGGTCGACGATTCCATCCCTAGACTCGATATGCAGCATATCTAACGAAGAGACCGGACTGTACGGTTAGTGTTGCCGGATGGATTGACAAGAGTTTTGACAGGTTCGCTTGTTCTTATTCTGATCGCTCAATACCCGGGTAGCCGTTATGTTTAGCTGACCGCTTGCGGCTTGTGGGTGTTTGATATGATCATCACCTACTGCTGACGTATTGACGAGTCTTAGAGTCCCACATAGATGTTTCTCGGCTTAGGCAAAACGAAATGGTGCGCATATGAGATATGTGCGGAGGCTCGATTAAATACAAGTATGTGATACTGTATTTTAATCGGGTATTTAATATTAGTCGGGTCGTATAAGATATGAACGATTTATTAAATCAAGTGTTGATTTAATATTGACTTTTCTATTATTTATTTAAATCATTTTCTTCTTTTGGATACATGCATGTATATGTACATGATGATGTGCATACTCACATACATACATGAAAAGTATCATGGTTGATGATACAAAGAGGATGGCAATATAAGAATCATATTGTAGATAAATATATAAATGGATATTTTCATTAAAGTTAAAGGTAAAAGAAAAAGATTTATGAGTCATTCCTTCTACACTTTTCTACACATTTCCATAGTTGAATTTAACCCAACCATGGTTCTTTTTCCTTTTGCCTTTAACCCTAAATAAAAATATCTAGATATAATTTAACTATAGTTATGGTTATGATAAGATATATCTCTCTCTCTCATTTTCTTTTTCATTATTATCATTATTCACTCCAAAAGAAAATGAGAGAGCCATCTTCTTCCTCCTCACTCTAGCTCTCTTTTAATTGTTAAAATAGAGTTAGAGAAATAAAAAGAAAAGGTATGAAATAAGAATAGCAACCACTTCATCATCCTACACAACCTTTGCTATCTTGTGTAGGGTGTTGTGCTTCAAGATTTTCAAAGATCGAAGGAAGCATCAAGCTTAGGGCAAAGTGCTTCGGGTGGATCGTCATGGACGAGGAGTTGATCAAGCGAACCCTTCCAAAGCAAAGGAGTCTTCCAAAGAGGTCTACAAAGGTTGTAGTCTCATCACTTAGTATAACTTAAGTCTCAAGATTTGATACTATTAGTAGTTACTTCATAAATTCTAGTTCGATTCATAGTAAAGTTTACTTAGCACCTCAAAATTTTATTGTTATGGCATGTGTGATGCTTCAAAACCCTAATAGAGGTGTTAAGGAAACCCTACAGTGGTATCAGAACCAAGATATAGCTTTGTAGTAACCTAGACGACGTTGAAAATATCGAGCGGACGAAAAAGGACACCCGGGGAGTGCTCTCTGGAAATTTTTCAAAATCCTGGATTTTTTCAAATTAAAAATATGTAAAAAATTAAGCAGGGAAATATATGGGCCCACCAGAAATACGATGCCCTAAATCAACCATACGACCGCGGAACCGCTGCCAGAGTGGCCTTATTGCGGCGGTTCCACGGCGCCGTAGGTGATTCCTGGGCCGTAGTTTCTTGTGCTGGCCCGTATGTGTTTGCTGCTGTTTATGGAATTTTTAAAAACTGCTCAAGTGTTGAGATTTCAGAGCAGTCTGTGGTTTTTTAAATCGTTCGATCGAATGTTTTAACTGTGCCTAGTTTAATAGTATGTGATACAATATTTGGAATCTACAAATTTGTTTGTTGCGTGTAAATCTAGCAGTTCGGTCTCGGGATAAACGGAAATCTTGTTGAATTATCCGGTTTGGTTTGAAAAAGAGTTTTCTTGAATGAGACCCAAATGCGAGCTTTACATTATTTAGGCATGAAATCTTGTATATGTGATATTCCGGGTTTGTGTTGTCTAAAGGCAGTTAAAGATTCCAATTGTTGTATTTTTTTTCATTTTATTTCTCTGTGACCGTAAGTGTAGTATGTATTACCGGTTTTCATTGCTATACATCAACGACGATCGGTGTATGCATACTTACTTATGTTGATGATATTTGATATTATGTGTCGATGAGATTTGATGTGCAGGATTGTCGCAATGAATAGCCGGGTTTTTTTTTTGTGAGATGAGAGTTTTCTTTTCATTCATGTAAAATTAAATTGTATGTAATATTCTTTTATTTGGGGCACTTCCGGGTTGAGGTTGTTGTCACCAGTGTTGTATATTATTTACTTTTCCGCATTAGGATAGACCCAAGGAGGAGGGCACAAGTGACCGGGTTCTAGGGTTCAGTGGGAGGCCATCTCGAGGAGTCGAGACCGGGTTTCCTAAACTCCAGAATTGGTAGGGTCGCTTGCCGCTCTCGTAGGGTTCTAGGGGTGTGGGCTTGGCTATTCATCGCGACCGTGGAATCCGTATTTTTTATTGCTGGCTAAATACAAAATACGGACCTCCTAGAATCCTATATGTGCATCTGCTGCTTTTATTATCTGATGTGATCTTTTAATAGATATCTGAGACGAATGAAATATTAAATATATATATGATATATATTAGATGTTACTTATGTTTTGCACCCGCACTAGCCCCGTCCCGGTATGCCGTTAGTTAAGTAACCTAACGGTGCATATCAGGACACTGTGACGAATGCGAGTGGCATAAGTGTACGTTATATTTTCGTTTCTCTCTGTAATGGCTTAGGATTTAAATGATGGGACTACATTAATGAGATTAATGTAAAAGATAAATGAACCTAAAAAAAATGTTGTGGAATCAGATTTTAAACATGCTCGGCCTTTTATGAAAAAGAAAGTTTCAAAATGCGGAGCTTAAGCCACTCCTTTTAAACCCATTAGATTCTACAACGATATCAAGTTCAAAGCGTCAAAAGTTTTCTCAAAAACTATACGCAACCCTCCGTCATTTTAGGAAGTAGAGTACTTAGTATTCGTGCTGCGTATTTTGACTTTAGTTAAGGCGCAGTGTACGGTAGCTGAGTGATGTCTTCCTACACTGCATATGATGCAGATTAGTTAGGACATTCATATGATTATGTTGACTTTAGTTAAGGGTCATATGGGTGGGTCTAGATAATCACAAAATGACGGGAAGAACTTGACTAGTACTTATGATATGTTGACTTTAGTTAAGGTCATAAGTACTAGGGGTAAAAATAATATCGGGAATTTCAAGAGTTGAAAATTACGATGAGATTGTATACCTTCTATATGATAGTAGGATCCCGATCCCACTGCGAGCAAATGTTGCTCCCGGGAGAATTTTGCACTTTACAATTAGCTGACTCGGTAGGTGTCTAGAAAGGTGCCAAACGGGGCTATGCCTCTGGGAAGACGAGGTTTACTTTAATTAGGTCCGTGCGAAAGCACGGGGAACCTCCCTCAAGTACCGGTACTGGCCTGGCTGAGAGGTTAGCGAAGTTGTGGAATGTAATTAATCCCGGCTAGTTTTCCTTTTAATGGTTTTAAAGAAAATTTGATAAAAACAGTGGGAGACATCGGTTAGACAAGATAATAACCAATCTGATCTTTGCAAGAGCTTTCGCTAAGTGTATTCTTTTCTCTCTCTTAATGGCAGATACCCATGACAGGACTTAAGCTTTTATTAGATAAAAACAAGCTGAATGGGACCAACTATAAAGACTGGCTGAGGAATTTAAACATAGCCTTGACTTATGATAAAGTATCATATGTCCTTACTGCTCCAGCCTTGCCCCCCTAGGTCCTAAATCTTCAGTTGCGGATAGGGAAATCCGCAAGGCATGGAACGCTGACTGTGCCACGGCAAAATGCCTCGCGCTTGCATCGATGGATAACACACATCAAAAGCAGCACGAGAATATGGACGTACAAGCCATATTTCTCCATACAAAAGAGTTGTATGGAGAGCAATCTCGCGTATTACGATACCAAGCGTCTAAGAAACTGTTTCAGATGCGCATGACCGCTGGCACAGCAGTAGGAGACCATGTTCTGAAAATGATAGCTCTCATAGAAGAGCTTGAGGACCTTGGGTGGACAATGGACAATGAACAGTATACAGATATTACTCTGCAGTCTCTCCCCTCCACCTTTGCTCAGTTCATCGTTAACTTCAACATGCACAACATGGAGAAGGAACTGCCTGAACTCCTTAATATGTTAAAGGGTGCAGAGAGCACACTGAAGTCAGTAAAGACTCCCGTTATGAGTGTTGGGCAATCCTCCTCCTCTTACCCGAAGGCTAAGGCCAAGGGAAAGATGAAGAAGAAACCTAGCAAACCTAAGGGTGGAGTCAAAAAGGTGAAGGGAAAAGGCAAGTCCAAGGTTGGGGAATCGGGGAAAGGTGAATGTTTCAATTGCAAGAAGACGGGACACTGGAAGAGGAACTGTATTGAGTACCTAGCACTCAAGAAGAAGCATGGTGATGCTTCAGCTTCAGGTGTGTTCGTAATTGAAAAATGTTTTTCTATTAACTCTGCTTCCTGGGTATTGGATACCGGTTCGCGTTCTCATATTTGCAATTCTGTGCAGGCGTTGAGAAATAGCAGAGTTCTGAAGACAGGTGATCATACTCTCCAAGTTGGAAATGGTTCCAATGTAAATGCAGTTTCAGTAGGAGAGTATCACCTAGGTTTGCCTTCGGGTTGTATATTCGTTTTGAACCCGTGTTATTTTGTACCAAGCATGCTTTGTAATATTATATCCGTTTCCTTGTTAGACAATGAAGGGTATCATTTTGCTGCGCAACACAATGTTATGAACATTAGACTTAATCAAGAGTTGATTGGTTGTGGTACATTAAATAACGGGATATACGTCCTTAATCAACACACAGTTTTCAACGTACAACACACAAATAAAAGAAAATTTTCAGATATAAATGAAGCTTTTCTTTGGCATTGTAGACTTAGTCATATTAATGAAACAAGACTAAATAAGCTTCATAAAGATGGATATTTAAATTCATTTGAGTATAAATCTTATGCAACTTGTCAATCTTGTATCAAAGGTAAAATGACCAAAACTCCGTTTACAGGACACGGAGAAAGAGCTACTGAGCTCCTAGGCCTCATACATAGTGATGTATGCGGACCAATGTCTACACATGCAAGAGGCGGTTTTTCATACTTCATAACTTTTAATGATGATTTCTCAAGATTTGGTCATGTGTATTTGATAAAACATAAGTCTGAAGCTTTCGAGAAATTCAAGGAGTATAAACATGAAGTAGAAAACCAAACAGGAAAGAATATCAAGATACTTCGATCAGATCGAGGTGGAGAGTACTTAAGTACCGAGTTCTTAAACTTCCTAAAAGAGAATGGGATTCTCTCTCAGCTCACTCCACCTTACACACCACAGCACAACGGTGTGTCAGAACGAAGGAACCGTACCCTATTAGATATGGTACGATCCATGATGAGTGATTCTGAGTTACCTCTCTCGTTTTGGGGGCATGCATTGGAAACACCAGCTTTTCTGTTAAACAAAGTTCCAACCAAGACCGTGTTTACCACTCCATATGAGATATGGCTTGGGAAGAAACCATCTCTTAAAAGAGTTAAGATTTGGGGTTGTCCGGCTTTTGTTAAAAAGCAGAATCCAGACAAACTCGAGACACGATCAGTCAAATGTATATTTGTTGGATATCCTAAACATTCGTTTGGGTATCTTTTCTACCACAAGGAGGAACAAAAAGTGTTTGTTTCTCAGTATGCCACCTTTTTAGAAGATGAGATTTTTTCAAATAATACAAATGGCAATGTGGTAGATCTAGAAGAGGTTCTAGAGACACAAGTTACAAATGACGACTTGGCTGAACCTGAAGTTATAACATAATCTAATGAACCTCAGCCACTCCGCAGATTTGGTAGGACTTCTCGCCCACCGGAGAGATACTACGGTTTTCTCATTGATGGTGATAGAGAAGATTGCATCATGGATGATGATGATCCTGCGAGTTTTCATCAGGCTATCACGAGTGGTGACTCTGTGAAATGGTTGGATGCCATGAGATCCGAAATGGAGTACATGTACACCAACAAAGTATGGACTTTGGAAAATGTACCCTCCGGGATAAAACCTGTGGGTTGCAAATGGATCTTTAAAAGAAAGATCGGTGTAGATGGACAGGTAGAGACCTATAAGGCAAGGTTGGTAGCGAAAGGTTTTCGTCAAAGACCAGGTTTGGACTATGACGAGACTTTCTCTCCGGTAGCCATGCTTAAATCCATTCGGATCCTACTTGCTATTGCTGCTCACTATGACTATGAAATCTGGCAGATGGACGTTAAAACTGCATTCCTAAATGGTGATTTAGATGAATGCGTTTATATGGATCAGCTAGAAGGCTTCATTGACAGTGGGAGCAGCGGTAAAGCATGTAAGTTGCTTAAATCCATTTATGGATTAAAGCAGGCATCACGGAGTTGGAACATCTGTTTTGATGATATTATCAAAGAGTTTGATTTCATCAAAAATCCAGATGAACCTTATGTTTATAAGAAGACTGTAGGGAGAAATGTAGCATTCCTCGTATTGTACGTGGATGACATACTTCTGATAGGGAATGACATTCCTATGCTACAGTCGGTCTAATCATTCTTATCACAAAGGTTTTCCATGAAGGACCTGGGTGATGCCACATATATATTAGGTATATGGATCTATAGGGATAGATCCAAACGGTTATTGGGATTGTCCCAAACCAAGTACATTAACACCATCCTAAAGAGGTTTAGTATGGAAGACTCCAAGCGAGGTGCCTTACCCGCTTGCCACGGAGTCACTCTCTCAAAGGACGATTGCACAAAGTCTGATATAGAGAGAGCTCGCGTGAGCATTATCCCCTATGCTTCGGCAGTAGGATCGATAATGTATGCGATGTTATGTACACGCCCTGATGTTGCTTATGCACATAGTGTGGTAAGCTGGTATCAGTCAAACCCAGTGGAGAATCACTGGATTGCTGTGAAGAACATTCTTAAGTACTTGCGAAGGACTAAAGAATTATTCTTGGTGTTTGGTAACGGGGATCTCCAAATGGATGCCTTTACCAATTCGAGCTTCCAGAGTGACAAGGATGACAACAAGTCTATCTTAGGGTTTGCATTTACCCTCAATGGAGGGACGGTGAGTTGGAAGAGTTCCAAACAGGATACCGTTGCAGACTCAACGATGGAAGCTGAATATATTGCTGCAAATGATGCTGCCAAGGAAGCCGTCTGAATGAGGAAATTCAACGCGGAGCTAGAAGTAGTTCCAACAATTATTGATCCAATACCTTTGTATTGTGACAATAATGGGGCTATGGCGTTGGCCAAAGATCCCAGGTCCCATCAGAAGTCCAGACACATCCTGAGGCGATATCATGTGATCCGGGAGATAGTTGATCGCCGCGAGATCGAGATTAAGAGAGTAGACACAAAGAACAACGCAGCGGATCCATTCACCAAGGCCCTCCTTCAGCCGCAGCATGAGCGACTTTTTGAGATGTTGGGTATGAGATATGCCAAAAACTGGCCTTAGTGCAAGTGGGAGACTGTTGGATATATGTATGCCCTAGAGGCCATTATGAGATAGTGTATGTACTGATATGTATATATATATTCAGAGGACAGTCTTGTTCGACATGATAGTATGCTATCTAGTTTTACTTTATCATATGTTCACTTGATCATGTTTATATTCATTTAGTACATGTTGATAAAGCCCTAAGGATATTGGCTTGACTACTGAGATTATGATGCGGATCATACTAGTGGGACATCTGTAGTTTATAAGCATATCCTTGAAATGTTCCTAGTCGTAGGTATATCGAGATAGAGCATCGATATTCCAGTTTAGACTACCGTATACAATTCTTGTTCCATATGATGGGCGATGGATGATCCCATATCCGTCTGGTGTGTTGACACCGAAGATAGTATACGGGTGCTCAGTGAGACTGGGTACACTGAACGGACTCACCGAGAACTCCTATATGGTATTATATCATACGTCGGATAGCAGTTCTCAGGTGACACTGGTACAGGTTAGTCTGTAGACCTGAGATCGTCATAGAGTCTTGTGTGTCCTCCCACTGTACTTTGATCTCCACCCTACTGTGGCTCTACTGAGTCGTACAAACAGGTGGATTTTGGGTATAGTCTCGAGGCATATGGAGACAGTGAGCGATAGGAGGGGTTTCGTCTCTCCCGGTATTGGGGGTTGATGCTGTGCGGTGCACGATTGGCTATAACGGGAAGTCCCTGGCCCGGGCTGCTGAGATGTCACTGATAAGTGTTATCAGTAAGTTTCTCGATCTGTTATAGACCATATACCGACATGACTTATTGAGTTATTGGGGTCGACGATTCCATCCCTAGACTCGATATGCAGCATATCTGACGAAGAGACCAGACTGTACGGTTAGTGTTGCCGGATGGATTGACAGGAGTTTTGACAGGTTCGCTTATTTTTATTCTGACCGCTCAATACCCGGGTAGCCGTTACGTTTAGCCGACCGCTTGCGGCTTGTGGGTGTTTGATATGATCATCACCTACTGCTGTCGTATTGACGAGTCTCAGAGTCCCACATAGAAGTTTCTCGGCTTAGGCGAAACGAAGTGGTGCGCATATGAGATATGTGCGGAGGCTCGATTAAATACAAGTATGTGATGCTGTATTTTAATCGGGCATTTAATTTTAGTCGGGTCGTATAAGATATGACCGATTTATTAAATCAAGTGTTGATTTAATATTGACTTTTATATTATTTATTTAAATCCTTTTCTTCTTTTGGATACATGCATGTATATGTACATGATGATGTGCATACTCACATACATACATGAAAAGTATCATGGTTGATGATACAAAGAGGATGACAATATAAGAATCATATTGTAGATAAATACATATATGGATATTTTCATTAAAGGTAAAGGTAAAAGAAAAAGATTTACGAGTCATTCCTTCTACACTTTTCTACACATTTCCATGGTTGAATTTAACTCAACCATGGTTCTTTTTCCTTTTGCCTTTAACCCTAAATAAAATTATCTAGATATGATTTAACTATAGTTATGGTTATGATAAGATATATCTCTCTCTCATTTTCTTTTTCATTATTATCATTATTCACTCCAAAAGAAAAAGAGAAAGCCATCTTCTTCCTCCTCACTCTAGCTCTATTTTAATTGTTAAAATAGATTTAGAGAAATAAAAAGAAAAGGTATTAAATAAGAATATCAACCACTTCATCATCCTACACAACCTTTGCTATCTTGTGTAGGGTGTTGTGCTTCAAGATTTTCAAAGATCGAAGGAAGCATCAAGCTATGGGCAAAGTGTTTTGGGTGGATCGTCGTGGACGAGGAGTTGATCAAGCGAACCCTTCCAAAGCAAATGAGTCTTCCAAAGTGGTCTACAAAGGTTGTAGTCTCATCACTTAGTATAACTTAAGTCTCAAGATTTGATACTATTAATAGTTACTTCATAAATTCTATTTCGATTCATAGTAAAGTTTACTTAGCACCTCAAAATTTTATTGTTATGGCATGTGTGATGCTTCAAAACCCTAATAGAGGTGTTAAGGAAACCCTACAACTTTGTGACTGCTCTTCCTCACAGCACAAAGGGTAACGATGCCATATGGGTCATTGTGGATCGACTCACAAAGTCGGCTCACTTCATCCCATTTCGAGTTGGCCAATCAACTGAGACACTAGCAAAGAAGTACATGGAGTTAATGATCTAATTTAGATTTAAAACTCTTCATAATGTACTATCTATGATACCCATGAACTCATACAGGAAATTGTGAGACTCCATGGAGTACCGGTCTGCATTGTCTCTGATCGTGACACCAGGTTTCGATCCCAATTTTGGCAGAGTCTACAAGCAAGCTTGGGAACAAGTCTGAACTTAAGCACGGCTTATCATCCACAAACAGGTGGTCAGTCAGAACGAACTATTCAGATCTTGGAGGATATGCTTAGAGCGTGTATGCTAGACTTCAAAGGATCAAGGGAAGATCACCTACATCTTGTGGATTTTTCGTACAACAACAGCTACCAAGCAAGCATAGGAATGGCACCTTTTGCAGCATTGTATGGAAGGAAGTGTCGATCGCCATTAAGTTGGGACGACATCGGAGATAGGGAACTTCTTGGACCAGAAATGATAGCAGCAACTGTTGATGTAGTTCGTACTATCAGGGAAAGGATGCGCATAGCCCAAGATCGACAGAAGCACTGGGCTGATGCAAAGAGACGACACTTGGAGTTCCAGCCAGGAGAGCACGTATTCCTGAAGATATCTCCGAACCGCGGAGTGATCCGATTTGGAAGACGGGGTAAGTTGAGTCCGAGATACATTGCACCGTTCGACATACTCGAACGAGTCGGTGAAGTGGCATACCGTTTAGCGCTTCCACCTTCATTGGAAGGAGTGCATAATGTGTTCCATATATCCCAACTCAGAAAGTATGTGAGTGACCCCAGCCATGTTCTCGATCATTCCGAGCTCACTATACAGCCCGACTTGTCTTGTGAGCAACAACCCGTGGAGATACTGGACAGGAAAGTGAAGACACTTCGGAACAAGGAAGTTAACTTGGTTCGAGTGATGTGGAGGAAAGACACTCTAGGAGAGTCTACTTGGGAAAGGGAGGATGAAATGCGTACTAGATATCCATACCTCTTTGTAAACTAGTCCTCAAATGAAAGTTGTAAATTTCGAGGACGAAATTTTTGTAAGGAGGGTAGACTGTAACAACTCCATTTTTAATGTACAAAGAATTGATTTAAATTCAATGTATACTTGGAGTATTTATTGCACCTGATATCTCTTTAAGTATTTATTTCACTCCATAATTACAAGAAGGAGCTTGTAGCTCATTGGTAATACCTTGCACTGCTGAACCAAGCCACCAGAGTTCAAATCCCATGCCCTACATTATTTTTATATTTATTTGGTTTTAATTTTTTTGGAAAGTCAACAGTCAAAAGGCCATAACTCACAAAATTTATACTGAACACAAAAAGTTAGATGCACCAAAATTCCCCCCAGATGATCCCCCACCCGACGAGCCCTTGACTCGGCCCGACTCGGCCGAGTCGGCCGACGGACCGGCCGACTCGGGCCGGCGCCGCCGGCCGGACTCGGCCGGACGGCCGAGTCGTCAACACGGAATTTTTCCGTGTTGACCTAGTCTTCTCACCTAAATACTTTAATTTTCTTGATCGGTTATCAAATTCTCAATAAATCACTTTTACTCCAAAAATTTAATGATTTTTAAGGTTTTTATATATTTTATATATATATATATTTTTTAATTAAAACCCTAACCCTAGCCTAACCCTATATAAACACCCCTACCCTCTACCTTCTCACCCTATATTCCTAAGTCCACTCTCTAAAAATTTCAAGAGAACTCGGTACGTTAGAAAACGAGCGAAAGGCGAAGCGCTGCCGAAATCGACGGCGAAATCCCGGCGATCGTACTAGGACTTCTTCACGACGTTTTGACGTGCCGGCAAACCCACTACCTTCCTCTCACTCTCTAGCGTTTTCCAAACCCGTAAGTCTCTCTTTTTCTGCCTTTCTTTCTTCCATTAAAATACGATTTTTCAAACCCGATGGAAATCGGAACAAACCGATTTCTGATACGGTTTTTCTATCAAAACTCACTTGCCACTAATTCCATAATGCTTAAACATATTCATGTTGACTACTAATCACTTAAAAATCAATTTGGATAAAGTTTCTCACATGAAATGATAACTTTTGCAAAATACCGTATTTTCGCACTTAAATACCACCATGTTTAGTTTATCACATTTAACCCTTAACATTGCTATACCTTAAAATAGATCACGAGGTAATGACCTACCTCCACACACACACAAATACAACCCTAATTGATATCATCAAAACTTAGAATACGACAATACAAGATTTTACATTAAAATATTATTTTCTTTATAAACCTTTTCTGAAAGTTCTAAGTTGTATACAATTTTAAAACAAAATCTTTTAATAGGAAAATACGATATGTCATGGACATTGATCGTTTATCTAAACCTGACTTTGTGGTGTCCAGGCAAGTGTGTCTAAGGCGAGTGGTTACTTAATTAGGACCACTACTTGTAGTGGAGAGCCTCCCACTCACCTGGCACTTACCTGGCCGCAATTGGCGGTGAAGAGGCGATTTGAGGCTTCTAATGACGTTTCGTTTAGACCATTTAGAAATAGGCTAGTTGGCTTAGGAAACCCTAGAATCTAAAATACGGAAATTTACACTCTTTTACAAATAAATACCTTATTCTTATAAAACCGTTTTCTAAATGATTAGTATTTATTAAATCTTTGCAAAGCGCCACTACAACCCACCTTTGGGGAACTCGTTAGGGATAGTATGGTTTATCGTGCACCCTCGAGCTTAGTAGTGCGAGATTCAGACATCCGCAAGGAGCATTCGGTCTCGAAAGGTTTAGAATACGACATTTAAGAAAAATGTGATTTTTGGAAAATAAAATATTTATTAAAAATTATTCTTGTATAAAAATATGTATATTTATCATTTGAACACCTATTTTATTATAAGATAAAGTTTTCACCTTTTCCTAAAAATTACAAGATTAAAAGTTACATTAAAATACCATGAATTTCAATTAAATCAATATTACGAATTAATACCTTTATTTATGTAATTAGAATATTTTCACTAGAAATAAGATAAAATAAAATCACACTCATTATAACCATTAAGACGAATAATAAATACTTGAGATGTATCTTGGAAACTATACAAAAGTACTTTTTACATAAACCCCCTCAAGTTTTATAAATTACAATAATGACCCTAACAAATATAGAACTTCAAATTACATTTCTTTTAGTCTGATTCGGGGTTGAGTTTGATTATTTCTGACTTGAATATGATTCAAGTCAATCTATATTATTTAATATTCCAACTCAATATAAACACATGAATCCCAGAATCCAGTTAACAATCTATACAACTTGACTGAATCAAACCATAGATATACATCCATTATTCCGTTATTCCATTTACCTGATTATGCAGTTACAACATGTTTACTGATATCATGGTTTTGGTCGTTCATCTAACTTACACAATACAAAACAACAATACTATCAAAACACTACGGGGTTTAAGGGGTAGATTGGTACTGAAGGTGTTAAAGGTGGCACGAGGTGGTCAGATTAAGACACCTAACCATATTCCGTTGCTGTTGTACCGTGGCTTAACGGTTCCTTGTACATTCCGTTTGCCCTGGTCTCTACCATATAGAGACCCCTCTCGTATACACTGGCATCCTTCTGTACCAAGCTACAAACAACAGCGTGAACATAATACTTTAGAAAATACTCTTATTCTGTCTTTCTAATTCTTCTTTATCTTTGGGACTTACCGAGCGACCTGTTCGCTGACGACATTCTATTTCTTTTTTCTTTGAATGTCGTCAGGTGCTTTGGACCCAGCAGAGACCGAGCCCACCTGTGAAGACTTGGAGCAGTTTCACGAAGACCCCGAGCTCTAGATATTGTACCTTGTTCTATTCAGTATTTTCATTTCCTGTTATGTCACTGTTTAGGCATCGCTTTTCATTTCAGTTGTATTTACTTTTCATGCATTGTACAAAAGAATGTTATTAATAAAGTTGCTGTTATTTCTATATCTCTTATCTCTTGTGATTTTTTATTGCTTAGATACGCTTAGCGTATGTACTTCTAAGTTTATACGTAGCGGACCTCGTCGCGTCCACTTCGCCGTACACCGGGAAGCGGGGCATGACATGTAGCATCTGCCAGTTATTGCTAAAGAGGTCACTCCCGGTGAAGGGATCTCGACTCTTTCCTTATTGAATAAGGTGCAGGATGTTCAACTAGGAACACCACTATGCAAAGCAAGAACTGTAGCTACCTGTTTTTGAAAATTCAATTCCACAACATCTTTTAGGTTTCTTTTCTTTCATTAATCATATTAATGAAGTCCCATCATTTAAGTTACTTAAACATCACCGATAAATACAACGTACGCTTATGCCATCCGCATTCGCCTCGATGTCCCGTCATGCACCGTTAGGTTAGGTAACTAACGGCAGAGCGGGGCGGGGCTAGCGCGGGTGTAAAATATAAGTAACGTCTATATAATATATCATATATACTATATACAGTATCCATCTCAACATATCAAATGATCACATCATAGATATCGCAGCAGAATAAACATATGAAATAATGGATATACTAGGAGGTCCGTGTTTTATTTTGAGCCTCTATAAAAAAGGGATTCCACGGTCGCGATGAATAGCCAAACCCACATCCCTAGACCCCCTACGAGAGCGGCAAGCAACCCTACCAATTCTAAAGTTAGGATACCCGGACTCGACTCCTCTAGTTGGTCCCCCACTGGACTCTAGAACCCGGTTACTTCTGCTCTCCTCCTTGGGTCTATCCTAATGCGGAAAAGTAAAATAATATACATCAATCGTGACATCAACTTCAACCCGGAAGTGCCCCAATAAAAGAATATTACATACATTTAATTTTACGTGAATGAAAATAAAATCTCTCATCTCACATAAAACCCCCGGCTATTCAAAACACGATAATCCAATATAACATATACAGCAACACATAACATCACATACCATCAACGTAAGTAAATATGCGTATCCCAATTGTCGTTGACGTATAGCAACGAAACCGGCGATACACCACATATTACGCTTACGGTCGCAGAAAAACTAGAGGATGTTAAACATTCCGATTGAATCAACAAATACCCATAATTACCCAGAAAGCTCAACACTTGAGCGTAGTTTAATGTTATTTAGCACACGCCACAATACCAATGGACCAGCCGTAGAAGGGCAAACCCAAGCCTCATTTGTGGCGCCACTAACTACGGTAAACCCTAAGGTTTAGTCGCAGTTCCGTGGTCACATCTCGAGTTAGGGTTTCATTCTTGTAGAGGGTCCATCGAATAACTTGCATGATCTTTGAAAACTTATTAACTACGGGAAAAATCCAACACTTGGAAAATTTCCTGGCAAGGGTTAAAGTGGATATTTGACATCCGATTGAACTTTGTAACAACGTCTAAAGTAACCCGAAAATAGTTAAAATTACGACTATGAAACATTCCGAGTTGCCTTTGCATTGAGTTAATCATCACATGAAAAGGTAGAAAAAATAAACAATACCTGAAACACCAAAACCCAAAGACGAAAACATAGAATAAATTTGGTACCAGAATTCCTTACTGGGGCCAGCCTCCCCGGTTTTATAGCCTATGTGCTCGGTCCAAATCCGAGCACATGGTCCATATTTTCTCCTATGTTCATTGTTTAGCTCATAGATGATTCTGTACATGTTTGCAAAATTTTTGGAGCTCATTTGAAAAACGACAGAATGCAGGTTTTAGTATTTCAAGTTTCGGAGTTCGTTTCGTTTTCGTAATCTAACATTATCAGTATAATTTTCTAGCTAGGCTCTGATACCACTGTAGGGTTCCTATCGACGACAGCAATGTTTCGGGAGGCATCGTCCATGCCATTTTCCAAAAATTGTCGTTTCAAGGAACTCTAAATAAGAATCGATAACTAGAAAACAATACGGAAACATAAGTAAACCATTTTACTTCTAAGTGAAATAGAAATACAACCTTTGTAGATCGGTCATTCACTTCTAAAGCTCCTTGTAGTAGTCCCTTCGCTGCGATCATCGAACTCCCGGACTCTTGGATGGCTCCATGAGAAGATAGAACGGTCTTGCTTGAAGTCTTCGAGGCCGAAGATGATCAACGTCGAGGGGATACGAACTCAAGCGACTACTTCACTAAAGTGAAGCAAACACCCTATACTAAAGTGCTAATCTAGTAGAGGATGATGAAATAGGAAGTGGGCTCACTTTAGAATTTCTTTTCTCACAATTTTTCTTCACTTGGATCGAACCCTAGAAACATTTTTCTTTTGGAGGAAGAAGATGAAAAAAGAAGAAGAGAATGAAATTAATACAAGTGAGATGAGTAACCATCGGTGAGTGGGTAATGATTGGTGGAGTGTTTTGCGTACGTGCGTTTTCAAATCAAAAAATTAACTGCAATCAAGAACGGTGTCGCTTGGTAGCTAGCCGGTTGAGTACGGGTAGTCCACAGGGAAAACGTGTATTTTCTAGTTGTTCTAACGAGTCAATTTTTATTTGTGGTAGGTTTTGATTTTCTATAAAAACTAAGGTTGAATTTGATTTGGATTAAAAGCTTACTAGGGTTAGGATTATGTTAATTTGGAAAGTTAATTCTACTCACCGCTTTCTTTGCCCTAATTAAGATCTTAGGTGTTAAGGTAATAATTAACAAAGGGGATTAGCTCGATCGGGAAGAAACTTCGTTTCTTCCTTTTGGCCCTTATCCGTCCTTTCTTAATTCTTAGCCCTAACCTCTATGGAAATCAGTCACAACCGGTCTATCTAGGGAATCACCGCTATCTCGTGGGATAGGGTGCCGTAGTGAGTGGTGTGTGTTTGATTTGCATAAAATCCTATTTTTAAAATATAGAACGGGAAAGAAAGGAGTGAGAGATTTTCATCTCTCAAACCTTCCGCAAACCTAACCCTAACAAGTGAGGAACTACTCCCTTATTAGGGAATTAACAAAGGAATTCATTTTTTTGTGATTTTCTTTTAATAGCCTAATTAACTTTCGGAAAATAACTACGGCAGATAAAAAATTGCAGAGAAATAAAATTGCAGATAATAAGAAATCCAAGATAAAAAAAACTTACTTTTTATTGATGCACTCTTTGACAATTACAAAGAATGAAAATTTTAATCTTGGAAAATAAAAAGAGGCATGCTCCAAAAAGAGGTGTAGGCTTCCTATTTATAGATAATAGAAACCCTAGGGTTTACATATGATCCATATCTAAAATTACAAAACTACCCTGAGAAGCCTGGTCAACGCACCGACACCCACCGTCAAATTGCACCGACATGTGCTCAGTGTAAGTCTACGGTAGCGCCCCAGCCGTCATTCTGACGCTAAACGCGGAACAAAAACTTTTAAAACTGGCGCTATCGCATACTTTAACCCGGATCTTGCCATTAACGCTAAACTAACAAACTGTAAAGAGGTAGAAAGGCTATACCGATCGATCCGAGTCCTTCGGTCTTCAGCCATCATCCCACGCTACTTTGTGGCAACTCCGATCTCTTTGCTCCTCGTTGAGGTGGCACCACATCTATGGATCTTTAAACGGGCTCCTGCCTCTATACCAAGGCAACTCGGTCATCAAGTCTGCTAAAAGAGATGACCAAGATGAAGTAGAGAATGAGTAGAATACTTTGTCTCGTGTTATCCAAAACCATGGATGAACGGTTAATCGAAGTTGCCTTGTGAGAAGAAGATCAAAAGGAAAGAGCTTTGGATTTTTTTCTCAAATGAAATGAATCAATTTCTCACAAAGTGAGAGAGTGAAAGAAGTGAGGGGGGCTTCCTCAAGTGGCCGGCCACATATAGGAGAGGAGGGGGTGAAGGCAAGCATAAGTTGTGACCATAAAGAAAATACCAAGAACAAATATCCTTCTCAATCCAAGAAGCAATAAATGCAAGGCATGAATCACACAATGCTAGAAGCTTCTTTTTAGCAGCTTCCATGTGACTCACCCTAAAACTTATCCTCTCATCATAGATATTTTGGCCATAAAGAAATGATAGAAATACGGCCAAAATAAATGCACGGATTAAACAATGTTTAACCGGGCGGTGAAAAACTGGAAACCTCGAAAAGCGACCCCGAAACGAATTTCAGGATAACCCCGTAATTATATATACATACCCGCATTTGTATTACGACCGAATACAAATGCAACTGAGACAAAAATATTATATCTATACAGTATAGTACTAGGATCCGGCTTAAACCAAAGCCCACCAGTACTATCTGTCCGAAATATGATACGTACGCAAACGCACGTGCATTTTCGAACCCTGCCATAAAACCATACGGCCTCTACAACGTTTCGCCCGAACTTAGGAAACTATCTGTGGGGGACTCTAATGACTCATCAGTACCCTGGCAGTGGGTTTAACCACAAGCACGTCAGCGGCGCTAGCAGTGCGTAACGGCTGCCCATGTATTGACCTCAACGGAAGCCGATGAGCGAATTCATCCTGGAACCCTACTGAGCCTAACAGTGACAATATACATACAGTCCGGTCCGTTCGTCTATGAGTATCGCATATTGGGCCTAGGGGGCTGGTAACGTCAGACCCCCAAAAGCGGTATAAGTCGTATCGGAGAGTAGCCCTGAACACCCTGAGAAACTACTGGAATACCTACCAGTAATTCTCACATGCCTTGGCCAAGGACTTGGTGTAATGGCTCTCCTAGACACAGCATGATCTCACCCTCAATACCGGGAGAGATGAATCCCCTGCCGATCCGCTCACTTGCCTCCATGTGGCTCGGGACTGTACCCAAAAAAACCTGTTCGCACGACTCCTTTAAGCCGTGGTAGGGTAGAAATCAAAGCACAATGGGGACTCACACGAGACAAATGACGACCTCAGGTCGATGAACTAACCTGTACACATGTCACCAGGGAACTGCTATCTGATGCTAGGTATAAATACCAACTAGCAGGTTCCCGACGAGTCCTGTCCGGTGTACTCATAACCCAATGAGCACCTGTATACATCTTAGGTGATCCAACTGACACCAGTAGCTTGTGAGGCCGGCCACCGCCCCTCGTCGGGGTCTCGACTGTATACACTAGTCTACTCCGGAGTATCGATGCCCTGTCTCGAAACTCCCACGACTAGGGACCACTATTAAGGATGTGCTTATAGACTACCCAACTCTCACGTATATGATCGCCATCATACTGTTGGTAGTCAAGCAAGATCCTAAGGGCTCTATCAATGTGTAATAGTGATCAGTCACCTGAACCTGTACACGACTGATAAAGGCAAACCAGATAGCATACTATCATCTCGAGTAAGACCGTGCTACCGGTATAGGTCCTCCTCAATCATTGCAATCACGTAGCTGCGATCCAATAATTGACTTTGAGGGCATTACATCCAACAATCTCCCACTTGCACTTAAGGCTAATTATTGCGATGTCGCATACTCACAGCCCATGTGATACCGAACACCCAACTCCTCTACTAATTAGTTTCACAAAGCCCGTTTGTAAAACTCTTGTGTTCGAGAAATAGCCTCAATGAGTGGATCCGCCCCGATGTTTCTTTCTATCTCTCTCTTAATCTCAAATTTGCGGAGAAAGCCATCTCCCGAATTGAGTAATACCTGTCTTAGAGTATGTCTGGATATCTGATGGGACCTAGTTCATAAATGAACTCCAAATCCAAACTTCTTAGACTGTATCGTCAGCTGAACGTAATCAATATCCTACACCATGCCTCCCACAGTATCCTCTTGGACCAACTGTCCATAATACTGTCCCTCGTCAGAGGGAAAACTATAACTCTGACAATCACCCTGTCATCCATGTCACTTTTGAAGCCTGGAATGATAACCGTCTCCGAAGGAGGCTGCCGTCATCAAATCTCTAGAACATGCACTTATGTTCTAAAACTGCTTCCTTATGTTTCTTCAGGATTGGATTAATATAAACTTATCGCATCTAGTGCAAAAACAACATCTGGTGTGGTACTTGACATCTCACGATTGACTCAATTGCCTAAGCAAGTGATCTGCCAATCATGCACATCCCTCTCCCCTTTAGTCTGTAAGACACCTTTAGAGAGGGTGACTCCATCACCTGCAGGTACACCACCATGCCAGGAGTCATCTATTCTAAAATACTATTAGAATTCTGTCAAAGTACCCACAATGGGAAACTACCCAAGTCTAGATCTAAAACCATAGATCTAGTAACCAGAATGTCTGATATTATATCCATATCCTTTTTGTGGAGAAACAACTGTGTGACGACCAAAGTATAACCGATCGTAGTATAGGAATTTTATTTCCTACTCTGTGTATGTCATCCAAATACCAGGACATCACACCCTACTACCTTCTTAACAGATCCATCCTCTATTCTGATGAAGTCAAACCTATGACTGTCACATCAAAAATAAATGATCTATCTCCGCTATATCTATTCTAGTCTATAAATAGACATAAGCTACTTGCTCACTATGCTTCCGCTGCTCCTACTGGCCACAACAACCCTCTGGCAGAATAATATATACGTGCACTTCTAAAGCTAGTTTAGAACGACGCTATACTTAACCTCCGGCCGGGTCTCATAGCCTGGAACAACAGTAGTGTCAAGTCTGGGTAAACAAGAACCTCCCTGTCACCGTCCTTGAGGCTACCGGAGTACCTCTCGGGTGCCTGAGGTTACCCACCATATCTGCGGAGTGACTAATGGAATGTCAAACCTGATTGAATCTTTAGGTCCTATTAAATTTTCCGTAATCGTTTGCGGTTCAGGAATCACTTCCAGTTCTACCATACTCCCACTACTGTTTTCTGAAAAATCCATTTTACTAAAACCGTGGCGAGTCAAGAACAATATCACTATTGATCTTCCAGATGGTAGAAAGTCAACCCTTGACATAGCCCGGGTCAACCCACAAACTGCCATTACAGAAACGTGCCTTGAGTTATCCAGAGTCTGGTTTTAAGCATAAGCTGGACAACTCCCCGTATCTTAACATCGTTAAGATATGAACCAATCTATATCCAATATAGAAACTTTTGCACTTATTTAATTTGAACCAGATTCTAATCATGCAGCTGTCTCCAGTGCATATCAACTTAATGGAGAGAGGATAATCAGCATTACTCAACTTAGGAATCCATCCAATTATGAGTAACCTGAAAGAGAAACAAGTTTCTCAAAACCATTACTATCAACTGAATACCAATCATAAGAATCTACATCTTCGATCTCTTTGAAGAATCCCGATACTTGCGACATCTGGTTCTCTACTTTATTCCTATACCCACAACTTCTCAAAACTAGACCTTGTATTTCTACGAAACACTTGTCTAAAAACTATAGAAGTCATAAGTAAACAGAACATAGTACGAGGACCAACCGCTTTGTCCTGATGGACACTGGACAGCATACAATACTCTGTATGAGTCCCATGAGTCGAATAACTCAAAACTTGTGCATCGTAGGTCGAAAACTGTACTTTACTCCATTGTTCAATGCTACATACCCATTCGTCAACAGATATAGGTAAATGTCACGGACATAATTTCAAAAAGTTATATCTCACTTTATAAAAATAAACGTACAAATATATCATTTTGAAATTGGTGCACAACAACGGATACTCAAAACCAAATACATGCCTTCCGGCAAAATCTCAGGCGATTTCCACAAATATCACCAATTACAACGAATTCCGATATAATGAGGATGATCACCTTATTCCCAATAACTTACTCCTACTCATTATCTGTAAAACCATACAGATATGAGAATCATACCTGGTAAATACATACCGTGGAGTAAGTATCTAATCAGGAAATCAGTTTTCCTTTAACAATGCACAGTGTAACTGAAACATGAAAATGTTTCGTAGGGGTATCCTGGTATTCCTAATAATGCCTCTTCCATAATCCTATTCATGACTGTAACCGTATATTTCTTTGCCATCTCTCTAAATCCCTTTATTTGTCTTTATTCATTACCTTCTGTACACCCCTTTAGGCTAAGTGGTTTTCTTCCTTCCCTACCGTTCGGCACCAGCCTATGGTTTGGAAGAAGACTATCCAGTAAGCATAATAGGTGTACTCTCCTAAGGTAAGGAGTACTTGCAACTTGAGAGAAGGTGATGATAAAAGACAACTGAATTATACCTTATTCTATTTCTCCCGAACTGCGGAAAAAAGCAAAGGTGAAGTAGGAGTGGCGATGAAGTACGCGGTTTGGTCGTGAATGATAGCAGTCACAATTTACTTTGCCCTCTTTCTAATCCTATTCATTTTGTCTTTACTTATTACCTTCTGTATACCCTACTTAGGCTAATTGGTTTTCTTCATTCCCTACCTTTCGGCACCTGCCTATGGTTTGGAAGAAGACTATCCAATAAGCGTAATAGGTGTACTCTCCTAAACTAAGGATCCCTCGCAACCTGAGAGAATGTGATGATAAAAGACAACTTAATAAACCAATTCAATTTCTCCTTAACCTGGATCCATCCTCGAAGAAGTCCCTTCGAGTTCGTATATAACTATATGATGGATCTATCCAATGGAAGTGGATGTTCGTAGTGATACGAGGTGTTCTGAGAAATGCAAAGGGTAAAAGAAGGAGCAGCAATGACTTATGCAATTTAGACAATCCAAAAGCCAGTATTTTAAGAAGGTTCGGTTAACTTGGTCACTGAGTCATAGTCTAGGGTTGGTCAAAGGTCGCTGCCAAAGAGAGAGAGAAAAGAAACACTCTGCGTTCACTCTAACCTAGATCAGAATGGTTATCACTTTATCTAATCAGGAAACCTCCCACTGTATTGTCAAATTCTCCGCCAAACCAGAAAGAAGAATAAATCGGGATCACCCGAAGAGTAAACCAACTCATCAGTGGGAATCGGGATCCAACTATCATCGTATGATAACGTGATGGAATCCACTCACGTTATCACACTCCAGAAGGTATGCGCATGCCTGGCAAGTTTCAGTTTCTTTAGAAACTCCCGATGTGATTTTTACCCTATGTTCTTATGACCTTGACGAAGGCCAACAAATCATAAGTCACATGTCAAGTTCTACCCGTCATTATCTTGTCAATTTGAACCTACCCGTACATACCCTTGACGAAGGCCAACAAGTTAATACGACTGTTCCAAACCAACTCATCTATCTATGCAACAGAAAAGTAACAAGAAGCTACCATCCACTATGCCTTGGCGAAGGCCAACAAACATAGCATGATTACTACGTGCTACCGTTTGAAACGACGAAGGGCTACGGTTGGTTTTTGGCGAAAAACCTTTAACGTAATGAACTTGATCTCGTTGAAGGAACCTGATAGCTTTTTATAAAAATATAGTGGCGAAAACCTTTGCTAAAGAGGTCACTCCCGGTGAAGGGATCTCGGCTCTTTCCTCGTGGAATGAGGTGCAGGATATTCCAACTGAATACCACGATGCAAAGCAACATGTAATCGACTATAGTAAAGTTATTACCTGACGCAAACTTCTGCCCAAGGGGTCACTCCCAGTGAAGGGATCTCGGCCCTTGCCTCGTCGAATGAGGTGCAGGATATTCCAACTGAATACCACTGTGCAAAACAAAAGGAAACGTCTTTGTAATAACACTTTTTAAAACTGTTCCAACAACATCCAAAACAGATTTGTTTTCCTTTGAATTGATCAGAATCAACGCAGTCCCATCAATTAATCAAACCAGAAAAGAACGAAAATAAAATGTACGTATATGCCATCCGCATTCGTCACTAGGTCCCGTCATCACCCGTTAGGTTACTTAACAAACGACAGAGCGGGGACTGGACTAACGCGGGTGTAAAACATATACAACATCTACTAGTATATATACCAATATACAATAATCGCTCCAGGCATGATAATATGTAACATTACAGAAAAGTAATAAGTATCACAGAACAGTACAGATAATCTGGAATCCCCGGATTTCATAGAGACGCTACTGAAATACGACGTTCCCCTGGTCGTGTGGATAGCGTGTGCAATGAAACCTAGTCCCCTACGGGTGCGGCAAGTCTCCCGCCAAAACCTGAAGCGAGGCAGCCCCCTACATCAAAGTGAATGGACCACCCTGCACTTCACGGAATCCGGTAACTTGAGCACCCCTCCTTGGGTCAACCTGTACCCCCTACGAGTGCGGCGAATAGTCTGCCAATTCTAGAGTGAGGGCCCTCTGCCTCTCAAAGCCATGAGATGCGGACCCGTTGCCCTCCAGAACCCGACTATCCGTGCACTCCGTCACGGGGTAAACCTAGTACAGTAATGAAAAATATGTACAACGGGTACATCGACCTCAGCCCGGTCGTGCCCCAAAAGAATATTATACAAACAGGCGGCGACGACAGTCCACATGTTGGACGCTCACCTCGCAATATCAAATGTACAAATAAATTAAAACTGCACTACCATTGCACACTACTATCCACCATGACAAATCCGCAACATCACAGCACAACACAGAACATCAACGCGAATGTCACGTTCGCAAACCCGTCTAAAAGGACTATAGCAATTAGATGCAATTTACCACTCGAATGACATTCACGGTCGGAGATATAATGTAAGTACTGTAAACTAACAAGTTTAAAATTTCGATCGATAAAACTTCCCGAAATGGGCCCCACGTACATCTGCAGTGCACAAATAAAATCTGGGCCCAAAACAAATATCCCAGAAACCATAATTCCCTATGCAGAACCCACAGAAGAAAAATAGGGTACTGTTCCCACAAACTGGCGGCGGAACCGCGGCCAAACCATGGTTTGTGCGGCGATTCCGCGGCAGTACTGTTGAATCAGTGGACCCAATTTCTACTATGGCCTTAAAAAAGCCTGCTCGATTTTCTGAGATGCTCAAAATAATTTTTAGACCTATTTAAAAATTCGACAGAAACTTTAGCCTGAAAATTGCGGTTTCGGAAATTTCGTTCGATCGATGTTTTTAACGCGTTAAAACAAGTTAGTAAAGCTTAATGGTGTGGCTCTGATACCATGTAAGTCTATGGTAGCGCCCCGGCCGTCATTCTGATGCCAAACGCGGAATAAAAACTATTATAACTGGCGCTATCGCATACTATAACCCGGATCTTGCCATTAACGCTAAACTAACAAACTGTAAAGAGGTAGAAAGGCTATACCGATCGATCCGAGTCCTTTGGTATTTAGCCATCATCCCACGCTTCTTTGCGGCAACTCCGATCTCTTTGCTCCTCGTCGAGATGGCACCACATCTACGGATCTTTAAACGGGCTCCTGCCTCTATACCGAGGCAACTCGGTCATCAAGTCTGCTAAAAGAGATGACCAAGATGAAGTAGAGAATGAGTAGAATACTTTATCTCGTGTCATCCTAAACCATGGATGAACGGTTAATCGAAGTTGCCTTGTGAGAAGAAGATCAAAAGGAAAGAGCTTTGGATTTTGTTCTCAAATGAAATGAATCAATTTCTCACAAAGTGAGAGAGTGAAAGAAGTGAGGGGGGCTTCCTCAAGTGGCCGGACACATATAGGAGAGGAGGGGGTGAGGGCAAGCATAAGTGGTGACCACAAAGAAAATATCAAGAACAAATATCCTTCTCAATCCAAGAAGCAAAAAATGCAAGGCATGAGTCACACAAAGCTAGAAGCTTCTTTCTAGAAGCTTCCATGTGACTCATCCTAAAACTTATCCTCTCATCGTAGATATTTTGGCCATAAAGAAATGATAGAAATACGGCCAAAAGAAATGCACGGATTAAACAATGTTTAACCGGGCGGTGAAAAACTGGCAACCTCGAAAAGCGATCCCGAAACGAATTTCAGGATAACCCTGTAACTGTATATACATACCCGCATTTGTATTATGACCGAATACAAATGCAACTCAAACAAAGATATTATATCTACACAGTATAATACTAGAATCCGGCTTAAACCAAAGCCCACCAGTATTATTTGTCCGAAATATGACACGTGCGCAAACGCACGTGCATTTTCGAACCCTGCTATAAAACCATACAGCCTCTACAACTTTTCGTCCGAACTTGGGAAACTATTTGTGGGGGACTCTAATGACTCATCAGTACCCTGGCAGTGTGTTTAACCACAAGCACGTCAGCGGCGCTAGCAGTGCGTAACGGCTGCCCATGTACTGATCTCAAGGGAAGCCGATGAGCGAACTCATCCTGGAACCTACTGAGCCTAACAGTGACAATATACATACAGTCCGGTCCGTTCGTCTATGAGTTTCGCATATCGGGCCTAGGGGGCTGGTAACGTCAGACCCCCAATAGCGGTATAAGTCGTGTCGGAGAGTAGCCCTGAACACCCTGAGAAACTACTGGAATACCTACCAGTAATTCTCATATGCCTTGGCCAAGGACTTGGTGTAATGACTCTCCTAGACACAGCACGATCTCACCCCCAATACCGGGAGAGACGAATCCCCTACCGATCCGCTCACTTGCCTCCATGTGGCTCGGGACTGTACCAAAAAAAAAACCTGTTTGCACGACTCCTTTGAGCCGTGGTAGGGTAGAAATCAAAGCACTGTGGGAACTCACACGAGACAAATGACGACCTCAGGTTGATGAACTAACCTGTACACATGTCACCAGGAAAATGCTATCTGATGCTAGGTATAAATACCAACTAGCAGGTTCCCGGCGAGTCCTATCCGGTGTACTCATAACCCAATGAGCATCTGTATACATCTTAGGTGATCCAACTGACACCAGTGGTTTGTGAAACCGGCCACCGCCCCTCGTCGGGGTCTCGACTGTATACACTAGTTTACTCCGGAGTATCGATGCCCTGTCTCGAAACTCCCACGACTAGGGACCACTATTAAGGATGTGCTTATAGACTACCCAACTCTCACGTATATGATCGCCATCATACTGTTGGTAGTCAAGCAAGATCCTAAGGGCTCTATCAACGTGTAATAGTGATCAATCACCTGAACCTGTACACGACTGATAATGGCAAACCAGATAGCATACTATCATCTCGAGTAAGACTGTGCTACCGGTATAGGTCCTCCTCAATCAATGCAATCACGTATCTGCGATTCAATAATTGACTTTGATGGCACTACATCCAACACTCAGCACGGCCACGGAACCGCGGCCATAAGCCATGTTTGGCCGCGGATCCACGACCATTTGGAGGGTTCATTATCTCATTTTTTAGGGTTGTTTTCTGTTGCCTTTTGGTTCTGTTTTCTTCTATTGGTTTCTCAGAATCCTTTCTACTTTCTTCCATATTTCCACAGTGTACAATATTGTGGACTTTTAACTTTCGCTTCTTATTGAAGTCTTGAATCTTTGTGCCGCCCTCGTACTTGTGCAATCGAACTGTTCATTGATCTTCATTTGTTCCTTAAATTGTAGGTAGCATAATAAAGATTCTTCTGTTTGTTGGTCATAGTCTCACTTTTGTAGCGTCTTTTCACCATTTTCACTGTATTGTTCCGAGAACCTGTAACCTGCAACTATTCAGCAGACATGGATCAAAAGAACCTATTTATTTGCAATATGATTAAGAATAAGGAATATAATAATGAAAAATTCTGATATGAACAAATACCCCCAAACTTATCTTTTGCTCGTCCTGAGCAAAACTAGTTTTATTCTCGAAAAAACCTAACCTCACTTTCGCAGGGAAACGCGATTGCACTGAGCTCGTGCAACAAGCCGTTAAACCTCTAGGTGTCCCTAGTAGGAGGAGTGTTGTCTCCTGAGGGTTTTCAGCGGATACTACCCATAAAATCCGATCAATTTGGCATGTTGACTTTAATTCTTCAATTCGGTATTTTAGCAAGAAATTCTATTTTCTTCAACTTAGAAATTGTCAACCCGTATTTTTCACACTCACTTATCATTTAACTAAAGATTGTATATGTTCTGTAAATTTATTTAGCTTTCAGCATTTTTTGAATTTTCCTTCTAAGGTTCCATCTCAACTTAGGAATTTTTATCATTTTTACTGAAGATATAAGCCCTATCTTTCATCCAAACCCCAATCATATACCCCTATGTGTGTGTATGTATCACCCCTACACTTGGAAATTCAATTCAAGCTATTATACTCTTGTCCATTGTCCAAAGTACTTTTAGTTGGTGAATTTTTAGATGAAATTGCTCACACACCCTTCATGCGACCGGTAATACTTCTTGAGGTACTAACGACCGATTACAAAATGTGATTGCGCATTAAGGCATAATTCCTCGTCTTGTAATACCTAAGGCTTTAGCAGTGACTTCCAAACCAGTCGGTCTAAGGCACTAGGTGATAAAGCACCCTCGCTATATATTTTTTATTTATGCAGCCTTAAGTAATTCCAAAACCAGTGTTCATTTTTTTTTATATCTTTTTATTCACTCTTGTACTTTTGTTTTATTTTCCTTCATACTAAGGATTTTAGACAAGAGCACTTCAAGGTATCCTCTACTATCCCAAGTTTCGAGGTGCGTGTTTGTGCAAGTTGTAGGATATATATTTTTAGAATTTAGACTTAAGATTTGGAATTATTTTTCAGACTTATACTTCAATAAAAATTTCAATACTCTTCCTTTATTTTTGACTTAGCCCTAAGAACTGAACTCAAAATTTGCCTATTTCTAAAAGGACATATATTTTCTACCGTTAAACTTTAAGAAAGGTTATTTTTAGGGTTTTTAATTTACTAAGTTTTGGATATAGTTTTTCCTAGCTAGTTAACCGTCTTGTCAAATTTAAATCAAATATGGCCAAAATTGAATTTTTCAATTTTTATGATTTAAAATTTTAAATTTTTTGTGGGTTTTAAAATAAGTATGCAAATGCAAAAATATAGATATGAATGCGAAGGAAGAAAGCTTACCGAGCAAACCCCCAAACTTAAACTTGACAATGTCCTCACTGTCAGGCTACACCAAGAGGGTCAAAATTGTCAGCACTCCCCTGTTTATTTTTTTATATTTTTATTTTATTAAGACTGGAAATTTACAAAAATACCCCAATTTTTTTTTTATATTTTATATTTACAAGTGGTAAACGTACCCCCAATCATACGGTTGGCTAAAAATTATTTTCTTTCTAGAGCCAACATAATCTCCCCCAAACTTGAATTAAACAAAGTTACTAGTCAATGCCAAGCTTTAAAAAGGCCAAAAGTCAATACCAACCATTCGAAGAATTTATCAGTGAAACACAGCGGTTGGTGGAAGAGTATGTTGTCTAGAATCACGAAGAAGTGGGGAAGAGATAAGTGGTGTAATAGAAATGGATTGCATCTCAATTTGAAGAGACGACAAAGTGATTGTGACGATGGATTACTCGCATTTTTGTGATTGTCAAGAAGAAGGGGTGGAGGTTCAATTTCTTTTTGGAGTTGATTCATCTCAACACCCGTGTTTGCTAAAAATGCGAGTTCATCAGCGAAAATTTCCTCAAATATTTCATCGATACCCCGAAGAATAATGTCATCCGAAAGTGTTGGGCGATCTCTAGACTCCATGAGAGATTCATAAACAGGGGTAGATGTTTACCCGGACAACTTAATGGAAGAGTCCGTATGTGTATAATACATAGTTGGGTCAAACAACGTATGAAAAGGGTCTAGATCAGTATCCTGAAGCTGATCAAATTCGCTGCTGTCGACACCCATTAATTCGACATAACATGCATGAGCAGAAGGTTCGGTGGGTAAACTTCCCATCTTGTAAATGTTATACTCACTTGACATCTTCCCGAAGGATAGAGTCATAGAGTCGTTACGACAGTTGATTACAGCATTGGAAGTAGCCAAAAATGGTCGACAGAGGATCACCAGAATCTGGTTCCGTGGGTTAGCCACTGGCTCTATATCCATAACAATGAAATCAACGAGGAATATGAAGTCCCCTACTTTAATCAACACATCCTCTAACTCACCCCTAGGATGGTTGATGGATCGATCGGCCATTTGGAGAGTACAATATGTAGGTTTTAACTCTCCAACGCCTAATTGCTCATAAACGGAATGGGGAAGCAGGTTAACACTGGCACCAAGATCTAAAAGTGCGCGGTTGATGTTCTTATCCCTAATAGTTATTGAAATTGTAGGACAGCCAGGGCCCTTTCGTTTTTAGGGCAAAGGTTGGGTAAGAGCATCGCTCACAGCACTAGCTAAGAAAACTTTCTTAGGTACCTGTGATTTCCTCTTCTTGGTGCACAAGTCCTTCAAGATTTTAGCGTAAGAAGGGACTTGTTGGATTGCATCCAAGAGAGGAATATTAAAGTTAACTTGCTTAAATAACTCCACAATCCTCTACATTTGTGGAGTAGGTTTATTGGATCTCAACCTGTTTGGAAATGGAATATTTTGAACATTTGTTGAGTCCAATGTGAGTGGAGTAGATTGTGGAGTTGGAGCGGATCCCAGTGTTGGTGTTTTCGCGGAGTGAGATGTGGGTCCGTTCGAATTAGAAGAAGTAGAGCCTTGTGAAGAATGAAGAACAGGCTCTGAAGAAGACAAAGAAGATGAAGAAGAAGATGAAGATGAAGAAGCGGCGGCCGGGGTGTCATCACTAATGCCCACATTATTTTGCAACACTCTTCCAGATCTCAACGTAGTCACAGCATTCACATTATAATTTTGTTGTTCATAAGCAACATATGCGTTTTGTGTGTGACCGGGATTTGACAATGGTTGAGACGGAAGCTTTCCTTTTTCCCGCTTGCTTAACGCGGCATTCAGTTGTGCAATTTGGGCTTCAATTGTTTTGATGCTCTGATCATGTGAAGCAGTGTGTTGCACCAAAGACTAGTTGGAAGACTGGATGCTTGCTGAGGATTGTGTAGATAGTTTTAAAAACGCATCCAGACTTCATTCTAGCGGGGAAACCTTACCGTTATTCGGCTGAACAAAATTATTTTGAGGATAAGAGTTGTTTGGTACAAAATTGTTCATTTTGTTTGGGTAAGGTTGGGGTTGGAAAGGTTGCTGATATTGAGTTTGTTGAGGGGCTTGTTGTTGTGGAGGAGGCCTCTGGAAATTTTTATTACCTTGGAATTGTAGTTGATTTTGATTCCAAGCAAAAATTAGGTAGCTCCTCCAACCAGGATTATAAGTTGAAGAGTATGGATCATTTCTTTGTCTTTGCTGAATGGCAGGATTGACTTGATCTTGTCCTTGAACAGGTGGATTGTAAGGACACTTTTTAGTAAGATGGGACGGATCCGAACAACAAGCGCAAATAGTCTGAGTGGGTAAAGCTGGGGCAGGAGAAGGCGATGAGAATTTGCTCTCAATTGCTTCTAGTTTTTTCGTGAGTGCAGCCATTTCGGCCTTCATTGAAATCGACATATCAAGTTGATGTATGACTGCCCTACACTGACCTGATGAAGTAAATAAAGTGGTCTTAGTGCTTTCCCACTGAAGTGTTTGTTCAGCAAGATCGTCGAGAAATTGCCAAGCTTCCTCGCTCGATTTTGTAAGAAAGTGACCTTGACAAATTGTTTCCAACAACTGCTGAGTTGCTGGGTTCAGTCCTTCGTATAAAGTTTGGCAAAGTTGCTAATTCTCGATACCGTGGCGAGGGCACTGAACAAGAAGGTCCTTAAATCTTTCGAAACACTTCCAAAAAGGTTCGGAAGGAAGCTGGGAAAATTGAATAATTTCATTGCGAATTCTCGCGGTCTTGTAGTGTGGGTAAAACTTTTTTAGAAAATCCTTAACAAACTCTTCCCAATTTTTTATGTAGTGTGATGATGTGCTATATAACCATTTTTCAGCTAGGTCACATAAAGTGAATGGAATGACACGTAGCCTTATAGTATCATCCGAAAGTTGGGTGGTCTTCATCATTGCGCAAACATTCTGGAATTTGTAAATGAAGATGTAGGCATCTTCGGATTCCAGCCCGTGAAATTTGTGCAACATATTGATGAAGTGGGGTTTAATTTCTAAGTTATCCCCATTAGCCGGTGGAAGTGAAAGACAAGTGGGAAGTGCGGTGCGGATGAGATAGAAAAGATCCTAGAGCACGATTCATTGGGGCGCTTCGACAGGAGGGTGTGGTGGGTTATTCGCACCAGTTGAGGTGTAATCAGTCCCGTAGGTAAGGGGTTGTTAGGATTGAATCCCGACATCTCCTTAGAAAATGATGAATTTGAAGATGAAGGTAAAGAAGTGGATGGAATTTCGACTTCGGAGTCGAAAGCGTCGTCAGTCGGCACTAACGAGACACGGACTAAACGAGCGCTAGTATCCCTAGTCCAACTGGACATACACTAACGAGGTGTAGTGTAGTCAAAAGGTAAGAATAGAAGGTGGGGGTAAGAAAACGTCAATGAGAGAATGTGGTGTGCAATGGATTTCTAGCGACAAAATGGCAAGTTTTTTGTGAAAATTTTGTTTTGTGGTTTTTTTATTTTTATAAGGAGTTTTTGCAAAATATTTTTATAAGGAGTTAGGCACACTTTCAAGCAATCACAATACGCACAATCAAACCTAGAGCTAGGGTCTCCTAAGTCAACTAGACTGCTCCTAACTGTTCCAAAGGGCAAGTTGTGAGATCCTCAAATCACCTATTCACCGCCAATTGTGGCCAGGTAAGCACAAGTAAAGAAAGAAGGGATCCACGCACGAATCACCGTGAGACGGGCCTTTTAAAATTACCTTTCCCACTTGTCTAGCGTAGGCACCACAAAGTCTGGTTTAGATAAACGAGCGATGCCTACAACCTTTCCTTTGTCCTAATGAGCACGACAGTCCTTATTGGCTGAGTCTAATATTTTTTTAATTAACTCGAAAGTTGATGCAAAATGCTTTTTATGATTTTTAGGGTCCTAAGAAGGGTAATGAAATCCCCACCCAATCGGGATTGGTGTTATAGCCTATCAAAATTCCGTTTTAAAAATGCAAAGCAGTAAACACACAAAAATCCAAAACACTTGCCAAATTTTTTTTCTTTTATTTGCGGCGCAAAGAATCCTGCACAAAATCAAGTTATTGGAGAAGGGGGAGAAGTTTTGCGCAAAGAACCCTGCAGGAAAATTTTTCAGAGAACTACAGAGGGTTACAGAGGAGGTAAGGAATACTTACAGAGCCCTTTTTTTTAAACGCTGACGTCACCAAACCGCGGCGGTTGCGCAAAGCCCACTTTAGCCACGGTTCCACGGTCAAAACTCTGTTCAAGCCTCCAAATTTTTTCTGTGCGCTGCTGTGGTTCCCCTCTGTTTGTTCAGATCTGCTGTTTGCTGTTTTATGCACTGGGTTTTCCAGATCTGAATCTGTTCGTCTTTCCGATCCTGCACAGTTTGCTTGAAAACCCTTCAAAAAATAATAAGATGATAATTTTTTTTTTAATTAACCCGAAATTACAAAAAGAAAATAATTACCGTTATCCCCGACAACGGCGCCATTTGATTGGTGGAGTGTTTTGCGTACGTGCATTTTGAAATCAAAGAATTAACCGCAATCAAGAACGGTGTCGCTTGGTAGTTAGCCGGTTGAGTACGGGTCGGTCCACAGAGAAAACGTGTATTTTCTAGTTGTTCTAACGAGTCAATTCCTATTTGTGATAGGTTTTGATTTTCTATAAAAACTGAGGTTGAATTTGATTTGGATTAAAACCTTGCTAGGATTAGGATTAGGTTAATTTTGAAAGTTAATTCTACTCACCGCTTTCTTTGCCCTAATTAAGATCTTAGGTGTTAAGGTAATAATTAATAAAGGGGATTAGCGCGATCAGGAAGAAACTTCGTTTCTTTCTTTTGGCCCTTGTCCGTCCGTTCTTAATTCTTAGCCCTAAACTCTATGGAAATCAATCACAACCGATCAATCTTGGGAATCACCGCTATCTCGTGGGATAGGGTGCCGTAGTGAGCAGTGTGTGTTTGATTTGCATAAAGTCATATTTTTAAACTATAGAACGGGCAAGAAAGGAGTGAGAGATTTTCATCTCTCAAACCTTCCCCAAACCTAACCCTAACAAGTAAGGAACTACTCACTCATTAGGGAATTAACAGAGGAATTCATTTTTTTGTGATTTTCTTTTAATAGCCTAATTAACTTGTGGAAAATAACTACGGCAGATAAAAAATTGCAGAGAAATAAAATTGCAGATAATAAGAAATTCAAGATAAAAGAAACTTACTTTTTATTGATGCACTCTTTGACAATTACAAGGAAAGAAAATTTTAATCTAGGAAAATAATAAGAGGCATGCTCCAAAAAGAGCTATAGGGTTCCTATTTATAGATAATAGAAACCCTAGGGTTTACATCCGATCCATATCTAATATTACAAAACTACCCTGAGAAGCCTGGTCAACGCACTGACACCCACCGTCAAACTGCACCGACATGTGCTCAGCACGGCCGTGGAACCGCGGCCATAAACCATGTTTGGCCGCGGATCCGCGGCCATATGGAGGGTTCTTTATCTCATTTTTTTAGGGTTGTTTTCTGTTGCCTTTAGCTTCTGTTTTCTTCTCTTGGTTTCTCAGAATCCTTTCTACTTTCTTCCAGATTTCCACAGTGTAGAATGTTGTGGACTTTTACCGTTCGCTTCTTGTTGAAGTCTTGAATCTTTGTGCTGCCCTCGTACTTGTGCAATCGAATTGTTTATTGATCTTCATTTGTTCCTTAAATTGTAGGCGGCATAATAAAGATTCTTCTGTTTGTCGTTCATAGTCTCACTTTTGTAGCGTCTTTTCACCATTTTCACTGTATTGTTCCGAGAACCTGTAACCTGCAACTATTCAGCAGACATGGATCAAAAGCACCTATTTATTTGCTATATGATTAAGAATGGGGAATATAATAATGCAAAATTCTTATATGAACAGGTATCATATACTAACTCATGTAGAGACATAACGATGGCTAATTGTAGTGGTTAGGTTAATAAATATCCTAAGTAAAATAAAATGGGTGGACTTTGTCAAAGCACTCACAAGCTTCTACAAGCTTCATGCTTTCAACAACTTTTCCACTAATTTTGTATTTACTTTGAATATTAAAACCCCACCTATATAATTATTATGGTGTATGTCTTCTACACCCATGTAGTGTGTATCAACAACCATGACACAAACAAAAACAATGCACATCAATATATATCACATATATATTACATGTACATACAAGTGAGAAAAGAATGCTTAAGTGAGCTAATATTAGTTAATGTAAATTAGTATATCAAATATACAATTATACACTAAATTATTAAATCAACACTTGATTTAATAATCCGGCTATATCACATATAACCGACTAACACAAAATGTACCAACTTATCGAATCAACACTTGATTCGATAACATGGCTATATCACATATAACCGACCGATACAAAAGTCGCGAGAATAGAATATGGTATCACATACACGCATTATTCTCGGTCCCGCACATATCACATATGCGCTCCTATTTCGTTTTGCCTGAGCCAGTAAAACCTCTATGTAGGACTCTAAAGACTCGTCAATATGCCGGCAGTAGGTGATGATCACATCAAGCACCCACAAGCCGTCAGCGGTACTAGCTGGACATAACGGCTACTCGGGTATTGAGCGATCAGAAGATCAGCAAGCAAGCCCGCTCCAAATCCTGTAAAAGCCTGACAGTAACACTACCGTACAGTCTGGTCTCCTCGTCTGATATGTCGCATATCAAGTCTAAGGGTGGTAAACGTCAGACCCCAATAATCGATAAGTCATGCCGATATGAGGGTCATAACTGGTCGAGAAACTACTGGTAACATTTACCATTGATTCTCTAAACCAGCCCTGGCCAGGGACTTCCCTGTTATGGCCAATCGAGCACAGCGCAACATCAACCCCCAATACCGGGAGAGACGAAACCCTTCCTATCGCTCATTGCATCCATGTGACACGGGACTGTACCCAAAAACCACCGTTTTGCATGCCCTCTTGGACGTGGTAAGGTGGAAATCAAAGCAAAGTGGGAATCACACAAGACTTTATGACGATCTCGGGTCTACAGACTAACTTGTACCAGTGTCACTAGAGAACTGCCATCTGACGTGAGGTATAATACCATCTGGGAATTCTCGGCGAGTCCGTCCAGTGTACCCAGTCTCCACTGGACACCCGTATATCATCTCTTATGTCAAACACCAATGGATATGGGATCATCCATCGCCCATCTATATGGGTCGAGAAAGTATACGCTAGTCTACTCTGGTATATCGATGCCCCGTCTCGATACACTTGTGACTAGGGACATTAAAGGAGGTGCTTATGGACTACTCTGTCCCCACTTGTATGATCTGCATCATAGTCCAGGTAGTCAAGTACACATCCTAAGGGCTTTACCAACATGTAACAGAGAGACAATCCGTGTACACGTTAAGGTAAAGAGTAACCAGATAGCATACTATCATGTCGAGCAAGAAAATCCTCCCTATATATGTCCAAGCATCCACTACAATATACATCTCATGTATAGTAATGGCCTCTAGGGCATACATATAACTAACGCATTCGTTTCACGCAATAATAGGTATTCCAGATCACAGATGAACATATTAGATATACTAGGAATTCCACGTTTCGTTTGAGCCTGTAATAGAAGACAGATTACACGGTCGGGATGAATAGCCAAACCCCATCCTAGACGCCTACGGATGCGGCAAACTGCCTGCCAAATACCCGAAGTGAAGCAACCTCCCTCAACATGGTTAGTAGGCCTCTCGGCACTTCAAAGGTAGTTTGTGCACCCCACCTTGGGTCTATCCTAGGAGAAAAAATAGTAAAAGAAATAATACAACGGTGGTTACAACCTCAACCCAGATGTGCCCCGCAAAATATTACATAACTTTACAAATTATACATCAAATGAAAGAATGAAAAACCCTCATCTCATATCCCCGGCTATCCATTCACGACGATCCAACAAGTTCATATACACAAACCAACATAACATCATCACCGATATGTGAAACCCTGACTAATCGAAGTATAACAATTAGTCGACATTTCCAAACACATATACACATTACAAATCTTGTAAAGTAACTGCGACATTAGAATTCCGCACGCAATTAGCAAACTTAACCAATTTTCCAAAACTTGAAAATCCAGTGAGCTAAAGTTCCAAAAACGATGGTTTGAAGCCAATTCGGAAGTCTGAATCAAAACGAAACGCGTCCGAACCATCACGAGGAGTTATAGAACGAGATTAACTTTGAATTAGGGTGCCTATGGGGGTACCCCACCCCCGAGTCCACCACGAGGTGGCCATGTGGTGAGGCAGACCCGAAATTGACTAAGGTGGGGCAGTTTCGGGTCCCCACCACCAAGACCATCTTGTGGTGGTCTTGGGGAGTGCGCCCTACCATTCGATCCCCTCTGGGGGTTCCCCGGTGTGTCCATGCATCATCCTGCGGTTTCTCAGTTTAAACCGTGAGCTCGCTACGTGCGCAAACATCTCAAACTATCATTTTTGGAAATTGTTTTTCTCGGCAGTTTTTGCGCGAAAAAACGATGGATTTCTAACGTCGCTACAAGCTATCTGAGTTTTATGAGAGGCTCTGTTACCACTATAAGTCAATGTCGCGCATCCCACATGTTCTCGAGGAGGCGAAAATAGCCAAAAATGATTTTTACGGGCTTCGTAACAATGACGAGAACCAAGGATCGAACATAAACCATAGCTAGCAAACTACTTGAGGTTTAACTACTCGGATACGAAGTTATACCTCACGATACATGTCCTATGGGTCTTCATTGCTGTCCTCCACTCCTCATCGGCTCTAAGGATCGTAATAGATCGTAGCAACCTCGACGGCCTCATCGAGTCAAAGACGATCCACCCGAGAGTCTATAGCCCGAGCTCCTATCTCAAATCCGAGCCAACTACGGCTTCTAGTTCGCCAAACTAGAAGTTCTAGAGTGTGTAGAGTAAGAAGATGGAGTGCTTTTTCTCTTGGAACACTAGGATTCTATAAACATGAGAGCATTTAGAGTTTTTGATGAAGAGAAGAGGCTTGAGGAAATGAGAAAGGAGAAGAGAGCTTGAAGGAGGCATGACTGTCTATTTTAGATGGAATGATGAATATGAGATATTTTATGAGATAAATATCATAATAAAATATCAACAAACCCTCACAAATATGTTGTGGTGACTCATGACCATGAGTCACCAAGTAGCCATGCTAGGTTCAATGCTCAAAATCCACCTCATTTCCTCCATCCAAATAAAGTTTAATCCATAAAAATAAAACTCTAATAGGTGTCCCCCTTCTAGAAGCCAATCCCGAGGAATTATGAGAATGCCTGATTGAATGAATTCTCGGTGTGTAGGTAGAAAATGTATAGAAATCACAACCAAATAAATTTTTGACAGCAATCAATAACGGTGTCAATTGTAGCGCGTTAGCGAGTGTGGATCGTCCACAGGGAAAGTGAGATTTGCTTGTAATTGAATTAGATGAGTCGAAAATTAACGAGAAAAGAAAAGATAATTCAATTCAATATTTAAAAGTTAATTTCAAGAATTATCAAAATCTAAATCTAATTATCAAGAAAACATTAAAAATCAAGAATCAAGAATTGATGATATCCAATCGATTTAGGTTTCAAGAATCAAAGTGAGACTCGTAGGAATCGATCAAATATATAGACGTGATGAAAACTATTGATTACGTTTTCTTATCCATTAATGATTTGATACTAGATCGATGACGATCAACGAGAATTAGGGATTTCTTGCGGAAACTAGGGTTTCATCATCTATCTCTTTTCCTTTCGTTGATTTCATTCACAATCTAGCCTCTAGTAAATTCAAGAATCGATCGTGGATCACTAATTAAGAGCGAACACAATCAAGAAAGCATCGCTCGAAACTAGGTTGTTGATTCTTCAATTCACTAAAGTTTACAAAACTTATAGGACTTAAGAATCATTTCATGATTTGTAACATCATCATCTATTGATTCTCTCGACTCCTTCACGAGCGGAGTTTTTACTCAAGCATCATATCAAAGAATACAATCAAGAATCGAGATCTAATCATGATGCAAGAATGTAAAGAAAGCAAGATAAAGAATTTAACATTTTATTTATCAACAATTTTGTTACAATTCTCTCAAGATCTACAAGAAGAAAGAACTTGATCGTCGATTTGGCTTCGCTCATCTTCGTGAGTCGCGGATCGTCTTGGACCACTTGCTCGGATGAAGATCGGCTTCGCTTCTAAAAGGTTGAAGGCTTCTTGCTTGAAATGTACTCAAGGATCTTGAATTTAGCTTTGGTGATTGGATTAGGGTTAGGGTTACAAGTTGTGTCACTCAACTTGTGTTGGGAATTGATGGAAGGATCAACAACCTTAGAAGTGAAGCCTCAGGGTCCCTTTTATAGCCTTGATTAGGATTAGCTTCCTTTAGAAGCTAGGTTTAGATTAGCTTCCCTTGTAAGCTTGGTAGTTAGGTAGAAGGTTCTAGAGTTAGTTAGTTAGGGTTAGCTTCCTTCATAAGCTTGGAGGTTAGGGAGAAGCTTCTAGGCTTAGGTAGTTATGTAGCTTGCTTTGGAAGCTTGAGGGTGTTTAGCTTGAACAATAAGCCTTGCTGTTCTGGCAGAAACTTTTACAGATCTCTGGACTTTGAAGTGTCTTGAATGAGTGTACACCATTAACTAAGAATCCTGAAGCATTGAACGGCTGACGTCACCATGACGTGGCCGCGGATCCGCCGTGCAAAGGGGGCTCTGGCCACGGATCCGCGGCGCTTTGAGTGCCTTGTTGCTTGGAATTTCCATGGTAACTCTTATACTGACTTTGGGGTTATTTTCTTATGTGTTTAATTTTATCTTTATTTCTATATCACTGTCAGATCACAAGTCTTGGACTTGGCGTATTTTTATCAGCACTTTTTGACAGTTTCGGCTCATCTCCTGGAATTTCCTGCACAGATTCTCGAGACAAGTGTTGCGCTATACAAAGATTATGCGATGCAATGATAAGCACTCAATTTCCCTCAAAGTGCCGGTTATAAAGTATAACACTCGTTATTTTTTATTTTACCATCAATTTGCTAATATGTGCTCTATTCATACCGAACACCTTTAGATAATTGCAAATAGTAGGGAAATTGATGTGTTAAAAATGCAATATTTTCGACTGGTCAAATTCCCCCAAACTTATTTTTGGTCGCCTCGAGCAAACTGTTTTATTAGAAAGAGAAGGAGAAAATAAAGAAAAAGAAAAACTAACTAGCACACTTTCGTAGGCAGCATGATTGCACAGAGCACGTGTAACAAGCCTTTAAACCTCTAGGTGTCCCTAGTAGGAGGAGTGTTGTCTCCTGAGGGTTTTCAGCGGATTGCACCCACAAAATCCAATAATAAAAGGAAGACCGTGAGTATTACATTTAAAGATAAGAATTGTAAAAGAAGACTTTGAAAATTAGAGTTTCCAACTATACTAGCTTTTCGTTTGTCATGAGCCCTATCTTAATAGTCATGAAAAGATGGCAAAATCACATCATCCCTCAATAAAACATCGTCTTTATTCTTCATTCCAATCTTTCTTCCAAACATCGATCATATAACCCTACGTGTGTGTAAAGAACATCCCTACACCCGGAGAATTCAATTCAAGCTATCATACTCTTGTCCATCTGCCTCAGTACTTTTTAATTTGATGAATATTTAGATGGTTTTGCTCACACATTTTCATGCGACCGTTAATACTTCTTGAGGTACTAACCGACCGATTACTCATGTTCTTGCTTATACGGTGTTTTTCCTCGTCTTGCACCACCAAAGGCTTAGCAGTGACTCCCAGATCAGTTGGTCAAGGCACTAGGTGATGAAGCACCCTCGCTATATTTTTTTATTGCTGCCTTGGCGATAAAAAAACCAGTGTTCATTTTTCTCACCACTTTATATTTTTTATTCATTTTTTTTATTTTCTTCATACTTTGGTTTTTAGAAAAGAGTATTTCAAGGTATCCTCTACTATCCCGAGTTTCAAGACGTGTATAAGTGCGAATAGTAGGGTATCAACGTTCAAAATGTTTGGCTTCCAGAATAAGAACTATTTTTCAGACTTATTTTTATCCTCAGATTAGTGACTTCCTTCATCTTACTAACCCTTGGGACAACGGCTCATAACTACTTATTACTAGTTTGTTTAAGAAAACTTCTAATTTTCTTGGTTTTCTTAAATTTTTCTAATCTTTTGGATGTAAATTTTCACTACCTAATCCTTTATTATCTTATTTATGTACAAAATTTTTATATTTTTGAATTTTTAAAATTTTTTATATGTTTTCAAAATGTTTTGTGCTTATGCAAAGTATGATGAAAAAGATGCAAAAATAAGCACAAACCTCCCCAAACTTGTTTTCAACAGTGTCCTCAATGTTGCCATCTGCTAGATCACACAAAAAAAACATGTAAGCTTGGGAGGAAATTTATTAATGGGGGAAAAAAAATATTACAGTGAAAATCCTCCTCCAAACTTATTTTTGGCTCATCATTTTGTAAAAAAATTCATTTCAAGAGCCAGATTATACCCCTCCCCCAAACTTGAGTTAAAAAATGTCAATTTTTGAAAATTACATGAGGGGGTCAAAATTATTGGTCGATGCCAAGCTTTGCAAAGACCGAAGGTTAACACCAACCATTCGAAAATTTTATCAATGTAGTGCTCAGGTTGGTAGAATAAGAAGTAGGGTAAGGGTAAGTGGTGGAATAGAATGTGTTTGCATCTCGTTTTGGAGAGACGACTCAGTGATTGTGATGGATTACTCGCATTCTTTTTACAGTTCAGAAGAGGGGGTGGAAGTTCAATTTCTTTGTATTGAGGTGGATTCATTTCAACACCCGTGTCATTCAAAAATGCGAGTTCTTCAGCGAAGATTTCCTCAAAAGTCTCATCAATACCCCGAAGAATAATGTCATCACAAAGCGCGGGGTGATCTCCAGACTCTAAAAACGGTTCATAATCAGTGTTGGATGTTGACCCGGACAACTCGGTGGAAGAGTCCGTATGTGTAAGATACATAGTTGGGTCAAACAACAACATATGAAAAGAGTCAAGATCAGTATCATGAGGATCGTCAAATTCGCTGCTGTCGACATCCATTAAGTCGACAGAACAGACCTGAGCAGTATGTTCGGAGGGTACACTTCCCAACCTGTAAATGTTCATCTCAATTGACCTATTCCCGAAGGATAGGGTCATAGAACCATTACGACAGTTGATGATAGCATTGGAAGTAGCCAAAAAAGGGCGACCAAGGATCACCGGAATTTGATTCCGTGGGTTCGCTACAGGCTGTGTATCAATTACAATAAAGTCCACAGGGAATACAAATTCCCCGATTTTTATCAACACATCCTCAAGTTCATCCCTAGGTTTGGTGATTGAACGGTCGGCCATCTGGAGAGTTATGTTCGAGGGTTTTAACACTCCGATACCCAGTTGCTCATAGACTGAATATGGAAGAAAGTTAACACTAGCGCCTAGGTCAAGTAAAGCACGGTTGATGTGTTTTTCCCCAATAGAAATAGAAATAGTAGGACAGTCGGGGTCCTTACGTTTCCTTTGTAATTGTTGGGGAAAATCCGTGTCTACAGTACTCGACATGAATACTTTTTTCGGCACTTGAGTCTTCCTCTTCCTAGTGCACAAGTTCTTAAGAGTTTTCGCATAGGACAGAACTTGTTGGATAGCATCTAGGAGAGGGATGTTGATGTTAACTTGCTTAAACATGTCCACAAGCTTCTCCATTTAGGCATTGGGTTTGTTGGGCCTCAACCTATTTGGAAATGGAGCTCTATCAATAAGTGTTGGGTCCAACATTTGTGGAGAAGTTTGTAGGAGTGGGAAGGATGAAGTGGGTGGAGGGTTTGAGCCTTTGGAAAAACGGAGAATAGGCTCGGAAGAAGCCGGTAAATTAGACGAAATAGGGTAAGAAGTAGAAGTGGGAGTGGAAGTGTAAGTGGAAGCCGGGGTGTTAATGATCAATTCATCATTATCAATTTGTTCACCCACTTGATTGTCTAGCGCTCTTCCAGATCTCAACATGGTAAGTGTATCCACATTAATGCAATATGAAGGTCCTGGATCAGGTAGGGGTTGAGCTGGAAGTTTCACTTTCTCTCTAGCACTTATTTCGGCTGTTAACTGTGCAATTTGTGCTTTCATCGATTAAATAATCTCACCTTGGGAGGCGGTGGTTTTCTTTATATCATCGATAGAAGACTTCAAATCAGCCGACATTTGAATAGAATTTGTCAGAAGCAAACTCATGGTTTGTTCAAGTGTAGAGGTGTTATTGGTACCGGCAGAAAAAGGATCAAAATTGTTGGTCGGGTTTTGAATAGGTTGCGACTGAAAGGGGTGCTGACTCAGCTGTGGTGGTTGCTGTTGTGGTGGAGGGACCCATTGAAAGTTATTCTGGCTTAGATCCGTGTATTGAGTTTGGTGTTGGATCCAAGAAAGATCAGGGCGATTCCTCCAATCTTGATTATATGTGGAAGAAGAAGGATCATTTCTAGGTTGTTGCTGAAATGCAGCATTAGTATGACCTTGAAACGGTACATTCAAAGGACGTTCTTCCATCAAATGTGAAGGGTTTGAACAACAGCCACACACGGTTTTGGGAAGTGTGTTTTGGTTTAGGGAGGCTGAAGAGATTTTGTTTTCTATAGCGTCGAGTTTCCTTTGTATTGCGGCCATTTCGGCTCTCATTATGACGGAAACATCGAGCTGATTGACATCTTCCCTAGGCGGTGGTGGTCTAACACTTTCCCATTGTAATGTGTTTTGAGCTAAATCTTCTAGGTATTTCCAAGCTTCAGCATCATCTTTAGATAGGAATTGGCAATGACACATGGTTTCAAGCATCTGTCTAGTAGTGAGATCAATACCCTCATAGAGAATTCGACACAAATCTCATCTGGAGATTCCGTGATGAGGACATTGGATAAGAAGATCCTTGAACCGTTCAAAGCATTTCTAAAATGGTTCATTGGGAAGTTGGGTAAATTTGAAGATTTCGCTCCGAACACGGCCGGTCTTGTGATTGGGATAAAATTTCTTAAGGAATGCTGCAACAAATTCATCCCACTTTGAAATAGAATGTGCGGTTGTGTTGTAAAGCCACTTCTCGGATAAATCGCACAAAGTGAATGGGAGAAAACGTAGACGCAGAGCATCCACAGACAGTTGTGACGTTCCAATCATTGCGCATACGTTTTCGAATTTGGAAATAAAAACATATGCGTCTTCAGAATCAAGACCGTGAAATTTGGGTAACAGTTTGATGAATTGGGGGTTGATTTCAAAATTGTCCCCATTGGCTGGTGGTATAGAAAGACAGGTGGGAAGGGGAACACGTGAAGGATAGCATCTCTCTTGGAGAGAAATGCGTGGAGGATTCTGCGCACCTGCGGGCGGTGGCAGAGTGGTATAAAAGTTTGATGGAAATCCGTCCATCGCGGTGGTGGTGGGAAAAAGAAAATGTTGAAATACCGACTTTGGGGTCGATGGGGGAAAACGCGGACAAGACGGGCACTAGAATCCCGTGTCCAGCCGAGCTTGCACTAAAAGGTTTAGTACAAGTGGCAGCGTTATGATAATTAGGGGAAAGATGAAGTGGTGTTTGTTTTGGAAAAAGATACGGATTTTTGGAAAAATGAAAATCACAAAAATGCACACACAACCCTAAGTCTAATGGTCACCTAGGTCAAGTCTCTAGACCGCTCCTAACTGCCAGAAGACAAATCGCAGGATCAATCCTTTACTACCTCTGTGTCTCTCCTGTGGCCAGGTAAGTGCCAGGTAAGTGGGAGGTTCTCCACTACGTAAGTAGTGGGCCTAATTAAGTAACCACTTGCTTTAGACACACTTGCCTTAGACACCACAAAAGAAACGCGGATAAGCAATAGATTACCGACGACCTCCTCCTGTCCTAAGTGAGCGCGACGGTCCTTAGAGTCAAGTCTAGATTTCTTTTAGTTAATGAGGGCAATGCGGATGCAGTTTTGTGATTTTCGGCGCTTAGGAAGGGTAACGAACTCCCCACCAAATCTGAATTTGGTTTTTGCCCCATAATTTCCGTATTAAAAATGCAAACAACCAAGATCAAACACGCACAATTTTTATATTTTTGCGGCGCTGCGAATTTTTGTAAAGAAACCTGCAGAAATTGGTTATTGGAGAAGATGAGGGAGGAGATAAGAAAGTTAGGAATTCACCTGAGAAAAATTTGTTCACCGAAACCCTAGGGAGGCCACGGAACCGCCGCAATGTGCTGGTATTGGCCGCGGAAGCGCAGTAAGGTAGTTCGATCCCTGCACAAAAATTTTAGGTACAGTTCCTGTTCACTCCCTGAGATCTCTGGAATGCTCTGAAAATTGTTCAGCTCGCTCTACGGATTTCAGATTTCCTCGCAACAAATCACAACGAATCGTTTACTGTTTACGCGAATTTAGATCTAAAAATTCTGATGGAATAAACTTTTCAACTCAAATTTCAAAAACGAACAAATTAGCACACTATCCCCGGCAACAGCGCAATTTGATTGAATGAATTCTCGGTGTCTAGGTAGAAAATGTATAGAAATCACAACCAAAGAAATTTTTGACCGCAATCAATAACGGTGTCAATTGTAGCGCGTTAGTGTCACGACCCGAAAGTACGGGACGCGACTGGCACTTAGATTACGAGACGTCTAAAGGCGTACCGTAACCTAAGTCAGCCAAAGCCCAAAAGAATCTAAACCAAAAACAAAGCAGAGTGAAGGAAAACCTTTAATAAAAAATGGTTTTTAAATCATTCAAGTTGCACAAAATCCCTTTAAAAAGAAACATCAAAAATTCCCCAAAATTTCGGCAGAGTCTCCCCTGTATTTTCTATCCCCCAAAATGGGTACAACAAGATAATACATATGAAATCAAAAAAATGGCATCCCCAAGCGGGAGCTAGCTCTTCGCCCAAGGCGGATCACAACCACATGCAATATATAAGCAATACCAAGAAAAGAGCATAGAAGAAACCCAAAATATCAGAAAACGCAACACCGGCTCAAGTGAGCTCGACCCAAAAGAAACCACCAATATACAAATCTTTCAGTCTCATCACTATGTCGCATATACAATATATAAAGTGGTAGATGGAGAATACTAGATACAATGATAAAGCAAAAAGAAATAAAGTGTGCTCGCAACCCACCTACAGGCGATGTCGCGAGTCTGAGCAAAATGAGATGATAATAAGATAACCCGCCGCTACAAGACTGACGGGTCCGACCTGCAAGACACTGTGGCACAACGGGGGTGAGTTGCCAGCTCGTGAGTAAATATAACATCTAATAAGGCAATCGTAAGAATGCACGCAATGCACCACACCATGCATGTCCATATGTGATATAATATCTCTAATATGCATGCACAGGTATGCAATGTAATTATTAAGTCTTTAAGTGTTTTAAATGTTAAGGTTACTGCATTCTTAACTTTTAGAAAATGAATATCTGTACAATAGCTAAGTATCATCAAGAAATCATCTGAAAACCCGTGTCAAGCATCGACACCAAATAGGAATCATATCTGTCTCAATATCGGGCTCCGTCAGTCCGGATGGGCACATATCATAAATCTCACGACAACGGTCGGTATCCTCCGGATATCCGCCGCGCCAGACATCACCGGTAGGTAGTCTTCCCCTGCCAGGCTCATCGTCTACAACTCGATCTTCTTGCCCCGAGGTACCATACCGGGCCCACCATGTACCCGAGACGGTTCATCCACTCCTCGAATCGGGTCTCGAAATCCAACAGAAAACATGAAAACTCATGGTGGACGACACATACATCACGAGAAAACCGCAACTTTGTTTTGAAAATGATAAATATAAGGTTTTGTTAAATTCTTGCGGTTTTCCCCAAAAATCCAGAAATCGCAGCAATACTGAAATCCTCAAGAAAATCATAATGTCCACATGTTATATATGATAAATGTCTATGATATCAATGCATACGATGTGAATTTTTCTAGAAATCTATATAAATATGATGATGATGCGAGGTATACGTATGCTATGAAATTTCATATATCAAGTATGAATGCAAGTGGCGATATTATGATAAACGGTTCTATAGTGCACGTGACATGGCAATTACCAAAGGCGTGTGTGTCACATGCATAGTGCGCGTGCAACAGGTGCCAATGGTAATGGTGTTCGTGTCCTACAAAGTGATATCGCATAAGTATGGATGAATGTCCATGCAATCTAATATACTGTTCGCTATAAGGGTATGCAGTGTACATGAATGGATAAGCTAGCTAACAATATGAATCTTGCAAAGAGTAGGGTAATCCTAACTAGGGGGGGCCTCGCGCCATCCAGACGATTCCCCCATAGATGAATATATCTACTCACCTGAAATCCCCGCTAATCATTTTGCCTTTTCGCGCAGTATCCGAAGTTTCCCCGACCGATCCTATATTTGCACAATATCAAGCATAAGATTAAAAAACCTAACACAATGCAAGTCACAACATACAATTATCCACGCTCTCGTATTAATCATAGCATGCACTCGGTGCGCGGAAAAACGCACGAAAATCGCTAATCGTTAACTAGAATCGTCATTTCGGGGAAATCGACTAAACTACAACCCGTCTAGACGAAACCCCGCGTTCGCGCATTCTAATAATCCTATACGAAGCTAATAATATTGCTAACCTAACGCAAATTGAACGCATTCTATTTTCTACAAAAATCTAGTAAGCGATTTTCTTACCGATTCGTTACAAACATCGAAATTTATCGATTTAGCAAGCATATCATTACAGCATTAACCATTTTAATCAATTAGATAACCATCCCTAACATAATCCAACCATTATGCTACAAACCCTAATTTTTAAAAATCAAAACCTTTTCTTGATTTTTCATGAACAAGGATTTACACTAAATTAATACTTAGAATTTCAATTCTAGCATAATTAAACCACAAGTTAACAAAAAGATTAAAATTTTCACCTCTCAAGCTTGAACCCTAGCTTGATCAAGTCACCAAGAAGCCTCCTTTCATCATGTTTTTGAACAAATTTGGGTTGAAGAGAGAAGGGATTAGGGTTAGGCTTTGAATGGAGAAAGAAATTGTGGATTTTTATTGATTTTTAGCAAGAAAAAGAAGCAAAATGAAGTGAAGAAATTGGGAGAGCTGCTGGAATGGGGGTCGGCTGCAGCAAGGAAGGGAGATGAGGGAATTTTGGAGAAGTTTCTAGCTCATTACAACATCATATGATATCATTTCATGCTTTCATATCAACCTTTTTACAAAAAAACCCTTTTTTCATCATTTTTTTCATAATTTTCCCACCAAAAAGCTAAAAGTTTGCAAGCCATGTTATAATTTTATTAACACCATATTTTAGCTTATAAAGACTCCTAATTATGAAATTTACCTAATTAAATTTGTATTTATCACTAATTTAATGTATTTAAAAAGGCTTAAAATAATAAAAAAATAATTAATTACGAATTTTTTTTTATTTAACTAGATAATTATAAGTGACATTTTAGTGACAAAATTATGGTAATATCTTATCTAAATTTTGTATAATTAGGTCTACAATGAAAAATACCTATTTTGACTTTTTACGGAAAAAGCCGAAAAATTAGCCGATTACCGAAAAACTGCCTAAACTATTTTCGAAGGGTTACAGTTAGCGAGTGCGGATCGTCCACAAGGAAAGTGAGATTTGCTTGTAATTGAATTAGATGAGTCGAAAATTAAAGAGAAAAGAAAAAACAATTCAATTCAAGATTTAAAAGTGAATTTAAAGAATTATCAAAATCTAAATCTAATTATCAAGAAAACATTAAAAATCAAGAATCAAGAATTGATGATATCCAATCGATTTAGGTTTCAAGAATCGAAGTGAGGCTCGTAGGAATCGATCGAATCTATAGACGTGATGAAAACTATTGATTACATTTTCTTATCCATTAATGATTTGATACTAGATCGATGACGATCAACGAGAATTAGGAATTTCTTGCGGAAACTAGGGTTTCATCATCTATCCCTTGTCCTTTCGTTGATTTCATTCACATTCTAGCCTCTAGTAAATTCAAGAATCGATCGTGGATCAATAATTAAGAGCGAACACAATAAAGAAAGTATCTCTCGAAACTAGGTTGTCGATTCTTCAATTTACTAAAGTTTACAAAACTTATAGGACTTAAGAATCATTTCAAGATTTGTAACATCATCATCTATTGATTCTCTCGACTCCTTCACGAGCGGAGTTTTTACTCAAGCATCATATCAAAGAACACAATCAAGAATCGAGATCTAATCATGATGCAAGAATGTAAAGTAAGCAAGATAAAGAATTTCACCTTTTATTTATCAACAATTTTGTTACAATTCTCTCAAGATCTACAATGAGGAAAGAACGCGATCGTCGATTTGGCTTCGCTCGTCTTCGTAAGTCGCGGATCGTCTTGGACCACTTGCTCGGATGAAGATCGGTTTTGCTCCTAAAAGGTTGAAGGCTTCTTGCTTGAATTGTACTCGAGGATCTTGAATTTAGCTTTGGTGATTGGATTAGGGTTAGGGTTACAAGTTGTGTCACTCAACTTGTGTTGGGAATTGATGGAAGGATCAACAACCTTAGAAGTGAAGCCTTAGGGTCCCTTTTATAGCCTTGATTAGGATTAGCTTCCTTTAGAAGCTAGGTTTAGATTAGCTTCCCTTGTAAGCTTGGTAGTTAGGTAGAAGGTTCTAGAGTTAGTTAGTTAGGGTTAGCTTCCTTCATAAGCTTGGAGGTTAGGGAGAAGCTTCTAGGCTTAGGTAGTTATGTAGCTTGCTTTGGAAGCTTGAGGGTGTTTAGCTTGAACAATAAGCCTTGCTGTTCTGGCAGAAACTTCTACAGATCTCTGGACTTTGAAGTGTCTTGAATGTGTGTACACCTTTAACTAAGAATCCTGAAGCATTGAACTGCTGACGTCACCATGACGTGGCCGCGGATCCGCCGCGCAAAGGGGTCTCTGGCCGCGGATCCGCGGCGCTCTGAGTGCCTTGTTGCTTAGAATTTCCATGGTAACTCTTATACTGACTTTGGGGTTATTTTCTGATGTGTTTACTTTTATCTTTATTTCTATATCACTGTCAGATCACAAGTCTTGGACTTGGCGTATTTTTATCAGCACTTTTTAACAGTTTCGGCTCTTCTCCTGGAATTTCCTGCACAGATTCTCGAGACAAGTTTTGCGCTATACAAAGATTATGCGATGCAATGATAAACACTCAATTTCCCTCAAAGTGCCGGTTATAATGTTTAACACATGTTATTTGGTATTTTACAGTCAATTTGCTAATGTGTGCTATATTCATACCGAACACCTTTAGATAATTGCAAATAGTAGGGAAATTGATGTGTTAAAAATGCAATATTTTTGACTGATCAATGCCTATCATCCGTATATACATACCCGCATCCGCATTCTGAAGAACACGAATACAAAGAGACGAAAATAATCTATCAAAATAAAGTTTAATCCATGATGAATAAAACTCTAATAGGTATCCTGCTTCTAAGAGGCAATCCTGAGGAATTACGAGAATGCCTCTCATCCGTATATACATACCCACTAGTATTATCCGTCCGATCATCATACGTGCACAAGTGCGCGTAAGTGATCGAAGCCCTGCCGTAAAAGCATACGGCCTGTACATCTTTTGCCCGGTGCAGGGAAACACTTTATGTGGGACTCTAAAGACTCGACACTATGCTGGCAGTGGGTTTAACCACAAGCCGCAAGCGGTACTAGCTGCACGTAACGGCTGCCCAGGTATGTGTCGATAAGAAGGCCGATGAGCTAACTCATCCGAACACCTATTGAGCCGGTATGTGACAACCTCTGTATGGTCTGGTCTGTTCGTCTAAGAGTATCGCATATCGGGCCTAGGGGGTGGTAATCGTCAGACCCCTAATAGCGCAATAAGTCGTGTCGGAGAGTAGCCTAGAACACCCTAAGAAACTACTGGAATAACTAGCAGTAAATCTCGCTTGCCTTGGCCAAGGACTTCGTGTAATGGCCTTCCGACCATAGCGCGATATCAACCCCCAATACCGGGAGAAACGAATCTTATCTAACCGCCACTGCCTCCAAGTGCTTCGGGACTGCACCCAACTACTACCTGTTTGCACGACTCCTTTGAGCCGTGGTGGCGTAGTAATCAAAGTACAGTGGGAACACACTCAAGGCGAAGTAGCAGTTTCAAGTCGACGGACTAAGCCGTACTCATGTCACCTGGGAACTGCTACCCGACGACAGGTATAATACCCACCAACAGTTCCTGACGAGTCCTGTCCAGTGTAGTTATAACCAAATGAGCACCTGCATACTATCACCAGTACGACGTACTGATGGCTATGGGACAGACCATCTCCCCTGCTGGTATGAGAAGCGTATACAATAGTCTACTATGGAGTATCGATGCCCTGTCTCGATAATCCTACGACTAAGGACCTGTATAGGATGTGCTTATAGACTACCCAACCCCCACTAGTGTGACTGCCATCACAACGCTGGTAATCAAGCAAAGTTCCGAAGGGCTTCACTAATATTATAAGCGATATGCTAAGAAAACACATGCACATATTGAGGTAGAAACAAACCAGGTAGCATACTACAATTTTGAGCAAAACTGTTACTCTATCCGTGTATATCCTAAGCTCCCATTAAATAATATACAATCCAGTATGATACAATAATGGAATCTAGGGCATATATAACTAACAATGATTAAATTGACTGAGTGTTATCAGTACACACAAGAAAACCTTCCGAGTCAGCCCGATGATTTTGTACTCCAATTTTATAGGAGGAAGCTTGTGATTTTGACGGGTATGGTTGGGATAAATTATTAGAGGAAATTAATGATCAGGAACCCACAATTTTTGTATCACCGTTTGATATTGTTTCGGATGAAACGTTAGTATAGGAACCTACGTTTTTAGAGGACGTGAACCTATCCATTTGCGAATGTGATGAGGGTGAAATTGTGTTGGGAAAAGTAGGGGGCTGTAACAATGAGAATAGGATTGTGCAAGATTATAGGGAGGAAGGCAGTCTTGATAAATATTCTTTTATACATAGTTTTGAGGAATTATTTTCGGATGAACTTGATATCCTAGGTGAGTTTGAGTCAGGATCAATTAGGGAACATCCCATGAAGCTTTCCTTTACCAAATTTTTTGCGGATGAACTCCAGATTTTTAACGAACTTGACTCCGAAACTCAACACGTGCTTCTTGAAAATTCAATTCATCCGGACAACAATTCTTTTGCCTCTTCAAAACTTCATCTTCACCTTCAACGTCTTCCGATCCCTACTTACACACACCCTTTCCTTCACTAACAACTAACACATTCTTTTTCTTTTTATTTTTTATATACGTATTCTTTTACCAGCACTTTCATTATATTGATAAAAAATTTGATTGGCTGGTATTAATTTTTGAACTAACACTTTCTTTTAACTTGTGAATACCGTAATTAATGTTAGTTTTTCATAGTTTTTTGCAAATAAGATCTCACCCGTTAGGGGGCGAGTGCTGAATTTTTGGGGATAGCACACTGATATAACTTCTGGTTTGAGTAAATATATAATGAGTGGGGTATTTTTTGATGGGTTTTTTTTTTGTAAAAAGTCAATTATATAGTCACTAGATGCCTGACCCGACCCCTTATTCTCATTTCTCAAACAACACCATATCCCTTCTCTACTCTCCCCAAACCTTCCTCCAAAACCCTAGATCCATCGCTTCTGTTTCGACCGGCGAAACTCCCAGGAAATCTGGTGCCGCCGGTCTGTTTGCCTCCGATCGTCGTTTTCCTTCTTCAACTCTATAAGATTTTTCCTCCACCTCTGTTCAGCATTGTTTAAATTTCCTGAAACTTTAGAAAACTAACAGATCATGGCCCCTTTTGAATTAGAGAGAAATTTTATCGATATATTCACCCACGAGGTGTTTGGGAGCTATTTTCATGATGCTATCCGACAGTTGGGGTGTGAGTTTTTGTTGTATGGGGATGAGGGGTTGTGTGCTTGTGAGCATTTGGTAGATGAGTTCTACGATGCTCTAAGAAGTGGTGAAATACTCCAGGACCATATTCGATTTCACTTTCAGGGTAGAAGTAGGGTATTCTCAGCGGATACGATTTCAAATATCACCAACATCCTTACCCGACCTGGTTTTCAGAGACCGCTAGAACTTCCCCAGTGTAGGACGATCATGGGGCCACGATGAGAGTTACGAGCTGCTAGGCTAAATGCCCAACAGATTTATAGAAACGTCTATATGGCTTGTCGCTGGGCTTACCATAATGTCAGGGGGATCGCTCGAGTTTCCTCGTTTCCAGCGATTGTGGGGCATATTGTTCATTTTTGATGACCAAGGATTAACAGTTTTGCATGGCGAGCATGCTATTTGCCATAATCAAGGAGAGTGTCGCGGCGCACAAATCGTTACTTCCCATCCTAATCACCCAAATTTGTCGCTACTACATAGAGGACAAAGATTTCATGGCCTGCATCACTATGTATGACACCGTCCCGGTAGAGATTGAGAGGATCTCACCGGGTTATACTGACAGCAGGAGTGAGCAGCAGATCTGGTCACCCACTGACCCCAGTGAGCATGCGACACCACAGACGTCCTTTGAGATTTACTTGGGAGAGGACGTTCCGACTGATCCATATGAACTACATAGGATGGAGGTCCGTGGCATCAAAACTTTGATCAGGAAGAATAAGAAAATAAAATAACAACTAAGCCAGATCTTAGCGAACCAGGATGAAGCAAGCGGGAGAAGTAGTACCATGGGCAAGGCCAAGCGACGATGAGGACATCGTCATCTTCCGTTTGGGGATGGATCTATTTTGGATGCATCTTGTATCAGCATATAGTTTGCATGTGCATGTTTCCTGCATTTCAGCACTTTATATTATGTTTTTTTTCTTTGCATGTAGTTGCATTTCATATCTGCTCTTGTATTGCATTGTATTGAAAAACTTATAAAAATTGAAAAAATTCGAAAACATAAAAACTTGATTGTCATGTTAGCTAGCGGGGGAACTTAGATTCAAAGTTTGACGGTTCGGTTGATAAATTAGAAATAACTAAATCCTTTCGTGAAACCGACGACCCGAAAAATAACCCTCCCTTGTATTTAACCATAGATGATATACGTCTCTTATAACACTTCACACGTGTCGTATGTGCTTGAGAATTTGATGAAAGTCTGACATGTCTGTAAAACTTTTGAAAATTGATAAACATTTTTAGGATCAACCGGGTTTGTCTGAGTCAAGTAATATCAAGAATAGTTCATAAGGTAAAGTAGATATGATGGATATTATTGAGGTTTTAATAGAAGCTATAGGTCTGAAAAATAACCCATCTGGAACCTTGTTGGAGTAATTACGCACCATATCCACATGTAACGTCTTCGGATTTAAAAGAAATGCTGGCTATATCTCCGTTTTCACTAAGTTCAGAATATTTTAAATAAAATGAGTCTTATGTTTTGTGGCCTTGGTAACTTAGGTAATTAAGTCCTTGGGGGTGTCTCCACACCTAATGCCCTAAAACCATCTGGTTTGGGAGTCACTGACCCAAAACTCGCTAAGTTTCTAATCGCCAAATAAAGCAAGCTAAGCATGTGTTCTCTCCGAGTTAAAATTCCTCATGGTTCTTTGTGGGAGAATAATCTTGGCGGAGACGAGTTTTCTATTAAAACAGTTTTTTCGTTGAGATATGAAGGCATATTTATAAAGACGTTTTGCACGATAACTTGGGTGTGTATGAACAAAAATAGGTGAAAGGTAGGAGTAAAGAATATGACTTAGGTTCTCTATTAAATATAATGTATATTCCGACTTGAAACCTAACTGGAGAATGAAATTTGAGAAAATCTTAACGCCTCTCAAACTTGTGTGATCCTTTAGAAGTTTATCCTGGTCCGTACTTATGACATGATGACCCTAATCAAATTCTTAAAAACTTATGGACACTATCCGCACAATCACGTAAAGATGCGTATAAGCTTATGTTAAACAAATTATGAGGAGTGAAAAATAGGGTTTAACGTTTCTGACTTGTGTGATAGAACTTCTATCTTTGATCTCTAACTTAAGATTAGAATCAACAGTTTCTCCACAACGCTAACATAACAGGATTTTGTGGGTGTAATCCGCTGAAAACCCTCAGGAGACAACACTACTCCTACTAGGGATACCTAGAGGTTTAACGGCTTGTTGCACGTGCTCAGTGCAATCGCGTTCCCTATGAAAGTGAGGCTAGGAATTTTTGTTTTGCTCGGGACGAGCAATAGATAAGTTTAGTGGTATTTTTTCATCTCAGAAAACTGCAATTTAATACCACTCATTCATTATTTATTTTGTTATATATCGATACTATTAATCTGTGTCTTCCCTGTAATTACAGATTACAGGTATTCGTGATAAAATACAGAAAACACATTCAATATCACAGATATAGTGTTTGGGAGCCGACACTGCAATCAGAACAAAAAACCGACTGATATTCAAAGAGATCTTTTGCAATAAACATGTGTACATAATTTTGGTCCAACACTAGACATGTGTGACACTAGCTCTTTGACATGGACCATGGTGGGGCTGCCATAGCATATGTGGGCATCATGACTTGTGCAAGTGGGCTTGTGAGTGTTTAATGATAAAAGTTGTGATGTGATATAATGCTTCAAGTTTCCTTCCAAATTCCTTAATGCAAACCAGGTTATTAAAATGAAATCAAATAGCACCAGAGAGATTACAGAGTGCACTCAAGATCACAACAGCAAAAAGAGCCACTTTCACCACAACAAAATCGGCAACAACCCCAATAAAACCGGCATGGCCGGTCCCCCTTACTCTAAACATTCCCAGTTTTCTTCTGGCACTTTATAAGCATCACATCATCCCTTCTATATTATTTGTTTATTCTATTTTGATGCCTATAAATACCAGAATAGATGAGAGCCAAGGAATGATATATGATATTCTTTTTTTTCATAGTTTTGTTTTAGTTTTGGTTTAGGCATGAGAGTTGTTTGGGCTTCAACTTGGTTTCTTCTTCTTCTTCCCTCTTGAAGCTTTCTTTGGAGAGCTTCATTTTGGAGATTGAACAAGTTACCAATATTATGTACCTCAATTTTATCAAGTGTTAAATAATATTGTTATTGTTTTGTTTCTTTGATTCTTTTGTTTCTTGCTTTCTTTTGCTATTGTTATGTGTAAAAAATCTTTCTTTGGTTGTGGTGATGGTGAGGAAATGAGATGAAAGGCTTTGCTTTCTTCCTCCTCTTATTTATGTTTAATTTTCTTAACATGATTCTAACTTAAGGATTGTTTATGTATTGATGTGATATGGTATTTTGAAACCATGGTTACTTTGTAACCTCTTCATATACCATACTCACTCCCTTTCCCCATTTCACAATGTTTAAATTAAAATCAATTTGGTGTTAAGTTTGCTATATTTGGATATGGTATTTTGTGACCAAGTGCTTGACAAACCCTCTATTTTTATATACCCTATACTATCACAAACACTTAGCAAAGTAAACACTAAAACTAATTTCTCTCACTCGTTAACTTGTATGTTTTATGTTGATGTATGCTTGCTAACCCTTGTGTTTAGTGTTGATACCTCAAGTTTGGACATACAAACGGGAAGTGAACAATACGTACTCGTTTCGTCCTTTGAGTCGAGATCCTAGAACTTGATGATTTGTGCTTTGCGACCACATTAACAAGTAATGCTTCACGGCGGGATCGACACAAGGACGGAAAACTCATAAGTAAGGGATCGTCGCGATTCGACCATCCAAGCCAAAACCACGACCATTTCTTTCTTTTCTAGTTTTCTTTGTTTTCGTATTCTATTTTTGTGATAACCAACCTATTCATTATTTGTTGAAGCATAAGCAACAAAACCTAATACACAATTCCCTGTGGATCGACCCGTACTTGCCGGCTCTCTACAACGCACCGTGTACTTGCGGTTTATAAATTTTAAAACGAGGCCGAGATCGCGTGCGCATCTATTTCCATAAAACGATTCCATTTCCAAAATATACGCGTTTACGCGTGCGGCTGAGGCCCCAACAATTAGCGGGTAACTTGCCGTGCTCGTAGGGGTCCAGGTTTTTATTGCACGGGCTATCCACACGACCGGGAACGTCGGGTCTCATTTGCGGCTCAAATGAAACCTGGGGCACCAAGATTATCCACCGTTCTTTGTTGCTTGCTGAGATTCTGTGATGTTGCTTATATCATACCTTGGATGAATGTTATATATATATATATATATATATATATATATATATATACACAACACTTTGAAAATTGTTTAGGTAGTTTTTCGATAATCGGTAAAAAAATCGGTATTTCCGTAAAATGTAAAAATAATTATTTTTCAATATAGGCCTAATTATACAAAATATAGATATGAAATTGCTTGTAATTGGTTAGTAAATTGTCACTTATAAATTCCTAGTCATTTAAAAAAAATTCCTTAATTAATTATTTTTAATATTATTTAAAGCTTTTAAATATACATTAAATTAGTGATAAATACAAATTTGAATAGGTGAATTACATACTTAGGAACCATTACAAACTAAAACCTGGTGGTAACATAAATTTTATCAAATTTTTACAACTCTAGTTGTTTCTATGGTCTAAAATGAAATAAAAATGAAATTTTAATTAGGAAATGACGTGATAAGCATTTATTGCACTTGAGAGATATTTCTTCATGGAAATTTCCACACAACTCTCTCACACTCCTCCCCCACTCCCCAGTCCGAGAGCACCCCCTGCAGTTCCCCCATTTTCCCCCATCTCTTTTTGCTTCAAATTCCATCACAAATCCATCAAAATCCACAAATTTCTTCACAAATTCAAAACAAATCCTTATTCTATCTTTTCTTAAGCCAAATTTAATGTAAACCATTGAGAAAGGAGGCCATCTTTAGAGGTTAAGTGCAAGCTAGGGTTCAAAACTTGTGAGGTAAAATTCTAACCTAATGGTTAAATTGTAGTTTAACTATGCTAAACTAGAATTTTCAAGTGTTAAATTGATTGTAATTGCTAGTTTAAGAAATTCAAGTAAAGGGTTTGATTTTGGAATTAGGGTTCGAAGCATTGCAAATAGGTTAAATTAAGTGTAGTGGCTATCTAGTGATTTAGTTTGGATGATTGTGCGAGGTTGTGGTCACTTTATCGTTAATCTTCGATGTTTACACCAATTTGCAAATTTTGGTGCTTACTAGGTTTTCTATATAATTAAGTGGTGAATTAATTTTGAAATGTTGGTTATATTATTAGAATCTCCTACAGTAATTAGGGTGTGCGAATGCGAAATTGGTTTGATCGGGTTTTCGTTTTGATGGTTGTTCCGAACGACGATTCTAGTTAAGGTTGTAGCGATTGTCTCGTGTGTCCTACGCACCAAGTGCACAATGTGCCTAACTTGTGAACGTTAATCTTTTCAATATGTGAATTTGCGTCGTTTCGGAACATGTAATCTTATGTTTTGTGTTGTGCAATTTTAGGATCGGTTGCGGAAGCATCGGACGCGGCGCGCAAAGGGAAAGCTGTGGTCGGATCAGATTAGCGAGGCGTCCGGGTGAGTAGTGTTAGATATGTATTTCCTAGAGGCCAATATTGTATAGTACAAGTTTGTATAATACATTTTGGAGGCTTAGGATATATATACGGTTTTACGACTGTCTTGCTCGATATAGTAGTATTCTACTTTGTTTGTTTCTATCTTAATATGTGTATATGTTTCTTTTAACATATCGCTAATACATATTGATGGAGCCCTTAGGATCTTTGCTTGACTGCCGGCGTTGTGATGGCGATCACACTAATGGGGGCTGGGTAGTCTATAAGCACATCTTTTTTTTGGTCCCTGGTCGTAGGATTATCGAGACGGTGCATCGATACTCCTGAGTAGACTGGTGCATACGCTTCTCTTCCCAGCAGGGGAGATGGTATGTCCCACAGCCATCAGTATGTCGTACTGGAGATAGTATGCAGGTGCTCGTTAGGTTATGAGTACACTGGACAGGACTCATCGGGAACTGTTGGTTGGTATTATACCTATCGTCAGTTAACAGTTCCAAGGTGACATAAGTACAGCTTCGTCCGCTGACTTGACACTGTCACTTCGCCTCGAGTGTGTTCCCACTGTTCTTAGATTACTACCCTACTATGGCTCTACGGAGTCGTGCAAACAGGTAGTAGTTGGGTGCAGTCCCGAAGCACTTGGAGGCAGTGACGGTTAGACAGGATTCGTCTCTCCCGGTATTGGGAGTTGATATCGCGCTGTGTCTAGGAGAGCCATTACACATAGTCGTCCCTGGCCAGGGCAAGCGAGATTTTCTGGTAGTGTTACCAGTAGTTTCTCAGGGTGTTTTGGGCTACACTCCGACACGACTTGTACCGCTATTAGGGGACTGACGTTTACCGCCCCCTTAGGCCCGCTATGTGATACTCTCAGACGAACAGACCGGACTGTACGGAGATTGTTACACTCAGGCTCAGTAGGAGTTCGATGGGTTCACCTCATCAGTCTTCTTATCGGCATCTACCTGGGGACCGTTACGTACAGCTAGTACCACTTGCGGCCTGTGGTTAAACCCACTGCCAGCGTAGTGCCGAGCCTTTAGAGTCCCACACAGAGGGTTACTCGCCTTTGGGCAAAGAGAGTAGAGGTTGCATGGTTTTGCGACGGGGTTCGTTCACATCCACGCACTTGTGCACGTTTGGTGTCTGGACAATAGTTACTAGTGGGATTTGGTTTAAGCCAGATCCTAGTAATTGTTTTGGGATTGGTTTTGTCTTAGTGTATTCGTGTTCCTTGGAGTATGGATGCGGGTGTGTATGCACAGTTGACAGAGGCAGAGGCAGAGGATTCTCATTAGGGTTGTTGACCATTTGGTTTTGGTTGACTTGTTGACCGTTGACTTTTCTCCTAACCATAATGAGAATATGATATATGACTAATAATATTAATTAAGTATTATTGTGCCATGGTTGAGTTGAAAGTTTGACTTTTTTTGACTTGTTGATTTTGTTGACCGGTTGACCATTTTGGACTTGTTGACCACCATCATTTCATGGCTATCATTTCATGGGTATGACTTTTGCTTGCTTGTTGTTTACAAAATGAAATAATTGCATGAAATGATAATGGTCATTGAAACTATCCATCACCATACTTAATTATTATTATTATTATCATTATTCTCACTTTTGTGAGGATGGTTCCATTATGAGAGCTCATTCTATCATCTTCTTTCTCTCTCATGAAAAAAGCTCTCCCTCTTCCTCTCTCAAGGTTCAAGTGTTCCATGAGTTGGAAATCATGAAGCTTTAAGACAAAACCACCATCACTCTTCTCTACTCAATCTAAGGTATTAGGTTTAGCAAACCAAACACCTTAGTCATCTCTAGGTTGAGATTGGAGCTCAATTTCGAGACCCTCGGGTGGATCCATTAATGGCAAAGAGGAGACGACAAGGACGATACGTTGAAGCAACTACAAGGAGCAAGCAAGAGGAAGAACAACAAAAAGAAGAGAAGGAGTTCAAGACCAAGGTATAACCATTCTACATAGTAGTTAGAACTTGTAGAATATTTGTTAGTTCTTGTTTAGCAACGATCCTTCTTGTACGGTCCATGTTACCTAGTTAGGAAAATTTTTCGTTTTACCTATTCCGCCTCCCCGAAAGAACCGGGGTGGGTAACGTGGACCTAACAGTGGTATCAGAGCCTAGCTAAGCAACAACAAACTGTTAGCAAAGTTTTTAGATTCTCGATCCGGAAAAAATCCTGAAAACAAACCGAAAAATGTATTTTCTGTCGATTTTCAAAACAGGCCTAAAAATATTTTGTATGACATGAAAAATACATGCATGGTTTTCTGGGAATTTTCAAGAAATTTGAGACCCAGACTCGGCCAACTCGCCGCGGAAGCGCGGCGGAACCATGCGTTCCGCCGCGGATCCGCGGCCGAGTTGACTCGACGGCGGCTCAAATTTGTTGCCGATTCCAATGTTTGCTGGTTTGGGATTTTTGGGATATTTTGTTTCTGCCCAGATTTTCCAGAGAAAAATGTTAATTTTTGGGGTAGTTACAAATTTGTATTTTGATCGGAATTCTACAAACTTTGGCTAAATGGTTATATCTATAATGTGTTATATGCACTGAACGTCGGCTAATCGCTATACATCGATTAGTGGGGGTTGTGCATATCTATGATCTGTAATGTTGTCGGATTGTGTATATGAACTTGTTGGATTGTCGCGGATGAATAGCCGGTGTTTTGTGAGATGAGAGTTTTCTTTATCTTTCATTTGATGTAAATATGTAATTGATGTAATATTATCTGTATGGCCGCACATCCGGGATGAGGTTGTAGCCGCCATTGTATATTATTTCTTTTACTGTTTTTGCTCCTAGGATAGACCCAAGGTGGGGTGCACAAACTACCGGGTACGTTGAAGTACTGAGTGGCCTACTCACGATGTTGAGGGAGGCTGCTACACTTCGGGTATTTGGCGGGTAGTTTGCCACACCCGTGGGGGTCTAGGGTGGGGAATTTTGGCTATTCATCGCGACCGTGTAATCCGTCTTTCGTTGTAGGCTCGAATTTAACGCGGATTCCTAGTATATCCAATGTGTACATCTGTGATTTGGAATGGCTATCATTGCATCTGACGAATGTGTATATATCTATATGATATATATTTAGGCGTTGCTTATGTTTTGCATCCGCGCTAGTCCAGCCCCCGCTCTGTCGTTAGTTAAGTAACCTAACGGGTAATGACGGGCCCCGTGGCGAATACGGATGGCATAAGCGTACGTCATATTTTCGTTGTTTTCTGCAATGGTAGGATTAATTGATGGGACGCATTAAATTAATGCAAGAAAACAAACCTAAAAAGAATGTTGTTGGAACAATTTTTCAAAAAGCTGTTATTGCAAGGACGCTCTCTTTTGTTTTGCATAGAGGTATTCGGTTATGAATGCCCACCACCTCATTCGACGAGGTAAGGGCCGAGATCCCTTCATCGGGAGTGACCCCTTGGACAAAAAGTTTGCGTCAGGGTAATAACTTCACTATAATCGATTATTCTTGCTTTGCATCGAGGTATTCAGTTTGGAATATCCTGCACCTCATTTGACGAGGAAAGAGCCGAGATCCCTTCACGGGGAGTGACCTTTTTAGCAAAAGTTTTCGCCACTATATTTTCAACAAGGTTATCAGGTTCATTCAACGATATCAAGTTCATTACGTTAACGGGTTTTTCGCCAAAAACCCAGCCGTAGCCCTCCGTCATTTCTTACATGTAACACTTAGTATTCGTGATGCGTTTGTTGACTCCGTCAAGGCGTAGTGTACGGTTGCTGAGTGCTGCTTGTTTGTAGCAGTATATGGGATTGGTTAGGACAGTCGTATAACCTTGTTGACTCCGTCAAGGGTTATGCGGGTGGGTTTAATGCAATCCAGATAATGACGGGTTGAACTTGACTAGGACTTTTTGATTTGTTGACTCCGTCAAGGTCACTTGGGTCCTAGGGGCAAAAATCCACATCGGGAGTTTCTAAAGAAACTGAAACTTGCAAATTCAGCATACCTTCTGGAGTGTGGTGACTAGAGTGGATTCCATCTAGGTCATCGCACAATGATAGTTGGATCCCGATCTCACTGATGAGTTGGATTACTCTCGGGAGATTATTTCACTTAACAATCAATGCTATAAACCAAGTAGGTGTCTAGAACGGTGTTAGCGGGGCTACGCCTCCAAGGAAAAGAGGTTACTTAATTAAGGAACTTCGCGAAAGCTTTGTAAAACCTCCCTCGAAGTACCAACACTAGCCTGGCTGAAAGGTTAAGCAAGTATTGTGACGTGCGATTAATCCTGACTAGTTCTTGTTTTAAAGGTTTGAAGAAGAATTTGAGGAAACAGTGGGAGCCATCCTGGTTAGATAAATTAATAAACCAATCTAATCTTGCAAGAGCGCATGCTGAGTGTTTCTTTTCTCTCTCTCCAGGTAGCAACCATTTCACGCCCTAATCAAGATAATAAAATGTATTGCTTGACCGATCCGAATTCTTATTCGGGGCTGGGGAACATTGGTTCGGCTCTAACTTGTGACAATAGTCATAAGTATGAGAAATAAAAAGAGGATTGTATGGATTCCAAAGATACCCAGTTGAAGAAGAAGCATGGTTTTGCATCTACTTCAGGTGTTCTTGTAATTGAGAACTGCTTTACGGTCAGCCCTACCTCCTGGGCAACTGATACCGGATCAGGATCTCATATCTGTAATTTATTACAGGGACTGAGAAAATGTAGGAAAGTTGTACCTGGTGATATGTCGCTCAGAGTAGCGAACGGAGCACAAGTTAATGTTGCAGCCGTCGGTGAATATCACCTAGTGTTGCCAAATGGCAATACTATGATTTTGAACGATTGCTACTATGTACCTTCCATGGTTTGCAACATCATATCAGTTTCTTTACTCGATAAAGATGGATATAACTTTGTTCTTGATAGAAATATCATGAACATTTACCTTCATAAGGTACTGGTTGCAGAAGGTATACTGTGTAATGGTATCTACGTTCTAAATCAGAATACAGTTCTCAATGTACAAAACACACGCAAGAGGAAGAATTCAGATACGAATGAATCCTGCTTGTGGCATTGTAGACTTGGTCATATCGGAGAGAAAAGACTAAGTAAGTTGCATAAAGATGGACTCTTGAATATGTTCGAGTTTTCATCTTATGAAACTTGTCGGTCTTGTCTCAAAGGGAAGATGACCAAATCTCCGTTCACCGGACATGGAGAAAGAGCAATAGAGCTCTTGGGACTCATACATAGTGATGTATGTGGTCCGATGTCTATACATGCAAGGGGTGGGTTCTCGTACTTCATCACATTCACTGACGATCTCTCTAGATTCAGATATGTGTATCTTATGAAACACAAATCTGAAGCTTTTGAGAAATTCAAGGAATTCAGAAACGAAGTAGAGAACCAGACTGGCAAAAGTATCAAGATCCTCCGGTCTGATAGAGGAGGGGAGTACTTGAGCACGGAATTCCTGGATTACTTAAAAGAGAATGGTATTCTCTCTCAGCTTAATCCTCCTTAAACACCACAGCACAACGGTGTTTCGGAGCGGAGGAATCGTACCCTATTGGATATGGTTCGCTCCATGATGAGTAGTGCCGAGTTGCCTCTTTTATTTTGGGGACATGCACTTCAGACAGCGGCATACCTACTGAATTACGTTCCATCCAAATCTGTGCCTAAGACTCCATATGAAATATGGAGTGGTAGAAATCCATATCTTAAGCGGTTCAAGATATGGGGTTGTCCGGCCTATGTAAAAACACAGAAACCGGAAAAGCTAGAGGCACGGTCAGTTCTATGTAAATTTGTGGGATATCCTAAAGACTCACTAGGATATCTGTTCTACCACACTGAGGAACAGAAGTTGTTTGTATCTCGCCACACTACCTTTTTAGAAAAAGAGTTTCTTGCAAAAGAAACTAGTGGGAGTTCGGTAGAACTGGGAGAAATCCATGAACCACAAAATGTAACTGAAAATTTGGAGGAACCACTGGATTCAATAACCCCAGACGAACCTCAACCACTCCGCAGATCTGGTAGGATTTCTCATCCGCCCGAGAGATACTACGGTTTTCTCTTAGACGGGGATCGAGAGGATTGCATCTTGGAAGAAGATGACCCTACCAGTTTCAGGCAGGCCATTATCAGTAGGGAATCTGATAAGTGGCTGGAAGCAATGCAATCCGAAATAGAGTCTATGTACACCAATAAAGTGTGGACCTTGGATATTGCTCCACCTTGGGTAAAACCCGTTGGATGCAAATGGATCTACAAAAGGAAACTTGGTGTAGATGGGCAGGTGGAAACCTATAAGGCTAGACTCGTTGCAAAAGGTTTTCGTCAAAGACCTGGTTTGGAATATGACGAAACTTTTTCTCCAGTGGCTATGCTCAAATCCATTCGGATCCTACTTGCCATTGCTGCCTTCCATGACTATGAAATCTGGCAAATGGACGTTAAACTTTTCTAAACGGATGTTTAGAAGCGTGCGTTTACATGGATCAGCCAGAAGGTTTCGTAGACAGTGGGAGCAGCGGGAAGGTGTGCAAATTGCTTAAATCCATTTATGGATTAAAGCAGGCATCGCGGAGCTGGAACATCTGTTTTGATGAGGCAATCAAGGAATTTGATTTCATCAAGAACAAAGATGAACCTTGTGTCTATAAGAAGATTGTAGGACGAACTGTCGTATTCCTAGTCTTGTACGTGAACAGCATTCTTTTGATAGGAAATGACATTCCTATGCTACAATCTGTCAAGCTAGTCTTATCACAACGGTTCTCCATGAAGGACCTGGGTGATGCCTCGTACATTCTGGGGATCAAAATCTACAGAGATAGATCCAAGAGACTACTGGGACTTTCGCAGTTCAGGTACATAGAGACCGTACTAAAGAGATTTAGTATGGAAGATTCCAAGTGCGGTAATATACCCGCATTGCACGGAATCACCTTCTCCAAGAAGATGTCTCCTAAGACTGACGAGGAGAGGGTTCGCATGAGCACTATACCCTACGCTTCGGCGGTAGGATCTATAATGTATGCGATGCTATGTACAAGACCAGATGTAGCTTACGCACTGAGCGTGGTGAGCCGGTATCAGTCAAACCCAGGTGAGGACCACTGGACGGCAGTGAAGAACATTCTCAAGTACCTGAGAAGGACTAAGGAGATGTTCCTGGTTTACGGTAGTGGAGACCTCAGAGTCGAGTCCTTTACCGATTCAAGCTTCCAGAGTGACAAGGATGACAGCAAGTCTATCTCGGGTTTTATGTTTACCCTCAATGGAGGGGCGGTGTGTTGGAGGAGTTCCAAACAAGATACCGTCGCAGACTCGACGATGGAGGCTGAATACATTGCTGCAAGCGATGCCGCAAAAGAGGTGGTCTGGATGAAGAAGTTCATTAGTGAACTTCAGGTGGTTCCGTCCATTGTTGACCCAATACCTTTGTATTGCGATAACAATAGGGCTATAGCTTTAGCGAAGGAACCAAGGTCCCATCAGAAATCCAGACACATCTTAAGGCGGTATCACCTGATCAGGGAGATCATTGATCGCCAGGAGATCTAGGTACGGAGAGTGGACACAAAAGACAACACGGCGGATCCATTCACAAAGGCCCTCCCTCAAACACAGTTCGAGCGACTTTTTGAGCTATTAGGTATGCGGTACGCCAGCAGCTGTCCGTAGTGCAGACGTTGGGTATGCGGTACACCAATTACTGGCCTTTAGTGCAAGTGGGAGATTGTTAGATATGTATACCCTAGAGGCCATTATTGTATAGTAATAGTTTGTATAATAAATTTTGGAGGCTTGGGATATATATACGGTTTTACGACTGTCTTTCTTGATAAATTAGTATGCTACTTGGTTTGTTTCTATCTTAATATGTGTATATGTTTCTTTTAACATATCGCTAATACATATTGATGGAGCCCTTAGGATCTTTGCTTGACTACCGGTATTGTGATGGCGATCACACTAGTGGGGGCTGGGTAGTCTATAAGCACATCTTTTTTTTTGGTCCCTGGTCGTGGAATTATCGAGACAGGGCATCGATACTCCAGAGTAGACTGGAGCATACGCTTCTCTTCCCAGCAGAGGAGATGGTATGTCCCACAGCCATCAGTACGTCGTACTGGAGATAGTATGCAGGTGCTCGTTAGGTTACGAGTACACTGGACAGGACTTGTCGGGAACTGTTGGTTGGTATTATACCTATCATCAGTTAACAGTTCCCAGGTGACATGAGTACTGCTTAGTCCTCTGACTTGACACTGTCACTTCGCCTCTAGTGTGTTCCCACTGTTCTTAGATTACTACCCTACCACGGCTCTACTGAGTCGTGCAAACAGGTAGTAGTTGGGTGCAGTCCCGAAGAACTTGGAGGCAGTGACGGTTAGACAGGATTCGTCTCTCCCGGTATTGGGAGTTGATATCGCGCCGTGTCTAGGAGAGCCATTACACATAGTCGTCCCTGTCCAGGGCAAGCGAGATTTGCTAGTAGTGTTACCAGTAGTTTCTCAGGGTGTTTTGGGATACACTCCGACACGACTTGTACCGCTATTAGGGGACTTACGTTTACCGCCCCCTAGGCCCGCCATGCGATACTCTTAGACGAACAGACCGGACTGTACGGAGATTGTCACACTCAGGCTCAGTAGGAGTTCGATGGGTTGACCTCATCAGTCTTCTTATCGGCATCTACCTAGGGACCGTTACGTACAGCTAGTACCGCTTGCGGCCTATGGTTAAACCCACTGCCAGCGTAGTATCGAGCCTTTAGAGTCCCACACAGAGGGTTACTCGCCTTTGGGCAAAACAGAGTAGAGGTTGCAGGGTTTTGCGACAGGGTTCGTTCATATTCGCGCACTTGTGCACGTTTGGTGTCCGGACAGTAGTTACTAGTGTGCATTGGTTTAAGCCAGATCCTAGTAATTGTTTTGGGATTGGTTTTGTCTTAGTGTATTCATGTTCCTTGCAGCACGGATACGGGTGTGTATCCACAGTTGACAGAGGCAGAGGCAGTGGATTCTCATTAGGGTTGTTGACCATTTGGCTTTGGTTGACTTGTTGACCGTTGACTTTTCTCTTAACCCTAATTAGAATATGATATATGACTAATAATATTAATTAAGTATTATTGTGCCATGGTTGAGTTGAAAGTTTGACTTTTGTTGACTTGTTGACTTTGTTGACCGATTGACCATTTTGGACTTGTTGACCATCATCATTTCATGGCTATCATTTCATGGGTATGACATTTTCTTGCTTGTTGTTTACAAAATGAAATAATTGCATGAAATTATAATGGTCATTGAAACTAACCATCACCATACTTAATTATTATTATTATTATCATTATTCTCACTTTTGTGAGGATGGTTGCATTTTGAGAGCTCATTCTATCATCTTCTTTCTCTCTCATGAAAAAAGCTCTCCCTCTTCCTCTCTCAAGGTTCAAGTGTTCCATGAGTTGGAAATCATGATGCTTTGAGACAAAACCACCATCACTCTTCTCTACTCAATCTAAGGTATTAGGTTTAGCAAACCAAACACCTTAGTCATCTCTAGGTTGAGATTGGAGCTCAATTTCGAGACCCTCGGCTGGATCCATCTATGGCAAAGAGGAGACGACAAGGAGGATCCGTTCAAGCAACTACAAGGAGCAAGCAAGAGGAAGAACAACAACAAGAAGAGAAGGAGTTCAAGACCAAGGTATAACCATTCTACATAGTAGTTAGAACTTGTAGAATATTTGTTAGTTCTCTAGGGTTGCTATGCACGCGCACAAGGGTCTACGAGGCATCAACCATGCCCGATTAAAAATTTAGCCGTGCCGAACAACCCAATACAAGATCTTTAAACTAGAGATTAGGCGAAAACTAACATGCTAAACATTTTAACACTAAGTGAGAGGGATTACAGCCTTTGTAGATCCGGTCTTTCACTTCATATGCTCCGTGTTGTGGTCCCTTTGCTGCGATCATCGGGTTCCGGACTCTCGAGAGGTTCCACGAAGAGAAAGATGCAACCTTTGCTTCCGATCTTCGATACTAAGATGATCTACCTTGAAGTTTCGTTAACACAAGCTAACACTCACTAAAATTGAGTGAACACTCTCATATAAAGGGCAAGAGAAGATGAGGACGATGAAGTAGGATTTTTGCTCTCTTTATTTATCTTTTTCTCATATATTTTCATCACAAATATCAAAGCAAGAAAGCATTTCAAGCAAAGAAGAAGAAGGAAGAAGATGAACAATATTAGAATTCCTTTTGTGATGAATAATGCAAAGGAGATAATGATCAATTATGCAACCATGGTTGACTTAACCATTGTAGAGAATTAACCAAGGGTTAGGGTTTGGGTTGAGTTAAGAATGAGTCATAAGTAAATATCTTTTCCAAAACAAAATAGAAAACCTTCTAGAATCTACTAGAAGTCATTAACCCAAATCAAACCCTAATCTTGATTAATCTTTACTAAACATGTTGCATTAGTTATCATATCATGTTACAATATTATATATCACATATATAATATTTATTGTAACCAAATAAAATAATACATTTAACATATATCGCATATATATCAATTTATTATCCGAGTGAGAAAAAGAATCTTTTAGTGAGCAAATATTAGATAATGTAATTTAATATATCATATATATTATTATACATTAAATTATCGAATCAACACTTGATCCGACAATCCGGCTATATCGTATATAACCGACTAATATTTATCCGTACCGATTCATCGAATCAACACTTGATCCGATGAACCGGCTGATATCAAATATCGCGAGAATAGAATACGATATCTTATATCGCATTATCCTCGGTCCCGCACATATCATATATGTGCTCCTACTCCGTTTTGCCTGAGCCAAGAAACCTCTGTGTAGGACTCTAAAGAATCGTCAATACGCCGGCAGTAGGTGATGATCATATCAAACACCCACAAGCTGCAAGCGGTCAGCTAAACGTAACAGCTACCCAGGTATTGAGCGCTCAGAAGATCAACAAGCAATCCTGTAACTTCTCCTGTGAATCCAAACAGTAACACTCCCGTACAGTCCGGTCTCGTCGTCTGATATGTCGCATATCTCGCCTAGGGGTGGTAAACGTCAGACCCCGGTAGGTCGATAAGTCGTGTCGATATGAGGTCTATAACAGTTCGAGAAACTACTGATAACACTTACCAGTAAATCTCAGCAACCCTGGCAAGGGATTTCCGGTTATAGCCAATCGAACACAGCACAACATCAACTCCCTATACCGGGAGAGACGAATCCACTCCTATCACTCATTGCCTCCATGTGATTCGGGACTGTACCCAAAAGCCACCTTTTTGCACGCCCTCTTGGACGTGGTATGATGGAAATCAAAGCACAGTGGGAATCACACAAGACTCTATGACGATCTCGAGTCAACAGACTGCTCTGTACCAGTGTCACCGGAGAACTGCCATCTGACGTGAGGTATAATACCATCTGGGAGTTCTCGGCGAGTCCGTCCAGTGTACCCAGTCTCCACTGAGCACCCGTACACCATCCTTGATGTCAAACACCGATGGATATGGGATCATCCATCACCCATCATATGGGTCAAGATGCGTATACGCTAGTCTACTCTGGTGCATCGATGCCCTGTCTCGATACACCCTCGACTAGGAACAATTATAGGATGTACTCGTCAACTACCGTAGCCCCACTTGTATGATCTCGTCATAGTCCCAGGAGTCGAGTACATATCCTAAGGGCTTTATCAACATGTAATATAGAGACAATAAGAGTACATGTTAAGATAAAGTACAACCAGATAGCATACTATCATGTCGAGCAAGAAAGTCCTCCCTATATATGTCCAAGCATCCATTACAATATACATCGTATGTACAGTAATGGCCTATAGGGCATACATATAACTAACAATCTCCCACTTGCACTAGGGCCATCTGTTATGGTATCGCATACCCAACAATTAACTACGGTTGAAGTATCTCATACTCAACCATCCCATAAGAGTCTCTACTGGGAAAAAGGCCTTTGTGAGTGGATCCGCACTGTTGTTCTCTGTGTCTACTCTCCTAACCTCGATCTCCCTGGAGATCAACCATCTCCATGATCAGGTGATACTGCTTAAGAATTATATCTGGATTTCTGATGGGACGGTAGTTCCTTGGCTAAAGCCACAACTCCATTGTCACACAATGGTAGGAACGAAGTTCATCTCATGAACTTATATATATCCAGACTGCTTCTTTGGTAGTATCCTTGGTAACGATGTATCTTGCCTTTAATCGCCTAGTATGTCATGGTATCTAGCTTGGAACTCTTCCAACATACCGTCCCTCTACTGAGGGTAAAGACAATGCCTGTGACTGACATTCAGTCGTTCTTATCACCCTGGAACCTTTCCAGTGATTCTCCTCAGGATCGATTGATACCATCTCACTACAACTAGTGAGTATCCTAACATCCAATTAGATCTATCTCATAGATCCAAAACCCAGGATATAGGAGGTATCAATTTGATCCTATACGGAGAATCTTTGTGATAAGCGGAGATTGACCGATCGTAGCATAGCAAACTCCTTCCCTATCAAGAGTATGTCATCCACGTACTCTACGAGGATCGCCACCATACTCTCTACTACATTTTCGTATATACAAGGTTCATCTACCATTTTGATGAAGTCAAACTCTTTGACTACCACATCAAAACAGATGTTCCAACTCCGCGATGCCTGTTTTATCCTATAAAGCATCTTGCACACGTTTCCACTGCTCCCACTGTCTACGAAGCCCTCTGGCTGTGTACTTATAGACGCTCTCTTCTCAAACATCATTTTAGAAAAGCTGTCATGACACCCAACCACCAGATATCGTAGTCATGGTATGTAGCCGTGGTAAGTAGGATCTGGATGGACTTAAGCTTAGTTACTTGAAAAGGTTTCATCATTTTCCACGCCTGGTCGATGACGAAAAGCTTTAACAAGTCTAGCTTTGAAAGTCTCAACTTTTCCATCTACACCAAGTAATATTCTCAAGATATACTTGCTCCTGATGGGGATTTAACCCTTCAGATAAGGCAACCAAAGTCCATACTTTGTTGGTGTATAAGGATTCCATCTCAGATCGATAAGCATCCAGCCATTCTTACAGTGTCCCACTCCTGATGGCCAGCCCGAAACTAGTTGGGTCATCATCTCATGATGCAATCCTCGCCCCCACTGTCATAGAGAAACCAAAGTATCTCTCAGGTGGGTGAGGAACCCTACTAGATCGGCGGAGAGGCTGAGGTTCGTTGGAGACTATTGAATCCTTTGGTTCTACCAAATCATCAGCTGCAGTTTGTATAGCTGGAACCATTCCAGTTCTACATAACAGACCGTGCCTCGAGCTTGTCCGGATTTTGCTTTTAAACATAGGCCGGACAACCCCAAATCTTAACAAATTTAAGATATGGGCTCTTCCCTTTCCATATCACATATGAAGTGGTAGGTAACTGATTTGATTTGAACCCTATTCAATAGGTATGCAACTTCACAAGTGCATAACTCCCTAAAGGAAATAGGAAACTCAGTAGTACTCATCATAGAGCACACCATATCACATAGGGTGCTATTGCTCCGCCCCGATATACCATCGTACTATGGTGTATACGGAGGAGTAATGCTGAGAGAGAATCTCATTCTTCTTTATAATAGTCCAGGAATTCCGTGCTCATGTATTCTCCTCCTTGATCGCATCAAAGGACATAATACTTTTATCCGTATTTTCGGTTCTCTACTTCTAACTCATATTCTGTGAAAATCTCAAAAGGTTCGGACTTGTGTTTCAACAAGAACATATGTCTGAATCTTGAGAGATTATCAGAGAATGTAATGAAGTACAAAGAACCGGTCTGGGTATGTGTAGACAGGGGACCTTCATACATCAGCATGTATCAATCCCAAGAGTTCATTAACTCTTTCTCTGTTTCCAATAAACAGAGCTGTGGTCATCTTATCTCTGTGACATGACCGGCAAGTTTCACAAGATGTAAATTCAAACTAATTTAAATATGCATATATATGTAATTTAAATATGCATCTATGCCGGTTAGGTAACTAACGGCAGAGCAGGGCAGGGCTAGCGCGGGTGTAAAACATAAGTAACATCTATATAATATATCATATATACTATATACTGTATCTATCACAGAACATCAGATGATCACATCACAGATATCGCAGCAGAAGAAACATATGAAATATTGGATATACTAGGACGTCCGTGTTTTCAATACGAGCCAGTATAAAACACGTATTCCACGGTCGTGATGAATAGCCAAACCCACACCCCTAGACCCCTACGAGAGCGGCAAGCAACCCTACCAATCCTAGAGTTAGGAGACCCGGACTCGACTCCTCGAGTTGGTCTCCCACTGGACTCCAGAACCCGGTTACTTGTGCTCCCCTCCTTGGGTCTATCGTAGTGCGGAAAAGTAAATAATATACAAATGGTGACAACATCCGCAACCTGGAAGTGCCCCAATAAAAGAATATTACATACAAGTTTTTACGTGAATGAAAAGGAAAAACACTCATCTCACATAAAAAAAACCCCGGCTATTCAAACACGACGATCCAATATAACATATCCAGCAACACATAATATCACATGTCATCAACGTAAGTAAACATGCGCATCCCAATTGTCGTTGACATATAGCAACGAAACCGGCGATATCACATATTACACTTACGGTCACATAAAAGAAAGTGTAAAACTACAACAGTTGGAATCCTCAACCTCTTTAGACATCACATGCCTAATCAAATGAAATACTTAGACATCACATGCCTAACAATTATAAACCCCGCATTTTAGTCTCAAAATCGAAAACACTTTTCAATACCATGTCGGGCAATTCAACAGGATTCCCGACATCATGATCGAATGCTCGTCGCAAACTTCAGTAGACGGCCGCACCCCCGATACCGTCGACGAAGTGCACCAAGGCGGAACACCGCTACCGCGAGCACCCGAACGGACGCTTTTGGCGAGGCGGTTCTCCTACAGTCACTTGGTCGGGGCTAAGGGATGTAGCTGTAAGTGCACGGCGGCGCCCCGGCCGTCAATCCGACGCCGGAATGCGGAAGCGGTGATAAACTTTAATTTTTGCGGACTTAGCAAACCGGCACCACCGCGCACTAAACCCCGGATCATGCCATTAAACTTATTCCAGCTAACTACAAGAAGGGGAAGAGATGTACCGAATGATCCGAGTCCTTCGGTCTTCGTCTCCACTCCGATCTCCCGCGGATGCTTCGTCCGTCATCTCCTTGTTGTCGCCTCTTCGCCGGAAGGGCACCACATCGCCTGCATCTTTTACGGGCTCCCACCTCAATACCGAGGCAACTCGGGCGCGAAGTAGGCTAGCCGACGCATCCAAGATATGCTGTAGGAAGTGTAGTGTAGAATCATAGTCTCTTTTGGGGTGGTTGCCATTTGAAGATGATGGAGGAAACAAGATAAGAAAAATGGTGCTTGCATTTTTCTTAACATGAAAAATGAGATCAAGAATGCTACTCTCTCAAAGATGAAGCTCTCATTTTCTTCTCTCTCAACCATGGAAAACTTATCTCTTCTTAGAAATGGTGGAGAAAGAATAAGAAACAAGAAGGGAGGTGATGGTAGGAGCATAAGTGATGACCACATCCAAAAACATAATCATAACCATCTCACATCAAACTCTAATCACTTCTTATCATCAAAAAGCAAGTGATAATGATGGATAAGAATGGTATCAAAAGATGCTTTCATAATAAATACATTTGCAAGAAAAACCTCCACAAAGTGTTATTTGCAAACTTGCAAATAACCCCCTCCATCGGAAAAGTCCGGCCGGGAAAGAACAAAGGAAAACCGGCCGGAACGGAATGCAAACTGACAACTCCAGAAAACTGGTCCCGTAATAAATTACAGGAAAACCCCGATACTGTGCATACACACCCGCATCTGTATTATGTCCGGATACAAATGCAATGAGACAAAATCTACACTGTACTAAACTAGGACCGGCTTAAACCAAAGCCGGCTAGTAAAATCCGTTCGATCCTGATCCGTGCAATACCGCACGTATCTGATCGAACCCTGCCATATAACTATACGGCCACTAGTACAAAACTGTCCGATCCTGATCCGTGCAATACTGCACGTATCTGATCGGACCCTGCCATATCTCCATACGGCCTCTACAGCGTTTCGCCCGAAAGCTTGAGTAACTGGAAGTGTGGTGGACTCTAAAGACTCGTCAATACTATGGCTGTGGATTTAACCACTAGCACGTCAGAGGTATAAGCCAATACGTGACGGGCCACCAGCTATTGACTAAAAGGGACGTCGATGAGTGAACTCATCCTGACACCCTACTGAGCCTGTCAGTGAAAATATCCGTACAGTCCGGTCCGTTCGTCTATGAGCATCGCATGGCGGGCCTAGGGGGTTGGTAAAAGTCAGACCCCCAAAAGCGGTACAAGTCGTGTCGGAGTGTAGCCCAGAACACCCTGAGATACTACTGGAATACCTACCAGTAAATCTCCTGCCTTGGCCAAGGACTTTTCATGTTCTGGCTCTCCTAGACACAGCGCGACCTCACCCCCAATACCGGGAGAGACGAACCCCTGAAGATCCGCTCACTGCCTCCATGTGGCTCGGGACTGTACCCAACTAAAACCTGTTTGCACGACTCCTTTGAGCCGTGGTAGGGTAGTAATCAAAGCACAGTGGGAACTCACACGAGACAAATGACGATCCCCAGGTCGATGAACTAACCTGTACACATGTCACCTGGAAACTGCTATCTGACGTCAGGTATAAGACCAACTAGCATGTTCCCGGCGAGTCCTGTCCGGTGTACTCATAACCCAATGAGCACCTGTATACATCTTAGGTGAACCAACCGACACCAATGGCTTGTGAGACCGGCCACCGCCCCTCGTCGGGGTCTCGACTGTATACACTAGTCTACTCTGGAGTATCGATGCCCTGTCTCGAAACTCCTACGACTAGGGACCTTTTAAGGATGTGCTTATAGACTACCAGCTCCCACGTATATGATCGCCCTCATACTACCGTAGTCAAGCAAGAATCCTAGGGGCTCTATCAACGTGCAATAGCGACATGTCAGGTCACTTAAAGCAGTGCACGATGATAAAGGTAAACCAGATAGCATACTATCATCTCGAGTAAGACTGTCCTACCGGGATAGGTCCTCCCTCAATCATTGCAATCACGTGCCTGTGATCCAATAATCGACTCTGAGGGCACTATCTTCAACAGTAGCTGTCTATTAAGTTTATCCGGCGAGTATCCGCGTATGCTACGTGATTGCGACGGACTTTTGATCACATCAAAATTCCGTGGCAACCGATCAAGTGAGACTAAAGTGCTGTGTTTATAACATTCATTCAGTTATCTCATAACTTCTTGTGAATTCCAATTATTGTATCACATTCCAGATAATTAGAAAATGTTAAACTTTCCGATCGAACATTCAAACACCCAAGTTTTCCCGATACAGATCAACACATGAAACAAGTCTAAAAACATTCAGTTCGTGCCTCAGTACAAACGGTCCAGCCGTAGAAGGGTCAAGCCAACGCCTCACATGTGGCACGCCGTACTGCCCCAAACCCTAAGGTTCAAAGGGCAGTTCAAGACGGTCACATAATCGAGTTAAGGTTTGTTATCTTCTAGAGGGACCATCGCGTTACTTGCACTACTTAGAACGTCTTTAAACCACGGAAAAATCCAACACTTGGAAATTTTCCGGCAGGGGAAAAAGTGGGTATTTATATCCGGTCGAACTTTTTAACATATTCTAAAATTATCCGGAAAAACAAAGACAAAGTTTGACAATCCGATCGAATGTACGAACTCCCAATACAACCCAAAATACTCAACTCTTTATTTCAGATTAAAAATTCCCAGGAAATCCAGCACTGCCAAATAGGAATTACTGTGCAAAATTCAATGGGAGATAAGACAAAAGGGCCGCGGAACAGCCGCATTAGCACGCTAATGCCGCGGTTCCGCCGCACTTTAGAAAGATCATTAGGTAATTTTTGCATCGTAATTCTTAGAATTTCCTGCTGAATTTTCTGCATATTTTTAATCTGGAAAAAACCCAATTTTTGGAAAAAGTCCAGAGAGCAAATTAGGGTTTGGGTTTCGGTTCGATCGGACTTCCAATTCCGTCTACGCATCGCCTAAGGCTCTAGCTTGGCTCTGATACCACTGTAGGGTTCCTAGGCACTCACAAGAGGTCTCACAAGGCATCAACCATGCCAATTTCAAATTTTAACGGCGCCGAGAAACCCTAGACTAGATCGTTGGCTAGAAGTTTAGGCGATAAAATGAAACTAGTTTACAACTAAACTAAAAGAACGGATATACAACCTTTGTAGATCCGGTCCTCCACCTTCATAGCTCCGCAATGAAGTCTCCTCGCTGTCCAAGTCGAACCCCGGGCTCTAGCGTCGGCTTCATCGGAGAATGGACGGGCTAGGTCATCGACGACGATGCCGAAGATGATCTACGTCGAGGCATCACTAGATCAAGCTCCAACTTCACCAAGTCAAGAAACTTGTAAAGAAAACACACACTACTACTTGGCAAGAGGTAGAGGATGAAGAAATAGGAAATGGGTTCACTTTAGAATTGGATTTCTCACTCTTTTTCATCAATCACCATTGATGAAGTGAAGGTTCTTCATCTTCAAGAAGAAGAAGAAGAAGATGAAAGAATATCATAAGTATTATATAAAATGAATAATAAAATGAATACTTATCATATCCTAACCTTGGTTAGGTGTAGAGAATAGACTAGGGTTAAATGGAGTGGTTAGGGTTAAGCATGAGACAAAATGGTCACTTTGGTCAAATGTTCAAGAAGCTTCAACTAGAAAACAAATTAAGCCACAATTTTCCCTTTATGCTTATCATTTTCAAAATGAATAACTAAATAAGATAAATCAAAAAGAAAACAAAACCCTAACCATTCATATAACCATGGTTTAGTCTTTACACAAACCCAAGTTAGCATGCATCATCAAACATGATACAAACTTGTGTACAAAAGTATATCACATATACAATGCGCACAAACCAAATGAGAAAATCCATTTAAAGTGAACCAATACTAGTTAATGCAAAGTAATATATCAAATATATAATTATACATTAAATCATTAAATCAACACTTGATTCAATGATCCGGTCATATCGCATATAACCGGCTAGTATCCAATGTATCGACTTATCGAATCAATCCTTGATTCGATAACTAGGTTATATCGCATACAACCATTCGACACATTCATCGCGAGAATGAAATACGGTATCACATACACGCATTATTCTCGGTCCCGTACATATCTCATATGCGCTCCTATTTCGTTTCGCTTGAGCCAGGAAACATCTGTGTAGGACTCTAAAGACTCGTCAATACCCCGGTAGCAGATGATGATCATATCAAACTTCCACAAGCCGCAAGTGGTCTGCTAAACGTAACGGCCACCCGGGTATTGAGCGATCAGAAGATCGACGAGCAAGCCCGCTCACACTCCAGTGAATCCAACCAGTAACACTACCGTACAGTCCGGTCTGATCGTCTGATATGTCGCATATCTTGCCTAGGGGTGCTAAACGTCAGACCCCAATAGCTCGATAAGTCGTGTCGATATGAGGTCAATAACAGTTCGAGAAACTACTGGTAACACTTACCAGTAAATCTCGGCAACCCTGGCCAGGGATTTCCGGTTATAGCCAATCGAACACAGTGCAACATCAACTCCCTATACCGGGAGAGACGAATCCCCTCCTATCGCTCATTGCCTCCATGTGATTCGGGACTGTACCCAAAAGCCACCGTTTTGCACGCCCTCTTGGACGTGGTAAGGTGGAAATCAAAGCACAGTGGGAACCATACAAGACTCTATGATGATCTCGGGTCAACAGACTACTCTGTACCAGTGTCACCAGAGAACTGCCATCTGACGTCAGGTATAATACCATCTGGGAGTTCTCGACGAGTCCGTCCACTGTACCCAGTCTCTACTGAGCACCCGTATATCATCTCTGATGTCAAACACCAATGGATATGGGATCATCCATCGCCCATCTGTATAGGTCGAGAAGGTATACGCTAGTCTACTCTGGTATATCGATGCCCTGTCTCGATACACCCACGACTAGGGACCTTGAAGGATGTACTTATGGACTACCATGTCCCCACTAGTATGATCCGCATCACAGTCCAGGTAGTCAAGTACACATCCTAAGGGCTTTACCAACATGTAACAGAGAGACAATCAGTATACACGTTAAGGTAAACAGCAACCAGATAGCATACTATCATGTCGAGCAAGAAAGTCCTCCCTATATATGTCCAAGCATCCACTACAATATACATCCTATGTACAGTAATGGCCTCTAGGGCATACATATAACTAACAATGAGAAAAAGAATCTTTTAGTGAGCAAATATTAGATAATGTAATTTAATATATCATATATATTATTATACATTAAATTATCGAATCAACACTTGATCCGACAATCCGGCAATATCGCATATAACCGACTAATATTTATCCGTACCGATTCATCGAATCAACACTTGATCCGATGACCCGGCTGATATCAAATATCACGAGAATAGAATACGGTATCTCATATCGCATTATCCTCAGTCCCGCACATATCACATATGTGCTCCTACTCCGTTTTGCCTGAGCCAAGAAACCTCTGTGTAGGACTCTAAAGAATCTTCAATACGCCGGCAGTAGGTGATGATCATATCAAACACCCACAAGCTGCAAGCGGTCAGCTAAACGTAACAGCTACCCAGGTATTGAGCGCTCAGAAGATCAACAAGCAAGCCTGTAACTTCTCCTGTGAATCCAAACAGTAACACTCCCGTACAGTCCGGTCTCGTCGTCTGATATGTCGCATATCTCGCCTAGGGGTGGTAAACGTCAGACCCCGGTAGCTCGATAAGTCGTGTCGATATGAGGTCTATAACAGTTCGAGAAACTACTGATAACACTTACCAGTAAATCTCAGCAACCCTGGCCAGGGATTTCCGGTTATAGCCAATCGAACACAGCACAACATCAACTCCCTATACCGGGAGAGACGAATCCCCTACTATCGCTCATTGCCTCCATGTGATTCGGGACTGTACCCAAAACCCACCGTTTTGCACGCCCTCTTGGACATGGTATGATGGAAATCAAAGCACAGTGGGAATCACACAAGACTCTATGACGGTCTCGGGTCAACAGACTACTCTGTACCAGTGTCACCGGAGAACTGCCATCTGACGTGAGGTATAATACCATCTGGGAGTTCTCGGCGAGTCCGTCCAGTGTACCCAGTCTCTACTGAGCACCCGTACACCATCCTTGATGTCAAACACCGATGGATATGGGATCATCCATCGCCCATCATATGGGTCAAGATGCGTATACGCTAGTCTACTCTGGTGCATCGATGCCCTGTCTCGATACACCCTCGACTAGGAACAGTTATAGGATGTACTCGTCAACAACCGTAGCCCCACTAGTATGATCTCATCATAGTCCCAGGAGTCGAGTACATATCCTAAGGGCTTTATCAACATGCAATATAGAGACAATAAGAGTACATGTTAAGATAAAGTACAACCAGATAGCATACTATCATGTCGAGCAAGAAAGTCCTCCCTATATATGTCCAAGCATCCATTACAATATACATCGTATGTACAGTAATGGCCTCTAGGGCATACATATAACTAACAAGTTCTTGTTTAGCAACGATCATTCTTGTATGGTCCATGTTACCTAGTTAGGAAAAAATTTCGTTTTACCTATTCCGCCTCGCCGAAATAACCGGGGTGGGTAACGTGGACCTAACAAGTAGATGTATACATCTATAGGGAAATCGTCTGGATGGCGCGAGGCGTCCCATAGTTTGGATTACTTTATTACTCGCAACTATATGCATAGTTATTTAGTTAACTACATCATTTCATTGTACCATCTCATACATATGCAAATAGGCGATGTCATCTCATACGACACTTGCACTATTACCATTGGTTAATGTTGCACGTGCACTCTTCATGTGAACACACACGCTTTGGAAATTGCGATGCCACGAACACTTAGAAACTGCTAGATTATCATCATGACGTTTGCATCATACTTGGTACTCAAATTGATAGTCACATATGTATATCGCATTTCATCATCATTCACATATAAACTTTCAGCCATGAATCACATTTCATGTTATGGATATCATAAACAGTATCATTTTCCTACATGTACATGTATTTTTCTTTTCTTGAGGATTTCTGTATTGATGAGATTTCTGGATTTTTGGGAAAACCATAAGAATTTTCAAAGCCTATTATCGTTTTAAAAACAGAACTTTGCGGTTTTCTCGTGATGTGATGTGATGTGTGTGGCGTCCACCATGAGTTTTCTTGGCTCTTGAGCAGTATCAGATACCCGATTCGAGGAAGGGGATACACCGTCTGCGGGTACATGGTGGGCCCGGTATGGTACCTCGGGGCAAGAAGATCGCAGATGATGGCGTTGAGCCCAGCAGGGGAGTATTACCTACCGGTTATTTGTGACGCGGCGGATATCCGGAGGATACCGACCGTAGTCGAGTGATTTGATGATATGGGCCGATCCGGACTGCTGGAGCCTGAGATATTGGGATTTGAGATACAGAGATATGAGATATTGAGATATACATAGTTTGTATCGATACTGGACACTTATTTCAGTTGATTTCTATGATGATATTTCAGTTCACTTCATAAAAAGGGTTTTACTAAGTAAAAGATATAAAACTTCTCATATCAGATATATCATGATTTTTGTGTTGATTTTTACAAGCATGTTACATCCAGATTTGCATCGCATCATGTTAGTATATATAGGCTGTGACGTAATTGTGTGCATTCTTATGATAGCCTTATTATATGTTACTTGCTACTCACGAGCTGGAAACTCACCCCCGTTGTACCACAGTGTCTTGCAGGTCAGACCCGTCAGCCTTATAGCGGCGGGCGTACTTTCCATTGGCTTATTTTTCTCGGACTCGCGACATTGATCGTAGGTGGGTTGCGAGGACACTTTTGTACTATCATTGTATCTAGTATTCTCCATCTACCACATCTTCTTTTGTATATGCGATCTAGTGATGAGACCGAGAAATTTGTGTATATGTTGTTTCTCTGGGGTTGAGCTCACTTAAGCCGACGTTATGTTTTCTTATTTTTTTGTGTTTCCTTATGCTTATTGCTTGAGGTTATGTATATATTGCGTGTGGTTGTGATCCGCCTTGGGCGAAGAGCTAGCTTCCGCTTGGGGATGTCGTTATATCATTACAGGTTTATATATCATGTTTGTACTCGTTTGGGGCCAGTATTTACAAAGGAGACCCTACCGAAATTTTCAGAAAATTTTGATATTTTAAAAAGGGATTAATGTAACTTAATTGGTTTAAAAATCGTTTGCATAAAAGGTTTTCCTTCACGATTTTTTGGTTATGGTTCAGATTTTCTGGGGTTTGGCTGACTTAGGTTACGTCACACCTTGAGACGTCTCGTAATCTAAGTGTCAGTCACGTTCCGTACCTTCGGGTCGTGACAATATATATATATATATATATATATATATATATATATATATACTCATAGATGTTGTATATGTTTTGCACCCACGCTAGTCCAGCCCCGCTCTGTCGTTAGTTAAGTAACCTAACGGGTGATGACGGGGCCCAGTGGCGAATACGGATAGCATATACGTATATTTTATCTTCGTTCCTTTATCTAGTGTGATATGTTTAATTGATAGGGCTGTGTTGATTCTGATAAATGCAAGGAAAACAAACCTATATGTTTTTGTTGGAACCAAGTTTTTTGAAAACAGACATTATAGATGTTTCATATTGCTTTGCACAGCGGTATTCGGTTATGAATATCCAGCACCTTATTCGATGAGGAAAGAGCCGAGAAACCTTCATCAGGAGTGACCTCTTGAGCGAAAGTTTGCGTCGTCGTAATAACTTCACTATAGTCGTTTCCTTTTGCTTTGCATCATGGTATTCAGTTTGGAATATCCTGCACCTCATTCAATGAGGAAAGAGCCGAGATCCCTTCACAGGGAGTGACCTCTTTAGCAAAAGTTTTTGCCACTATATATTTGCAAAACAACTCAGTTCCTTCAACGATATCAAGTTCATTATGTTAAAGGTTTTTCGGCAAAAACCAGCCGTAGCCCTCTGTCATTTCCTAAGAGTATTACTTAGTATTCGTGCTGCGTTTGTTGACTGTGTCAAAGCGTAGTGTGCGGTAGCTAAGTGGTGCTTGTTTGTAGAATATGGATATGTGGATTAGTTAGGACAGTCGTCCGTCCTTGTTGACTGTGTCAAGGGCTCGTGCGGGTGGGTTTAATGCAATCAAGATAATAATGGGTTGAATATGACTAGGACTCTTTGATTTGTTGACCGTGTCAAGGTCACTTGGGTCCTTGGGGTAAAAACCACATCGAGAGTTTCAAACATACAAGAAACTTGCCAGGCATGCGCATACCTACTGGAGTGTGGTGGCTTGAGTGGATTCCATCAAGTTATCATGTGATGATAGTTGGATCCCGATTCCCATTGATGGGTAGGATTACTCCTCGGGTGATTTTAGATGATCCCGACTAATTCTGCTTTTAGAGCTTGAAAGTGAATTCGAGGAAACAGTGGGAGCCATCCTGATTAGATAAAGTGATTAACCATTCAGATCTAGGTTAGAGTGCACACTGAGTGTTTCTTTTCTCTCTCTCTCTTTCTCTTTGGCAGTGACCATGGTCTGAACCTAAACTAATACTCATGAACCAAGTTAACCGAACCTTCTTAAAACACTTTGGCTTTTGGATTGTCATGGAGTCGCATATATCATTGCCAATCCTTCATCCTCTTTGCATTTCTCAAGAACACATCATATCACTATGAAAATCCATAAAGCTTGGATATTCCATCGTACAGTTACATACGAACTCGAAGGAACTTGTTCCAGTTCGAGGATAGATTCAAGTTCTTGAGAAATTGAATAGGATTATTCGGTTGTCTTTTCCCTTTGCCTTCTTTTAGGTTGCGAGAGCTCCTAGGATTAGGAGAGTACACTTATTGCACTTATTGGATAGTCTTCTTCCAAACCATAGGCAGGTGCCGAAAGGTAGGGAAGGAATAAAACCAATTATCCTAAGAGTGGTGTACAGAAGGTAATAAGTAACGACATATAAAGGGATTAGAGTAAGGGCAAAGGAAATTGCGACTGCTGTCATTCACGACAAAACCGCGTATACCCCTGCACTACTACATCACCTTTGGATTTCTCCAGAACACTTTGTATCACTATGAAGATCCATATTGCTTGGATATGCCATCGTATAGTTACATACGAATTCGAAGGAACTTGTTCCATTTCGAGAATGGATTCCGGTTCAGGAGAAATATAATAGGATTCTTCAATTGTCTTTTCTCTTCACCTTCTCTCAGGTTGCGAGGATTCCTGGTATTAGGAGAGTACACCTTTTGGGCTTATTGGATAGTCTTCTTCCATACCTTAAGCTGGTGTCGAAGGGTAGGGAAGGAACAAAATCAATTAGCCTACGTGTGGTATAGAGAAGGTAATAAACTAAGACATATAAAGGGATTGGAGTGAGGTCAAGGAAGTATACGGTCACTGTCATGAATCAGGATAGTGGAAGATGCATTACTAGGAACATCAGGCTACCCTTGAAACATTTTCATGTTTTAGTTTCACTGTGCGGTGTTAATAGAAAACTGTTTTCCCAATTAGATTCTAACTTCAGGTTATGTATTTATAATATTTGATTCTCACATCTGTATGGCGTTACGGATGATGAGTGGGAGTAAGCGGAATTCTTTGTAATTGGTGATATTTGAGGAAATCACTTGGGTTTTTCCTAATGGTAAATATTTAGTTTTGAATATCTGTCGTTATGCACCAATTTTAAACTGGTATATCTATACGTTTATTTTATAAAGCGAGATATAACTTTTTGAAATTATGTCTATGACATTTACCTCTACCAGTTGATAGTCAGGTAAGGTGCATTCAACAACGGTGTAATTTTACTTAACCATAGTACAGTTTTCAACCTACAACGCACGGGGTTTGAGTTATTGAACTCATGGGACTTATACAAAGTATTGTATGTTGTCCGATGTCCGTTAGGACAAAGGGGTACTCGTACTATATTCTGTTTACTCATGACTTCTCCAGTTCTAAACAAGTATTTCGTTGAAATACAAGGTCCGGATTTTGCGAAGTTATAGGTATAAGAATGAAGTAGAGAACCATATATTGCAAGACAAAGCGTTGGTACTCATACTATATTCTCTTTACTTTTGACTTCTCTAGTTCTAGACAAGTATTTCATTGAAATACAGGGTCCATGTTTTGAGAAGTTATAGGTATAAGAATACTGTAGAGAACCATTTGTTGGAAGAATCAGGATTCTTCAAGGTAATTGAAGATGTAGACACTTGTTCTAGTTATTCCGTTGTAAGTAATGGTTTTGAGAACCAGCTTCTCTTTCAGGTTGCTCATACGTGGATGCATTCCTTGATGAGTAATGTTGTTTGGCCTTCTTCCATTTGGTTGATATGCACTGGAAACAGCTGCATGATTTTGAATTTTGTTCTAATTAAATTAGTGATTTGTTTCTATATTGGATATATAGAATGGATTCATATCTTAACGATATTAAGGTATATGGAGTTTTCCGGCTTATGCTTAAAACCAGAAGCTGGATAAACTCAAGCCACGTTTCTGTAATAGCAGTTTGTAGGATATCCCGGGCTTTGACGAGGGTTAACTTTCTACCATCTGGAGGATCAATAGTTATATTATTCTTGAATCGCCACCATTTTTAATAAAATGGATTCTTTTCAGAAAACATTAGTGGTGATTCCAGAACCACAAACGATTTCTGAAAATTTAATAGAACCTAAAGATTCAATTGGTTTCGATGATCAATTAGGCACTCCGCAGATTTGGTGGGTAACCTCAGCCACACAGGAGGTACTTCGGTATCCTCAACGATGGTGATAGAGAGGTTTATGATTACCCAAACTTGCCACTGTTATTGTTCAAGACTATAAGGTCTGGCAGGAGGATGAGTATAATGTTGTTCTAAACTAGCTTTAGAAGTGCACGTGTATATGACTCTGCCAGATGGTTGTTATAGTCAGTGGGAGAAGCGGAAGCATAGTGGGAAAGTAGCTTATGTCTATTTATAGACTAAAGAGATAGATCATCTATTTTTGATGTGACAGTCATAGGTTTTGACTTCATCGGAATAGGAGATGGATCTGGTAAGAAGGTGGTAGAGTGTGATGTCCAGGTATTTGGATGACATGCACTTGATCGGAACAGATCTTCCTATACTATGATCGGTTATATACTGTGGTTGTCACAAAGTGTTTCTCTACATTAGATCTGGATAAAATATCAGGGATTCTGATTACTAGATCTATGTTATTAGATCTAGATCTGGAAAGTGTCCCAATTTAGGTACTTTGACATTATTCTAAAGGTGTTTTAGAATGGACAACTACTGGCGTGGTGGTGTACCGGTAGGTGATGAAGTCACCCTCTCTAAAGAGGTGTCTTACAGACTGACGGGGAGAGGGAGTTGCATGATAGGCATATCACTTGCTTAGGCAATTGAGTCAATCATGAGATGTCAAGTACCACACCAGATTTTGCTTTTGCATTAGTTGCAATAAGCTTATATTAATCCAATCCTGAAGAAACATTAGGAAGCAGTTATGAACAAAAGTGGATGCTCTTTGTATATGGTAATGGCAGACTCCTTCGGGAGGGGGTTATCATTTCAGGCTTCCAAGGTGACCTGGATGACAGACTGGCAGTCAGAGTTATAGATTTCCCTCTTTTGAAGGACAATATGTTAGACAAGTGGTACAAGCGGATACTAAGGTAGGCATGGAGTAGTATACTGATTAAATTGTTAGTTATATATATATTCCTTAAAGGCCATTATTATACATGTGATGTATATTATAGTGGATGCTTGGACATATATAGGGAGGACTTTCTTGCTCGACATGATAGTATGCTATCTTGTTGCTCTTTATCTTAACATGTACACTTATTGTCTCTCTATTACATGTTGATAAAGCCCATAGGATGAGTACTTGACTACCAGGATTATGATGCAGATCATACTTGTAGAGCAATGGTAGTCGGTAAGTACATCCTTCAAATGCTCCTAGTCGTGGGAGTATCGAGGTGGGGTATCGATAATCCAGAGTAGACTAGCGTATATGCTTCTCGACTCATGTGATGGGCGATGGATGATCCCATATACATTGGTGTTTGACATCAGAGATGGTATACGAGTACTCAGTGGAGACTGGATACACTGAACGGACTCGCCAAGAACTCCTATATGGTATTATACATATCGTCAGATAGAAGTTCTCTGGTGACACAGGTACAGGTTAGTCTGTCGACCCGAGATCGTCATAGAATCTTGTGTGATTCCCACTGTGCTTTGATTTCCACCTTACCAAGTTAAAGAGATCGTGCAAAACGGTGGTTTTTGGGTACAGTCCCGGGTCACATGGATGCAACGAGCATTAGGATGGGATTTCGTCTCTCCCGGTATTGGAGGTTGATATTGAGCTATGCTCGATTGGCAATAACAGGAAATCTCTGGCCAAGGTTGCTGAAATCTACTGGTTAGTGTTATCAGTAGTTTCTCGAACCGTTATGAGCTTCACGTCGGCATGACTTATCAGGCTATTGGGGTCTGACGTTTTACCACCCTAAGGCTCTGATATGCGTCATATCAGACGAAGAGACCGGACTGTACGGTAATGTTACTTATTGGATTCGCCGGAGTAAGAGCAGGCTTGCTTGTTGACCTTCTGATCGCTCAATACCCGGATGGCCATTACATTTAGCAGACCACTTGCGCCTTGTGGGTGACTGATATGATCACCACCTACTGCCGGCGTATTGAGAGTCTTTAGAGTCCTACACAGAGGTTTCCTGGCGCAAGCAAAATGAAGTAGGAGCACATATGTCATATGTGCGGGACCAAGATTAATACGTGTTTGTGATACCGTATTCTATTCTCACGATATGTGATATCGGTCGGTTATATGTGATATAGCCGGGTTATCGAATGAAGTGTTGATTCGATAAGTTGATACATTTGATATTAGTCGGTTGTATGCGATATAACTGGATTATTAAATCAAGTGTTGATTTAATAATTTAATGTATAATTATATATTTGATATATTGATTTACATTAACTAATATTAGCTCACATAAGCATTTCTTTTTCTCACTTATGTGTGCACTTAATATATATGTGATATATATTATTGTATCATGCATGCTGCAACATGCTACATGGGTGTATGAGACTCACACCATGCTTATAATAATGTGAGGTTTTATTTATTTAAAGTAAATCAAATTAGTTGGAAATTAGTCACATGGTTAAGCTTAGTGGAAGCTTGTAAAACCATTGACTTAGTCCACTAGTTTTGTTCTACTTAAGATTTTTATTAACCCAACTATTATGATTAGCCATGGTTTAGTCTCTACAAGGGTTAGTATATGATATTAACTCACCCATGGTTCCCATTCTACACTTGACATTTTCCATGGTTGCTTTTCTTCATCTCCTTCCTCAAGCTCTCTAGTTTTTTGGGAGGTGAAGAAAATGAGTGACAAAATAATTTCTAAAGTGAGCAAAATTCCTACTTCATCATCCTTTTCTAGACTAGCCATTTAGTTTAGGGTGTTTTCTTCACCAATTCCATATTAGTGAAGAGGTAGCTTGAGTTGGTGTCTCCTCGACGTAGATCATTTTCGGCCTCGAAGACTTCAAGCAAGCTTGTTCCTTTCATTTTGTGGAGCCTTTCTAGAGTCCGGGAGTTCACTACTTGGAGCGAAGAGACTGCGACACGGAGCTATTGAAGTGAAGGACCGGTCTACAAAGGTTGTATTCCTTGTTCACTTAAATTTAAAGATGTTTACATTCTAGTTTCGTCTGATTCTCTAGTTAAGATTCTAGGTTAGGGTTCTTTAGTGCGCTATTTTTTTAAAATGACATGGTCGATGCCTTCCGAAACCAAGCGGTGACCCTAGGGAACCCAGCAGTGGTATGAGAGCCAAGCTAGAGAATTAGATGATGTTTTTCGAATTACGAAACCGAAACAACTCCGAAACACTCGAAACAAAAACCAAGTTTCTGTCGAAATTTTTATGGTGTCTAAATTTTTTTTAAGCAATTGTAGAATGTTATATTAGATGTTACATGAACACCATAAAAATTTGATCCCCCTCGCAGGATTTTAGCAGTCGACATTTGATAAATATCCGAGGTCACCGGTTTTGTTGTGGGCTTCTGGCTTCAATTTTTGGCGTTGTTCCAGTTTCTGGGTTTTGGTGTTTTATGTGTTGTTTTTACTGATATTGCATGTGATGTTATATTTCTGTAAATGCAATTCGGAGTGTTTCGTAGTCGTAATTCTAACATCGTTTTGGGTTATTTAGACGACGTTAAAAAGTTCGAACGGATATCAATAACCCATTTTCTCCCTCGCTGGAAATTTTCTAAGAGCTGGATTTTTTTATGTTTAAAATCTTCAGAAAATCATGCAGGTGTTTTCTATGGACCCTCTAGAAGAACGAAACCCTAACTCGATTCTGTGACTGTCAGAACCGCCACCAAACCCTAGGGTTTGTGGTAGTTCCACGGTGCCATAGGTGAGGCAAGGGTTGACCCTTCTACGGTTGGTCCATAGGTGTTGTGGCATGTTCTGGGTACTTTTTAAACTCCGTTCAAGTGTTGAGCTCTTTGGGAAATTTTAGGTTTTTGTTGATTCAATCGAAAAGTTTAACATCGTCTAGCTATCTGTGATTGTGGTACAATACTTGGAATCCGCAATATTTAGTTTTATGAAAACTAATTTGAATTTTATAAATCTAGCAATTCATTCTCATTTGATCGGTTGCCACGGTATTTTGATGTGGATCAAAAGTCAGTCACAATCATGTAGCGTACGCGGATACTCGACGGGTAAACTTACTAGATATCCACGCCCCATAGCCCCGACCAAGTGACTATAGGAGAATCCCATCGTCAAAAGCATCCGTTCGGGTGCTCGCGGCCGCTGTGTTCCGCCTAAGTGCACTTCGTCGAGGGCATCGGGGGTGAGGTCGTCTACTAAAGTTTCCGACGAGCATTCGATCAGGTTGTCGGGAATCTTGTTGAATTAACCGACTGGTTATTGAAAAGTGTTTTCAATATCGAGACTAAAATGCGGTGTTTATAATTGTTAGGCATATGATGTCTAAGGAATTCATTTGGTTAAGCATGAAATCCAAAGTATGTGATACATTGGGGTTATGATTTCTTAGGTGGTTGTGGATTCCAATTGTTGTAGTTTTTCACTTTCTTTTCTGCGACCGTAAGTATAATATGTGGTGTATCGCCGGTTTCGTTGCTATATGTCAACGACAATTGGGATACGCATATTTACTTACATTGATGACATGTGATGTTAAGTGTTGCTGTGATATGTTATATTGGATCGTCGTGTTTTGAATAGCCGGATTTTTTTAAGTGAGAAGAGAGTTTTTCATTTTCATTCATGTAAAAACTTGTATGTAATATTCTTTTATTGGGGCACTTCCGGAATGAGGACGATGTCACCATTGATGTATATTATTTACTTTTCCTCATTAGGATAGACCCAAGGAGGGGAGCACAAGTAACCGGGTTCTAGAGTCCAGTTGTAACATTTCAGAAAAATAAAATATTATTTTTGCGGATTTTTATAATTAAATAATATTATATTGAATATTTTAATATTGCGATATAATTAAATACCGATAAATTGGGAAAAATTTGGAAAATTATAGAAATTACTAAAAAGAGGGTGTTTTATTTGATTTAAGCAAAATATGAAATTTTATGATTTATTATACACTATTTTAATGCTAATCGCGATTAAATATCGCTAATCGCGCATTAAGCGTGTTTTGTGCACACGACATGCACATGTCATTTTTGGGCATTTTTACATTTTTCCTAATATGGCTTTTCTTCATTTTCAAGCATGATTTGGTTTAAATGAAATGAGAAGAAAATATAAAGAAAAGAAAAGAAAAGGAAATGAATAAAGAAAGGGGTATGGGCATGAAAGAGAGAGGGTGAGGGGTCAACCATAGTCATGGTCCATTGTTCTCACTTCATCATCTTCATCTTTTCTTCTTCTTCTTCCTCTCATGGCAGCACCTCACTCCCCTTCCACTTCAAACCCTCAAATCATCATCAAAACAACACCAAAAGTCCATCCCCACTTCATTAAAAACATGCACAAGCTCACAAGCTACACTTTGGACAAAGAAAAATGGGATTTTGATGCTCTAGGGGATTCATGAGGGCCAAATGAGGTAATCTCTTAACCATTTGTGTAGTTTTTCCTTCACTTTACCTTAGATACATGTTTAGAAGTGATTAGGCGAAATTTAGCGAACTTTGAAAATCTTAAGTTATGGTTTGAGGGATTTTTGAGTTGTGGTTGTGTTTACGGACCTTAGTGGTGACCTTAAACCCCCCTTGGTGTTAGAACATAGACCTAACACAAAAAAAACACCTGAAACCCAAAAACAGAAACTTCCCAATGTCGGTTTGTTAGGTAATTGAGTGTGCAGGAAAATTTAGGATGACCTGAGAACTTATCTACAAAAGTAAACAATACCACTAACCTAGATAGACCACTAGGAGGCCACCCGACAAATACGAGACCCATCCAAGCACCCAGAGCCGGCAAGCTCGGATTTCAGGCTAGAGTGCTCGGCCACTTGGTGGTGTTAGGGGTCAGGGTTCCTTCAGTAGCTCACATACACTCTATATATCACCCCAGTGTTGTTTGCTTACCTCGTTTTTCCCTGAACTAAAATCTGGAGCTTGTTTTCAAAGTTGCTGCTTTATGTTTTGCGATGTGTTTGGTATTTGGTTTTGTATTCGATCTACGTCGAAATCGAGTGTTATTTGGTTGATTTGTGAGAGTAGACCATAGGTTTTGACCTATGTGAGTTCCGCGTGTCGTTTTGGTTTTGATTTGGATTTTAATGCGATACGATACGTTGTGACATGTAGGTACCCCATGTGGATTTCGAGACGACAAGCAAGCGTGTGGCGACGTCGGTATCGGCAAACGAAGGTCAAGGTGAGTAGATATATATCTACGGGAGAAGTCGGGTGGATGTCGTATAGCACCCCCGCAGTTTCATAGTGATGTGTACGAATACGTATACATACATACATACATACATACATATATATATATATATATAATATGTTGTTATGAGTTTATTGTTTATCCAGATAGGGTTAAGTGTTCATGGGCTAGCTTAGTGTACTTAGAAGTTAATGTTATAGTTTAGCGTTAGTTGCGAAACCCTAGATTAAAGATTACACCCACACGCACGCACACACATGCATACATTTATTTTACTTGTGCATATATAGGGATATGTATATATATATATATGTATATATATATATGTGTGTGTGTCTATATATATATATATATATATATATATATATATATATAGACACATGGGTATGGGACTATGTATATATATATACGTATACATATACATGGATTATGAGGATAGTACTTGGGATTGGAGATGAGTCGATGAGATTGGGCTTGAGGCCATGAGATCGGTGATGTGATATGGTTCGTATATGAGATACGACATGATATTTTAGCGGGTCCTTTAGATGTGGTGTTTTCGTACACATGCATGCATATACATAGATGGTATCAGTATTGTACTAGACGTAGGTCAGTAACCCCAGATCATGAGATAAAGATAAGGATACCAAGTGAATAAAGAGATAAATGTGATATTGACCGTACCCAGATTTGGGATGCTATACGATAGATTTACCATACGAGCTATATTGATGATAGATCCGCACTCTTGACTCGAGGATGTCATCTTATATAGGGTATCATATGGGATACTATTGAGGCGGGATCACCGACTATTATATATATATATGTATGTATGTATGTATCTGTAAGTCCACGTTGCTCACCCCGGTTCTTACGAGGAGGCGGAAACGACGAAAAACAAATTTTTTGGCGCAAAGGCAACATGGACTAAAAGACGGATCTTTGCTAAACTACAAACTAGCAAACTACTTGGGGCTCTATCTACTATGTCATAGAGATTATACCTCATGACACCGGTCCTTCGGGTCTTCATTTCGCTGTCCGGCTCGTCCATCCACGCTCCGAGGGTCGATCCGGATCTTGATCACCTCCGCGGCCTTCTTGAGTCGAAGACGATCCACCCAAGAGATGTACTCCGAGCTCCACCTTGAGCCGAGGCAACTAGGGCAACGAGATTGCTAGTCTTGATGTCCTAGGTAGTGTAGAAGAGGTAGATGGATGTGTTTGTCTATTTGGATCCTTTTTCTCTCAACACATGAGATCAAAGGAAATTTTCAAGAGGAGGAAGATGAAGGAGAACAACCATGGAGCTTTCTCATTTCTTTTCAAGAGAGAGAATGAGAAATGAGAAATGAATTATTGTGCTAGAGAGAATGAACCATGGTTTCAATAATACACCACTATCATCATTACAAATCTTTTCAAGATTAAGTTGATGGCAACAATTGACTTGACCATTATCATAATCCAAAAATAAAAAGAAAACCAAAGAAAACTCTAGACCTCTCATGAAGGTCCAAGTCAACTTTGGTCAAATGGTCAACAAAGTCAAGTATGGTCAAAGCAATTAGCCATCACATAATAATCACTAAAAAGATTAGTAAATAATGTCCCCTGCTCATAATGATTTTGACCGAACGAACTGCCAAAAACCCTAATGAGTCCACCTCATTTTGGTTTCGACCGAATCAACTGTCAAAATCCTAATGAGGCACCTCCTTCATCTTCTCTCCTCATAACTGTGCATACACACCCGCATCCGCATTCCGTAGAATGCGAATGCACAGAAGACAAAACAAATCCATCCGTGCAATACTAGGATCCGGCTTAAACCAAAGCCCACTAGTATTGCCTTCCCGAACAGCATATGCATACAAGTGTACGTAAGTGATCGTAGCGCTGCTGTAAAACCATACGGCCTCTACACCTTTCGCGCAGTGCAGAGAAACTCTCTGTGTGGGAATCTAAAGACTCGACACTACGCTGACAGTGGGTTTAACCACAGACCGGAAGCGGCACTAGCTGTACATAACGGTCCCTAGGTAGATGTCGATAAGAAGGCCGATGAGGTAAACCCATCCGAACTCCTACTGAGCCTGTATGTGACAATCTTCGTACAGTCCGGTCTGTTCATCTAAGAATATCGCATGGCGGGCCTAGGGGGGTGGCAAACATCAGTCCCCTAATAGCGGTACAAGTCGTGTCGGAGTGTAGCCCAGAACACCCTGAGATAACACTGGAAACCTACCAGTATATCTCGCTTGCCCTGGCCAGGGACGACTATGTGTAATGGCTCTCCTAGACACAGCGCGATATCAACCCCCAATACCGGGAGAGACGAATCCTGTCTAACCGTCACTGCCTCCAAGTGCTTCGGGACCGCACCCAACTACTACCTGTTTGCACGATGCCTTTGAGCCGTGGTAGGGTAGTAATCAAAGAACAGTGGAAACACACTCGAGGCGAAGTGACAGTGTCAAGTCAACGGACTAAGCTGTACTCATGTCACCTTAGAACTGATAACTGACGATAGGTATAATACCAACCAACAGTTCCCGACGAGTCATGTCCAGTGTACTCGTAACTTAACGAGCACCCGCATACTATCTCCAGTATGACGTACTGATGGCTGTGGGACAGACCATCTCCCCTGCTGGGATGAGAAGCGTATACGCTAGTCTACTACGGAGTATCGATGCCCTGTCTCGATAGTCCTACGACTAGGGACCTGTATAAGGATGTTCTTATAGATTACCCAGCCCCCACAAGTGTGACTGCCATCACAACGCTGGTAATCTAGCAAAGATCATAAGGGCTCCACTAATATGTATATAAGCGATATGCTAAAAGAAACACATGCACATATTGAAGTAGAGACAAACCAAGTAGCATACTACCATTTTAAGCAAGATTGTCTATACAACTGTGAATATCCCAAGCTTCCATTAAGTAATATACAAGCTAGTATGATACAGTAATGGCCTCTAGGGCATATACACTAACAATCTCCCACTTGCACTAAGGCCATATACTGGCCTATCGAAGACCTATCATCTCGATCAGCCGCTCATACTGAGTCTGGGGTAGGGCCTTCGTGAGTGGATCTGCAGTGTTATTCTCCGAATTTACTCTCTTCACCTCGATCTCCCGGCGATCTGCGATCTCCCTGATCAGGTGGTACCGCCTCAAAATGTGCCTGGACTTCTGATGGGACCTGGGTTCCTTCGCTAAAGCTACAGCTCCGTTGTTGTCACAATACAGCAGTATTGGATCAACAATGGTAGGAACCACCTGAAGCTCCGTGAGGAACTTCTTCATCCAGACAGCTTCTTTTGCGGCATCGCAAGCAGCTTTGTACTCCGGTTCCATAGTTGAGTCAGCAACGGTTTCCTGCTTGGAACTCTTCCAGCAAACCGCCCCTCCATTGAGGGTAAAGACATAACCCGACATGGACTTGGAGTCATCCTTGTCACTCTGGAAGCTGTAGTCAGCAAAGGTCTCGATCTGGAGGTCTTTTCCGCCATACACAAAGAACATCTCCTTTGTCCTTCTCAGGTACTTGAGAATGTTCTTTACTGCTATCCAGTGTTTCTCCCCTGGGTCCGACTGATACCGGCTTACAACGCTCAATGCGTATGCTACATCTGGTCTGGTACATAACATCGCATACATTATAGAGCCTACCGCAGATGCGTATGGTATAGATGACATGCGAGCCCTTTCCAAATCAGTCTTGGGAGACATCTTTTTGGAGAGGGTGATTCCGTGACAAGCCGGTAGATTACCGCGCTTGGAATCTTCCATACTGAATCGTTTCAGTATGGTGTCTATGTACCTGGACTGTGAAAGTCCCAACATCCTCTTAGATCTGTCACGATAGATCTGGATCCCCAGAATGTAGTTGGCATCGCACAGGTCCTTCATGGAAAACCTCTGTGACAAGAATCCTTTGACTGACTGTATCATAGGAATATCATTTCCTATTAGGAGAATGTCATCCACGTACAAGATGAGGAATACCACAGTTCTACCTACAATATTACTGTAAATGCATGGTTCATCTGGGTTTTTGATAAAGTCGAATTCCTTGACAGTATCATCAAAGCAGATGTTCCAACTCCGTGATGCTGCTTCAGTCCATAGATGGACTTGAGCAACTTACACACCTTACTGCTGCTCCCACTCTGAATGAATCCCTCCGGCTGATCCATATAGACGCACTCTTCTAAATTTCCATTCAGGAAAGCCGTCTTTACGTCCATCTGCCAGATTTCATAATCATGGAAGGCAGTAATGGCAAGAAGGATCCGAATGGATTTGAGCATATCCACTGGAGAAAAGGTCTCGTCATAGTCCAAACCAGGTCGTTGACGAAAACCCTGTGCAACAAGTCTAGCTTTATAGGTTTCAACCTACCCATCTACACCAATCTTCTTTCTGAAGATCCATTTGCAGCCTACGGGTTTTACCCCTTCTAGAGCAAAGTCCAATGTCCAAACTTTGTTGGTGTACATGGACTCCATCTCGGTCCGCATTGCATCCAGCCATTTTACCGAGTCACCGCTCTGAATGGCTTGCTGGAAGCTAGTAGGCTCACCATAATCAAAAGTGCAATCCTCTCTATCCCCGTCTATAAGAAAACCGTAGTATCTCTCGGGCGGATGAGACTGCCTACTACTCCTGCGGAGTGGCACTGGGATGTCCAGTTCTCCTGAACCTTCTGGTTCCACTAAGGTTTCAGTAATAGCTCGTGGTTCTGGAATTTCTTCCAGTTCTATTGCGCTCCCACTTATCCGATTTTCCAAAAATTCAGTTTCCAAGAAGCGGGCATGACGAGAAACAAAAACCTTTTGTTCCTCTGCGTAATAGAAAAGATACCCCTTGGAGTTCTTTGGGTATCCCACAAACTTACACTGTACTGAACGTGCCTCGAGCTTGTCCGCATGCTGCTATTTAACAAAAACTGGACACCCCCATATCTTAAAGTGTTTAAGACAGGGTTTCTTCCCACTCCACATCTGATACGGTGTGGTAGGCACTGACTTGGTAGGAACTTGGTTCAAAAGATTGTTAGTGTATATGCCCTAGAGGCCATTACTGTATCATACTGGATTGTATATTACTTGATGGAAGCTTGGGATATTCACCTTGTATTGACATTCTTGCTCAAAATGGTAGTATGCTACTTGGTTTGTTTCTGCTTTAATGTGTGCATGTGTTTCTTTTAGCATATCGCCTTTACACATTAGTGGAGCCCTTAGGATCTTTGCTTGATTACCAGCGTTGTGATGGCAGTCACACTCGTGGGGCTGGGTAATCTATAAGCACATCCTTATGCAGGTCCCTTGTCGCAGGACTATCGAGACAGGGCATCGATACTCCGGAGTAGACTAGCGTATGCGCTTCTCATCCCAGCTTGGGAGACGGCCTGTCCCACAGCCGTCAGTACGTCGTACTTGAGATAGTATGCGGGTGCTCGTTAGGTTACGAGTACACTGGACAGGACTCGTCGGGAACTGTTGGTTGGTATTGTACCTATCGTCAGTTATCAGTTCCCAGGTGACATGAGTACAGCTTAGTCCGTTGACTTGACACTGTCACTTCGCCTCGATTGTGTTCCCACTGTACTTTGATTACTACCTTACCACGGCTCAAAGGAGACGTGCAAACAGGTAGTTTTTGGGTGCAGTCCCGAAGCACTTGGAGGCAGTGACGATTAGAAAGGATTCGTCTCTCCCGGTATTGGGGGTTGATATCGCGCTGTGTCTAGGAGAGCCATTACACAAAGTCCCTGGCCAGGGCAAGCGAGATAGACTGGTAGGTTTCCAGTGTTATCTCAGGTGTTCTGGGCTACACTCCGGCACGACTTGTACCGCTAGTAGGAGACTTACGTTTACCGCCTCCCTAGGCCCGCCATACGATGTTCTTAGACGAACAGACGAGACTGTACGGAGACTGTCACATTCATACTCAGTAGGAGTTCAGATGGGGTTTACCTCGTCAGTCTTCTTATCGGCATCTACCTGGGGACCGTTACGTACAGCTAGTGCCGCTTGCGGTCTGTGGTTAAACCTACTGCCAGCGTAGTGTCGAGTCTTTAGAGTCCCACACAGAGGGTTATTCGCCTTTAGGCAAAATGAGTAGAGGTCGCATGGTATTGCGACGGGGTTCGTTCACATCCGCGCACTTGTGCACGTTTGGTGTCCAGACAGCTTATACTAGCGAGCTTTGGTTTAAGCCGGATCCTAGTATATGATTTGGGATTGGTTTTATCTCATTGTATTCGTGTTCCTCGGAACACGGATACGGGTGTGTATGCACAGTTGACTGAGACAGAGGCAGAGGACTTTGATTAGGGTTGATAACCATTGTCATTTTCTTAATCTTAATGTTTATGTGTGAATTATGATTTATTGATATTAGTTAATTATAATTGTGCATGGTTAGGGTTGTTGACCATTTGACTATACTTGACCTGTTGACCTAGGTCGACAAGTTGACCATCATCATTCCATATGAAAGATGCTCTTTGAACCTTGCAAAAGAATTTAATGTGAAATGATAATGGTCATTTCTTGATTAACTATGACAATTATCTTTAACTAATTTTTCATTTTACATAATTCACATATATGTGAGAAGGTTGAGATATTCTTCTCAATTTATCATTTCCATTCTCTCTCCTCCTTTTCCTTTCTCTCTATCTCTCCCCTCTCATGAGTTGAGAACCATTTGATCTTGAGATAATCCCTCCAAAAACACTCTCTACTCTTTCTAAGGTCCTAGGTCTAGCACACCAAGCACCTTAGTTACTTCTAGTTTGAGGTTGGAGCCAAAGGTTGAGGCCCTCGGGTGGATCTTTCTTCAGCAAGAGAAACGACAAGGAGAACCCTTTCTTTCACTCCAAGGAGCAAGGAGAGAAGGACTTGAAGCCCTAGGTATAACCCACTTTCCGAGTAGCTAAACTCTTTAGCTTTGTTAGTTAGTTTTGTTTAGCAAAGATCCCTCCTTTACATAGTCCATGTTTCCTAGAGTTGTAAAAATCGATTTTTTCATAACGTTTCCGCCACCCCCCAAGCACCGGGGTGGGCAACGTGGACTTACAAAGATATGCAGCTGTTTCTAGTGCATAACTCCAGAAGGATCGCGGCAACTCGGCCTTACTCATCATGGAACGAACCATATCCAATAGGGTTCGATTCCGCATTTCCGATACACCGTTGTGTTGTGGTGTGTATGGAGGAGTAAGCTAAGAGAGAATTCCATTCTCTTTTAAGTAGCCCAGAAACTCGGCACTCAAGTATTCTCCACCTTGATCAGATCTGAGTGTCTTGATACTTTTGCCTGTTTGTTTTTCAACTTCATTCTTGTATTCCCGAAATTTCTCAAAGGCCTCGGATTTATGCTTCATCAAGAAGACATGTCCATACCTGGAGAAATCATCTGTGAAAGTAATGAAGTATGAATAACCACTTCGCGCATGTATAGACATTGGACCACAGACGTCACTGTGTATGAGTCCCAAGAGCTTGCTTGCTCTTTCTCCGTGTCTAGTGAACGGAGTCTTTGTAATCTTTCCCATGAGACAAGATTCATAAATGGCATAAGACTGGTACTCGAACGGATCCAAGTATCCTTCTTTATGTAACTTTGTTAATCGTGTCTCATTAATGTGACCCAGTCTACAATGACATAAGAAAGTCTGATTTAATTTCGGAGAAGTGTTTTCTGGACACTGAAAATCTGAGCTTGATTCAATACGTAGATCCCGTTCTTTAATGTACCTAACCCAATCAGAACTTGATTTAGGTGGATGTTGATCGCATCGCTTACAAAAGTAAAATCATATCCTTCCTTAGAAAGTAAGGATACAGATATGATATTACAAGTCGCACCTGGTACATAAAAACAGTCACGCAGAATCAATATCTGCCCAGTTGTCAGTCGAAGAAGATACTCCCCTACGGATTCAGCATACATGCTCATTCCGTTAGCAACCCTGAGAGTCATATCACCTATCTTGATAACCCTACGGTTTCTCAGAGCCTGTAACGAATTACAGATGTGAGATCCTGATCCGGTATCCAATACCCAGGAAGTAGGGTTAATTGACATACAGTTCTCTAATACAAACACACCCGAAGCCGAAGCCACAACCTGCTTCGAATTCTGGCTACTGGCTATGCTAGCCCTGCAATCCTTCTGCCAATGTTCATTCCTGTAACAATAGGAACGTCCCTCTTTTACAACATCCAGTCCCAAAACTTCTGCCCTTTCCTTTCCTTTTACTTCCCTGGTTTCCTTCAGGGTAGAAGGTAGAGACTGTAGAACTAAGTCAGCATCTGACCCGTTCTTCAGCGTGGTCTTCAGGTCCGTGAGCTCAAAATAGCTGGTCTCTATAAGGACGTTGCCCCCTACAGAGGACCCGATAGCTAACCTCGCTGGAAGCAATTCGTTCGAGGTCTCATAACTTGCGATACGAGATTGCTCTCCATATATATCTTTGTTATGGAGGAAGATAGAAACTAAGTCCATCTTCTCGTGCTTCCTCTGGTATGCACCATCAACTGAGGCTAAGACGAGGCACTTAGCTTTCGCACAGTCTTTTTTCGATGTCTTGCGGATATGAATATCCGTGACAGGGGAAACTAGACCTGAGACGGCAGGGGTTGGATCAGTCAAGTGGTGTCCCAGCTTGTCATGGGCAATGGACATCTGGACGGACCTTTGCCAGTCATAACAGTCAGATTCAGTCATTTTATTATCTAAATGTAACCTATGTCTGGTCACTGGGTCGCTGCAATTAAGAGAGAGAAGAAAACACTTAGCATGATGCTCTTGCAAGTTTAGATTGGTTTTTAATTTATCTAAACAGGATGGCTCCCACTGTCTCTCGAATCCCTCCTCAAACCATAAAGGAAGAATAAGTCGGGATCAATCTCACCGTACAATTCTTTCTTAACCGTTCAGCCAGGCTGGTGTCGGTACTTCGAGGGAGGTTTTCCAACGCTTTCGCGAAGTTCCTTAATTAAGTAACCTCTTTTCCCTGTGGGCGTAGTCCCGCTAACACCTTTCTAGACACCTACTTGGTTTATAGCATTGATCGTTAAGCGAGAAAGTTTCCGAGGAGTAGTATATACTCACAGTAGGATCAGGATCCAAATATCATCGTATGATAAAACTGAAGGAATCTTACCAGAATCATCACACTCCAAATGGTATGCAGCACTAGTAAGTTTCAGTTTCTTTAGAAACTCCCGATGTGGATTTTTGCCCCATGCTCTTATGACCTTGACTAAGGCCAACAAATCATAAGTCACATGTCAAGTTCTACCCGTCGTTGTCCAGGTTGATTTGAACCCACCCGTATATACCCTTGACTATGGCCAACAAAGTAATATGACTATCCCAAACCAACGCATCTATCTATGCAACATATGAATACCCACCAGCTACCAGTCATTGTGCCTTGACTATGGCCAACAAACACAGCTTGAATACTGTTGGATATTCATATGAAACGACGGAGGGCTACGAATGGTTTTGGCGAAACCGTGATCGTAGTGAACTTGATATAATCGAAGGAACCTTGTTAGCTTTTAAAAGGAGTGGTTTAAGCTCCGCATTAAAAAGTTTTCTGTTTTGAAAAGAAACCGAGTGGTTTTGAAATTGTTCCAACGACTTTAACTTTGGTTTATTTTCTTGCGTTAATTTTAATGCGTCCCATCATTTAATCCTACCATTGCAGAAAACAACGAAAATATGACGTACGCTTATGCCATCCGCATTCGCCACGGGTCCCGTCATCACCCGTTAGGTTACTTAACTAACGACAGAGCGGGGGCTGGACTAGCGCAGTTGCAAAACATAAGCAACGCCTAAATAGATATCATATATAGACATATACATTCGTCAGATGCAATGATAGCCATTCCAGATCAAAGATGAACACTTTGGATATACTAGGAATCCGCATTTCGTTCGAGCCTACAACGAAAGACGGATTACACGGTCGCGATGAATAGCCAAACCCCACCCTAGACCCCTACGGGTGTGGCAAACTATCCGCCAAGTACCCGAAGTGAAGCAAACTCCCTCAACAACGTAAGTAGGCCACTCGGCACTTCGAGATACCCGGTAGTTTGTGCACCCCACCTTGGGTCTATCCTAGGAGGAAAAACAGAAAAAAGAAATAATATACAATGGCGGCTACAAACTCATCCCGGATGTGCGGCCATAAAATAATATTACATCAATTAAAAAATTTTACATGAATGAAAGAAAAAGAAACTCTCATCTCATATCCACCCGGCTATTCATCCGCGACAACCCACCGAGTTCATATACACAAACCATCGACATTACAGATCACAGATATGTATAACCCCCACTAATCGACGTATAGCGATTAGCAGACGTTCAATACATATATCACATCACAGATAATATCCATTAGCCAAAGTCTACGGAATTTTGATCAAAATACGGATTTGTAACCACCCCAAAAACAAATTTGTTCTCTGGAAAATCTGGGCAGAAACAAAATATACTAAAAATCCCAAAACATCCAACTAAGAACACTGCACTAAAAACGGTCCACGGCCGAGTCAACTCGGCCGCGGTTCCGCGGCAGGAAGCATGTTCATGCCGCGGATCCGCGGCGCTTTGACCGAGTCAGTGGATCGTTTTTGGTGGGTGTCTTTAGAAAACCCTGAGCCGATTTTTCATGTATGTTAAATAATTTTTAAAGAAGTATAAAAATTCGGCAGAAAGTTGATTTTTCCGGACATGTTTTGCGAATTTTTTCCGATCGAGATTCTAAATACTTTGCTAACATGCTAGTTTATGTTTAGCTAGGCTCTGATACCACTGTAAGTCCATGTTGCTCACCCCGGTTCTTACGGGGAGGCGGAAATGGCGAAAAACGATTTTTTGGCGCAAAGGCAACATAGAGTAAAAGACGGATCTTTGCTAATCTACAAACTAGCAAACTACTTGAGGCTCTATCTACTATGTCATAGAGATTATACCTCACGACACCGGTCTTTCGGGTCTTCATTCCGCTGTCCGGCTCATCCATCCATGCTCCGAGGGTCGATCCGGATCTTGATCACCTCCGCAGCCTTCTTGAGTCGAAGACGATCCACCCGAGAGATGTACTCCGAGGTCCACCTCGAGCTGAGGCAACTAGGGCAACGAGATTGCTAGTCTTGATGTCCTAGGTAGTGTAAAAGAGGTAGATGGATGTGTTTGTCTATTTGGATCCTTTTTCTCTCAACACATGAGATCAAAGGAAATTTTCAAGAGGAAGATGAAGGAGAACAACCATGGAGCTTTCTCATTTCTTTTCAAGAGAGAGAATGAGCAATGAGAAATGAATTATTATGCTAGAGAGAATGAACCATAGTTGCAATAATACACCACTATCATCATTACTAATCTTTTCAAGATTAAGTTGATGGCAACAATTGACTTGACCATTATCATAATCCAAAAATAAAAAGAAAACCAAAGAAAACTCTTGACCTCTCATGAAGGTCCAAGTCAACTTTGGTCAAATGGTCAACAAAGTCAAGTATTGTCAATTGGTCAAAGAAATTAGCTATCACATAATAATCACTAAAAAGATTAGTAAATAATATCCCCGGCTCATAATGGTTTTGACCGAACGAACTGCCAAAAACCCTAATGAGTCCGCCTCATTATGGTTTCGACCGAATCAACTGTCAAACCCCTAATGAGGCACCTCCTTCATCTTCTCTCCTCATAACTGTGCATACACACCCGCATCCGCATTCCGTAGAATGCGAATGCATAGAAGACAAAACAAATCCATCCGTGCAATACTAGGATCCGGCTTAAACCAAAGCCCACTAGTATTGCCTGCCCGAACAGCAAATGCACACAAGTGTACGTAAGTGATCGTAGCCCTGCCGTAAAACCATACGGCCTCTACACTTTTCGCTCAGTGCAGGTAAACTCTCTGTGTGGGACTTTAAAGACTCGACACTACGCTGGCAGTGGGTTTAACCACAGACCACAAGCGGCACTAGCTATACGTAACGGTCCCCAGGTAGATGTCGATAAGAAGGCCGATGAGGTAAACCCATCCGAACTCCTACTGAGCCTGTATGTGACAATCTCCTTATAGTCCGGTCTGTTCGTCTAAGAATATCTCATGGCGGGCCTAGGGGGTGGCAAACGTCAGTCCCCTAATAGCGGTACAAGTCGTGTCGGAGTGTACCCAGAACACCCTGAGATAACACTGGAAACCTACCAGTATATCTCGCTTGCCCTGGCCAGGGACGACTATGTGTAATGTCTCTCCTAGACACAGCGCGATATCAACCCCCAATACCGGGAGAGACGAATCCTGTCTAACCGTCACTGCCTCCAAGTGCTTCGGGACTGCACCCAACTACTACCTGTTTGCATGACTCCTTTGAGCCGTGGTAGGGTAGTAATCAAAGAACAGTGGGAACACACTCGAGGCAAAGTGACAGTGTCAAGTCAACGGACTAAGCTGTACTCATGTCACCTGGGAACTGATAACTGACGATAGGTATAATACTAACCAACAGTTCCCGACGAGTCCTGTCCATTGTACTCGTAACCTAACGAGCATCCGCATACTATCTCCAGTACGACGTACTGATGGCTGTGGGACAGACCATCTCCCATGTTGGGATGAGAAGCGTATACGCTAGTCTATTCCGGAGTATCGATGTCCTGTCTCGATAGTCCTACGACTAGTGACCTGTATAAGGATGTGCTTATAGATTACCCAGCTCCGACAAGTGTGACTTCCATCACAACGCTGGTAATCAAGCAAAGATCCTAAGGGCTCCACTAATATGTATATAAGCGATATGCTAAAAGAAACACATGCACATATTGAAGTAGAGACAAACCAAGTAGCATACTACCATTTTGAGCAAGATTGTCTATACAACTGTGAATATCCCAAGCTTCCATTAAGTAATATAAAAGCTAGTATGATAAAGTAATGGCCTCTAGGGCATATACACTAACAGTATCGACTCAGATTTATGTGGTTTCCTTACCTTTTTATTAGATTGTTAGTTTAGACCTGTAGTTTACTGTATGACTCATATTATTTATTGCATATTCATTATTGTTGTGTTTATTATTCAGCTTCCGCATATTAGTGTTGTTCGCATCGCATTACATGCTGATATTGTGTTTTCGTATGTTAATATTGAAATTATGTTGTTAGGACACCAGCACCATTACCGATGATGCGTATGTTCCACATACACTTACTTGCCGGCTCACACACATCATCATCGGTAATTGCCATGTCGCGTACACTTTAGAGAATATTATTTGATTAATATCGCTCGTTAGCTGATAGTTTCGAAATATCATTATTGTGCTAGTTTAGATATCGCATTCATTACTGTTCTACTTCATGCATATTTATTATAAATTTCCATGCATTTTTATTTAGGGCCAGTCCGGATTTGCCGGAGCCCAATGCTTTTAAATTCATTGTTATTTATTCCCGAGATTTGGGTTTCCATAAGATTTATGGATTTGGAGAAACCACAAGATTTTATAAAACTGATTATCATTTTAAAATGAAAGTTGCGGTTTTCTCATGATATGATTTGAGATTGTTCACCATGAGTTTTCTCGGCTCTTTAGCGATATCGTACACCCAATTCGAGGAGGAGTAGGAACCATCTGTGGGTGTATGGTGGACCCGGTGCGGTACCCCGGGACAAGAAGATCGCAGTTGATCGGCGTTGAGCCAGTAACAGGGGAGCATTGCTGACCGGTGATTGTATTGTGACTCGTCGGATATCCGGAGGATACCGATCGGAGTTAGGCCAGTCCGGATAGCCGGACCCAGCGACCAATCCGGATACACGGAGCCCCAGATATTGATATTGAGGTATTGAGATATTATGATATGGGCCAGTCCGGATAGCCGAAGCCCTAGATATTGAGATATTGGTATTTATATTTTGTGTCGATGCTTGACACTAATTTATGTTGATTTCATTGATGATACCTCGTTTTATATAAACAGAAATTTCACTAAAACAAGAAAAAAGTTTCTTCATTTACATGTATTCTGTTTTCATTACATTACATTCATACCTCATACACATGATATATTGCTACCTGAGGCACTGACACGAGCACGTGTGATTACACTTATGCATAGATGTTTACCCTTGCCACCTTTTCATGCTTCAGACTTTATCATTTTGAGGTTATATATATTATTGATCGTATTGACCTAGAATTGAGTCATACATACGATTTCTGCTCGGTGATGTTTTCTACTCACGAGTTGGCAACTCACCCCCGTTATGCCACAGTTTCTTACAGGTTTTGCCGTACAGGTTTCGTTACGGCTTTGCTGGCACGCTGCCTCCATTCCGGGTGATTTGCTTTGGTAGGTGGGTTCACATTCATCGTGACCACTATTGTATTTTATTTACATTCAGTTGTATCTAGTAACTCTATCAACCAGACATGTATATTTATTTTAGGCTAGAGGCCAGTTGTATTATTATTTCGACCTTAGAGTCGCGCGTTGTATCATTATAGGTTTTCTTGTTGTTTCTAGTTTCCTTTTGAGTTTTGATCCTCGCCCTTCGGCGTTGTATATTATATTGCTTACATGGTTGTGACCGTCGATTGACGAAGAGCTAGCTCCCGTTTAGGGATGCCTTTTTCATTGATGTATATATCTTATTCATGTTGTACCCCGTTCGGAGCCAGTATTTACAAAGGAAACTCTGCCGAAATTTTCATAAAAGATTTGTGATTTTAAAAACGCATATTCGGCTTATTTGAAAAAAACACTTTCTTTTATAATGGTTTAGATTTCTGGGTTTTTGGCTTACTTGATTTAGATGGAGTCCTATAGACTTCATATGATTCAAGGGCCAGTCACGTGCCCTTTCCGGTCGTGACAAAGTTGGTATCAGAGCGATAGGTTAACCTTGGTTCGAGTCTATGTTTGACAATGCGGAGCCTAGGGCGTTTAGACATATACGGAATCTAGGCTTGACCTTACGGAACTTAGACTTAGTCGAGGGGATATTAGACCCGAACTTTTATCGCGTAGGTTGACCTTGGTTGATGTAGTAGGTGACTTAAGGTGAGTGATGTACCGTGTATATGTTCCGCGGCATACTTACGATACGCTACTCCGCTTAAGAAGCCTTAGGATGTACATTTCCTTGCACAGCATTATATTCATTCATGATCTATCCTCATCCATATCGGTTTATTGTTTTGATGCCACTGTTAGTTATATGTGTGCCCTAGAGGCCATTACTGTACATACGATGTATATTGTAATGGATGCTTGGACATATATAGGGAGGACTTTCTTGCTCGACATGATAGTACGCTATGTGGTTATACTTTATCTTAACATGTACTCTGATTGTCTCTATGTTACATGTTGATAAAGCCCTTAGGATATGTACTCGACTACTGGGACTATGATGAGATCATACTAGTGGGGCCACGGTAGTCGACGAGTACATCCTATAACTGTTCCTAGTCGAGGGTGTATCAAGACAGGGCATCGATGCACCAGAGTAGACTAGCGTATACGCATCTTGACCCATATGATGGGCGATGGATGATCCCATATCCATCGGTGTTTGACATCAAGGATGGTGTACGGGTACTCAGTGGAGACTGGGTATACTGGACGGACTCGCCGAGAACTCCCAGATGGTATTATACCATACGTCAGATGGCAGTTCTCCGGTGACACTGGTACAGAGTAGTCTGTTGACCCGAGATCGTCATAGAGTCTTGTGTGGTTCCCACTGTGCTTTGATTTCCATCATACCACGTCCAAGAGGGCGTGCAAAAAGGTGGCTTTTAGGTACAGTCCCGAATCACATGGAGGCAATGAGCGATAGGAGGGGATTCGACTCTCCCGGTATAGGGAGTTGATGTTGTGCTGTGTTCGATTGGCTATAACCGGAAATCCCTGGCCAGGGTTGCTGAGATTTACTGGTAAGTGTTATCAGTAGTTTCTCGAACTGTTATAGACCTCATATCGACACGACTTATCGAGCTACTGGGGTCTGACGTTTACCACCCCTAGGCGAGATATGCGACATATCAGACGACGAGACCGGACTGTATGGGAGTGTTACTGTTTGGATTCACAGGAGAAGTTACAGGCTTGCTTGTTGATCTTCTGAGCGCTCAATACCTGGGTAGCTGTTACGTTTAGCTGACCGCTTGCAGCTTGTGGGTGTTTGATATGATCATCACCTACTGCCGGCGTATTGACGATTCTTTAGAGTCCTACACAGAGGTTTCTTGACTCAGGCAAAATGGAGTAGGAGCACATATGTGATATGTGCGGGACCGAGGATAATGCGATATGTGATACCGTATTATATTCTCGCGATATTTGATATCAGCCGGGTCATCGGATCAATTGTTGATTCGATGAATCGGTACGGATAAATATTAGTCGGTTATATGCGATATAGCCGGATTGTCGGATAAAGTGTTGATTCGATAATTTAATGTATAATAATATATATGATATATTAAATTACATTAACTAATATTTGCTCACTAAAAGATTCTTTTTCTCACTTGGGTAATACATTGAGATATATGCGATATATGTTAATTGTATTATTTTATTTTGTTACAATAAATATTATATATGTGATATATAATATTGTAACATGGTATGATAAATAATGCAACATGTTTTGTAAAGATTAATCAAGATTAGGGTTTGATTTGGGTTAATGACTTCTAGTAGATTCTAGAAGGTTTTCTTTTTGTTTTGTGTAAGATATTTACATGTGACTCATGCTTTAACCCAACCCAAACCCTAACCCTAGTTAATTCTCTACAAAGGTTTACTTGACCATGGTTGCATAATTCTATCATATTATTCTTTTCCTATTCATCACAAAAGGATTATCAATATTGTTCATCTTCTTCCTTCTTCTTCTTTGCTTGAAATGGTTTCTTGCTTTGATTTTTGTGATGGATAAATATGAGAAAAAGATAAATAAAGAGAGCAAAAATCCACTTCATCATCCTCATCTTCCCTTGCCATTTAGATGAGGGTGTTCACATCATTTCATGAGTGTTAGCTTGTGTTAAAGAAACTTCAAGGTTGATCATCTTAGTATCGAAGATCGGAAGCAAAGGTTGCGTCTTTCTCTTCGTGGAACCTCTTGAGAGTCCGGATCCCGATGATCGCAGCGAAGGGACCACAACACGGAGCATATGAAGTGAAGGACCGGATCTACAAAGGTTGTAATCCCTCTCACTTAGTGTTAAAATGTTTAGCATGCTTGTTTTCGCTTAATCTCTAGTTTAAAGTTCCGTATTCGGGTTGTTCGGCACGGCTAAATTTTTAATCGGGCATGGTTGATGCCTCGTAGAACCTTGTGCGCGTGCCTAGCAACCCTACAGTGGTATCAGAGACAAGCTAGAGCTTTAGGCGAAGTCTAGACGGAGTTTGAAGTCCGATCGAACCAAAACCCTAACCCGAAACATGCACTCTGGACTTTTTCTAAAAACTGGGGTTTTTCAACATTAAAAATGCTTTAAAAATTCAGCAGGGAATTATAAGAATTACGGTGCAAAAAGTTTTCGATGAACAGTATAAAGCGCGGCGGAACCGCGACAGAATCATGCCTTCTGGGGCGGTTCCGCGGCGCAATGATGACGTCATCATCCCCTGTTTGCACAGTAACTCCTATTTTATTATTCTGGATTTTCTGGGAATTTTTAATTTTTATTCAAGAGTTGAATTTTCTGGGGCTGTTTTGGGGATTCGGTGTTTCGATCGGAGTATCAGATTTTGTCTATGTGGTTTTCCGGGTAATTTTTAGAAACTGTTAAAAAGTTCGAACGGATATTAATAACTCACTTTTTCCCCTGTCGGAAAATTTTTCAAAAGTTGGATTTTTTCTCGTGTTTAAGAATGTTCTAAGTCGTGCAAGTAACTCGGTGGAACATCTAGAAGACAACAAACCTTAACTCGATTATGTGACCGTCTTGAACTGCCCTTTGAACCTTAGGGTTTGGGGCAGTACGGCGTGCCACATGTGAGGCGTTGGCTTGACCCTTCTACGGCTGGACCATTGGTACTGTGGCATGTGATGGATGTTTTTAAACTGATTTCAAGTGTTGAGATATATTGGGGAAATCTTGGGTGCTTGATGATTCAATCGGAAAGTTTAACTTTTTCTATTTATCTGGAATGTGATACAATATTTAGAATCCACAGGTAGTTATGAGATAACTAATTTGAATATTATAGACATAGCAGTTTAGTCTCAGATGATCGGTTGCCACGGAATTTTGATGTGATCAAAAGTCCGTCGCAATCACGTAGCGTACGCGGATACTCGCCGGGTAAACTTAATAGACAGCTACGCCCCATAGCCCCGACCAAGTGACTGTAGGAGAACCCCGTCGCCGAAAGCATCAGTTCGGGTGCTCGCGGCAGCGGTGTTCCGCCTTAGTGCACTTCGTCGACGGCATCTGGGGGTGCGGCCGTCTACTAAAGTTTGCGACGAGCATTCGATCAGGACGTCGGGAATCTTGTTGAATTGCCCGACTTGATATTGAAAAGAGTTTTCGATAATGAGACTAAAATGCGGGGTTTATAATAGTTAGGCATGCGATGTCTAAGGAATTCATTTGGTTAGGCATGCGATGTCTAAGGAGGTTGCGGATTCCAACTGTTGTAGTTTTACACTTTCTTTTCTGTGACCGTAAGCGTAGTATGTGGTGTATCGCCGGCTTCGTTGCTATACATCAACGACAATCGAGATACGCATACTTGCTTACGTTGATGATATGAGATATTATGTGTTGCTGTGATATGTTGTATTGGATCGTCGCGTTTGAATAGCCGGGGGTTTTAAGTGAGATGAGAGTTTTTCTTTTTCATTCATGTAAAATTCACTTGTATGTAATATTCTTTTATTGGGGCACTTCCAGGTAGCGGAAGATGTCACCGTTGTATATTATTTACTTTTCCGTATTAGGTAGACTCAAGGAGGGGAGCACAAGTAACCGGGTTCTAGGGTCCAGTGGGAGACCATCTCGAGGAGTCGAGACCGGGTCTCCTAACCCTAGAATTGGCAGTGTTACTTGCCGCTCTCGTAGGGGTCTAGGGATGTGGGTTTGGCTATTCATCGCGACCGTGGAATCCGTGTTTTATACAGGCTCGTATTGAAAACACGGACGTCCTAGTATATCCAATATTTCATATATGTTCTTCTGCTGCAATGTTCTGTGATGAGATCATATTACTGCCTGTGACGAATGTTTATATTATATATATGAGATATATGTTATATTGCAGATTTCGTTTCAAAAGAGATGCTTGTGAAGCATAATAAAATGGGACTTCATTAATGAGATTAATGAAATAAAAGAAACCTAAGATGTTGTAGAAACTTGTTTAAAAACTGGTAGCTACAGTTCTTGCTTTGCATCGCGGTGTTCCTTGTAGAACATCCAGCACCTTATTCGATAAGGAAAGGACCGAGATCCCTTCACCGGGAGTGACTCCTTTAGCAATAACTGGCAGATGCTACAAACTCGGTTTGTATTTTGATTGCTTCTATAGTTTCTGCTTTGCACAGTGATATATATGATATATCCTGCACCTTATTCGATGAGGAAAGGGCCGACGATCCCTTCACCGGGAGTGACCCCTTTAGCAAAACTAGAAAAGCCTCAAAAACACTCCATTTAAAATCACTCGATTCTACAACGATATCAAGTTCATTACGCTCAGGGTTTTCTGAAAAACCTGCGTAGCCCTCCGTCATTTCAGATATATATTATTTAGTATTCGTGCTATGTTTGTTGACTTAGTTAAGGCATAGTGTACAGTAGCTAAGTAATGTTTATCTGCTAAAACATGAGATGTGATTGGATTAGGGTATTCGTACGGCCTTGTTGATTCAGTTAAGGGTCGTACGGGTGGGTTTAATTCAATCGGGAAATGTACGGGTTGAACTTGACTTGCGATTTATGGTTTGTTGACTTAGTTAAGGTCATAGATCGCTAGGGGCAAAATATTATTGGGAATTTCAAGTGTTGAAATTTGCAATGAGATTGCATACCTTCTATGAGATAGTTGGATCCCGATACCCGCTGCGAGTAAGAGTTACTCCTGGGAGAGTTTTACACATTACAATTAGCCGATCAAGTAGTTGTCTAGAAAGGTGTTAACGGGGTTACGCCTCAGGGAAAACGAGGTTTACTTTAATTAGGTTCGTGCGAAAGCACGGGGGACCTCCCTCAAAGTACCGACACTGGCCTGGCTGAAAGATTGGCGAACTTGTAACGTGTAATTAATCCCGGCTAGTCTTTCCTTTTAGGGTTTGAAGGAAGATTTGACTAAAACAGTGGGAGACATCCTGATTAGATATATTAGATAACCAATCTAATCTTGCAAGAGCATACGCTGAGTGTTTTCTTCTCTCTCTCTCCAGGTAGCGACCATATCACGCCTTAATCAAGATAATAATACGGATATATTGACCGAACCCGCTTGTTATACTGAGCTGGGGAACGTTGGTCCCGCTCCAACTTATAATTGTTATAAGACAGAGCAGGAAATTGGGGAATACCAGATTTCCCGTGACGCCCAAGCGAAGAAAGTGCATGTTGATGCATCATCTTCGGGTGTGTTCATTACACAGAACTGTTTCTCAGTATCCTTTACGTCCTGGGTATGTGATACCGGATCAGGATCCCGTATATGTAATCTGTTACATGGGCTACAGAAAGGTAGAGAACTGAGAACGGGTGATAAGTTTCATGAAATAGAAAACGGTGCAAGTGTTGCAGCCAAGTCTGTTGGTCACTATCACCCTGTATTACCTGAATACATTGATTCTGAACGAATGTTATTAGATACCGAACCTGATATACAAAATCATATCAGTCTCTTTATTAGTAAAGAAAGGATATAATTTTGTATTGTTGGATAATGTTTTGAACATTTCCTATATCAAGAGTTGATCGGTTCAGGCACGTTATCTAAAAGCATTGACGTTCTAAATCAAACTACAGTTCTTAGTATAAGGAACATACACAAGAGGAAGAGTTCAGAAATGAATGAATCCTTCTTGAGGTATTGTAGACTAGGTCATATCAATGCGACCCGACTGGCTGAAGTTACATATAGATGCATATTTAAATTAGTTTGAATTTACATCTTGTGAAACTTGCCGGTCATGTCACAAAGATAAGATGACCACAGCTCTGTTTATTGGAAACAGAGAAAGAGTTAATGAACTCTTAGGATTGATACATGCTGATGTATGAAAGTCCCCAGTCTACATATGCCAGGACCGGTTCTTTGTACTTCATTACATTCTCTGATGATCTCTCAAGATTCAGACATATGTTCCTGTTGAAACACAAGTCCGAACCTTTTGAGATATTCACAGAATATGAGTTAGAAGTAGAGAACCAAAAATACGGGTATAAGTATTATGTCCTTTGATGAGATCAAAGAGGAGAATACTTGAGCACGAAATTCCTGGACTATTTTAAAGGAGAATGAGATTCTCTCTCAGCATTACTCCTCCGTATACACCATAGCACGATGGTATATCGGGGCGGAGCAATAACACCTTATGTGATATGGTGTGCTCTATGATGAGTACTACTGAGTTTCCTATTTCCTTTAAGGAGTTATGCACTTGTGAAGTTGCATACCTATTGAATAGGGTTCAAATCAAATTAGCTGCCTACCACTTCATATGTGATATGGAAAGGGAAGAGCCCATATCTTAAGTTTGTTAAGATTTGGGGTTGTCCGGCCTATGTCTAAAAGCAAAATTCGGACAAGCTCGAGGCAAGGACTGGTATGTAGAACTGGAAATGTTCCAGCTATACAAACTTCAGCTGATGATTTGGTAGAACCAAATGATTCAATAGTTTCCAACGAACCTCAGCCTCTCTGCCGATCTAGTAGGGTTCCTCACCCACCTGAGAGATACTTCGGTTTCTCTATGACAGTGGGAGCGAGGATTGCATCATGAGATGATGACCCAACTATTTTCGAGCTGGCCATCAGGAGTGGGACTCTGTAAGAATGGCTGGATGCTTATCGATCTGAGATGGAATCCTTATACACCAACAAAGTATGGACTTTGGTTGCTTTATCTGAAGGGTTAAATCCCCATCAGGAGCAAGTAAATCTTGAGAAGATTACTTGGTGTACATGAAAAAGTTGAGACTTTCAAAGCTAGACTTGTTAAAGGTTTGCATCATTGACCAGGTATGGATTATGATGAAACCTTTTCTAAGGAGCTATGCTTAAGTCCATCCAGATCCTGCTTGCCACGGCTACATACCATGACTACGATATCTGGCGGTTGGGTGTCATGACTGCATTTCTAAATAATGTTTTAGAAAAGAGCGTCTATAAGTACACAGCCAGAGGGCTTCGTAGACAGTGGGAGCAGCGGAAACGTGTGCAAGATGTTTTATATAATAAAGCAGGCATCGCGGAGTTGGAACATCTATTTTGATGTGGTAGTCAAAGAGTTTGACTTCATCAAAATGGTAGATGAACCTTGTATATACAAAAAGGTAGTAGGGAGTATGGTGGTGATCCTCGTAGAGTACGTGGAAGACATACTCTTGATAGGGAAGGAGTTTCCAATGCTACGCTCGGTCAATCTCCGCTTATCACAAGGATTCTCCATATAGGATCAAAGTGATACCTCCTAAATCCTGGGTTTTGGATCTATGAGATAGATCTAATTGGATGTTAGGATACTCACTAGTTGTAGTGAGATGGTATCAATCGATCCTGGGGAGAATCACTGGAAAGTTTCCAGGGTGATAAGGACGACTGAATGTCAGTCGCAGGCATTGTCTTTACCCTCAGTGGAGGGACGGTATGTTGGAAGAGTTCCAAGCTAGATACCGTGACATACTAGACGATTAAAGGCAAGATACATCGTTACCATGGATGCTACCAAAGAGGCAGTCTGGATATATATAAGTTCATAAGATGAACTTCGTTCCTACCATTGTGTGACAATGAAGTTGTGGCTTTAGCCAAGGAACTACCGTCCCATCAGAAATCCAGATATAATTCTTAGGCGGTATCACCTGATCATGGAGATGGTTGATCTCCAGGGTGATCGAGGTTAGGAGAGTAGACACAGAGGACAACAGCGCGGATCCACTCACAAAGGCCTTTTTCCCAGTAGAGACTTTTATGGGATGGTTGAGTATGAGATACTTCAACCGCAGCTAATTGTTGGGTATGCGATACCATAACAGATGGCCCTAGTGCAAGTGGGAGATTGTTAGTTATATGTATGCCCTAGAGGCCATTACTGTACATACGATGTATATTGTAATGGATGCTTGGACATATATAGGGAGGACTTTCTTGCTCGACATGATAGTACGCTATCTGGTTATACTTTATCTTAACATGTACTCTGATTGTCTCTATGTTACATGTTGATAAAGCCCTTAGGATATGTACTCGACTACTGGGACTATGATGAGATCATACTAGTGGGGCCACGGTAGTCGACGAGTACATTCTATAACTGTTCCTAGTAGAGGGTGTATCAAGACAGGGTATCGATGCACCAGAGTAGACTAGCGTATACGTATCTTGACCCATATGATGGGCGATGGATGATCCCATATCCATCGGTGTTTGACATCAAGGATGGTGTACGGGTGCTCAGTGGAGACTGGGTACACTGGACGGACTCGCCGAGAACTCCCAGATGGTATTATACCATACGTCAGATGGCAGTTCTCCGGTGACACTGGTACAGAGTAGTCTGTTGACCCGAGATCGTCATAGAGTCTTGTGTGGTTCCCACTGTGCTTTGATTTCCATCATACCATGTCCAAGAGGGCGTGCAAAAAGATGGCTTTTGGGTACAGTCCTGAATCACATGGAGGCAATGAGCGATAGGAGGGGATTCGTCTCTCCCGGTATAGGGAGTTGATGTTGTGCTGTGTTCGATTGGCTATAACCGGAAATCCCTGGCCAGGGTTGCTGATATTTACTGGTAAGTGTTATCAGTAGTTTCTCGAACTGTTATAGACCTCATATCGACACGACTTATCGAGCTACTGGGGTCTGACGTTTACCACCCCTAGGCGAGATATGCGACATATCAGACGACGAGACCGGACTGTACGGGAGTGTTACTGTTTGGATTCACAGGAGAAGTTACAGGCTTGCTTATTGATCTTCTGAGCGCTCAATACCTGGGTAGCTGTTACGTTTAGCTGACCGCTTGCAGCTTGTGGGTGTTTGATATGATCATCACCTACTGCCGGCGTATTGACGATTCTTTAGAGTCCTACACAGAGGTTTCTTGACTCAGGAAAAACGGAGTAGGAGCACATATGTGATATGTGCGGGACCGAGGATAATGCGATATGTGATACCGTATTATATTCTCGTGATATTTGATATCAGCCGGGTCATCGGATCAAGTGTTGATTCGATGAATCGGTACGGATAAATATTAGTCGGTTATATGCGATATAGCCGGATTGTCGGATCAAGTGTTGATTCGATAATTTAATGTATAATAATATATATGATATATTAAATTACATTAACTAATATTTGCTCACTAAAAGATTCTTTTTCTCACTCGGGTAATACATTGATATATATGCGATATATGTTAATTGTATTATTTTATTTTGTTACAATAAATATTATATATGTGATATATAATATTGTAACATGCTATGATAAATAATGCAACATGTTTTGTAAAGATTAATCAAGATTAGGGTTTGATTTGGGTTAATGACTTCTAGTAGATTCTAGAAGGTTTTCATTTTGTTTTGTGTAAGATATTTACATGTGACTCATGCTTTAACCCAACCCAAACCCTAACCCTAGTTAATTCTCTACAAAGGTTTACTTGACCATGGTTGCATAATTGTATCATATTATTCTTTTCCTATTCATCACAAAAGGATTATCAATATTGTTCATCTTCTTCCTTCTTCTTCTTTGCTTGAAATGATTTCTTGCTTTGATTTTTGTGATGGATAAATATGAGAAAAAGATAAATAAAGAGAGCAAAAATCCTACTTCATCATCCTCATCTTCCCTTGCCATTTAGATGAGGGTGTTCACATCATTTCATGAGTGTTAGCTTGTGTTAAAGAAACTTCAAGGTAGATCATCTTAGTATCGAAGATCGGAAGCAAAGGTTGCGTCTTTCTCTTCGTGGAACCTCTCGAGAGTCCGGATCCCGATGATCGCAGCGAAGGGACCACAACACGGAGCATATGAAGTGAAGGACCGGATCTACAAAGGTTGTAATCCCTCTCACTTAGTGTTAAAATGTTTAGCATGCTTGTTTTCGCCTAATCTCTAGTTTAAAGTTCCGTATTCGGGTTGTTCGGCACGGCTAAATTTTTAATCGGGCATGGTTGATGCCTCGTAGAACCTTGTGCGCGTGCCTAGCAACCCTACAGCCACGATTACACGGGCAGAGAGAGCTGCGGCTAGAGTTGCGGTCGGCACGAGCTCGTCACGGACGAGGAATGACCAGGGCGTGATTCAAGGGACATACGATTGCATAGAGAGGCATCGTCTTATTATGTTTTCGCGCCATGAGCGTTTGATGGATCGCTTTTACGAGATTACTCGGACGTGCAGATCCGCACCAGAGGATTGAGCCACTGATAGAGGCCAGCCAGAATGTGATGACCGTAAATGCACAAATTATTTTTGATGATTGAGGCACTGTTCAGCGTGCAGACGAATGAGCCAGTTGTTGTTGCGAACGACGAGATATCGCCCCAAATGTTTGAGCTACTACAGCATGAGTATATACTTAGAGTTATGATAGAAGGTTGCTAGTCACCCGAGGATGAATGACTAGGACATGTGGTTCGTTCGCTTACCCCGATACGAGGTCATCAGATTGATTGATTCCAGCTTGAGAAGACTTCACACAGATACGTTGGGAGTCGATAGAGATGATCGTATGTCAGAAAACCATTTCAAAGTTTAAAATATCTGGAGAAAACATGCAAGTGATTCTACGGACCCTCTAGAAGAATGAAACCCTAACTCGACATAATGACCATAAGAACGCCTTTAGACCTTAGGGTTTACGGCAATTCAGCGGTGCCATTAATGAGGCTTGGGTTTGCCCTTCTAAGGTTGGTCCATAGGTGCTGTGGCATGTACTCGATATTATTAAACTGTACTCAAGATATTGAGGTCTTGGGGGATTATGAGGTTTTGACGAATCGATCGAATGGTTCGACATCATTCGGATATCATGTGATGGGATGCATTGCTTGGGAGACTCCAGATACGAGTATAGCCATTGGAGCACAGTCCATGCAGCCACAAAGAGACGAGTCCGAAGCAGTCGACAGTATAGAAAAGTAGAGTAAGAGGTTCGTACAAGATCTTGATCAGATGACGTTCCACTCCGCCGACATCTGAAATGTGATACGCATGCAGAGGCGTTGTATATAGATATATCTTCCAGGAGGAGTCATGATGAATATGCAGCCGTTTCGGAACAAGAAAACAGATATAGTAAAGGGTGATAACCTCCGGGCAGTTTGGCAGAAACAAGATTTGGGAGAGACTTCGACATGACCTTTCTGGAATATTATACGAGAAGACTTGGACCCAGGAGTGGTCATTTTACGCAAACCGAGCAGGCCAGAGTTCGACACCGTCGACGAGACATGTTATGAGTGACCACGACAGTTGGCCAGAGATTCTTAGAGGATGTGTTTGAGCGGGACTATTCCGCCATACTCGATTTCGGTATTTTGGGTGATATATTCGCATGATTGAGTTTTGATGACTGAGTTTCATAATATTTGTTTTCGTGCACCATGGTTGCACCTACTGGGTATTTATATTTTGCGCATAGTTATTACACTTGAGATATGCTTTATACACCGTTGTGTTGATTTATGATTTGTGCACAGTTATTGCACTTAATATCGTTTTGTGCCTTGGCTGCACATGTTTATGATTTCATGGATTTCATACAGTTGGGTTGATTTTTTTCATATGGTATGCATTCGATTTGGGTTTTGCACTCGGTATAGTTCACATATGCTTGCAGTGCATTGATACGTATTTTGTGCACCACAGTTGCACCTGACTTCGTTTTGATGTCATTTGAGATATTGATTGTGATTTCGTGCCTAGGGCATGCATATGATTTGACTTATGCTTTCGGCATAGTTTTCATGCACTTTTAGTATTTTGATTTGCTTTTGTGCACGCTGATGCACATGGTTGTGAGATTATATACCACGGTATACCTGATTTGGATTTTGATTGAAATGTGTTGTATACCGTCGATTTCGATTGTGATACTCGATATTTGTTTTATGCACCTTGTGCACCTGATTGGATTCTTGCGCATATTTAACGCGCTTGGATTGGACTTTTGCGCATGTTCGGGGCTTGATATTGGATTTCGTGATTTCGTGCATGTTGGATGCACATGATTTAGATTTTATTCGTGCATGATGGTTGAACCTGATTTGGATTTTCGCGCATGTTGGGCTCATGATATGAGATGTGATTTTGGTGCACACCAGCTGCACTAAATCGGGATTCTTTGTGCATATCAGATGCACCTGATATTGCTGTCAGGAACACCCGTTGCCCTTGACAGATGTTTCGTGCACACCAGTTGCACTTAGATTTGTTTTGTGTACATGTATGGCACATTCATGGATTTTGATTTCCATGCGCACCAGACGCACGCGGCATTCTTATGCACTTTTTGGGATTGATTTCTTATGGAGCGGTACGTTTTTATGGTAATTACTATTTGTTTTCGTACTGAACAGGACTAGTCAGAGGACAGTACCTGGATATATTTTGCATGCATTGATAGTTATCGAAGGGATTTCCAAAAAGGAAGCTATAGTCTCAGTATTTACCTACGTGTCTGAGATGACACGAAACATTTAAAAACAAGGAAACCCTTCTAAATTATTTTCAAAACGGCGAGACGTGCATATTAAACAAAGGATATATCTAGATATAGCTATTTTCTTACAATAAACGTCCGCCACCGTGCCGTGTTACGTGCATCGCACAACAACTTAAAAAGGTTTTGGCTTGCATTTTCTTCAGATGTTTTAATGATATTTACATGTAGAGTTTTGAGTATATCATGTTGGTTTTCGTATTGGATTTAGACATTGGTGTCTTCACCATTACTCCAATGATTGCGGGATGCTTGACGGAGTTTTGATTTTGGATTATATACTTGTTTTTCATGCGCATGCATTGCGCCACTATGTGCTTTATATATTTATGATCTCGGGACCTCGACGACTTAGTCTTTTACTAAAATGTTTTAGTATTTGAGGGGTTTAAATTTAAATTCGGGGACCGAATTTCTCTAAGGGGGGAAGATTGTAACATTTCAGAAAAATAAAATATTATTTTTGTGGATTTTTATAATTAAATAATATTATATTGAATAATTTAATATTGTGGTATAATTAAATACCGATAAATTGGAAAAAAAATTGGAAAATTAAAGAAATTACTAAAAAGAAGGTGTTTTATTGGATTTAAGCAAAATATGAAATTTTATGATTTATTATACACTATTTTAATACTAATCGCGATTAAATATCGCTAATCGCTCATTAAGCATGTTTTGTGCACATGACATGCGCATGTCATTTTTTGGCATTTTTACATTTTTCCTAGCATGGCTTTTCTTCATTTTCAAGCATGATTTGGTTTAAATGAAATGAGAAGAAAAGATAAAGAAAAGAAAAGAAAAGAAAAGAAAAGAAAAGAAAAGGGAAATGAATAAAGAAAGGGTTATGGGCATGAGAGATAGAGGTTGAGGGGTCAACCATAGTCATGGCCCATTTTTCTCACTTCATCATCTTCATCTTTTCTTCTTCTTCTTCCTCTCATAGCAGCACCTCACTCCCCCTCCACTTCAAACCCTCAAATCATCATCAAAACAACACAAAAAGTCCATCCCCACTTCATTAAAAACATGCACAAGCTCACAAGCTACACTTTGGACAAAAAAAAGGGATTTTGATGCTCTAGGGGATTCATGAGTGCCAAATAAGGCAATCTCTGTAAGTGCACGGCGGCGCCCCGGCCGTCAATCCCAGGCCAAAATGCGGAAACGATAATTTACTTTAACTTTTTGAACCAGCACCACCGCGCACTATAAAACACGGATCGTGCCAATAACATAGTCCTAGATAACTAGAGAAGGGGTAGAGAGATATACCGAGCGATCCGTATCCTTCGGTCTTCCCGTCGTCGTCCCGATCTCCCCGCGGAATCTCCGGTCTTCAACTCCTTGTCGGAAGGGCACCACATCGCCGGGTTCTTTTACGGGCTCCCATCTCTGAACCGAGGCAACTCGGGCACGAAGTTGGCGAGCCGACGTGCCCAAGAATTGCTATAGAATAATGTAGTGCTATGTCTCATTGGGGTTACAAGAAGTTTCCTTTTGAGTGGAGGAATGAGATATATCCACTTGGAGAAGAAGCTATGGGATTTTTGTGAAGCCAAAAGAACAATATTTTCTTCCCAAAAATTGGGACAGCCCCTCCTCTTCCATGGCCGGCCAAGCCTCTTGAGGAATGATAGAATGAATGGAATTCGCATGAAAAAGGAGTAAGCCCCAACCTCATGCAAGAGAGAGAAAGGGTGATGATAATAAGCAATGATCACAAACTAAAACCCACACTCCATCAACCATCATGACTCCAAAGGTCAAGCCATGATGAAGTCAAGAAGTCAATGAAAGCTACACCCATCATGAAAACTATCATGAAGCAAAAGAAAGTCAAGGGTGGGAGAAACATCATGATACAAAAATATGCAAAGACAACCCTCCAAAATACTTATTTGCACAAATGCAAATAAGCCCTCCTCCACCATTTTTCCAGCCAACGAAAGATACAAAGAAAAATGGCCGAAACTCAAAAGCAAACTGGCTACTCCAAAAAACTGATCCCGTAATAAATTACAGGAAAACCACGCTACCATATATACATACCCGCATTTGTATTCCTACCGAAATACAAATGCATTGAGACAAAATCTACACTGTACAATACTAGGATCCGGTTTAAACCAAAGCCCGCTAGTATTATCCGTCCGATCATGATCCGTGCAATAGCGCACGTATCTGATCGAACCCTGCCATATCTCCATACGGCCTCTACAACGTTTCGCCCGAAACATGAGAAAACGGTCTGTGGTGGACTCTAAAGACTCGTCAATACTTTGGTTGTGGATTTAACCACTAGCACGTCAGAGGTATTAGCCTATACGTAACGGGCTACCAGGTATTGACCAAAAGGGACGTCGATGAGTGAACTCATCCTGACACCCTACTGAGCCTTTCAATGACAATATCCGTACAGTCTGGTCCGTTCGTCTATGAGCATCGCATGGCGGGCCTAGGGGGTTGGTAAAAGTCAGACCCCCAAAAGCGGTACAAGTCGTGTTGAAGTGTAGCCCAGAACACCCAGAGATACTACTGGAATACCTACCAGTAAATCTCCTGCCTTGGCCAAGGACTTCGTGTAAGGGCTCTCCTAGACACAATGCGACCTCGCCCCCAATACCGGGAGAGACGAACCCCTGCAGATCCGCGCGCTGCCTCCATGTGGCTCGGGACTGTACCCAACTAAAACCTGTTTTCACGTCTCCTTTGAGCGTGGTAGGGTAGTAATCAAAGTACAGTAGGAACTCACACGAGACAAATGACGATCCTCAGGTCGATGAACTAACCTGTACACATGTCACCAGGGAACTGCGATCTGACGTCAGGTATAAGACCAACTAGCATGTTCCCGGCGAGTCCTGTTCGGTGTACTCATAACCCAATGAGCACCTGTATACATCTTAGGTGAACCAACTGACACCAGTGGCTTGGGAGACCGGCCACCGCCTCTCGTCGGGGTCTCGACTGTATACACTAGTCTACTCTGGTGTATCGATGCCCTGTCTCGAAACTCCTGCGACTAGGGACCTTTTAAGGATGTGCTTATAGACTACCAGCTCTCACGTATATGATCGCCCTCATACTGCTGGCAGTCAAGCAAGAATCCTAGGGGCTCTATCAACGTGCAATAGTGACCTGTAAGGTCACCTAAAGCAGCACACGATGATAAAGATAAACCAGATAGCATACTATCATCTTGAGTAAGACTGTCCTACCGGAATAGGTCCTCCCTCAATCCTTGCAATCACGTGCCTGTGATCCAATAATTGACTTTGAGGGCACTATCTCCAACAATCTCGCATTTGCACTCAAGGCTAATTATTGCGATGTCGCATACTCACAGCCCGTATGATACCGAACACCCAACTCCTCTACTAATCAGTCTCACAAAACCCGTTTGCGAAACTATTACGTTCGAGGAATAGCCTCAGCGAGTGGATCCGCTTTGATGTTTCTTTCTATATCTCTCTTTATCTCAAGTTCGCGGAGAAACCCATCTCCCGAAATGAGCAATACCTATCTTAGAATGTGTCTGGATATCTGATGGGACCTAGCTCATAAATGAACTCCAAATCTAAGCTTCTTAGACTGTATCGTCAACTGAACTTAATCAGTATCCAGCACCATGCCTCCCTCAGTATCCCCTTGGACCACCTGTCCATAATACCATCCCTCGTCAGAGGGAAAACTATAACTCTAACAACCTCTCTGTCATCCAGGTCACCTTGGAAGCCTGGAATGATAACTGTCTCCCGAATGAGGCTGTCGTTATCATATCCCTAGAACATCCACTTATGTTCTAAAACAGCTTCCGACTATTTCTCCAGGATTGGATCAGTGTCAACTTATTGCATCTAGTACAAAAACAACATCTGGTGTGGTGCTTGACATCTCATGATTGACTCAATTGCCTAAGCAAGTGATCTGCCAATCATGCACATCCCTCTCCCCTTTAGTCTGTAAGACACCTTTAGAGAGGGTGACTCTATCACCTGCAGGTACACCACCATGCCAGGAGTTGTCCATTCTAAAGCACCTCTAGAATGCCGTCTAAGTACCCTGATTGGGAAACTACCCAAATCTAGATCTAAAACCGTAGATCCAGTAACCAGAATGTCTGATATAATATCCAAGTCCCATATGGAGAAACCACTGTGTGACAACCAAAGTATAACCGATCGTAGTATAGGAATATCACTTCCTACTCTGTGTATGTAATCCAAATACCAGGACATCACACCCTACTACCTTCTCAACAGATCCATCCTCTATTCTGATGAAGTCAAACCTATGACTGTCACATCAGAAATAGATGATCTATCTCCGCTATATCTGCTTTAGTCCATAAACATAAGCTACTTGTCCACCAATGCTTCCGCTGCTCCCACTGACTACGACAACCCTCTGGCAGAGTCATATAGACGTACACGTCTAAAGCCAGTTTAGAACGATGCTATACTCATCCTCCTGCCGGGTCTCACAGTCTGGAACAACAGCAATAGCAAGTCTGGGTAAACAAGAACCTCCCTGTCACCGTCCTTTAGGCTACCAGAGTACCTCTCGGGTGCCTGAGGTTACCCACCTTATCTGCGGAGTGGCCAATGGAATGTCAAACCAGATTGAATCTTTTGGTTCATATCAAATCTTCAGTAATCGTTTGTGGTTCTGGAATCACTTCCAGTTCTACCATACTCCCACTACTGTTTTCTGAAAAAATCAATTTTATTAAAACTGTGGCGAGTCTAGAACAATATCTCTATTGATCTTCCAGATAGTAGAAAGTCAACCCTCGTCATAGCCTGGGTCAACCCACAAACAGCCATTACAGAAACGTGTCTTGAGTTATCCAGAGTCTGGTTTTAAGCATAAGCCCGACAACTCCCCGTAGCTTAACAATGTCAAGATATGAACTGTTCTATATCCAATATAGAAACAGAGGCACTGATTTAATTGAACCAGATTCAAATCATGCAGCTTTCTCCAGTGCATGTCAACTAAATGGAAAGAGGCCGATCAGCGTTACTCAACTTTTGAATGCTTCGAATTATGAGTAACCTGAAAGAGAAGCAAATTATCTTAATCATTACTATCAACTGAATACCACACACAAGTATCTACATCTTCGATCACCTTGAAGAATCCCGATACTTGCAACACCTGGTTCTCTACTCTATTCTTATACCTATAACTTCTCAAAACTCAGACCTTGTGTTTCTACGAAACACATGTCTAAGAACCAGAGAAGTCACAAGTAAACAGAATCTAGTACGAGTACCAACCCCTCTATCCACATGGACGCTGGACAACATACAATACTCTGTATAAGTCCCTTGAGTCTGATAACTCATTCCCTGTGTGTCGTAGGTTGAAAACTGTACCTGTGGTTAAGAAGAATTGTTGGATATGTATGCCCTAGAGGCCTGTATTGTATAGGATACTAGACATGTATATGTACAGAAACAATCTTTGCTCGAAATGATAGTATGCTGTCTGGTTTATCTTTATCATAACATGTGATGTGTTGATGAAGCCCTTAGGACTATGCTTGACTACCAGGATTATGATGAGATCATACTGGTGGGACCTGGGCAGTCTACAAGCATATCCTTTAATAGTTCCTAGTCGAGGGTATATCGAGACAGGGCATCGGTATTACCAGATTAGACTAGTGTGTACGTTTCTTGACCCTGGGGGCAATGGTTGATTCCACAACCATTGATGTTTGACATCAAAGATTGTACACAGGTGCTCATTGGAGAATGGGTACACCGAACAGGACTCGCCGAGAACTCCTAGATGGTATATATACCTATTGTCAGATAGCAGTTCTCTAGTGATACTTGTACAGGTTAGTCTGTAGACCCGAGATCGTCATAGAGTCTTGTGTGATTCCCACTGTACTTTAATTTCCTCCCTACCACGGCTCTACTGAGTCGTGCAAACAGGTGGATTTTGGGTACAGTCCCGAATCATATGGAGACAGTGAGCGATAGGAGGGGTTTCGTCTCTCCCGGTATAGGGAGTTGATGTCAAGCTATGTTTGATCGGCTATAACACCTAAATCCCTGGCCAGGGTTCTCGAGGTTTACTGATAAGTGTTATCAGTAGTTTCTCGAACTGTTATGAGCCATAAATCAACATGACTTATAAAGTTACTGGGGTCTGACATTTACCACCCCTAGACTTCATATGCGACGTATTAGACGAAGAGACCGGACTGTACGAAAAGTGTTGCTTGCAGGCTCGTAAGGGTTGTGATGGTTTCGCTTGTCGGCCACCTTTTCGTCAAGTACCTGGGTAGCCGTTACGCACAGCTAGTGCCGCTGATGTGCTAGTGGTTAAACCCACTGCCAGCGTACTGTCGAGTCTTTAGAGTCCCACACAGAGGGTTCCCTCGTTCAGGCGAAATATGTAGAGGCTGTAAGTTGTTATGGCAGCCGTAAGCTGTTACGGCAGGGTTTCGATTTTATTCATGTAATTGTTACAGGAATAATAATCGGAAGGATAATACTGGTGGGCTTTGGTTTAAGCCGGATACCGGTATTGTATTATTGGATTAATGGTATTCGTATTTTTCGGAATTCGGATGCGGGTATACGGTATACGGTATACGGAGGAGGGATATTTTTGTAATTGTTACAAGAATACCTTCTAGAAGGTGCCACCTCATAATGACATAATAATGACATCATTTATGAAAAATAAAATGAGGTGGAAATTAAAAGGTGCAAGCATGATGAGGTTGTTGTTATGGAGTTACTATTGAAGCATGATACTAATTTATATAATGCATACTTAAATTAATTCTCTTAGTGCTATATTTTTATTCATCATGCTTGAACACTTTCATTATGATAAACACTCACTCCTTCTCATCACCTCCTTCTCATTCTTCTTATAAATAGCTTCACATGAGATGTGAATGTTATGTGAATCAAGAGAAGGTTAAGAAGAAGAAATGCTATAGATTTCAAGCTAATCCAATACATTCATCTCTACATAATCCTAGTGACCTATTCTAGCAAAATTGGTCTCTAGGTTAAACTCTTGTGAAGAGTTTCTAGCTCGCACGACAACTCTCGGGTGGATCATCTAGGTCTTGGGTGGCCGGAGATCGAAGACATCGGCAACGTCAAAAGGAGCTAAGGAGTTCATCAAAGAGAAGACCCGAAGGACCGTATCATTGAGGTATAATCCCTAACATAGTAGATAAGATCTCTAGTTAGGTTTTTCTAGTTGTGGTTTAGACAAGATCTTCGGTTAAGTGCGTGTTGTATGCCAAGAAAATTTTTGTTCACCGCTTCCGCCGCGCCACAAGAGTTGTGGGAGCATGCAACTTACACTAACATGGTATGAGAGCCTAACTAAACCACAATTAGATGTTAGCCAAAAGTTAGAACCTCGATCGACAGTTTTTTCTCCCGAAAACTCGTTTTCTGCCCTTGCTGCTGTCAGTTTTTGAAAGTGTTCCAAAATTAATTTGACATATCTTAAAAATACAAGCAGGCTTTTATAAGAACACTGTAAAAATTTGCACTCATGATTCTACTAAAGTGGCGCGGATCCGCGGCCAAACCCATGGTTTGGCCGCCTATCCGCCGCCATATTGGGGCCTTGTTGACTAATTTTTCCACAGTGTTCATATAATGCAGAATTAGGGTTTCTGGGATATAAAGAATTTTAAAAAGATTTTTGTACAGGAACATGTCAAGTGTTGGCATGGTTTAAAATTATCGATCGGAATTCTAATAGTGTTTGGCTAATCGGGTTTTTCGTTTTTGTGATATGTGTTTGAAACGTCCGCTAATTGCTATATGACGATTAGTGGGGGTTGCACATATGGATATCATGAGATGGTATGTGTATATGAATGTGTTGGATCGTCGTGATGAATGGCCGGGGGGTGTGAGAAGAGCGTTTTTTCTTTTATTTAATTCCATGTAATTTGTAAAAAAGCCATGTAATATTGTTTTACGGATACATCCGGGATGAGGTTGTAGCCACCGTTGTATAATTTCTTTTTACTGTTTTTGCTCCTAGGATAGACCCAAGGTGGGGTGCACAAACTATCGGGTTTTCAAAGTGCCGAGTGGCCTACTCAATTGTCGAGGGAGGTTACTACACTTCGGGAATTTGGCGGGTAGTTTGCCGCACCCGTAGGGTGTTGGAGATAATGCCCTCAGAGTCAATTATTGGATCACAGGTACGTGATTGCAATGATTGATGGAGGACCTATCCCGGTAGGACAGTCTTACTCGAGATGATAGTATGCTATCTGGTTTACCTTTATCATCGTGTACTGTTTTAGGTGACCTGACACGTCGCTATTACACGTTGATAGAACCCCTAGGATTCTATGCTTGACCACCAGCAGTATGAGGGCGATCATATACGTGGGAGCTGGCAGTCTATAAGCATATCCTTAAATGGTCTCTAGTCGTGTGAGTTTCGAGACAGGGCATCGATACTCCATAGTAGACTAGTGTGTACAGTCGAGACCCCGACGAGGGGCGGTGGCCGGTCTCACAAGCCACTGGTGTCAGTTGGATCACCTAAGATGTATACAGGTGCTCATTGGGTTATGAGTACACCGGACAGGACTCGCCGGGAACATGCCAGTTGGTCATATACCAGACGTCAGATGGCAGTTCCCAGGTGACATGTGTACAGGTTAGTTCATCGACCTGGGGATCGTCATTTGTCTCGTGTGAGTTCCCACTGTACTTTGATTACTACCCTACCACGGCTCAAAGGAGTCGTGCAAACAGGTTTTAGTTGTGTACAGTCCCGAGCCACATGGAGGCAGTGAGCGTATCTTCAGGGGTTCGTCTCTCCCGGTATTGGGGGTGAGGTCGTGCTGTGTCTAGGAGAGCCATTACACGAAGCCCTCGGCCGAGGCAAGGAGATTTACTGGTAGGTATTCCAGTAGTATCTCAGGGTATTCTGGGCTACACTCCGACACGACTTGTACCGCTTTTGGGGGTCTGACTTTTACCAACCCCCTAGGCCCGCCATGCGATGCTCATAGACGAACGGACCGGACTGTACGGATATTGTCACTGACAGGCTCAGTTGGGTGTCGGGGTGAGCTTCCTTATCGACGTCCCTTTTGGTCAATTGCTGGTGGCCCGTCACGTATTGGCTTATACCTCTGACGTGCTAGTGGTTAAATCCACAGCCATAGTATTGACGAGTCTTTAGAGTCCACCACACTTTCAGTTACTCAGCTTTCGGGCGAAAGGTTGTAGAGGCCGTATGGAGATATGGTAAGGTCCGATCAGATACGTGCGGTATTGCACGGATCAGGATCGGACAGTTTGTACTATAGGCCGTATGGTTATATGGCAGGGTTCGATCAGATACGTGCGGTATTGCACGGATCAGGATCGAACAGATATTACTAGCCGGTTTTGGTATAAGCCGGATTCTAGTATAGTACAGTGGAGATTTTGTCTCATTGCATTTGTATTTCGGTCGAAATACAGATGCGGGTGTGTATGCACAGTATCGGGGTTTTCCTGTAATTTATTACGGGACCAGTTTTCTGGAGTTGCCAGTTTGCTTTCCGTTTCGGCCGATTTCCTTTGTTCCGTTCATTGGCCGAAGATTGGTGGAGGAGGGCTTATTTGCATTGTTGCAAATAAGTATTTGTGGAGGGGGTATTTGCTTATATTTGTATCATGATGGTTTCATGATGGAGCCCATCCCTTGACTTTTCTTATGTTCATGCTTGCTTGACTTTCCTTATCATGATGGCTTGACTTTGTTAGCATCATGGTTGTTGTTGATGGTTGTGTGGAGTGTTGGATTTGTTGCTATCATTTCTTCACATGATAACTCCACACTTTCTTTTCTAGCATGTTGATTAACCCTCCCTTTGGACTTTCTCTCTCTAATCACACTTGGTGGGGGGGGCCGGCCATTCCTAAGAGATGGCAAGGGATTCATTTCATTTTGTAGAGAAAAAAAAATGTTACTCTCATTCCTTTTGGTATGCTACATTTTTCCCTCTCTAAAAAGTTCTTCTTCCTCCACAAAATGGCAATTCCACAAACCCCAAGAGAGACAATAGCTCACTACATATTCTACAACGAACCTTGGGCACGTCGAGTAGCCGGCTTCGTGCCCGAGTTGCCTCGGCATTGAGGTGGGAGCCCGTAAACGATGAAGGCGATGTGGTGCACTTCCGGCGACGAGGAGGAGACGGACGGAGATCCCGCGAGGAGATCGGAGTGGAGATGAAGACCGGAGGACTTGGATCGTCGGTATATCTCTTTCCCATCTTCTAGTTAGCTTAGACTTAGTTTAATGGTTACGATCCGGATGTTTAGTGCGCGGTGGTGCCGGTTTGCTAAGTCCGCAAAATTTAAGTTTTTCACCGCTTCCGCATTCCGGCGTCGGATTGACGGCCGGGGCGCCGCCGTGCACTTACAGTGGTATCAGAGCCTCGCCATTAACATAGTCTAGCTTGGTGTAATGTGTTTTTCTGTTTCGATCGATCGAATGTTCCAAAACTGCATTTTAGTTCGAATCAGTTTCTGTTGAAAATTTTTGGTCTCGAAAAATTTTTCAGGTTGTAAAATATTGATGTACTGGAAAATCTAAGAGTTCTGTAAAAATTTGACGAAGTAACTCCACAGTGGGAGCGAGGAAGCGCCGCGCAAACCCCATTCCCGCGGCCCTTCCGCCGCGCACTATTCACATCACTTCACCAAATTTTTTCAGAGGCCTTCTGGGCTTAAAATTTGGGTTTTGGAATATTAAAATTGGGCCCAGGATTTCTGTGAGTGCTACAGTTTTGATTGAGGGCCCACTTGTTAATTTTTGATCGATCGGATATTTTAAACACATTTTTCACAGTATTTACATTATATCTGCGACCGTGAATGTCACTCGATCGGTAAATCCTGTCTAACTGCTATAGCCCGGTTAGACGAATTTGCGAACGTGATTTTCACGTTGATATTCTATGTTTATGCTGTGATGTTGCGGATCGGTCGTGGGGTAGCCTGGTTGCAATGCTAGTACAGTTGTGGTGGTATTATGTACATTTGATATTGCGGGGCGAGCGTCCGACATGTGGACTGCCGTCACTGCCTGTTTGTATTATTATTTTGGGACACGACCTGGTTGCGGTCGATGTACCCGGTGTATGTATATTTTACATTCTGTACTAGGATTACCCCGCGGTGGGGTGCACGGATAGCCGGGTTCTAGAGGGCAACAAGCCCGCATCTCATGGCATTGGGACGGAGGGGGCTTCACTCTAGGATTGGCGGGCTATTCGCCGCACTCGTAGGGGGTACAGGTTGACCCAGGAGGGGTGCCCAAGTTGCCGGATTCCGTGGAGTGCTGGGTGGTCCATTCACGGCGCTGAAGGGGGCTGCCTCGCTTCAGGTTTTGGCGGGTGACTTGCCGCGCCCGTAGGGGTCTAGGATTTCATTGCGCAGGCTATCCACACGACCAGGGGAACGTCGGGTTTCAGCGGCTCTGTGAAACCCGGGGATCCCAGATATCTGTATTGTTTCTGTGATGCTGTTCATTCTCTGTGATGTTGCATTTCTTTCACGCCTTGAGCGAAATATAATATATTGGTATATATATTAGTAGATGTTGTATATGTTTTTCATCCGCGCTAGTCCAGTCCCCGCTCTGTCGTTAGTTAGCTAACCTAACGGGTAATGACGGGACCCAGTGGCGAATGCGGATGGCATATACGTACATCAGTATATTTTCGTTCTTTTTGGTGTGATCAAATGATGGGACTGCATTGATTCGGATCAATGCAAGTTAAAAACAAACCTAATCTGATGTTGTTGGAACACTTTTTCAAAAAAAGCTGTTATTGCAAGGACGTTCACTTTTGTTTTGCATCGTGATATTCAGTTGGAATATCCTGCTCCTCAGTCGACGAGGCAAGGGCCGAGATCCCTTCACCGGGAGTGACCCCTTGGACAAAAAGTTTGCGTCAGGGCATTAACTTCACTATAGCCGATTACTTTTGCTTTGCATCGCGGTATTCATTTGGAATATCCTGCACCCCATTCTACGGGGAAAGAGCCGAGATCCCTTCACCGGGAGTGACCTCTTTAGCAACGGTTTTCGTCACTATATTTTAAAAAGCTATCCGTTCCTTCAACGATATCAAGTTCATTACGTTAAAGGTTTTCGCCAGAAACCATTCGTAGCCCTCCGTCGTTTCAGACGGGTAGCACGTAGTATTCATGCTATGTTTGTTGACCTTCGTCAAGGCATAGTGTATGGTAGCTGCTTGTTACCTTTCTGCTGCATAGGTAGATGCGTTGGTTTGGGACAGTCGTATAGCCTTGTTGACCTTCGTCAAGGGCTTGTACGGGTGGATTCAAATTAACCTGGATAATGACGGGTAGAACTTGACATGTGACTTATGATTTGTTGACCTTCGCCAAGGTCATAAGAGCATGGGGCAGAAATCTCATCGGGAGTTTCAAAAGAACTGAAACTTGCCAGATATGCGCATACCTTCTGGAGTGTAATACCGTGAGCGGATTCCGTCACGTTATCATGCGATGATAGTTGGATCCCGATTCCCACTGATGAGTTAGTTTACTCCTCGGGTGATCCCGACTAATTCTTCTTTTAGGTTTGGAGGAGAATTTGACGGTACAGTGGGAGGTTTCCAGATTAGATAAATTGGTAACCATTCTGATCTAGGTTAGAGTGCACGCTGAGTGTTTCTTTTCTCTCTCTCTTTGGCAGCGACCATTGACCCGACCCTAAGACTTTGACTCAGAGACCAAGTTGACCGAACCTACTTAACACTGGCTCTTGGATTATCAGAGTTGCAGACCTCATTGCCACTTCTACTTTTACCCTTTTCTCCAGGACACCCCGTATTACTACGAACGTCCACTTCCATTGGACAAAACCATCGTATGGTTAGATACGAACTCGAAGGGATTTATTCGAGGATGGTTTCCGGTTCTGGAGAAAACGGATAGGATTATTCAGTTGTCATTTCCTTTTACCCTCTCTCAGGTTACGAGTACTCCTTGGTTTAGGGGTAGTACACCTATTACGCAAATTGGATTGTCTTCTTCCAAACCTTAGGCTGGTGCCGACCGGTAGGGAATGAAGAAAACCAATTAGCATAACGATGGTGTGCAGAAGGTATTAAGTTAAGACAAAGTAAGGGATTAGTAAGAGGGCAAAGTAAATTGCAACAGATATTCACGACCAAACCAAGTATTCCTTCGCCAATCCTAAATCACCTTTGTATTTCTCCAAGACACTCCGTATCACTACGAAGATCCACAGTTTATTGGATACTCCATCGTATGGTTATATACGAACTCGAAAGGAACTTGTTCCAGTTCGGGGATGGATTCTGGTTCAGGAGAAATAGGAATAAGGTTTATTCGGTTGTCTTTTATCTTCACCTTCTCTCGCTTTGCGAGTGTTCCTAGGATTAGGACAGTACACCCATTATGCTTATTGGATAGTCTTCTTCCAAACCATAGGCTGGTGCCGAACGGTAGGGAAGGAAGAAAACCATTTGGCCTAAAGGGGTGTGCAGAAGGTAAAGACTAATGACAAATGAAGGGATTTGGAGAGGTGGCAAAGAATTACACGGTTACAGTTGTGAATCTGGATACTGGAAGAGGCATTACTAAAAATACCAGGATACCCAATCGAAACATTTCAATGTTTCAGTCTCACTGTGTACTGTTAAAGGAAAGCTGATTTCCCGACTAGATACTTACTCCAGGGTATGTATTTACCAGGTATGATTCTCACATCTGTATGGTTTTACAGATGATGAGTGGGAGTAAGTTGTTGGGAATTGGGTGACTATCCTCATTATATCGGGATTCGTTGTAATCGGTGATATTTGAGGAAATCACCTGGGTTGTTTGCCGGTCGGCAAATATTTGGTTTTGAATATCCGCTTTTATGCACCAATTTCAAATTGATATATCTGTACGTCTATTTTCATAGAGTGAGATATACCTTTCTGAAATTATGTCTATGACATTTACCTATATCAGTGGATGGTTAGGTAAGGAGCATTAAACAGCGGTGTAATTCTTCTTGACCATAAGTACAGTTTCAACCTACGACACACAGTGAATGAGTTATTCAGACTCAAGGGACTTATACAGAGTATTGTATGTTGTCCAGGGTCCATCAGGACAGAGGGGTTGGTCCTCGTACTATATTCGGTTTACTTATGACTTCTCTAGTTTTTAGACAAGTGTTTTGCGGAAACACAGGGTCCGAATTTTGAGAAGTTATAGGTATTTGAATAGAGTAGAGAACCAGGTGTAGCAAGTATCGAGATTCTTCAAAGAGATCGAAGATGTAGATACTTGTGTATGGTATTCAGTTGATAGTAATGATAAAGAGATTTTCCTTCTCTTTCAGGTTACTCATAATTGGAAGTGTTCCTAAGTTGAGTAACGCTGATCCGCCTCCTTCCATTTAGTTGACATGCGCTGGAGACAGTTGCATGATTTGGATCTGGTTCAATTAAATCAGTGCCTCTGGTTCTATATTGGATATAGTACAGTTCATATCTTAACATTGTTAAGGTACGGGGAGTTGTCCGGTTTATGCTTAAAACCAGACATTGGACAACTCAAGGCACGATTCTGTAATGGCTGTTTGTGGGTTGACCCAGGCTATGACGAGGGTTGCCTTTCTACCATCTGGATGAACAATAGCAATATTGTTCTAGACTCGCCACAGTTTTATTAAAAAATGGATTTTTTCAGAAAACAGTAGTGGGAGTATGGTAGAACTGGAAGTAATTCCAGAATCACAAACGATTACTGAAGATTTGATAAGGAACCTAAAGATTCAATCTGAATTGACATTCCATTGGCCACTCCACAGATACGGTGGGTAACTTCAGGCACCCGAGAGGTACTCCGGTAGCCTCAAGGACGGTGACAGGGAAGTTCTTGTTTACCCACAATTACCATTGTTGTTGTTCCAGGTTACGAGACCCGGCAGGAGGATGAGTATAGCGTCGTTCTGAACTCGCTTCAGAAGTGTACGTGTATATGACTCTGCCAGAGGGTTGTCGTAGTCAGTGGGAGCAGCGGAAGCACTGGTGGACAGGTAGCTTATGTCTATTTATAGACTAAAGCAAATGTAGCGGAGATAGATCATCTATTTCTGACGTGACAGTCATGGGTTTGACTTCATCAGAATAGGGGATGGATCTGTTGAGAAGGTAGTAGGGTATGATATCCTGGTATTTGGATGACATATACAGAGTAGGAAAAGAAACTCCTATACTACAATCGGTTATACTTTGGTCGTCACACAGTGTTTTCTCCACAAAGGAAATGGATTTTATGTCAGACATACTGGTTACTAGATCTGTGGTTTTAGATCTAGATTTCGGTGGTTTCCCAATCAGGGTACTTGACAGCATTCTAAGAGTATTTAGAATGGACGACTCCTGGCACGGTAATGTACCTGCACGTAATGGAGTCACCCTCTCCAAAGGTGTCTTACAGACTAAAGGGGAGAGGGACGTGCATGATTGGCAGATCACTTGCTCAGGCAATTGAGTCAATCATGAGATGTCAAGTACCACACCAGATGTTGTTCTTGCACTAGATGCAATAAGTTGACATTGATCCAATCCTGGAGAAACAGTCGGAAGCAGTTATAGAACATAAGTGGATGTTCTAGGGATATGATAACGACAGCATCATTCGGGAGACAGTTATCATTCTAGGCTTCCAAGGTGACCTGGACGACAAGGAGGTTGTCAGAGTTATAGTTTTCCCTCCGATGAGGGGCAGTATTTTGGACAGGTGGTCCAAGGCAATACTGAGGGTGGTATGGCGCAGGATACTGATTAAGTTCAGTTGACGATACAGTCTAAGAAGTTTGGATTTGTAGTTCATTTATGAGCTATGTCCCATCAGACATCCAGACACATTCTAAGACAGGTATTGCTCATTTCGGGAGATGGGTTTCTCCGCGAACTTGAGATATAGAGAGACATAGAAAGAGACATCAAGGCGGATCCACTCACTGAGGCTATTCCTCGAACGCAATAGTTTCGCAAACGAGCTTTGTGAGACTGACTAGTAGAGGAGTTGGGTGTTCGGTATCACACGGGCTGTGAGTATGCGACATCGCAATAATTAGCCTTGAGTGCAAGTGGGAGATTGTTGGAGATAGTGCCCTCAGAGTCAATTATTGGATCACAGGTACGTGATTGCAATGATTGATGGAGGACCTATCCCGGTAGGACAGTCTTACTCGAGATGATAGTATGCTATCTGGTTTACCTTTATCATCGTGTACTGTTTTAGGTGACCTGACACGTCGCTATTACACGTTGATAGAGCCCCTAGGATTCTATGCTTGACCACCAGCAGTATGAGGGCGATCATATACGTGGGAGCTGGCAGTCTATAAGCATATCCTTAAATGGTCCCTAGTCGTGTGAGTTTCGAGACAGGGCATCGATACTCCATAGTAGACTAGTGTGTACAGTCGAGACCCCGACGAGGGGCGGTGGCCGGTCTCACAAGCCACTGGTGTCAGTTGGATCACCTAAGATGTATACAGGTGCTCATTGGGTTATGAGTACACCGGACAGGACTCGTCGGGAACATGCCAGTTGGTCATATACCAGACGTCAGATGGCAGTTCCCAGGTGACATGTGTACAGGTTAGTTCATCGACCTGGGGATCGTCATTTGTCTCGTGTGAGTTCCCACTGTACTTTGATTACTACCCTACCACGGCTCAAAGGAGTCGTGCAAACAGGTTTTAGTTGGGTACAGTCCCGAGCCACATGGAGGCAGTGAGCGTATCTTCAGGGGTTCGTCTCTCCCGGTATTGGGGGTGAGGTCGTGCTGTGTCTAGGAGAGCCATTACACGAAGCCCTCGGCCGAGGCAAGGAGATTTACTGGTAGGTATTCCAGTAGTATCTCATGGTGTTCTGGGCTACACTTCGACACGACTTGTACCGCTTTTGGGGGTCTGACTTTTACTAACCCCCTAGGCCCGTCATGCGATGCTCATAGACGAACGGACCGGACTGTACGGATATTGTCACTGACAGGCTCAGTTGGGTGTCGGGGTGAGCTTCCTTATCGACGTCCCTTTTGGTCAATTGCTGGTGGCCCGTCACGTATTGGCTTATACCTCTGACGTGCTAGTGGTTAAATCCACAACCATAGTATTGACGAGTCTTTAGAGTCCACCACACTTTCAGTTACTCAGCTTTCGGGCGAAAGGTTGTAGAGGCCGTATGGAGATATGGCAAGGTCCGATCAGATACGTGCGGTATTGCACGGATCAGGATCGGACAGTTTGTACTATAGGCCGTATGGTTATATGGCAGGGTTCGATCAGATACGTGCGGTATTGCACGGATCAGGATCGAACAGATATTAATAGCCGGTTTTGGTATAAGCCGGATTCTAGTATAGTACAGTGGAGATTTTGTCTCATTGCATTTGTATTTCGGTCGAAATACAGATGCGGGTGTGTATGCACAGTATCGGGGTTTTCCTGTAATTTATTACGGGACCAGTTTTCTGGAGTTGCCAGTTTGCTTTCCGTTTCGGCCGATTTCCTTTGTTCCGTTCATTGGCCGAAGATTGGTGGAGGAGGGCTTATTTGCATTGTTGCAAATAAGTATTTGTGGAGGGGGTATTTGCTTATATTTTTATCATGATGGTTTCATGATGGAGCCCATCCCTTGACTTTTCTTATGTTCATGCTTGCTTGACTTTCCTTATCATGATGGCTTGACTTTGTTAGCATCATGGTTGTTGTTGATGGTTGTGTGGAGTGTTGGATTTGTTGCTATCATTTCTTCACATGATAACTCCACACTTTCTTTTCTAGCATGTTGATTAACCCTCCCCTTGGACTTTCTCTCTCTAATCACACTTGGTGGGGGGGGCCGGCCATTCCTAAGAGATGGCAAGGGATTCATTTCATTTTGTAGAGAAAAAAAAATGTTACTCTCATTCCTTTTGGTATGCTACATTTTTCCCTCTCTAAAAAGTTCTTCTTCCTCCACAAAATGGCAATTCCACAAACCCCAAGAGAGACAATAGCTCACTACATATTCTACAACGAACCTTGGGCACGTCGAGTAGCCGGCTTCGTGCCCGAGTTGCCTCGGCATTGAGGTGGGAGCCCGTAAACGATGAAGGCGATGTGGTGCACTTCCGGCGACGAGGAGGAGACGGACGGAGATCCCGCGAGGAGATCGGAGTGGAGATGAAGACCGGAGGACTTGGATCGTCGGTATATCTCTTTCCCATCTTCTAGTTAGCTTAGACTTAGTTTAATGGTTACGATCCGGATGTTTAGTGCGCGGTGGTGCCGGTTTGCTAAGTCCGCAAAATTTAAGTTTTTCACCGCTTCCGCATTCCGGCGTCGGATTGACGGCCGGGGGCGCCGCCGTGCACTTACATAGGGGTCTAGGGGGGTTTGGCTATTCATCACTACCGTGGAATCCGTCTTCCATTAAGGGCTTGAATGAAATACGGAATTCCTAGTATATCCAATGCATTCATCTGTGATCTGAAATGGTTATATTTATATATATGAGATATATAATAAACGTTGCTTATGTTTTGCATCCGCACTAGTCCAGTCCCCGCTCTGCCGTTAGTTAAGTAACCTAACGGTGCATGACGGGACCCAGTGACGAATGCGGATGGCATAAGCGTACGTTCTATTTTTTCGTTTCTTTTCTGTGATGTTTAGGAAACGTAAATGATGGGACTACATTAATGTGATTAATGATAAGAGAAAGAAACCTAAAGATGTTGTAGAATCAAATTTTTAAGAAAAAGGGTAACTCTAGCTTTTGTTTTGCATAGCGGTATTCTTGAATATCCTGCACCTCATTCGATGAGGAAAGGGCCGAGATCCCTTCATCGGGAGTGACCCCTTTAGCAAAACTGGAAAATGTTACAAAGAACTCGATTTGATTTTATAGTTGATCTAACTTTGCTTTGCATCGTGGTATTTTCATATCCAGCACCTTATTCGATAAGGAAAGAGCCGAGATCCCTTCACCGGGAGTGACCTCTTTAGCAAAATTAGAAATATACTACAAAACCATTCGATTTTTAAAACTGGAGCTTAAACCACTCTTTCCCACTCGATTCTACAACGATATCAAGTTCAAAACGTTAAGGTTTTTATAAAAACCATCCGTTGCCCTCCGCCATTTTAGGAAGCAGAGTACTTAGTATTCGTGCCACATTTGTTGACCATAGTTAAGGCGTGGTGTACGGTAGCTAAGTGGTGAATTCTTACAAAGCATTTGATGCGATTGATTAGGGCATTCTCATGACTTTGTTGACCATAGTTAAGGGTCATGTGGGTGGGTCTAAATCAATCACGAAATAACGGGTTGAACTTGACTAGTACTTATGATTTGTTGACCATAGTTAAGGTCATAAGTCACTAGGGGTAAAAATCATATCGGGAATTTCAAGAGTTGAGATTTGCAATGAGATTGCATACCTTCTATATGATAGTTGGATCCCGATCCCATTGTGAGTAAAAGTTACTCCCGGGAGAATTTTGCACTTTTCGGTTAGCGAAATTGTAGTTTGCAATTTATCCTGGCTAGTTTTCCTTTTAGGTTTGAAGGAAAATTTGATAAAAAGCAGTGGGAGACAACAATTAGATAAAATTAATAACCAATCTAATTATGCAAGAGCAATCGCTGAATGACTTCTTTTCTATCTCCTAATAGCAGATACCAATGTCGGGACTTAAACTTTTATTAGACAAAAACAAACTCCCTGGACCGAATTACAAAGATTGGCTAAGGAACGTGAATATTGCCCTGACATATGATAAGGTCGCATACGTCTTGACTACTCCAGCCCCTCCTAGCCCAGGCCCTGATTCTTCAGTTGCGGATAAAGAAATCCGCAAGAAATGGGATACAGACTGCGCAGCAGCCAAGTGCCTCGCGCTAGCTTCTATGAACAATGAACATCAGAAGCAGCACGAGAAGATGGATGTCCAATCCATCTTTCTCCATACAGAGGAGTTGTATGGAGAGCAATCTCGTACTCTCCGTTACGAGGCATCTCGAAAGTTGTTTCAGATGCGCATGGCTGCTGGCACGTCTGTAGGTGACCATGTATTGAAGATGATTGGACTTATCGAAGAACTTGAGGACCTGGGTTGGACCATGGAGAACGAGCAATATGTTGATATTGTTCTGCAGTCCCTTTCCCCTGCCTTTGCTCAATTCATTGTAAACTTCAACATGCACAAAATGGAGAAGTCTTTACCAGAACTCCTCAATATGTTGAGGAGTGCAGAGAGCACGCTAAAGGTAGCGAAAACTCCCGCTCTTATTGCTGGGCCATCTTCTTCCTCCATCCCGAAAGCCAAGGCCAAGGGAAAGAAGAAGAAGAAGAATCCCATCAAGCAGAGAGGCGGAGTGAAAAAGGCATCGGGAAGGGACAAGAAAGGGGCTGCTACGACAGGTCGTGGGGAATGTTTCCACTGCCACCAGACTGGGCACTGGAAGAGAAACTGTGCTAAATACTTGGCCGACCTCCAGAAGAAGAAGCATGGTGATGCTTCCACTTCAGGTGTGTTTGTAACAGAAAACTGTTTTTCAATTAACTCTGCGTCCTGGGTATTAGATACTGGATCAGGATCTCATATCTGCAATTGTATGCAGGGGTTGAGAAATAGCAGGTTGTTGAAGAAAGGTGATCACACTCTCCGGGTTGGGAATGGTTCCTCAGTACATGCTACTGCAGTGGGAGAGTATCATCTTGGTTTGCTGTCGGGTTCTATATTGGTTTTGAACCCATGTTATTTTGTACCTTCGATGTTATGTAATATTATATCTGTATCGTTGTTGGACAATGCTGGATATAATTTCGTATTGCAATCTAATGTTATGAACATTAATCTTAATCAAGAGTTGATTGGGTATGGAACATTAAATAACGGGATATACATCCTAAATCAGCATACAGTTTTTCATATACAACACGGAAACAAAAGAAAGGTTTCAGACATAAATGAAGCTTTCATTTGGCATTGTAGACTAGGTCATATTAATGAAACAAGACTGACCAAGCTACATAAAGATGGATATTTAAACTCGTTTGAATAAAAATCTTATGCGACTTGCCAGTCTTGCATCAAAGGTAAAATGACCAAAACTCCGTTTACTGGACACGGAGAGAGAGCTACTGAACTCATAGGCCTCATACATAGTGATGTATGTGGACCAATGTCTACACATGCTGCAGGTGGTTTTTCATACTTCATAACCTTCACTGATGATTTATCGAGATTCGGGCACGTGTTCTTGTTGAAACATAAGTCCGAAGCCTTTGAAAAGTTCAAGGAGTATAAATCTGAAGTAGAAAAACAAACAGGCTTAAGTATCAAGAAACTTCGATCGGATCGTGGAGGTGAGTATCTAAGCTCAGAGTTTCTAAATTTCCAAAAAGAGAATGGGATTCTCTCTCAGCTCACTCCTCCGTATACACCACAGCACAACGGTGTATCGGAAAGGAGGAATCGCACATTATTAGATATGGTACGATCTATGATGAGTGATGCTGAGTTACCAATATCATTTTGGGGTGCACGCATTGGAGACTGCGATTTATCTATTGAATAGGGTTCCAACCAAAACCGTGTCCACCACTCCATATGAGATATGGTACGGGAAGAGACCATCTCTTAACAGAGTTAAGGTATGGGGTTGTCCGGCTTATGTGAAAAAGCAGAATCCAGACAAACTTGAGACACGATCGGTTTTGTGTAAATTTGTGGGATATCCAAAACACTCGTATGGATATCTATTCTACCACAAGGAGGAACAAAGGGTGTTTGTTTCTCAGTATGCCACATTTTTGGAAAATGAATTTTTTACAAATGATACTGTTGGCAATGCGGTAGAACAGGAAGAAGTTCCAGATGCACAAACCATTACCGATGATTTGATTGAACCTGAGGTTTCAATAGAACCTGACGTACCTCAGCCACTCCGTAAATCTAGTAGGACTTCTCGCCCACCTGATAGATACTACGGTTTTCTAATTGACGGCGATAAAGAAGATTGCATCATGAATGATGATGACCCCTACTAGTTTTCAGCAAGCTATCACGAGTGGTGACTCAGTGAAATGGTTGGATGCCATGAGATCCGAAATGGAATCCATGCACACCAACAAAGTATGGACTTTGGAGGCTGCACCTTCTGGAGTAAAACCCATAGGGTGCAAATGGATCTTTAAAAGAAAGATTGGTGTGGATGGTCAGGTGGAGACCTATAAAGCTAGGCTGGTAGCAAAAGGATTTCGTCAAAGACCAGGCTTGGACTATGATGAAACTTTTTCACCAGTCGCGATGCTCAAATCCATTCGGATCTTGCTTGCTATAGCTGCTTAATATGATTAGAGATCTGGCAGATGGATGTTAAAACGGCATTTCTAAATGGTAATTTAGAAGAATGCGTTTTTATGGATCAGCCAGAGGGCTTCATTGATAGTGGGAGCAGCGGAAAAGCATGCAGGCTGCTTAAATCCATCTATGGATTAAAGCAGGCATCACGGAGTTGGAACATCTGCTTTGATGATACAATCAAAGAGTTTGGTTTTATCAAAAATGTGGATGAACCATGTATTTATAAAAGGATTGTAGAGAGTACTGTTACATTCCTCGTATTGTACGTGGACGATATTCTCTTGATAGGAAATGATATTCCTATGCTACAATCGGTCAAACTATTCTTATCGCAGAGGTTCTCCATGAAAGACCTGGGTGATGCCTCGTACATTCTGGGGATTAAGATCTATAGAGATAGATCTAAGAAATTATTGGGATTGTCCCAATCGAGATACATTGACACCATACTAAAGAGGTTTAGTATGGAAGATTCCAAGAGGGGTAATTTACCCGCTTGTCATGGGATCACCCTCTCCAAAGAGATGTCTCCAAAGACTGATGAGGAGAGGGCTCGCATGAGCATTATACCCTATGCTTCGGCAGTAGGATCTATAATGTATGCGATGTTATGTACTCGCCCAGATGTAGCTTATGCACTAAGTGCAGTAAGCAGGTATCAATCCAACCCCAGGGGAGAAACACTGGACTGCTGTGAAGAACATTCTAAAGTACTTGAGAAGAACTAAAGAAATGTTCTTGGTGTATGGTAACGGAAATCTCTAAATGGAGGGCTTTACCGACTCCAGCTTCCAGAGCGACAAGGATGATAGTAAGTCCATCTCAGGGTTTGTATTTACTCTAAATGGAGGGGGCGGTATGTTGGAAGAGTTCCAAACAAGATACCGTCGCTGACTCCATGATGGAAGCTGAGTATATTGTTGCTAATGATGCCGCAAAAGAAGCGGTCTGGATGAGGAAGTTCATTTCAGAACTTCAAGTGGTTCCATCCATTGCTAATCCAATACCTCTGTATTGCGATAACAATGGAGCCATGGCTTTGGCAAAGGAACCGAGGTCCCATCAGAAATCCAGACATATCTTGAGGCGGTATCACCTCATCAGGGAGATAGTGGATCGCCAAGAAATCGAGGTACGGAGAGTAGACACGAAAGACAACACAGCAGATCCATTCACTAAGGCTATCCCTCAAGTACAGTATGAGAAACTGTTTGAGCTGTTGGGCATGCGGTACGCCGGAAACTGGTTCTAGCTGGTACTTATTGCATTAATTACAGGCCTTAGTGCAAGTGGGAGATTGTTGGATATGTATGCCCTAGAGGCCTGTATTGTATAGGATACTAGACATGTATATGTACAGAAACAATGTTTGCTCGAAATGATAGTATGCTATCTGGTTTATCTTTATCATAACATGTGATGTGTTGATGAAGCCCTTAGGACTATGCTTGACTACCAGGATTATGATGAGATCATACTGGTGGGACCTGGGCAGTCTACAAGCATATCCTTCAATAGTTCCTAGTCGAGGGTATATCGAGACAGGGCATCGGTATTACCAGATTAGACTAGTGTGTACGTTTCTTGACCCTGGGGGCAATGGTTGATTCCACAACCATTGATGTTTGACATCAAAGATTGTACACAGGTGCTCATTGGAGAATGGGTACACCGAACAGGACTCGCTGAGAACTCCTAGATGGTATATATACCTATTGTCAGATAGCAGTTCTCTAGTGATACTTGTACAGGTTAGTCTGTAGACCCGAGATCGTCATAGAGTCTTGTGTGATTCCCACTGTACTTTAATTTCCTCCCTACCACGGCTCTACTGAGTCGTGCAAACAGGTGGATTTTGGGTACAGTCCCGAATCATATGGAGACAGTGAGCGATAGGAGGGGTTTCGTCTCTCCCGGTATAGGGAGTTGATATCGCGCTATGTTTGATCGGCTATAACACCAAAATCCCTGGCCAGGGTTCTCGAGGTTTACTGATAAGTGTTATCAGTAGTTTCTCGAACTGTTATGAGCCATAAATTAGCATGACTTATAAAGTTACTGTGGTCTGACATTTACCACCCCTAGACTTCATATGCGACGTATTAGACGAAGAGACCGGACAGTACGGTAACTGTTGCTTGCAGGCTCGTAAGGGTTGTGATGGGTTCGCTTGTCGGCCACCTTTCCGTCAAGTACCTGGGTAGTCGTTACGCACAGCTAGTGCCGCTGACGTGCTTGTGGTTAAACCCACTGCCAGCATACTGTCGAGTCTTTAGAGTCCCACACAGAGGGTTCCCTCGTTCAGGCAAAATATGTAGAGGCTGTAAGTTGTTATGGCAGCCGTAAGCTGTTACGGCAGGGTTTCGATTTTATTCTTGTAATTGTTACAGGAATAATAATCGGAAGGATAATACTGGTGGGCTTTGGTTTAAGACGGATACCGGTATTGTATTATTGGATTAATGGTATTCGTATTTTTCGGAATTCGGATGCGGGTTATACGGTATACGGTATACGGAGGAGGGGTATTTTTGTAATTGTTACAAGAATACCTTCTAGAAGGTGCCACCTCATAATGACATAATAATGACATCATTTATGAAAAATAAAATGAGGTGGAAATTAAAAGGTGCAAGCATGATGAGGTTGTTGTTATGGAGTTACTATTGAAGCATGATACTAATTTATATAATGCATTCTTCAAGTAATTCTCTTAGTGCTATATTTTTATTCATCATGCTTGAACACTTTCATTATGATAAACACTCACTCCTTCTCATCTCCTCCTTCTCATTCTTCTTATAAATAGCTTCACATGAGATGTGAATGTTATGTGAATCAAGAGAAGGTTAAGAAGAAGAAATGCTATAGATTTCAAGCTAATCCAATACATTCATCTCTACATAATCCTAGTGACCTATTCTAGCAAAATTGGTCTCTAGGTTAAACTCTTGTGAAGAGTTTCTAGCTCGCACGACAACTCTCGGGTGGATCATCTAGGTCTTAGGTGGCCGGAGATCGAAGACATCGGCAACGTCAAAAGGAGCTAAGGAGTTCATCAAAGAGAAGACCCGAAGGACCGTATCATTGAGGTATAATCCCTAACAGTAGATAAGATCTCTAGTTAGGTTTTTCTAGTTGTGGTTTAGACAAGATCTTCGGTTAAGTGCGTGTTGTATGCCAAGAAAATTTTTGTTCACCGCTTCCGCCGTGCCACAAGAGTTGTGGGAGCATGCAACATACACTAACAAGAATTACACCGCTGTTTAATGCTCCTTACCTAACCATTCACTGATATAAGTAAATGTCATAGACATAATTTCAAAAAAGGTATATCTCACTCTATGAAAATAGACGTACAGATATATCAATTTGAAATTGGTGCATAACAGCGGATATTCAAAACCAAATATTTGTCGTCCGGCAAAGAACCCAGGTGACTTCCTCAAATATCACCGATTACAACGAATCCCGATATAATGAGGATGATCACCCAATTCCCAATAACTTACTCCCACTCATCATCTGTAAAACCATACAGATGTGAGAATCTTACCTGGCAAATGCATACCGTGGAGTAAGTATCTAATCGGGAAATCAGTTTTCCTTTAACAGTACACAGTGAAACTGAAACATTGAAATGTTTCGATGGGGTATCCCGGTATTCCTAGTAATGCCTCTTCCATTATCCAGATTCACAACTGTAACCGTATAATTCTTTGCCATCTCCCCAAATCCATTTATATGTCTTTAGTCATTACCTTCTGTACACTCTTTTAGGCCAAATGGTTTTCTTCCTTCCCTACCGTTCGGCACCAGCCTATGATTTGGAAGAAGACTATCCAATAAGCATAATGGGTGTACTGTCCTAATCCTAGGAGCACTCGCAATGCAAGAGAAGGTGAAGATAAAAGACAACCGAATAAACCTTATTCCTTTTTCTTCTGAACCAGAATCCATCCCCGAACTGGAACAAGTTCCTTTCGAGTTCGTATATAACCATATGATGGAGTATCCAATAAACTGTGGATCTTCGTAGTGATACGGAGTGTTCTGGAGAAATACAAAGGTGATTTAGGATTGGCGAAGAAATACTTGGTTTGGTTGTGAATAGCAGTCGCAATTTACTTTGCCCTCTTACTAATCCCTTGATATGTCTTTACTTAATACCTTCTGTACACCATCGTTATGCTAATTGGTTTTCTTCATTCCCCACCGTTCGGCACTACCCTAAGGTTTGGAAGAAGACTATCCAATTTGCATAGTAGGTGTACTATCTCCTAAACCAAGGAGTACTCGTAACTTGAGAGAAGGTAAAAGGAAAAGACAACTGAATAGTCCTATTCATTTTCTCCAGAACCGGAAACCATCCTCGAATAAATTCCTTCGAGTTCGTATATAACCATACGATGGTTTCGTCCAATGGAAGTGGACGTTCGTAGTAATATGGGGTGTTTTGGAGAAAAGGGTAAAAGTAGGAGTGGCAATGAGGTTTGCAACTCTGACAATCCAAAAGCCAGTGTTTAAGAAGGTTCGGTTAATCTTGGTCACTGAGTCATAGTCAAAGGTCGGGTCATGGTCGCTGCCAAAGAGAGAGAGAAAAGAAACACTCAGCGTGCACTCTAACCTAGATCAGAATGGTTACCAATTTATCTAATCTGGAAACCTCCCACTGTACCGTCAAATTCTCCTCCAAACCTGAAAGAAGAATTAGTTGGGATCACCCGAGGAGTAAACCAACTCATCAGTGGGTATCGGGATCCAACTATCATCGCATGATAACGTGACGTACTTCGCTCACGTTATCACACTCCAGAAGGTATGCGCATATCTGGCAAGTTTCAGTTTCTTTAGAAACTCCCGATGTGATTTTTACCCCCATGCTCTTATGGCCTTGACTTTGGCCAACAAATCATAAGTCATATGTCAAGTTCTACCCGTCAATCTCCAGGTTAATTTGATCCCACCCGTACAAGCCCTTGACTTTGGCCAACAAGGCTATAGGACTGCCCCAAACCAACGCATCTATCTATGCTGCATATGAATACCCAATAGCTACCAATCACTGTACCTTGACTTTGGCCAACAAACACAGCTTGAATACTTATTGACTATCCAAATGAAACGACGGAGGGCTATGAATGGTTTCTGGCGAAAACCTTTAACGTAATGAACTTGATATCATTGAAGGAACCAGATAGCTTTTTAAAAATATAGTGACGAAAACCTTTGCTAAAGAGGTTACTCCCGGTAAAGGGATCTCGGCTCTTTCCACGTAGAATGAGGTGCAGGATATTCCAACTGAATACCACGATGCAATGCAAAAGTAAACGGCTATAGTGAAGTTATTACCCTGACGCAAACTTCTGTCCAAGGGGTCACTCCCGGTGAAGGGATCTCGGCCCTTGCCTCGTCGACTGAGGAGCAGGATATTCCAACTGAATACCACTGTGCAAAACAAAAGTGAACGTCCTTGCAATAACAGCTTTTTGAAAAGTGTTCCAACAACATCAGAATAGGTTTGTTTTTAACTTGCATTGATCCGAATCAACGCAGTCCCATCAATTGATCACACCAATAAAGAACGAAAATAATGACGTACGTATATGCCATCCGCATTTGCCACTGGGTCCCGTCATTACCCGTTAGGTTAGTTAACTAACGACAGAGCGGGGACTGGACTAGCGCGGATGCAAAACATATACAACATCTACTAGTATATATATCAATATATAATATTTCGCTCAAGGCGTGATAAAATGCAACATCACAGAAATGTAATAAGCATCACAGAACAATACAGATATCTGGGATCCCCGGGTTTCACAGAGCCGCTACTGAAACCCGACGTTCCTCTGGTCGTGTGGATAGCCTGTGCAATGAAATCCTAGACCCCTACGGGCGCGGCAAGTTACCCGCCAAAACCTGAAGCGGGGCAGCCCCCTTCAACAACGTGAATGGACCACCCAGCACTTCACGGAATCCGGTAAGTTGGGCACCCCTCCTGGGTCAACCTGTACCCCTACGAGTGCGGCGAATAACCAGCCAATTCTAGAGTGAAGCCCCCTCCGTCTTAATGCCATGAGATGCGGGCCCATTGCCCTCTAGAACCCGGCTATCCGTGCACCCCACCTTAGTGTAATCCTAGTATAGAAAGTAAAATATACATACAACGGGTACATCGACCTCACCCCGGTCGTGCCCCAAAAGAATAATATACAAACAGGAAGTGACGGCAGTCCACATGTTGGACGCTCGCCCCCGCAATATTAAATGTACATAATACAACCAAACTGTACTACCATTGCATCCAGGCTATCCCCCACGACTAATCGGCAACATCACAGCACAACACAGAACATCAACGTGAATGTCACGTTCGCAAATCCGTTTAACCAGGCTATAGTAGTTAGACAGGATTTACCGATCAAATGACATTCACGGTCGCAGATATAATGTAAATACTGTGAACTAACATGTTTAAAAATTTCGATCGATCAAATTTACCCAAGTGGGCCCCCAAGCACTACTGTAGCACTTAAAGAAAATCTGGGCCCAAAAAGAACATTCCAAAACCCCAATTTCCCTTTATAAAGATCACTGTGCAAAAATGGTGCAGTGAAGACACTGTACTGCGGCGGAACCGTGGCACCAAGGGGGTTTTGGCCGCGGTTCCGCGGTGGGTCTACAGTATCACACTACCATTTTTTCACAGATGTCTTAGAATTTCCTGAACAGTATTCTGCAACAACCTGAAAAAATTTTAGAGCCAAAAAAATTTCGACAGAGAACTGATGCATTGAAATCACGGGTTTTGGAATTTTGTTCGATCGAAAATGTAAACACATTAGACCAAGCTAGACTAGGTTAATGGCGTGTCTCTGATACCATGTAAGTGCACGGCGGCGTCCCGACCGTCAATCCGAGGCCAAAATGCGAAAACGATAATTTACTTTAACTTTTTGAACCGGCACCACTACGCACAATAAAACCCGGATCGGGCCAAAAGCATAGTCCTAGCTAACTAGAGAAGGGGTAGAGAGATATACCGAGCGATCCGTGTCCTTCGGTCTTCTCGTCGTCGTCCCTATCTCCCCGCGGAATCTCCGGTCTTCAACTCCTTGTCGGAAGGGCACCACATCGCTGGGTTCTTTTACGGGCTCCCACCTCTGAACCGAGGCAACTCGGGCACGAAGTTGGCGAGCCGACGTGCCAAAGAATTGCTGTAGAATAATGTCGTGCTATGTCTCATTGGGGTTACTAGAAGTTGCCTTTTGAGTGGAGGAATGAGATATATCCATTTGGAGATGAAGCTATGTGATTTTTGTGAAGCCAAAAGAACAATATTTTCTTCCCAAAAATTGGGACAGACCCTCCCCTTCCATGGCCGGCCAAGCCTCTTGAGGAATGATAGAATGAATGGAATTCCTATGAAAAAGGAGTAAGCCCCAACCTCATGCAAGAGAGCGAAAGGGTGATGATAATAAGCAATGATCACAAACTAAAACCCACACTCCATCAACCATCATGACTCCAAAGGTCAAGCCATGATGAAGTCAAGAAGTCAATGAAAGCTACACCCATCATGAAAACTATCATGAAGCAAAAGAATGTCAAGGGTGGGAGAAACTTCATGATACAACAATATGCAAAGACAACCCTCCAAAATGCTTATTTGCACAAATGCAAATAAGCCCTCCTCCACCATTTTTCCTGCCAACGAAAGATACATAGAAAAATGGCCGAAACCCAAAAGCAAACTGGCAACTCCAAAAAACTGATCCTGTAATAAATTACAGGAAAACCCCGCTACCGTATATACATACCCGCATTTGTATTCCTACTGAAATACAAATGCATTGAGACAAAATCTACACTGTATAATACGAGGATCCGGCTTAAACCAAAGCCCGCTAGTATTATCCGTCCGATCATGATCCGTGCAATACCGCACGTATCTGATCGAACCCGGCCATATCTCCATACGGCCTCTACAGCGTTTCGCCCGAAACTTGAAAAAACTGTCTGTGGGGGACTCTAAAGACTCGTCAATACTTTGGTTGTGGATTTAACCACTAGCACGTCAGAGGTATTAGCCTATACGTAACGGGCTACCAGGTATTGACCAAAAGGGACGTCGCTGAGCGAACTCATCCAGACACCCTACTGAGCCTTTCAGTGACAATATCCGTACAGTCCGGTCCGTTCGTCTATGAGCATCGCATGGCGGGCCTAGGGGGTTGGTAAAAGTCAGACCCCCAAAAGCGGTACAAGTCATGTCGGAGTGTAGCCCAGAACACCCTGAGATACTACTGGAATACCTACCAGTAAATCTCCTGCCTTGGCCAAGGACTTCGTGTAAGGGCTCTCCTAGACACAGCGCGACCTCACCCCCCAATACCTGGAGAGACGAACCCCTGCAGATCCGCTCACTGCCTCCATGTGGCTCGGGACTGTACCCAACTAAAACCTGTTTGCATGTCTCCTTTGAGCGTGGTAAGGTAGTAATCAAAGTACAGTGGGAACTCACACGAGACAAATGACGATCCTCAGGTCGATGAACTAACCTGTACACATGTCACCTGGGAACTGCTATCTGACGTCAGGTATAAGACCAACTAGCATGTTCCCCGGCGAGTCTTGTCCGGTGTACTCATAACCCAATGAGCACCTGTATACATCTTAGGTGAACCAACTGACACCAGCGGCTTGTGAGACCGGCCACCGCCCCTCGTCGGGGTCTCGACTGTATACACTAGTCTACTCTTGAGTATCGATGCCCTATCTCAAAACTCCTGTGACTATGGACCTTTTAAGGATGTGCTTATAGACTACCAGCTCTCACGTATATGATCGCCCTCATACTGCTGGCAGTCAAGCAAGAATCCTAGGGGCTCTCTCACGTATATGATCGCCCTCATACTGCTGGCAGTCAAGCAAGAATCCTAGGGGCTCTATCAACGCGCAATAGTGACCTGTAAGGTCACCTAAAGCATCACACGATGATAATGATAAACCAGATAGCATACTATCATCTTGAGTAAGACTGTCCTACCGGAATAGGTCCTCCCTCAATCATTGCAATCGCGTGCATGTGATCCAATAATTGACTCTGAGGGCACTATCTCCAACAATCTCTTCACCATTTAAGTAGTTTTTAATTCACTCTAGCTTAGATACATGTTTAGAAGTGATCAGGCGATGTTTAGCGAACTTTGAAAATCTTAAATTAGGGTTTGAGGGATTTTTGAGTTGTGGTTGCGTTTACGGACCTTAGTGGTGACCTTAAACCCCTCTTAGTATTAAAACCCAGACCTAACACGAAACAAACACCTGAAACCCAAAAACAGAAACTTTCCAATGTCGGTTTGTGAGGTAATTGAGTGTGCCATGGAAATCTGGGTTGACCAGAGAACTTTTCTGGGAAAGTAAATGTAACGCTTCGAAAATCGTTCAGGCTGTTTTTCGATAATCGGCAAAATAATCAGTTTTTTCCACAAAAAGTCAAAATAAGTATTTTTCAATATAGGTCTAATTATACAAAATTCTCATAATATATTGCTAGATTTTGGTCACTAAATTGTCACTTAAAAATTTCTTGTTATTTAAATTTTTTTTCTTAATTAATTATTTTTAATATTATTTTAAGCTTTTAAAAATACATTAAATTAGTGACAAATACAAATTTAAATGGGTAAATTACATAATTAGGAACCATTATAAACTAAAATATAGTAGTAACAAAAATTTTACCAAAACTTTCCAAGATTAGTTGTTTCATGGCATAAAAATGAATGAAAATGGTTTTTTTTGTAAATAAAATGATGTAATATGCATTAAATGACCTTAGAAGATGCTTTTTGTGTAGAATTTTCTACACAATTCCTTCACAACTCACCCCTCATCCCTTAGGCCGAGCACACCTGCAGGAAACCCCCCTCATTTTCCCCATTTCTTGCTTCAAAAATCATTCTAAAATCAACAAAAATCCACAAAAATACACAATTTTCTTCACAAATTCAAACCTAAATTCTATTCTACCTCTTCCAAAACCCTAATTGATTTAAAACAAAGAGAAAAGTGACAACTTTGGAGGCTTAGTGCAAAGGGATCAACACTTGGGAGGTATAATTTTAATTTAGTTGTTAAATTTGTAGTTAAACATGTTAATTTAGAAGTTTAAGTGTTAATTTCATTGTAATGGTTTGTTTTTGAAAATTCTAGACAAGGTTTGGATTATGTAATTAGGTTTAAAGCATGTTAAATGGGTTAAAGTTAGTGTTGTGGCCATCTAGTGGGTTAGTTTGGAAATTTGTGCAAGATTGTGAACGCTATATCGTTAATTCACGAGGTTTGCATCGGAATTTATATGCGAATGCTTACTACGTTTTCTAAATTATTAGGAGGTGATTAATTGGCGATATCTTGACGATACTATTAGCATATACTACGACTTGTAGGGTGTGCGAATGCGGAGTTTGGTTTAGTCGGTTTTTAGTTTTGGCGGTTGCCCCGAAACGACGATTTTAGTTAAGCTTTTAGTGATTTTCGTGTGTTTTCCGCGCACCGAGTGCACGTTGTGCCTAACTTGTAAGCGTCGATCTTTTCATATTGTGACTTGCATCGTTTCATGATATTTAATCTTATGTTGTGTGTTATGCAATTTTAGGATCGGTTGCGGAAATATCGGATGCGGCGCGCAAAGGCAAAGCGGTGGTTGGATCAGATTAGCGAGACGTCCGGAGTGAGTAGATGTATACATCTATGGGGAAATCGTCTGGATGACGCGAGGCGCCCCGTAGTTAGGATCACTTTATTACTTTCAACTATATGCCTAGTTAGTTAGTTAACCATCTCCTTCATTGCATACCTTTATAGCTATTCGTCTGCTAGCATTGCATGATTATCCATATACACTTGTGTGATATCACCTCTTAGGACACGTACACCATTACCATTGGCTCATGTTGCACGCCCACTATTCATGTGACACACACGCCTTTGGTAATTACCATGCCACGAGCATTGTTGAACCTGTTTAGTTCAGTATTAACACTTGCATCATACATGATACATTGAATTGCATAGCATGTATATACCTTACATCATCATCATGCTTATGGATTCCTAGTCACAAATCAATTGTATACCTTTGATATCATAAACATTTATCATATACAACATGTTGGGTATTATGATTTTCTTGAGGATTTCAGTATTGATGAGATTTCTGGATTTTGGGGGAAAACCGCAAGAATTTAACAAAAACTTATTTTCATCATTTTAAAATAAAGTTGCGATTTTCTCGTGATGTATGTGTCATCCACCATGAGTTTTCATGTTTTCTGTTGGATTTCGAGACCCGATTCGAGGAGTGGATGAACTGTCTCGGGTACATGGTGGGCCCGGTATGGTACCACCGGGGGAAAGAAGATCGAGTTGTAGACGATGAGCCTGGCAGGGAAAGACTACCTACCGGTGATGTCTGGCGCGGCGGATATCCGGAGGATACCGACTGTTGTCGTGAGATTTGATGATATGAGCCGATGCGGACCGACGGAGCCCGATGTATTGAGGCATTGGTATAGTGAGACATTGAGACAGACATATTTCCATATTTGGTATCGATGGTTGACACGGTTTTCAGATGATTTCATTGATGGTAATTTAGCTATTGCACAGATATTATTTTTCTAAGTTAAGAATGCAGAGCTTATAATATTTTAGACACTTAAAGATTCGTATTGATGTTGCATACATGTGCATACATATTAGTGGCATTACATCACATCTAGACATACATGTTGTGACGCATTTGTGTGCATTCTTACGATAGCCTTATTAGATGCTACTTGCTAGTCACGAGCTGGCAACTCACCCCGTTGTGCCACAGTGTCTTGCAGGTCGGACCCGTCAGCCTTGTAGCGGCGGGCTTATCTTATCATTGGCTTCTTTTGCTAAGACTCGCGACATTGCTCGTAGGTGGGTTGCGAGGACACTTTATCTCTTTTTGTACTTTCTTTATATCTAGTATTATCGATCTACCACTTCTTATTTGTATATGCGACCTAGTGATCAGACTGAGAGATTTGTGTATATGTGGTTTCTCTGGGGTCGAGCTCACTTGAGCCGACGTTGTGTTTTCTTTATTTTTGTGCTTCTTTATTCTTATTTGCTTGATATTGCATATATATTGTGTGTGGTTGTGATCCGCCTTGGGCGAAGAGCTAGCTCCCGCTTGGGGATGCCATTTTGTTATTACAAGTTTATATATCTTGTTGTACCCATTTTTGGGGGCCAGTATTTACAAAGGAGACTCTGCCGAAATTTTTGGAAAATTTTGATGTTTTTAAAAAGGGGTTAATATTACTTAATTGGTTCAAAATCGTTTTCATAAAAGGTTTTCCTTCACTCTTTTTATTTATGGTTTAAATTTTCTGGACTTTGGTTGACTTAGGTTACGTTACGCCTTGAGACGTATCGTAATCTAAGTTCCAGTCACGTTCCGTACCTTCGGGTCGTGACAAAGTTGGTATCAGAGCGTAGGTTTTACCTTTCTGAGTGTAAGACGACCCTTGGTAGATGGAGTAGGTGACTTAAGCAGAGTGGCGCAACGTGGGTATGTTCCGCGGCATACTTACGATACGGTACTCCGCCTATGTGACCTTAGGACATAATTGCTTGTATTTCCTCTTGATTCCTTGCATTCCTTGATTCAATTGCAATTTCCTTATCGCTCCTGTTTCATATTCCAGTTTCGATGCCGCCAAAGACTACGAGAGCTCAGCGGGCTGCCGCTAGGGATGAGCTTCGAGCGGGCTCGTCTGAGGCGAGGATCGAGAGGGATGATACGCCTACCCCTCAGGGTCAGATTGATCCGCCTTCTCCCGACCGTATTGCCAGATTAGAGGCCGGTATGCAGGAGTTGCGACAGATGATGGGATCTTTAATTGAGTCCAGTCGGGCACAGAGATCCGAGGACGTTCCTTCCACCGCACAGATCACGATCGTACCTGCGGCCCAGACGGTTACTCCTGCTACTACTCTGACTATCCCCGTTTCATTACAGGACTTTATAAGACTGAGACCTCCATCTTTTACCGGTACGGATGCGACAGAGGACCCACAAGCATGTCTTGATAGGATGGCTAGGATTTTCCGTTCGTTGAGGTGTTCTGATGATAGATGGGTGGAGTTCGCGAGTTTTCGTCTGGAGGGCCTTGCCCAGACGTGGTACGATTCAGTAGAGAGAGGCCGAGCTTCAGGTCTACCTCCTATGACCTGGGACGAGTTTACAGCTGCATTTCTTGCCCGTTTCCTTCCGGAGAATGTCCGAGATGCTCGACCCCATAGTTTTGAGTCTTTGCGCAAGACTCCTGGGATGACAGTGTCCGAGTATGATATACAGTTTACCCAGTTGTCTCGATATGCTCTGTACCTAGTAGAAACTGAAGAGAAGAGGATAAAGAGGTTTGTGCGAGGGATTGACACACAATTATTCCTTGCCATAGGCACCCAGCACTCTGACACATACGCAGCTGCGATGGATGCAGCCTTACTTTTGGAGGAGCACATTTTTGAGACTCCGGTCGTTTCTGGGCCGAAGAGGATCTGTACTGATACGCCAGCCCAGCGGCAGATGGGTAGAAACCATGATAGATTCTTTCCGGGAGATGGTGGCGGCAGAGGATTGAGACGAGGTCAGTTATTTGGTTCATACCCGCAGACCCAGCAGTCGTCGCCAGGATGTTTTCGGTGCGGGAGTTAGTACCACCGTATCAAAGACTGTACCATGGGGCGCCAGGGCACGGCGACAGTCCCACATATGACCTTACTACCTTCACCACCTCCTTAGAGACTCTACTTCCTACCCCTGATGAGGCTCCATGCCAGGCAGATGCTCCTAGAGGTCGTGGGCATAGAGGTCCTGTACAGAGAGGACGAGGCGACTGAGGAAGAGGCAGAGGCCGAGGTAGAGGTAGAGGACAGCCGGCTATTAGTGGTGGACAGGCCCGAGTGTTCTCGTTGAATCCTCAGGATGTGCAGGCATCCAATGCCGCCTTGACAGGTACTCTGCCAGTATGTTCTTTTGATGCATGGGTGTTATTTGATCCAGGCTCCACACATTCTTATGTATCCACATACTTTGCACCGAGGTTGGGCCGAGAGACTTCTTCGTTAGATCAGCCGCTTGTCGTTAATACTCTAGTAGGCGAGTCGTTTTTTGCTCGTTTTGTATACCGAGTGTGTCCCGTTCGTATCGGGGAGAGGGATTCTTCAGTTGATTTGATTCTCCTCGATATGCTAGACATGGAATGGACTGTCTAGCCACCTGTTATGCATCTGTGGACTGTCGTGAGAAGGCAGTCATATTCAGTTTTCCAGGTGAGCCGGTTCTAGTTATTCAGGGAGATCGTAGCGCTACCCTTCCCAGCTTGATTTCTTCCTTTCGCGCTGGTCAGCTCTTGAGGAAAGGGTGTCAGGGATTCTTATCTTATGTTTATGATACTAGCGCCACAGAGGTTCCGTTGGACCAGATCCCTGTTGTGAGAGAGTTTCCTGATGTATTCCCTGACGAGCTGCTTGGTCTGCCACTAGAGCGCGAGATTGAGTTCTGCATCGACTTGATCCCCGGCAGGGGGCATATCTCTATAACGCCTTATCGGATGGCCCCGGCGAAGCTTAGTGAGCTGAAGGATCGATTACAGGACTTGCTGGAAAAAGGGCTTATCCGACCGAGTGTGTCACTTTGGGGTGCTCCCGTCCTGTTTGTTAAGAAGAAGGACGGCAGTATGCGCTTATGCATTGATTATCGTCAGCTGAACCGGGTTACTGTGCGGAACAGATATCCCCTACCCCACATTGACGACTTATTCGATCAGCTCCAGGGTGCAGGGTTTTTCTCGAAGGTTGATTTACGATCAGGTTATCACCAGTTGCGGATTCAGAAGGAGGATATTCCGAAGACCGCTTTCTGTACATGATATGGTCATTATGAGTTCTTGGTGATGTCGTTCGGGCTCACCAATGCCCCGGCAGCATTTATGGATTTGATGAACCGTGTGTTCATGTTGGAGATAGTGCCCTCAGAGTCAATTATTGGATCACAGGCACGTGATTGCAATGATTGAGAGAGGACCTATCCCGGTAGGACAGTCTTACTCAAGATGATAGTATGCTATCTGGTTTATCTTTATCATCGTGTACTGCTTTAGGTGACCTTACAGGTCACTATTGCACGTTGATAGAGCCCCTAGGATTCTTTCTTAATTGCCAGCAGTATGAGGGCGATCATATACGTGGGAGCTGGGGTCTATAAGCACATCCTTAAAAGGTCCCTAGTCGTGGGAGTTTCGAGACAGGGCATCTGTTAGTGTATATGCCCTAGAGGCCATTACTGTATCATACTAGTTTGTATATTACTTAATGGATGCTTGGGATATTCATCTTGTATAAACAATCTTGCTCAATATAGTAGTATGCTACTTGGTTTGTTTCTACTTCAATGTGTACATGTGTTTATTTTAGTATATCACCTATACACATTAGTGGAGACCTTAGGATCTTTGCTTGATTAACAGCGTTGTGATGGCAGTCACACTAGTGGGGGCTGGGTAATCTATAAGCACATCCTTATACAGGTCCCTAGTCGCAGGACTATCGAGACAGGGCATCGATACTCCGGAGTAGACTAGCGTATGCGCTTCTCATCCCAGTGTGGGAGATGGTCTGTCCCACAGCCATCAGTACGTCGTACTGGAGATAGTATACGGGTGCTCGTTAGGTTACGAGTACACTGGACAGGACTCGTCGGGAACTGACCGGTTGGTATTATACATATCGTCAGTTATCAGTTCCCAGGTGACATGAGTACAGCTTAGTCCGCTGACTTGACACTGTCACTTCGCCTTGAGTGTGTTCCCTCTGTACTTTGATTACTACCCTACCACGGCTCAAAGGAGTCGTGCAAACAGGTAGTGGTTGGGTACAGTCCCGAAGCACTTGGAGGCAGTGACGGTTAGACAGGATTCGTCTCTCCCGGTATTGGGGGTTGACATCGCGCTGTGTCTAGGAGAGCCATTGCACGAGTAGTCCCCGGCCAGGGCAATCGAGATATACTGGTAGGCTTCTAGTGTTATCTCAGGGTGTTTTGGTCTTCACTCCGACACGACTTGTACCGCTATTAGGGGACTGACGTTTACCGCCCCCTAGGCCCGCCATGCGATGTATCAGACGAACAGACCGGACTGTACGGAGATTGTCACATTCAGGCTCAGTACGAGTTCAGATGGGTTTCACCTCGTCAGTCTTCTTGTTGGCATCTACCTGGGGACCGTTACGCACAGCTAGTGCCGCTTGCGGTCTGTGGTTAAACCCACTGCCAGCTTAGTGTCGAGTCTTTAGAGTCCCACACAGAAAGCTATTCGCCTTTCGGCAAAAGAGTAGAGGTCGCATGGTTTTGCGACAGGGTTCGGTCACATCCGTGCACTTATGCACGTACAGTGTCCGGACAGTTGACACTAGCGGGCTTTGGTTTAAGCCAGATCCTAGTGTACGTATTGGGATTGGATTTATACAGTATGTATTCGTGTTCCTCGGAACGCGGATGCGGGTGTGTATGTACAGTTGACGGAGAGACAGAGGCAGAGGATTCTCATTAGGGTTGTTGACCGTTGACTGTTGACTATTGACTTTTTGCTCAACCCTGATGAGAATATGATATATGATTAACAATACTATTAATTAAGTATTCTGGTGACATGGTTGTTGAGGGGTTGACTTTGTTGACTTTGTTGACCGGTTGACTAGGTTGGACTAGTTGACCATCATGATGACAATGGCTATCATTTCATGGCCAAGACTTTTTACTTGCTTGTTTCTCTTGTGAGAAATGAGTGCATTAAATGATATGGCTATTGTAGCTTAAACCATTTACACAATACTTGATTACTATTTTGTGATGATGGTTATGGATTATGAGAGCCAAGAGTGAAAAGTCTTCTATCATTCTATCATTCTCATTCTCTCTCTTGTTCTTGAGCTCTCATCTCCTTCCTCTTGCTCTCCCTCTCTTAGTCTATGGTTCACTTGTCTCATGTGTTGAGAACCAAGAACCATAGAGAAAATCCCAACACACTCTTCTCTACTCACTCTAGTTCACAAGGTTTAGCAAACCAAGTGAACTAGTTTCTTCAAAGACCGAAGAAGAAGCCAAAGGTAGAAGCTTTCGAGGTGGATCTATCTTCGGCGCAAGGAGACGACGGAGTGAAGTCGATCCGGACAACCATCGAGAGTCAAAGAAGAAGGAGTTCAAGAAAGAAAGGTATAACCCCCTAACCGAGTAGTTAACAACTCCTAGTTAGGTTGTTAGTTAGATGTTTAACAAAGATCCGGTTTTGAGTCCATGTTACCACCTCAAAAAAAATTGTTTTTCACCAAATTCCGCTTACCCGAAAGTACCGGGAGAGGTAGCATGGACTTACAGTGGTATCAGAGCCTAGTTAAACTCTATCTAACATGTTAGCAAAGTAGCTAGAAGATCTATCAAAGAAAAGTCGCAAAACGAACCCAAAATTGCCAAGTTTCTGCCGATTTTTATTCTGCTCAAAAGTTGATAAATTTCATCTTAAAAATCGGCTCAGGCTTTTTATAGAATAACTACAAAATTTGGTCCCACGAACCGTTCAAAGCGCTGCGGAAACGCGGCGGGAGCACGCTCCCGCCGCGGTTCCGCGGCCGAGTTGACTCGGCCGGGGTCCAACTTTGGTGTAGTGTTTTTCTGGGGTTGTTTTGGGATTTTCGGAATATGTATTTTCTGCCCAGATTTTCCAGAACGAAAATTTTGTTTTTGGGGCCTGTAAATCCGTATTTTTGATCGAACTTCTAAAAGACTTAAGCTGACGTGTTTTTCTATGATGTGATATTTGTATTGAACGTCTGCTAATCGCTATATGTCGATTAGTGGGGGTTATACAAATTTGTGATCTGTAATGTTGCTGGAATGTGTATATGAATTCATTGGATTGTCACGGGTGAATAGCCGGGGGTTGTGAGATGAGAGTTTTCTTTTCTTTCAATTCATGTAAATTTGTAAATTGATGTAATAATTATTTGTATGGCCGCACAACCGGGTCGGGGTTTTAGCCGTCATTGTATAATTTCTTCTTACTGTTTTTGCTCCTAGGATAGACACATGGAGGGGGTGCACAAACTACCGGGTATGCCGAAGTGACGAGTGGCCTACTCACGGGGATGAGGGAGGTTGCTTCGCTTCGGGTACTTGGCGGGTAGTTTGCCGCGCCCGTAGGGGTCTTGGGTGGGGTATTGGGTATTCACCGTGACCGTGTAATCTGCTTTTCGTTACAGGCTCGTACGAATTGCAGGTTCCCAGTATATCCAATGTGTTCATCTGTGATCTGAATTGTCTATCATTGCAATATATCTATATATGATATTATTTAGGCGTTGCTTATATTTTACAGCCGCGCTAGCCCAGCCCCCGCTCTGTCGTTAGTTAAGTAACCTAACGGGTAATGACGGGGCCCCGTGGCGAATGCGAATGGCATAAGCGTACGTCATATTTTGGTTGTTTTCTGCAATGGTAGGATTAAATGATGGGACGCATTAAAAGAACTAATGCAAGATTATCACGCATTAAAAGAACTAATGCAAGAAAATAAACCAAGTAAAAGTCGTTGGAACACATTCGAAAAACCACTCGGTTCTTTTCAAAACTAACTTTTAAATGCGGAGTTTGAGCCACTACTTTTAAAAACTATCTCGTTCCATCGACCATATCAAGTTCAGTACGTTCACGGTTTCGCCAAAACCATTCGTAGCCCTCCGTCGTTTCACATAAATAGTCAATAGTATTCAAGCTATGTATGTTGGCCAAAGTCAAGGCATAGTGATTGGTAGCTATTGGGTATTCATGTGTAGCATAGATAGATGCGTTGGTTTGGGACAGTCGTACTGCCATTTTGGCCAAAGTCAAGGGTAGGTACGGGTGGAACCAAATTAACCTGGATAATGACGGGAAGAACTTAACATGTGACTTATGATATTTTGGCCAAAGTCAAGGTCTTAAGAGCATGGGGCAAAAATCCACATCGGGAGTTTCATAAGTACTGAAACTTGCTAGTGTTGCATACCATTTGGAGTGTGATAATTCTGGTAGGATTCCTTCAGTTTCGTCACACGATGATATTTGGATCCCGATCCTACTGTGAGTATATGCTACTCCTCGGTAAATTTCTCACTTAACGATCAATGCTATAAACCTAGTAGGTGTCTAGAAAGGTGTTAGTGGGGCTACGCCCTCAGGGAAAAGAGGTTCTTAAATTAAGGAACTTCGCGAAAGCGTTGGAAAACCTCCCTCGAAGTACCGACACCAGCCTGGCCGAACGGTTAAGCAAGTATTGTACGGTGAGATTGATCCTGACTAATTCTTCCTTTTTGGTTTGAGGAGGGATTCGAGAAACAGTGGGAGCTATCCTGTTTAGACAAACTAAAACCACTCTAAACTTGCAAGAGCATCATGCTGAGTGTTTCTTCTTCTCTCTCCTAATTGCAGCGACCAATCGACATGACTGGACTTAAGTTACTTCTAGATAAAAACATACTGACAGGGCCAAACTACAAAGATTGGCTCAGGAATGTCAAAATGGCAATCACTTACGACAAGCTGGGGTATCTTCTTACCACCAAAGCTCCCCCTGTCCCAAGTCCCACCTCCAGCGTCGCGGATAAGGAAATCCGTAAGACCTGGGAGATTGATAGCGCGAAGGCCAAGTGCCTCGTACTTGCCTCGATGGACAACGAACATCAGAGGAGGCACGAGAATATGGACCTTGAATCCATATTTCTCCATACAAAAGAACTGTATGGGGAGCAATCTCGTATCGCAAGATACGAAGTGTCGAAGAAGTTATTTTCGGCAAGGTTGGCCATCGGATCATCGGTAGTGGAACACGTGCTTAAGATGATTGGCTTCATTAAGGAGCTCGCGGAACTTGGAACCACGTTGGAGAATGAGCTCTATACTGACCTGATTCTCCAGTCCCTACCTTCCACTTACGCCCAGTTTATACTGAACTTCAACTTACAAGAAAAAGAAGTTGAACTTTCAGAACTCCTCAACATGCTGAGGAGTGCAGAGGGCACCCTACAGAAAGGTAGGGAAACATCCACTTTGTTTGTAGGAGGATCTTCCTCTTCTAGGTCCAAGGCGAAAGCTAAAGGAAAGAAGAAGAAAGCCCCCGCCAAACCAAGGGGCGGTGTTAGTAAAGTGGATACGAAGGGAAAAGCAAAAGCAACAAAGAAAGCGGGGCAGCTTGTGGATAAAGAAGAATGCTTCTATTGTCATAAGAAAGGTCACTGGAAGAATGATTGCAGGGCTTGGAAAGCCAGGACACAGGAATTGAAGCAGGTTGCGGCTTCAGCTTCAGGTGTGTATGTTATTGAAAACCGTCTTTCAATAAACTCTACTTCCTGGGTATTGGATACCGGATCAGGATCTCATATCTGTAATTCTTTGCAGGCGTTAAGAAACCGTAGGGTTTTAAAGGCAGGTGACATGACCCTCAGAGTTGCAAACGGAGCTAGCATGGATGCTAAGGCCGTGGGGGACTATCACCTGGGAATGTCAGATGGACATGTTTTGGTTTTGCGTAATTGCTTTTTTGTACCCAACGCAACTTGTAATATCATTTCTGTATCTTTAGTTTCTAAAGAAGGTTATGAATTTGCGTTTGTAAGTAATGTTGTAAACATTCACCTTAATCAAGTTTTGATTGGGTCAGGTACATTGAGCAATGGTATATACGTATTAAACCAACCAAAGATTTTCAATGTCCAGAATACACACAAAAGAAAGTCTCCGGAAATAAATCAGACTTTCTTATGGCATTGTAGACTGGGTCACATCAATGAGAGAAGGTTGACGAAATTACATACAGAAGGATATTTGAATCCGTTCGAATATCAATCGTATGCCACTTGTCAATCCTGTCTCAAAGGAAAGATGACAAAGACTCCGTTCACTGGACAAGGAGTAAGAGCGAGCGAGCTCTTGGGACTCGTACACAGCGACGTGTGCGGTCCAATGTCTACACATGCGCGAAGCGGTTATTCTTACTTCATTACTTTTACGGATGACTTTTCAAGGTACGGTTATGTCTTCTTAATGAAACATAAGTCCGAAGCCTTTGGAAAGTTCCAGGAATATAAGAATGAAGTAGAAAAACAAACCGGCAAAAGTATCAAGATTCTAAGATCGGATCGAGGTGGAGAATACTTAAGTGCCGAGTTCCAGGATTATTTAAAAGAGAACGGAAATCACTCTCAGCTTACTCCTCCATACACTCCGCAACATAACGGTGTATCGGAGAGACGGAACCGAACCCTATTGGATATGGTACGGTCCATGATGAGTAACGCTGAGTTACCGCGATCATTCTGGGGGTATGCGCTAGAATCAGCTGCATACCTTTTGAACCGAGTTCCAACTAAGACTGTGCCTACTACACCATATGAAATGTGGTGTGGGAAGAGACCCTATCGTAAGCACATTAAGACATGGGGAAGTCCAGCTTTTGTTAAAAAGCAGCATGCGGACAAGCTCGAGGCACACTCAGTACAGTGCAAGTTTGTGGGATATCCAAAGAATTCCAAGGGATATTTCTTCTACTGCGAAGAGGAACAAAAAGTTCTTGTTTCTCGTCATGCCCACTTTCTAGAACACCAGTTCTTAGAAAAGGAAATAAGTGGGAGCACAGTAGAACTGGAAGAAATTCCAGAACCACAAACTATTACTGAAAGCTTAGTGGGTTCAAAAGAACAGGACATTCCTACGCCGCTCCGCAGAAGTAGTAGGCAGTCTCATCCGCCCGAGAGATACTACGGTTTTCTCATAGACGGGGATAGAGAGGAATGCATCATAGATTATGATGAGCCTACTAGCTTCCAGCAAGCCATTCAGAGCGTCGACTCGGTAAAATGGATGGATGCAATGCGGACCGAAATGGATTCCATATACACCAACAAAGTATGGACGTTGGACATTGCTCCAGACGGGGTAAAACCCGTAGGATGCGAGTGGATCTTCAAAAGGAAGATTGGTGTAGATGGACAGGTTGAGACCTATAACGCTAGACTGGTTGCAAAGGGTTTTCGTCAAAGACCTGGTTTGGACTATGACGAGACCTTTTCTCCAGTAGCTATGCTGAAATCCATTCGGATCCTTCTTGCCATTGCTGCCTTCCACGATTATGAGATTTGGCAGATGGACGTAAAAACAGCTTTTCTAAATGGAAATTTAGAGGAGTGTGTCTATTGTTCATACCAGAATAGTGCATTTTATACCGCTCATTCTTACGCTCGAGTGTTTATAGGTAGGTGCTTTTAATCCGTGTTTGTTACATATTTACAGAGTACAGGTTTCCAGTACAATTATTGCAAATCAAGACAAAATCTCCACAGTTACGCCAAATACAGAACATCTGTTGACAGCAGATAAAAGCCGGGTTCCGGTCATCCATATCCGTCCAGTGCTGAGTACCAGTTCCAGAGACAAGACATATGACAGTGGTCATTCATGTCTGGGACAAGCACAGAGCACGAGGGGGGCAGCGCAAGAATCAATGGGTGCGCGGAGCTCGAGGGAGATAAATTCAAATGTGTTGAAAAATGAAGCCATCATTGTTGACTATTGGAACCTGAAGCAATCATGGAAGAATATTGAAAATCTGTACATGTTTAACAGAAGAAAACAGCAACACAGGACCACCATAGAAACCCGACCCCCTAAAGCCTCCACATGGCCGCGGATCCGCGGCCAACATGGGGTCTAGGCCGCGGATCCGCGGCCTTACTACCTCCTCTCAGTATCGTTTTCTGGGGTTAGTTTGGGTACTTCATTTTATGCCAGATTTTTGCCCTAGGGTTTCTGTAAGCAGCCTATAAATACCCCAGAACTGAGCCAAACCAAGGTGTCCATTCTTTTAGTCTCTTTTTGTTAGGTTTTAGTCTTCTTCTTCTTCTTCTTCATTCTTTCCTCCATGAAAATTATAGTGAGAGCTTTTTGAGTGGATGATGAAATGAAGATGAGGGTTTTTGTATTATTCTTTTTGCTTAGCTTCCCCCTTGAGCTCTTTACCTTAACTTGATCTTGCAACCTCTTAAGTGAGCTTGCAAGTTTAAGCTTTGGTCATTGATCTCAAGGGTCGTATTTTCTTATGGAATTGGGTCTTCACTTCACATGAGTTCTTTACCCTTCTCTTGATCTTGCAACCTCTTGATTGAGCATGCAAGTTTAAGGGTTGGCTATTGATCCCATACTTGTCTTGAGTTCTAGTTTCTTGTTCTTTTTATTGCTTATTTATTACTTGCTTTTTATTACCTTGCTTTACTTGCAATTTAATTTCATGCACTTATTTACTTGTAATCTTTTCTTTTCTTTGTTCTTTTCTTTTGCACTTTGTTGTTCATTTTGTGAATGATTGTAATTATCGTTGTAAAGAATCAATACGGTATTGTAAGTTAACGTTTCTTTGCTCGTTTCCTTTTCCCGTTATTTTCCATTGAACTCCGCCCAAACGATACGCAAGCGCTCCGTTAGGCACCTTACCCTAACAAGGTAACGGTGATTCCTAACCGCGACCGGTTGCGTTCGGTTTGGCCGGAGGCGAAATCAAGAGACAAGAACGGAAGGATAAGGGTAAATAAGCCGGATTCCACGAATATCGCGCTTAAATCCCCTAATCCACGTTGTTGCCGATTGCTCTAGCTTCAATTGGTCAAGACTCGGCTCAATGGTTTTGAGTACGGATTTCTTTAGCTTACAATCTCGTATATTTTCTTAACAACTTTATACTTGCAAATAATACACATAGGTTAGATTGAACAAACTCATACAAATTCTTTATTGACTCGTCTAAGACAAGAACGGAAATACAACCATCTCCCTGTGGATCGACCCGTGCTCAACCGGCTAGCTGCATAGCGACACCGTCCTGATTGCGGTTATAACTTTAGAACTTTGAACATCCGACACGCCAAAAGCGTGCGATCAAATGGCGCCGTTGCCGGGGAGACGGTAGCGTATTTTCTTTCTTTTTATTCGGGTTAATATTCTTTTTGTATATATAAAAAAAATAAATAAAATAAAAAATAAAATCTTTTTTTTTTTTGATCAATTTTTTTTGAGCAAGTCTGCAGATTTTTGCGGATTTGCAAACGGCGATTGTGGGGAGCAAAGTGTGCATTCAAGGCTAAGGTGATTGCAAAGTACAGTGCCAAAGATCCGGGTAGTTTGACCCGCGCAAGCGAACTTTTCAAGCTTACCGGATTTGATTCAACGGGGGCTTCCTAACCCAAAAAATTAACGGTACGTACTTTACTAACACCTTCTTCTCAAATCCGACGCATCCAATATACTATTCTTTGCAGGATTCTTTGCAAGTTCGCTAGCAAACGCTAAAAATTGACTAACCCGTATTTGTTGCAGTGCCGTGCTTAAACTAAAAAACGATTGTTTGATTCTTTATAGAATTTTTATTGAATTGCGCATTGCATACATTAATACGGACTTAAGGGCAAGCGAACCCCACAATATACGGTAAAGGATTTCATCACCTTTTCCGTGGCCCACAAATCACGAACTTGAGCAAAATGTTTACCCGCACAAATTTTAAAAGAAATTAGACTTTAAGCCTTAAGGACTTCGCGCTCATTAGGAGAAGTTAACCGTGTTTAGAACCTCGCTTAACGGTACATTGTTTACAGGGTGTCTAGGAAAGTGTTAAACGGCGAAACCGCCAAAAGAGAAAGGGTTATTTAATTAAGGAACTTCGCGAAAGCGTTGGAAAACCTCCCCTTATCTCTGCACTTACCTGGCCTCGTGATCAGTGTATCTTAAGCCCGTTTCTCGACACAGTTTTACTTCGACAATCAAGTTCTGGAGCAGGTCTAGTTGACCTAGATGAACCCTAGAACGATTAGGTGTGTGGTATTTTTTGTGTCGTGATTATTTTTTTCCATATTCTTTTTGTGTATACTTCATTCTTTTGTTAATATATAACTAAATAAAAAATAAAAAAATATCACATTCTTTTTCCCCTCCTTTTCTCTGCCTTTCTTTCTTTCTCTCTTCATATCATGGGTATCCCACCTCGCAAAACTCTTGCCGAACTTTGGTACCCACAACCAGACATTACTTCTTACGGTTCTTGCTTTGGCCGAACATCGAACGACCCCTCCATGCCTAAAGTTTCACTGAAAGATCGCATAGCAGCGTCTAGGACAAACACTTGCACTCCTCATTCCACTTTGTATCAACTTTTTCAACCTCCCGCACACGCTTATGTTGATACCCCTTCTGCAAGTCGTCCTTTGTCCATCGCTGAACGTATTGAACAATCCCGTAGCCGATCTGTCACTCCTTTCACCACTTCAAATTCTTGGGATCAACAATTTCATTCACCTTCTTATCCAACTGTTGATCCTACCCCTGTCCAACCATTCAATTCATACCAGTCCTACCCTACTTTTGCACCTTCCCTAGACAATGCTTCAGAACTGTCATTTGGGAGTTTTCAGTATCCAAACAACTTTGAATCTTTTACTGAAACCCCTTCACAACCCATGTCTAGTCTGGAACAGTCGTTGGAAGACTTTAGGGTAGCGTCAAGCCAACAGATTATGGATTTGAATGCATCCATGGCCGCTCTCATACAATCTACTGACCCGGTAGCTAGTTTCCAGCTAGTTCCAAATTTTCCAATGTATGATGAGGCGGTAGGACAGGCTGAGAATTTGAGTGAAGAAAGTGAGCTGTATACCCTTCCAAATCAAACCTACCCGTCTCAAATTGAATCCCACAACTCCTGTGTTGAAAGTCTATCAAGTGTCCCAAATGAATTATCAGTTGAAGATAGAATGTGTAACAACCCTAAATTTCCTATACAAAATTTTTCAAATATTTTTTTTCAAAAATCCACATAGGGGTATTTTAGCCTGAGCACAAGATATAGGTAATTATTTTGTTTTTAATTACAAGCTACAAGAATGTGATAAATCCATTTTTAGTGTACAAGAAATTACTTTAAATTTAATGTATACTTGGAGTATTTACTCTTGCTGCTATCATTTTAAGTAATTAAATAACTCCATAATTACAAGAAGGAGCTTGTAGCTCATTGGTAATACCTTGCACTGCTGAACCAAGCCACCAGAGTTCAAATGCCATACCCCACATTATTTTTAATATTGATTTTTTTAAAAACCTTTAGAATACCAAGAGTTTACACGTGCATATCTCACAAAAACCCCACTACACCCAAAGATGTAACACTTGTAGAGGGTAGATGAACCGTCGGGGGAGATCCAGGTCACCGGAATCGGTCGGGAATCGGCCAACTCGGCCTTGACTCGGCCGACTTAGTGATCCGACCGAGTCACGGCCGAGTCACCCCCGATTCGGCCGATTCCGGCGAGGGTCACAACATGAAAGTTGTGTCTTTTGGTATTACCTACGCACCTGCAAAGTTTCAGCCTCATACAACTTCCAGAGCTCTTTAAAACCCCCAATTACTCCACTTTTAATACATTTTTATTACATTTTATCACATTTTTATTTTTAACTTTTCACCTACCCTAACCCTAGCCTAACCCTATAAATACCAACCCTACACACTACCCTCTCACCCCCCAAAATCTTGAGCCACTCTCTCAAAAGTTTCCACAAGAAGTGTGCTTCGAAATCGAGTTCCCGGCGAAGCTCTGACGGAATTCCGACGACGCGTTTTGGAGCAACCGGCGACGTAATCACCCCTCGGCCTTCCTCCTTAGTTCTCTTTACTCTTTAGAAGAGTTTAAACCTGTAAGTCCCACCTCTTCTACCTTATTTTTCTTTAATGTAAAAATACGAATTTCTGGAACCCGACGGAAATCGGACAAACCGATTTCCGATTCGATTTTTCTTGAAAATTTCACTTGTCACCTAATACATATTATCTATCCATATGCATGTTGACTATTAATCACCCTTAAACCAATTTAATCACACTTTTCCACATGAAATGATAAGTTCTTTACAAAACCGTATTTCTTTCATTAAAATACCATGAAGTTCATTTTTCTTAATGTAATCAAGTACCTCACTCCTAAACATGTTTATTGTGATAACTAAACTTGTTTCAATCAATTTGAATGAAATTTCACACATGAAATGATAACGTTTACGAATACCGTATTCTTGCACTTTAATACCTTTAGGTTTAACATAGCTTATTTCACCTTTAAACTTCACCAAAACCTAATATAAGTCACTGGGTAATGACCTACCCTTACACACACTCAATATAACCCTAAATGATAAATATCAAAAATACAGAATACGAAATTACAGGACTTTTCACTAAAATACCATAACCTTTAGTTAAATCTTTAAATTGTAAACTTTTCTAAATAAAATCTTATATAAAATGAAAGCACGATTGGTCATGGACATCGATCGTTTATCTAAACTGTCTTGTGGGTCTAGGCAAGTGTGTCTAAGGCTAGTGGTTTTTAATTAGGCCCACGACTGTGGTTCCTTCCCACTTACCTGGCACTTATCTGGCCGCAATTGACGGTGAAGAGGCGATTTGAGGCTTCTAATGACTCATCGTTTAGACCATAGAAATAGGCTAGTTGGCTTAGGAAACCCTAATAACTAAAATACAGAAACTATACTCTTTTGCAAATAAACACCCTATATTTATAAAACCGTTTTTCCTAAATGAAAAGTATTTATAAAACCTAAGCAAAGTGCCGCTACAACCCATCTTTGGGGAACCTGTTAGGGATAGTACGGTTCATCGTGCACCCGCAGGCTAGTAGTGCGAGATTCAGACCTCCGCAAGGAGCATTCGGTCTCGAAAGGTTTAAAATACGATATTTAAGGAACGTGAGACTTTTTGTAAATAAAATATTCATATAAAAGAAAATTATTTATGTGTTTAATTATATATAATTATCATTTAAACACCTATTTTGTTATAATATAAAGTTTCCACTTTTTCCTAAAATTCAAGATTAAAAGTTACATTAAAATACCACGAATTTCAAATAAACAATTAATTCTTCTATTAGGATATATTCACTAGAATAACACAAATAAAATTCACATTCATTATAATAATAAAGATGATTATTAAATACTTGAGGTATATTTTGAAAACTATACAAAAGTACTTTTTACATAAAACCCCCTCAAGTTTCATAATTTACAATAAGGACCCTAACCGATTATAGAACTTCAAATTCTCTTTCTTTTAGTCTGACTCGGGTTAGCGTCTGACTATTTCTGACTTGAATATGATTCAAGTCAATCCATATTCTTTATATTTCAACTCAAGATGAATACATGAATCCCAGAATCCAGTTAACAATCTACTTGACTGAACCGAACCATGGATATTCCTTTTACATGTTTCCCAGTATTCCATTTACACGACTCTACGGTTATAACCGTTTCCTGATATCATGGTTTCGGTCAGTCAATCAAGTCAATCATGCAATCATTACAAGTTTTACAAGATAACAATACAAACAAGACATCGCGGGGTTTTAGGGGTAGATTGGTACGGAAGGTGTTAAAGGTGGCACGAGATGGTAAGATTAAGACACCTAACCTGAATCCAATTGCCGTTGTTCCGGGTTGTATAACGGAGCCTTGTACTTCCATTTGCCCTGATCTCTAGCATATAAAGATCCCTCTCGTATACACTGGCATCCTTCTGTACCAAGCTACAACAACAGCGTTAGCACCATACTACTATAATATGACAATACAATACAACATTAAAAGCTACTCTCTCTCTCTCTTTTACTCTCTGTCTATTTCTCCATTATCTTTGGGACTTACCGAGCGACCTGTTCGCTGACGACATTCTATTTCCTTCTTCTTTGAATGTCGTCAGGTGCGTCGGACCAAGCTGAGATCGAGCCCACCAGTGAAGACTTGTAGCGGTTCCACGAAGACCTCGAGCTCTAGATATTGTATCTTGTTCTTTCCAGTATTTTTCATTTTCATGTTATGCCACTGTTTAGGCATCGCTTTTCATTTCAGTTGTATTTTCCTTTTCATGCATTGTACAAAGAATGTTATTAATAAAAGTTGTTGTTCTTTTATACTCTTGTCTCTTGTGTATTTATATTGCTTAGTTACGCTTAGCGTATGTACTTCTGAGTATATACGTAGCGGGCCTCGTCGCGTCTCCTTCGCCGTATACTGGGAAGCGGGGCGTGACAGAATGTTTAATGAGTTGTGCGACTTTGTAGTGTTTGATTTGCCAGATTGTGAAGGGACCTTGCCAAGTGAAACCACACCCAATCCTTTTGACCTCTACACCTCCATCTTAGAACCTGAATTGATTGAAATCCATGCTTTTGATGTGGTGTCTGAGAATATTGATTTTCACTTGATTGAGGATATTGACGCTGGGAATATTTTGGATGATGAACCCATAGATTTGGCTGAGTTTTTCTCTTCAATTCATCATCCCGAGTCATTAAATGTTTTTCCCGAACTTCATATGCGTCTTGATATTGATGATAAAGGCATGGATGAGCTTAACTTTGAGGAGAATTCTGAGGATAGTTATGAGGATGAACTAGTTATAATTGATGAGTCGGATTTTCCAATTCATCCTGTTCCTTTCATTGACTGTGTACACCCTCCTGAACCTTTACCGGATACCCCTCCTCGATCACTCCTCTCCATCGTTCCAGCATTGCAAGAAACCATTTCACTTTCATTTCATATGTCTGGTTTACCAAGTTCGGCGTACCCATGGTTTCTCACGAATCTTGAGGGATTTGACCCCATTTCTCGACGGGTAAATATATTAGCACAATCGCTTTTCACACATCGGTCATCACAAATTGTGCTAATCTATTTACTCCATTGGCACCCTCAAGTTCGTATTCCACTTCTTTTTCCCTTCCGCCATTCTTCTTCCTCTCATATACCAAGACCGTATCCCGCTTCTCTCCGCATATGGTCTCGCGTATTCTCCATCTCTTTTCTCTACGCCTTCTTTTACCAGCCACTGCTTTATCACGATAAGATCTTTGAATGGTTGGTGTTAACTTTTGGCCTGTGTAAGGCCTTATATAGCTTGATACTGTTCTTTCCCCCCTAATCCTGAATTTCAACGCTTAACAGTGGAAACACTAATTTACTTAAGTTTGGGGGGGACACGTTTTTTGTATATATTTTTGTTTTCCTTTTGTTTTGTATATAATTTTTTTTAGGGAGCGCCGGCAATTTTGACCCTCTTGGTATAGCCTGACAGTGAGGGCACTGTCAAGTTTAAGTTTGGGGGTGTGCTCGGTAATCTTTCTTCCTTCGCATTCATTTGTATATTTTGCATTTGCATATCTTATTAAAAACCCAAAAAAATTGAAAATTTTCCAAAAAATATAAAAACTTTGTCCTCAAGTTAGCTAATAGGGTAACTTAGATCTTTATTCCGAAAGTTTAGTTGATATATTAGAAATAACTAAATTCTAGGCTTAGGAATTGAAAACCCTAAAAATAACCCTCATTCTGTCTAACTTTGGTAAGTATACATCCTTACAGTTTTTTGAGTTCAGTTCTTGAGTTAAGTCAAGATGAAGGGAAAGTATTGAAGCTTTACTGAAGGATAAGTCTGAAAAATAGTTTCTTTTCTCGAGTTCAAATTTAGAAAGTATATACCCTACAAACTGCACTTACACGCACCTTGAAACTTGGGATAGTAGAGGATACCTAGAAATACTCTTGCCTGAAAGCCTAGTATGAAAGAAAAAACGGTATATAAAGCTAAACACCAAAAGAGCATTATTGAAAAATATATCCGGTCTTGAAAAAGAAAAAGAAAAAAAAAGAAAAAGAAAAAATAGAATAAAGTCAAGACCTGGAAACTGCTATTTACGCTTTAAAGTTCACACATTCAGTAATCGGTCGTTAGTGCCTCAAGAAGCATTAATAGTCGCATGAAAGGTGTGTGAGTAAATCCGTCCATCCTTAATGAAAAGAAGTAGTATTTGGTATAAGGGCAAGGGTATTATAGCTTGAATTGAATTCTTGAGTGTAGGGGTGCAAATATACACAAACGTAGGGGTATACAATCGATGTTTGGATAAAAGATAGAAATAATGAATAAGACTTGTGTATTCTGTAAAGTTGATAAAAATCCCTGATTTGAGGCCTCACTTTAGAAGGAAAACTCAGGAGATCCAAGGTTAGATAGATAGGAGGTGTGAAAAATAAGGGTTGGATATTTCTAACTTAGGATGATAGAGTTTCTAACGTAAATACTAAACTGTAGGAGTAGAATCAATGTTAACTTATGACACTAGTTTGACGGGATTTTGTGGGTGTAATCCGCTGAAAACCCTCAGGAGACAACACTCCTCCTACTAGGGACACCTAGAGGTTTAACGGCTTGTTGCACGTGCTCAGTGCAATCGCGTTCCCTGCGAAAGTGCGGTTAGGATTTTATTTTTGGGAATAATTGATTTTGCTCGGGACGAGCAAAAGTTAAGTTTCGGGGTATTTGTTCATACCAGAATAGTGCATTTTATACCGCCCATTCTTACGCTCGAGTGTTTATAGGTAGGTGCTTTTAATCCATGTTTGTTACATATTTAAAGAGTACAGGTTTCCAGTACAATTATTGCAAATCAAGACAAAATCTCCACAGTTACGCCAAATACAGAACATCTGTTGACAGCAGATAAAAGCCGGGTTCCGGTCATCCATATCCGTCCAGTGCCGAGTACCAGTTCCAGAGACAAGACATATGACAGTGGTCATTCACGTCTGGGACAAGCACAGAGCACGAGGGGGGCAGCACAAGAATCAATGGGTGCGCGGAGCTCGAGGGAGATAAATTCAAATGTGTTGAAAAATGAAGCCATCATTGTTGACTATTGGAACCTGAAGCAATCATGGAAGAATATTGAAAATCTGTACATGTTTAACAGAAGAAAATAGCAACACAGGACCACCATAGAAACCCGACCCCCTAAAGCCTCCATATGGCCGCGGATCCGCGGCCAAAATGGTGTCTAGGCCGCGGATCCGCGGCCGTACTACCTCCTCTCAGTATCGTTTTCTGGGGTTAGTTTGGGTACTTCATTTTATGCCAGATTCTTGCCCTTGGGTTTCTATAAGTAGCCTATAAATACCCCAGAACTGAGCCAAACCATGGTGTCCATTCTTTTAGTCTCTTTTTGTTAGGTTTTAGTCTTCTTCTTCTTCTTCATTCTTTCCTCCATGAAAATTGTAGTGAGAGCTTTTTGAGTGGATGATGAAATGAAGATGAGGGTTTTTGTATTATTCTTTTTGCTTAGCTTCCCCCTTGAGCTCTCTACCTTAACTTGATCTTGCAACCTCTTAAGTGAGCTTGCAAGTTTAAGCTTTGGTCATTGATCTCAAGGGTCGTATTTTCTTATGGAATTGGTTCTTCACTTCACATGAGTTCTTTACCCTTCTCTTGATCTTGCAACCTCTTGATTAAGCTTGCAAGTTTAAGGGTTGGCTATTGATCCATTCTTGTCTTGAGTTCTAGTTTCTTGTTCTTTTTATTGCTTATTTATTACTTGCTTTTTATTACCTTGCTTTACTTACTTGCAATTTAATTTCACGCGCTTACTTACTTGTAATCTTTTCTTTTCTTTGTTCTTTTCTTTTGCTCTTGGTTGTTCATTTTGTGAATGGTTGTAATTATCGTTGTTAAGAATCAATACGGTATTGTAAGTTAACGTTTCTTTGCTCGTTTCCTTTTCCCGTTATTTTCCATTGAACTCCGCCCAAACGATACGCAAGCGCTCCGTTAGGCACCCTACCCTAATAAGGTAACAGTGATTCTTAACCGCGACCGGTTGCGTTCGGTTTGGCCGGAGGCGAAAGCAAGAGACAAGAACGGAAGGACAAGGGTAAATAAGCCGGATTCCACGAATATCGCGCTTAAATCCCCTAATCCACGTTGTTGCCGATTGCTCTAGCTTCCATTGGTCAAGACTCGGCTCAAAGATTTTGAGTACGGATTTCTTTAGGTTACAATCTCGTATATTTTCTTAACAACTTTATACTTGCAAATAATACACATAGGTTAGATTGAACAAACTCATACAAATTCTTTATTGACTCGTCTAAGACAAGAACGGAAATACAACCATCTCTCTGTGGATCGACCCGCGCTCAACCGGCTAGCTGCATAGCGACACCGTCCTGATCGCGGTTATAACTTTAGAACTTTGAACATCCGACACGCCAAAAGCGTGCGATCATCTATATGGACCAGCCAGAAGGTTTCATTCAGAGTGGGAGCAGCGGAAAGGTGTGCAAGTTGCTTAAGTCCATTTACGGACTAAAGTAGGCATCACGGAGTTGGAACATCTGTTTTGATGAGACGGTCAAGGAATTTGGCTTTATCAAAAATCCAGATGAACCATGCATCTATAGTAGATTTGTAGCGAGAACTGTAGTATTCCTCGTTTTATACGTGGATGACATTCTCTTAATAGGAAATGACATTCCTATGCTACAATCTGTCAAGGGGTTCTTGTCACACAGGTTCTCCATGAAAGACCTGGGTGATGCCTCATACATCCTGGGGATCCGGATCCATCGTGATAGATCCAAGAGGATATTGGGACTTTCACAGTCCAGGTACATCGACACCATACTGAAAAGATTCAGTATGGAAGATTCCAAGCGCGGTAACCTACCGGCTTCTTACGAGATCACCTTCTCTAAAGAGATGTCTCCCAAGACTGATTTGGAGAGGGATCGCATGTCTATTATACCCTACGCTTTTGCGGTAGGCTCTATAATGTATGCGATGTTGTGTACCAGACCGGATGTAGCTTATGCACTGAGTGTGGTAAGCCGGTATCAGTCAAACCCTGGGGAGAAACACTGGAGAGCGGTAAAGAACATTCTCAAGTACCTGAGAAGGACTAAGGAGATGTTCTTGGTGTATGGCGGAAAAGACCTCCAGATCGAGGCCTTTGCTGACTCCAGCTTCCAGAGTGACAAGGATGATTCCAAGTCCATGTCGGGTTTTGTCTTTACCCTCAATGGAAGGGCGGTGCGTTGGAAGGGTTCCAAACAGGAAACCGTTGCAGACTCGACGATGGAAGCGGAATACATCGCTACATCTGATGCCGCAAAAGAAGCTGTCTGGATAAGGAAGTTCTAGAAAGAACTTCAGGTGGTTCCGTCCATTGTTGATCCAATACCTCTTTATTGCGACAACAACGGGGTTATAGCTTTAGCGAAGGAACCCTGGTCCCATCAGAGATCCAGACACATCTTGAGGCGGTATCACCTGATCAGGGAGATCGTGGATCGCCAGGAGATCGAGGTTCGGAGGGTCGCTTCAGAAGATAACACTGCAGATCCATTCACCAAGGCCTTGCCCCAGACTCAGTTCGAGCGGCTGATCGAGATGATAGGTCTTCGATACGCCAGTACATGGCCTTAGTGCAAGTGGGAGATTGTTAGTGTATATTTCCTAGAGGCCATTACTGTATCATACTAGTTTGTATATTACTTAATGGAAGCTTGGGATATTCACCTTGTATAAACAATCTTGCTCAATATAGTAGTATGCTACTTGGTTTGTTTCTACTTCAATGTGTACATGTGTTTATTTTAGTATATCACCTATACATATTAGTGGAGCCCTTAGGATCTTTGCTTGATTACCAGCGTTGTGATGGCAGTCACACTAGTGGGGGCTGGGTAATCTATAAGCACATCCTTATACAGGTCCATTGTCGCAGGACTATCGAGACAGGGCATCGATACTCCGGAGTAGACTAGCGTATGCGCTTCTCATCCCAGTGTGGGAGATGGTCTGTCCCACAGCCATCAGTATGTCGTACTGGAGATAGTATACTGGTGCTCGTTAGGTTACGAGTACACTGGACAGGACTCGTCGGGAACTGACCGGTTGGTATTATACCTATCGTCAGTTATCAGTTCCCAGGTGACATGAGTACAGCTTAGTCCGCTGACTTGACACTGTCACTTCGCCTCGAGTGTGTTCCTACTGTACTTTGATTACTACCCTACCATGGCTCAAAGGAGTCGTGCAAACAGGTAGTGGTTGGGTACAGTCCCGAAGCACTTGGAGGCAGTGACGGTTAGACAGGATTCGTCTCTCCCGGTATTGGGGGTTAACATCGCGCTGTGTCTAGGAGAGCCATTACACGAGTAGTCCCTGGCCAGGGCAATCGAGATATACTGGTCTGCTTCCAGTGTTATCTCAGGGTGTTTTGGGCTTCACTCCGACACGACTTGTACCGCTATTAGGGGAATGACGTTTACCGCACCCCTAGGCCCGCCATGCGATGTATCAGACGAACAGACCGGACTGTACGCATATTGTCACATTCAGGCTCAGTAGGAGTTCAGATGGGTTTCACCTCGTCAGTCTTCTTGTCGGCATCTACCTGGGGACCGTTACGCACAGCTAGTGCCGCTTGCGGTCTGTGGTTAAACCCACTACCTGCGTAGTGTCGAGTCTTTAGAGTCCCACACAGAAAGCTATTCGCCTTTCGGCAAAAGAGTAGAGGTCGCATGGTTTTGCGACAGGTGGCATGGTTTTGCGACAGGGTTCGGTCACATCCGTGCACTTATGCACGTACAATGTCCGGACAGTTGACACTAGCGGGCTTTGGTTTAAGCCAGATCCTAGTGTACGTATTGGGATTGAATTTATCCAGTATGTATTCGTGTTCCTCGGAACGCGGATGCGGGTGTGTATGCACAGTTGACGGAGAGACAGAGGCAGAGGATTCTCATTAGGGTTGTTGACCGTTGACTGTTGACTATTGACTTTTTGCTCAACCATAATGAGAATATGATATATGATTAACAATAATATTAATTAAGTATTGTGGTGACATGGTTGTTGAGGGGTTGACTTTGTTGACTTGTTGACTTTGTTGACCGGTTGACTAGGTTGGACTAGTTGACCATCATGATGACAATGGCTATCATTTCATGGCAAAGACTTTTTACTTGCTTGTTTCTGTTGTGAGAAATAAGTGCATGAAATGATATGGCTATTGTAGCTTAAACCATTTACACAATACTTGATTACTATTTTGTGATGATGGTTATGGATTATGAGAGCCAAGAGAGAAAAGTCTTCTATCATTCTATCATTCACATTCTCTCTCTTGTTCTTGAGCTCTCATCTCCTTCCTCTTGCTCTCCCTCTCTTAGTCTATGGTTCACTTGTCTCATGTGTTGAGAACCAAGAACCATAGAGAAAATCCCAACACACTCTTCTCTACTCACTCTAGTTCATAAGGTTTAGCAAACCAAGTGAACTAGTTTCTTCAAAGACCGAAGAAGAAGCCAAAGGTAGAAGCTTTCGAGGTAGATCTATCTTCGGCGCAAGGAGATGACGGAGTGAAGCCGATCCGGACAACCATCGAGAGTCAAAGAAGAAGGAGTTCAAGAAAGAAAGGTATAACCCCCTAACCGAGTAGTTAACAACTTCTAGTTAGGTTGTTAGTTAGATGTTTAACAAAGATCCGGTTTTGAGTCCATGTTACCACCTCAAGAAAAATTGTTTTTCACCAAATTCCGCATACCCGAAAGTACCGGGAGAGGTAGCATGGACTTACAGCATCGATACTCCAGAGTAGACTAGTGTATACAGTCGAGACCCCGACGAGGGGCGGTGGCCGGTCTCACAAGCCACTGGTGTCAGTTGGTTCACCTAAGATGTGTACAGGTGCTCATTGGGTTATGAGTACACCGGACAGGACTCGCCGGGAACCTGCTAGTTGGTATTACACCTAATGTCAGATAGCAGTTCCCTGGTGACATGTGTACAGGTTAGTTCATCGACCTGAGATCGTCATTTGTCTCGTGTGAGTTCCCACTATACTTTGATTACTACCCTACCATGCTCAAAGAAGACGTGCATACATGTTTTAGTTGGGTATAGTCCCGAGCTATATGGAGGCAGTGAGCGGATCTGCAGGGGTTCATCTCTCCCGGTATTGGGGGTGAGGTCACGCTGTGTCTAGGAGAGCCAGTACATGAAAGTCCTTAGCCAAGGCAGGAGATTTACTGGTAGGTATTCCAGTAGTATCTCAGGGTGTTCTGGGCTACACTCCGACACGACTTGTACCGCTATTGGGGGTCTGACTTTTACCAACCCCCTGGCCCCGCCATGCGATGCTCATAGACGAACGGACCGGACTGTACGGATATTGTCACTGACAGGCTCAGTAGGGTGTCAGGATGAGTTCGCTCATCGACGTCCCTTTTGTTCAATACCTAGTAGCCCGTCACGTATGACTAATACCTCTGACGTGCTGGTGGTTAAATCTACAGCCGAAGTATTGACGAGTCTTTAGAGTCCCCCACATACCAGTTTCTCAAGTTTCGGGCGAAACGCTGTAGAGGCCGTATGGAGATATGACAGGGTTCGATCAGATACGTGCGGTATTGCACGGATCGTGATCGGACGGTTTTTACTAGCGGGCTTTGGTTTAAGCCGGATCCTAGTATTAGACAGTGTAGATTTTGTCTCTTTGCATTTGTATTCAGTATGAATACAAATGCGGGTATGTATATACAGTCGCGGGGTTTTCCTTTATTTTATTACGGGATTAGTTTTCTGAAGTTGCCAGTTTGCATTCCGTTCCGGCCAGTTTTACTTTGTTCCTTCACGGCCGGATTTTTCTGATGGTGGGGCTTTGCAAATTAGCATTTGTGGAGGGGTTTCTTGCATTTGAGGGATTATGATGGTTTAAGCATCTTTGCTTTTTCTTGTGATCATTTCTTGCATTAATGAGATAAGAATGGATTAGAAATTGATATGACTTTGTTATCATCACTTTTGGATGTGGTCACCTCTTTTGATTCCTACACTCACCTCCCTTCATGGATTATTCTTTTTCCCTCCACCATTTTGAGAAAGCGGGGCCAGCCACTTTGGAGAGAGGGAGGTTCATTTGTATGAAGGAAAATTTATCATCTCATTCCATGCTTGAAAAATGAGAGCTCCATTCATTTTCAAAGATCATTTTTCTTCTCTCCTCCATCATCAAAGGCAACTTCACCCCATTGAGACAAAGTGATTCTACACTAGCCTACAGCATTTCTTGGGCACGTCGGCTTGCCAACTTTGTGCGCGAGTTGCCTCGGTCTAGAGGTGGGAGCCCGTAAAAGAACCCGGCGATGTGGTGCCCGTTCCGACGAGGAGGCGACGACCGGAGATTCCGCGGGGAGATCGGAGTGGAGGCGAAGACCGAAGGACACGGATCGCTCGGTATAGCTTCTCCACTCATATTCTTGTTTGCTAGAGTTAGGTTAATGGCCCGATCCGGGATTTTTGTGCGTGGTGGTGCCGGTTTCAAGTTTTTAGAAAAGTTTCGTTTCCGCATTCCGGCGTCGGATTGACGGCCGGGGCGCCGCCGGGCAGTTACAGTTCAGGCTGTATCTTGATCAGTTCATCATTGTTTTCATTGACGACATCTTGGTATATTCTCGGAGCCGGCAGGAGCACGAGCAGCACTTGCGTATCACATTGCAGACTTTGAGGGAGCATCAGCTGTTCGCCAAATTTTCCAAGTGCGCATTCTGGCTAGACAATGTCAACTTCTTGGGTCAAGTGGTGACGAGAGATGGTATTTGTGTGGACCCGAAGAAGATCGAGGCAGTTCAGCGTTGGCCCAGACCGGTATCAGTTACATAGGTTCACAGCTTTTTTGGTCTGGCCGGCTATTATCGACGTTTTGTCGAGGATTTCTCCCGTATTGCTGCACCGTTGACCGGGTTGACCCGGAAGGGGGTTCCTTTTGATTGGACCAAGGCATGTGAGGATAGCTTCCAGCAGTTGAAGACTCGTCTAACTACTGCACTAGTGTTATCTTTACCTTCAGGATCGGGCGGTTTCGTGGTATATTGTGATGCTTCTCGAGTGGGGCTGGGCTGTGTATTGATGCAGCATGACAGAGTTATCGCGTATGCTTCTCGGCAGTTGAGGAAACACGAACAGAACTACCCCACTCATGATTTAGAGATGGCTGCAGTGGTATTTGCACTTAAGATCTGGAGACATTACCTATACGGCGAGTCATGCCAGATATTCACTGACCACAAGAGTTTGAAGTATATCATTCAGCAGCGAGATCTAAATCTGAGGCAGCGCCGTTGGAAGGAGTTGGTGAACGATTATGACTGCGAGATTCTATACCATCCGGGCAACGCGAATGTGGTGGCAGATGCTGTTAGTGTATATGCCCTAGAGGCCATTACTGTATCATACTAGTTTGTATATTACTTGATGGAAGCTTGGGTTATTCACCTTGTATAGACAATCTTGCTCAATATAGTAGTATGCTACTTGGTTTGTTTCTGCTTTAATGAGTGCATTTGTTTCTTTTAGCATATCGCCTTTACACATTAGTGGAGCCCTTAGGATCTTTTCTTGATTACCAGCGTTGTGATGGCAGTCACACTCGTGGGGGCTGGGTAATCCACAAGCACATCCTTATGCAGGTCCCTAGTCGTAGGACTATCGAGACAGGGCATCGATACTCCGGAGTAGACTAGCGTATACGCTTCTCATCCCAGCTTGGGAGATGGTCCATCCCACAGCCGTCAGTACGCCGTAATTGAGATAGTATGCGGGTGCTCGTTAGGTTACGAGTACACTGGACAGGACTCGTCGGGAACTGTTGGTTGGTACTATACCTATCGTCAGTTATCAGTTCCAAGGTGACATGAGTACAACTTAGTCCGTTGACTTGACACTGTCACTTCGCCTCGAGTGTGTTCCCACTGCACTTTGATTACTACCCTACCACGGCTCAAAGGAGTCCCGAAGCACTTGGAGGCAGTAACGGTTAGACAGGATTCGTCTCTCCCGGTATTGGGGGTTGATATCGCGCTGTGTCTAGGAGAGCCATTACACAAAGTCCCTGGCCAGGGCAAGTGAGATAGACTGGTAGGTTTCCAGTGTTATCTCAGGTGTTCTGGGCTACACTCCGACACGACTTGTACCGCTAGTAGGGGACCGACGTTTACCGCCCCCTAGGCCCGCCATGCGATGTTCTCAGATGAACAGACCGGACTGTACGGAGATTGTCACATTCAGGCTCAGTAGGAGTTCAGATGGGTTTACCTCGTCAGTCTTCTTATCGGCATCTAACTGGGGACCGTTACGTACAGCTAGTGCCGCTTGAGGTCTGTGGTTAAACCCACTGCCAACGTAGTCTCGAGTCTTTAGAGTCCCACACAGAGGGTTATTCGCCTTTGGGCAAAACAGAGTAGAGGTCGCATGGTTTTGCGACAGGGTTCGTTCACATCCGCGCACTTGTGCATGTTTGGCGTCCGGACAGACATTACTAGCGGGCTCTGGTTTGAGCCAGATCCTAGTATATGCTTTGGGGTTAGTTTTATCTCATTGTATTCATATTCCTCGGAACACGAATGCAGGTGTGTATGCACAGTTGATTGAGGCGAAGGAAGAGGTTTTTCATTAGGGTTTTGGAACGGGTGCGTATGCACAGTTGACAGTCGTCTTTTTCCAAACCCTAATGAATTTGTGATATATCAATTAATAATTTTATTTAAATGAAATTGTGTCATGGTTGGGTTTGTTGACTTATTGGCCAAGGTTGACTAGTTGACCATGGTTAAAACTTTGACCATCATCATTTCTTTTCTAAATGCTCTTTGATCTTTGCAAAATCATTTAATGTGAAATGATAATGGTCTTATCAAACCAACTATCACCTTTTTCATTTTGGATTAATATTATTAATTTGATAATTCACATATATTGTTATGGTTGTAAAACTATTCTCATTCGATCATAACCATTCTCTCTCCTCTCTTCTTCTTCTTCCTCCTCTAGTTCAAGGAGAACAATTCTCATGTGTTGAGAAACATCTCCTTGAAGATAAAACACCCTAAGCCACTCTCTACTCTTCCTAAGGTTGAAGGTCTAGCAAGCCGGAGACTTTAGTTTTCTCAAAGTTCGGGAAAGGAGCTCAAGGAAGAAACCCTCGGGTGGATTCATCTTCGACAAGTGAAGGCAACGAGGAAAGCATCATCCGACCACCATCAAGAGTCAAAGAGAAGGAGTTCAAGTTGAGGTATAACCCCTAGACGGGTAGATAACTCTCTTGTTAGTTGCTAGTGTGTAGTTTAGCAAAGATCCGTTTTCGTAGTCCATGTTACCTAAACCCTAAAAATCGTTTTTTACCATTTCCGCAAGCCCGAAAGAACCGGGAGAGGTAACGTGGACTTACAGTGGTATCAGAGCCAAACTAAACACACCCTAGCATGTTAGCAAAGTATCTAGAATTTCGACCCGACAAAAAAACAGCGAAGCTCCCCGGAAAATCCTAGTTTCTGCCGATTTTTTTTCTGCTCCAAAAATAATAAATCATGTCTTAAAAATCGGCTCAGGCTTTTTAATGAACAGGCAAGAAAAAAATCCAGCGAACCGACCAACTCACCGCGGTTCCGCGGCTGAGTTGACTCGGACGTGGATCGTTTCTCCTGCAGTTTGTTTCTGGTGGTATTTTGTGATTTTTGAGATGGTTTGTTTCTGCCAAGAATTTCCAGAGAACAAGTTTGTTTTTGGGGTAGTTACAAATCCGTTTTTTGGTCGATTTTCTGTAGACTTTGGCTAATGGGTTATATCTGTATTGTTATATATGTATTGAACGTCTGCTAATCGCTATACGTCGATTAGTGGGGGTTATACATATCTGTGATCTGTAATGTTGATGGATTGTGTATATGAATTCGTTGGATTGTCGCGGATGAATAGACGGGGGGAATTGTGAGATGAGAGTATTGTTTATCTTTCAATTTTTGTAATATGTAAATTGATGTAATATTATTTGTATGGCCGCACAACCGGGTCGGGGTTGTAGCCGTCATTGTATAATTTCTTTTTACTATTTTTGCTCCTAGGATAGACCCAAGATGGGGTGCACAAACTACCGGGTACCTCGAAGTGCCGAGTGGCCTACTCACGTCGTTGAGGGAGGTTGCTTCACTTCGGATACTTGGCGGGCAGTTTGCCGCACCTGTAGGGGTCTAGGGTAGGGTTTGGCTATTCATCGCGACCGTGTAATCCGCTCTTCGTTACAGGCTCGAACGGAATGCGGATTTCTAGTATATCCAATGTATTCATCTGTGATCTGGAATGGCTATCATTGCATCTGACGAATGTATATATCTATATGTAGATATCTATTTAGGCGTTGCTTATGTTTTGCATCCGCGCTAGTCCAGCCCCCGCTCTGTCGTTAGTTAAGTAACCTAACGGGTGATGACGGGACCCCGTGGCGAATGCGGATGGCATAAGCGTACGTCATATTTTCGTTGTTTTCTGCAATGGTATGATTAATTGATGGGATGCATTAAAATTAATGCAAGAAAAATAAACCAAAGTAAAAGTCGTTGGAACACTTTCAAAAACCACTCGGTTTCTTTTCAAAATAACTTTTAAACGCGGAGCTTAAACCACTCCTTTTAAAAGCTATCTCATTCCATCGATTATATCAAGTTCACTACGTTCACGGTTTCGCTAAAACCATTCGTAGCCCTCCGTCATTTCACATGGATGGTCAATAGTATTCAAGCAATGTTTGTTGGCCAAAGTCAAGGCATAGTGATTGGTAACTATTGGGTATTCATGTACAACATAGATAGATGTGTTGGTTTGGGACAGTCGTACTGCCTTGTTGGCTAAAGTCAAGGGTAGGTGCGGGTGGGTTCAAATTAACCGGGAGAATGACGGGTAGAACTTGACATGTGACTTATGATTTGTTGGCCAAAGTCAAGGTCATAAGAGCATGGGGCAAAAATCCACATCTGGAGTTTCAAAAGAACTGAAACTTGCTAGCGCTGCATACCATTTGGAGTGTGATGATTCTGGTAGGATTCCTTCAGTTTTGTCACGCAATGATATTTGGATCCCGATCCTACTGTGAGTATATGCTACTCCTCGGGAAAATTCTCACTTAACGATCAATGCTATAAACCTAATAGGTGTCTAGAAAGGTGTTAGCGGGGCTGCGCCCCCAGGGAAAAGAGGTTATTTAATTAAGGAACTTCGCAAAAGCGTTGGAAAACCTCCCTCGAAGTACCGACACTAGCCTGGCTGAACGGTTAAGCAAGTATTATACGGTGAGATTGATCCTGACTAATTCTTCCTTTTTGGTTTGAGGTGGGATTCGAGAGATAGTGGGAGCCATCCTGTTTAGACAAATTAAAAACCACTCTAAACTTGCAAGAGAATCATACTAAAGTGTTTCTTCTCTCTCTCTCTTAATTGCAGCGACCAAACAACATGACTGGACTTAAGTTACTACTAGATAAAAACATACTGACTGGGCCAAACTACAAAGATTGGCTCAGGAATGTCAAAATGGCAATCACTTATGACAAGTTGGGGTATCTTCTTACCACCAAAGCTCCCCCTGTCCCATGTCCCACCGCCAGCGTCGCGGATAAGGAAATCCGTAAGACTTGGGAGATTGATTGCGCGAAGGCCAAGTGCCTCGTGCTTGCCTCTATGGACAATGAACACCAGAGGAGGCACGGGAATATGGACCTTGAATCCATATTTTTTCATACAAAAGAACTGTATGGGGAGCAATCCCGTATCGCCAGATACGAAGTCTCGAAAAAGCTGTTTTTGGCGAGATTGGCCATCGGATCACCGGTAGCAGAATACGTGCTTAAGATGATCGGCTTCATTGAGGAGCTCGCGGACCTTGGGACCACGTTGGAGAATGAGCTCTATACGGACTTGATTCTCCTGTCCCTTCTTTCCACTTACGCCCAGTTCATCCTGAACTTCAACTTACAGGAAAAGGAAGTTGAACTTTCAGAACTCCTCAACATGCTGAGGAGTGCAGAGGGCACCCTACAGAAAGGTAGGGAAACATCCACTTTGTTTGTAGGAGGATCTTCCTCTTCTAGGTTCAAGGAGAAAGCCAAAGGAAAGAAGAAGAAAACCCCCGTCAAACCAAGGGGCGGTGTTAGTAAAGTGGATATGAAGGGAATGGCAAAAGCAACAAAGGAACCGGGAAAGCTTGTAGGAAAGGAAGAATGCTTTTACTGTCACAAGAGTGGACACTGGAAGAAAGATTGCAGGGCTTGGAAGGCCAGAACACAGGATCTGAAGCGAGTTGCGGCTTCAGCTTCAGGTGTGTATGTTATTGAAAACTGTCTATCAATAAACTCTACTTCCTGGGTATTGGATACCGGATCAGGATCTCATATCTGTAATTCTTTGTAGGCGTTGAGAAACCGTAGGGTTTTGAAGGCAGGTGATATGACCCTCAGAGGTGCAAACAGAGCTGGCATGGATGTTGAGTCCGTGGGGGACTATCACCTGGGGTTGTCAGATGGACACGTTTTGGTTTTGCGTAATTGTTATTTTGTACCCAATGCAACTTGTAATATCATTTCTGTATCTTTAGTTTCTAAAGAAGGTTATGAATTTGCGTTTGTAAGTAATGTTGTAAACATTCACCTTAATCAAGTTCTGATTGGGTCAGGTATATTAAACAATGGAATATACGTATTAAACCAACCACGGATTTTCAATGTCCAGAATACACACAAAAGAAAGTCTCCGGAAACAAATCAGGCTTTCTTATGGCATTGTAGACTGGGTCACATCAATGAGAGAAGGTTGACGAAGTTACATACAGAAAGATATTTGGATCCGTTCGAATATCAATCATATGCTACTTGCCAATCCTGTCTCAAAGGAAAGATGACAAAGACTCCGTTCTCTGGACACGGAGTGAGAGCGAGCGAGCTTTTGGGACTCGTACACAGCGACGTGTGCGGTCCAATGTCTACACATGCGCGAAGCGGTTATTCTTACTTCATTACTTTTACGGATGACTTTTCAAGGTATGGTTATGTCTTCTTAATGAAACATAAATCCGAAGCCTTTGGAAAATTCCAGGAATATAAGAATGAAGTGGAAAAACAAACAGGCAAAAGTATCAAAACACTAAGATCTGATCGAGGTGGTGAATACTTAAGTGCCGAGTTCCTGGATTACTTAAAAGAGAATGGAATTCTCTCTGAGCTTACTCCTCCATACACTCCGCAACATAACGGTGTATCGGAGAGACGGAACCGGACCCTATTGGATATGGTACTTTCCATGATGAGTAACGCTGAGTTACCGTGATCATTCTGGGGATATGCACTAGAATCAGCTGCATACCTTTTTAACCGAGTTCCAACTAAGACTGTGCCTACTACATCATATCAGATGTGGTGTGGGAAGAAACCCTATCTTAAGCACATTAAGACATGGGGATGTCCAGGTTTTGTCAAAAAGCAGCATGCGGACAAACTCGAGGCACGCTCAGTACAGTGCAAGTTTGTGGGATATCCAAAGAACTCCAAGGGATATTTCTTCTATTGCGAAGAGGAACAAAAGGTTTTTGTTTCTCGTCATGCCCACTTCTTGGAAACTGAGTTTTTAGAAAATCAGATAAGTGGGAGCGCAATAGAACTGGAAGAAATTCCAGAACCACGAGCTATTACTGAAAGCTTAGTAGAACCAGAGGGTTCGAAAGATCAGGACATTCCTACGCCGCTCCGCAGGAGTAGTAGGCAGTCTCATCCGCCCGAGAGATACGGTTTTCTCATAGACGGGGATAGAGATGATTGCCTCATTGATAGTGATGATCCTACTAGCTTCCAGCAGGCCATTCAGAGCGTTGACTCGGTAAAATGGCTGGATGCAATGCGGACCGAAATGGAGTCCATGTACACCAACAAAGTATGGACGTTGGACGTTGCTCCAGATGGGGTAAAACCCGTAGGATGCAAGTGGATATTCAAAAGGAAGATTGGTGTAGATGGACAGGTTGAGACCTATAAAGCTAGACTTGTTGCAAAGGGTTTCCGTCAAAGACCTGGCTTGGACTATGACGAAACCTTTTCTCCAGTGGCTATGCTGAAATCTATTCGGATCCTTCTTGCCATTGCTGCCTTCCACGATTATGAGATTTGGCAGATGGACGTAAAGACCGCTTTTCTGAATGGAAATTTAGAGGAGTGTGTCTATATGGACCAGCCAGAGGGTTTCATTCAGAGTGGGAGCAGCGGGAAGGTGTGTAAGTTGCTTAAGTCCATCTATGGACTAAAGCAGGCATCGCGGAGTTGGAACATCTGTTTTGATGAGACGGTCAAAGATTTTGGCTTTATCAAAAATCCAGATGAACATGCATCTATAGTGGATTTATAGCACGAACTGTCGTATTCCTCGTTTTATACGTGGATGACATTCTCTTGATAGGAAATGACATTCCTATGCTACAATCTGTCAAAGGGTTCTTATCACACAGGTTCTCCATGAAAGACCTGGGTGATGCCTCTTACATTCAGGGGATCCGGATCTATCGTGACAGATCCAAGAGGATAGGTTTGGTAGGAATTGAATGGTTGGACAGGAGTAGGATCAACAGTTGGATAAGAAGGTGAAAGGAATTGTTGATCAAAAGAATTTGAAGTGGTGAAAGGAGTGAAAGATCGGCTACGAGATTGTTCAATATGTTCAGCAAGAGACATTGGTCTTGGGGTTACAACTGGATTTTCGAAAGGTGTATCAACGCAAGAAGGGGTGAATGTTTGAAACGGTTGATACGAAGTGGATTGCGGGATCCAGTTGTTCGTCCTATACGTGTCTATCCGATCTTTCAATGAAATTTTTGGCATGGATGGGTCGTTCGAAGTTCGACCAAAACAAGAACCGTAGGATGTAATGTCTGGTTGTGGGTACCAAAGTTCGGCAAGAGTTTTGCGAGGTGGAGTACCCATGATATTATGAGAGAATGAAAGAAAGGAAGAGAAAAGGGAGGGGAAAAAGAATTTTTTTTTTTTTTAGTTATATATATTACAAAGGAATGAAGTATACACAAAAAGAGTATGGACAAAGATCATCACGACACAAAAATACCACACACCTAATCGTTCTAGGGTTCACCTAGGTCAACTAGACCTGCTCAAGAACTTGATTGTCGAAATTAAACTGTGTCGAGAAACAGACTCACGATACACTGATCACGAAGCCAGGTAAGTGCAGAGATAAGTGGAGGTTTTCCAACGCTTTCGCGAAGTTCCTTAATTAAATAACCCTTTCTCTTTTGGCTGTTTCGCCGTTAACACTTTCCTAGACACCCCGTAAACAATATACCGTAAGCAAGCTTCTAAATACAGTTAACTTCTCCTAGTGAGCGCGAAGTCCTTAAGGCTTAAAGTCTAATTTCTTTTAAAATTTGTGCGGGTAATCGTTATGCTCAAGTTCGTGATTTGTGGGCCACGGAAAAGGTGATGAAATCCTTTACCGTATGTTGTGGGGTTCGCTTGCTTTTAAGTCCGTATTAATTGATGCAATGCGCAATTCAAAAAATTCTATAAAGAATAAAACATTCGTTTTTTAGTTTAAGCGCGGCGCTGCAACAAATACGGGTTAGTCAAGTTTTTAGCGTTTGCTAGCGAACTTGCAAAGAATCCTGCAAAAGAATAGTATATTGGAAGCGTCGGATTTGAGAAGAAGGTGTTAGTAAGTACGTACCGTTATGTTTTGGGTTAGGAAACCCCTGTTGAATCGAGTCCGGTAAGCTTGAAAGGTTCGCTTGCGCAGGTCAAACTACCCGGATCTTTGGCACTGTACTCCGTAATCACCTTAACTTTGAATGTACACTTTGCTCCCACAATTGCAGTTTGCAAATCTGCAAAAATCTGCACACTTGCCCACAAAAATATTGTCCAAAAAAAAAAAAGAAACAAAAGGAATAGTTTTTTTTTTTATATATATATACAAAAAGAATATTAACCCGAATAACAAGAAAGAAAATACGCTACCGTCTCCCCGGCAACGGCGCCATTTGATCGCACGCTTTTGGCGTGTCGGATGTTCAAAGATTTAAAGTGTAACCGCGATCAGGACGGTGTCGCTTTGCAGCTAGCCGGTGAGCACGGGTCGGTCCACAGGGAGATGGTGGTATCTTACCTTCTTGTTTTAGACGAGTCAATAAAGAATCTTGTATGTTTGTTTTGTCTAACCTATGTGTTTATCTGCAAGTATAAAATTGTTAAGAAAAATACGAGATTGTAAGCTAAGAAATCCGTACTCAAAAACCTTTGAGCCGAGTCTTGACCAATTGAAGCTAGACAATCGGCAACAACGGGGATTAGGGGATTTAAGCGCGGTATTCGTGGAATCCGGCTTATTTACCCTTGTCCTTCCGTTCTTGTATCTTGCTTTCGCCTCCGGCCAAACCGAACGCAACCGGTCGTGGTTAGGAATCACCGTTACCTTGTCAGGGTACGGTGCCTAACGGAGCGCTTGCGTATGGTTTGGGCGAAGTTCAAATGGAAAATAACGGGAAAAGGAATTGGCAAAGAAATGTTAACTTATAAAACCGTATTAATTCTTAACAATAACAATAATTACAACATTCACAATTATAAACAAAAGAGAACAAAAAGAAAAGAACAAAGAAAAGAAAAGATACAAGTATTAAAGAGCATGAATAAAATGCATGAAAGAAAATGCAAGTAATAAAAAGCGGGTATTAAAAAGAACAAGAAAAGAACGCGGAAGTAGAACCCAAGCCAAGCATGTGCTCAATAGCCAACCCTTAAACTTGCAAGCTCAATGAAGAACTTGCAAGATCAAGGGAAGGGGAGAGAACGCATGTGAAGTGAAGATCTAGTCCCGCGAGAAAAAACGACCCTTGAGATCAATAACTAACTCTTAACCATTCAACCTCAATGAAGAGATTGAATGAGCAAGAGAAAGCAGAAATCTCAAGGGGGAGCAAACTAACAAGAAATATAAAACAACCTCATCTTCATTAACATCCACTCAAAAGCTCTCACTACAATTTTATGGAGGAATGAAGAAGAAGAAGAAAGAAACTAACAAAAATGAGGCTAAAACAAAACTCAAAAATTGCTTCCTTGGTTAATCTCACATCTGCTGTATTTATAGGCAGGGAAATGGGGTTTTAGGGCAACCATCAGCCTCAACATGAAGTACCAAAACTACCCCCCAAATCTGGCAGAGAGTGGGCACAGTACGGCCGCGGATCCGCCGCCTATAGCCCCCTATGGCCGCGGATCCGCGCCCCTATAGTAGGGTTAGGGTGTGGGCTTTTCAGTACGGCCCTGGTTTGCTGTCCCCTGTTGTCTGGTACATGTATTTTCTGATAATATCTCCAGAATACCTTCAGAATTCCTAGTCCAAGATTGCATTATCTTTTTCCCTTTTGACTTCTATCTCCCTCGAGCTCCGTGCACCCATTGATTCTTGTGCAGCCCCTCTTGTGCTCTGTGCTTGTCCGAGACACGAATGACCGCTGTCATACGTCTTGTCCCAGGAACCGGTACGCAGCACCGGACGGATATGGATGACCGGAACACGGCTTTTATCTGTTGTGACAGATGTTCCGTATTTTGCCGTAACTGTGGAGATTTCGTCTTGATTTACAATATTTGGACTAAAAACCTGTATTCTGTAAACATGTAACAAACACGGATTAAAAGTACCTACCTATAAACACACGAGCGTAAGAATGGGCGGTATAAAATGCAATATTCTGATATGAACAAATACCCCCAAACTTAACTTTTGCTCGTCCCGAGCAAAACCAATTATTCACAAAAATAAAAAGATAACCGCACTTTCGCAGGGAACGCGATTGCACTGAGCATGTGCAACAAGCCGTTAAACCTCTAGGTGTCCCTAGTAGGAGGAGTGTTGTCTCCTGAGGGTTTTCAGTGGATTACACCCACAAAATCCCGTCAAGCTAGTTTGTAAAATGACTAAGATTCAAACCCTAAAGTTTTGTTTTAGAAAATAACAATTCTATAATCCTAAGTCTAGACTATCGAACCTTTAGTTTTCACACCTCGCTTCTTATTTAACTACAGGTTTTATATGTCTTTACGTGTAGTGCAAATAGTGTCGTTAAGTTCCCGAAAGGTCGATTAAAGTCATCATGTCGCACAATAAAGCCCAGATAACAATTTTAAAAGGATCACATAAGTTTTATAGAGAGATAAGCATTTTCAAGTTTCGTTTTCCAGTAAAGTTTCAACTTCAGAATTTCTATCTTCCCTAACAGGAAACTAGGTCTTATTCTTCACTCCACCTTTTTCTTGTTTTCATTTCATACACACCTCTGTGAACGTGCAATAGTCTTTTACCAAAGAGTAAAACCTTCATATCTCCGTTAAGAAATTTTTATAAAAGCCTGTCTTTTATCAAGATTATTCTCACACAAAGAACCGTTAGGAATTTTAACTCGGAGAGAACACTTGCTTGACTTTATTTTAAAACTGGACTTTCTAGGCTTCTTAGCGAGCTTTGGGCCAATGCACCCAAACCAGTTGGTTTTAGGGCATTAGGTGTAGAAACACCCCAGCGGACTTAATTACTCAAGTTACCTAGGTCCAAAAACAAAAGACAGTTTGGCGTGAAAAACATGATGATTCAATACGAACGGAGATATAACCGGTAGTTCAATTATTTTTTTGGATAAAAGACGTGTTTAGTGGGTTTGGTGTGTAATCATTCCAATCAAGTTTCAGATGGGTTATTTTTCAGACTTAGTTCCAATTAAGGCATCAATAACATTCCTTCATATTCACTTACTTCATAAACTATTCTTGATATATTACTTATTTCAGAACAAACCTATTTGATCCTCAGAAAATCATTTATCTATTTAAAAGTTTTTTTTTTTAACATAAAAGACTTGTCATCTAATTTCCAAGACTCACAACACGTGTAGTGTAATGTAAAGACGTATATCAGCTATAGTTAACTTCAAAGGAGAGTTATCTTTTAGGTTTTCAAAATCTAAACATAAGATTTAGTTATTCCTATTTTTTCAAACAAAAACCGTCGAATGTTGAATCAGAGTTCTTCCACAAGCTAACTTGACAAAAAGTTTTTATAATTTAGGAAATTTTTTGATTTTTATGGATTTTATGGATTTAATATGCAGATGCAAAATATACATATGAATGCGAAGGAAGAAAGCTTACCGAGCACACCCCCAAACTTAAACTTGACAGTGCCCTCACTGTCAGGCTATACCAAGAGGGTCAAAATTGCCGGTGCTTCCTAAAAACAAATTATATACAAAACAAAAAAAGGAAAACCAAAAATATATACAAAAAAATGTCCCCCCCAAACTTAAGTAAAACAGTGTATCCACTGTTAAGCGTTGAAATTCAGGATTAGGGGGGAAAGAACAGTAAAAATCTATACAAGGCCTTACACAGGCCAAAAGTTAACACCAACCATTCAAAGATTTTATCATGGTAAAGCAGTGGTTGGTGAAAGAAGGTGAAGAGGAAAGAGATGGAAAATACGCGAGACCGCTTGTGGAGAGAAGTGGAATGCAGTCTCGGAAGATGAGAAGAAGAATGGCAGAAGGGAAAAAGAAGTGGAGTACGAACTTGAGGGTGCAAATGGAGTGAATAGATTAGCACAATTTGTGATGAGCGATGTGTAAAAAGCGATTGTGCTGATCTATTAACCCGTCGAGAGATTGGGTCAAATCCCTCAAGGTTCGTGAGAAACCATGGGTACGCCGAACTTGGTAAACCAGACATATGAAATGAAAATGATACGGGTTCTTGCAAGGTCGGAACGATGGAAAGGGTGGAGGGAATTGGTTGAGGAAGGGTATCGGTTAGGGTTTCGGGAGGGTGCACACAGTCAGTGGAAGGAATAGGATGAATAGGAAAATCCGACTCATTAATTAAAACTGTTTCATCCTCAGTGCTATCCTCAAAATTCTCCTCAAAGTTAAGCTTATCCATGCACATTTCATCAAAGTCTAGACGCATATGAAGTTCGGGAAAAACAGTTAAAGACTCGGGATGATGATTTGGAGAGAAAAACTCAGCCAAATCTACGGTTTCATCATCCAAAATATTCCCAGCGTCGATATCCTCAATTAAGTGAAAATCAAAATTCTCCGACACCTCAACAAAAGCATGGATATCAATCAATTCAGGTTCTAGAGTGGAGGTGTAGAGGTCAAGAGGATTGGGTATGGTTTCACTCAAAAGGGACCCTTCACAATCGGGCAAATCAAAAACTACAAAGTCGCACAACTCATTAAACATTCTATCTTCAATTGATAATTCATTTGGGATACTCGATAGACTTTCAAAACAGGAGTTGTCGGATTCAATTTGGGATGGGTAGGTTTGATTTGGAAGGGGGTATATCTCACTCTCTCCACTCAAATTCACAGCCTGTCCTACCGCCTCTTCATACATTGAAAAATTTGGAGCTAGTTGAAAACTAGCTACCGGATCACTAGGTTGTATGAGGGCGGCCATGAACGCATTCAAATCCATCATTTGTTGGCTTGACGCTACCATAAAGTCTTCCAACGACTGTTCTAGACTAGACAATGGTTGTGAAGGGGTTTCAGTGAAAGATTCACAGTTGGTTGGATACTGGAAACCCCCAAATGGCTGTGTAGAAGCAATGTCTAGGGAAGGTGCAAAAGTAGGGTAGGTTTGGTAGGAATTGAATGGTTGGACAGGAGTAGGATCAACAGTTGGATAAGAAGGTGAAAGGAATTGTTGATCAAAAGAATTTGAAGTGGTGAAAGGAGTGAACGATCGGCTACGAGATTGTTCAATATGTTCAGCAAGAGACATTGGTCTTGGGGTTACAACTGGATTTTCGAAAGGTGTATCAACGCAAGAAGGGGTGAATGTTTGAAACGGTTGATACGAAGTGGATTGCGGGATCCAGTTGTTCGTCCTAGACTCGTCTATCCGATCTTTTAATGAAATTTTTGGCATGGATGGGTCGTTCGAAGTTCGACCAAAACAAGAACCGTAGGATGTAATGTCTGGTTGTGGGTACCAAAGTTCGGCAAGAGTTTTGCGAGGTGGAGTACCCATGATATTATAAGAGAATGAAAGAAAGGAAGAGAAAAGGGAGGGGAAAAAGAATATATTTTTTTTTTTAGTTATATATATTACAAAAGAATGAAGTATACACAAAAAGAGTATGGACAAAGATCATCACGACACAAAAATACCACACACCTAATCGTTCTAGGGTTCACCTAGGTCAACTAGACCTGCTCAAGAACTTGATTGTCGAAATTAAACTGTGTCGAGAAACAGACTCACGATACACTGATCACGAAGCCAGGTAAGTGCAGAGATAAGTGGAGGTTTTCCAACGCTTTCGCGAAGTTCCTTAATTAAATAACCCTTTCTCTTTTGGCTGTTTCGCCGTTAACACTTTCCTAGACACCCCGTAAACAATATACCGTAAGCAAGCTTCTAAATACAGTTAACTTCTCCTAGTGAGCGCGAAGTCCTTAAGGCTTAAAGTCTAATTTCTTTTAAAATTTGTGCGGGTAATCGTTATGCTCAAGTTCGTGATTTGTGGGCCACGGAAAAGGTGATGAAATCCTTTACCGTATGTTGTGGGGTTCGCTTGCCTTTAAGTCCGTATTAATTGATGCAATGCGCAATTCAAAAAATTCTATAAAGAATAAAACATTCGATTTTTAGTTTAAGCGCGGCGCTGCAACAAATACGGGTTAGTCAAGTTTTTAGCGTTTGCTAGCGAACTTGCAAAGAATCCTGCAAAAGAATAGTATATTGGAAGCGTCGGATTTGAGAAGAAGGTGTTAGTAAGTACGTACCGTTATGTTTTGGGTTAGGAAACCCATGTTGAATCGAGTCCGGTAAGCTTGAAAGGTTCGCTTGCGCAGGTCAAACTACCTGGATCTTTGGCACTGTACTCCGTAATCATCTTAACTTTGAATGTACACTTTGCTCCCACAATTGCAGTTTGCAAATCTGCAAAAATCTGCACACTTGCCCACAAAAATATTGTCCAAAAAAAAAAGAAACAAAAGGAATAGTTTTTTTTTTATATATATATACAAAAAGAATATTAACCCGAATAACAAGAAAGAAAATACGCTACCGTCTCCCCGGCAACGGCGCCATTTGATCGCACGCTTTTGGCGTGTCGGATGTTCAAAGATTTAAAGTGTAACCGCGATCAGGACGGTGTCGCTTTGCAGCTAGCCGGTGAGCACGGGTCGGTCCACAGGGAGATGGTGGTATCTTACCTTCTTGTTTTAGACGAGTCAATAAAGAATCTTGTATGTTTGTTTTGTCTAACCTATGTGTTTATCTGCAAGTATAAAATTGTTAAGAAAAATACGAGATTGTAAGCTAAGAAATCCGTACTCAAAAACCTTTGAGCCGAGTCTTGACCAATTGAAGCTAGACAATCGGCAACAACGGGGATTAGGGGATTTAAGCGCGGTATTCGTGGAATCCGGCTTATTTACCCTTGTCCTTCCGTTCTGTATCTTGCTTTCGCCTCCGGCCAAATCGAACGCAACCGGTCGTGGTTAGGAATCACCGTTACCTTGTCAGGGTACGGTGCCTAACGGAGCGCTTGCGTATGGTTTGGGCGAAGTTCAAATGGAAAATAACGGGAAAAGGAATTGCCAAAGAAATGTTAACTTATAAAACCGTATTAATTCTTAACAATAACAATAATTACAACATTCACAATTATAAACAAAAGAGAACAAAAAGAAAAGAACAAAGAAAAGAAAAGATACAAGTATTAAAGAGCATGAATAAAATGCATGAAAGAAAATGCAAGTAATAAAAAGCGGGTAATAAAAAGAACAAGAAAAGAACGCGGAAGTAGAACCCAAACCAAGCATGTGCTCAATAGCCAACCCTTAAACTTGCAAGCTCAATGAAGAACTTGCAAGATCAAGGGAAGGGGAGAGAACGCATGTGAAGTGAAGATCTAGTCCCGCGAGAAAAAACGACCCTTGAGATCAATAACTAACTCTTAACCATTCAACCTCAATGAAGAGATTGAATGAGCAAGAGAAAGCAGAAATCTCAAGGGGGAGCAAACTAACAAGAAATATAAAACAACCTCATCTTCATTAACATCCACTCAAAAGCTCTCACTACAATTTTATGGTGGAATGAAGAAGAAGAAGAAAGAAACTAACAAAAATGAGGCTAAAACAAAACTCAAAAATTGCTCCCTTGGTTAAGCTCACATCTGCTGTATTTATAGGCAGGGAAATGGGGTTTTAGGGCAACCATCAGCCTCAACATGAAGTACCCAAAACTACCCCCCAAATCTGGCAGAGAGTGGGCACAGTACGGCCGCGGATCCGCCTCCTATAGCCCCCTATGGCCGCGGATCCGCGCCCCTATAGTAGGGTTAGGGTGTGGGCTTTTCAGTACGGCCCTGGTTTGCTGTCCCCTGTTGTCTGGTACATGTATTTTCTGATAATATCTCCAGAATACCTTCAGAATTCCTAGTCCAAGATTGCATTATCTTTTTCCCTTTTGACTTCTATCTCCCTCGAGCTCCGTGCACCCATTGATTCTTGTGCAGCCCCTCTTGTGCTCTGTGCTTGTCCGAGACACGAATGACCGCTGTCATACGTCTTGTCCCAGGAACCGGTACGCAGCACCGGACGGATATGGATGACCGGAACCCGGATTTTATCTGTTGTGACAGATGTTCCGTATTTTGCCGTAACTGTGGAGATTTCGTCTTGATTTACAATATTTGGACTAAAAACCTGTATTCTGTAAACATGTAACAAACACGGATTAAAAGTACCTACCTATAAACACACGAGCGTAAGAATGGGCGGTATAAAATGCAATATTCTGATATGAACAGGGAACGTCGGGTTTCAGTAGAGGCTCTGTGAAACCCGGGGATCCCAGATATCTGTATTGTTCTGTGATGCTGTACATTTCTGTGATGTTGCATTTTATCACGCCTTGAGCGAATATAATATATTGGTATATATATTAGTAGATGTTGTATATGTTTTTCATCCGCGCTAGTCCAGTCCCCGCTCTGTCGTTAGTTAGCTAACCTAACGGGTGATGACGGGACCCAGTGGCGAATGCGGATGGCATATACGTACGTCAGTATATTTTCGTTCTTTGTGGTGTGATCAATTGATGGGACTGCGTTGATTCGGATCAATGCAAGATAAACAAACTTAATCTGATGTTGTTGGAACATTTTTCAAAAAGCTGTTATTGCAAGGGCGTTCACTTTTGTTTTGCATCGTGGTATTCATTTGGAATATCCTGCTCCTCAGTCGACGAGGCAAGGGCCGAGATCCCTTCACCGGGAGTGACCTCTTGGACAGAAGTTTGCGTCAGGGCAATACCTTCACTATAGCCGATTACTTTTGCTTTGCATCGTGGTATTCAGTTGGAAAATCCTGCACCCCATTCTACGGGGAAAGAGCCGAGATCCCTTCACCGGGAGTGACCTCTTTAGTAAAGGTTTTCGTCACTATATTTTCTAAAAAGCTATCCGTTCCTTCAACGATATCAAGTTCACTACGTTAAAGGTTTTCGCCAGAAACCATTCGTAGCCCTCCGTCGTTTCATATGGGTAGTCAATAGTATTCAAGCTGTGTTTGTTGGCCATAGTCAAGGCACAGTGTTTGGTAGCTGTTGGGTATTCATATGCTGCATAGATAGATGCGTTGGTTAGGGACAGTCGTATAGCCTTGTTGGCCTTAGTCAAGGGCTTGTACGGGTGGGTTCAAATCAACCTGGACAATGACGGGTAGAACTTGACATGTGACTTATGATTTGTTGGTCTTAGTCAAGGTCATAAGAGCATGGGGCAAAAATCCACATCGGGAGTTTCAAAAGAACTGAAACTTGCCAGATATGCGCATACCTACTGGCTTTTGGATTGTCCGAGTTGCATAAAGTCATTGCCACTCCTTCTTATACCCTTTGCATTTCTCAGAACACCCGTATTACTACGGACATCCACTTCCATTGGATAGATCCATCGTATGGTTATATATGAACTCGAAGGGACTTCTTTGAGGATGGATCAAGGTTCAGGAGAAATAGAATTGGTTTAGTCAGTTGTCTTTTATTATCACCTTCTCTCAGGTTGCGAGGGCTCCTTGGTTTAGGAGAGTACACCTATTACGCTTATTGGATAGTCTTATTCCAAACCATAGGCAGGTGCCGAAAGGTAGGGAACGAAGAAAACCAATTAGCCTAAGTAGGGTGTGCAGAAGGTAATATGTAAAGATAAAATAAAGGGATTAGAAAGAGGGAAAAGTAAATTGCGACTGTTATCATTCACGACCAAAACCGCGTACTTCATCGCCACTCCTATTTCACCTTTAAAAGAATAAGGTATTATTCAGATGTCTTTTATCATCACCTTCTCTCAAGATGCGAGTACTCCTTGGTTTAGGAGGGTACACCTATTATGCTTACTGGATAGTCTTCTTCCAAACCATAGGCTGGTGCCGAACGGTAGGGAAGAAAGAAAACCATTTAGCCTAACGACGGTGTACAGAAGGTAACGACTAAAGACAAATAAAGGGATTTGGAGAGATGGCAATAAAATATACGGTTGAAGTCATGAATTGGTTTATGGAAGAGGCATTGCTAGGAATACCAGGATACCCTACGAAACATTTTCATGTTTCAGTGCATTGTTAAAGGAAAACTGTTTTTTTCGATTAGATACTTACTCCAAGGGTATGTATTTACCAGGTTTCATTCTCATATCTGTATGGTTTTACAGATGATGAGTGGGAGTAAGTTATTGGGAATTAGGTGATTATCCTTATTATATCGGAATTCGTTGTAATTGGTGATATTTGAGGAAATCGCCAGGGTACAGTTTTCAACCTACGACGCACAGGTTTTGAGTTGTTTTAACTCAGCGGACTTATACAGAGTATTGTATGTTGTCCAAGTGTCCATCAGGACAAAGGGGTAGGTCCTCGTACTATGTTCTGTTTACTTATGACTTCTCTAGTATTTAGACAAGTGTTTCGTAGAAATACAAGGTCTAAATTTTGAGAAGTTATGGGTATAAGAATAAAGTAGAGAACCAGGTGTCACAAGTATCGGGATTCTTCAAAGAGATCGAAGATGTAGATTCTTGTGATCGGTATTCAGATGATAGTGATGATTTTGAGAAACGTGTTTCTCTTTCAGGTTACTCATAATTGGATGGATTCCTAAGTTGAGTAATGCTGATTAGCCTCTTTTCATTAAGGTGATATGCACTGGAGACAGCTGCATGATTTGAATCGTGTTCCAATTAAATAAAGTGCCAAAGTTTCTATATTGGATATAGAATAGTTCGTACCTTAAAAGATGTTAAGGTACGGGGAGTTGTCCAGCTTATGCTTAAAACTAGACTCTGGATAACTCAGGGCACGTTTCTATAATGGTTGTTTGTGGGTTGACCCTGGCTATAACGAGGGTTGATATTCTACCATTTGGAAGATCAATAGTGATATTGTTCTTGACTCGCCACAGTTTTAGTAAAATGGATTTTTTCAGAAAACAGTAGTGGGAGTATGGTAGAACTGGAAGTGATTCCAGAACCGCAAACGATTACGAAAAAATTTAATAGGACCTATATATTCAATCAGGTTTGACATTCCAATAGCCACTCGGCAGATATGGTTGGTAACCTCAGACACCCGAGAGGTACTCCGGTAGCCTCAAGGACGGTGACAGGGAGGTACTTGTTTACCCAAACTTGACACTACTGTTGTTCCAGACCATGAGACCCGGCAGGAGGTTGAGTATAGCGTCGTTCTAAACTAGCTTTAGAAATACACGTATATATTATTCTGCCAGAGGGTTGTCGTAGTCAGTGGAAGCAGCGGAAGCATAGTGGGCAAGTAGCTTATGTCTATTTATAGACTTGAGCAGTTATAGCGGAGATAGATCATCTAATTTTGATCTGACTGTCATGAGTTTGACTTCAATCAGAATGGGGATAGATCTGTTAAGAAGGTAGTAGGGTGTGATGTCATAGTATCTGGATGACATACACAGAGTAGGAAGTAAAATTCCTACACTACGATCGGTTGTACTGTGGTCGTCACACAGTTGTTTCTCCAGACAGGATATAGATATAATATTTGACATTCTGGTTTCTAGATCTATGGTTTTAGATCTGGATTTGGGTAGTTTCTTAATGTGGGTACTTTGGCAGTATTCTAATGGTTTTTAGAACAGATGACTCCTGGCATGGTAGTGTACCTGCAGGTGATGGAGTCACCCTCTCTAAAGGTGTCTTATAGACTAAAGGGGAGAGGGATGGGCATGATTGGCAGATCACTTGCTTAGGCAATTGAGTCAATCATGAGATGTCAAGTACCACACCAGATATTGTTTTTGCACTTGATGCGATAAGCTTGTATTAATCCAATCCTGGAGAAACATAAGGAAGCGGTTTTAGAACATAAGTAAATGTTCTACCGATTTGATGACGGCAGTCTCCTTCGGGAGACGATTATCATTCCAGGCTTCAAAGGTGACATGGATGACAGAGTGATTGTCAGAGTTATAGTTTTTTCCTCTGACGAGGGACAGTATTATGGACAGGTGGTCCAAGAGGATACTGTGGGAAGCATGGTGCCGGATACTGATTAGGTTCAGTGATCGATATAGTCTAAGAAGTTTGGATTTAGAGTTCATTTATGAACTAGGTCCCATTAGATATCCGGACATATTCTAAGACAGGTATTACTCAATTCGGGAGATGGCTTTCTCCGCGGACTTGAGATTAAGAGAGATATAGAAAGAAACATCTAGGCGGATCCACTCACTGAGATTATTTCTCGAACACAATAGTTTTACAAACGGGCTTTGTGAAACTGATTAGTAGAGGAGTTGGATGTTCGGTTCCACACGGGCTGTGAGTAGTCGACATCGCAATAATTAGCCTTAATTGCAAGTGGGAGATTGTTTGTGATAGTACCCTCAGAGTCAATTATTGGATCGCAGGTACGTGATTGCAATGATTGCGGAGGACTTATACCGGTAGGACAGTCTTACTCGAGATGATAGTATGCTATCTGGTTTGTCTTTATCAGTCGTGTACATGTTCAGGTGACTGATTACATGTTACACTTTGATAAAGCCCTTAGGATCTTGCTTTACTACCAACAGTATGATGGCGTTCATATACGTGAGAGTTGGGTAGTTTATATGCATATCCTTAATAGTGGTCCCTAGTCGTGGGAGTTTCGAGACAGGGCATCGATACTTCGGAGTAGACTAGTGTATACAGTCGAGACCCCGACGAGGGGCGGTGGCCGGTCTCACAAGCCACTGGTGTCAGTTGGATCACCTAAGATGTATACAGGTGCTCATTGGGTTATGAGTACACCGGACAGGACTCGCCGGGAACCTGCTAGTTGGTATTTTACATATCGCCAGATAGCAGTTCCCTGGTGACATGTGTACAGGTTAGTTCATCGACCTGAGGTCGTCATTTGTCTCGTGTGAGTTTCCACTGTGCTTTGATTTCTACCCTACCACGGCTCAAAGGAGTCGTGCAAACAGGTAGTTTTTGGGTACAGTCTCGAGCCATATGGAGGCACGTGAGTGGATCGGCAGGGGATTCGTCTCTCCTGGTATTGGGGGCGAGATCGTGCTGTGTCTAGGAGAGCCATTACACAAAGCCCACGGCCGTGGCAGGAGATTTAGTGGTAGGTACTCCGGTAGTATCTCAGGGTGTTATTGGGCTACACTCCGACACGACTTATACTGCTATTAGGGGTCTGACGTTACTAGCCCCCTAGGCAGATATGCGATACTCATAGACGAACGGACCGGAATGTATATACATTGTCACTGTTAGGCTCAGTAGGGTTTCTTGATGAGTTCGCTCATCAGCCTCCCTTGAGGTCAGTCCATAGGCAGCCGTTACGCATAGCTAGTGCCGCTGACGGTTTGTGGTTAAACCCACTGCCAGGGTACTGACGAGTCATTAGAGTCCCCCACAGACAGTTTCCCAAGTTCGGGCGAAACGTTGTAGAGGTCGTGTGGTTTTATGGCAATGTTCGGAAAATGCACGTGCGTTTACGCACGTGTCAGATTTCGGGCAGATAATACTAGTGAGCTTTGGTTTAAGCCGGATCCGAGTATTATATTGAGTAGATATAATATCTTTGTCTCAGTTGCATTTGTATTCGGTCGTAATACAAATGCGGGTATATTTATACAGTTACGGGGTTATCCTGAAAGTCGTTTCAGGATCACTTTTGGAAGTTGCCAGTTTCCAGTTTTCTATCAGCCGTATTTAACATTTGGTTAAATACGGATTTATCTTTTTTTGAGATGAGTGTGGAAGCTTCTAGAAGGATTTATAAGTGGTGAGGTGTTTAGTGAGTCATGGTTGCATTTAATGATTCCATTAATGCTTGATGACTAGGTTAATGATTCATCATTTCATTAAGTGTGTTCACACTTTGTGTTCACACTAGAGATATTTTCTTATTGTCACCTCCCCCTCTCCTACACTCACCCCCCCATTCCTGTAAGATGGCCGGCCCCCTCTTCTCTCTCACACACTTGAGTTTTCATTTGGCAAAAAGATTATGATAGATTTTGGGGTGTATGGAATTTCACAGCTCATTTCATTCCATCACCCGATTCCCATGGAAACTTCATTAACCGATCGTCCACGGCTTTGGACGAAGTGAGAAAAAGTCTTCTACTCATTCTCTACATCAATCTTGGTCGTCTCTTTTAGCAAACTTGAGGACCGAGTTGCCTCGAGTCAGAGGCGGGAGCCCGTTTAAAGAATCGTTGACGTGGTGCTACCTGGACGAGCAGATTGGAGATCGATGAGAACGGAACAGCCGCAACGGAGCGTGGGATGATGGTTTAAGAACAAAGGACTCGGATCGTTCGGTATAACCTTTCTACACTCTTTACAGTTTGATAGTTTAGCAATAATGGCAGATCCGGGTTAAAGTATACGATAGCGCCAGTTAAAAAGTTTTTGTTCCGCATTTGGCGTCTGTAGACGGCCGGGGCGCTACCGTAGACTTACACAAAGGTCTCTGAAACCGATCTAGGAATTTGAAGTGTACATGGGGGTTTAGAAGATGAAGAGACACAATATTGAAGAAAAATTTAAAACAAAATAAATATTAAAAATAATGTGGGGCATGGGATTTGAACTTTGGTGGCTTGGTTCAGCAATGCAAGGTATTACCAATGAGCTACAAGCTCCTTCTTGTAATTAAATTGCTAATTATTTATTTAAATCTTGTGCTCAGGCAATAAATACCCCTTTATGGATTTTTGAAAAAATATTTGAAAAACTTTCTATAGGAAAAAGTGTATAAAAAAATTATGGTTGTTACAATCAGTTCTGTATAAGTTTGTCAGGATATCCCAAACATTTTCGAGGGAATATCTTCTACCATACTGAGGAGCAAAAGTTGTTTTGTTTCTCAGCATGCCACCATTTTAGAAAAGGAATTTCTTATGATGAAATTAGTGGACATGAGGTAGAACTGGAAGGAGTTCCAGCTAGACAAACTAACAGCTGATGATATAGTGAAACCAAAGGATTCAATAGTCTCCAACGAACCTCAGCCTCTCCGCGAATCTGGTAGGGTTTCTCATCCACTTGAGAGATACTGCAGTCTTCTCGGTGACAGTGGGAGAGAGGGTTGCATCATGGTTGATGATGGCCCTACTAGGTTCAGGTAGGCCATCACGAGTGACGACTCTGTGAAAAGGCTGGATGCTAGGCGATCAAAGATGGAATCCATGTACACCAACAAAGTATGGCTTTGCATGTTGCACATGAAGGGGTAAAACCTATTGGGAGCAGATGGATCTTGAGAAGATTTTTGGTGTAGATGGAAAAATTTAGACTTTCAATGCTATGCTTAAGTCCATCAGGATCAATACAAGTATCGCGGAGTTGGAACATCTTTTTTGATGTGACAGTCAAAGAGTTTGACTTCATCAAAATGGTAGATGAACCTTGTATATACAAGAAGGTTGTAGAGAGTAAGGTTGTCTTCCACGTATTGTACGTAGATGACATACTCTTGATAGGAAATGGTTTCCTATGCTACACTCGGTCAAGCTCCTCTTATCACGAGGATTCTCAATAGAAGATCTGGATGATACCTACTACATCTTATGGATAATGATCTGTGGTGATAGATCTAAGAGGATGTTGGGAGTGTCCCAAATCTAGGTACATTAACACCATAATAAAGGGGTTTAGTATGGAGGATTCTAAGCATGGTTGTTCGCCCACTTACTAAGAAATCACTTTCTCCAAAAAGAAGCCTTCCGAGACTGATTTGGGGAGAGCTCGCGTGCAAGGAATATGCTATGCTTCGGCAGTAGGCTCTATCAGAGTATGCGATGTTATGTACCAGACCAGATGTAGATGACTCACTATGTTTAGTGATCAGGAATCAATCGGATCTTGGGAGAATCACTGGACAGCTGTGGAGGACATTCTTAAGTACTCGAGAAGCACTAAAAGAATGTTCTTGGTTCGAGCTTCCAGAGTGATAAGGACGACTGAAAGTCAGTCACAGGCATTATGTTTACCCTCAATGGAGGGACGGTATGTTGGAAGAGTTCCAAGCTAGATACCGAGACATACTAGACGATAAAGGCTGAATACATTGCTACCAACGATACTGCCAAAGTGGTTGTCTGGGCATTTCTTATTCATGAGATGAACATGGTTCCTACCATTGAGCGTCCAATAACTGTTATTGTGACAACAATGGAGTTGCGGCTTTGGCCTAGGAACACCGATCCCATCAAGCGTTCCAGACATATTCTGAGGATAGTATCACCTGATTAGGGAGATGATTGATCTCCAAGGGATAGAGGTTAGGAAAGTTGACACGAAGGATAACACGGCAGATCCACTCACCAAGGCTTGCTTCCCCAAATACTTTTTGAGAGATTTTGGGATGGTTGAGTATGGGATACTACAACCACTGCTATATTGTTGGATATAGGATACTACAATAGATGGCCTTAGTGCAAGTGGGAGATTGTTAGTTATATGTATGCCCTAGAGGCCATTACTATACATGGGATGTATATTGTAGTTGTAGGGATTCTTTAGCACCATGCCTATGTTTAGGGTTGCATCACACATACCATAACAAAAATTTAAGTGGGTGATAAACAATCCAACCATGAATCGAACTAGAAAAATAGAAGTATCTCATAATATCTAGTGTCTAACAATAAGTGGGGAGAAATACAACCTTCGTAGACCTCCTCCTTGACTCCTTGGAACGTGTAGGGTTTGAACCGGTTGGCTTGTATCCTTTCATGTCCACGATGATCCACCACGAAGTCCCTTTGCACCAAGCTCTAAGCTTCACTTGATCAAGGATAAAGATGAAGCAAACACTCTACACTAGTGGGCTAGACTAAAGTATAATGTTGATGTGGGTTTGAATCTCACTTAAAACCCTTTTCTTTTTATTTCTTCTCTTTCTTTTTAAAACCCTAAAGAGCTTTTTGGAGAGAGAGGAAGAAAGAGATGGCTCAAGCTTGACTCAAGAGAATCATATCAATAACTCTAACTAAACTCAAGAGAGTAAGTGAGAGTCATGACATGCTAAACTATGGTTACAAAATATCAAGATATTTTGTAACTTGAGTTTAAGCGAAACCATGGGCAATGAAACCATTGACTTTTGTCAACTCAAGAGAGTTGAATAGTCAACCATGATTTTAATCCCATTTTGCTTATCTCAAATAATCAAAATATCTAAATATGTTACCATGTGAGTCTTGCATTACCACCACCACTGTATCATCAACCATGACATATGTATGCTTGCATGTGTGCATCCATATCAACATATACATACACTCATGCATGCAACATAAAGAAATAGGTTTTAATAAATGAGCTAATGGACATAATATTAAATCAACACTTGATTTAATAACCAGGTTATATCTCATACGACCGATCCAATAATAAACGCCCGATTAAAATACGGTATCCACTACACGCATTTAATCGAGCTCCCGCGCATATCACATATGCACCCCACATCATTTCGCCTGAGCTAGGAGACCCCTTTGTGGGACTCTAAGACTCGTCAATATGCTAGAAGTAGACAGTGATCACATCACATGCTTTCACGACACACATGTGGCACGTGACCGGCACTTAAATCACGTGACATCTAAAGACGTCGATGCAATCCAAGTAAGCCGAAAACCCGGAATCTAAACCCTTTTTGAAAATATTGGAGGTATGGTTTTAATAATCATCCGATAAAATCAATTTAAAATAACATCTAAATTTAACTAAGTATGTTGAAAAGCATTTATGACGTTTTCAAACTTGACATCACCTCCTTTACATTTTTATAAACCCGATACAACATAATAAAATAGCATCCCAACGGAAGCTAGTCTCCACGTCCAAACGATGGAGCAACCAACAATATAAATTACAAATCGAACCAAAGAGTGAGACATCACCACACATAAACTCTAAGTCTTTCTTCTAAGTCCATAGTATACCACTTCTAAGTTGATGGAGTTTCCACTAGGTACAAAATTATATGAATAATCAAGAGTGAGTATGATACAATAATAACCCATTTACCAATCAATCCCTGAAAAGAATGTGTGCCCAAACCGCTGATAATCCAAGCGGTAAAACCTGCAAGAAACTGTGGCACAACGGGGTTGAGTTGCCAACTCAGTGAATAAAAATACATCTAAAGGTAGAATTCGAATTGCACGACTATACCTAGGTCATATATATAGTCCTATCATAATCTGTACCAATATACTATATGATATGCATATATGCAATACTAACTATCATGCAATCTCAAGTATAATATCTCAATGTTATATGAGTCAAAATCATGAATCTATAGTTCGTGTTGGAATCCCTTTTTGTATATGAATGTCTGTACAAATATATGAAGGTATTGTCCTCCATATTAGTCCTGGTTGAATCCACTAAATAATATCTAACTGTGTATCTCATGATAATGATCATATCAATATATATATATATAGATGTCACGCATCGACATCAAAATCCAAAATCTCTCGTGTCTATCATCGACACGTAAATACAGATATCGTCGACACCATCTCAACAGATGATCGCCACCTAAAATCCTGGTTACGATCAGTATCCCCTGGATATCCTCCGTGCGCAATCGAACCCCGGTCAATATCCCCTGGATATCTACCGTGCTCGTTTCTATTTCCGGTCAGTATCCCCTGGATATCTGCCGTGCTCATCTTTATCTCTGCAATCGAGTTACCTCGTTAGGCTCCCCGCCTACAATGCGGCTATCTTGCCCCTCGGTCTCGACCGGGTCCACCATGTATCCAACTGTATGCCTACCAACTTATTCTGGATAACTTGTAAATCCGCAACCGTATGACCCGTACTCGGTTCGGAATAAAATCAGAAAACACAAAACTCATGGTGGACGTTTAACTCATCATATCAAATAGCATGTAAAGAATAAGAAACTTGCATAGATTGTATTGATGATATATTTTATATATATATATATATACACACACATATAACAGTGTCCCATACAAACGATATATATCATCAGGAGTAAAATACACAGAAAATCCAATGTATCAAATACAGCATTTATCTTAGTAATATTTGTAATTTACAACAGGAATAAAGAAGACTACGAAATTATATCACATAAACATAGATTTCAATTCTACTGTATCATGGTACTACTAATGATGTGTAGTGTAGCAAGCGCGTCTGTGCTCGTGCAACATGACAATCATTAGTATTTGTGCAAGTGTTCTACGGTGTAACAACCTATTTATATTAAAACATATATAGCAGAACAGTTCTACAGTGACATGGCAGTACCGATGAGGTGTAGTGTAGCATATATTCACGTGCTTGTGCAGCATAGTACTCATTGGTACTTGTGCAGTGTTCTATCAGAGTGTGCGTAATGCAGAAACATATAATATGGATAATATAATGCAACAGGTAAAGTAACCTAAACGTAACTATTGTAATTACTTGCTATGAGCTATACCATTTTCTTTAGAAATGATCGAAACGTTAAGTTTGAAATAAGGAAGCTGCCCTAGATTTAAAATAGATATCCATTTTAGAAACTGGCATGCATCCTAGTATTTTTATTTAAAAGACAAACGAATCATAGTTTTTAAAATAATATAGCTCACACAAGTATTACTTCCTAAACAGAATATAACTTAACTCTACGAGTCAAAAAATAAATTGGCCGTTATCCGGCATACAAATTTCATCACATAATATCTTGCATAACATTTCATCATATCATTGTATCTGTATCATCTCCAGTATAGTATGATCCCTCGTACAATCCACCAAATCATATCCATTTCGTATCACTGTATCTCATCTATAACCATGCATGAAACTGTATGAAATTGAAGGACATACTAGATACGATACTATATAAATATATTGAATACAAACTAAACTAACTAGATATCATAATAATAATTATAAGTTTGCGGGGATGCTATACGCCATCCACCCGACTTCACCAGTAGATGTAAATCTACTCACCAACCGAAAAGCTCGCTGAATGCACGCTGCGACATCGCCAACTCCGTCTTGAAATCCTCGAATCGTACCTATATTCGTATTTAAATCGCATTGATATAAATATCATATCGAAAACCAAAACAACAAGCTAAACGCCCGTAGGTTAGAACCTACAGTACACCTAACCCAAAAACGACACCAAAACTCTGTCGTTAACGTATAAACGTCAACTGTTCAGCTGCAACATCAAAATACGAAAACTCCGTATCGTAAATATCGGAAATTTAATACACCATTTCTAAAACGTTCTCAGATTTTTACTGTGTACATATTTAAACAACACAAACAATACAGAGACTTGTAAAATACCAACTCAAAACTACAGCAGAAAAACCAGCACCAATTTCCTAGGTAAGGCCGTCGTCGCCGAAATTTTAAGGTGGGTCGCCGGATTTTGTGGTGAGTTTGGGGCTCAGGTTTTCAATGTAATCTTCTAGTTTTCTCATTATACTTTTGGTTTTGTTAGTTTTTCTAGTGATTATTCCTATTAGTTCCAGATTCACTTTTTATTGTTAAATTATCACAAACACTAAACATGCTACGTCTCGTATATATAATTTTACTCTTAAACTGATATTTGTTTACAGATTTAACCCACTGAAAAACTAACTTATTTAAAAAATACCAAACACATTAATCCACACCCATAGACCTACCGTAAAAACCACATAAGCCAACTCTCCAAGAAATCCGGCGAGATCGGATTTTGTGTGTTGGTCGCCAGCCAAAATCCGAGCACTGGAGTTCGCTTTCTTATGGTTCCTAGGTCTAGATTATAAGGTCCAGGTACTGTTTGATCAATCTATTTATCATTTAAACTAGAGTGGATTCAAACAGAGGCTAAACTTATCAAAATACGATATTACATTATTCGATTTCTAATGTAAAACAGTTTCAGAACCAAAATCATACAAGGTTCAAGGATTATACCTACAGCAAGATCACTGGAAAAGCTTCCTCTATGAAGTACAAGCTCAAGGTCCTACCTAGAGGGTGATGGTGAAAATCCTTAGCACTTGTTCTTCTTCTCTTATCTTTTTTCTTTTTATTGTGTGTTCTAATGTTTTTCTTTTCCTTTCCTTTTCTTTAATCTTCTAATCTTATGAACTGAACAAATGGGGTGAGATAAGGAAAAGAGTGAGGGTTTGTTAAAGAGAAAGGAGGAGGTGGAAAGTGCTAGGTGGTGGTGTAGAGGGAAGGAGGAGGAGGTGTCACACAAGTAGTAAGGTGGGGTTTCATGCAAGTAGGTGGTGTTGCAAGGAAAAAGGTGGGATTTTCATTCAAGAATGAGGTGGACATATAAAGTGTCATCTATGATATGCTATGCCATGGTTAAAACCTAAACTTAATATGACCTTACCCCTTTTGCATAACAACCCTTACCAATTTCTAATTTGTATAAAGAACTAACCTTATCACATAAACCCCCATACTATATCATATTACACATGAAGCTAATATTTTCACTAAAACCCTTATGATTCATTAATATTACAACTAAACATCAAATTTAATTTGTTTCAATAACTTTTTAAATTAACAATTTATTATTTAATTAACTAAATTAATTTATCAACTAAATTTTCAAACTGTTACAAAATCCCCCCTAAGAAAATTCGGTTCCCAAATTTAAATTAAAGCTCTTTCTTAAAACATTTTCTCAATCCAATCAACTCATTTCAAAACAATTTCCTGGGGTCAAACTTTAAAACATGAAAATTTCTCGTTATAGCAAGATTCCAAAGTCCCATACGAGCTAAAATGCATCACAACGCAACCGTGTGCGTGAAAACTCATAAGATATAATCTTTAATAACTGTCACTCTAGCGGTTGTTATGAGAATTACTCCAGTTATGACAAAAATTTGCCAAATACGAAAACCGTTGTGTATCCTAAGTACACACAATCAATGCCATGATCGCAGTGCAATATCTGTGTACCCAACCAAGCGAAAAATTCTTTAATATAAATCAAACCTATAACATATCCTATCAAGTGCAAAGCACGAAAATAAAATCAACCCTGATGGGTTTGCATGTAAGTCTCAAACCACACTTCACGGTGTGCACGAAAACAACAACGCTAAGTGCAACAGGCGTGCACGAAACGATATCCACTGCATCCTCTGTGCATGGAATAAAATTACACAAAATAATACCAAGTGCATCGGGGTGCATAAAATCAAAATCAAGTGCATCAGAGTGCACAAAAATCCAAACCAAATATACCTAGGGTATATATATAAAATCTTTTAACTATGTACATCTGATATGCACGGAAAATCAGTGTAGTGCATTCGGTGTATACAACACTCCAATCGAGTGCAGTCACCTCACACTAAAATCTCAACAAGTGCACCTGGTGTGCACAAAGCATAAGTCAAAGTGAAATTACTGTACATAGAAATCTCATCAAGTGCACCTGGTGTGCACAAAACATAAATTGATCCTCAAATCCTTAAAATACAAAAATCACGGATATCGAGTTGTCCTTTCTCCAACATTTGAAAAATGAATGTTTTAAAGTATAAAAAAACGTAAATCGAACTTAAAGGACATCGAATTATATTCTCTTCAATGTCGGAATGTGTTTATACCACCGGGATTGGCATAGAAAGAATTACTATTTGCCGTCTTCCACGTTCTAACGTTCTCTGTCTCTGAATTCATGTTCTTCATGCAGATCTCTAATACCATAGCTTATTTATGCGATCGTCCGGTGAGGAACAACAACACCATTAGCCTTATTGCGGATGCATCCCATCACACCTTCTTGACCAGTAGTCCAGTATTTTATAACGTAACAGGTTGATAACTGAAATCTCTGTCCTTAGCTTATGTGCTAACAACTAATCCTAGTCCAATCTGATTTATTATAAACCCCTGGGAGAGAATCCATCAAATCTCCTACTAAAATCATTTATCCAGCCCACTCAGAATTAGCATTCATTTCTTAACCTATTTTCCCTTTAATAAGCATTGTCATTCCTTTTTTTATTTCATCCTGAAAATGTAGTCATACGCGTCATCAAATCTTCAATATTAAATGTGAAGAACAACAGTCTACTCTAACTCCGCACCATTTTCATGTTCCCTAAATCTCCTATATCAATCACTTAAGGAGCATATCTGCATGATCACGCAAATTGCAAGTCATACCTATTTAGGACTAACTCGGAGCCTTACAACTCGGAAACACGAACCCGTTATCTCTGTAACTCTATAAAGGAATCTGGCTAATCTCACCTTCGAAGACTCATCTTAATTCGTCGGAGGAATAACTTACTGCGCGATCTCCTTCTTGAACGACTTGTATCTGGTCTAAGAAAGTTCCATCGAAAGAAGCAATTCAATTTCACCCATCTAGTATCGGAGCGCCACAACTAATTAAAGTCGTAACCTTCCTACATCTGAACGGCTATAAATCCTACTGATCCATCTATACTGGTAACATCGTCAACTTTTAACTTTACGAACTTTGGAAGCAACTTCTCTATAATCTCAGCAAGGATTGGTACCGCTGCCTAAACAGTACACAACATCATGATCTCCGGAGAGGGGAAAACATCATGTCTCAAGTCCGACTGATCTCTAGCAATGACTCCACCATCTGGTGCGAATCCCGAAGAAACTCGCTTCACTATTAGAACTCGATCAATTAGGAATAAACGACGTGTCTCTATATCATCGGAAATTCACCCCAGACAGTCCTTGTCCCAGACAAGTCTGCTCTGACCGTATCTCTAACTGTAGCCTTCTCAGCCCTCATAAACATGGTGATCGAAACAATCAATCATGCACTGACGAAGATAGATCAACGGAAGGAATAGAAGGAAGATCTCAAGATAGAAATCCTAAGGTAACTTAAGCAGAGTATCATATCGTAAATATGCCGCGGAACATATGTACGGTACGTCACTCTACATAGTACCTACTCCATCAACAAAGGTCATCCTATATAACGAAGGTTCGAGTATAAGACCCCCAAAGTCAAGTCTAAGTCCTACAAGGTCAAGCCCAGGTAACAAAATGTTTTCCCCGACTCCATATAGTCAACATAAACTCGAACAAAAGTTAAACCAAATGCTCTGAAACTAACTTTGTCATGACCCACATATGGCACGTGACCGGCACTTAAATCACGTGACATCTAAAGACGTCGATGCAATCCAAGTAAGCTGAAAACCAGGAATCTAAACCCTTTTTGAAAATATTGGAGGTGAGGTTTTAATAATTATCCGATAAAATCAATTTAAAATAACATCTAAATTTAACTAAGTATGTTGAAAAGCATTTATGACTTTTTGAAACTTGACACCACCTCCATTATATTTTTATAAAAACCCGATACAACATAATAAAATAGCATCCTAACGGAAGCTAGTATCCACGTCCAAATGATGGAGCAACCAACAATCTAAAATAGAAATCGACTCCAAAGAGTGTGACATCTCCACACATAAACTCTAAGACTTTCTTCTAAGTCCATAGTATACCAATTCTAAGTTGATGGAGTTTCCACTAGATATAAGTATATATGAATAATCAAGAGTGAGTATGATACAATAATAACCCACTTACCAATCAATCCCTGAAAAGAATGTGTGCCCAAGCCGCTGATAATCCAAGCGGTAAAACCTGTAAGAAACTGTGGCACAACGGGGATGAGTTTCCAACTCAGTGAATAAAAGTACATCTAAAGGAAGAAATCGAAATGCACGACTATACCTAGGTCATATATATAATCCTATCATAATCTGTACCAATATACTATATGATATGCATATATGCAATACTAACTATCATGCAATCCCAAGTATAATATCTCAATGTCATATGAGTCAAAATCATGAATCAATAGTTCGTGTTGGAATCCCTTTTGTATATGAATGTCTGGACAAATATATGCAGGTACTATCCTCCATATCAGTCCTGGTTGAATCCACTAAATAATATCTAACCGTGTACCTCATGAAAATGATCATATCAATATATATATATATATATATATAGATGTCCAGCATCGAAATCGAAATCCAAAATCTCTCGTGTCTATCATCGACATGTAAATACAGATATCGTCGACACCATCTCAACAGATGATCGCCACCCGATATCCTGGCTACGATCAGTATCCTCTGGATATCCGCCGTGCCCAATCGAACACCGTTCAGTATCCCCTGGATATCTACCGTGCTCGTTTCTATTTCCGGTCAGTATCCCCTGGATATCTGCCGTGCTCATCTCTATCTCCGGAATCGAGTTACCTCGTTAGGCTCCCCGCCTAGAATGCGGTTATCCTTCCCCTCGGTCTCGACCGGGTCTACCATGTATCCAACTGTATACCCACCAACTCAATCTGGATAACTTGTAAATCCGCAACGGTATGACCCCCAACTCGGTTCGGAATAAAATCAGAAAACACAAAACTCATGGTGGACGTTTAACTCATCATATCAAATAGCATGTAAGGAATATGAAACTTGCATAGACTGTATTGATGATATATTATATATATACATATATAACAGTGTCCCATACCGCCGATATATATCATCAGGAGTAAAATACCCAAAAAATCCAAAGAATCAAATACAGCATTTATCTTAGTAATATTCGTAATTTACAACAGGAATAAAGAATACTACGTAATTATATCACATAAACATAGATTTCAATTCTAATGTATCATGGTACTACTAATGATGTATAGTGTAGCAAGCGCGTCTGTGCTCGTGCAACATGGCAATCATTAGTATTTGTGCAAGTGTTCTACGGTGTAACAACCTGTTTATATTAACACATATATAGCAGAACAGTTCTACAGTTACATGGCAGTACCAATGAGGTGTAGTATAACATATATTCACGTGCTTGTGCAGCATAGTACTCATTGGTATTTGTGCAGTGTTTATCAGAATGTGCGTAATGCAGAAATGTATAATATGGATAATATAATGCAACACGTAAAGTAACCTAAATGTAACTATTGTAATTACTTGTTATGAGCTATACCATGTTCTTTGAAAATGATCGAAACGTTAAGTTTGAAATAAGGAAGCTGCCCTAGATTTAAAATAGATATACGTTTTAGAAACTGGCACGCATCCTAGTATTTTTATTTAAAAAACAATCGAATCGTAATTTTTAAAAGAATATAGCTCACACAAGTATTTCATCCTAAAACAGAATATAACCTAACTCTACGAGTCAAAAGATAAATTGGCCGTTATCCGGCATACAAATTTCATCATATAATATCTTGCATAACAGTTCATCATATCACTGTATCTGTATCATCTCCAGTATGGTATGATCCCTCGTACAATCCACCAATCCATATCCATATTGTATCACTGTATCTCATCTATAACCACGCATGAAACTATATGAAATTGAAGGACATACTAGATACGATACTATATAAATATCTTGAATACATACTAAACTAACTAGATATCATAATAATACTTATAAGGTTGCGGGGGTGCTATATACCATCCACCCGACTTTCCAAGTAGATGTAAATCTACTCACCAACTTAAAAGCTCGCTGAATCCACGCTGCTACATCGCCAACTCCGTCTCGAAATCCTCGAATCGTACCTATATTCGTATTTAAATCGCATTGATACAAATATCATATCGAAAACCAAAACAACAAGATAAACGCCCGTAGGTTAGAACCTACAGTACACTTAACCCAAAAACGACACCAAAACTCTGTCGTTAACGTATAAACGTCAACGGTTCAGCTGCGACATCAAAATACGAAAACTCCTTATCATAAATATCTGAAATTTAATACACCATTTATAAAACGTTCCCAGATTTTTACTGTGTACATAATTAAACAACACAAACAATACAGAGACTTGTAAAATACCAGCTCAAAGCTACAGCAGAAAAACCAACACCAATTGCCTAGGTAGGGCCGGCGTCGCCGGAATTTTAAGGTGGGTAGCCGGATTTTGTGGTGAGTTTGGGGCTCAGGTTTTCAATGTAATCTTCTAATTTTCTCATTATACTTTTGGTTTTGTTAGTTTTTCTAGTGATTATTCATATTAGTTCCAGATTCACTTTCTGTAGTTAAATTATCACAAACACTAAACATGCTATGTGTCGTATATATAATTTTACTCTTAAACTGATATTAGTTTATAGATTTAACCCACTGAAAAATTAACTTATTTAAACAATACCAAACACATTAATCCACACACATAGACCTACCTTAAAAACCACATAAGCCAACTCTCCAAGAAATCCGGCGAGATCGGATTTTGTGTGTTGGTCGTCGGCCAAAATCCGAGCAATGAGGTTCGTTTTCTTATGGTTAATTCTAGGTCTAGATTATATGGTCCAGGTATTGTTTGATCAATCTATTTATCATTTAAACTAGAGCAGATTAAAACAGAAGCTAAACTTATCAAAATACGATATTACGATATTCGATTTCTAATGTAAAACAGTTTCAGAACCAAAATCATACAGGGTTCAAGGATTATACCTACAGTAAGATCACTGGAAAAGCTTCCTCTATGATGTACAAGCTCAAGGTCCTAGCAAGTGGGTGATGGTGAAAATCCTTAGCACTTGTTCTTCTTCTCTACTCTCTTTTCTTATTTTTGTGTGTTCTAATGTTTTTCTTGTCCTTTCCTTCTCTTTAATCTTCTGATCTTATGAACTGAACAAAGGGGGTGAGATAAGGAAAAGAGTGAGGGTTTGTTGTAGAGAAAGGAGGAGGTGGAAAGTGCAAGGTGATGGTGTAGAGGGAAGGAGGAGGAGGTGTCACACAAGTAGTGAGGTGGGGTTTCATGCAAGTAGGTGGTGTTGCAAGGAAAAATGTGGGATTTTCATGCAAGAATGAGGTGGACATATGAAGTGTCATCTATGATACGCTATGCCATGGTTACAACCTATGCTTAATATGACCTTACCCATTTTGCATAACAACCCTTAACAATTTCTAATTTACATAAGGAACTAACCTTATCACATAACCCCCGATACTATATCATATTACACATGAAGCTAATCTTTTCACTAAAACCCTTATGATTCATTAATATTACAACTAAACTTCAAATTTAATTTGTTTCAATAACTTTTTAAATTAACATTTTATTATTTAATTAACTAAATTAATTTGTCAACTAAATTTTCAAACTGTTAGATATGCCCATAAACCGTCAGTGGCACAAGCTGTACGTAATGGCTCCCAGGTATTGAGCGATCAGAAGAAACACAATTAAACCTGCTAAAACTCCCGTCGAGCCAACTGGTTACACTTACCGTACAGTCCGATCTCTTCGTCAATAGTGCTGCATATCAAGTCTAATGGTGGTATCGTCGACCCTATTAACCCAATAAGTTATGTCGGTATATGGATAATAACATATCGAGAAACTACTGATAACACTTATCTGTAAATCTCAGCAGCCCTGGCCAGGGACTTCCTATTATAGCCAATCGAACATAGAGCAACATCAACCCCCAATACCGGGAGAGACGAAACCCCTCCTATCACTCATTGCCTCCATGTGCCTCGGGACTGTACCCAAAATCCACCTGTTTGCACAACTCAGTAGAGCCGGGGTAGGGTGGAGATCAAAGTACAGTGGGAGGCACACAAGACTCTATGACGATCTCTGGTCTACAGACTAACCTGTACCTGTGTCACCTGAGAACTGCTATCCGACGATAGATATAATACAACATAGGAGTTCTCAGCGAGTCCGTTCAGTGTACCCAGTCTCACTGAGCACCCGTATACGGTCTTTCATGTCACCACACCAATGGATATGGGATCATCCATCGCCCATCATATGGGACAAGCAATGTATACGCTGGTCTACTCTGGTGATATCGATACCCCATCTCGATACACCCATGACTAGGAACATTTTAAGGATATGCTTATATGAACTAAACATGTCCCACTAGTATTATCCGCATCATAATCTCTGTAGTCAAGCATATCCTTAGGGCTATATCAACATGTACCAAATGAATAAAGCATGATCAAATGAACAAATCAAGATAAAAGTGCAACCAGATAGCATACTATCATGTCGAGTAAGAATGTCCCCTGAATACACACACACACACACATACCGGTACATATACTATCATATAATGGCCTCTAGGGAATATATATATCCAACAATCGCCCACTTGCACTAAGGCCAATTATTAGCGTATCTCATACCCAACATCTCAAAAAGTCGCTCATGCTGCGGCAAAGAGAGGGCCTTGGTGAGTGGATTTGCGGTGTTATCTTTTGTATCTATTCTTCGAATCATGATCTCACGGCGATCAACTATCTCCCGAATCAGATGATATCGCCTGAGGATGTTTCCGGATCGCTGATGGGACCTGGGCTCTTTGGCTAACGCCATAACCCCATTATTATCATAATACAATGGTATTGGATCAATAATGGTCGGAACTACCCCTAGCTCTGAGATGAACATCCTCATCCAGACGGATTCCTTGGCAGTATCATTTGCAGCAATATACCCATCTTCCATTGTGGAGTCTGCAACGGTATCTTGTTTGGAACTCTTCCAACATACCGCCTCTCCATTGATGGTAAATGTCACGACCCGAAATAGCACGTGACTGGCACTTGAATCATATGAAGTCTATAGGACCCCATCTAATTCAAGTAAGCCAAAAGCCCAGAAATCTAAAACCATTTTAAGGAGTAAATAAAGAAAACTAGTTTTCAGAAGTGAAGAAAACACGTTTTTAAAAACAAGGTTTTTAAATAAGTAAGCCGAATATGCATTTTTAAAATCTCTAGTCTTTTCTGAAAAATTCGGCAGAGTTTCCTTTGTAAAAACCGGCTACAAACGGGGTACAACATGAATAGTATATATACAATGATGAAAGGCATCCCCAAGTGGGAGCTAGCTCTTCGTCGATCGACGGTCACAACCACGCAAGCAGTATAATATACAACGCCGAATGACGAGAATCAAAACTCAAAGGAAAACTCAAAATCGACATGAAAACCATAATACTACAACGCGCGACTCTAAGGCCGAAATAATAGATAACTGGTTTTCTAGGTCTGAAATAATATACAAGTTTGGTTGATGGAATTACTAGATACAACTGAATAATACATATACAATGGTGGTTCTGATGCAAAAGAACCCACCTATCAAAGCAAATCACCCGTAAGGGATGCAGTGTGCCAGAAAAGCCGCAATGGAACCTGTACGGCAAAACCTGCAAGAAACTATGGCACAACGGGGGTGAGTTGCCAACTCGTGAATAGAAAACATCACAGAGAAGAAATCGTATGTATGTCACAATCCTAGGTCAATACAATCAGATATATATATAAACCTCAAATGAATAAGTCTGAAGCATGATAAGGTAGCAATGTAGCATTTATACATGAGTGTAGTGCCAGGTGCTCGTGCCAGTGCCTCAGGTAACAACATATCATAAATATGAGGTATGATCAATGTTGACTATATCATGAAGTCTATGAATATGTGGATATCATCTAACTGTGTGATCAATATCATCAATGTCAATATATGTAGGTGGAAATCGTCCACATGTCACCCAATGACAATAAGCATCATGCATGTAAATATCATAAACACATGCATGGAAGTATGAGGATGTAAATCAACATGTGTCGCTCGCGACATATCAAAATCATGGAACCTGAGTGTCAAGCATCGACACTCGAAAACATCATGAAACCTGTTCCTAGCATCGGCACGTAAATCCTCATATACATAGGGCTCCGTCAGTCCGGATCGGCCCGTATCATCTCTCGTCTCCGGTCGGTATCCCCCAGATATCCGCCGAGCTCAAATAAGATCACCGGTAGGTAGTACTCCCCTGCCAGGCTCACCGTCCAACATATACGAGTCTTCTTGCCCCGGGGTACCTCACTGGGTCCACCATGTACCCGCAGACGGTGTCTACCGCTCCTCGAATCGGGTTTCATATGCTACTCTCAGAACCGAGTAAACACATGGTGGACGCACTGAAATATCATATCAAGGGTAACCGAGTTTTTAAAACAATACATACTCTCTTTTAAAATACCCACGATTCCCAAATCCAGAAATATCATGGAAACAACATATCTCAATGCGTATAATCAGAAAGCATGATGTATGCGACATATAAAAGAAATGTAAGCATATCAGTATATCATGCAACATGGAATAGTAATATGCACATATTTAGGGACGACCGCTTCTTTAAAATGAATCAGTTTTAAAAGTATCTTGCGGTTCCCGAATCCTAAATTCAAGCCAGAATCATCCATGTATATGAAAATGTGTATGTGCACAAGTATGAGTGTACAATATGTAGGTACACGAGCATGAATGTAAAATAGGTATGTGCACAAATATGAGTGTACAATATGTATGTACACGAGTATGAATGTACAATAGGTATGTGCACAAGTATGAGTGTACAATATGTAAGTACACGAGTATGAATGTACAATAGGTATGTGCACAAGTATGAGTGTACAATATGTAGGTACACAAGTATGCCATGCAAAGGTCATATCCTGAATGCAACAGTACTACAGTAAAGTGACATGGCAATTATCGATGATGAATTGTGTGAGCCGGCAAGCAGGTGTACGTGGAACATACGCATCATTGATAATGGTGCTGGTGTCCTAACAGCATGGATTTGATATAACAATAAACATACTTAACATGCAATGTGATTGGTAGATTATTTGCGTGCTTAGTTAATTACCACAATCAAGACGGTTTCGCTTGTAGCTAGCCAGTTGAGTACGGGTCTTCCGCAGGGAGATGGGAATCATTTTCTATGTGCTTTAACGAGTTAAGTCCAAATGTCCAGGTTTGTTTTGAGATTAACTATGTGCTAAAATGATATGTAAAGTGAGCTTGTTAGGGTTAGGATTAGGTTAGTTTGAGTTAGGAGTGGCTCACTTCCTTCGTTGCCACTCTTAATATCGGTGTTACGGTAATCGGCAACAACGGGGATTAGCACGACTAGGAAGGAACTTGCGAGTATAAGCTAGGCTTTCCAACGCTTAAGTTCTTCCTTTTGGTGCTTGTCCGTCCGTTCTTGGCTCTTATCCTTAACCTCCGGTTAATTCAACCACAACGGGTCTCACTAAGGAATCACCGCTATCATGTAGGATAGGGTGCCGTAGGGAGCGGATTGTGGTTCAATTAACGGAAGTCCGAATCAAGATGTTGGGCAAGGAAAGAGTGAGAGAGATTTCCTTCTCTCAAACTTCCCTTATACTACCCTAACAAGTTAAGAAAACTACTCACCCATTATAAGAAAAAAGAAAATACTACAAAGGAGGAAGATTGAAAGAAGGAGGTTAGAAGATTACAACTAGCTATTTATGACCTCACCTTGGAAAGGATCAAGCTTATGCATCATTGTTGTTTAAGGATAAAGAAAAAGAGAAAAAGAAAGAAACAAACAACAAATAATAACAACTAGATTAGCAAATAAAAAATACAAGCAATTATAATTAACAAAATAACAAGACAAGCATGGTAACAAAAAGAACTCCTTTATTCATCCTTCACTCACAAAAGCTCACTACAAGTTTTTAATGGAGAAGAGATGAGAAGAGAATGAAGAAGAACAACATGTATTCTAAAATCTAAATACAAGAATAAGCACCCTTGGCTTTGGCAAGTTCTGTACTATTTATTGGCAGAAAACAGAAATTCTAGGGCAACATTCTGGACCATTATGAAAAGACAAAACAGCCCCTGAAAATTCATCAGCCGACAAGCCTGTACGGCCGCGGATCCGCGGCCTAAGCATGCTTATGAAGCGGTTCCGCGGCCTTATTAGGGAATTAGGCTGATGGATTTTCAGGGTTTCCTTGGTTTGTAGTCCTCTTGAGTTTGGTATAGTACTTTTCTCAGAATCCCTTCACATTTCTTCCAGATTTTCTGCAGATCAAAAGGTGATGTGATGTGGATCTTTTGCCATGATTTTCTTGAGCTCCGCGTAGATATGTTGGATCTTGTGTTGACATTGAGCTTTGTGCATGAAAATGACATTGATTTGCCTTTTTGTCCCTTAAACTGGTGTGCGGCAACATACGGATAGAGAGCGGAGACCCGTGTTTTATCTGTGGTTGGCAGTAATCCGGAATTTGTCGTACTTTTCCATGAATTTCACTGTTTAGATCTGATAACCTGTATCCTGCAATTGACTAGCAAACACGGCTCAAGAGTACCTATCGATAAGCAATGTAATAAAAATTGGGCGGTATAAAAATGCAAAAATCCGATATGAACACAATGCGATGAAACAGTAAGAATCTGCGGCAAATGAATAATAAACACAACAGTGTAGAATCTACATCAATGTATCTATGTCATACTGTTTTGCCATTTAAAAGAAGGCAAATCGGGGTTTTTAGGAAAATAAGGGCTACGATGTTTTTAAGAAAAGATGCGTCTTTTCAAAATATCCGTAGAATCCATTTTCCTGTCTTTAAAATACTCCCGATTCGCTAGTTTTTGAAATAGGTATGACATCGGCCTAGCCTACATCTACTATAAAAACTACAGCTCCAACTAACAAGTCAATCAGGAGGGGTATGGATACCACCTAAATCTGAGTCAATATATATATATATATATGTGTATATATATATATATAATATAATAGTCGATGATCCCGCCTCAAAGGTACCGCGTACGATACAATATCATATGACATCCTCGAGTCATGAGTGCGGATCTTATCATCAAATAAAGCTCGTACGGTAAATCATCGTACGGCATCCCAAAAGCTGGGTAGGGTCAGTATCACATTCATCTCATCAATTATCTGGTATCCTTACCATCATATCTCATGATCTGGGGTACTGATCTAAGTCTAGTATAAATCGATACCATCTATATAAATATAAATGCGTGTGTGAGACACGCGTCCAAAGGCCCGCTAAAATCTCATGTCGTATTCCAAATACGAACCACATCATATCACCGATCTCATGGCACTATGCCGAATATCATCAGCTCATCTCCAAATATCATCCATTATCCTCATCATCTAGGTATATGTATAACAAATAAGCATGTGTGTGCGTGTGGGTGTAAACCTATTCTAGGGTCCGCATCTAGGAAACTATACTAGTTTACTTCTAAACCCTAATCTATCCATAGTACACCTAACCACATCTGAATATCCAATTCACACATAACGCCATCATGCATATATGTATAGTATATATCTAGTATACTAAGTATCGAACTGTGGGGGTGCTATATGCCATCCACCCGACTTCCCCCGTAGATATAATCTACCCACTTTGCATATGCGTGTCGGTGTCGATGTCGCCTCCATCTTCTTCCTCGTATGAAGCCCTCGAGAAGGTACCTACAAGGTAACACAATCGCAAAAGCATCTTAAAATCACATCGAGAAAACCAAACGACGCGCTAAGGCCTATAGGTTAGAACCTATGGACTACGCTTTCAAAACCATTAAACAACCCTCGATATCATCGTACAAACGTCAAGTGATCTTGGTAAAACATAAATACGCAAATCCAAAATTCAAAATACGAGAAACGAGACTCCGAATCAAAACAACAACTTAGGAAAAAGGTTCAAGATTCTACCCTAGGTCAAATCAGACAATTTTACATATTCCAAGGGTCTATTTTATTGGAGACAAAGACACAAACCAAAAACGAGCCAAATCCTCACTGGTCTGGCCGCAATTTGCGGCCAGAATGGATTTAATTGCGGCCAAGTTTTAGGGTTAGGGGTCAGGGCTTTGGTGGTAGCTTCCTAGGTGCCTGCATGTATCACTGTCCTTGCAAAATAATTTTCAGAGTCTCGGGGTGATAGAAGATTCCATTTTACATCCACAGAATTAAGAATTTTTCGATATCGGCTTTTCTAAATCCGTATTCCGGGGTTCTAGTCTCTAGTTTAGGTCTTAATTCTAGCACTAGGGAGTTTGTGAGGCCTCTACTGAGCTCAATTGCCCATCACAACTTTCAATTTCCAATAACCCTAACTAGAGTTTTCAAACTTCACCCAAACCACACGATATTGGTTCTAATCTAACATGGGGGTAAAAGTAATGGAAACACTAAGCTTATGATTCAGAAAATAGCTCATTTGGCAACTCAAGAATTTTCTTGAGTTGCTCAAAATCCTCAAAATCTTCTCTTTCTTGGTCCATGGCGTAGCTTGTGAGTTTGTGCATCCTTTTTGTGAAGTAGGAATGAGGTTTCGAGATGATTTCCATGGTGTTTTGGGGGAATTTGTGGAGAGGGAGAGGAGGGTGTAGCAGCAGCAACAGGAACAAAGGAGGGGAGAGGAAATGAGGGAAACAAATGGTGAAAGGGGATGGCTCAATACCAAGTCAAACACAATCCCTCACCTTTCTCTCTCATGCCCATGCCTACATATTCTATTATTTTTCCTTTTCTTTTCTTTTCCTAATAAATCAAAAACCATGCTATAAAACATGTAGGAAAGCCATGAAAAAAGTAACAAGTGTGAAAATAATACGGTGCATGTTTTGCACAAAACAAGCTAAAAATCCGATTAGCGATTTTTAATCGCGATTAGCACTAAATTAGCATATAATTAATCCAAAAAAATTAAAATTTGCATAATTCACATAAAACGCCCTCTTTTAATAATTTCCGTAATTTTCAAAAAATTTCCCAATTTATCGGTATTTAATTATACAGCCTTATTAAAATATTCCATATTTTATTATTAAATTATAAAAATTCCCAAAAATAATTTTTAATTTTTTTAAAATGTTACAATCTTCCCCCTTAAGGAAATTCGGTCCCCGAATTTAAATTTAAAATCCCTCAAATACTAAAAAATTTCAGTAAAAGTCCAAGTCGTCGGCGTTTCGAAATCATCAATACATAAAACACATCATAGCGCAATGCGTGCGCATGAACAATGAGCAGATAACTCAAAGTCAAAACTCCGTCAAGCATCCCGCAATCATCGGAGTCAAGGTATGGACATAAATGTCAAATCTAAAATAACCCAATATGATATAAATCAGAACTATACATGTAAACATCAAATCTATACATGTAAATATATGAAGGAAATGCATGTCAAATATATCCAGGTACTGTTCTCTAACTAGTCCTGCTCAGAACGAAGACATATAGCAAATATCATAAAAACGTACTGCTACATAAGGAATCAATCCCAAAATGTGCATATGAATGCTACGTGTGTTTGGTGCGCACGGAAATCAAAATCCATATATGTTCCATACATGTGCACAGAAACAACATCTAGGTGCAACGGGTGTGCACGAAACATCTGTCATAGCCAACGTGTGTGCCTGACAGCAAAATCAGGTGCATCTGACATGCACGAAGAATCCCGATTTAGCGTATCTGGTGTGCGCCAAACCCGCATCTCAAAACATGCGCGCAACACGCGCGAAAATCCAAATCAAATGCACGGAGTGCAAGAAATCAACATCAATATCAGAATCAAAATCGACGGTATACAATACGGCTCAATCAAAATTAGGTATACCGCGGTATATAAGCTCACAACCATGTGCATCAGCGTGCACAAATCAAATCAAAACACTAAAAGTGCATGTAAATATTGCCGAAGGCATAAGTCAAATCGCATGCATAACATAGGCATGAAATCAAAATCAACATATCGAATGACATCAAATCGAAGTCAGGTGCAACCGTAGTGCACAAAATATAAATGCGGTGCAACAAAGGCACGAAATATAAATCTGGTGCGATAAACGCACGAAACATAAAACTGGTGCGACAAACGCACGAAGTATAAAACTGGTGCATCCTACGCACAAATATGAATACCCAGTAGGTGCAACCATGGTGCATGAAAACAGAAATCATGGAACTCATCCATCAAGACCAAATCATGCGAATAGATCGCCCAAAATACCGAAATCCATGGTGACGGATACGTGATAATCGAATCACAAAATCACAAATCATAAATACCGTCGTCGGTATATCTCCTTCAAAGTCGAGAAGGTATCGGTGCATCCAATGCTAGCAGCGCAAGATATCTACTTGCCTCTTCCTTACGGTCTGGCGTCCTCTGTCTCCGGGCCCTTATCTCTTCTATGGATTACCAATCTCGCAATATGTCGGCTCATCGGCCCTGTCAGGTGTGCTAACGGGGACGATTCCGTTCTGGCACTTCTCTGGTCCTCTGAATACACATTACACATCTGATCCCGAGTGCAAATCTTATCGCAGCTGTGACCTGGAAGGAATCCTGCTCAAGGTCTCTTCCGATCTCGCCTATGCCGAACTGTATGGAGGCTGGTACTCTTGCATAATCTCTTCTCGCACTATGGATATCTCCATACTTAGCACAACATTTTCTCGTAAACTGGTCGCATCCCAACGCCTCTGTAGACATATCCGACCTTTAATCTTAACGGGGAGTAACAACAGCTCATCAGCATCTCGTACGAACCTCTTGTCCCACTTGTCTGTAACATCGTTCACTTCGACGTCACGTCTCTATCTGCGCACTGCAAATGTTCTCAGCTACGTCAATCCGAAGTCTCTCACACGGACTCGAAATCATGAACTCGGTATCTTCATCACTCTGTGGAAGATATCTAGCCGAACACGTCCTCAGGAACTCGTCCCAACCTGCGGAGATATACTCCATTCTCGTCCATCCTTGATCAATTCACAACGCATCTGGGTGAGGTCATTGATTGAATGAATTCTTGTTGTGTGTGTAGAAAATGAATAGAATCACAACCAAAAATATTTGACCGAAATCAATAACGGTGTCGGATTGTAGCGCGTTAGAAAGTGCGGATCGTCCACAGGGATTGCGCGATTCGTTCGTATCTTGTTTTGTTTGAATCGAAACTTTAAAGAAAAGAAAACAAACAATTCATGATTTGTAATTGAAGTTCAAGAATTAGAAAATCTAGATCTAATAACAAGAAAACGATAGAATCAAGAATTGAGAATTTGTTGATTTTCCAAACCAAATATCAAGAATCGAAATGAGGCTCGTAGGAATCGATTGGATCCATAGATGTGATGTAATCTAGCGATTTCGTATTCTTATCCTTCGATGAATTGATACTAGATCGATGATGATCGACGAGAATTAGGGATTTCTTGTGAAACTAGGGTTTCATCATTTATCCCTTGTTCCTTCGTCGATATCATTCACATTCTAGCCTCTAGTAAATTCAAGAATTGATCGTAGATCCCTAATTTCGAGCGATAACAATCAAGAAAGCATCGCAACGAAACTAGGTCATCGATTCTTGAACTTGCTAGGGTTTACAAAACTCGTAGAACTTAAGAATCGTTTTAAGACTTGTTACATCATCATTCTATTGATCGTCTCGACTCCTTTACAAGCGGAGTTTTACTCAAACATCACAACAAGAACCACAATTACAAATTGAGATCGAATCATGATGCAAGAATTTAAAGAAAGCGAGATTAACGAATTTCACCTTTTATTTATATCAACAATTCCGTTACAATCACTCAAGAACTACAAGAGGAAGACTCGATCGTCGATTTTGCTTCGCTCGGCTCCTTGAGTCGCGGATCGGCTTGGATCACTTGCTCGATTGAAGATCGGCTCCGCTCCTAAAAGGTTGAAGGCTTCTTGCTTGATTTGGTACTCGGTATCTTGAATTTGGCTTTGGATTAGGGTTAGGGTTTGGCACAAGTCGTGTCACTCAACTTGTGGGTGGAAGAGATGAGATAATGATTGAACAACCTTCAACAAGTGAGCCTTAGGGTCTTTTTATAGGTTTCCCAAACCCTAGGTCTAGGATTTGAATTTTGAATTTCCCTCCAAAAGTTAGTTAGAGGGAGAGGCTTCTAGAAGTAGTTAGTTAGGAGGGAGCTTCTAGAAATAGTTTGTTAGGAGCTTAATTAGCTTAATCAAGATTAGCTTAATTAATCAACCTTTCTGATCTGGCAGAAGCTTCGAGAGAATTCTGGACTTTGAAGTATATGAACTGAATGTGGGCCCTGAGAGAAGAATATTGCATCAAATTTTAAGAGGTGACGTGGCAAGGACGCCGCGGAACCGCGGCGCAAGCCGGCTCCAGCCGCGGTTCCGCGGCTCTGTTGAAGGCTTAGAGCTTGTGTCTTCTGTTGCTGCTTTGGGCTGATACTTGGACCTTTTCCTGATATGTTTAATATTTTAACTCCTTCTAGATTGCTACCAGATCTCAAACTTTTGAGTTGGCGTAATGTTTGATCAGCACAATGATGTAAATTTTCCCGATCTCTTGGAATTTCCTGCACAGACTTCGAAACACACGTTGCGATATGCAAGAATGATGCCGTGCTATGAAATACAATCAATTTCCCTTAAAGTTCCGGTTTTAAAGTCTAACACATGCAATCTGATATTTTACGACTGATTTGCTAATATGTGTAATATGAATGCCGAACACTTCTAGATGAGTGCAAATGACAGGGAAATTGCCGGTTTAAAGATGCAGTATTTTCGACTGATCAGTCATCTATCCGAACCTGGTCAACTATCTCATCGACGATGCCAAACTCTGGCCTGTTGGGTGGGCGCAATATGACCACTCATGGGTCCAAGTCTTCTCGTATAGTATTCTAGAAAGGTCCTGTAGAGGTCTCTCTCTAATCTCGTTTCTGCCGAATTGCCCGGAAGTTACTATCCCTCAATATATATATTTCTTGTTCTGGAACGGCTGCATACTCGTCGTGACTCCTTCTGGAAGGTATATCCATAATCAACGCCTCTGCATGCGTATCGCATCTCTGAAGTCAGGGGAGTGGAGAGTCATCTCGTCGAAATCTCGTGCGACCTCTTTACTCCACTCTGTTCCAATGTCGACTGATTCGGACTCGTCTTCTCATGGCTGTATGGACTGCGCTCCAACGGCTATACTCGTATCTGGAATCTCCCAAGCAATGTGTCCCATCACAAGATATCCGAATGATGTCGAACCGTCCGATCGATTCGTCAGAACCTCATAATCCCCCAAGAGATCAACATCTTGAGTACACTTTAATAGTATTCCAGTACATACTGTAAGTCTACGGTAGCGCCCCGGCCGTCATTCTGACGCCAAACGTGGAACAAAACTTTTATAACTGGCGCTATCGCATACTATAACCCGGATCTTGCCATTAACGCTAAACTAACAAACTGTAAAGAGGTAGAAAGGCTATACCGATCGATCCGAGTCCTTCAGTCTTTAGCCATCATCCCATGGTCCTCACGGTAACTCCGATCTCCTCTCTCCTCATCGAGGTGGCACCACGTCAACGGATCATTAAACGGGCTCCCGCCTCTATACCGAGGCAACTCGGTCATCAAGTTGCTAAAAGAGATGACCAAGATGAAGTAGAGAATGAGTAGAATATTTTGTCTCAAACACCCTAGGGTTCTCATCACATGAGAGTGATAGGGTGGAGGTAGAAGAAGATGCAAAGAGTTGGAAATGGTGAACTCACGAAACTCAAGTGAGCAAAAGAAAACTAAGCTCATAAACTTGTGATCTATTCTTCCTTTTTTTTGAGAATATATATATGAGGTTATATAATCAAAACCATAAACAAAATATCTTATGAAAATATCTCCTCAAATATCCAAACCCAAAACAAAACACATTAATTCTATCATGACTCACTTAGTGACTCATTAGCATGAGTCACTAATGAACATGCTAGAAGAAATGTGTCATCCATAATGAGCCAACCTTTCCAAAACTAATAATCATTTAAACCAAAATGATTAATCCAAAAAGAAATGCATCTTCTAAAATATTCTCGTAACGGATTACGAGAATACCCCTCACCTGTATATACATACCTGTATCCGTATTCCGACCGAATACGAATACAAGAGATTAAAATATTCCGACTCGATATAATACATAGATCCAGCTTAAACCAAAGCCCACCAGTGTTATCTGTCCGAAATATGACACGTGCATAAGTGCACGTGCAATTTCGAACCCTGCCATAAAACCATACGGCCTCAACAACGTTTCGCCCGAACTTAGGAAACTATCTGTGGGGGACTCTAAAGACTCGTCAGTACCCTGGCAGTGAGTTTAACCACAAGCACGTCAGCGGCACTAGCTGTGCGTAACGGCTGCCCATGTATTGAACGAAAGGGAATCCCGATGAGCGAACTCATCCTGGAACCCTACTGAGCCTATCAGTGACAATATACATACAGTCCGGTCCGTTTGTCTATGAGCATCGCATATCGGGCCTAGGGGGCTGGTAACGTCAGACCCCCAAAAGCGGTATAAGTCGTGTCGGAGAGTAGCCCTGAATACCCTGAGAAACTACTGGAATACCTACCAGTAATTCTCACCGGCCTTGGCCAAGGACTTGGTGTAATGGCTCTCCTAGACGCAGCGCGATCTCACCCCCAATACCAGGAGAGACGAATCCCATGCCGATCTGCTCACTTGCCTCCATGGGGCTCGGGACTGTACCCAACTAAAACCTGTTTGCACGACTCCTTTGTGCCGTGGTAACGTAGTAATCAAAGCACGGTGGGAACTCACACGAAACAAATGACGACCTCAGGTCGATGAACTAACCTGTACACATGTCACCAGGGAACTGCTATCTGACGCTAGGTATAAATACCAACTAGCAGGTTCACGGCGAGTCCTGTCCGGTTTACTCATAACCCAATGAGCACCTGCATACATCTTAGGTGATCCAACTGACACCAGTGGTTTGTGAGACCGGCCTACACTAGTCTACTCCGGAGTATCGATGCCCTGTCTCGAAACTCCCAGGACTAGGGACCACTTTTAAGGATGTGCTTATGGACTACCCAACTCTCACGTATATGATCGCCATCATACTGTTGGTAGTCAAGCAGGATCCTAAGGGCTCTATCAACGTGTAATAGTGATCATGTCACTTAAAGCTGTACACGACTGATAAAGGCAAACAAGATAGCATATTATCATCTCGAGTGAGACTATCCTACCGATATAGGTCCTCCCTCAATCATTGCAATCATGTATCTGCGATCCAATAATTGACTTTGAGGCCACTATATCCAACAATCTCCCACTTGCACTTAAGGCTAATTATTGCGATGTCGTATACTCACAGCCTGTGTGATACCGAACACCCAACTCCTCTACTAAACACTTTCACAAAGCTCGTTTGTAAAAACTCTTGTGTTCGAGAAATAGCCTCAGTGAGTGGATCCGCCCTGATGTTCCTTTCTTTGTCTCTCTTAATCTCAAGTTCGCGGAGAAAGCCATCTCTTGAATTTAGTAATACCTGTCTTAGAATATGTCTGGATATCTGATGGGACCTAGTTCATAAATGAACTCCAAATCCAAACTTCTTAGACTGTATCGACAACTGAACCTAATCAGTATCCTGCACCATGCCTCCCACAGTATCCTCTTGGACCACCTGTCCATAATACTGCCCCTCGTCAGAGGGAAAACTATAACTCTGACAATCACTCTGTCATCCATGTCACCTTTGAAGCCTGGAATGATAACCGTCTCCCGAAGGAGGCTGCCGTTATCAAATCCGTAGAACATCCACTTATGTTCTAAAACTGCTTCTAAATGTTTCTCCAGGATTGGATTAATATCTCAACTTATTGCATCTAGTGCAAAAACAACATCTGGTGTGGTACTTGACATCTCATGATTGACTCAATTGCCTATGCAAGTGATCTGCTAATCATGCACATCTCTCTCCCCTTTAGTCTGTAAGACACCTTTAGAGAGGGTGACTCCAACACCTGCAGGTACACCACCATGCCAGGAGTCATTTATTCTAAATACCTTTAGAATACTGTCAAAGTACCCAGATTAGGAAACTACCCAAATCTAGATCTAACACCATAGATCTAGTAACCAGAATGTCTGATATTATATCCATATCCTGTGTGGAGAAACAACTGTGTGACAACCACAGTATAACCGATCGTAGTATAGGAATTTTACTTCCTACTCTGTGTATGTCATCCAAATGACAGGACATCACACCCTACTACCTTCTTAACAGATCCATCCCCTATTCTGATGAAGTCAAACCCATGACTGTCACATCAAAATTAGATGATCTATATCCGCTATATTTGCACAAGTCTATAAATAGACAAAAGCTACTTGCCCACTTTGCTTCCGCTGCTCCCACTGACCATAACAAACCTCTGGCAGAATAATATATACGTGCACTTCTAAAGCTAGTATAGAACGACGCTATACTTAACCTCCTGCCGGGTCTCATAGCCTGGAACAACAGTAGTGTCAAGTCTGGGTAAACAAGAACTTCCCTGTCACCGTCCTTGAGGCTACCGGAGTACCTCTCGGGTGCCTGAGGTTACCCAACATATCTGCGGAGTGGCTAATGGAATGTCAAACTTGATTAAATGTTTAGGTTCTATTAAATTTTCCGTAATCGTTTGCGGTTCTGGAATCACTTCCAGTTTTACCATACTCCCACTACTATTTCTGAAAAAATCCATTTTACTAAAACTGTGGCGAGTCAAGAACAATATCACTATTGATCTTCCAGATGGTAGAAAATCAACCCTCGACATAGCCCGGGTCAACCCACAAGCTGACATTACAGAAACGTGCCTTGAGTTATCCAGAGTCTGGTTTTAAGCATAAGCCGGACAACTCCCCGTACCTTAACATCGTTAAGATATGAACCATTCTATATCCAATATAGAAACTTTTGCACTTATTTAATTGGAACTAGATTCTAATCATGCAGCTGTCTCCAGTGCATATCAACTTAATGAAGAGAGGCTAATCAACATTACTCAACTTAGGAATATATCCAATTATGAGTAACCTGAAAGAGAAACAAGTTTCTCAAAACCATTACTATCAACTGAATACCAATCACAAGTATCTACATCTTCGATCTCTTTGAAGAATCCCGATACTTGCGACATCTGGTTCTCTACTTTATCCCTATACCCACAACTTCTGAAAACTTAGACCTTGTATTTCTACGAAATACTTCTCTAAAAACTAGAGAAGTCACAAGTAAACAGAGCATAGTACGAGGACCAACCCCTTTGTCCTGATGGACACAGGACAACATACAATACTCTGTATAAGTCCGCTGAGTTGAATAACTCAAAACCGGTGCATCGTAGGTTAAAAAACTGTACTTATGGTTAAGAACTACTCCGCTGTTCAATGCTCCTTACCCAATCGTCAACTGATATAGGTAAATGTCACGAACATAATTTCAAAAAGTTATATCTCACTTTATAAAAATAAACGTACAGATATATCATTTTGAAATTGGTGCACAACAACGGATACTCAAAACCAAATACATGCCGTCTGGCAAAAACCCAGGCGATTTCCTTAAATATCACTAATTACAACGAATTTCGATATAATGAGGATGATCACCTAATTCCCAATAACCTACTCCCACTCATCATCTGTAAAACCATACAGATGTGAGAAACATACCTGGTAAATACATACCCTGGAGTAAGTATCTAATCAGAAAATCAGTTTTCCTTTAACAATGCACAGTGAAACTGAAATATGAAAATGTTTCGAAGAGGTATCCTGGTATTCCTAGTAATGCCTCTTGCATAATCCAATTCATGACTATAACCGTATATTTCTTTGCTATCTCTCCAACCCTTTATTTGTCTTTATTCATTACCTTCTGTACACCCCTTTAGGCTAAGTGGTTTTCTTCCTTCCCTACCGTTCGGCACCAGCCTATGGTTTGGAAGAAGACTATCCAGTAAGCATAATCGGTGTACTCTCCTAATCCTAGGAGTACTCGCAACCTGAGAGAAGGTGATGATAAAAGACAAATGAATAATACCTTATTCTATTTCTCCCGAACTGGGGAAAAAAGCAAAGATGAAGTAGGAGTGGCGATGAAGTACGCGGTTTGATCGTGAATGATAGCAGTCGCAATTTACTTTGCCCTCTTTCTAATCTCTTTATTTTGTCTTTACTTATTACCTTCTGTACACCCTTCTTAGGCTAATTGGTTTTCTTCATTCCTTACCTTTCGGCACCTGCCTATGGTTTGGAAGAAGACTATCCGATAAGCGTAATAGGTGTACTCTCCTAAACTAAGGAGCCCTTGCAACCTGAGAGAAGGTGATGATAAAATACAACTGAATAAACCAATTCAATTTCTCCTGAACCTTGATCCATCCTCGAAGAAGTCCCTTTGAGTTCGTATATAACCATACGATGGATCTATCCAATGGAAGTGGATGTTCGTAGTGATACAAGGTGTTCTAAGAAATGCAAAGGGTAAAAGAAAGAGCGGTAATGACTTATGCAACTATAGACAATCCAAAAGCCAGTATTTTAAGAAGGTTCTGTCAACTTGGTTACTGAGTCATAGTCAATGGTCGCTGTCAAAGAGAGAGAGAAAAGAAACACTCTGCGTGCACTCTAACCTAGATCGGAATGGTTATCATATTATCTAATCAGGAAACCTCCCACTGTACCGTCAAATTCTCCTCCAAACCTGAAAGAAGAATTAGTCGGGATCACCCGAAGAGTAAACCAACTCATCAGTGGGAATCGGGATCCAACTCTCATCGCATGATAACGTGAAGGAATCCACTCACGTTATTACACTCCAGAAGGTATGCGCAAGCCTGGCAAGTTTCTGTTTCATTAGAAACTCCCGATGTGAATTTTTGCCCCATGCTCTTATGACCTTGACGTTGGCCAAAATGCCATAAGTCGTTCTACCCATCATTATCTTGTCAATTTGAACCCATCCGCACAAGCCCCTGACGTTGGCCAAATGGCAGAACGACTGTCCCAAACCAACTCATCTATCTATGCAACAGATGAATACCCAGCAACTACCAAACACTATGCATTGGCGTTGGTCAAAATACATAGCTTGAATACTACTGAATACCCAACTGAAATGACGGAGGGCTACGGCTGGTTTTTGGCGAAAAACCTTTAACGTAACGAACTTGATATCGCTGAAGGAACCTGATAGCTTTTTATAAAAACATAGTGGCGAAAACCTTCGCTAAAGAGGTCACTCCCGGTGAAGGGATCTCGGCTATTTCCTCATGGAATCAGGTGCAGGATATTCCAACTGAATACCGCGATACAAAGCAACATGTAACGACTATAGTGAAGTTATTACCCTGACGCAAACTTCTGCCCAAGGGGTCATTCCTGGGGAAGGGATCTCGGTCCTTGTCACATCGAATGAGGTGCAGGATATTCCAACTGAATAAAACTATGCAAAACAAAAGAAAACGTCCTTGTAATAACACCTTTTAAAATTGTTCCAACAATCTCCAAACAAGTTTGTTTTTCTTTGCATTGTTCAGAATCAACGCAGTCCCATCAATTAATCACACCAGAAAATAACGAAAATAAAATGTACGTATATGCCATCCGCATTCGCTACTGGGTCCCGTCATCACCCGTTAGGTTACTTAACTAACAACAGAGCGGGGACTGGACTAGCGCGGGTGTAAAACATATACAATAATCGCTCCAGGCGTGATAAATGTAACATTACAGAAAAGTAATAAGAATTACAGAACAATAAAGATAATCTGGGATCCCCGGGTTTCACAGAGCCGCTACTGAAACCCGACGTTCCCCTGGTCGTGTGGATAGCCTGTGCAATGAAACCTAGACCCCTACGGGTGCGGCAAGTCACCCGCAAAAACCTGAAGCGAGGCAGCCCCCTACAGCAAAGTGAATGGACCACCCTGCACTTCACGGAATCCGGTAACTTGAGCACCCCATCTTGGGTCAACCTGTACCCCTTATGAGTGCGGCGAATAGTCTGCTAATTCTAGAGTGAGTCCCCTTTGCCTCTCAAAGCCATGAGATACGGACCCGTTGCCCTCCAGAACCTGGCTATTCGTGCACTCCGTCGCGGTGTAAACCTAGTACAGAAATGAAAAATATGTACAACTGGTACATCGACCTCAGCCCGGTCGTGCCCCAAAAGAATATTATACAAATAGGCAGTGACGGCAGTCCACAAGTTGGACGCTCACCCCGCAAAATCAAATGTATAAATAAATCCAAACTGCACTATCACTGCACACTTCTATCCACCACGACAAATCCGCAACATCACAGCACAACACAGAACATCAACGCGAATGTCACGTTCACAAACCCGTCTAAAAGAGCTATAGCAATTAGACGCAATTTACCGCTCGAATGACATTCACGGTCGGAGATATAATGTAAGTAGTATAAACTAACAAGTTTAAAATTCCCATCGACAAAACTTCCCGAAGTGGGCCCCACGTACAACTGTAGTACACAAACAAAATCTGAGCCCAAACAAAATATTCCAAAAACCGCAATTTTACATGAAAGACACTACTGTAGAAAAATGGTTCATTGTTGTTCCAAACCGGCGGCGGAACCGCGGCCAAACCATGGTTTGTGCAGCGGTTCCGCGGCGGTTTGGAAGCTTCAGTCTACCAAATTTCTTCCAGAGTCTTAAAAAAGCCTGCACGATTTTCTGAGATGCTCAAAATGATTTTTAGACCAGTTTAAAAATTCGACAAAAACTTTGACATGAAAAATGCGGTTTTGGAAATTTCGTTCGAACGATGTTTTAAACACGTTAGAACAAGTTAGTAAAGGTTAATGGCATGGCTCTGATACCATGTAAGTCTACGGTAGCGCCCCGGCCGTCATTCTGACGCCAAACGCGGAACAACACTTTTATAACTGGCGCTATCGCATACTATAACCCGGATCGTTCCATTAACGCTCAACTAACAAACTGTAAAGAGGTAGAAAGGCTATACCGATCGATCCGAGTGCTTCGGTCTGTAGCCATCATGCACTCTCCTCACGGCAACTCCGATCTCCACTCTACTCATCGAGGTGGCACCACGTCAACGGATCTTTAAACGGGTTCCCGCCTCTATACCGAGGCAACTCGGTCATCAAGTCTGCTAAAAGAGATGACCAAGATGAAGTAGAGAATAAGTAGAATATTTTGTCTCAAACACCCTAGGGTTCTCATCACATGAGAGGGATAGGGTGGAGGTAGAAGAAGATGCAAAGAGTTGGAAATGGTGAACTCACGAAACTCAAGTGAGCAAAAGAAAACTAAGCTCATAAACTTGTGATCTATTCTTCATTTTTTTTTGAGAATAGATATATGAGGTTATATAATCAAAACCATAAGCAAAATATCTTATGAAAATATCTCCTCAAATATCCAAACCCAAAACAAAACACATTAATTCTATCATGACTCACTTAGTGACTCATTAGCATGAGTCACTAATGAACATGCTTGAAGAAATGTGTCATCCATAATGAGCCAACCTTTCCAAAACTAATAATCATTTAAACCAAAATGATTAATCCAAAAAGAAATGCATCTTCTAAAATATTCTCGTAACGGATTACGAGAATACCCCTCACCTGTATATACATACATGTATCCGTATTCCGCCCGAATACGAATACGAGAGACTAAAATATTCCGACTCAATATAATACATGGATCCGGCTTAAACCAAAGCCCACCAGTATTATCTGTCCGAAATATGACACGTGCACAAGTGCACGTGCAATTTCGAACCCTGCCATAAAACCATACGGCCTCTACAACGTTTCACCCGAACTTGGGAAACTATCTGTGGGGGACTCTAAAGACTCGTCAGTACCCTGGCAGTGGGTTTAACTACAAGCACGTCAGCAGCACTAGCTATGCGTAACGGCTGCCCATGTACTGACTGAAAGGGAAGCCTGATGAGCGAACTCATCCTGGAACCCTACTGAGCCTATCAGTGACAATATACATACTGTCCGGTCCGTTCGTCTATGAGCATCGCATATCGGGCCTAGGGGGCTGGTAATGTCAGACCCCCAATAGCGGTATAAGTCGTGTCGGAGAGTAGCCCTGAACACCCTAAGAAACTACTCGAATACCTACCAGTAATTCTCACCTGCCTTGGCCAAGTACTTGGTGCAATGGCTCTCCTAGACACTGCGCGATCTTACCCCCAATACCGGGAGAGACGAATCCCATGACGATCCTCTCACTTGCCTCCATATGGCTCAGGACTGTACCCAAATAAAACATGTTTGCACGACTCCTTTGAGCCGTGTTAGGGTAGTAATCAAAGCACAGTGGGAACTCACACGAGACAAATGACGACCTCAGGTCGATGAACTAACCTGTACACATGTCACCAGGGGACTGCTATCTGACGGTAGGTATAAATACCAACTAGCAGGTTCCCGGCAAGTCCTGTCCGGTGTACTCATAACCCAATGAGCACCTGTATACATCTTAGGTGATCCAACTGACAGCAGTGGCTTGTGAGACCGGTCACTGCCCCTCGTCGGGGTCTCGACTGTATACACTGGTATACTCCGGAGTATCGATGACCTGTCTCGAAACTCCCACGACTAGGGACCACTTTTAAGGATGTGCTTATGGACTACCCAACTCTCACGTATATGATCGCCATCATATTATTGGTAGTCAAGCAGGATCCTAAGGGCTCTATCAACTTGTAATAGTGATCATGTCACCTAAAGTTGTACACGACTGATAAAGGCAAACCAGATAGCATACTATCATCTCGAGTAAGACTGTCCTACCGGTATTGGTCCTCTTTCAATCATTGCAATCACGTACCTATGATCCAATAATTGACTTTGAGGGCACTATATCCAACACATACCACAGCACCTGTGGACCAACCGTAGAAGTGCAAACCCAAACCTCATAAATGGCACCGCTAAACTACCGCAAACCCTAAGGTTCGAAGGCGTTTCATGGTCATTACGTCGACTTAGGGTTTCATTCTTCTATAGGGTCCATAGAATTACTTGTATTGTCTTTCGGATACTTTAAACTTGGAAATGGGTTCCTGACATTCGATCATCTCTATCGACTGTCAACAAATCTGCGTGAAATCGTCTCTAGCTGGAATCAATCAATCTGATGACCTCGCATCGGGGTAAGCGAACGTACCACATGTCCTAGTCGGTGCTCTTTGGGTGACTAGCGAATTTCCCTCATATCTCTAAGTATATACTCATGCTGCAGTAGCTCTACCATCTGGGCAATATCTCATCATTTGCAACAACAACTAGCTCATTCGGCTGTACGCTGAACAGCGCCTCAATCATCATGAATAAGCGATATATCAATGGTCATCACATTCTGGCTGGCCTCTAGCAGTAGCCTGATCCTCTGGTGCTGATCTGCACGTCCGAGAAATCTCGTAAAAGCGATCTGTCAAACGCAGCTTTGCGCGAAAACACAAATAAACGACGCCTCTATATGCAATCGTACGTCTCTGGAATCACGCCCTGGTCAGTCCTCGTCAATGACGAGCTCGTGCTGACCGCGACTCTAGCCGTAGCTCTCTCTTCCCGTGTAATCGTGGCAGCAAAATCATAACCAGTACCGATAAGGATAGATCATAGGAATGAATATAATACTGTGCAAGGAAATGTACATCCTAAGGATTCTTAAGCGGAGTAGCGTATCGTAGGTATGCCGCGGAACATACGTACGGTACGTCACTCTACTCAAGCTACTTACTCCATCAACCAAGGGTCATCCTACGCGACGAAAGTTCGGGTATAATACCCCCTCGACTAAGTCTAAGTTCTGTAAGGTCAAGCCTAAGTTCCGTATATATATATATATATCGCTCTAGGCTCCGCATAGTCAAACTTAGACTTGAACCAAGGTTAACCTAGCGCTCTGATACCAACTTTGTCACGACCCGAAATAGCATGTGACTGGCACTTGAATCATATGAAGTCTATAGGACCCCATCTAATTCAAGTATCCCAGAAATCTAAAACCATTTTAAGGAGTAAATAGAGAAAACTAGTTTTAAGAAGTGAAGAAAACACGTTTTTAAAAACAAGGTTTTTAAATAAGTAAGCTGAATATGCATTTTAAAAATCTCTAGTTTTTTCTGAAAATTTCGGCAGAGTTTCCTTTGTAAATACTGGCCCCAAACGGGGTACAACATGAATAGTTTATATATAATGATGAAAGGCATCCCCAAGCGGGAGCTAGCTCTTCGTCCATCGACGGTCACAACCACGCAAGCTGTATAATATACAACGCTGAATGGCGAGGATGAAAACTTAAAGGAAAACTCAAAATCGGCATGAAAACCATAATACTACAACGCGCGCCTCTAAGGCCGAATTAATACATAACTGGTTTTCTAAGTCTGAAACAATATACAAGTTTGGTTGATGGAATTACTAGAAACAACTGAATAATACATATACAATGGTGGTTCTGATGAAAAAGAACCCACCTACCAAAGCAAATCACCCGTAAGGGAAGCAGTGTGCCAGAAAAGCCGCAATGGAACCTGTACGGCAAAACCTGCAAGAAACTGTGGCACAATGGGGTTGAGTTGCCGACTCGTGAATAGAAAACATCACAGAGCAGAAATCGTATGTATGACACAATCCTAGGTCAATACGATCAGATATATATATAAACCTCAAATGAATAAGTCTGAAGCATGATAAGGTGGCAATGTAACATCTATACATGATTGTAGTGCCAGGTGCTCGTGCCAGTGCCTCAGGTAACAACATATCATAAATATGAGGTATGATCAATGTCGACTATATCATGAAGTCTATGAATATGTGGATATCATCCAACTGTGTGATCCATATCATCAATGTCAATATATGTAGGTGGAAATCGTCCACGTGTCACCCAATGACAATAAGCATCATGCATGTAAATATCATAAACATATGCATGGAAGTATGAGGATGTAAATCAATATGTGTCCTCGCGACATATCAAAATCATGGAACCTTAGTGTCAAGCATCGACAATCGAAAACATTATGAAACCTGTGCCTAGCATCGGCACGTAAATCCTCATATACATAGGGCTCCGTCAGTCCGGATCGGCCCGTATCATCTCTCGTCTCCGATCGGTATCCCCCAGATATCCGCCAAGCACAAATAAGATCACCGATAGGTAGTACTCCCCTGCCATGCTCACCGTCCAACATATACGAGTCTTCTTGCCCCGGGGTACCTCACCGGGTCTCCCATGTACCCGCAGACGGTACCTACCGCTCCTCGATTCGGGTTTCACATGCCACTCTCTGAACCGAGAAAACACATGGTGGACGCACTGAAATATCATATCAAGGGTAACCGGGTTTTTAAAATAATACATACTCTCTTTTAAAATACCCACGGTTCCCAAATCCAGAAATATCATGGAAACAACATATCTCAATGCGTATAATCAGAAAGCATGATGTATGCGACATATAAAAGAAATGTAAGCATATCAGTATATCATGCAACATGGAATAGTAATATGCACATATTTAGAGAAGACCGCTTCTTTAAAATGAATCAGTTTTAAACGTATCTTGCGGTTCCCGAATCCTCAATTCAAGCCAGAATCATCCATGTATGTGCAAATGTGTATATGCACAAGTATGAGTGTACAATATGTAGGTACACGAGTATGAATGTACAATAGGTATGTGAATAAGTATGAGTGTACGATATGTAAGTACACGAGTATGAATGTACAATAGGTATGTGCACAAGTATGAGTGTACAATATGTAAGTACACGAGTATGAATGTACAATAGGTATGTGCACAAGTGTGTACAATATGTAGGTACACAAGTATGCCATGCAAGGGTCATATCCTGAATGCAACAGTACTACAGTGTAGTTACATGGCAATTATCGATGATGAAGTGTGTGAGCCGGCAAGCAGGTGTACGTGGAACATATGCATCATCGATAATGGTGCTGGTGTCCTAACAGCATGGATTTGATATAACAATAAACATACTTAACATGCAATGCGATGCAACAGTAAGAATCTGCGACAAATGAATAATAAACACAAAAGTGTAGAATCTACATCAATGTATCTATATCATACTGTTTTGCTATTTAAAAGAAGGCAAATCGGGGTTTTTAGGAAAATAAAAGCTACGGTGTTCTTAAGAAAAGATGCGTCTTTTGAAAATATCCGTAGAATCCCTTTGCCTGTCTTTAAAATACTCCTGATTCGCTAGTTTTTGAAATAGTTATGACATCGGCCTAGCCTACATCTACTAGCAAAACTACAGCTCTAACTAACAAGTCAATCAGGAGGGGTATGGATACCACCTAAATCTGAGTCGATATATATATATATATATAATATAATAGTCGGTGATCCAGCCACAAAGGTACCGCGTACGATACAATATCATATGACATCCTCGAGTCATGAGTGCGTATCTTATCATCAAATAAAGCTCGTACGGTAAATCATCGTACGGCATCCCAAAAGCTGTGTACGGGTCAGTATCACATTCATCTCATCAATTATCTGGTATCCTTACCATCCTTACCATCATATCTCATGATCAGGGGTACTGATCTAAGTCTAGTATAAATCGATACCATCTATATAAATATAAATGCGTATGTGAGACACACGTCCAAAGACCCTCTAAAATCTCATGTCGTATCCCAAATACGAACCACATCATATCATCGATCTTATGGCACTATGCCCAATATCATCGACTCATCTCCAAATATCATCCACTATACACATCATCTAGGTATATGTATAACAAATAAGCATGTGTGTGCGTGTGGGTGTAAACCTATTCTAGGGTCCGCATCTAGGATACTATACTAGTTTACTTCTAAACCCTAATCTATCCACAGTACACCTAATCACATCTGAATATCCAATTCACACATAACGCCATCATACATATATGTATAGTATATATCTAGTATACTAAGTATCGAACTACGGGGGTGCTATACGCCATCCACCCGACTTCCCCCGTAGATATAATCTACTCACTTTGCATCTGCGTGTCTGTGTCGATGTCGCCTTCATCTTCTTCCTCGTATGAAGCCCTCAAGAAGGTACCTACAAGGTAACACAATCGCAAAAGCATCTTAAAATCACATCGAGAAAACCAACCGAAGCGTTAAGGCCTATAGGTTAGAACCTATGGACTATGCTTTCAAAACCATCAAACAACCCTCGATATCGTCGTACAAACGTCAAGTGATCGAGGTAAAATATAAATACGCAAATCCAGAATTTAAAATATGAGAAACGAGACTCCGAATCAAAACAGCAACTTAGAAAAAAGGTTCCAGATTCTACCCTAGGTCAAATCAGACAATTTTGCATATGCCAAGGGTCTATTTTACTGGAGACAAAGCCACAAAACAAAAAAGAGCCAAATCCTCACTGGTCTGGCCGCAATTTGCGGCCAGAATGGATTTAATTGCGGCTAAGTTTTAGGGTTAGGGGTCAGGGCTTTGGTGGTAGCTTCCTGGATGCCTGCATGTATTACTGTCCTTGCAAAATAATTTTCAGAGTCTCGGGGTGATAGAAGATTCCATTTTACATCCACAGAATTCAGCATTTTTCGATATCGGCTTTTCTAAATCCGTATTCCGGGGTTCTAGTCTCTGGTTTAGGTCTTAATTCTAGCACTAGGGAGTTTGTGAGGCCTCTACTGAGCTCAATTGCCCATCACAACTTTCAATTTCCAATAACCCTAACTAGAGTTTTCAAACTTCACCCAAACCACACGATATCGGTTCTAATCTAACATGGGGGTAAAAGTAACGGAAACACTAAGCTTATGGTTCAGAAATATCTCATTTGGCAACTCAAGAATTTTCTTGAGTTGCTCAAAGTCCTCAGAATCTTCTCTTTCTTGGTACATGGGGTAGCTTGTGAGCTTGTGCATCCTTTTTGTGAGGGAATGAGGTTTCGAGTTGATTTCCATTGTGTTTTGGGGGATTTTGTGGAGAGGGAGAGGAGGGTGCAGCAGCTGCAGCAGCAACAAAGGAGGGGTGAGGAAATGAGGGAAACAAATGATGAAGGGGGATGGCTCAAGACCAAAGTCAAACACAATCCCTCACCATTCTCTCTCATGCCCATGCCTACATATTCTATTCTTTTCCCTTTTCTTTTCTTTTCCTAATAAATCAACAACCATGCTATAAAACATGTAGGAAAGCCATGAAAAAATTAACAAGTGTGAAAATGATACGGTGCATGTTTTGCACAAAACAAGCTAAATATCCGATTAGCGATTTTTAATCGCGATTAGCACTAAATTAGCATATAATTAATCATAAAAACATAAAATTTGCATAATTCACATAAAACACCCTCTTTTAATAATTTCCATAATTTTCAAAAAATTTCCCAATTTATCGGTATTTAATTATAACGCCTTATTAAAATATTCAATATTTTATTATTAAATTATAAAAATTCTCAAAAATAATATTTTATTTTTGTAAAATGTTACAGTAAATACAAACCCTGAGATAGATTTTCTGTCATCCTTATCACTCTGGAAGCTCGAATCGGTAAAGGCCTCCATTTGGAGATCCCCGTTACCATACACCAAGAACATTTCTTTAGTCCTTCATAAGTACTTAAGAATGTTCTTCACAGCAGTACAATGATTCTCCCCTGGGTTGGATTGATACCTGCTTACTACATCCAGTGCGTATGCTACATGAGGGTGTGTACATAACATCACATACATTATAGATCCTACAGCAGAAGCTTAGGGTATAATGCTCATGCGAGCTCTCTCTTCATCAGTCTTTGGGCAAAAGTCCTTTGAGAGAGTGACTCCATGACTAGTGGGTAAGGAATCCCGCTTGGATTCTTCCATACTAAATCTCTTTAGGATGGTGTTAATATACCTGGTTTGGGACAATCCCAATAACCTTTTAGATCTATCCCTATAGATCTTCATGCCAATATGTACAAGGCATCACCCAGGTCCTTCATGCAGAACCTCTGTGATAAGAACAGTTTGACCGATTGCAGCATAGGAATGTCGTTTCCTATCAGAAGAATGTCATCTACGTTCAATACGAGGAATGTGACAGTTCTTCCTACAATCTTCTTATAAACACAAGGTTCATCTGGATTTTTGACGAAATCAAACTCTATGTAACATCATCAAAATAGATTTTCCAACTCCGTGATGCCTGCTTTAATTCATAAACGGATTTAAGCAACCTACATGTTTTCCTGCTGCTTCCACTATCGATGAAGCCCTCTGGCTGATCCATATAAATGCATTCTTCTAAATCACCATTTAGAAAAGCAGTTTTAACATCCATCTGCCAGATTTCATAATCGTAGTGAGAAGCAATAGCAAGTAGGATCCGAATGGATTTAAGCACGGCTACAGGAGAATATGTTTCGTCATAGTCTAGTCCTGGTCTTTGCCGAAATCCTTTCGCCACAAGCCTTGCCTTATAGGTCTCTACCCGCCCATCTACACCGATATTTCTCTTAAAGATCCATTTGCGCCCTACGGGTTTTACCCCATAGGGTACAACATCTAAAGTCCATACTTTGTTGGTGTACATAGACTCCATTTCGGATATCATGGAATCTAGCCACTTCATAGAGTCACCACTCGTGATAGCTTGCTGAAAACTGGTAGGGTCATCATCATCCATGATGCAATCTTCTCCATCACCATCAATGAGGAAATCGTAGTACCTCTCCGGTGGGCGAGAAGTCCTACTAGATCTACGGACTGGCTGAGATTTATTAGGTTCAGTTGCAACTTCAGGTTCAACCAAGTCATCATTTGTAACTTGTGTCTCTAGAACCTCTTCTAGATCTACCACATTGCCATCAGCATCATTTGGAAAAATCTCATTTTCTAAAAACGTGGAATTTCGAGAAACAAACACCCTGTGTTCCTCCTTGTGGTAGAAAAGATATCCATATGAATCTTTTGGATATCCCATAAATACACAGTTGACTGATCGTGTCTCGAGTTTGTCCGGATTTTGCTTTTTGACAAAAGCCGGACAACCGCAAATCTTAACTCGCTTAAGAGATTGTCTCTTCCCATACCATATCTCATATGGAGTGGTAGAAACGGTCTTAGTTAGAACCCTGTTCAACAGAAAAGCTGCAGTCTCCGATGCATTCCTCCAAAAGGAGAGGGGAAACTCAGCATCACTCATCATGGATCGTACCATATCTAATAGTATTCGATTCCGCCGCTCTGACACACCGTTTTGCTGTGGTGTGTAAGGGGGAGTGAGCTGAGAGAGAATCCCATTCTCTTTTAGGAAGTTCGAAAACTCTGTACTAAGATACTCACCACCTCGATTTGATCGAAGCATCTTGATGCTCATTCCAGTTTGTTTTTCTACTTCAAATTTGTACTCCTTGAATTTCTCGAAAGGTTCAGACTTGTGCTTTATTAAAAACACATGACCGAACCTTGAGAAATCATCTGTAAAAGTTATGAAGTAAGAAAAATCGCCTCTCGCATGTGTAGACATTGGCCCACATACATCACTATATATGAGGCCCAAGAGCTCAGTAGCTCTTTCTCCGTGTCCAGTAAACGGAGTTTTGGTCATTTTCCCTTTGATACAAGATGGACAAGTCGCATAAGATTTATACTCAAAAGAATTTAAATATCCATCTTTATGAAGCTTGTTTAGTCTTGTTTCATTAATATGACCAAGTCTACAATGCCAAAGAAAAGCTTCGTTTATATCTGAAAATTTTCTTTTGTTTGTGTGTTGTATGTTGAAAATTGTGTGTTGATTAAGGACGTATATCCCGTTATTAAGTGTACCACAACCAATCAACTCTTGATTTAGTTTAATGTTTATAACATTGTGCTGCAATACAAAATGATATCCTTCATTGTCTAACAAACAAACGGATATTATATTACAATGCATGCTTGGTACAAAATAACATGGGTTCAAAACCAATATACAACCCGATGGTAAGCCCAGATGATACGCTCCCACTGAAACGGCATGTACATTGGAACCATTTCCAACCCGGACAGTATGATCACATGTCTTCAAAACTCTGCTATTTCTCAGCCCCTGCACAGAATTGCAGATATGAGAACCCGAACCGGTATCCAATACCCAGGAAGCATAGTTTATAGAAAAACAGTTTTCGATTACGAACACACCTAAAGCTGAAGCATCATCATACTTCCTTTTCTTGAGACTAAGGTACTCAGTACAGTTCCGCTTCCAGTGTCCCGTCTTCTTGCAAAAGAAACATTCTCCTTTTCCCGACTCCGCAGCTTTGGATTTGTCTTTCCCCTTTGCCTTCTTGATTCCACCTCTCGGCTTGGTGGATTTCTTCTTGATCTTTCCCTTGGACTTGGCTTTTAGGATGGAAGAGGAAGATTGTCCAACAAGTAGGGAGGGAGACTTCACCTTAAGCGTGCACTCTGCATTTCTCAACATATTAAGAAGTTCGGGTAGTGACTTCTTGTCACGACCCGAAATTTGGCACGTGACGGCCCTTAAACAACCTAACGTCTCCAGGCGTAACGTAATTCAAGTAAGACGAAAACCCAGCAATCTAAACCATCAAAAGTAGTAAGTGACAATAACATTTTTAAAACTTTTGGAATCTCAATCAAAAATCTTTATAGTCCAAATTTACTTCCTTTAAATTTTGGCAGCACCTCATTTTTAAAAACTAGCCCTAAAAAGGGTACAACAAAAGATATAAGTAAAGCATCCCCAAACGGGAGTGAATTCACGCCCAAAGGCGGAAAACAACCACCACAATAGATATACGACGCCGTAGCGAAGAAAAAGACGATATAAAGTGACAACAACATAAAATACATACAAAGTCACCAAAATAATATACAATATCATCCTCACAACTCGTCTCTAAGTCAATACATGAAGTAGTAGATGGAGAGTACTAGATACGAAGAATATACAAATGAGTATCATCGGATAACCGCAAAACCCACCTATAGCAAAACTGCACACAGTCAGTCATAGCGGTATCCGCTGCAAAAGATGATACGATAAGAAGAAGAAGCCCTGCCGCTACCACTCCGAGGGACAACCTGCAAACACTGTAGCACAACGGGGATGAGTTTCCAACTCGTAAATAGTAAATAACATATGCAGGTAATCACACGTATGCACGTACTGCGATAATCTATAACATGCAAGCTGATAGCAATAAATGGCAATATGTATATGCAACAGTCATCAAGGGTACTACTAATACATGAAGCAATGCATATCAAATAAATGCTGAGTATGGGATAAAACATATCATCAACACGAAATCCTCATCGTGGCGAAACTAGTGTCCATCAATGACACTCCAAATCCCAATACCAAAGGTACCGCATCCTCAAATCGGCCCTCATATCCTGTAAGTCTCATGGAACCTAAGTGTCCAATATCGACACCCGAAAACATCATGAAAACTATGCCTGTGTGTATATATGTTTGTGTGTGTGTGCCCTCAACGACACATCAAAATCATGGAACCTGAGTGTCCAACCTCGACACTCGAAAATATCATGAAATACTCGTGTCCAGCATTGACACGTAAATACTCATCTGTCAGGCGCCGTCACCACGACTGGCCCTGATGTCCTGTCCATACATAACTCCGGTCGGTATCCCCATTATAACCTCCGAGTCCAAATACTATCACCGGTAGGTAGTACTCCCTCCGCCAGGATCACCGTCTAACAATAGGAGTCTTCTCGCCCCGAGGTACCTAACCGGGTCTAACATGTACCCGCAGACGGTGCCTACCTCTCCTCGAATCGGGTATCTAACACAAGTCTCAGAACCGAGAAATATCATGGTGGACGCATCAAAATATCATATCAAGAGAAACCGGGTTTTCAAGCCAATACACATTTCTTGAAATATCCCCGCGGTTCTCAAATCCAGAAAATCACATGAAATCCATATCTCAATGCGTAAATCCATGAAAACTGATATATGAAACATAAAACATCAATATGAGCATATTAAAGGAAAACCGATATTTAAATGTATCAAGTTATTAAATATATCACGCGGTTCCCAATTCTCCAAAATCCAAAGCAACATCATATAAAGGTGAACATGTGTCTAGAACAAGGTATAAGGGTGTACGTGTAAGTATGTACGTATGATGTACATGTAGCTATATCTCATATGTGTATACACTTGTCAATAATGATGCAATACCCTCCAAGTATATATGTAGCTGTAGCATAGCAATGTATGTGTATATACATGTCAATAATGATGCAATCCCCTCCAGGTTTATGTATAGCTGTAGCATAGTAAGGTATGCGTATATACATGTCAATAATGATGCAATACCCTACAGGTATATGTATAGCTATAGCATAGAAAGGTATGCAGGTATGCTATATCTCATATGCATAATGGAAATAAGGATCATGTCTCAATATCCCTAACCAATACAAAATCGCATAGGTATAGGTGCTGTGCGTGTCATGGCAATTATTGACGGAGTGTGTGTAGCATACAATTAGTGCCCGTGTAACATGAACCGTCAATAATGATGCAGTGTCCAATGGGTACAAGTCCAATCACAACAAGTAATGATATGCAGTGAAGTTCATGCACAAACTCTATATGTGTTATAATCAAGAATCATATCATTTAATCTAGCCCAGACGCATAACGCCATGCGGGCGATTCCCCTGTAGATGTCAAATCTACTCGCAGATGATCTTGGGCTCAGTAAAGCCAACCACTCGCTTTCCCCCTCTTCGCAGCGTCCGAAGTCCCCGCCTGCGACCCTAAGATCATAAAACAACATAACAAGTTCACATTAGCAATCAACCAATAACACGTACAAACTACGTTTGACCGACGCACCAACTCCAAACATACTCTTAAGTGTTCGTCTAATGGCTAACATGCGTAGCGACACTACGAAACCAACCCAAGAGCAACAACTACACAAGAACACGAACCGTGTCGGATAACGTAACATGCGTAATCGAAACACTAGAAAACAAGCAAAGTGATCCCAGATTTTGCTACACAAACAATTTGTAAAAGTTGCAAGTTCCACAAGACCACACACAACCCCAGAGACCCTACGCCCAAAACACAACCCCCCATTCCCCAATCTGGCTGCAAATTACGTCCAGAAGCAATAAAATTGCGGCCAACTTTTTGTGGAATGGTCTCATGTTTTTATGGTAGGTTCTAGGTCACAACACTAGGTCACTGTGATGGGAACTTTTCCAACAAAAACATGCTTTGATAGCAGATTCATCCGAGATCCACAACTACACTAAAATACGATATGTGCACGAAACTAAACTTTAAGCGTTCTAAACTGAAACTAGTAAGCTACACAACATTAAAAACACCTACTTAACAGATAGAGATCATTACCTAACCACACATACTCAAAGATCCTAGCTTTCCAAGCTCTAAGGGATTCTAGAGGCAAAACAAGACATGAGAAGTGATTTAGGTGAGATTTGATCAAGTTTTGTGAAGGTTTAGTGATGAATTGGATAAGGGTTCAGTTGAGAGTGAAGAGGGGATGAAGGAAACAATTGAGAGTAAGATAGTGAGATAAGAATGAGAGTGTGAGGTGTTAAGGATGAGAGGTGAGTGTAAGGTAAGTGCACCTTGCATTAACTCTTTCCCTCACTTCACCATTAGTGCAAGCATGACTCCCCATGAGTCACCTTGCCACCTCCTCTCCAAACAAACACAAAAGGAAATATCTCACACAAATATCTAAGGTTTAAGGTTATGGTTAAACAAGCAAGGATTAGGTTAAGGTTGTCATGGTCACTAAAAAAGATTAACACTAACCAACCCTCACATTAACATGCACAGTTGTGTGCAAGCCATAATAAATAATAATAAAATATAAATTAATTGTTATAAAATGTGAAGAAACCAAATTGGTAAACTTTTAAAACCCGCATTATCGCTTAATTAACACTAATCGCACTCTAAGGTGTTACAATCCCCCCTTATAGAAATTCGTCTCCGAATTAAAATTCTTACTATGCATACCTTCAAGGAGATGAGTGCAAAACTTCCACATCTCGCTTGAGCCTCCCAAGTGATTACCTCACTAGACGGGCTACGCCAAAGGAAACCTCCACAGATGGCAAGACCCTTGACCGAAGTTTCTCCACCTGCCGATCCACTATCACTATCGGCTGCTGGTGAACGAAAAATCGCGTCCCAATCGAATGGTCTGGTGCTGAATCTTGTGAGAAAGGTCATGAAGGTATTTGCAAGTATCAACACAAGCAATAAAGGGTGAATACTCAAAAATCTGGGCGGAAGTGCGAACGATAGGAAACGATACTAACTCGCTCGAGGATTTCCAAAGGACCTACAATCTGGGACTAAGCTTCCCAACAATCAGCACGCCATTTCATCGAAAAAATCCGTAGGAATCCATGATCTCCCACTGCGAACTCAAGTCTGCAACAACGACGGTCGGCATAAGACTTCTGTCTGCATTGGGCTGCTCTCATCCTGGCCTGAATAAACTGGATCTTCTCTGAAGTCTCTGGACTAGCTGGGGTCCAAAAAATCCTGCTCTCACGGAGTCATTAAAACAGACTGGAGATCGATACAACCTACTACACAAGGCCTGAAAGTTGCCATTTGAAATGTCTCCTGATAATTGTTCTCGTAGGAGAACTCCATCAATGGCAAGTGACGATCCCAACTGCCAACAATCAATTAGTACGTACGCACAAGCATATCCTCCAGATTCTATATAGTCTGCTCTGTCTGACCATCGGCCTACGGATGGAAAGAGGAGCTAAAGCTCAACCAGTACCCAAGGCTTCCTGAAGCTTCTACCAAAGACGGCTAGCGAACTGGGTGCCTCTATTTGATACAACGCATGAAAGAACTTGATTGAAAGAGATTTTTTTTATCAAAGAATTTGTTAACCGCAATCAAGAACGGCGTCGCTTGGTAGCTAGCCGGTGAGTACGGGTCGGTCCACATGGATGTTGTGTATTTCCTAATTGTTCTAACGAGTTAATTCCAAACGGTGTTGGGATAATTATCTCTAAAAACTAAGTTGATTTAGACTAGGATTAGAAATCTTGCTAGGGTTAGGTTTAGGTTAAGTTTGGAAAATTAAGATTTCCCACCGCTTTCAATACCCTAATTTAGATTTCTTTAGGTGTTATGGTAATTATTAATAAAGGGGGTTAGGACGATCGGGAAAAAACAATGTTTCTTCCTCTAGGTCCTTGTCCGTCCTTTCTTAATCCTTACCCTAACCTCCATGGAAAACATGCACAACCGGTCTTTTATACTACGGTATCACCGTTACCTCGTGGGTAGGGTGCCGTAGGGAGCGGTATGTGTATGTATGCATGGAGTCTTAATAATTAATATGTGATGGGCAAGAAAGGGGTGAGAGATTTGCATCTCTCAAACCTTCCCTATTCCTAACCCTAACAAGCGAGGAACTACTCACTCATTAGGGGATCGATAAAAGACATGATTTTTATTTGAGTTTTTGATTTAAAAAGACTAACTATCTAAACTACGGCATATTAATACATAGTTCTAATCTAATTTAAACTAGGGCAGATAAAAAGATCTATGCTAGGGCAGAAATAAAAATTAAGAACTAGGGCAATAAAAAGAACCTACTTACTTTATTGATACTCTCTAAACATTACAAAAGATTTCTGAATTTTTCATCAATGAAAAGAGGCATGCCTCAAAGAGAGGTTTAGGGCTTTTATTTATAGATCATAGAAACCCTTGTGTTACAATTGATTCACGTCTGCATTTATAATTTTACCCCCTAAGAAAAACCTAGTCGACGCACCGCCAGCCGCCACAAATTTTTCCACCAATACGGGCTTAGCACGGCCGCGGAACCGCGGCCAAGTACCATGTTTGGCCGCGGTTCCGCGGCCAAAAAGGAGGGTTGTTGTCTCCAATTTTCTGGTCTTCTTTCTTTTGCTATTTTCTTTTGTTTTCCTTAGTTGGTTATTCAGAATGTCTTCTAGTTCTCTTCGAGATCTCCACAGTGAATAATGTAGTAGACTTTTACCGTTGCTTCGTGTCGAAGTATTGAACCTTGCGCAACCTTTGTACTTGTTTATTGATCTTCATTTATTCTCCAAACTGTAGGCTTGATCAAGATTCTTCCATTTGTTGGTCGTAGTCTCACTTTTGTATCATCTTGTCATCTTTTTAACTGTTTTTGTTCCGAGAACCTGTAACCTGCAACTATGTAGCAGACATGGATCAAAAGCACCTGTTTATTTGTAAAATAAATAAGAATGGGGAATATAATAATGCAAAATTATGGTATGAACAAATACCCCCAAACTTATCTTTTACTCGTCCTCGAGCAAACTTAGTTTTATTCTCGAAAAAAGACCTAGCCTCACTTTCGCAGGGAAACGTGATTGCACTGAGCTCGTGCAACAAGCCGTTAAACCTCTAGGTGTCCCTAGTAGGAGGAGTGTTGTCTCCTGAGGGTTTTCAGCGAATAATACCCAGAAAATCCTATCAATTTGCCTTATCGACTTTTATTCTCCAATTAGGTTTTCTAATTAAGAACTCTATTATCTTCGACTCAAAAATTATCCACCCGTATTGTTCACGCTTCCTTATCACTTAACTTAAGATTATATATATTCTTGTGAATTTACTTAGATTTTGGCATCTTTCAAGTTTTCCTTCTAGGGTTCCATCTCAACTTAGGAATTTTTATCATCTCTATTAAAAATATAAGTCATATTCTTCATTCCTATCTCTTATCTAAACCCCAATCACATACCCCTACGTGTGTGTATATATCACCCCTACACTTGGAAATTCAAATCAGGCTATCATACTCTTGTCCGCGTCCAAAGCACTTCTTAATTGGTGAATTTTTAGATGAATTTTGCTCACACATCCTTCATGCGACCGTTAATACTTCTTGAGGTATCAACAACCGATTACAAGATGTGTTTTCACATTAAAGCATAATTCCTAGTCTTGTAACACCTAAGGCTTTAGCAGTGACTCCCAAACCAGTTGGTCTAAGGCACTAGGTGATGAAGCACCCTCGCTAAATATTTTTTCTATTTTTGCAACCTTAAGTAATTACAAAAACCAGTCTTCATTTTTTTCTTTATTCACACTTGTATTTTTTTTTCTTCGTACTAAGGACTTTAGACAAGAGCATTTCAAGGTCTCCTATACTATTCCAAGTTTCAAGGTACGTGTTTGTGCAATTTGTAGGGTATATTTTTCAGAATTTAGCCTTAAACTTGGGAATTATTTTTCAGACTTATACTTTAATAAAAATATCAATACTCTTCCCTTATTTTGACTTAGCCTAAGAAGTGAACTCAAAATTTGCCTATTTCTAAATAAACTACAAAGACATATTTTCTACCGTTAAATTTTAAGAAAGGTTATTTTTAGGGTTTTTAATTTACTAAGTCTAAGGTCTAGTTGTTCCTAGCTAGTTAACCTATTTGTCAAACTCAAGTCAATTAAGGCCAAAATTGAATGTTTTAATTTTTATAATTTTTCAAATTTTTCAGTTTTTATTTTTCTATTTTTTTTTATTTTCAATTTTTTTGATTTTTATATAAGAATGCAATGCAGAATTTAAACATGCAAAAGAAAAAGAAAAAATATGTACAAAAATTTAAAAAAACATGCAATGCAAAAGATAACTATATACACCACCAACTCCCCCAAACTTATCCAAAGCAGTGCCCTCACTGCTCGGCCCCACGCCGCGCTCACGAGCGTGAACTTGAACGCTGATTTAGAGAGATTTTACGATCAAAAATTTATGTTACCGCAATCAAGAACGGCGTCGCTTGGTAGCTAGCCGGTGAATACGGGTCGGTCCACAGGGATGGTGTTAATTTCCTAAATGTTCTTACGAGCTAATTCCAAAGGGTGTTAAATCTTTTATCACAAAAACTAATTTGAGTTATACTAGGATTAGGTTTAGGTTAAGTTTGGTAAAATAAAGATCTCTACCTCTTTAAATACCCTAAATTAAATCTTTTTATAGGTTATGGTAATTATTAATAAAGGGGATTAGGATGATCGGGAAGAAACTATGTTTCTTCCTCTAGATCCGTGTCCGTCCTTCCTTAATCCTTACCCTAACCTCTATGGAAAACATTCATATCCGGTCTTTTATACTACGGTATCACCGTTACCTCGTAGGTAGGGTGCCGTAGGGAGCGGAATATGAAAGTATGCATGGAGTCCTAATTATTCATAAGTGATTGGGCAAAGAAAGGGGTGAGAGATCTTCATCTCTCAAACCCTTCCCTATTCCTAACCCTAACAAGCGAGGAAACTACTCGCTCATTGAGGGATCTACAAAAGACATTATTTTTATTTTATTTTTAGGGTTAAGAAATTAATGATCTACTGCAGATTAATAAAAATTCTAATCTAGATTAAACTAAGGCAAATAAGAATTTATCTATTTAGGGAAGAAAATAAAACTACGAACTACGGCAGAAAATAAAATAGACTTACAAATGATGCTCTCCAAAACATGAAAAGAAATCTGAATTTTTATTAATGAAAGGAGGCATGACCTAATACAAGAATTTGGGTCTCTATTTATAGGACATAGAAAACCCTAGGTTTACAATCGCTGCATGTATTCTTTTACAAAAATACCCCTAGGAAGACTAGTCAGCGCCGCCTCAAGACTTGGTAAAATTTTTCACCCCTACGGGATTAGCACGGCCGCGGAACCGCGGCCGCAAGCCAGGTTTGGCCGCGGTTCCGTAGCCAAATGATGATGTTGAAGGCTGCAACTTTCTGTACTGGTTCTCGGTGACTTTGGCTTCCTATTTCTTTGGTTGGTTCTTCAGAGTATCTTCTATTTCTCTTCCAGATCTCGACAGTGAGTAATGTAGTGGACTTTTTACCGTTGCTTCGTGTCGAACTCTTGAACCTTGCGATGCCTTGTATTTTGTGAACTGATATTCGTGTAGGCTTGATCAAGATCCTTCTATTTTTTGGTGGTAGTCCCACTTTTGCATCATCTTTTATCTTTTTCACTGTTTTCGTTCCGAGAACCTGTAACCTGTACTATGTAGCAGACATAGGTCAAAACACCCGTTTATTTGTAAAATGTATAAGAATGGGGAATATAATAATGCAATATTATGATATAAACAAACGCTCCTCCCTAGCCAGCAGGGTTTGAATCCCTCGCTCTACCTCCGTCAATCGACGGTCGTGTTCCCTCGTTGTCACCGAAAATTTCTCCCTCAACTCATCAATGCCCCTCACAACTCTTCGCATTAACTGTGCATGTTCAAGAGGGGTCATCTCTCCTTCGCTCGCGGCCGAGCTCGAGCTAGGTGTTCGGGCGAATACATTCTCCGCCGGTTCGGTTCTAGACCACACATTTGTCAATCGAGAATAGGACATAGTAACGCCCTCAATAAGAGGTCTAACCGAAATGCCTCCATGCATATAAATTTCGAACTCCTCCACGGGGAGGAAATAGTGACATAATTGTGTAACCAACATGGGACAAGGGTAATTTGCGGCTCGTTTTCCCGCACCTAAAGGGTTTAGCAATACTGTGCACATGTCGAAACCTGGGGTTCTTTGTCATAAGAGTGTGCACAATATGCAAGGAGGGTGTGAAAAATGTTGTGTTGTGGGATCTACCGAAAATATTATTTTGTGCCCACCGGCACACAGTAAAAACATTCGCGAAAAGGGTTCTCGCTTGGATACCCTTTCGCGGCTCCCTAAAGCAATCGTTGCCCATCAAGGGCATGTAATACTCGAATTGCAAGGGTTGGTCATGGGCAGGTATGCGAGGGATTAGTGTGACCTCGTGTATGATATCCCTATCAATGATAATTTCTCGCTCACCCCATTGCAATTTAATAAACCCAAATTGGTTGAGGCACCCCTCCTCCATACACTCGTAAAAACGAGTGACTAAATCCGGCAATGCATACGCATTAGAGTGATATAAATTAGAAAATTCCAACCCCGACGCACAATTTCATTTGCAAAGTAACTACCGTATAGCTCATGTGAAAAAACTTGAGAAAAATCGTGTTCTAGCTGCATGCTATGTGCCATTGGTGTTCTACAGGTCTAAAAATTGAAAAAGACAGAGAGGATTTGAACAGATCGTACCTCCCCTGAAATTTCAGGGGGTGAAGACTTGATGGCGCGGCGGATCAATGGCTGGAGCAGGCTATTGCGGCGGTTCCTCGGCGGGCAGGCGACGGCGCTCCGAGATCTCTCTGCAGAAAAAGGGTGGCGGCGCTAGGGTTTCTTTCAGAGATGAGAATTAGGGTTAGAGAAAACAAGGGGCTCGGGTTCTTTAAATAGGGAGAAATGATGGACATTTGCAGATAAACCTCTCTAAAAAGAGGAATTTATTTGCAAATAAAAGTTTTATTTAATTGGCAATTTTTCAAATATGTCCAAAAAAAATTTATTTATTTTTTAAAAAATATTTTATTTTTTATGTTATTATGTATTTATATATACAAATGATACACACCCCCAAACTTGTTTGAAACAAAGTCTTAGCTAGAATATCGAAAATTTGGGGGTAAAATGGTGGAAGATCAATCAGTGTAAATCGGCTCGTGCAAAAACAGGAGCTCCTCCGCCGGGTCCGTAGTGAGGAACGGTTTCAGTCTATGTCCGTTTACTTTAAATAAAGTAACGTCTCCGGATTTTCAAGATCTACCGCACCGTGCGGATATACAGTGCATACTAAAAACGGCCCTTTCCACCTACATTTTAGCTTGCCGGGGTGAAAGTGTAACCGAGTGTCATAAAGTAAAACCTGTTGACCAGGTTTAAACGTTTTGCGCATAAGGTGTTTGTCATGGAACACCTTAGTTCGGTTTTTTAACAATGACAGCATTATCATAAGCTTCATCCCGCAGCTCTTCTAGTTCATTTAATTGCAGCTTTCGATTGCTGCCCGCATCTCCCATTGATAAATTCAAGTCCTTGATCGCCCAAAAGCCTTGTGCTCAATCTCAACTGGGAGGTGCCAAGCCTTCCCATAAACAAGCCGGTATGGAGACATACCAAGATCGGTCTTGTATGCAGTACGGAATGCCCATAGTGCATCAATCAGTTTATGTGACGAATCTTTACGGTTTTTAGAAACCGTTTTCTCCAAAATTTGTTTAATTTGCCGATTCGAAACTTCGTCTTGCCTATCTATTTGGGGATGGTATGGTGTTGACAGCTTGTGTGTAATGGAATATTTGCGCATTAAGGACTCAAAAGTCCTATTGCAGAAGTGAGATCCACTATCACTTATAATTGCTCGAGGGTGCCCAAACCGAGAAAAGATATGTTCTTTAAGAAATTGAACGACAACTTTGTTATCGTTCGTTCGGCTAGGCACGGCCTCGACCCATTTTGACACATAGTCAACAGCCAAAAGAATATACACATTCCCAAAGGAATTGGGAAATGGTCCCATGAAGTCTATTCCCCAAACATCAAAAATATCCACAACCAAAATTGGTTGGAGCGGCATTTCGTTTCTCCGCGATATCCGGCCCAAGTGTTGGCACCGGGAGCATGTCTTGTAGTATTCATATGCATCTTTAAAGAGACGTGGCCAGTAGAAACCACACTGCAAAATTTTCTCGGCTGTCTTCTTTGGGCCAAAGTGCCCGCGACACGCTTGATCGTGTCAAAAGGACAGCATACCCTTAAACTCATTTTCAGGTACACACCGACGAATGATTTGGTCGGAACAGTATTTAAAAAGATACTATTCATCCCAGCAAAATTCTTTACTTGGGACAAGAATCGGAGTTTATCCTGTTTTGACCAATCTTTAGGTATCAAGCCGGTGGCCAAGTAGTTTACTATATCAGCGAACCAATGTTCGCAAGACACGGTTAAGAGTTGCTCATCGGGAAAAACATCTTTAATTGGAATTTCAAGTGTAGGCGAAGAAGGAAGTCGTGAAAGGTGATCGGCCACTACATTTTCACATCCTCTTTTGTCCCTTATGACAAGGTCAAACTCTTATAGCAAGAGGATCCAACGTATTAGCCTCGATTTGGCATCCTTCTTCGCAAAAAGGTGGCGAAGAGCTGAATAGTCCGTATACACAATCACTGGAGAGCCGATTAAATAAGGCCGGAATTTTTCAAGTGCAAACACAACCGCTAAAAATTCCTTTTCTGTTGTTGTTTAGTTTAGTTGGGCCTCATTTAATGTCCGGCTAGCGTAATAAATTACGTGCGCCATCTTATTAATATGTTGTCCAAGGACAGCACCAATGGCGAAATCGAATACATCGCACATAATTTCAAAAGGGTGCGTCCAGTCTGGAGATGAAAGAATGGGCGCAGAAATGAAAGAGTGTTTCAATGACTCGAACGCTTCCATGCAAGTTGAGTTAAAATCAAAAGTTGTGTTCTTGGCTAATAAGAGAGTCAAGGGTCTAGTAATCTTGCTAAAATCCTTGATGAACCGTCTACAAAAACCGGCATGGCCAAGGAAGGCTCGGATGTCTTTAACGCATTTAGGAGGAGGAAGATTGGAAATGACTTCAATCTTGGCTTTATCAACCTCTATGCCATTTTGCGAGATGACATGTCCTAAGACAATGCCCTCTCGTACCATAAAGTGGCACTTCTCCCAATTTAAAGTGAGGTTCTTATCACTACAACGGGTAAGAACTGCGTCAAGGTGTAGCAAACACTCGTCGAAGGAGTCACCAAAAATGGAGAAATCATCCATAAAGATCTCCAAAAACTTTTCAACCATGTCTGAAAAGATCCCATCATACACCGCTGAAATGTAGCGGGTGCGTTGCATAACCCGAAGGGCATGCAACGATAAGCGAAAGTACCGAAAGGACAAGTAAATGTGGTCTTGTCTTGATACTTTTCGGCGATGGGGACTTGGTTATAGCCGGAATAACCATCCAAAAAGCAGTAAAACTCATGCCCAGCCAATCGTTCTAGCATTTGGTCAATGAAAGGTAAAGGAAAGTGGTCTTTCCTTGTCGTGGCATTGAGTTTTCTATATTCGATGCAAACTCGCCACCCAGTTTGGGTGCGAGTAGGTATTAACTCATTTTCCTCATTGGTTATGACCGTAATGCCCGATTTCTTTAGGACAACATGAATGGGGCTAACCCACTGGCTATCCGAGATAGGGTAAATGATACCACTATCAAGTAATTTAACAATCTCCTTCTTGACAGCCTCTTTCATTATGGGGCTGAGGCGTCTTTGTGGATCCCTTACTGGCTTGACATCATCCATCATGTGTATATGATGTTCAACTATGAGGGGACTAATCCCCTTGATGTCCGCCATAGACCAGCCAAAAGCTTGCCGGTTATTTTGCAATACCATTAAAAGGGCTTTCTCTTGCTCAAGAGCTAGAGAGGCCGATATGATAACGGGAAGAGTCTCATTCTCACCTAGGTAAGCATATTTAAGGTGAGACGGCAAAAGCTTTAGTTCGAGTTTAGGAGGTGAAACAATTGAAGATAGCATAGGTGAAACTGTTTCAAACTCGAAGGATTCCATCAACGGTTCAAATCGAGTGTACGCAACCTAGTCGGATGGTTCAACTAACTCATCCGAAAAATCAAAAGACTCAAACTTGGGTGGTGAGTCTTCAAAATCATCCAAAAAGGTGAAACACTCATAATCGTTGTCCGGCGTGAAAGCTGTGTCAGATTCTAGGAGGAACGCACTAGAGGCATCATCATTGCTGTGATCGAACAGAAATTTTTCGAGCTCACAGTCCTCCTGTGTGATCTCATGGATCGAGCAAACATCAAGTATACTAGCATTAGGCTCGGATGTCTGATTCCCCAACTTAAAAATGTTGAGTTCAATCGTCATATTTCCAAAAGATAGGTTCATTGAACCATTACGACAATTGATCACCGCATTGGAAGTCGCAAGGAATGGTCGACCAAGTATCACCGGAATTTGACTCTGGGGGTTAGCTACAGGTTGTGTATCCATAACAATGAAGTCAACGGGGAAAATGAAGTCCCCTACTTTAATTAACACATCATCCAACTCATCCCTAAGATGGGTGATGGATCGGTCGGCCATTTGGAGAGTACAATGAGTGGGTTTAAGCTCTCCAACGCCTAATTGCTCATACACTGAATAGGGTAGCAAATTGACACTAGCACCAAGATCTAATAGTGCTCTATTGATGTTCTTGTCCCCAATTGTTATTGGAATTGTATTACAGCCGGGTTCCTTATGTTTTTGGAGTAAAGATTGGACAAGAGCATCACTAACAGCATTAGCCACGAAAACTTTCTTTGGTACTTGTGACTTCCTCTTCTTGGTGCATAAGTCCTTTAAGATTTTCGCGTATGAAGGAACTTGTTGGATTGCATCCAAGAGAGGTATGTTTATGCTAACCTGTTTGAACAACTCTACAATCTTCTCCATTTGTGGAGTTGGTTTATTGGATCTCAACCTGTTTGGAAAAGGAACATTTTGAAAATCTGTTGAGTCCAATTTTTGTGGATCAGATTATGGAGTTGGAACGGATCCCAGTGGGTGTATTTGAGATGTGAGAAGTGGGTCCATTCGAAGTAGAAGAAGTAGAGCCTTGTGAAGCATGAAGAATAGGCTCTAACGAAGAAGATGAAGAAGAAGAAGATGAAGAAGAACCACCGGCAGGGGTGTCGTCATTAATACCCACGTTATTGTGCAACACTTTTCTGGATCTCAACGTGGTCACAACATTTACGTTATGATTTTTCTGTTCATATGCAACATGTGCGTGACCGGGATTTGGCAGCGGTTGAGATGGAAGCTTTTCCTTTTCTCGCTCGCTCAACGCATCATTGAGTTGTGCAATTTGTGCCTCAATTGATTTGATACTTTGATCGTGTAAAGCACTGTTTTGCACCAAAGATTGGATGGAAGTCTCCAACCTTGCTGCGGATTGTGTAGACTGCTTTAGGAACGCATCTAGACTTCTTTCTAGCGAGGTAACCTTAACATTTTTTTGTTGAACAAAATTGTTTTGAGGGTAAGAGTTGTTTGGCACAAAATTGTTCATTTGGTTTGGATAAGGTTGTGGATGGAAAGGTTGCTGGTATTGAGTTTGTGGAGGTGCTTGTTGTTGTGGAGGAGGAGGCCTTTGAAAGTTGTTGTTTCCTTGGAATTGTTGATTTTGATTCCAAGCAAAATTTGGGCGACTCCTCCAACCAGGATTATAAGTCGAAGAGTATGGATCATTTCTTTGTCGTTGCTGAAAGGAAGCATTGACTTGATCTTGTCCTTGAACAGGTGGATTGTAAGGACACTCTTCGGTAAGATGTGATGGATCCGAACAACAAGTGCAAAGAGTTCTTGAGGGTAAAGCAGGGGAAGGAGAAGGCGATGAGATTTTGGTCTCAATTGCTTCTAGCTTTTTCGTAAGTGTGGCCATCTCGGCCTTCATTGCTACCGACATATCTAATTGATGTATGCCTGCCCTAGACTGACCAACAGAAGATGAAATGGTCTTGGTGCTTTCCCACTGAAGTGTTTGTTCAGCAAGATCGTCGAGAAACTGCCACGCTTCCTCATTAGATTTGGTTAGAAAGTGACCGTGACAAATGGTTTCTAACAACTGCTTCGTTGCTGGGTTCAATCCCTCGTATAAAGTTTGGCAAAGTTGCTAATTTTTTATACCATGGTGAGGGCATTGAACAAGTAGGTCTTTGAATCTTTCAAAACACTTCCAAAAGGGTTCGGAAGGAAGCTGGGAAAATTGAATTATCTGATTGCGAATTCTCGCGGTCTTGTGATGTGGATAAATTTTTTTAAGAAAAGCTTTAACAAACTCTTCCCAATTTTTACTTGAATGTGATGCTGTGCTGTATAACCATTTCTCAGCTACGTCACATAAGGTGAAAGGAATGACCCTTAGCCTTATAGCATCGTCAGAATGTTGGGTTGTCTTCATCATTGCGCAAACGTTTCGGAATTTGTTTATGAAGATATAGGCATCTTCAGATTCCAGTCCATGAAATTTTGGCAACATATTGATGATGTGGGGTTTGATCTCAAAATTGTCCCCATTTGCCGGTGGGAGTGAAAGACAAGTCGGTAAGGCGGTGTGGATAGGGTAGAAAAGATCCTAGAGCGCGATTCGTTGGAGCGCTTCAATAAGCGGGCGTTGTGGGTTATTCGCACCTAACGGAGGTGGAATCAGTCCCGTGGGTAAGGTATTGTTAGGATTAAATCCTGACATTTCCTTAGAAGACGAAGAATGTGAAGGTGAAGGTAAGAAAGTGGAAGGAATTTCGACTTCAGAGTCGAAAGCGTCGTCGGTCGGTACCAACAAGACATGGACTATCGGGCACTAGTGTCCCTAGTCCAACCGGACATACACTAAAGAGGTAGTGTAGTCAAAAAGGTGAAAATCAGAATGTGGGGGTAAGAAAACGTCAATGGAAAGAAAGTGGGGGTATGTGGGGTGCACGGATTTCTTAGCGAAAAGTTGCAAGTTTTTGTAAAATTTTTTCCTTTTTTCTCTTTTTTTGTGTTTTTTTTATGTGGAGCTTTTTGCAAAAAATATTTTCGATAAAAGGATTAGACACACGTTCAATCAACCATAAATGCATAATCAGGCCTAGATGTAGGGTCAGCTAGACAGCTCCTAACTGTTCCAAAGGACAAGAAGTAGGACATCAAACCGTCTCTTCACCGCTAATTGTGGCCAGGTAAGCACAGATAGAGAAAGGAAGGATCTGCTCACGAATCACCGTGAGACGGGCCTTTTAAAGTTACTTTTCACTACCTGTCTAGCCTAGGCACCACAAAGTCAGGTTAGGATCAACGGTCGATGCCTACAACTATTCCTTTGTCCTATTGAGCGCGATGTCCTTAGGGCTGAGTCTAATCTTTTTTAATTAATCGATGGACAATGCAATATGCCTTATGTGATTTCTGTGGTCCTGGGAAGGGTGATGAAATCCCCACCCAATCTGGATTGGTGTCAAGCCCCTTAAAGTCAAATTAAATATGCAAAGCAGTAAACAATCACTTGCAAACAAAAATTTTTTAGCGCGGCGCAAAGAATCCTGCACAAGATCAATTATTGGAGAAGGGGAAAGATTTTTGGCTCAAAGAATCCTGCAGGCAAATTTTACAGAGGAGATATCAGGGGGTTCAGAGAAGGATAAAGGAAGCTCACAGAGGGGATATACTTCGCTGACATCACCAACGCACCGCGGAAGCGCGACCACAAGTGGGTTGCGGCGGCGGAAACGCGGTCGTGTTGACGGTTCGGTTCTCGAGATTTCTTCTGCTCCTCTATTGTTGTAATCCTCTGTTATTCAGATCTTCAGTTTTCTGGTTTGCTCTCTGGATTTTTGCAGATCCGAACTCGCTCGTCGATCCTGCAAAATTCACACGAAACACCCTTCAAACAATAAAAAAATGATAAAATTTTTATATTTTTTTAATTTTTTCAGTTTTTATGATTTTTATGATTTTATATTAACCCGAAATTGCAAAAAGAAAATACTACGCCATCCCCGGCAACGGCGCCATTTGATTGAAAGAGATTTTTTTTTATCAAAGAATTTGTTAACCGCAATCAAGAACGGCGTCGTTTGGTAGCTAGCCGGTGAATACGGGTCGGTCCACAGGGATGTTGTGTATTTCCTAATTGTTCTAATTAGTTTATTGCAATCGGTGTTGGGATAATTATCTCTAAAAACTAAGTTGTTTAGACTAGGATTACAAATCTTGCTAGGGTTAGGTTTAGGTTAAGTTTGGAAAATTAAGATTTCCCACCGTTTTCAATGCCCTAATTTAGATCTCTTTAGGTGTTATGGTAATTATTAATAAAGTGGATTAGGACGATTGGGAAGAAACGATGTTTCTTCCTCTAGGTCCCTGTCCGTCCTTTCTTAATCCTTACCCTAACCTCCATGGAAAACATGCACAACCGGTCTTTTATACTACGGTATCACCATTACCTCATGGGTAGGGTGCCGTAGGGAGCGGTATGTGTATGTATGCATGGAGTCCTAATAATTAATATGTGATGGGCAAGAAAGGGTGAGAGATTTGCATCTCTCAAACCTTTCCTATTCCTAACCCTAACAAGCGAGGAACTACTCACTCATTAGGGGATCGATAAAATACATGATTTTTATTTGAGTTTTTGATTTAAAAAGACTAACTATCTAAACTACGGCAGATTAATAAAAAGTTCTAATCTTATTTAAACTAGGGCAGATAAAAAGATCTATGCTAGGGCAGAAATAAAAATTAAGAACTAGGGCAATAAAAAGAACATACTTACTTTATTGATGCTCTAAACTTTACAAAAGATTTCTGAATTTTTCATCAATGAAAAGAGGCATGCCTCAAAGAGAGGTTTAGGGCTTCTATTTATAGATCATAGAAACCCTAGGGTTACAATCGATTCATGTCTGCATTTACAATTTTACCCCCTAAGAAAAACCTAGTCAACGCACCGCCAGCCGCCACAAATTTTTCCACCAATACGGGCTTAGCACGGCTGCGGAACCACGGCGAAGTGCCATGTTTGGCCGTGGTTCCGCGGCCAAAACGGAGGCTTGTTGTCTCTAATTTTCTGGTCTTCTGTCTGTTGCTTTTTTCTTCTATTTTCCATAGTTGGTTCTTCAGAATGTCTTCTAGTTCTCTTCCAAATCTCCACAGTGAATAATGCAGTGGACTTTTACCGTTGCTTCGTGTCGATGTCTTGAACCTTGCGCTGCCTTTGTACTTGTTTATTGATCTTCGTTAATTCTCCAAACTGTTGGCTTGATCAAGATTCTTCCATTTGTTGGTCGTAGTCTCACTTTTGTATCATCTTTTCATCTTTTTCACTATTTTTGTTCCGAGAACCTGTAACCTGCAACTATGTAGCAGACATGGATCAAAAGCACCTGTTTATTTGTAAAATGAATAAGAATGGGGAATATAATAAATAAAAATTATGGTATGATTAGAACTCCATGCAAACGCACAAACTTATCGAAGAACAACCGAGCAAACTGAGCATACTGAGCATAACTGGACAACAAACACCCAAATGGAGCCACACCCTATCTAAACCTGGGAAGACACCACAACGAAATTCATGGAGATCTGCTACCATTCCCACTCTGGAATGGTTAAAAGTTGCAACTCTCCTGCCGTTCTGAAATGCTCAACCTTAGCTCGCTGACAAGCCAAGCACTTCAAAACGAAATCTGAAACTTCACTCTTCATCCCTGCCCACCCGTAACTAACTCTCAAGTCCCGTTACATCTTGGTAGCACTTGGGTGAACACTGAAAGCTGACTGATGTGCCTGCTCTAGGACCTCGCATCTCTACCCATCAGTATCTAGTACACACAAGCGAGTCCCGTAATGTAGCACACCCGGGTCATAAATCAAGAACTCCGAATCTTTACCCTGCCGAACATGCTCAAGAATCTCAGACAAACGAGCATCGGCGGGCTGTGCCTCACGAAAACGATTAAGTAAAAGTGAACGGGCGCGGACATGAGCAAGCTGTCCCCTCAGTAGAGGTGAACCAGAATGTACTCATCTGTCGCACAAGAACTGTAAATCTGCAGAAGACTGTCTCTGAACTGCGCACAACTGGAACAAGCTACCCCCGGGCCTACGACTCAAAGCATCAGCTACCACAGTCGCCTTGCCACGGGCAATAAAGGATCTCACAATCACAAGCCTTCACAATCTCCATCCAACGGCGCAGTCTCAACTTCAGATCCCGCTGCAGGAAGATTAAGCTCTGATGGTCCATGAAAATCTGACACGACTCTTCGTACAAGTAGTGTCACCAAATCTCCAGCGCAAGACCACCACGGCCATCTCCTGATCATGAGTGGGATAAATCCTGCTCGTACTTCCTCCAACTGTCGCGAAGCATAAGCGATAACTCTATCATGCTACATCAGTATACAATCCAACCCCACTCGCGAAACATCATAATAAACGACAAAGTCGCCCGATACAGAAAGCAAAGATATAATTGGTGCAGTCGTCAACTGAGTCTTAAATTGTTGAAAACTCAGCACGCATGCCTCAGTCGAAAGAAAAGAAACCCCCTTCCTTGTCAGTACGGTCAACGGTGCAGCGATGCTCAAGAAATCCTGCACGAAACGGCGGTAAAAACAGGCTAAGCCCAAAAGCTGCGGACTACTGTCACTGAATAGGTCCGGGCCAAAGATGTACGGCCTCGATCTTCCTCGGGTCCATACGAATACCATCTCCCATAACCACATGACCTAGGAAGTCGACACTATCAAGCCTGAAGGAAACACTTCGAGAATTTAGCAAACAGCTAGTGCTCTCTCAATGTCTGCAAAGAAATCCTCAAGTGTTGTTCATGTTCCTCACGACTCTTGGAATAGACCAGAATGTCATCAATTACACAACAATACACCGGTCGAGGAACGGCCTGAAAAAAATCTGGTCCATCACATCCATGAATGCTGCTAGGACATTGGTGAGTCTAATGACACCACCAAAAACTCATAAAGCCCGTAGCGCGCACAAAAAGCAATCTTTGGAATTTCATCACTCCGAACCCGCAACTAATGATGACCCGATCCCAAAAAAAACTTTGAAAAATGTCCCGCACCCTGGAGCTGATCAAAGAAATCATCAATACGAGGTAAATGATGCCTAATCCGCATCGTAACTCGATTCAATTGACGATCAATCAATACAACCTCAAACTGCCGTCCTTCTTCTTGACGAACAGAGTAGGAGATCCCCAAAGAGAAACACTTGGACTTACAATTCCCCCTATCTAGCAACTCTGCAGCTGATCCTTAAGCTCCCTAAGCTCTGCCGGCTCATCTGGAACAATGTCGGAAACTCTCACACGATAGGAACCCGGTCCAACGAATCCACTGTGGCTCCGGTATTACAAATGAAAGCCAAGAATCTTCGACATCTTCTCCTCAAAAACCGACTAGCGAAAAAGACTGAAATCAAGCTGTGAGGGGTGGCACCACAGTCCCCCAGCACAACATGAACTGACTCGCTGGGAAAACAAAACCTGACTGTTTTCTCACGGCAGTCCATAGACGCATAGAACGTAGCTAACCAGTCCGTGCCCAGGAGAACGTCAAAGTCCAACATCTTTAGAAGGATTAAATCGACGGACGAATCTCTCTCTCCTATCCTATTGGCACATGACCGAAACACGTGTCGCGCAACAAAAGAATCGTTAACAGGAGTAAACACCACAAACGGCTGATCTAGCAAACACGACTCTCGGCCCAACCTCGACACGAAGTGTGTAGAACAAACGACTGTATGGATCCCGAATTAAACAACATGCATCAAAGGAACATACGAATGAGATTACATGCAAACTCTGCATCAAGCCTAGCGATACGATCTATCGAAAGTGGATCAATTTGCTTCTGTACAGCGAGTGTACCGTCCTGGTCAGTCCTCGTACCAAACGAGTAAACTTTGACCTCGGCTCTCGCTATCTCACTTTGAGCCCTCATAGTCATCGGCGGCAATTGGCTAGAAATGGAAATAGGATTCGATATGAACACGGAAATCGAATCACAAGGTTATGTATAATCACGGAAGGAATTTCAAGCAATTAGTACTTAGGGCACTTAGGCGGAGTACCGTGTCGTAAGTATGTCGCGGACATACACACGCAACGTCACTCTGCATAAGCTACCTACTCCATCATAGCAAGGTCATCCTACATTCCGAAAGGTAAAACCCAGAGATCTGATACCAACCTTGTCACGACCCGAAATTTGGCACGTGACGGCCCTTAAACCACTTAATGTCTCCAGGCGTAATGTAAATCAAGTAAGCCGAAAACCCAGCAATCTAAACCATCAAAAGTAGTAAGTGATAATAACATTTTTAAAACTTTTGGAATCTCAATCAAAAATCTTTAAAGTCCAAATTTACTTCCTTTAAAATTTGGCAGCACCTCCTTTGTAAAAACTAGCCCTAAAAGGGGTACAACAAAAGATATAAGTAAAGCATCCCCAAACGGGAGCAAATCCACGCCCAAAGGAGGAAAACAAATACCACAACAGATATACAACGTCGTAGCGAAGAAAAAGACGATATAAAGTGACAAAAGCATAAAAGACATCCAAAGTCACCAAAATAATATACAATATCGTCCTCACAACTCGTCTCTAAGTGAATACATGAAGTAGTAGATGAAGAGTACTAGATACAACGAATATACAAATAAGCATCATCGGATAACCGCAAAACGCACCTATAGAAAAACCGCACACAGTCAGCCGTAGCGGTATCCGCTGTAAAAGATGATACGATAAGAAGAAGAAGCCCTGTCGCTACCACTCTGAAGGACAACCTGCAAACACTGTGGCACAACGGGGGTGAGTTGCCAACTCGTGAATAGTAAATAACATATGCAGGTAATCGCAGGTATGCAGGTACTGCGATAATCTATCACATGCAAGCTGAGAGCAATAAATAGCAATATGTATATGCAACAGTCATGAAAGATACTCTATCAGGTACTACTAATACATGAAGCAATGCATATCAAATAAATGCTGAGTATAGGATAAAACATATCATCAACACGAAATCCTCATCATGGAGAAACTAGTGTCCATCAATGACACTCCAAATCCCACTACCAAAGGCACCGCATTCTCAGATCGGTCCTCATATCCTGTAAGTCTCATAGAACCTGAGTGTCCAATATCGACACCCGAAAACATCATGAAAACTATGCCTGTGTGTGTGTGTGTGGGTGTGTGTGTGTGCGTCCCTCAACGAAAAATCAGAATCATGGAACCTGAGTGTCCAACCTCGACACTCGAAAACATAATGAAATACTCATGTCTAGCATCGATACGTAAATATTCATCTGTCAGGCGTCGTCACCACGAGTGGCCTTGATTTCCTGTCCAAACATAACTCCGGTCGGTATCCCCACGATAACCGCAGAGTCCAAATACTATCACCGGTAGATAGTACTCCCTCCGCCAGGCTCACCGTCTAACAATACGAGTCTTCTCGCCCAGGGGTACCTAATCGGGTCTACCATGTACCCGCAGATGGTGCCTACCTCTCCTCGAATCAGGTATCTAACACAAGTCTCAGAACCGAGAAATCTCATGGTAGACGAATCGAAATATCATATCAAGAGAAACCGGGTTTTCAAGACAATACACATTTCTTGAAATATCCCCGCAGTTCTCAAAATCCAGAAAATTACATGAAATCCATATCTCAATGCGTAAATCCATGAAAACTGATTTATGCAACATAAAACATCAATATGAGCATATTAAGGGAAACCGATATTTAAATGTATCAAGTTATTAAATATATCATGCGGTTCCCAATTCTCCATAATCCAAAGCAAAGTCATATAAAGGTGAACATGTGGCTACAGCAAGGTATAAGGGTGTACATGTAAATATGTACGTATGATGTACATGTAGCTATATCTCATATGTGTATACACCTGTCAATAATGATGCAATACCCTCCAAGTACATGTGTAGTTATAGCATAGCAACGTATGTGTATATACATGTCAATAATAATGCAATACCTCCAAGTATATGTGTAGCTGTAGCATAGCAAGGTATGTGTATAAACATGTCAATAATGATGCAATACCCTCCAGGTATATGTGTAGCTATAGCATAGCAAGGTATGCAGATATGCTATATCTCATATGCATAATGGAAATAAGGATCATGTCTCAATATCTTTAACCAATACAATATCACATAGGTATAGGTGTTGTGCGTGTCATGGCAATTATTGACGGAGTGTGTGTAGCTTACAATTTGTGCTCGTGTAACATGAACCGTCAATAATGGTGCAGTGTCCAATTGGTACAAGTCCAAGCACAACAAGTAATGATATGCAATGAGTTCATGCATAAACTCTATATGTGCAATACTTATAATCAAGAATCATATCATTTAATCTTTCCTAGACGCATAACGCTATGCGGGCGATTCCCTTGTAGATGTTAAATCTACTCACAGATGATCTTGGGCTAAGTAAAGCCAACCACTCGCTTTCCCCCTCTTCGCAGCGTCCGAAGTCCCCGCCTGCGACCCTAAGATCATAAAACAACATAACAAGTTCACATTAGCAATCGACCAATAACACGTAAAAACTACGTTTGACCGACGCACCAACTCCAAACATACTCTCAAGTGTTCGTCTAGTCGCTAACGGGCGTAGAGACACTACGAAACCAACCCAAGAGCAACAGCTACACAAGAACACGAACCGTGTTGGATAATATAACGCGCGCAATCGAAACACTAGAAAACAAGCAAAGTGATCCCAGATTTTGCTACACAGACAATTTGTAAAAGATGTATGTTCCACAATACCAAACACAACCCTAGAGACCCTACGCCTAAAACACAGCCCCCCATTCCCTAGTCTGGCCGTAAATTGCGGCCAACTTTTTATGGAATGGTCTCAGGTTTTTATGGTGGGTTCTAGGTCATAACACTAGGTCACTGTGATGGGAATTTTTCCAACAAACACTTGGTTTGATAGCGATTCATCCGAGACCCACAACTACACTAAAATACGATATGTGCACGAAACTAAAATTTATGCGTTCTAAACTGAAACTAATAAGCTACACAACATTAAAAACACCTACTTAACAGATAGAGATAATTACCTGACCACACATTCTCAAAGATCATAGCTTTCCAAGCTCCAAGGGATCCTAGAGGCAAAACAAGACATGAGAAGTGATTTTGGTGAGATTTGATCAAGTTTTGTGAAGGTTTAGTGATGATTTGGATAAGGGTTCAGTTGAGAGTGAAGAGGGGATGAAGGAAACAATTGAGAGTAAGATAGTGAGATAAGAATGAGAGTGTGAGGTGTTAAGGATGAGAGGTGAGTTTAGGGTAAGTGCACCTTGCATTAACTCTCTCCCTCACTTCACCATTAATGCAAGCATGACTCCCCATGAGTCACCTTGCCACCTTCTCTCCAAACAAAACACAAAGGGAACTATCACACACAAATATCTAAGGTTTAAGGTTAAGGTTAAACAAGCAAGGATTATCTTAAGGTTGTTATGGTCACTAAATAAGATTAACACTAACTAACCCTCACATTAACATGCACAAGTATGTGCAAGCCATAACAAATAATAATAAAATATAAATTAATTGTTATAAAATGTGAGGAAACTAAATTGGTAAACATTGTACAGAAAACCCGCATTATCTCTTAATTAACAATAATCGCACTCTAAGGTGTTACACTTCTCCAAGTTGTGCATGTTGAAGTTTACTACAAAAGGAGCAAAGACAAAGGGAAGAGACTGTTGAACAATATCCATATATTGCTCGTTATCCATTAACCATCCGAGGCCATCAAACTCTTCTATAAGAGTTATCATCTTCAAAACGTGGCCACCTACTGATGTGCCGGAGCCATCCGCATCTGAAACAGCTTTCGAGACGCTTCGTATCGTAGGATACGAGATTGCTCTCCATACAAATCTTTTGTATGGAGAAAGATGGATTGAACATCCATCTCCTCATGCTGCTTTTGATGTATATTGTCCATCGAAGCAAGCTCGAGCCATTTGGCGGTAGCACAATCAATATCCCACGTTTTGCGGATCTCCCTATCCGCAACAGAAGATTCAGGGCCTGGTTTGGGCGGGGCTGTGGCAGTGAGGACGTATGATACTTTATCATATGTGAGAGCAATGTTAATGTTCCTCAACCAATCATTATAATTTGGTCCGGTAAGCTTATTTTTCTCTAATAGTAGCTTAAGTCCAGTCATGGTTATCTGCCATTAGGACAGATAAAAGAATACACTCAGCGAAAGCACTTGCAAAGATCAGATTGGTTTATTATCTTATCTAATTGATGTCTCCCACCGCTTTTATAAAATTTTCCTTCAAACCTTAAAAGGAAAAAATTAGCCAAGATTAATTACATTCTACAATTTCTCTAACCGTTCAGCCAGGCCGGTGCCGGTACTTCTGAGGGAGGTTCCCCGTTCTTTCGCACAGACCTAATTAAAATAAACCTCATTTTCCCAAAGGCGTAGCCCCGTTGACACCTTTCTAGACACCTAATGAGTTAACTAATTGTAAAGTGCAAAACTCTCCCGGGAGAAACTATTGCTCACAGTGGAATCGGGATCCTACTATCATACAGAAGGTATGCAATCTCATTGCAAATTTCAACACTTGAAACTCCCAATATTATTTTTACCCCTAGTAACTTATGACCTGGACTCTAATCAACATATCATAAGTACTAGTCATGTTCTACCCGCCATTTCATAATTAATTAGACCCACTCACATGACCCTTGACTATAATCTGTTAGTGTATATGCCTTAGAGGCCATTACTGTATCATACTAGTTTGTATATTACTTAATGGAAGCTTGGGATATTCACCTTGTATAGACAATCTTGCTCAAAATAGTAGTATGCTACTTGGTTTGGGTTCTACTTTAATGTGTACATGTGTTTATTTTAGTATATCACCTATACACATTAGTGGAGCCCTTAGGATCTTTGCTTGATTACCAGCGTTGTGATGGCAGTCACACTCGTGGGGGCTGGGTAATCTACAAGCACATCCTTATGCAGGTCCCTAGTCGTAGGACTATCGAGACAGGGCATCGATACTCCGGAGTAGACTAGCGTATACGCTTCTCATCCTAGCAGGGGAGACGGTCTGTCCCACAGCCGTCAGTACGTCATACTTGAGATAGAATGCTGGTGCTCGTTAGGTTACGAGTACACTGGAAAGGACTCGTCGGGAATTGTTGGTTGGTACTATACCTATCGTCAGTTATCAGTTCCCAGGTGACATGAGTACAGCGTAGTCCGCTGACTTGACACTGTCACTTCGCCTCGAGTGTGTTCCCACTGTACTTAGATTACTACCCTACCACGGCTCAAAGGAGTCGTGCAAACAGGAAGTAGTTGGGTGCAGTCCCGAAGCACTTGGAGGCAGTGACGGTTAGACAAGATTCGTTTCTCCCGGTATTGGGGGTTGATATCGCGCTGTGTCTAGGAGAGCCATTACACAAAGTCCCTGGCAAGGGCAAGCGAGATATGCTGGTAGGTTTCCAGTGTTATCTCAGGGTGTTCTGGGATACACTCCGACACGACTTGTACCGCTATTAAGGGACTGACATTTACCACCCCTCTAGGCCCGCCATGCGATATTCTCAGACGAACAGACCGGACTGTACACAGATTGTCACATTCAGGCTCAGTAGGAGTTCAGATGGGTTTCACCTCGTTCGTCTTATTATCAGCATCTACCTGGGGGCCGTTACGCACAGCTAGTGCCACTTGCGGTCTGTGGTTAAATCCACTGCCAGTGTAGTATCAAGTCTTTAGAGTCCCACACAGAGATCTATTCTCCTTTAGGGAAAAGAGTAGAGGTCGCATGGTTTTGCGACAGGGTTCGGTCACATCCGTGCACTTGTGCACGTTTAGTGTCCGGGCAGTTATCACTAGCGGGCTTTGGTTTAAGCCAGATCCTAGTGTACATTTTGGGATTGATTTTATCTCATTTGTATTCGTGTTCCTCAGAACGCGGATGCGGGTGTGTATGCATGGTTGACAGAGAGACAGAGGCAGAGGATTCTCATTAGGGTTGTTGACTGTTGACTTTTGGTAAACCCTAATGAGAATAAGAAATATGATTAATGATAATATTAATTAAGTATTATTGTGCCATGGTTGGGTTGAAGGGTTGACTTTGTTGACTTAGTTGACCGGTTGACTAGGTTGGACATGTTGACCATCATCATGACAATGGCTATCATTTCTTGGCATTGACCTTGGCTTGCTTGTTTGTTCACAAATTGCATTTAATGCATGAAATGATATGGCCATTTGATATGATAAAAACCATCACATAATACTCAATTATTCTTATTATTTATGATTATTTTGGATTATGAGAGCAAGGGTGAGAAAAGTCTTGCTCATTCTATCATTCTCATTCTCTCTCATCCTCAAGCTCTCCCTCTTCCTCTTGCTCTCTCTCTAGTTTATGGTTCCATTATCTCATGTGTTGAGAAGCAAGAACCATAGAGATAAAACCCAAAACACTTCTCTACCCATCCTAGTATACAAGGTTTAGCAAACCAAGTGTTCTAGTTTTCTCAAGATTGAGGTTGAAGCCAAAGGTAGAAGCTTTCAGGTGGATCCATCTTCGGCACTAAGAGACGACGAGGAGAGAACCATCCGACCACCACAAGGAGTCCAAGAGAAGGATTTCAAGTTAAGGTATAACCCCTAACCGAGTAGGTAAAACTCCTAGTTAGGTTGTTAGATAGTTGTTTAACAAAGATCCGTATTTTGAGTCCATGTTTCCACCAAAAGAAAAATCGTTTTTCATCATTTCCGCAGGCCCGTAAGAACCGGGAGAGGTAACGTGGACTTACAGTGGTATCAGAGCCTAGTTAAACACTATCTATCATGTTAGCAAAGTAACTAGAAGTTCGATCGGAGAAAAAGTCACGAAACACGCCCGAAATGTATACTTTCTGCCGATTTTTTTTCCTGCTCAAAAATTAATAAATCTTGTTCTAAAAATCGGCTCAGGGTTTTTAAAGAAAGTGCAAGAAAAATGGTCCACTAACTCGATCAAGGCGCCGCGGAACCGCGGCGGGAGTCCGCCGCGGATCCGCGGCCGAGTTGACTCGGTCGTGGCACAGTTTTCCTGCAGTGTTTTTCTGGGGGTGTTTTTGGATTTTTGGAATATGATTTTTCTGCCCAGATTTTCCAGAAAGAAAAATTTGTTTTTTGGATTTAAAAATCCGTATTTTGATCGAACTTCTAATGACTTAAGCTAACGGGTTATATCTGTGATGTGATATATGTATTGAACGTCTGCTAATCGTTATACGTCGATTAGTTGGGGTTATACATATCTGTGATCTGTAATGTTGATGGTATGTGTATATGAATTCAGTGGATTGTCGCGGATGAATAGTCGGGGGGTTGTGAGATGAGAGTTTTCTTTTTCTTTCAATTCATGTAATTTGTAATTGATATAATATTATTTATATGGCCGCACAACCGGGATGGGGTTGTAGCCGTAATTGTATAATTTCTTTTACTGTTTTTGCTCCTAGGATAGACCCAAGGTGGGGTGCACAAACTACCGGGTATCTCGAAGTGCCGAGTGGCCTACTCACGGTGTTGAGGGAGGTTGCTTCGCTTCGGGTACTTGGCGGGTAGTTTGCCGCACCCGTAGGGGTCTAGGGTGGGGTCTTGGCTATTCATCGCGACTGTGTAATCCGCTCTTCGTTACAGGCTCGTACGGAATGCGGATTCCTAGTATATCCAATGTGTTCATCTGTGATCTGGAATGGCTATCATTGCATGTGATGAATGTGTATATCTATATATGATATCTATTTAGGCGTTGCTTATGTTTTGCATCCGCGCTAGTCCATCCCCCGCTCTGTCGTTAGTTAAGTAACCTAACGGGTAATGATGGGGCCCCATGGAGAATGCGGATGGCATAAGCGTACGTCATATTTTCGTTGTTTTCTGCAATGGTAGGATTAAATGATGGGACTCATTAAATTAATGCAAGAAAATAAACCAAAGTTGAGTCGTTGGAACACTTTCAAAACCACTAGGTTTCTTTTCAAAAACAACTTTTAAACGCGGAGCTTAAGCCACTCCTTTTAAAAGCTATCGCGTTTCATCGATTATATCAAGTTCACTACGTTCACGATTTCGCCAAAACCATTCGTAGCCCTCCATCGTTTCACATGGATAGTCAATAGTATTCAAGCTATGTTTGTTGGCCAAAGTCAAGGCATAGTGATTGGTAGCTATTGGGTATTCATGTGCAGCATAGATAGATGTGTTGGTTTGGGACAGTCGTACTGCCTTGTTGGACAAAGTCAAGGGTAGGTATGGGTGGGTTCAAATTAACCTGGAGAATGACGGGTAGAACTTGACATGTGACTTATGATTTGTTGGCCAAAGTCAAGGTCATAAGAGCATGGGGCAAAAATCCACATCGGGAGTTTCAAAAGAAACTGAAACTTGCTAGCGCTGCATACCATTTGGAGTGTGATGATTCTGGTAGGATTCCTTCAGTTTTGTCACGCAATGATATTTGGATCCCGATCCAACTGTGAGTATATGCTACTCCTCGGGAAATTTCTCACTTAACGATCAATGCTATAAACCAAGTAGGTGTCTAGAAAGGTGTTAGCGGGGCTACGCCCACAGGGAAAAGAGGTTATTTAATTAAGGAACTTCACGAAAGAGTTGGAAAACCTCCCTCGAAGTACCGACACTAGCCTGGCTGAATGGTTAAGAAAGTATTGTACGGTGAGATTGATCCTGACTAATTCTTCCTTTTTGGTTTGAGGAGGGATTCGAGAGACAGTGGGAGCCATCCTGTTTAGACAAATTAAAAACCACTCTAAACTTGCAAGAGCATCATGCTAAATTGTTTCTTCTCTCTCTCTCCTAATTGCAGCGACCAAACATCATGACTGGACTTAAGTTACTACTAGATAAAAACATACTGACAGGGCAAAACTACAAAGATTGGCTCAGGAATATCAAAATGGCAATCACTTATGACAAATTGGGGTATCTCCTTACCACCAATGCTCCCCCTGTCCCAGGTCCCAAAACCAGCGTCGTGGATAAGGAAATACGTAAGACCTAGGAAATCGACTGCGCGAAGGCCAAGTGCCTCGTGCTTGCCTCTATGGACAATGAACATCAGAGGAGGCACGAGAATATGGACCTTGAATCCATATTTCTCCATACAAAAGAACCGTATGGAAAGCAATCCCGTATCGCTAGATACGAAGTCTCGAAAAAGCTGTTTTCGGCGAGATTGGCCGTCGGATCATCGGTAGCGAAACACGTGCTTAAGATGATTGGCTTCATTGAGGAGCTCACGGACCTTGGGACCACGTTAGAAAACGAGATTTACACGGACATGATTCTCCAGTCCCTTCCTTCCACTTACGCCCAGTTTATCCTGAACTTCAACTTACAAGAAAAAGAAGTTGAACTTTCAGAACTCCTCAACATGCTGAGGAGTGCAGAGGGAACCCTACAGAAAGGTAGGGAAACATCCACTTTGTTTGTAGGAGGATCTTCCTCTTCTAGGTCCAAGGCGAAAGCCAAGGGAAAGAAGAAGAAAGCCCCCGCCAAACCAAGGGGCGGTGTTAGTAAAGTGGATACGAAGGGAAAGACAAAGGCAACAAAGGTAGCGGGAAAGCTTGTGGGAAAGGAAGAATGCTTTTACTGTCACAAGAGTGGACACTGGAAAAAGGATTGCAGGGCTTGGAAGGCCAGAAACCAGGATCCGAAGCGAGTTGCGGCTTCAGCTTCAGGTGGGTATGTTATTGATTACTGTCTATCAATAAACTCTGCATCCTGGGTATTGGATACCGGATCAGGAACTCAAATCTGTAATTCTTTACAGGCACTGAGAAGGCGTAGGGTTTTGAAGGCAGGCGATATGACCCTCAGAGTTGCAAACGGAGCTGGCATGGATGCTGAGTCCGTGGGGGCTATCACCTGGGGCTGTCAGATGGACACATTTTCGTTTTGCGTGATTGTTATTTTATACTCAATACAACCCGTAATATCATATCTGTATCTTTATTATCTAAAGAAGGTTATGAATTTGCATTTGTATGTAATGTTGTGAACATTCACCTTAATCAAGTTTTGATTGGGTCAGGTACATTAAGCAATGGTATATACGTATTAAACCAACCACAGATTTTCAATGTCCAGAATACACACAAAAGAAAGTCTCCGGAAACAAATCAGGCTTTCTTATGGCATTGTAGACTGGGTCATATCAATGAGTGAAGGTTGACGAAGTTACATACAGAACGATATTTGGATCCGTTCGAATATCAATCATATGCAACTTGTCAATCCTGTCTCAAAGGAAAGATGACAAAGACTCTGTTCACTGGACACGGAGTAAGAGCGAGCGAGCTCTTGGGACTCGTACACAGCGACGTGTGCGGTCCAATGTCTACGCATGCGCGAAGCGGTTATTCTTACTTCATTACTTTTACGGATGACTTTTCAAGGTGCGGATATGTATTCTTAATGAAACATAAATCCGAAGCCTTTGGAAAATTCCAGGAATATAAGAATGAAGTAGAAAAACAAACAGGAAAAAGTATCAAGACACTGAGATCAGATCGAGGTGGTGAATACTTAAGTACCGAGTTCCAGGATTACTTAAAAGAGAATGGAATTCTCTCTCAGCTTACTCCTCCGTACACTCCGCAACATAAACGGTGTATCGGAGAGACGGAACCGAACCCTATTGGATATGGTACGGTCCATGATGAGTAACGCTGAGTTACCGCGATCATTCTGGGGATATGCGATAGAATCAGCTGCATACCTTTTGAACCGAGTTCCAACTAAGACTGTGCCTACCACACCATATGAGATATGGAGTGGGAAGAAACCCTATTTTCAATATCTGAAGATCTGGGGATGTCCAGCTTTTGTCAAAAAGCAGCATGCGGACAAACTCGAGGCACGCTCAGTACAGTGCAAGTTTGTGGGATATCTAAAGAACTCCAAGGGATATTTCATCTATTGCGAAGAGGAACAAAAGGTTTTTGTTTCTCGTCATGCCCACTTCTTGGAAACAGAGTTTTTGGAAAATCAGATAAGTGGGAGCGCAATAGAACTGGAAGAAATTTCAGAACCACGAGCTATTACTGAAAGCTTAGTAGAACCAGAGGGTTCGAAAGATCAGGACATTCCTGCGCCGCTCCGCAGGAGTAGTAGGCAGTCTCATCCGCCCGAGAGATACTACGGATTTCTCATAGACAGGGATAGAGAGGATTGCATCATTGATAGTGATGAGCCGACTAGCTTCCAGCAGGCCATTCAGAGCATCAACTCGGTAAAATGGCTGGATGCAATGCGGACCGAAATGGAGTCCATGTACACCAACAAAGTATGGACGTTGGACATTGCTCCAGATGGGGTAAAACCCGTAGGATGCAAGTGGATCTTCAAAAGGAAGATTGGTGTAGATGGACAGGTTGAGACCTATAAGGCTAGACTTGTTGCAAAGGGTTTTCGTCAAAGACCTGGTTTGGACTATGACGAGACCTTTTCTCCAGTGGTTATGCTGAAATCCATTCGGATCCTTCTTGCCATTGCTGCCTTCCACGATTATGAGATTTGGCAGATGGACGTAAAGACCGCTTTTCTACATGGAAATTTAGAGGAGTGTGTCTATATGGACCAGCCAGAGGGTTTCAATCAAAGTGGGAGCAGCGGAAAGGTGTGCAAGTGGCTTAAGTCCATTTATGGACTAAAGCAGGCATCGCGGAGTTGGAACATCTGTTTTGATGAGACGGTCAAAGAATTTGGTTTTATCAAAAATCCAGATGAACCATGCATCTATAGCAGATTTGTAGCAAGAACTGTCGTATTCCTCGTATTGTACGTGGATGATATTCTTTTGATAGGAAATGACATTCTTATGCTACAATCTGTCAAAGGGTTCTTGTCACACAGCTTCTCCATGAAAGACCTGGTTGATGCCTCGTACATTCTGGGGATCCGGATCTTTTGTGACAGATCCAAGAGGATATTAGAACTTTCACAGTCCAGGTACATCGACACCATACTGAAAAGATTCACGATGGAAGATTCCAAGCGCGGTAATCTACCGGCTTGTCACGGGATCACCCTCTCCAAAGAGATGTCTCCCAAGACTGATTTGGAAAGGGATCGCATGTCTATTATACCCTACGCTTCTGCGGTAGGCCCTATAATGTATGCGATGTTGTGTACCAGACCAGATGTAGCTTATGCACTGAGTGTGGTAAGCCGGTATCAGTCAAACCCTGGGGAGAAGCACTGGATAGCGGTAAAGAACATTCTCAAGTACCTGAGAAGCACTAAGGAGATGTTCTTGGTGTATGGCGGAAAAGACCTCCAGATCGAGGCCTTTGCTGACTCCAGCTTCCAGAGTGACAAGGATAATTCCAAGTCCATGTCGGGTTATGTCTTTACCCTCAATGGAGGGGCGGTGTGTTGGAAGAGTTCCAAACAGGAAACCGTTGCTGAATCGACGATGGAAGCGGAATATATCGCTGCTGCAGATGCCGCAAAAGAAGTCGTCTGGATAAGGAAGTTCTTGACAGAACTTCAGGTGGTTCCATCCATTGTTGATCCAATACCCCTGTATTGCGACAAAAACGGGGCTATAGCTTTAGCGAAGGAACCAAGGTCCCATCAGAAGTCCAGACAAATCTTGAGGCGCTATCACCTGATCAAGGAGATCGTGGGTCGCCAGGAGATCGAGGTTCGGAGAGTTGCCACGGAAGATAACACTGCTGATCCATTCACGAAGGCCTTACCCTAGACTCAGTTCGAGCGGCTGATCGAGATGATAGGTCTTCGATACGCTAGTACATGGCCTTAGTGCAAGTGGGAGATTGTTAGTGTATATGCCCTAGAGGCCATTACTGTATCATACTAGTTTGTATATTACTTAATGGAAGCTTGGGATATTCACCTTGTATAGACAATCTTGCTCAAAATAGTAGTATGCTACTTGGTTTGTTTCTAATTTAATGTGTACATGTGTTTATTTTAGTATATCACCTATACACATTAGTGGAGCCCTTAGGATCTTTTCTTGATTACCAGCGTTGTGATGGCAGTCACACTCGTGGGGGCTGGGTAATCCACAAGCACATCCTTATACAGGTCCCTAGTCGTAGGACTATCGAGACAGGGCATCGATACTCCAGAATAGACTAGCGTATGCGCTTCTCATCCCAGCAGGGGAGACGGTCTGTCCTACAGCCGTAAGTACGTCGTACTTGAGATAGTATGCAGGTGCTCGTTAGGTTACGAGTACACTGGACAGGACTCGTCGGGAACTGTTGGTTGGTACTATACCTATCGTCAGTTATCAGTTCCCAGGTGACATGAGTACAGCTTAGTCCGCTGACTCGACACTGTCACTTCGCTTCGAGTGTGTTCCCACTGTACTTAGATTACTACCCTACCACGGCTCAAAGGAGTCGTGCAAACAGGTAGTAGTTGGGTGCAGTCCCGAAGCACTTAGAGGCAGTGACGGTTAGACAAGATTCGTCTCTCCCGGTATTGGGGGTTGATATCACGCCGTGTCTAGGAGAGCCATTACACAAAGTCCCTGGCCAGGACAAGCGAGATATGCTGGTAGGTTTCCAGTGTTATCTCAGGGTGTTCTGGGCTACACTCCGACACGACTTGTACCGCTATTAGGGGACTGACGTTTACCGCCCCCTAGGCCCGCCATGCGATATTCTCAGACGAACAGACCGGAATGTACGCGGATTGTCATATTCAGGCTCAGTAGGAGTTCAGATGGGTTTCACCTCGTCCGTCTTCTTATCGGCATCTACCTGGGGGCCGTTACACACAGCTAGTGCCGCTTGCGGTCTATGGTTAAACCCACTGCCAGCGTAGTGTCGAGTCTTTAGAGTCCCACACAGAGAGCTATTCGCCTTTAGGCAAAAGAGTAGAGGTCGCATGGTTTTGCGACAGGGTTCGGTCACATCCGTGCACTTGTGCACGTTTAGTGTCCGGGCAGTTATCACTAGCGGGCTTTGGTTTAAGCCAGATCCTAGTGTACGTTTTGGGATTGGTTTTATCTCGTTTGTATTCGTGTTCCTCGGAACGCGGATACGGGTGTGTATGCACGGTTGACAGAGAGACAGAGGCAGAGGATTCTTATTAGGGTTGTTGACTGTTGACTTTTGCTAAACCTAATGAGTATAAGAAATATGATTAATGATAATATTAATTAAGTATTATTGTGCCGTGGTTGGGTTGAAGGGTTGACTTTGTTGACTTGTTGACTTAGTTGACCGGTTGACTAGGTTGGACTTGTTGACCATCATCATGACAATGGCTATCATTTCTTGGCATAGACCTTGGCTTGCTTGTTTGTTCACAAATTGCATTTAGTGCATGAAATGATGTGGCCATTTGATATGATAACAACCATCACATAATACTCAATTATTATTATTAGTTATGATTATTTTGGATTATGAGAGCAAGGGTGAGAAAAGTCTTGCTCATTCTATCATTCTCATTCTCTCTCATCCTCAAGCTCGCCCTCTTCCTCTTGCTCTCTCTCTCCAGTTTATGGTTCCATTGTCTCATGTGTTGAGAAGAAAGAACCATAGAGATAAAACCCAAAACACTTCTCTACTCATTCTAGTATACAAGGTTTAGCAAACCAAGTGTTCTAGTTTCCTCAAGAGTGAGGTTGAAGCCAAAGGTAGAAGCTTTCAGGTGGATCCATCTTCGGCACAAAGAGACGACGAGGAGAGAACCATCCGACCACCACAAGGAGTCCAAGAGAAGGAGTCCAAGTTAAGGTATAACCCCTAACCGAGTAGGTAAAACTCCTAGTTAGGTTGTTACATAGTTGTTTAACAAAGATCCGTATTTTGAGTCCATGTTACCACCAAAAGAAAAATCATTTTTCATCATTTCCGCAAGCCCGTAGGAACCGGGAGAGGTAACGTGGACTTACATAATCAACATAATCACATGAATGTCCTAATTAATCGCATCTTATGCTATGTAGGAAGACATCACTTAGCTATCATACACTAAGCCTTGACTATAATCAACATACGTAGCATGAATACTAAATACTCTACTTCCTAAAATGATGGAGGGTTGCGAATAGTTTTTTAAGAAAACCTTTAACGCTTTGAACTTGATATCGTTGTAGAATCCAATGGTTTTAAAAGGAGTGGCTTAAGCTCCGCAATTTGAAAACTTGCTTTTTCACAAAAAGCCGAGTAGGTTTCAAATCTGATTCTACAACATCTTTTTAGGTTTATTTTGTTTACATTAATCTTATTGATGTAGTCCCATCGTTTAAGTCCTAAGCTATTACAGAAAAGAAACGAAAATAGAACGTACGCTTATGCCATCCGCATTCGCCACAATGTCCCGTTATGTACTGTTAGGTTACTTAACTAACGGCATAGCGGGGCGGGACTAGCACGGATACAAAACATAAGCAACATTTATTATATTTCATATATATAATAGATCGTTCGTCTCAACATATAAAGTGATCACATCACAGAATATCCACAGCAGAAGCACATATATGAAAATACAGGATATACTAGGAGGTCCGTACTTTGTATTTAGCCAACAATAGAAAATACGGATTCCACTGTCGCGATGAACAGCCTAGCCCACACCCCTAGACCCCTACGAGAGCGGCAAGTGACCCTTCCAATTCTAGAGTTTAGGAGATCCGGTATCGACTCCTCGAGATGGCCTCCCTTTGAACCCTAGAACCCGGTCACTTGTGCTCCCCTCCTTAGTTCTATCCTAATGCGGAAAAGTAAATAATATACAACAATGGTGGCATCATCCTCAACCAGGAAGTGCCCAAATAAAAGAATATTACATACAATTAATTTTACATGAATGAAAAGAAAAACTCTCATCTCACATAAAACCCCCGGCTATTCATTCGCGACGATCCTGTACATCATATCTCAGCAACACACAATATCACATATCATCAACGTAAGTAAGTATGCGTACCCCAATTTTCGTTGATGTATAGCAACGAAACCGGCGATACACAACGTACTACACTTACGGTCGCAGAAAAGAAAGTGAAAAACTACAACAATTGGAATCAACACTGCCTTTCGACATCATAAACCCGGAATATCACATATTATGGAAATGCCTAACAATACAAATCTTATATTTAGGTCTCAACTATGAAAACAGTTTTTCAAAAGAATCCGGATAATTCAACAAGATTCCCGATTCTACCGAGACCGAAATATTAGACTTACACGCAACTAATTACTTTTCACAAAACTAATTAGTGTAGATTCCAATTATTGTATCACATTCAGAAATATCAAGACAATGTTAAACGTTTCGATCGAGTCAACAAACACCTACAAATTACCTCGAAAGCTCAACACTTGAGCAAAGTTAAAATATCCAAAAACGTGCCACAGTGTATATGGACCAACCGTAGAATGGTCAACCCTTGCCTCACCTATGGCGCTACAGCACTACGGAAAACCCTAAGGTTTAACCGCGGTTCCATGGTCATACAATCGAGTTAGGGTTTTGTTCCTCTAGAGGGTCCATAGGGTTACTTACATGAACATTCAAATATCTTTAACTTAGGAAAATTCCAACACTTGGAAATTTTCAGCAAGGGTAATGGTGGGTGATTGATGTTCGCTCGAACTGTTAAATATCGTCCAAGTTACCAATACAATATTAAAATATACGACTACGAAACACTCCGAATAATCCCCTAAGCAAAATTAGCATCACATGAAATTTTGGCGTAAACAAACAATACCTGAAACCACAAAACCTAGACACCAGAGCACAAGAAAAATTTGAGGCAAAACTGGGCAACAGGGGTCGGACTCACCGGATTTTGGGGGGATGTGCTCGGCCAAAATCCGAAGGAATTGCCTAAAATTTGTTCTGTGTTCTCAGTGCAACATATACGATCTTCTGCAGTTATTTAAAAAAAAATTCGAGCCCGTTTTAAAATCGACAGAGAGCATAATTTCAGGGTTGCAGTTTTGTTAATTCGGGGTTGTTTCGGTTTCGTAATTAATCTAATATCATCTAAGTTTCTAGCTTGGCTCTGATACCACTATAGGGATTATTTAGCACCATGCCTAGGTTGAGGGTTGCATTACACATGCTATAACAAAAATTTAAGTGGGTGTAAACAATCCAACCATGAATCGAACTAGAAAAATAGAGTAAAAATATATAGTATCTCATACTATCTAGTGTCTAACACTAAGTTGGGAGAAATACAACCTTTGTAGACCTCCTCCTTGACTCCTTGGATCGTGTAGGGTTTGAACCGGTTTTCTTGTATCCTTCCGTGTCCACGATGATCTACCACGAAGTCCCTTTGCACCAAGCTCCAAGCTTCACTTGGTCAAGGATGAAGATGAAGCAAACACTCCACACTAGTGGACTAGACTAAAGTAGAATGGTGATGTGGGTTTGAATCTCACTTAAAAACCTTTTCTTTTTATTTCTTCTCTTTCTTTTTAAAACCCTAAAGAGATTTTAGGAGAGAGAGGAAGAAGGAGATGGCTCAAGCTTGACTCAAGAGAATCATATCAATAACTCTAACTAAACTCAAGAGAATAAGTGAGAGTCAAGCCATGCTAAACTATGGTTACTAAATATCTAGATATTTTGTAACTTGAGTTTAAGCAAAACCATGGGCTAAAACCATGGGCAATGAAACCATTGACTTTTGTCAACTCAAGAGAGTTGAATAGTGAAAAAGAATTGAACTAGCTCAAAGGTGTATCCAAGTCCTTCTCCTTCTCTTGCTCACTGATCTGGTATTTATAGGCACAAAATATGATTAAAAAACAATAAAAATAAGATGATGTGACCCAAATAAACAACCAGAAGAAAAATGGGGACATTTGGGCATATTGGAACCGGCGGCGCCGGATATTTTGAACATTTTGTCGGTCCAAACTTGGTCAAATGGGCTCGTGTTGGTGTGGTGGTCTTGAGTGCACTCAATAAGTCCACTGGTAATGTTTGATTTCTTCATATCAGCTTGGGTTATACTCAGTAGTCTTGGAGGGGAACTTGATGCTTTAAATCACATTACATCTTTTAGCATTTATTACACATCACACTTACTTGTGCCCTACTTGCACAAGTTGTTGTGCCAACGAAGCCCCACCATGGTCCATGTGTTAATTATAGGTATGCCCTAGAGGCCATTACTGTACATGGGCTGTATATTGTAGTGGATGCTTGGACATATATAGGGAGGACTTTATTGCTCGATATGATAGTATGCTATCTGGTTGCTCTTTGTCTTAACATGTTGACTTGTATAAGTGATGATGTCTTGCTCTCACATGTTGATAAAGCCCTTAGGATGTGTACTTGACTATCAGGACTATGATGGAGATCATATCAGTGAGGCCAAGGGTAGTCCACAAGTATACCCTATAATTGTTCCTAGTCGTGGGAGTATCGAGACAGGGCATCGATACTCCGGAGTATACTAGCGTATGCGCTTCTTGACCCATATGATGGGCGATGGATGATCCAACATCCATTGGGGTTTGATATCAGAGAAGGTGTACGGGTGGGTTACGGCCCTAGTATTACTGTACCTTCGTGTTTTCTTTTTTTAGTAAAATATTATATTTATTTATTCTTAGTCTTTTCTCTATATTTTGTTTTTAATAAATATCTTATTTTATTCTTCTATCTATTTTTCCCAAACACATTTCTTTAAAACTAAATTTTAACATTTTTTCAAATTAAATATAAGACCTAACCCAGCCCATAACTCAAATTCAATTTCATTTTCATTTTCTTTAATAAAACTATGAGCCCAAAAGCCCACTTTTTTTAAGCAACATGATATATTTAATTCTTATTAAATATGTGTATGACCAACCTTATAGTTCATTGGTTAAGTCTTTACATTGTTATTCCATAGACCACATCTTAAAATCCCCATTCTAGCAATTTTTTTTTATCAATTTTTTATTCTTCTCATAACTTACAAATGAGACCTTTCATTTTCGAAATGAATGGTGACCTTTCATTTCACTTTTAATTCCCATGTTGAATGCATATATTATTATACATAATTCACCATTACACCATCTTTATTTGTCCTGCTCTATCTTTTCCTTCCTCACATTTTTCTATCTCTCCCTTCTCCCTCTTCACTTAGAGTCCAAGAAGAAGAACATGAAGAAGTCTTCAAGAAGGTCTCGCTAGTAGCGCGAGTCTATCGGCGGATAGACAAGCCCGGTGACAATACCGGCTTGTGTATGTAAGGCCCTTCTCTCTCCTTCCCCCCTCCCCCATCTCTTATTTTCCTCTTGTCATACCTCGTGAACCCCTTATTCTTCTCATATCGTAATCCGTAAGAGAAGATAAATATAAACATATACATATATATAAGTCTAGATATATATTATTTTATATGGTTTAAAAATACCTTATTGCATCTTGTTCAAATTAAAGTATTTTTAATTCTTTGTTCATGACTATGAATGTTTAATACAAGTTGTGAGAACACAAATTTCATGCCACAATATATTTATAATGTTTCATAAAATCGGTTTGTTTATTAAAAGAAAAATAGAAATCTGAATAAAATACTAGTTAATCTTTTTGCCGATTTTAGTGTACAAATCAATACTTTTAGCTATAAAATAATTTTTAGAAATTAATTTTGACTTCTGAAAAATCTCAGAAAATTTACATATGATAGATTATATTATTTTGTACATGCTGTAAAAAGTTTAGATCGAAAAACCTAACGGTTTAGAAATTATATCGTTTTTATTCACTGTTCATAAAAAAGAAAACTGCAGTTATCGGTCAGCTTCTAGGATACATAACTTGGTATACCGGTATCCAAATTGAGTAAACTCAGGTTTTTTTGATATCTACATCAAATGATCTTGATTTTCTTACTTTTATGTTTTTACTGAAAACCGACGTAAAATATAGAAAACTGCGTTACAATATTAAGTGACGAATCTGGACAGAATCTGTCCTGATTCGTACACTGTTTTTAAATTAGAAATAACTGAAACTCCCGATGTCCGTTCGTGACAAACATTAGATGTGTAGATGCATAATTGATAAAGCTATAATTTTATGTATATTAGATTGCCTAGAAATGAATGAAACAACCCGATATAGGCTTTGCAATATAACATATAGTTGCTGTCCAGAAATCTAAATTTCTGTTTTAAACGTTGATATTAAAATGATCATAACTAGAATTTCAGAAATCCAAATCGTGCAAATCTTAATGTTTTGGATAATTATATCGAAAGACCTACAATTTTGTAATAATTTTCTTAACCTGAAACCTGATGGAAATTGATCGAAACTATGTTTTAAGAATATGTGATGGTGCAGAATAGATTCTAATCTGTTTTGCGTGACAATACGAAAACATATATAACTCCCAAACCGGTAGTCGTATTTAGGTGAAACTGTAACTCACGCATGAAAAACACATATATCCATATTTCTGTTTATATTCCGCATTCGTTCGACTTGATTAATCAGTCGTACATAATATTTCTTTACAGCATTATTTATGGTAGTTACTCGATTAATATACTTGTCTAATTTCATGCTATTCGAACATGTATACATTTTTATCTTGATCATTAAATTGTTGTATGTACATAAATACGATAATTAAATACTTGGGGTGCATTTTGAAAATTATATAAAAGTATTTTTACATAAAACCCCCTCAAGTTCTATAAATTACCCAAAGGACCCTAGTAAATATAGGTTTAAGTGGGACCAGTCTCTTGAGACTCAGGGAGCCGGAGATGTGGATGCTTGCCTATTTAAGGTAGACGACTTAACAACGGTGTTATCAACATGGTAATCGTCTTTGAAAAAGACACAAATCCTGCTGTTCATGTGCAGCAATTACCGATAACATCAAAACCTATTTCAGGACTTCAATTTTTTTTAATTGTCTGACTCAGACTGAGTTTCATTATAAATAATCTGACTTGAATATGATTCAAGTACAATCTACAGTCTACAAATTCAATATGAATCCACGAATACATATATATTCAATCTATTCAATCTATATTGACTGAACCGAACTACGGATATACTTCCATTTACATGATTCTCCAGTTACATTCATGATTCTCCAGTACATCAATTTTACTGATATCATGGTTTCGGCAAGTCATCCAAATATACAATCTATATTACAATTCAATGACAAGTTGAAATCTCTAGCATATATTGACTCCTCTCGTATACATTGGCATCTTTCTGTACCAAGCTACAAACAACAACGTCAACACTAAATACAACATTATAACAATATAATACAACTTTAAAAGTTACACTCTCTCTCTTTCTGTCTATTCCATTTCTCCCTTATCTTTGGGACTTACCAAGCGATTGTTCGCTGATGACATTCCTTTTCTTTCTTCTTTGGAATGTTGCCAGGTGATCTGGACACTCAGGAGATCGAGTCTACCAGTGAGGACTTGGACCAGCTTGCATACGATCCAGAGCTCTAGCTACATTGCACACTTTTATTTCAGTACTTTTCTTTTCTGTTATGCCATTGTTTAGGCATTGCTTTCATCAGATGTATTTACTTTCCATGCATTGTACAAAAGAATATGAATAAATAAAGTTGTTGTCTTATTATTGTAAGTGCACGGCGGCGCCCCGGCTGTCAATCCGACGCCGGAATGCGGAAGCGGTGATAAACTTTAATTTTGCGAACTTAGCAAACCGGCACCACCGCGCACTAAACACCCGGATCGAACCATTAACAAGTCTAAGCTAACGACAAGAAGGGGAAGAGATATACCGAATGATCCGAGTCCTCCGGTCTTCTCGCCATCGTCCCGATCTCTCGCGGAAGGTCCTGTCTCCATGTCGTCGCCTCTTCGCCGAAAGGGCACCACATCGCCTGCATCTTTTACGGGCTCCCACCTCAATACCGAGGCAACTCGGGCGCGAAGCTGGCGAGTCGACGCGTCCAAGATTTGCTGTAGAATGTGTAGTGTAGAGCCTATGTCTCATTTGGGTTTGTTGCCATTTGAAGATGATGGAGGAATCAAGATAAGAAAAATGGTGCTTGCATTTTTCTAGCATGAAAATGAGATCAAGAATGCCACACTCTCAAGAATGAAAAACTCTCATCTTTTCTTTTCTCAAAATGAAAACCTTATCATCTTAGAATGGTGGAGGAAAGAATATCAATCCATAATAAGAAGGGAGGTGATGGTAGTAAAAGTGAAAGGGTGACCATAACCTAAACATCATCATTACAAAACACAAATCAATCCTAATCCTTTCTCATCTCATTAAAGCAAAGGAAAAGACTAAGAAAGAATCAAATGATGGTTGAAAAGAAAAGATGCCATCATAATCAATACATTTGCAAGAAACCCCTCCACAATGTGTTATTTCCAAACTTGCAAATAACCCCCTCCATCGGAAAAGTCCGGCCGGGAAGAACAAAGGAAAACCGGCCGGAACGGAATGCAAACTGGCAACTCCAGAAAACTGGTCCCGTAATAAATTACAGGAAAACCCCGATACTGTGCATACACACCCGCATCTGTATTCCGACCGGATACAAATGCAATGAGACAAAACTACACTATCTAATACTACGATCCGGCTTAAGCCAAAGCCGGCAAGTAAAAACCGTCCGATCACGATCCGTGCAATACCGCACGTATCTGATCGAACACTGCCATATCTCCATACGGCCTCTACAGCGTTTCGCCCGAAAGCTTGAGTAACTGAAAGTGTGGTGGACTCTAAAGACTCGTCAATACTATGGCTGTGGATTTAACCACTAGCACGTCAGATGTATAAGCCAATACGTGACGGGCCACCAGCTATTGACTAAAAGGGACGTCGATGAGTGAACTCATCCTGACACCCTACTGAGCCTGTCAGTGACAATATCCGTACAGTCCGGTCCGTTCGTCTATGAGCATCGCATGGCTGGCTTAGGGGGTTGGTAAAAGTCAGACCCCCAAAAGCGGTACAAGTCGTGTCGGAGTGTAGCCCAGAACACCCTGAGATAATACTAGAATACCTACCAGTAAATCTCCTGCCTTGGCCAAGGTCTTCGTGTTATGGCTCTCCTAGACACAGCGCGACCTCACCCACAATACCGGGAGAGACAAACCCCTGAAGATCCGCTCACTGCCTCCATGTGACTCGGGACTGTACCCAACTAAAACCTGTTTGCATGACTCCTTTGAGCCGTGGTAGGGTAGTAATCAAAGCACAGTGGGAACTCACACGAGACAAATGACGATCCTCAGGTCGATGAACTAACCTGTACACATGTCACCAGGGAACTGCTATCTGACGTCAGGTATAAGACCAACTAGCATGTTCCCGGCGAGTCCTGTCCGGTGTACTCATAACCCAATGAGCACCTGTATGCATCTTAGGTGATCCAACTGACACCAGTGGCTTATGAGACCGGCCACCGCCCCTCGTCGGGGTCTCGACTGTATACACTAGTCTACTCTGGAGTATCGATGCCCTATCTCGAAACTCCTACGACTAGGGACCTTTTAAGGATGTGCTTATAGACTACCAGCTCCCACATATATGATCGCCCTCATACTGCCGGTAGTCAAGCAAGAATCCTAGGGGCTCTATCAACGTGCAATAGTGACCTGTCATGTCACCTAAAGCAGTACACGATGATAAAGGTAAACCAGATGGCATACTATCATCTCGAGTAAGACTGTCCTACCGGGATAGGTCCTCCCTCAATCATTGAAATCACGTGCCTGTGATCCAATAATTGACTCTGAGGGCACTATCTCCAACAATTATATCTTATCTTTTGTGCATTTATATTTATATTGCTTAGATACACTTAGCGTATTTACTTCAAAGTAAATACGTAGCAGCCTCGTCGCGTCCTCTGCCCTTATACTGGAAAGCGAGGCGTGACAGGTTTTGTTGGCGGCCCATGCAGGTCAGAGCTGTATGAAATCCTATCATGCAGTTCAGTTCTGCGTGAACGACCTAAGCAATATAACACAAGAAACAGCAACTAAAAACATTCTTTACATTACATATTCCTTGAATCCATCTTGAACTCCACCTTCGGTTTCCTTGAAGTCCATCTCTCCACTTTTAAATCCATAATTCTTATTCACCCTTTCTATTTGTATCTCGTTGGCATAGTAGCTCAATTGGTTAGAGTATCAATCGACTGAGCTCGAAGACGACATCATCCTAATCATGTTTCCTTACTCTGTTGCAATACCTTCTTGAGTAATTTCAAGGACGAAATTATTTTAAGGAGGGTAGAATGTAACGACGCTAGTATTACTGTACCTTCGTGTTTTCTTTCTTTAGTAAAATATTGTATTTATTTATTCTTAGTATTTTCTGTATATTTTGTTTTTAATAAATATATTATTTTATTCTTCTATCTATTTTTCCCAAACAAATTCCTTTAAAACTAAATTTTAACCTTTTTTCAAATTAAACATAAGACCTAACCCAGCCCATAACTCAAATTAGATTTCATTTTCATTTTCTTTAATAAAACTATGAGCCCAAAAGCCCACTTTTTTTAAGCAACATCATATATATAATTCTTATTAAATATGTGTATGAACAACCTTGTATCTCATTGGTTAAGTCTTTACAGTGTTATTCCATAGATCACATGTTCAAATCCCCATTCTTGCAATTATTTTTTTTATCAATTTCTTATTCTTCTCATAACTTAGAAATGAGACCTTTCATTTCTCTTTTAATTCCCATGTTGAATACATATATTATTATACATAATTCACCATTACACCATCTTTATTTGTCCTCCTCTATCTTTTCCTTCCTCATATTTTTCTATCTCTCCCTTCTCCCTCTTCACCTAGAGTCCAAGAAGAAGAACATGAAGAAGTCTTCAAGAAGGTCTCGCTAGTAATGCGGAGCTATCACCGGATAGACAAGTCCGGTGACAATACCGGCTTGTGTATGTAGTCCCTTCTCTCTCCTTCACCCCATCTCTTATTTTCCTCTTGTCATACCTCGTGAACCCCCTATTCTTTTCATATCGTAATCCGTAAGAGAAGATAAATATAAACATATTCATATATATAAGTCTGGATATATATTGTTTTATATGGTTTAATAATACCTTATTGCGTCTTGTTCAAATTAAAGCGTTTTTAATTCTTTGTTCATGACCATGAATGTTTATTACAAGTTGTGACAACACAAATTTCATGCCGCAATATATCTATAAAATCTCATGAAATCGGTTTGTTTATTAAAAGAAAAATAGAAGCCTGCATAAAATACTAGTTAAATTTTTTGCCGATTTTAGTATACACATCAATACCTTTAGCTCTAAAATAATTTTTAGAAATTAATTTTTACTTCTGAAAATTTCTGAAAATTTACATATGATAGATTATATTATTTTGTACATGCTGTAAAAATTTTAGATCGAATCAATTAACAGTTCAGAAATTATATCGTTTTTATTCACTGTTCGTAAAACAGAAAACTGCAGTTATTGGTCATATTCTAGGACACATAACTTGATATACCCGTATCCAAATTGAGCAAACTAAGGTGTTTTTGATATCTACATCGAATGATATTGATTTTCTTATTTGTATGTTTTTACTGAAAACCGATGTAAAATATAGAAAATAACGTTACAATATTAAGTGACGAATCTGGACAGAATCTGTCCTGATTTGCACACTGTTTTTAAATTAGACATAACTCAAACTCCGATATCCGTTCATGACAAAATTTAGATGTGTAGATGCATAATTGATAAATCTATAATTTTCTGTATATTAGATTACTTAGAAATGCATAAAACAACCCGATATAGGCTTTGCAATATAACATATAGTTGCGGTCCAGAAATCTGAATTTCTGTTTTAAACATTGATATTAAAATGATCATAACTAGAATTTCAGAAATCCAAATCGTGCGAATATTAGTGTTTTGTATAAGTATATCGAAATACCTACAATTTTCTAATAATTTTCTTAACCTGAAACCTGATGGAAATTGACCGAAACTATGTTTTAAAAATATGTGATGGTGCCGAATAGATTCTGATCTGTTTTGCGCGACGGTACGGAAACATATATACCTCCCAAACCGGTATTCGTATTTAGGTGAAACTGGAACTCACACATGAAAAACACATAGAGCCATATTTCTGTTTACATTCCGCATTCGTTCGACTTGATTAATCAGTCGTACATAATATTTCTTTACAGCATTGTTTATGGTAGTTACTCGATTAATATACTTGACTCATTTCATGCTATTCGAACATGTATACATATTTATCTTGATCATTAAATTGTTGTATGTACATAAAGACGATAATTAAATACTTGGTGTGTATTTTTAAAATTATACAAAAGTACATAGAACCCCCTCAAGTTCTATAAATTACCCTAAGGACTCTAGTAAATATAGGTTTAAGCGGGACCAGTCTCTTGAGTCTTAGGGAGCCGGAGATGTGGATGCTTGCTTATTTAAGGTAGACAACTTAACAACGGTGTTATCAACACGGTAATCGTTTTTGAAAAAGGCACAAATCCTGTCGTCCATGTGCAGAAGTTACGGATAACATCAAAATCTAATTCAGGACTTCAATTTTTTTTAATTGTCTGACTCAGACTGAGTCTCATTATAAATAATCTGACTTGAATATGATTCAAATACAATCTACGATATATAAATTAAATATGAATCCATGAATACATATCTATTCAATCTATATTGACCGAACCGAACCATGGATATACTTCCATTTACATGATTCTCCAGTTATATTCATGATTCTCCATTAAATCCATTTTACTGATATCATGGTTTCGGCAAGTCATCCAAATATACAATCTATATTACAATTCAATAACAAGTTGAAATACAATACAAACAATATAATTAAGACATCGTGGGGTTTAAGGGGTAGATTAGTACGGAAGGTGTTAAAAGTGCCATGAGACTGGAAGATTAAGACACCTAACCTGAATCCAATTGCCGTTGTTCCGGGTTGTATAACGGAGCCTTGTACATTCTGTTTTCCTTAATCTTTAGCATATAGAGACTCCTCTCTTATACACTGGCATATATCTGTACCAAGCTACAAACAACAACGTTAACACTAAATACACCAATATAACAATATAATACAACTTTAAAAGCTACACTCTCTCTCTTTCTGCCTATTCCATTTCTCCCTTATCTTTGGGACTTACCGAGCGATTGTTCGCTGACGACATTCCTTTTCTTTCTTCTTTGGAATGTTGTCAGGTGATCTGGACACTCAGGAGATCGAGCCTACCAGCGAGGACTTGGGCCAGCTTGCATACGATCCAGAGCTCTAGCTACATTGTACACATTTATTTCAGTACTTTTCTTTTCTGTTATGCCATTGTTTAGGCATTGCTTTCATCAGATTTATTTACTTTCCATGCATTGTACAAAATAATGTGAATAAATAAAGTTGATGTTTTATTATATCTTGTCTCTTGTGCATTTATATTTATATTTCTTAGATACGCTTAGCATATTTACTTCAGAGTAAATACGTAGAGGCCTCGTCGCGTCCTCTGCCCGTATACTAGGAAGCGGGGCATGACAGGGTGCTCAGTAGAGACTGGGTACACTGCACGGACTCGCCGAGAACTCCTAGATGGTATTATACCTATCGTCGGATAGCAGTTCTCTGGTGACACTGGTACAGGTTAGTCTGTAGACCCGAGATTGTCATAGAGTCTTGTGCGATTCCCACTGTGCTTTGATTTCCACCATACCACGGTCAAGAGATCGTGCAAAAATGGTGGGTTTTGGGTACAGTCCCGAGTCACATGGAGTCAATGAGCGATATGAGGGTTTCTTCTCTCCCGGTATTGGGAGTTGATGTTGTGCTATGCACGATTGGCCATAACATGAAATCCCTGGCCAGAGTTGCTGAGATTTACTGGTAAGTGTTATCTGTAGTTTCTCGAACCGTTATGGACCTTACATCGGCATGACATATCAGGCTATTGGGGTCTGACGTTATACCACCCCCAGGCTGTTGATATGCGACATATCAGACGAAGAGACCAGACTGTACGGTAGTGTTTCTGATTGGATTCGCAGGAGTATGAGCAGGCTTGCTTGTTGATCTTCTGATCGCTCAATACCCGGGTGGCCATTACGTTTAGCAGACCGCTTGCGGCTTGTTGGTGTTTGATATGATCATCACCTACTGCCGGCATATTGACGAGTCTTTAGAGTCCTACACAGAAGTTTCCTGGCTCAAGCGAAACGGAGTAGGAGCAAATATGTGATATGTGCGGACCGAGATTAATATGATATGAGATACCTATTCTATTCTCGCGATTTGTGTTATCGGTCGGTTATATGTGATATAGCCGGGTTGTCGAATCAAGTGTTGATTCGATAAGATAATACACATGATATTAGTCGGTTATATGTGATATAGCCGGATTATTAAATCAAATGTTGATTTAATAATTTAATGTATAATTATATATATTTGATATTAAGTTATATTAACTAATACTCACTCACTTAAGATTTCTTTTCTCACTTGATTTGTGCACATAGTATATATGTAATATATATTAGTATACAAGATTTTGTGTCATGCTTGATGATACATGCTTCATGGGTGTGTGTATGACTTACACCATGATTTCTATAATCTAGGGTTTTTAATTAATTAAGTAATTCAAAATTGTTGGATTTTGTTATGGCAAGAAGCTTGGAGAAGCTTGCTTGTTCTTTGACTAAGTCCACAAGTTTTGTTTTACTTAAGATATTTATAAACCCAACCATTATAGGTAGCCATGGTTAACTCTCTATAAGGGTTAGCATATGATGTTAACTCACCCATGGTTGCCATTCTCCACTTGATTTTTTTCATGAGAGATTCCTTCATCTCCTTCCTCAAACTCACTAGCTTTTGGGAAATGAAGAAAAATGACTGAGAAAATTATTTCTAAAGTGAGTAAAATTCCTACTTCATCATCCTCTACTACTAGCCATTTAGTATAGGGTGTTTGCTTCAATAATTCACCATTAGTGAAGAGATAGCTTGGGTTAGTGTCTCCTCGACGTAGATCATCTTCGGCCTCGAAGACTTCAAATAAGCTTGTTCCGTACATCTTGTGGAGCCACTCAAGAGTCCAGAAGTTCATGGATCGCAGCGAAGGGACTACTACACGGAGCATTTGAAGTGAAGGACCGGTCTACAAAGGCTGTATTCCGCATTCACTTTGTATGTACAGTAGTTTACATGTTTATTTCGTCGGATTTTCTAGTAACGATTCTAGGGTTAGGGTTTGCTAGAACGACAATTTTTGAAATTGGCATGGACGATACCTCCCGAAACCTTGCTGCCGAGATGGACAACCCTACACCATGTGCCAAAGAGTTATGTGCACACTTGTATTGTGTTGGAACAAAATTGTGTACACATTATTTGTTGCAAAAGAACTCTTTGGATATAGATCGGTTTGCAGTTCCGGTTGCAGTGTCGGCTGATAATTGTCATATTCGTGTATTTGAGTATGTTTCCACTGTTTTGTCACGAATACCTGTAATCTGTATTTATTGAGAAGACATGTGTTAATAATACCGATACTATACAAAACAGATAATGAATGAGTGGTATTAAATTGTAGTTTTCTGATATGAACAAGAAGCACTGGACAGCAGTAAAGAACATTCTCAAGTATCTGAGAAAGACTAAGGAGTTGTTCTTGGTGTACGGCAGAGAAGACCTCCAGGTCGAGACCTTCGCTGACTCAAGCTTCCAGAGTGACAAGGATGATTCCAAGTCCATGTTGGGTTATATCTTTACCCTTAATAGAGGGGCGGTCTGTTGGAAAAGCTCCAAGCAGGACACCATTGCTGACTCGACTATGGAAGCGGAGTATATCGCTCCATGTGACGCCGCGAAAGAAGCTATCTAGATCAGGAAGTTCGTGACAGAACTTCACGTGGTTCCGTCCATTGTTGATCCAATACCCCTGTATTTTGACAACAACGGCAGTATAGCTTTGGCGAAGGAACCAAGGTCCTATCAGAAGTCCAAACACATCTTGAGGCAGTACCACCTGATCAGGGAGATCGTTGATCGCCGGGAGATTAAGGTGCGGAGAGTAGACATGGAAAACAACACTGCAGATCAACTCACAAAGGTCATCCTTCAGACACAGTTCGAGAGGCTGATCGAGATGATAGGTCTGCGATATGCCAATACATGGCCTTAGTGCAGGTGGGAAATTGTTAGTGAGATATGCCCTAGAGGCCATTATTGTATCATACTGGATTGTATATTACATATTGGAAGCTTGGGCAGTTAAAATAACAGTCTTGCTCAAAATGGTAGTATACTACTTGGTTTGAATCTACCTCAATATGTGCATGTTTTTCTTTTAGCATATCGCTTATACGTATTGATAGAGCCCTTAGGATCTTTTCTTGACTACCAGCGTTATGATGGAAGTCACACTAGTAGGGGCTGGGTAGTCTATAAGCACATCCTTATACAGGTCCCTAGTCGTAGGATTATCGAGACGGGACATCGATAATCCAGAGTAGACGAGTGTATACGCTTCTCATCCCAGCAGGGGAGAAGGTCTGTCCCACAGCCATTAGTACTTCATACTGGAGATAGTATACAGGTGCTCATTGGGTTATGAGTTACACTGGACAGGACTCGTTGGGAACTGCTGGTTGGTATTATACCTATCGTCAGGTAGCAGTTCCTGGGTGGCATGAGTACAGGTTAGTCCGTAGACTTGACATCACTACTTCGCCTCGAGTGTGTCCCACTGCACTTAGATTACTACCCTACCACGGCTCAAAGATGTCGTGCAAACAGGTAGTAGTTGGGTGCAGTCCCAGAGCACTTGGAGTCAGTAGGGTTAGATATGATTCGTCTCTCCCGGTATTGGGGGTTGATATCGCGCTGCGTTCGGAAAGCCATTACACAAAGTCCCTGACCAGGGCAAGAGAGATTTACTGGTAGGCACTCCAGTAGTTTCTCTGGATGTTTTGGGCTCTACTCTGGCACGACTTATTGCACTATCATTGGTCTGACGCTCACCACCCCCTAGGCCATATATGCAAGTATCATAGATGAACAGACCGGACTGTACGGAGATTGTCACAGATAGGCTCAGTAGGAGTTCGGATGAGTTTGCTCATCGGCCTTCTTTGTAAGGTTCTTAGGCACTACAACAAGGTTCTACAAGGCATCAAACATGCCGTATTAAAAATTTTCAAGTGTCAAACAACCTAAGCAAGGATCTTTGCTAGACAATTAGGGTTATAAACAAGTAAACTACTTTACTTCTAAGTGAGAGGGATTACAACCTTTGTAGTCCGTTACTTCGCTTCATAAGCTCCGAGTAGTGGCCCCTTCGCTGCGATCATCAAGCTCCCGGACTTTAGAGAAGCTCCATGAGATGAATGAGGCATCCTAGCTTGAAGACTTCACAATCCAAGATGATCTACCTTTAGGAAATACAAACCAAGCTATCACTTCACTAATGAGGTATTAGTGAAGCAAACTCCCAAATCTATATGGGTAGCATAGAAGAGGATGATGAAGTAGGAATTTTTCTCTCTCTTTTTTCTTTATCTCACAATCATTCATCACAAATTGAAAAGCTAGAAAGCTTTTGTGAAGAGGAAGAAGAAAATGAAGTGTGATGAATGAATGAATTGTTGTTAAGGTTAGAAATGCAACTAAGGGTTAAGCATATCGTGCTTAACCCTTGTAGAGAATAAACCATAGGTTAATTGATAAGAGTTAGGTTAATAAATATCTTAGGTAAAACAAAAATAATGTACTTTGTCAATACATCCACAAGCTTCCACAAGCTTCGTGCATTGTCCAAAATCCACCTCATTTTTGAATTACCTTAAATAAATATAAACCCACAATTATCAATAGCATGGTGTATGTCTCATACACACTAGTTGCATGTATAACCCTAGCATGTTACAATATCGCATATCACATATATAATATTTTGTAAAAAAAGAAAATAATACATTTAACATATATCACATATATATCAATGTATCATCAAGTGAGAAAAAGAATCATTTAAGTGAGCTTATATTAGTTAATGTAATGTAATATATCAAATATATAATTATACATTAAATTATCGAATCAACACTTGATCCGATAATCCGGCTGTATTACATATAGCAGACTAATATAATATGTATCATTTTATCGAATCAACACTTGATCCGATAACCCGGCTATATCACATATACCCGGCCAATATCACATATCGCGAGAATAGAATATGGTATCTCATATCGTATTAATGTCGGTTCCATACATATCACATATGTGCTCCTACTCCGTTTCACCTGAGCCAGGAAATCTCTGTGTAGAACTCTAAAGACTCGTCAATACGCCGGCAGTAGGTGATGATCATATCAAACACCTACAAGACGCAAGCGGTCAGCTAAACATAACGGCCACCCGGGTATTGAGTGATCAAAAGATCAACAAGCAATTCTGTACATTCTCCTGCGAATCCAATCAGTAACACTTCCGTACAGTCCGGTCTCTTCGTCTGATATGTTGCATATCCAGTCTAGGGGTGGTAAACGTCAGACCCCAGTAACCGATAAGTCATGTCGATGTGAGGCTCATAACGGGTCGAGAAACTACTGATAACACTTACCAGTAGATCTCCATATCAGCCCTGGCCAGGGACTTCCAGTTATAGCCAATCGAACACAGCGCAACATCAACCAACAATACCGGGAAAGAAGAAACCCCTCCTATCACTCATTGCCTCCATGTGATTTGGGACTGTACCCAAAAGACACCGTTTTGCACGTTCTCATGAACGTGGTAAGGTTGAAATCAAAGCACGGTGGGAATCATACAAGACTCTATGACGATCTCGGGTCTATAGACTAACCTGTACCAGTGTCACCAGAGAACTGCCATCTGACGTGATGTATAATACCATCTGGGAGTTCTCGGCGAGTCCGTCTAGTGTACCCAGTCTTCACTGAGCACCCGTATACCATTTTTGATGTCAAACACCAATAGATGTGGGATCATCTATCGCCCATCATATGGGTCAAGATGCGTATACGCTATTTTACTCCGGAGTATCGATGCCATGTCTTGATACACCCTCGACTAGGAACAGTTATAGGATGTACTCGTGGACTACCCTGGCCCCACTAGTATGATCTGCATCATAGTCCTAGTAGTCAAGTACATATCCTAAGGGCTTTATCAACATGTGAGAGCAAGACAGTAATACAATACAAGTCAACATGTTAAGACAAAGTGCTACCAGATAGCATAATATCATGTTAAGCAAGAAAATGCTCTCTATATATATCCAAGCATCCACTATAATATACATCATATGTACAACAATGTCCTCTAAGGCATATATATAACTAACATTCTTATCAACAGATACCTGGGTAGCCGTTACGTGCATCTAGTACCGCTGACGTGCTTGTGGTTAAACCCACTGCCACCGTACTGTCGAGTCATTAGAGTCACACACAGTGGGTTTCCCTGCTTCGGGTGAAACGATGTAGAGGCCGTAAGGTATTACTGCAGGGTTTCGATCATATACTCGTACTTGTGCACGCATGATGATTCGGGCGGATAATACTAGTGGGCTTTGGTTTAAGCTGGATCCTAGTATTATATTGTTGGATTATTTTTATCTCTTTGTATTCGTATTTTTCGGAATACGAATATGGGTATGTATATACGGTGAGGGGTATTCTTGTAATTATGCAAGGGTGCTTCTAGAAGAAGACACCTCATTTGTTGTATTAACCATTTTGTTAAATGGTTAATGAGGTGGAGGATGAGGTGTAGATTTATCATTTAATGAAGCATGGCTACTTGGTGACTAATGGGGTGACTCATACTTTGGTGACTATTGAAGCATGCTTTATTCATTGGTTTTAATTATTGTATGCTTCATTATTCACAGCACTTAGCCATTCTTCAAAGAATTCTTATCACTACACTCTCATCTCCTCAAGCTTTCTTCTTCTTCCTCAACCCTAAAAGTCTCATGTGTTGAGAAACCTAGAGAATTTTGAGACAAATTAATCCTTCATAACTCTCTACATCTTCTAGGCTATCTAGTTTAGCGAACTAGGTACCCTAGTTATCTCGGTTTAGAGGTTGGAGCTCTCAGCACATACTCTCGGGTGGATCGTCTTTGATGCAAGGAGACCGACCTTATAAGCTCAATCTGATCTTCGAGGAGCCAAGGAGAGGAGGACAAGAAGACTCGAAGGACTAGTAGCACTCTTACATAGTAGTTAAACCTCATAGTTGTTAGCTAGTTAAGGTTCAAGTTAAGATCCTAGAGTTTAGTCGGTGTTGCGTAGCTTGTAAAAATCGTTTTTTGCATATTCCGCCTCCCCGCGGACCCACGGGGTGAGCAACATCGACTTACATCTAGAACCCGACTGCTCGAGCACTTCTCCATGGGTTGTCCTAATACAAGAATGAATGAATATACAATGGTAATATCGACCTCAACCTGGTTGTGTTCCAATAAAATAATAAACATGAAACGGTAACGACGGCCACAATCCGACAGCTCGTCCCGAAAAACAAATATACATTCAATTTTATGATGAGGGGTTATCCACCACGACTATCCGTATAATCTATCACAAGATATATAACAATAGCACAAGCAAGTGTTTGCAACCCCGTCTAATCGACTTATAGCAATTAAAAGATGTTTACAAACACATATACGAACCAAAAGATAAACAATGATACAAAAGTTTCGAGTTTAAAACTTTCCGTGTTGCTCGTATACAAAGATAACAGTGAATGAAATCTGAGCAAAAGAGAAGTTTACCAAAAATCCCATTTTTCAAAACCCAAGACACTGAAATGAAGACGAGACCAAACGGAGCAGATGTGGCCGCAATTCTCGGCCAAGTAGCGGCCCAGGTTGCTGCAATCTGTCTCATTTTCATTCTGTGTCATTTTCATACTAGTAACATTCTTTTGCAATACTCTAAAATTTTATTCGAGACCAGTTTTTTTTAACAGAAACTGAAATATTTAGGCTTTGACAAATGGTATTTTGTCGGTTTCGAAACTTAAGCATCGTCTAAACTAGTTTACGTGTTTGGGTAGCTCTGATACCATATAGGCAGACGCTCGTGCTCTTGCCGCTAACTTGCGGCCAAAGTGGAATAAAAAACGAAAAATTTCAAATCAAGAGCACGAACTACTACGACCTAGAATCGATTCCAAACATTAAACTAGCACAGAAGAAGGAGTTTAACTACTCGGATAGGTTTTAGCTGCCTTTGTAATCGTGTCCTTCGTCTTCTATACCACTTCTTTAGCTCTAGGTCCACCGGGAATGAGCTTGGAAGTCGGTCTTCCCTGTCGAAGATGATCCACACGAAGCAACCCTAGCTTAAACTCTAGCTTCACACTAATAATCAGAGCGAAGTAACTAGTGATCAAAACTTGCTAAGAATTATTCACTGGGATGTATTGGTGGCTAATCTCTGAGTGTTCTCTCTTTTTCTTTTTCCATTCTCAACTTTCAAAAAACCAAGAAGGGAGGAAGAAGAAGCAAAGGGTGATGTTCATGGAAAAATGCAAGCATGACTGCTCTCTCTCTCTCTCTCTCTTCTTTCTTTTTCGAATTCATTAAGTGGAATTATGACTCACCATAGTGAGTCACAAGTCCTCATTATTCTAAATAAAACATGAAGAAACGAGAAGAGAAAAGAATGGCACCTTAAATGTACACACACACATACACCAATACAAGTATATGCTATAAATACATACACACGTATTCGTATCCAAATACATATACATATATTCGTATAAAATACAAATACCCGTATTCGTATAAATACCGTATTCGTGTTAAAATTCAAATACTGTAAAAGAGAGATACTAAAAGAGATATATAATACTAGTTCACATTTCATCCAAATGTGCTAATCTAGCTATCTTTCAAACCGCTAGTATTAACAAAATATCCGATTAAAAGTGTTAGTTGTATGTATGCCCTAAAGGCCAGTATTGTACAGACGATGTATATTATATTGGATGCTTGGACATATAAAGAGAGGACTTTCTTGCTCGATATGATAGTATGCTATATGGTTGCTCTTTATCTTAACATGTATACTTGTCTCTTGATACTGTCTTATAGTTACATGTTGGTGAAGCCATTAGGATGTGTACTTGACTACCAGGACTATGATGCAGATCATACTAGTGGGGCCATAGTAGTCCATAAGTTCATCGTTTAATGTTCCTAGTCGTGGGTGTATAGAGATAGGGGGCATCGATATACCAGAGTAGACTAGCGTATACGCTTCTCGACCCATGAGATGCGCGATGGATGATCCCATATCCATTGGTGTTTGACATCAGAGATGGTATACGGGTGCTCAGTGGAGACTGGGTACACTGGACGGACTCATCGAGAACTCCCAGATGGTATTATACCTCACATCAGATGGCAGTTCTCTGGTGACACTTGTACAGGTTAGTCTGTAGACCCGAGATCGTCATAGAGTCTTGTGTGATTCCCACTATGCTTTGATTTCCACTTTAGCACGTCCAAGAGGGCGTGCAAAACAGTGGTTTTTGGGTACAGTCCCGAGTCACATGGACGGAATGAGCGATTGGAGGGGTTTCGTCTCTCCCGGTATTGGGAGTTGATGTTGCGCTGTGCTCGATTGGCCATGACAGGGAAGTCCCTGGCCAGGGATGTTTTAGAGATTTACTGGTATGTGTTACCAGTAGTTTCTCGACCCGTTATGAGCGTTACATCTTCATGACTTATCGGTTATTGGGGTCTGACATTTACCACCCCTAGACTTGATATGCGACATATCAGACGAGGAGACCGGACTGTACGGCAAGTGTTACCGTCAGGATTTTGCAGGAGTTGGAGCGGGCTTGCTTGCTGATTTTCTGATCGCTCATTTCCTGGGTAGCCGTTACGTCCAGCTAGTACCGCTGACGGCTTGTGGGTGGTTGATGTGATCATCACCTACTGCCGGCACATTGACGAGTCTTTAGAGTCCTACATAGAGGTTTTACTGGCTCAGGCAAAACGGAATAGGGGCACATATGTGATATGTGCGGGACCGAGAATAATGCGAATATGTGATACCGTATTCTATTCTCGCGTCTTTTGTATCGGTCGGTTATATGTGATATAGCCGGGTTATCAAATCAAGGGTTGATTCGATATGACGATACATTGGATGTTAGTCGGTTATATGTGATATATCCGGATTATTAAGTCAAAGGTTGATTTAATAATTTAGTGTATAATTGTATATGTGATATACTAATATACATTAACTAACATTGGTTCACTTAAGCATTTGTTTTTCTCACTTGTGCACAACTTTATATATATATATGTGTGTGTGTGTGCGTGTGTGTGTGATATATATTAAAATGTGTTTTCATTTTGTATCATGGTTGTTGATACATCAAATATGGGTGTGTAAGACATACACCATTCTATTTGTGATAATGGGTTTTATTATTTAATGTGAAAACAAAATTAGTGGAATATTAGTTGAAAGCATGAAGCTAGTAGAAGCTTGTGGATGTATTGACTAAGTCCATTAGTTTTGTTTTACTTAAAATATTTAGTAACCTAACCATCACAATTAGCCATGGTTATGTCTCTACATGAGTTAGTATATGATACTCACTCACCATAGTTCACTCTCTCACTTGATCATTATTCGCATTTCATTTTGGTTCATCTTCTTCCTCAAGCTCAAAAGCTTGCTAGGGTTTTGATTAAGTGAGAAAGAAAAGTGAGAAAAGAAATTCTAAAGTGAGCCCACTTCCTATTTCATCATACTCTACTAGACTAGCACTTTAGTTTAGGGTGTTTGCTTCACTAATTCTCTAGTTAGTGAAGTAGAAGCTTGAGCTAGTATTCTCTCGACGTAGATCATCTTGGGCATCGAAGACTTCAAGCAAGATCGCTCATTTCTCTACGCGAAGCCATGCAAGAGTCCGGGAGTTCGATGATCGCTGCGAAGGGACTATTACAAGGAGCTTATGAAGTGAAGGACCGATCTACAAAGGTTGTATTTCCTTTTTCACTTAGATAGTATATGGTTTACTATGTTTCCGTATTGTATTCTAGTTAACGATCGTATTTAGAGTTCCTTTTAACGGCAAAAATTTAAAATGGCATGGACGATGCCTCCTGAAACCTTGCTGTCGTCGATAGGAACCCTATAAAAAGTACGTGTACAAAAATACGTATTTAACCGAATCTAAATACGTATCAAAATACGTACACTATATCGTTTCGCCGGAGCTAGAAAACCCTCTGTTTGGGACTTTAAAGACTCGACAATACGCCGGCAGTAAATTTAACCACAAGCACGTCAGCGGCACTAGCTGTACGTAATGGCTACCCATGTATTGAACGAAACGAAGGTCGACAAGCAAACTTGTCTGTATCCCTACTGAGCCTGAAAGTGACAGTCTCCGTACAGTCCGGTCTGTTCGTCTAAGAGTATCGCATATCGGGTCTAGGGGGTGGATAAAGTCAGACCCCTAATAACGCGATAAATCATGTTGGTGTGAAGCCCATCACCTACTGAGAAACTACTGATCCAAATCGGTAAATCTCGTCCATCTTGGCCAAAGATTTTTGGTGATGACCCCCTGTGCACTGCGCGACATCTACCCCCAATACCGAGAGAGACGAATCATTAACGATCCGCTCATTACCTTCATATGGCTCAGGACTGTACCCAACTAAAACTTGTTTGTATGACTCAGTAGAGCCGTGGTAGGGTAGTAATCAAAGCACAGTGGGAACTCACATGAGATAAATGATGATCTTAGGTCGACAGAATAACTTGTACTTATGTCATCAGAGAACTGCTACCTGACAATATGCATGATACCATCTAGCATGTTCCTAACGCGTCCGTGCAGTGTAACTCATAACCAAATGAGCACCTGTATACAATCTTTAGTGACTAACTAGCACCAATGGATGTGAGACCGGCCATCGTCCCTCGTCGGGGTTAAGAAACCTATACACTAGTCTATTCTGGAATATCGATACCTAGTCTCCATATTCCTACGACTAGGGACATTTATGGATTTGCCTATAGACTACCCGGTCTCACTTGTATGATCACTGTCATAACCCTTGTCGTGAAGAAAGAATCTTATGACCTCTATCAATATGTAATAGCGATCCATAATACCACATAATACATGTACATGTTGATAAAGTCAAACCAGATAGCATACTATCATCTTGAGCAAAACTGTTCTACCCGTATAGGTCCTCCCTCAATCATCATAATCGTCTGCCTGCGATTACAATAATTGTCTTAAGGACACTATAGTCAACAGTTTATAAGTAGAACAATTATTCTATATTAGTAAAATTATTAATGAGTATTTTTTTTACCGTGAAAGTGCATCTTCTAGAATGTTAAATGGCATGGTTTCCGAATTGAAAAAATATTCGGGGAAAATTCCTTCATTGTTTTGTTTAGCTACGGGTTTTTATCCTTGATTTAAATTAGATAGTTTATTTGTTTTATTAAATGGATATCATGATAATTAGGAACTGATATAGATGATTATAAGAATATTTTAAATTCTTATTTGCATTATATGTATACCTGCTATGACGCACAATACGATCAAACCAGAACATCTTCTATATCTTCCTCTTCACTTCAAACTTCTAAAAAGGGAAATTTTGCATTTATTAGTAAAGAGAAACAAATAACCACTATTTGTACTACTACTTCTTCTTCTTATGAACTTACAATGTATTTACAGACTGATTTCCTTAGTTTTCTCACCGTTGAACAAATAAATAATTTTGATATTTTGGATTGGTAGAAAACACATAAATAATTGTATTATGTGCTTTCTGTCATGACTTGTGATTTGCTAACAATTCCAGTGTCCACGGTACCTTCGGAGTCTGCTTTTAGTGCAGATAACAGAGTTTTGAGCAACAAAAGAGTGAGATTGTCAGATAAAGCAGTAGAGATCGCAGTGTGCCAAAAATATTGGTTCGATGCAGAAATTAGAGAACAACACATTAAAATTATTGAAAACTCCAACACTGATGAACAGTAACGACTTTAGAGAAGTTCACTAATTGTATTTTATATTTTTTAGTAAATGTATAAGGGGTAAGGTTTGCCAATTTATGTCCTCTCTAAAAAAAATATTTAGGTCTGATCCGGAACCTACGCGATGTTCGGGGTAAAATAAATTCCCCCAAAAAACCCAAAAATCCAATTTTTTTTAAAAATAACATTTTAATTGTGTTTGGACGGCATGACCCGATTTGTCACCTTGACCCATAGAGTTTTTGTTAGAATAACAGTGAAGAGAGTTGCATAAGATATTTATGGGTACCCCACCAATTGCCAATTGGTTTAAGTCTTTTTGAATGAAATGTCACTATTGCGAAAGCATATGTACTCTCATCAAATGCCCGACATTTCAACTAGTTGAAGGGTTGGGCTTTTGATGAAAGTAAACTCTCAAACTTTAATATAGTACTTGGAGTGCCGGGTTTTTGATTTGAGTATATAGGCTTTCAATATAGTCAGCTTTCATCTAAAAGACTTAAACCAATTGGTGGAGGTATCCATCTATATTTTATATCAATGTCACTCTCTTTGGTTTTCCCATATGAGACTGTTATTCTAAACATTTTTTTACTGGCTCGTAAGCCTAACCTATACACACAACACACTCACTCACACAACACACGCATAGAGGGGATCCACGAATTTGACCCGAAAGCGTCAATTTGTGGCCACTTCCCTTTCTGGATTTCCTAGAATTCGAACACGCACTCTCCCCAAGAATGGATGCGTCTATACCAACTGAGTTATAGCTGGTTGGTATGGAGCTGAACACCCGGCCCCCAACCCCATCTTTTTTCAGTAGTAGTGTTTTGGAATTGATAATCTACTTGTTCCATGTTACTTACTGGGCATAGTGTTGGATATAGTGCCCTCAAAGTCAATTATTGGATCGCAGGCACGTGATTTCAATGATTGAGGGAGGACCTATGCCGGTAGGACAGTCTTACTCAAGATGATAGTATGCTATCTGGTTTATCTTTATCATCGTGTACATGCTTCAGGTGATATCACAGATCACTATTACACATTGATAGAGCCCTTAGGATTCTTGCTTGACTACCAGCAGTATGATGGCGATCATATACGTGAGAGTTGGGTAGTCTATAAGCACATCCTTAAAGTGGTCCCTAGTCGTAGGAGTTTCGAGACTGGGCATCGATACTCCACCAGTAGACTAGTGTATACAGTCGAGACCCCGACGAAGGGCGGTGGCCGGTCTCACAAGCCATTGGTGTCAGTTGGTTCACCTAAGATGTATACATGTGCTCATTGGGTTATGAGTACACCGGACAGGACTCGCCGGGAACATGCTAGTTGGTATTATACTTGACGTCAGATAGCAGTTCCCTGGTGACATGTGTACTGGTTAGTTCATCGACCTGAGATCGTCATTTGTCTCGTGTGAGTTCCCACTGTGCTTTGATTACTCCCCTACCATGGCTTAAAGGAGTCGTGCAAACAGGTTTTAGTTGGGTACAGTCCCGAGCCACATGGAAGCAGTGAGCGGATCGGCAGGGGTTTCGTCTCTCCCGGTATTGGGGGTGAGATTGCGCTGTGTCTAGGAGAGCCATTACACGAAGTCCTTGGACAAGGCAGGAGATTTACTGGTAGGTATTCCAGTAGTATCACAGGGTATTCTGGGCTACACTCCGACACGACTTGTACTGCTTTTGGGGGTCTGACTTTTACCACCCCCTAGGCCCGACATGCGACACTCATAGACGAACGGACCGGAATGTACGGATATTGTCACTGACAGGCTCAGTAGGGCGTCAGGATGAGTTCGCTCATCGACATCCCTTTTGGTAAATACCTGGTAGCCCGTTACGTACAGCTACTACCACTGACGTGCTAGTGGTTAAATCCACAGCCGGTGTATTGATGAGTCTTTAGATTCTCCCACAGATAGTTTCTCAAATTTCGGGCGAAACGTTGTAGAGGTCGTATGGTATTATGGCAGGGTTCGATCATATACGTGCAGTCGTGCACGTATCATGATCGGACGGATCATACTAGTGGGCTTTGGTTTAAACCGGATCCTAGTATTAGGTTTGTTGGATTACTTTCGTCTCATCGCATTCGCATTCAGTCGGAATGCGGATGCAGGTAGGTATATACAGGTGAGGGATATCCTTGTGATCCGTCACGAGTTTGCTTTAGATGTTCCCATATCTTTTTATTGTTACAAACATTTGGATTAATGTTTGCTTGTGGAAATTGTGAGTGGATATCATCATGAAGGGCATTAAATGTGACATGGACATGGGTAGTGACTCATGGTCTTTTTTTTTAGCCATGTCATCTTTAGTAATTGATTATTGGGTGAGATTGTGATGGGAGGAGAGAGAGGGCAGCTACAAATGAGTGGGGTCTATTGCTCCCTCACATTATTATCTCACACAATAACAAGCTTCTTCTTCCTCCTTCTCTAGCTCACATTTTCTCCCATGGCATCATCCTTAACCTCCACTCTAACCATCTCATGTGTTGAGAATCCTAGAGTGTCAAGAGACAAAGTTTTCACACACATTCTCTACTTCATCTTGGACACGTCGGCTAGCAAACTTCGTGACCGAGTTGCTTCGGTTCGAAGCGGGAGCTCGTAAAAGGATTGATAGATGTGGTGCCCTTTCCGACGAGGAGACCGGAGATCGAGCGAGATCGGAGATGCCGCAAGGAGCTAAAGACGGTGGCTAAAGATCGAAGGACACGGATCGATCGTTATAGCTTTTATAACCCTCTTTAGATTGCTAGTTTAATGTTAATGGTTCGATCCGGGATTAAAGTCTGCGTTAGCGCCAGTTTCAAGTTTATGAAAAGTTTTTGTTTCCGCATTTTGGCCTCGGATCGACTGCCGGGGCGCTACCGTAGACTTAAATGGTATCGGAGCCATACCATTAACCTTTACTAGCTTGTTCTAACTTGTTTGAAATATCGATCGAACGAAATTTCCAAAACCACGATTCCATTTCATGAAGTTTCTGTCGAAATGTTTTTGTAGTCGAAAAATTATTTTCAATATATCAGATAATCGTGCATGCTTTTCTAAGACCCCTGAAGAAATTTGAAAGCATGATCTCACTATACCACCGCGGAAACACGGCAGAACAGGCATGTTAGCCGCGGTTCCGCGGTGGGATTGTGGACTCAGCGCTTCATTTTTCTTCTGGTTATCAGGTACATAGAATTGTGGTTTCTGGAATTTTTTGTTTGGGCCCAGATTTTTTTTGAGTACTGGATTTGTACTTGGGGCCCACTTCGGGAAATTTTTTCGATCAGAATTTCAATTATGTTAGTTCACGGTACTTACATTACTATCTACGACCATGAATGTCATTCGAGCGGTAAATCTTGTCTAATTGCTATAGCTTTTTTAGACGGGTTTGCGAACGTGACATTCACGTTGATGTTTTGTGTTGTGCTGTGATGTTGCGGATTTGTCGTGGTGGATAGCTTGGTGCAATGTTAGTACAGTTTAGTTATATTTGTACATTTGATATTGCGGGGCGAGCGTCCGACATGTGGACTGCCGTCACTGCCTGTTTGTATGTTATTCTTTTGAGACACGACCGGGTTGAGGTCGATGTACCCGTTGTACATATTTTATTTTCTGTACTAGGATTACCCCGCGGTGGGGTGCACGGATAGCCGGGTTCTAGAGGGAAACGAGCCCGCATCTCATGGCTTTGAGACGGAGGGGGCTTTACTCTAGAATTGGCGGGCTATTCGCCGTACTCGTAAGGGGTATAGGTTGACCCAAGGAGGGGTGCTCAAGTTAACAGATTCCATGAAGTGCCGGATGGTCCATTCACTTTGTTGAAGGGGGCTGGCTCGCTTCAGGTTTTGGCGGGTAACTTGCCGTGCCCGTAGGGGTGTAGGATTTCATTGCACAGGCTATCCACACGACCAAGGGAACGTCGGGTTTCACATGTGGCTCAAAGGAAACCCGGGGCTCCCAGATTATTTGTATTGTTCTGTGATGCTTATTACTTTTCTGTGATGTTGCATTTATCACGCCTGGAGCGATTATTATATATTGCTATATATATACTAGTAGATGTTGTATATGTTTTACATCCGCGCTAGTCCAGTCCCCGCTCTGTCGTTAGTTAAGTAACCTAACGGGTGATGACGGGACCCAGTGACGAATGCAGATGGCATATACGTACATCATATTTTCGTTCTTTATTGGTGTGATCAATTGATGGGACTGCATTGATTCGGATCAATGCAAGCTAAACAAACCTGTTTGATGTTGTTGGAACAAATTTTCAAAAAGCTGTTATTGCAAGGACGTTCTCTTTTGTTTTGCACGGTGGTATTCGGTTCTGAATATCCAGCACCTCAGTCGATGAGGAAAGGGCCGAGATCCCTTCACCGGGAGTGACCCCTTGGGCAGAAGTTTGCGTCAGGGTAATAACTTCACTATAGTCGATTACTTTTTGCTTTGCATCGTGGTATTCAGTTAGAATATCCTGCACCTCATTCTACGGGGAAAGAGCCGAGATCCCTTCACCGGGAGTGACCTCTTTAGCAAAGGTTTTCTCCACTATATTTTTATAAAAAGCTATCCGGTTCCTTCAACGATATCAAGTTCATTACGTTAATGATTTTTCGCCAAAAACCATTCGTAGCCCTCCGTCATTTCAGACAGGTAGCACTTAGTATTCATGCTGTGTTTGTTGGCCAAAGTCAAGGCATAGTGTATGGTAGCTATTTGTTACCTTTCTGTTGCATAGATAGATGCATTGGTTTAGGAAAGTCGTGTGACTTTGTTGGCCAAACTCAAGGGTGTGTGCGGGTGGGTCTAAATCAATCAGGACAATGACGGGTAGAACTTGACTTGCGGATTATGATTTGTTGGCCAAAGTCAAGGTCATAAACCGCTTGGGGTAAAAATCTCATCAGGAGTTTCTAAAGAAACTGAAACTTTCCAGATATGCGCATACCTTCTGGAGTGTGATAACGTGAGTGGATTCCATCACGTTATCATGCGATGATAGTTGAATCCCGATTCCCACTGATGAGTTGGTTTACTCCTCGGGTGATCCAGACTAATTCTTCTTTCAGGTTTAGAGGAGAATTTGAGGTTACAGTGGGAGATTTCCTGATTAGATAAATTGATAACCATTCTGATCTAGGTTAGAGTGCACGCAGAGTGTTTATTTTCTCTCTCTCTCTCTTTGGCAGCGACTATGGCCCGACCCTAGACTATGACTCAGTGACCAAGATAACCGAACCTTCTTAAAACACTGGCTTTTGGATTGTCTGAGTTGCATACCTCATTGCCACTCCTACTCTTACCCTTTTTCTCCGGAACATTTCTTATCACTACGAACGTCCACTTCCATTGGATAAAACCATCGTATGGTTATATACGAACTCGAAGGAACTTGTTCCAGATTCGAGGAAGGTTTCCGGTTCTTGAGAAAATGAATATGACTATTCAGTTGTCTTTTTCTTTTACCTTCTCTCAGGTTGCGAGTGCTCCTTGGATTAGGACGGTACACCTATTACGCTTATTGGATAGTCTTCTTCCATACCCATAGGCAGGTGCCGAATAGTAGGGAATGAAGAAAACCGATTAGCCTAAGAAAGGTGTGCAGAAGGTAATAAGTAAAGAAAAATAAAGGGATTAGAAAGATGACAAAGTAAATTGCGACTGCTATTCACGACCAAACCAAGTATTTCATCGCTACTCCTACTTCACCTTTTTATTTCTCCAGAACACTCTGTATCACTACAAAAATCCACAGTTTATTGGATGATTCATCGTATGGTTATATACGAACTCGAAGGAACTTGTTCAAGTTCGGGGATGGATTCTGGTTCAGGAAATAGGAATAAGGTTTATTCAGTTGTCTTTTATCTTTACTTTCTCTCACGTTGCGAGTGCTCCTAGGATTAGGAAAGTACACCCATTATGCTTATTGGATAGTCTTCTTCCAAACCATAGGCTGGTGCCGAACGGTAGGGAAGGAAGAAAACCATTTGGCCTAAAGGTAATGACTAAAGACATATAAAGGGATTTAGAAAGATGGCAAAGAAATATACGGTTACAGTTGTGAATCTGATAATGGAAGAGGCATTACTAGGAATACCCGGATACCCCTTCGAAATATTTACATGTTTCAGTTTTACTGTGTATTGTTAAAAGAAAACTGATTTCCCAATTAGTCCTTGCTCCAGGGTATGTATTTACCAGGTTGATTCTCACATCTGTATGGTTTTACAGATAATGAGTGGGAGTAAGTCATTGGGAATTAGGTGATCATCCTCATTATATCGGGATTCGTTGTAATTTGTGATATTTGAAGAAATCGCCTGGGTTATTGCCGGACGACAAATATTTAGTTTTGAATATCCGTTGTTATGCACCAATTTCAAACTGATATATCTGTACATTTATTTTTATAAAGTGAGATATAACCTTTTGAAATTATGTCCATGACATTTACCTATATCAGTTGATGGTTAGGTAAGGAGCATTCAACAGCGGTGTAATTCTTCATAACCATAGTACAGTTTTCAACCTACGACGCACAGGGTTTGAGTTATTCAACTCAGCGGACTTATACAAAGTATTGTATGTTTTCCAGTGTCCATTAGGACAGAGGGGTTGGTCCTCGTGCTATATTCTGTTTACTTGTGACTTCTCTAGTTTTAAACAAGTGTTTCGTAGAAATACAAGGTCTAAGTTTTGAGATGTTATAGGTATAAGAATAAAGTAGAGAACCAGGTGTTGCAAGTATCAGGATTCTTCAAGGTGATCGAAGATGTAGATACTTGTATTCGGTGTTCAGTTGATAGTAATGGTTTTGAGAAACTTGTTTCTCTTTTAGATTACTCATATCTGGATGCATTCCTAAGTTGAGTAACGCTGATCGGCCTCCTTCCATTTAGTTAACATGCACTAGAGACAGCTGCATGATTTGAATCTTGTTCCAATAAAATCAGTGTCTATGTTTCTATATTGGATATAGAATAGTTCATATCTTAACAATGTTAAGGTACGGGGAGTTGTCCGGCTTATGCTTAAAACCAGACTCTGGATAACTCAAGGCGCATTTCTGTAATGGCTGTTTGTGGGTTAACCAGGGCTATGATGAGGGTTGACTTTCTACCATCTGGAAGATCATTAGTGATATTGTTCTTGACTCTCCACAGTTTTAGTAAAATGGACTTTTTCAGAAAACAGTAGTGGGAGTATGGTAGAACTGGAGGTGATTCCAGAACCGCAAACGATTACTGAAAATTTAATAGGACATAAACATTCAATCTGGATTGACATTCCATTGGCCACTCCGCAGATATGGTGGGTAACCTCAGGCACTCGAGAGGTACTTCGGTATGCTCAAATACGGTGATAGGGAGGTTCTTGTTTACCCAGACTTGACACTACTGTTGTTCCTGGCTATGAGACCCGGTAGGAAGATGAGTATAGCATCGTTCTGAACTGGCTTCAGAAGTGCACGTGTATATTATTCTGCTAGAGGGTTGTCGTAGTCTGTGGGAGCAGCGGAAGCATAGTGGACAAGTGGCTTATGTCTATTTATAAACTAAAGTAGATATAGCGGAGATAGATCATCTATTTCTGATGTGACAGTCATAGGTTTGACTTCATCAGAATAGGGGATGAATCTGTTAAGAAGGTAGTAGGGTGTGATGTCCTGGTATTTGGATGACATACACATAGTAGGAATGAAATTCCTATACTACGATCGGTTATACTTTGGTTGTCACACGGTGGTTTCTCCACATAGGATATAGATATAATATCAGACATTCTGGTTACTAGATCTATGGTTTTAGATCTGGATTTGGGTAGTATCCCAATCTGGGTACTTAGACAGCATTCTAAAGGTATTTAGAATGGACGACCCCTGGCATGGTAGTGCACCTGCAGGTAATGGAGTCACCCTCTCTAAAAGTGTCTTACAGACTAAAGGGCAGAGGGATGTGCATGATTGGCATATCACTTGCTTAGGCAATTAAGCCAATCATGAGATGTCAAGTACCACACCAGATGTTGTTTTTGCACTAGTGTTGGAGATAGTGCCCTCAGAGTCAATTATTGGATCACAGGCACGTGATTGCAATACGTGATTGCAATGATTGAAGGAGGACCTATTCCGGTAGGACAGTCTTACTCAAGATGATAGTATGCTATCTGGTTTACCTTTATCATCGTGTACTGCTTTAGGTGACCTTACATGTAACGTTTTGAAAATCGTTTCGGTGAAATTTCAAAAAAACGATAAAATAAGTGGGTTTTCTGTAAAAAGTCAAAATACAAATATCTTTATTATAAAATTAAATATACATATTCTAGCTATGTAATTACTAGTATTTGGTGTTTATTGAGCCACTGATGAAATTTCAAATTTTCTGAAAAATTTTCCGAAATTAATTATTTTAATAGTATTTTAAGCCGTCACTAATATATTTAATTAGGGAAAATTACAAATTGGAATGAGTTGAAACAAATTTTGTGCATCATAACACATTAAACAAAATTTTATCATGTGGTTTTTTAAATGAAATGATTTGCCAAAACGGTTTTAAAAATATCGAAGAAAAAGGCTTAAATAGTGAATTTAGTGTTAATGGATGTTTGGGGGTATAGTATTTAACATTTTCCATCACCCCACACCCATACCCACACTGACACACCCCCATTTTCCCTCCCCCTTGGCTGAATTCAGCAGCCCCCCTCTCTTGTCCCCACTTGTTTTGCAAAAGAAAAGAAAAGAAAAGAAAAAGTAAATGTAAAAATGAGAGTGGACTTTGACTAGGTTGACTAGATGTTATCTTTCCCCACCTCACTCTCTCTCCTCTTCCCTCAATTTCAGCCGAGCCCTCCGATTTCCTGCACCACCAACAGCCCCTCTCTCTCCCTCTCTCATTTTGCATCAAAAATTCATCAAAATACCTCAAAAATCAAGCTAAAATCCAAATCCGACTCCTACCCATTTTCTCTCATCTCCTTTAGCATGGATCTTGGTGCAAGGATTTCAAATTGGAGGTCTAGATCTCAAGATTCATCCATGGTTCATGCGGTATAAATCTTGGCCTTTTGCTTAAATTGTTGCTAAATACTTTAGTCTAGCATAATTATACGTTTAATTATGGGTTAATTTAAAGATGTGGGTTTTCAAGAGGTGGTTTAGATTAGGGTTTTGTTGTGAAATTGTGTTGTGATATATTGTGCATGGTTTAGTGATGTGGATTAACATCTTAAATTTAGTAGAAGGCCAATCTAGTTGTTAATTACAAACCATTACTTATAAAATGTCCTAATTAAGTTATTTTGCTAACTAGGGTTTTTGGAAAATTGTTAAATGCTTTATATTAAAATATAATTATGGTTTCATGTCATTATTAATATTATAATGAGTGGTTTAATGACTTTGGATCATGCAAAACCAAGCTTAATTGTTAAATTGTGAATTTTGCTTTAAAAAGAGTTAAAATCGGTATTTTTGCAAACTAGTTTTTTTTGAACATATATGGTTTGGTGAAATTAAATTATGGAAATGATTTATATGACTTATTTAAGATAATTAATAAGTATATTGGCCGCTACATTCATTTAAACGTCGAGTTTTGTACTAAAACGGGTAATTTTTGATTGCTAGATTTTCGGAAAAATGGCTTCTAAAGTGAATTTGGGGTTTTTGTGAATTTTAACCTATTCTATATTTAAATTAGTATTCGTGAATGTGCAAATGAGTGTACTTAGGTTTTTCTCGATGGTCGGGCGTTTGCACGCCGACGTCGAGGGTTTTTGGGTTGGTTTGTGAGAGCAGCCATAGGTTTTGACCTATGTGGGATTCGTGAGTCGTTTTGGTCATGAGTCGGATTTTAATGTGATACGATGTGTTATGATATGTAGGTACCCCATGTGGACTTCGAGACCATAAGCAAGTGCGTGGCGACGTCGGCACCGACAAGCGAGGACCAGGTAAGTAGATTTATATCTACGGGGAAAAGTCGGGTGGATGGCGTATAGCACCCCCGCAGTCCGTGGTGGTGTATACGGATGCGTATACACACCAGCAATTATTATATGTTATTTGGGATTAATAACGATGTTTAGGATGGATATTGGTGTGTTGGATTATTTTAGTGTTGCGAACCCAAGGGTAGTGTTTCACTATACATACACGCATACATACTTGCATACATTTCTATTTATATGTGCTCATGGGATTCCTTATAGTTATGTGATCACATGGGTATGGGACTATGTGTTCACATACGGATTTGAGGATGATACTTGGGATTGAGCTGAGTCGATGAGATTTGTTTTGTGGTTGTGATAGCGGTGATATGGCAGGATTCGTACCTGAGGTACGTCCTGGTGTTATAGCGGATCTTGGGATGACGATACGGGTGAATAGTGTTATAAATAAAATGGTCGTCATGTGATCGTGATATGAGGCATGATATGCTAGGATATTGATATTAGGCCGTATAGGGCGATGTATACCCCTTGATGATGATATGTGCTGACGATATCGGTTTGTACGAGATTGTCGATCGGTAGTCAGATCATGAGTATATTGAGGATATTAGTATTGTACTAGACATAGGTCAGTACCCTAGACTATGATCTTGAATAAAGAGGATACCAGAGGAATGGTGTAAGGAATATGATATTGACCCGTACCCAGATTTGGGGATGCCGTACGACGGATTTACGTACGAGCTATATCTTGATGATTGATCCGCACTCTTGACTTGGGATGTCTGATTGTAGATATGGTATCGGATATGATATTATTGAGGCGGGATCACCGACTAATATATATACAGGTATGTATATGGATTGACCCAGATGTTAGGCGGTTTCCTTACCTGTAGTCCAGCTTGTTAGCTTAGCCCTTTAGTTTAGTTTAGTTGCTAGATTAGATTCGATTCTTACCTATTTCAAAAACTAACGAATCGTGGGTATTTTAAAAGACAGCCCAAGGGATCCTACGGATATTTCAAAAGACGTATCTTTTCATAAAAACACCGTAGCCCCTATTTTCAAAACCCTATGATTTGTGTTATTTCAAAAGGCACCATTTGTAGGACTTATATTAGATTAATGCAGGTTAGTTACAGTTGCGTCTAGTATTCAGCTCCCGCGTATTATTGTGGTTCGCTACGCATCGAATACTTATGTTATAATTTCTTATTGCAATGTTGATATCATATTGTTAGGACACCAGGACCATTACCGATGATGCGTATGTACCACGTACACTTACTTGCCGGCTCACACACATCTTCCTCGGTAATTACCATGTCACGTACACCTTAGAAAATATTATTGCTTGACATAGCGTACTTGCCTTATATGTTAGTTTAGACATTGTAGTTATTACCTGCTACTTCATGCATACTGTTATTCATTGTTATGCCGCATTCATGGATTCTCATGCATATATTCACTATTTTACGTGTTATTGAGGTTTTGGATTTGGATTTCCATGAGATTTTCTGGATTTGGAGGAAAACCGCAAAAACATAAATAAACCATTCTCTCTTTTAAAATAAAAAGTGTGGTTTTTCCCATGATGTATGAGTCGTCCACCATGAGTTTGCTGATGGATTTCGAGACCCGATTCAAGGAGACGGATGAACCGTTTCGGGTACATGGTGGACCCGGTAAGGTACCCCGGGGCAAGAAGCGCGTGATGATGACGATGTGAGCCTGCCAGGGGAGCACTACCTACCGGTGATTTTACCCGACGCGTCGGATATCCGGAGGATACCGTCGTGGTCTTGAGATGGATGGTAGGGGCCGGTCTGGACTGACGGCGCCCTAGATATTGTGATTGAGACATTGAGATTTCGAGATATTGAGGTACAGAAACTGTGATACAGAGATATCGAGATATTGGGATTACGTTTTGTGCCGATGCTGGGCACTGTTTTATGCTGATTTCATTATGATACCTCATTTTAAAAATACAAAGGAAATCTCACTAAATTATGAAAACAGTTCTTCATTTACTTGTATTCTGTTTTCATGCATTCATACCTCATTCATATGATATATTGCTACCTGAGGCACTGACACGGGCACATGAGATTACACTCGGGTTAGATATTTACCCTAGCCTTGTTATAGGTTGCATGTTATATATATTGAGGATATATTATGATCATTGACCTAGGTTTCATTATTTATGCGATTTCCATTCGTAGATGTTTTTTCTATTCACGAGTTGGCAACTCACCCCCATTGTGCCCCAGTTTCTTGCAGGTTTGCCGTACTGGTTTCATTACGGCTTGCGGGCATAGTTTCCTTCGGGTGATTTGCTAGTAGGTGGGTTTACTTGTATCGTACCCCCATTACATATCTTGTATATTATTATTCTGTTGTATCTAGAAGTTTCATCAACCAAACATGTATTTATTTTGAGATAGAGACCAGTGATGTTATTCCTTCGACCTTAGAGTCGCGCGTTATTTTTCTGCGGTTTTCTTGTGGATTTGAGTTTCCTTTTGAATTTTGATCCTCGCCGTTGGCGTTGTATATTATATTTCTTGTGTGGTTGTGACCGTCGATTGACGAAGAGCTAGCTCCCGCTTGGGGATGCCTTTTTATTGATTTCGTATACTATTCATGTTGTATCCCGTTTGGGGGCCAGTATTTACAAAGGAGACTCTGCCGAAATTTTCAGTAAATTTTGATGTTCTTAAAAACCGCATAATTCGGCTTATGCTATTAAAACTACTTGTTTTAAATTGGTTTTCCTTCACTCTACTTCTTTTCTTGGTTTGGATTTCTGGGTTTTCGGTTTACTTAGATTACGTACGCCTCGAGACGTTTCGTAGTTTAAGTGCCGGTCATGTTCCGTATTTTCGGGACGTGACAAAGTTGGTATCAGAGCGTTAGGTTTTACCTTCGGAGCGTAGGATGACCCTTGGTTGATGGAATAGGTGACTAAAGTAGAGTGACGTACCGTAGGTATGTTCTGCGGCATATTTACGATACGCTACTCCACTTAAGAAGCCTTAGGAGGTACATTTCTTTGCTCAGTATTATATTCATTCCGATCTAGCCTCATCGGTACCAGTTATGGTTTTGCTGCCACGATTACGGGCAGGGAGAGCTACAGCTAGAGTTGCGGTCAGCACGAGCTCGTCACGAACGAGGACTGACCAGGGCGAAATTTCGGCAACACACGATTACAGAGATGTGTCTTTTTAATGTGTTTCCGCGCCACGAGCGTTTGGCGGATCGCCTTTATGAGGTTACTCGGATGTGCTGATCGACACTAGAGGATTGAGCCAATGATAGAGGCCAGCTAGATCTTGATGACCGTTGGTGTGTTGCTTATTCATGATGATCGAGGCACTGTTCAGCGTGCAGACGAGCAAGCCAGTTATTGCTGCGAACGACGAGCTATTGCCCCAGATGCTGGAATTAGTGCAGAACGAGTTATACTAAGAGATGATAGAAGGTCGCTAGTCATCGAGGATGAATGACTAGGACAGGTGGATCGTTCGCCTACCCCGATGCGAGGTCATCAGATAGATTGATTCCAGCTAGAGACGACTTCACGCGGAGACGTTGGGAGTCGACATAGACGATCGAATGTCAGAAACCTATTATTCCAAGTTTAAAGTAGTCGGAAAGACATGCAGGCAATTCTATGGTCCCTCTAGAAGAATGAAACCCTAACTCGACTTAATGACCGTGTGAAAGCCTTTGAACCTTCGGGTTTGCGGCAGTTCTACGGCGCCATTAGTGAGGCTTGGGTTTGCCCTTCTACGGCTGGACCACCGATGCTGTGGTATGTACTCGATACTATTAAACTGTGCCCAAGAGGTAGCTCTTGGGGGATTATGAGGTTTTGACGACTCGATCGGATGGCTCGACTTAATTCGGATGCTAGGTGGTGAGATGCATTTCTTGGGAGACTCCGATACGAGGATAGCCGTTGGAGCTCAGTCCATGTAGCCACGATGAGACGATTCCGAATCAGTCGACATTAGAGAAAGTGGAGTAAAGAGGTCCGTACAAGATCTGGATAAGACGACGTTCCACTCCGCCGACATCAGAGATGCGATACGCATGCCGAGGTAGAGTACTGGATATACCTTCCAGAAGGAGTCGCGATGGGTATGCAACCGTTCCGGAGCAAGATGCAGATATAGGAAAGGACGATGACTTCCGGACAGTTGGCAGAGACGAGACATAGAAGAGACCGTGAGCAGGATTCCTTCCAGGACACTGCTGCAATGATACTTGCACCCAGGATCAGATGTGTCACGTACATTCAGAGAGCCAGAGGCCGACGCCAGTGATATGCTGTCTTACGAGTGGTCGCGATGATTGACCGGGAGATGACAAGAGGCGTGCCAGAACGGGATCATCCACGTTAGCACACCTGACAAGGCCGATGAGCCGATGGACCTAGAGATTGGTAATTCCCAGTGAAGACCTTGACCCAGGAGTGGTCATTGTTACGCACACCAGCAGGCCAGAGTTCATGATCATCGACGAGACGTCCCATTAGTGACCGCGACAATTGGCCCGAGATTCTTAGAGGATGCGCTTGAGCGATACTATGCCGCCATTTTTGATTTCGATGTTTTGGGTGATTTATTCGAATGATTTGATTTTGATGATTGAGGATTTACGATCTTTGCACAGTGTTGCACTTGATATCGTTTTCGTGCTTGAGTTTCACATGTTTGTGATTTTACGGTTTTAGACATTTGAGTTGATTTTGTGCGTATGCACGCACACGATTTGGTTCCTGCATTCTGTATAGTTTATATATGCTTGCAGTGCAGTGATACGCCTTTTGTGCACTTAGATCCTTTGGACTTTGATTTCGATGGTGATGTTCGATATTTGTTTTGTGCACCTTGTGCACCTGACTTGATTTTGCGCATGTTCGGCACTTGATATTGGATTTTATGATTTCGTGCACGATGGATGCACCTGATTTTGCTGTCAGGCACACATGTTGCCTACGACAGATGTTTCGTGCACACCCGATGCACTTAGATGTTGTTTCTGTGCATATGTATGGCACATATTTGGATTTCGATTTCCGTGCGCACAAGACGCACGTAGTATGCATACGCGTATTTTGGGATTGATTTTTCTTATAGAGCAGTACGTTTTTATGATATTGCTATGTGTTTTCGTACTGAGCAGGACTAGTCAGAGGACAGTACCTGAATATATTTTACATGTATAGTTTCGAGTTATATCATATTGGTTTTGCTTTGGATTTGGTATTGATGTCTTTCCCATGACTCCGATGATTGCGGGATGCTTGACGGAGTTCTGATTTGAGTTATATGCTCATTTTTCATGCGCATGCGTTGCGCTACGATTTGTTTTATGTATTTATGATTTCAGAGCCCCGGCGATTTGATGGTTTTGGCTGAAATATTTTAGTATTTGGGGGAAGTTTTAATTTAAATTCGGGTACCGAATTTCTTTAAGGGGGGAAGATTGTAACGTTTTGAAAATCTTTTCGGTGAAATTTCAAAAAAACGGTAAAATAAGGGGGTTTTCAGTAAAAAGTCAAAATACAAATATGTTTATTATAAAATTAAATATACATATTATAGCTATGTAATTGCTAGTATTTGGTGTTTATTGAGCCACTGATGAAATTTCAAATTTTCTGAAATTTTTTCCGAAATTAATTATTTTAATAGTATTTTAAGCCGTCACTAATATATTTAATTATGGAAAATTACAAATTGGAATGAGTTGAAACAAATTTTGTGCATCATAACACATTAAACAAAATTTTATCATGTGGTTTTTGAAATGAAATGGTTTGCCAAAACGGTTTAGAAAATATCGAAGAAAAAGGCTTAAATAGTGAATTTAGTGTTAATGGATGTTTGGGGGTATAGTATTTATCATTTTCCATCAACCCACACCCATACCCACACTCACACACCCCCATTTTCCCTTCCCCTTGGCAGAATTCAGCAGCCCCCCTCTCTTGTCCCCACTTGTTTTGCAAAAGAAAAGAAAACGTAAATGTAGAAATGAGAGTGGACTTTGACTAGGTTGACTAGATGTTATCTTTCCCCACCTCACTCTCTCTCCTCTTCCCTCAATTTCAGCCGAGCCCTCCCATTTCCTGCACCACCAACAGCCCCTCTCTCTCCCTCTCTCATTTTGCATCAAAAATTCATCCAAATACCTCAAAAATCAAGCTAAAATCCAAATCCGACTCCTACCCATTTTCTCTCATCTCTTTTAGCATGGATCTTGGTGCAAGGATTTCAAATTGGAGGTCTAGATCTCAAGTTTCATCCATGGTTCATGAGGTATAAATCTTGGCCTTTTGTTTAAATTGTTGCTAAATACTTTAGTCTAGCATAATTATACGTTTAATTATGGGTTAATTTAAAGATGTGGGTTTTCAAGAGTAGGTTTAGATTAGGGTTTTGTTGTGAAATTGTGTTGTGATATATTGTGCATGGTTTAGTGATGTGGATTAACATCTTAAGTTTAGTAGAAAGCTAATCTAGTTGTTAATTACAAACCATTATTTATAAAATGTCCTAATTAAGTTATTTTGCTAACTAGGGTTTTTGGAAAATTGTTAAATGTTTTAGATTAAAATATAATTATGGTTTCATGTCATTATTAATATTATAATGAGTGGTTTAATGACTTTGGATCATGCAAAACCAAGCTTAATTGTTAAATTGTGAATTTTGCTTTAAAAAGAGTTAAAATCGGTATTTTTGCAAACTAGTTTTTTTTGAACATATATGGTTTGGTGAAATTAAATTATGGAAATGATTTATATGACTTATTTAAGATATTTAATAAGTATATTGGCCGCTACATTCATTTAAACGTCGAGTTTTGTACTAAAACGGGTAATTTTTGATTGCTAGATTTTCGGAAAAATGGCTTCTAAAGTGAATTTAGGGTTTTTGTGAATTTTAACCTATTCTATATTTAAATTAGTATTCGTGAATGTGCAAATGAGTGTACTTGGGTTTTTCTCGATGGTCGGGCGTTTGCACGCCGACGTCGAGGGTTTTTGGGTTGGTTTGTGAAAGCAACCATAGGTTTTGACCTATGTGGGATTCGTGAGTCATTTTGGTCATGAGTCGGATTTTAATGCGATACGATGCGTTATGATATTTAGGTACCCCATGTGGACTTCAAGACGATAAGTAAGCACGTGACGACGTCGGCACCGGCAAGCGAGGACCAGGTGAGTAGATTTATATCTACGGGGAGAAGTTGGGTGGATGGCGTATAGCACCCCCGCAGTCCGTGGTGGTGTATACGGATGCGTACACACACCAGTAATTACTATATGTTATTTGGGATTAATAACGATGTTTAGGATGGATATTGGTGTGTTGGATTATTTTAGAGTTGCGAACCCTAGGGTAGTGTTGCACTACACATACACGCATACATACTTGCATACATTCCTATTTATATGTGCTCATGGGATTCCTTATATTTATATGATCACATGGGTATGGGACTATGTGTTCACATACGGATTTGAGGATGATACTTGAGATTGAGCTGAGTCGATGAGATTTGTTTTGTGGTTGTGATAGCGGTGATATGGCAGGATTCGTACTTGAGGTACGTCCTGGTGTTATAGCGGATCTTGGGACGACGATACGGGTTAATAGTGTTATAAATAAAATGGTCGTCATGTGATCGTGATATGAGGCATGATATGCTAGGAGATTGATATTAGGCCGTATAGGGCGATGTATACCCCTTGATGATGATATGTGCTGACGATATCGGTTTGTACGAGATTATCGATCAGTAGTCAGATCATGAGTATATTGAGGATATTAGTATTGTACTAGACATAGGTCAGTACCCTAGACTATGATCTTGAATAAAGAGGATACCAGAGGAATGGTGTGAGGAATATGATATTGACCCGTACCCAGATTTGGGGATGCGGTACGACGGATTTACGTACGAGCTATATCTTGATGATTGATCCGCACTCTTGACTTGGGATGTCTGATTGTAGATATGGTATCGGATATGATATTATTGAGGCGGGATCACCGACTAATATATATACAGGTATGTATATGGATCGACTCAGATGTTAGGCGGTTTCCTTACCTGTAGTCCATCTTGTTAGCGTAGCCCTTTAGTTTAGTTGCTAGATTAGATTCGATTCTTACCTATTTCAAAAACTAACGAATCGTGGGTATTTTAAAAGACAGCCCAAGGGATCCTACGGATATTTCAAAAGACGTATCTTTTCATAAAAACACCGTAGCCCCTATTTTCAAAACCCTATGATTCGTGTTATTTCAAAAGGCACCATTTGTAGGACTTATATTAGATTAATGCAGGTTAGTTACAGTTGCGTCTAGTATTCAGCTCCCGCGTATTATTGTGGTTCGCTTCGCATCGCATTCTTATGTTATAATTTCTTGTTGCAATGTTGATATCATATTGTTAGGACACCAGCACCATTACCGATGATGCGTATGTACCACGTACACTTACTTGCCGGCTCACACACATCTTCATCGGTAATTGCCATGTCACGTACACCTTAGAAAATATTATTGCTTGACATAGCGTACTTGCCTTATATGTTAGTTTAGACATTGTAGTTATTACCTACCACTTCATGTATACTGTTATTTATTGTTATGCCGCATTCATGGATTCTCATGCATATATTCACTATTTTACGTGTTATTGAGGTTTTGGATTCGGATTTCCATGAGATTTTCTGGATTTGGAGGAAAACCGCAAAAACATAAATAAACCTTGCTCTCTTTTAAAATAAAAAGCGCGGTTTTTCCCATGATGTATGAGTCGTCCACCATGAGTTTGCTGATGGATTTCGAGACCCGATTCGAGGAGACGGATGGACCGTTTCGGGTACATGGTGTACCCGGTAAGGTACCCCGGGGCACGAAGCGCGTGATGATGACGATGTGAGCCTGCCAGGGGAGCACTACCTACCGGTGATTTTACCCGACGCGTCGGATATCCGGAGGATACCGTCGTGGTCTTGAGATGGATGGTTGGGGCCGGTCTGGACTGACGGCGCCCTAGATATTGTGATTGAGACATTGAGATATCGAGATATTGAGGTACAGAGACTGTGATACAGAGATATCGAGATATTGGGATTACGTTTTGTGCCGATGCTAGGAACTGTTTTATGCTGATTTCATTATGATACCTCATTTTAAAAATACAAAGGAAATCTCACTAAATTATGAAAAAAGTTCTTCATTTACATGTATTCTGTTTTCATGCATTCATACCTCATTCATATGATATATTGCTACCTGAGGCACTGACACGGGCACATGAGATTACACTCGGGTTAGATATTTACCCTAGCCTTGTTATAGGTTACATGTTATATATATTGAGGATATATTATGACCATTGACCTAGGTTGCGTTATTTATGCGATTTCTATTCGTAGATGTTTTTTCTATTCACGAGTTGGCAACTCACCCCCGTTGTGCCCCAGTTTCTTGCAGGTTTGCCGTACAGGTTTCATTACGGCTAGCGGGCATAGTTTCCTTCGGGTGATTTGCTAGTAGGTGGGTTTACTTGTATCGTACCCCCATTACATATCTTGTATATTATTATTCTGTTGTATCTAGAAGTTCCATCAACCAAACATGTATTTATTTTGAGATAGAGACCAGTGATGTTATTCCTTCGACCTTAGAGTCGCGCGTTATTTTTCTGCGGTTTTCTTGTGGATTTGAGTTTCCTTTTGAATTTTGATCCTCACCGTTGGCGATGTATATTATATTGCTTGTGTGGTTGTGACCGTCGATTGACGAAGAGCTAGCTCCCGCTTGGGGATCCTTTTTATTGATTTCGTATACTATTCATGTTGTATCCCGTTTGGGGGCCAGTAATTACAAAGGAGACTCTGCCGAAATTTTCAGTAAATTTTGATGTTCTTAAAAACCGCATAATTCGGCTTATGCTATTAAAACTACTTGTTTTAAATTGGTTTTCCTTCACTCTACTTCTTTTCCTGGTTTGGATTTCTGGGTTTTCGGTTTACTTAGATTACGTACGCCTCGAGACGTTTCGTAGTTTAAGTGCCGGTCATGTTCCGTACTTTCGGGACGTGACATTACAGGTCACTATTACACGTTGATAGAGCCCCTAGAATTCTTGCTTGACTGCCAGCAGTATGAGGGCGATCATATACGTGGGAGCTGGTAGTCTATAAGCACATCCTTAAATGGTCCCTAGTCGTAGGAGTTTCGAGACAGGGCATCGATACTCCAGAGTAGACTAGTGTATACAGTCGAGACCCCGACGAGGGACGGTGGCCGGTCTCACAAGCCACTGGTGTCAGTTGGTTCACCTAAGATGTATACAGGTGCTCATTGGGTTATGAGTACACCAGACAGGACTCGCCGGGAACATGCTAGTTGGTCTTATACCCGACGTCAGATAGCAGTTCCCTGGTGACATGTGTACAGGTTAGTTCATCGACCTGAGATCGTCATTTGACTCGTGTGAGTTCCCACTGTACTTTGATTACTACCCTACCACGCTCAAAGGAGACGTGCAAACAGGTTTTAGTTGGGTACAGTCCTGAGCCACATGGAGGCAGTGAGCGGATCTTCAGGGGTTCGTCTCTCCCGGTATTGGGGGTGAGGTCGCGCTGTGTCTAGGAGAGCCCTTACACGAAGTCCTTGGCCAAGGCAGGATATTTACTGGTAGGTATTCCTGTAGTATCTCAGGGTGTTCTGGGATACACTCCGACACGACTTGTACAGCTTTTGGGGGTCTGACTTTTACCAACCCCCTAGGCCCTCCATGCGATGCTCATATACGAACGGACCGGACTGTACGGATATTGTCACTGACAGGCTCAAGAGGGTGTCAGGATGAGTTCGCTCATCGACGTCCCTTTTGGTCAATACCTGGTAGCCCGTTACGTATAGGCTAATACCTCTGACGTGCTAGTGGTTAAATCCACAACCAAAGTATTGACGAGTCTTTAGAGTCCCCCACAGACCAGTTTCTCAAGTTTCGGGCGAAACTCTGTAGAGGCCGTATGGAGATATGGCAGGGTTCGATCAGATACGTGCGGTATTGCACAGATCATGGTCGGACGGGTAATACTAGCGGGCTTTGGTTTAAGCCGGATCCTAGTATAGTACAGTGTAGATTTTGTCTCATTGCATTTGTATTCGGTCGGAATACAAATGCGGGTATGTATATACAGTAGCGGGGTTTTTCTGTAATTTATTACGGGATCAGTTTTCCGAAGTTGCCAGTTTGCTTTCCGGTTTCGGCCATTTTCCTTTGTATCTTTCTTTGGCCGAAAAATGGTGGAGGAGGGCTTATTTGCAAATGTGCAAATAAGTTTTGTGGAGGGTGTTCTTTGCATGTTGTTGTGTCATGATGGTTCCACCATAACATTGACTTGTTGCTTCATGATGGTTGTTCATGATGGTTGAGTGTGACTTGGTTTTGTGATCATGATTCTTCATGATAACCTTCTCTCTCTCTCTTGCATTAGGTGGCTCACTCTTTTTCATTCATACTCTCTCCACTCTTTCATTTTCATCATGAGCCATGGCCGGCCATGTAAGGTGGGGCTGCCCATTTTTTTGTGGGGAATTTTGGTTCTCTTGTTTTTGCAAAAATCCCCAACCTCAGCTCCAAAAATGCTATCATCCCATTCCTCCACCAAAGGCAACTTCCACAACCCCAAAGAGACATAGAGTTCTACAGTTAACCTATAGCATCCTTGGGCACGTCGGCTCGCCAACTTCGTGCCCGAGTTGCTTCGGTCCAGAGGTGGGAGCCCGTAAAAGAAGCCGGCGACGTGGTGCATTCCGGCGAGGAGGTGAAGACCGGAGATTCCGCGGGGAGATCGGGACGACGACGAGAAGACCGAAGGACACGGATCGCTCGGTATATCTCTCTACCCCTTCTCTAGTTAGCTAGGATTAGATTAATGGCCCAATCCGGGATTTTAGTGCGCGGTGGTGCCGGTTCAAAAGTTAAAGTAAATTATCGTTTCCGCATTTTGGCCTCGGATTGACGGCCGGGGCGCCGCCGTGAAAAAGTGGTATCAGAGCCAGGCCATTAACCTAGTCTAGCTTGGTCTAATGTGTTTACATCTTCGATCGAACAAAATTCCAAAACCCGCGATTTCAATGCATCAGTTCTCTGTCGAAATTTTTTTGGCTCCAAAATTTTTTCAGGTTGTTGCAGAATAATGTTCAGGAAATTCTAAGACATCTGTGAAAAAATGGTAGCGTGATACTGTAGACCCTCCGCGGAACCACGGCCAAAACCCCGTTGGCGCCGCGATTCCGCCGCAGTACAGTGTCTTCACTGCACCATTTTTGCACAGTGATCTTTGTACAGGGAAATTGGGGTTTTGGAATGTTCTTTTTGGGCCCAGATTTTCTTTAAGTGCTACAGTAGTTCTTGGGGGCCCACTTGGGTAAATTTGATCGATCAAAATGTTTAAACATGTTAGTTTACAGTATTTACATTATATCTGCGACCGTGAATGTCATTTGATCGGTAAATCCTGTCTAGCTGCTATAGCCCTTTTAGACGGATTTGCGAACGTGACATTCACGTTTATGTTCTGTGTTATGCTGTGATGTTGCGGATTGGTCGTGGGGGATAGCCTGGATGCAATGGTAGTACAGTTTTGTTTTTGTAAGTGCACGGCGGCGCCCCGGCCGTCAATCCGACGCCGGAATGCGGAAACGGTGATAAACTTTAATTTTGTGAACTTAGCAAACCGGCACCACCGCGCACTAAACACCCGGATCGAACCATTAACAAGTCTAAGCTAACTACAAGAAGGGGAAGAGATATACCGAATGATCTGAGTCCTCCGGTCTTCTCGCCATCGTCCCGATCTCCTGCGGAAACTCCGGTTGTCGCCTCCTCGCCGGAAGGGCACCACATCGCCTGCAACTTTTACGGGCTCCCACCTCAATACCGAGGCAACTCGGGCGCGAAGCTGGCGAGTCGATGCGTCCAAGATTTGCTGTAGAAAGTGTAGTGTAGAGCTTATGTCTCATTTGGGGTTTGTTGCCTTTGAAGATGAAGATGATGGAGGAAACTAGATAAGGAAAAATGGTGCTTGCATTTTTCCTAGCATGAATTGAGATCAAGAAAAATCCCACAAGCTCAAAATGAAACTCTCTCTTCTTCTTCTCTCTTTTCAAAATGAAATCCTTATCATATTAGAAAATGGTGGAGGAAAGAATATGAAGCATGAAGGGAGGTGATGGTAGGAGAAGCAAGAGGTGACCACAACCAAACATCATCATAACTAACTCACATCAACTACTAATCACCTCAAATCAACAAAAAGCAAGTGATAATGATGGATAAGAATGGTATCAAAAGATGCTTTCATAATAAATACATTTGCAAGAAAAACCTACACAATGTGTTATTTGCAAACTTGCAAATAACCCCCTCCATCAGAAAAGTCCGGCCGGGAAAGAACAAAGAAAAACCGGCCGGAACGGAATGCAAACTGGCAACTCCAGAAAACTGGTCCCGTAATAAATTATAGGAAAACCCCGATACTGTGCATACACACCCGCATCTGTATTCCAACCGGATACAAATGCAATGAGACAAAATCTACACTTACTATACTAGGATCCGGCTTAAACCAAAGCCGGCTAGTAATATCCGTCCGATCCTGATCCGTGCAATACCGCACGTATCTGATCGAAGGCTGCCATATAACCATACGGCCTCTAGTACAAACCGTCCGATCCTGATCCGTGCAATACCGCACGTATCTGATCGGACCCTGCCATATCTCCATACGGCCTCTACAGCGTTTCGCCCGAAAACTTGAGTAACTGAAAGTGTGGTGGACTCTAAAGACTCGTCAATACTATGGCTGTGGATTTAACCACTAGCACGTCAGAGGTAGCCAATACGTGACGGGCCACCAGCTATTGACCAAAAGGGACGTCGATGAGCGAACTCATCCTGACACCCTACTGAGCCTGTCAGTGACAATATCCGTACAGTCCGGTCCGTTCGTCTATGAGTATCGCATGTCGGGCCTAGGGGGTTGGTAAAAGTCAGACCCCCAAAAGCGGTACAAGTCGTGTCGGAGTGTAGCCCAGAACACCCTGAGATACTACTGGAATACCTACCAGTAAATCTCCTGCCTTGGCCAAGGTCTTCGTGTAATGGCTCTCCTAGACACAGCGCGACCTCACCCCCAATACCGGGAGAGACGAACCCCTGAAGATCCGCTCACTGCCTCCATGTGGCTCGGGACTGTACCCAACTAAAACCTGTTTGCACGACTCCTTTGAGCCGTGGTAGGGTAGTAATCAAAGCACAGTGGGAACTCACACGAGACAAATGACGATCCTCAGGTCGATGAACTAACCTGTACATATGTCACCAGGGAACTGCTATCTGACGTCAGGTATAAGACCAACTAGCATGTTCCCGGCGAGTCCTGTCCGGTGTACTCATAACCCAATGAGCACCTGTATACATCTTAGGTGAACCAACTGACACCAGTGGCTTGTGAGACCGGCCACCGCCCCTCGTCGGGGACTCGACTGTATCACTAGTCTACTCTAGAGTATCGATGCCCTATCTCGAAACTCCTACGACTAGGGACCTTTTAAGGATGTGCTTATAGACTACCAGCTCCCACGTATATGATCGCCCTCATACTGTCGGTAGTCAAGCAAGAATCCTAGGGGCTCTATCAACGTGCAATAGTGACCAGTCATGTCACCTAAAGCAGTACATGATGATAAAGGTAAACCAGATAGCATACTATCATCTCGAGTAAGACTGTCTTACCGGGATAGGTCCTCCCTCAATCATTGCAATCACGTGCCTGTGATCCAATAATTGACTCTGAGGGCACTATCTCCAACAATCTCCCACTTGCACTCAAGGCTAATTATTGCAATGTCGCATACTCACAGCCCGTGTGATACCGAACACCCAACTCCTCTACTTGTCAGTCTCACAAAACTCGTTTGCGAAACTATTGCGTTCGAGGAATAGCCTCAGTAAGTGGATCCGCCTGTGGTGTTTCTTTCTATGTCTCTCTATATCTCATGTTTGCGGAGAAAGCCATCTCCCGAAATGAGCAATACCTGTCTTAGAATGTTGGGATGTCTGATGGGACCTAGCTCATAAATGAACTCCAAATCCAAACTTCTTAGACTGTATCGTCAACTGAACTTAATCAGTATCCTGCGCCATGCCTCCCTCAGTATCACCTTGGACCATCTGTCCAAAATACTGCCCATCGTCAGAAGGATAACTATAACTCTGACAACCTCCTTGTCGTCCAGGTCACCTTGGAAGCCTGGAATGATAACTGTCTCTCGAATGAGGCTGTCGTTATCATATCCCTAGAACATCCACTTATGTTCTAAAACTGCTTCCGACTGTTTCTCCAGGATTGGATCAATGTCAACTTATTGCACCTACTGCAAAAACAACATCTGGTGTGGTACTTGACACATCATGATTGACTCAATTGCCTAAGCAAATGATCTGTCAATCATGCACATCCCTCTCCCCTTTAGTCTGTAAGACACCTTCAGAGAGGGTGACTCCATCACCTGCAGGTACACTACCGTGCCAGGAGTCGTCCATTCTAAATACTCATAGAATGCTGTCTAAGTACCCTGATTGGGAAACCACCCAAATCTAGATCTAAAACCATAGATCTAGTAACCAGTATGTCTGATATAATGTCCAAGTCCTATGTGGAGAAACCACTGTGTGACAACCAAAGTATAACCGATCGTAGTATAGGAGTTTCTTTTCCTATTCTGTGTATGTCATCCAAATACCATGACATCACACCCTACTACCTTCTCAACAGATCCATCCCCTATTCTGATGAAGTCAAACCCATGACTGTCACATCAGAAATAGATGATCTATCTCCGCTATATCTGCTTTAGTCTATAAATAGACATAAGCCTGATGTCCACCAATGCTTCCGCTGCTCCCACTGACTACGACAACCTTCTGGCAGAGTCATATAGATGTGCACTTCTAAAACTAGTTTAGAAAGACGCTATACTCATCCTCCTGCCGGGTCTCGCAGCCTGGAACAACAACAATGGCAAGTGTGGGTAAACAAGAACTTCCATGTCACCGTCCTTGAGGCTACTGGAGTACCTCTCGGGTGCCTGAAGTTACCCACCTTATCTGCGGAGTGGCCAATGGAATGTCAAATCAGATTGAATCTTTAGGTTCCTTATCAAATCTTCAGTAATCGTTTGCGGTTCAGGAATCACTTCCAAATCTACCATACTCCCACTACTGTTTTCTGAAAAAATCCATTTCTTTTAAAATTGTGGCGAGTGAAGAACAATATCACTATTGATCTTCCAGATGGTAGAAAGTCAACCCTCGTCAAAGCCTGGGTCAACCCACAAACAGCCATTACAGAAACGTGCCTATGAGTTATCCAGAGTCTGGTTTTAAGCATAAGCCGGACAACTCCCCGTACCTTAACATCGTTAAGATATGAACTGTTCTATATCCAATATAGAACCAGAGGCACTGATTTAATTGAACCAGTTTCAAATCATGCAGCTGTCTCCAGTGCATGTCAAGTAAATGGAGGGAGGCCGATCAGCGTTACTCAACTTAGGAATGCTTCCACTTGTGAGTAACCCGAAAGAGAAGCAAGTTCTCTTAATCATTACTATCAACTGAATACCATACACAAGTATTTACATCTTCGATCACTTTGAAGAATCCCGATACTTGCAATACCTGGTTCTCTACTTTATTCAAATACCTATAACTTCTCAAAATTCAGACACTGTGTTTCCACGAAACACCTGTCTAAAAACTAGAGAAGTCATAAGTAAACTGAATATAGTACGAGGACCAACCCCTCTGTCCTGATGGACCCTGGACAACATACAATACTCTGTATAAGTCTCTTGAGTCTGATAACTCATTCACTGTGTGTCGTAGGTTGAAAACTGTACTTATGGTTAAGAAGAATTACTCCGCTGTTCAATGCTCCTTACCTAACCATCCACTGATATAGGTAAATGTCATCGACATAATATCAAAAAGGTATATCTCACTCTATAAAAATAGACGTACAGATATATCAATTTGAAATTGGTGCACAACAGCGGATATTCAAAACCAAATATTTGCCGACCGGCAAACAACCCAGGTGGCTTCCTCAAATATCACCAATTCCAACGAATCCCGATATAATGAGGATGATCACATAATTCCCAATAACTTACTCCCACTCATCATCTGTAAAATCATACAGATGTGAGAATCATACCTGGTAAATACATACCCTGGAGTAAGTGTCTAATCGGGAAATCAGTTTTCCATTAACAGTACACAGTGAAACTGAAACATTGAAATGTTTCGTTGGGGTATCCTGGTATTCCTAGTAATGACTCATCCATTATCCAGATTCACAACTGTAACCGTATAATTCTTTGCCACCTCTCCAAATCCCTTCATATGTCTTTAGTCATTACCTTCTGTACACCCCTTTAGGCCAAATGGTTTTCTTCCTTCCCTACCGTTCGGCACCAGCCTATGGTTTGGAAGAAGACTATCCAAAAAGCATAAAGGGTGTACTGTCCTAATCCTAGGAGCACTCGCAACGCGAGAGAAGGTGAAGATAAAAGACACATGTACTTTATTCCTATTTCTCCTGAACCAGGATCCATCCCCGAACTGGAACAAGTTCCTTTCGAGTTCGTATATAACCATACGATGGATTATCCAATAAAATGGGATCTTCGTAGTGATACGGAGTGTCCTGGAGAAATACAAAGGTGATTTAGGATTGGCGAAGAAATACTTGGTTTGGTCGTGAATAGCAGTCGCAATTTACTTTGCCCTCTTACTAATCCCTTGCTTTGTCTGAACTTAATACCTTCTGTACACCGTTTAGGCTAATTAGTTTTCTTCATTCCTTACCGGTGGGCACCAGCCTATGGTTTGGACGAAGACTATCCAATTTGCACAATAGGTGTACTACTCCTAAACCAAGGAGTACTCGCAACCTGAGAGAGGGTGAAAAGAAAAGACAACTGAATAATCCTATCCGTTTTCTCCAGAACCAGAAACCATCCTCGAATTCCTTCGAGTTCGTATCTAACCATACGATGATTTTGTCCAATGGAAGTGGACATTCGTAGTAATACGGGGTGTCCCAGAGAAAAGGGTAAAAGTAGGAGTGGCAATGAGGTCTGCAACTCTGACAATCCAAAAGCCAGTGTTAAGTAGGTTCGGTCAACTTGGTCACTGAGTCATAGTCTAGGGTCGGGTCAATGGTCGCTGCCGAAGAGAGAGCGAAAAGAAATACTCAGCGTGCACTCTATCCTAGATCAGAATGGTTATCACTTTTTCTAATCAGGAAACCTCCCACTGTACCTCAAATTCTCCTCCAAACCTGAAAGAAGAATTAGTCGGGGTCACCCGAGGAGTAAACCAACTCATCAGTGGGAATCGGGATCCAACTCTCATCGCATGATAACGTGACGGAATCCGCTCACGGTATCACACTCCAAAAGTTATGCGCATATCTGGCAAGTTTCAATACTTTTGAAACTCCCGATGTGATTTCTACCCCATGCTCTTATGACCTTGACGAAGGTCAACAAATCATAAGTCACATGTCAAGTTCTACCCGTCATTATCCAGGTTAATTTGAACCCACCCGTACAAGCCCTTGACGAAGGTCAACAAGGCTATACGACTGTCCCAAACCAACACATCTATCTATGCAGCAGAAAGGAAACAAGCAGCTACCATGCACTATGCCTTGACGAAGGTCAACAAACATAGCATGAATACTACGTGCTACCTGTCTGAAACGACGGAGGGCTATGAATGGTTTCTGGCGAAAACCTTTAACGTAATGAACTTGATATCGTTGAAGGAACGGATAGCTTTTTAGAAAATATAGTGACGAAAACCATTACTAAAGAGGTCACTCCCGGTGAAGGGATCTCGGCTCTTTCCCCGTAGAATGGGGTGCAGGATATTCCAACTGAATACCACGGTGCAAAGCAAAACTAATCGGCTATAGTGAAGTTAATGCCCTGACGCAAACTTATGTCCAAGGGGTCACTCCCGGTGAAGGGATCTCGGCCCTTGCCTCGTCGACTGAGGAGCAGGATATTCCAAATGAATACCACGATGCAAAACAAAAGTGAACGTCCTTGCAATAACAGCTTTTTGAAAAGTGTTCCAAGAACATCAGAATAGGTTTGTTTAACTTGCATTGATCCGAATCAACGCAGTCCCATCAAATGATCACACCACAAAGAACGAAAATATACTGACGTACGTATATGCCATCCGCATTCGCCACTGGGTCCCGTCATCACTCGTTAGGTTAGCTAACTAACGACAGAGAGGGGACTGGACTAGCGCGGATGCAAAACATATACAACATCTACTAATATATATACCAATATATTATATTTCGCTCAAGGCGTGAAAAGAAATGCCACATCACAGAAATGTACAGCATCACAGAACAATACAGATATCTGGGATCCCCGGGTTTCACAGAGCCACTACTGAAACCCGACGTTCCCCTGGTCGTGTGGATAGCCTGTGCAATGAAAACCTAGACCCCTACGGGCGCGGCAAGTCACCCGCCAAAACCTGAAGCGAGGCAGCCCCCTTCAGCTCCGTGAATGGACCACCCAGCACTTTACGGAATCCGGTAACTTGGGCACCCCTCCTGGGTCAACCTGTACCCCCTACGAGTGCGGCGAATAGCCTGCCAATCCTAGAGTGAAGCCCCTTCCGTCTCAATGCCATGAGATGCGGGCTTGTTGCCCTCCAGAACCCGGCTATCCGTGCACTCCTCCGCGGGGTAATCCTAGTACAGAAAGTAAAATATACATACACCAGGTACATCGACCGCAACCAGGTCGTGCCCCAAAATAATAATACAAACAGGCAGTGACGGCAGTCCACATGTCGGACGCTCGCCCCGCAATATCAAATGTACATAATACAACAGAAACTATACTAGCATTGCATCCAGGCTATCCCCCATGACCGATCCGCAACAACACAGCATAAACACAGAACATCAACGTGAAAATCACATTCGCAAATCCGTCTAACCGGGCTATAGCAGTTAGACTGGATTTACCGATCAAGTGACATTCACGGTCGCAGATATAATGTAAATACTGTGAAATAATGTGTTTAAAATATCCGATCGATCAAAAATTAACAAGTGGGCCCCCAAGCAATACTGTAGCACTCACAGAAATTCTGGGCCCAATTTTAATATTCCAAAACCCCAATTTTAACCCCAGAAATCTACTGAAGAAATTTGACACAGCGAGGACACTGTTCGGCGGCGGAACCGCGGCCCAAGGGGGGGGGGTTGGCCGCGGTTCCGCGCTCTGTTGGTCGACTTACTGTGTCGAATTTCTACAGTATTCTTAGATATTCTTGTACATCAGTTTAATACAACCTGAAAAAATTTTGGAGCCAGGAAAAAATCGACAGAAAACTGATGTAAAGAAAATACGGTTTTTTGGAATTTTGGTCGATCGAAAATGCAAACACATCAAACAAAGCTAGACGAAGTTAATGGCGAGGCTCTGATACCACTGTAAGTGCACGGCGGCGCACCAGCCGTCAATCCGACGCCGGAATGCGGAAACGGTGATAAACTTTAATTTTGCGAACTTAGCAAACCGGCACCACCGCGCACTAAACACCCGGATCGAACCATTAACAAGTCTAAGCTAACTACAAGAAGGGGAAGAGATATACCGAATGATCCGAGTCCTCCGGTCTTCTCGCCATCGTCCCGATCCCCTGCGGAAACTCCGGTTGTCGCCTCCTCGCCGGAAGGGCACCACATCGCCTGCAACTTTTACGGGCTCCCACCTCAATACCGAGGCAACTCGGGCGCGAAGCTGGCGAGTCGACGCGTCCAAGATTTGCTGTAGAAAGTGTAGTGTAGAGCTTATGTCTCATTTGGGGTTTGTTGCCTTTGAAGATGAAGATGATGGAGGAAACTAGATAAGGAAAAATGGTGCTTGCATTTTTCCTAGCATGAATTGAGATCAAGAAAAATCCCACAAGCTCAAAATGAAACTCTCTCTTCTTCTTCTCTCTTTTCAAAATGAAAACCTTATCATATTAGAAAATGGTGGAGGAAAGAATATGAAGCATGAAGGGAGGTGATGGTAGGAGAAGCAAGAGGTGACCACAACCAAACATCATCATAACTAACTCACATCAACTACTAATCACCTCAAATCAACAAAAAGCAAGTGATAATGATGGATAAGAATGCTATCAAAAGATACTTTCATAATAAATACATTTGCAAGAAAAACCTCCACAAACTTGCAAATAACCCCCTCCATCAGAAAAGTCCGGCCGGGAAAGAACAAAGAAAAACCGGCCGGAACGGAATGCAAACTGGCAACTCCAGAAAACTGGTCCCGTAATAAATTACAGGAAAACCGCGATACTGTGCATACACACCCGCATCTGTATTCCAACCGGATACAAATGCAATGAGACAAAATCTACACTGTACTATACTAGGATCCGGCTTAAACCAAAGCCGGCTAGTAATATCCGTCCGATCCTGATCCGTGCAATACCGCACGTATCTGATCGAACGCTGCCATATAACCATACGGCCTCTAGTACAAACCGTCCGATCCTGATCCGTGCAATACCGCACGTATCTGATCGGACCCTGCCATATCTCCATACGGCCTCTACAGCGTTTCGCCCGAAAGCTTGAGTAACTGAAAGTGTTGTGGACTCTAAAGACTCGTCAATACTATGGCTGTGGATTTAACCACTAGCACGTCAGAGGTATAAGCCAATACGTGACGGGCCACCAGCTATTGACGAAAAGGGACGTCGATGAGCGAACTCATCCTGACACCCTACTGAGCCTATCAGTGACAATATCCGTACAGTCCGGTCCGTTCGTCTATGAGCATCGCATGTCGGGCCTAGGGGGTTGGTAAAAGTCAGACCCCCAAAAGCGGTACAAGTCGTGTCGGAGTGTAGCCCAGAACACCCTGAGATACTACTGGAATACCTACCAGTAAATCTCCTTCCTTGGCCAAGGTCTTCGTGTAATGGCTCTCCTAGACACAGCGCGACCTCACCCCCAATACCGGGAGAGACGAACCCCTGAAGATCCGCTCACTGCCTCCATGTGGCTCGGGACTGTACCCAACTAAAACCTGTTTGCACGACTCCTTTGAGCCGTGGTAGGGTAGTAATCAAAGCACAGTGGGAACTCACACGAGACAAATGACGATCCTCAGGTCGATGAACTAACCTGTACACATGTCACCAGGGAACTGCTATCTGACGTCAGGTATAAGACCAACTAGCATGTTCCCGGCGAGTCCTGTCCGGTGTACTCATAACCCAATGAGCACCTGTATACATCTTAGGTGAACCAACTGACACCAGTGGCTTGTGAGACCGGCCACCGCCCCTCGTCGGGGTCTCGACTGTATACACTAGTCTACTCTGGAGTATCGATGCCCTATCTCGAAACTCCCACGACTAGGGACCTTTAAAGGATGTGCTTATAGACTACCAGCTCCCACGTATATGATCGCCCTCATACTGTCGGTAGTCAAGCAAGAATCCTAGGGGCTCTATCAACGTGCAATAGTGACCTGTCATGTCACCTAAAGCAGTACACGATGATAAAGGTAAACCAGATAGCATACTATCATCTCGAGTAAGACTGTCTTACTGGGATAGGTCCTCCCTCAATCATTGCAATCACGTGCCTGTGATCCAATAATTGACTCTGAGGGCACTATCTCCAACAGTTTTATATGTACATTTGATATTGCGGGGCGAGCGTCCAACATGTGGACTGCCGTCACTGCCAGTTTGTATATTATTCTTTTGGGGTACGACCGGGGTGAGGTCGATGTACCCGTTGTATGTATATTTTACTTTCTGTACTAGGATTACCCCGCGGTGGGGTGAACGGATAGCCGGGTTCTAGAGGGCAACGGGCCCGCATCTCATGGCATTGAGACGGAGGGGGCTTTACTCTAGAATTGGTGGGCTATTCGCCGCACTCGTAGGGGGTACAAGTTGACCCAGGAGGGGTGCCCAAGTTACCGAATTCCGTGAAGTGCTGGGTGGTCCATTCACGTTGCTGAAGGGGGCTGCCTCGCTTCAGGTTTTGGCAGGTAACTTGCCGCGCCCGTAGGGGTCTAGGATTTCATTGCACAGGCTATCCACACGACCAGGGGAACGTCGGGTTTTAGTAGCGGCTCTGTGAAACCGGGGGATCCCAAATATTTGTATTGTTCTATGATGCTTATTACATTTCTGTGATGTTGCATTTTATCACGCCTTGAGCGAATATTATATATTGATATATATACTAGTAGATGTTGTATATGTTTTGCATCCGCGCTAGTCCAGTCCCCGCTCTGTCGTTAGTTAAGTAACCTAACGGGTGATGACGGGACCTAGTGGCGAATGCGGATGGCATATACGTACATCATTATTTTCGTTCTTTATTGGTGTGATCAATTGATGGGACTGCATTGATTCGGATCAATGCAAGCTAAACAAACCTATTCTGATGTTGTTGGAACACTTTTCAAAAAGCTGTTATTCCAAGAACGTTCTCTTTTGTTTTGCATCGTGGTATTCAGTTGGAATATCCTGCTCCTCAGTCGACGAGGCAAGGGCCGAGATCCCTTCACCGGGAGTGACCCCTTTGACAGAAGTTTGCGTCAGGGCAATAACTTCACTATAGCCGATTACTTTTGCTTTGCATCGTGGTATTCAGTTGGAATATCCTGCACCTCATTCTACGGGGAAAGAGCCGAGATCCCTTCACCGGGAGTGAACTCTTTAACAATGGTTTTCATCACTATATTTTTATAAAAAGCTATCCGGTTCCTTCAACGATATTAAGTTCATTACGTTAAAGGTTTTCGCCAGAAACCATTCGTAGCTCTCCGTCGTTTCATATGAATAGTCAATAAGTATTCAAGCTGTGTATGTTGGCCAAAGTCAAGGCACAGTGATTGGTAGCTATTGGGTATTAATATGCAGCATAGATAGATGCCTTGGTTTGGGACAGTCGTACTGCCATTTTGGTCAAAGTCAAGGGTAGGTACCGGTGGGTTCAAATTAACCTGGAGAATGACGGGTAGAACTTGACATGTGACTTATGATATGTTGGCCAAAGTCAAGGTCATAAGAGCATGGGGTAAAAATCATATCGGGAGTTTTTAATGAAACTGAAACTTGCCAGATATGCGCATACCTTCTGGAGTGTGATAACGTGAGCGGATTCCGTCACGTTATCATGCGATGATAGTTGGATCCCGATTCCCACTGCTGAGTTGGTTTACTCCTCGGGTGATCCCGACTAATTCTTATTTCAGGTTTGGAGGAGAATTTGACGGTACAGTGGGAGGTTTCCAGATTAGATAAATTGGTAACCATTCTGATCTAGGTTAGAGTGCACGCTGAGTGTTTCTTTTCTCTCTCTCTTTGGCAGTGACCATGACCCGACCCTGAGACTATGACTCAGTGACCAAAATTAACTGAACCTTCTTAAAATACTGGCTTTTCGATAGTCAGAGTTGCATACCTCATTACCACCCCTACTTTTACCCTTTTCTCCAGGACACCCCGTATTACTACGAACGTCCACTTCCATTGGACAAAACCATCGTATGGTTATATACGAACTCGAAGGAATTTATTCGAGGATGGTTTCCGGTTCTGAAAAAAACGAATAGAACTATTCAATTGTCTTTTCCTTTTACCTTCTCTCAGGTTGCGAGTACTCCTTGGTTTAGGAGATAGTACACCTATTACGCAAATTGGATAGTCTTCTTCCAAACCTTAGGCTGGTGCCGAACGGTGGGGAATGAAGAAAACCAATTAGCATAACAATGGTGTACAGAAGGTATTAAGTAAAGACATATCAAGGGATTAGTAAGAAGGCAAAGTAAATTGCGACTGCTATTCACGACCAAACCAAGTATTTATTCTCCAATCCTAAATCACCTTTGTATTTCTTCAGAACACTCCGTATCACTACGAAGATCCACTGTTTATTGGATACTCCATCGTATGGTTATATACGAACTCGAAAGGAACTTGTTCCAGTTCGGGGATGGATTCTGGTTCAGGAGAATTAGGAATAAGGTTTATTCGGTTGTCTTTTATCTTCTCCTTCTCTCGCATTGCAAGTGCTCCTAGGATTAGGACAGTACACCCATTATGCTTATTGGATAGTCTTCTTCCAAACCATAGGCTGGTGCCGAACGGTAGGGAAGGAAGAAAACCATTTAGCCTAAGAGGGTGTACAGAAGGTAATGACTAAAGACATATAAAAGGATTTGGAGAGATGGCAAAGAATTATACGGTTACAATTGTGAATCTGATAATGGAAGAGGCATTACTAGGAATATCCGGATACCCCTACGAAACATTTCAATGTTTCAGTTTCACTGTGTACTGTTAAAGGAAAACTGATTTCCCGATTAGATATTTACTCCAGAGTATGTATTTACCAGGTATGATTCTCACATCTGTATGGTTTTACAGATGATGAGTGGGAGTAAATTATTGGGAATTGGGTAATCATCCTCATTATATCGGGATTCGTTGTAATCGGTGATATTTGAGGAAGTCACCTGGGTTGTTTGCCGGACGGCAAATATTTGGTTTTGAATATCCGCTGTTATGCACCAATTTCAAATTGATATATCTGTACATCTATTTTCATAGAATGAGATATACCTTTTTGAATTTATGTCTATGACATTTACCTATATCAGTGGATGGTTAGGTAAGGAGCATTAAACAGCGGTGTAATTCTTCTTGACCACAGGTACGGTTTTCGACCTACGACACACAGGGAATGAATTATTAGACTAAAGGGACTTATACAGAGTATTGTATGTTGCCCAGCGTCCATGAGGACAGAGGGGTTGGTACTCGTACTAGATTCTGTATACTTGTGACTTCTCTGGTTCTTAGACATGTGTTTCGTAGAAACACAAGGTCTGAGTTTTGAGAAGTTATAGGTATAAGAATAGAGTAGAGAACCAGATGTTGCAAGTATCGGGATTCTTCAAGGTGATCGAAGATGTAGATACTTGTGTGTGGTATTCAGTTGATAGTAATGATTAAGAGAACTTGCTTCTCTTTCAGGTTACTCATAATTCGAAGCATTCAAAAGTTGAGTAACACTGATCGGCCTCTTTCCATTTAGTTGACATGCACTGGAGAAAGCTGCATGATTTGAATCTGGTTCAATTAAATCAGTGCCTCTGTTTCTATATTGGATATAGAACAGTTCATATCTTGACATTGTTAAGCTACGGGGAGTTGTCCGGCTTATGCTTAAAATAAGACTCTGGATAACTCAAGGCACGTTTCTGTAATGGTTGTTTGTGGGTTGACCCAGGCTATGACGAGGGTTGACTTTCTACCATCTGGAAGATCAATAGCGATATTGTTCTAGACTCGCCAAAGTTTTAATAAAATGAATTTTTTCATAAAACAGTAGTGGGAGTGGTAGAACTGGAAGTGATTCCAGAACCGCAAACGATTACTGAAGATTTGATATGAACCTAAAGATTCAATCTAGTTTGACATTCCATTGGCCACTCCGCAGATAAGGTGGGTAACCTCAGGCACCCGAGAGGTACTCCGGTAGCCTCAAGGACGGTGACAGGGAGGTTCTTGTTTACCCAGACTTGCCATTGCTGTTGTTCCAGACTGTGAGACCCGGCAGGAGGATGAGTATAGCGTCATTCTAAACTGGCTTTAGAAGTGTACGTCTATATGACTCTGCCAGAGGGTTGTCGTAGTCAGTAGGAGCAGCGGAAGCATTGGTGAACAAGTAGCTTATGTTTATGGACTAAAGCAGATATAGCGGAGATAGATCATCTATTTCTGATGTGACAGTCATAGTTTTGACTTCATCAGAATAGGGGATGGATCTGTTGAGAAGGTAGTAGGGTGTGATGTCCTCATATTTGGATGACATACACAGAGTAGGAAGTGATATTCCTATACTACAATCGGTTATACTTTGGTTGTCACACAGTGGTTTCTCCATATGGGACTTGGATATTATATCAGACATTCTGGTTACTGGATCTATGGTTTTAGATCTAGATTTGGGTAGTTTCCCAATCAGGGTATTTAGACGGCATTCTAGAGGTGCTTTAGAATGGACGACTCCTGGCATGGTGGTGTACCTGCAGGTGATGGAGTCACCCTCCCTAAAGGTGTCTTACAGACTAAAGGGGAGAGGGATATGCATGATTGGCAGATCACTTGCTTAGGCAATTGAGTCAATCATGAGATGTCAAGTACCACACCAGATTTTGTTTTTGCACTAGATGCAATAAGTTGACATTGATCCAATTCTGGAGAAACAGTCGGAAGCAGTTTTAGAACATAAGTGGAAGTTCTAGGGATATAATAACGACAGCCTCATTCGGGGGACAGTTATCATTCCAGGCTTCCAAGGTGACCTGGATGATAGAGAGGTTGTCAGAGTTATAGTTTTCCATCTGACGAGGGACGGTATTTTGGACAGGTGGTCCAAGGGGATACTGAGGGAGGCATGGCACGAGATACTCCTTAAGTTCAGTTGACGATACAGTCTAAGAAGTTTGGTCTTGGAGTTCATTTATGAGCTAGGTCCCATCAGACATCCAGACACATTCTAAGAAAAGTATTGCTCATTTCGGAAGATGGTTTTCTCCGTGAACTTGAGATATAGAGAGATATAGAAAGAAACATCAAAGCGGATCCACTCGGTGAGGCTATTCCTCGAACGCAATAGTTTCACAAACGGGTTTTGTGAGACTGGCTAGTAGAGGAGTTGGGTGTTCGGTATCACACGGGCTGTGAGTATGTGACATCGCAATAATTAGCCTTGAGTGCAAGTGGGAGATTGTTGGAGATAGTGCCCTCAGAGTCAATTATTCGATCACAGGCACATGATTGCAATGATTGAGGGAGGACCTATTCTGGTAGGACAGTATTACACAAGATGATAGTATGCTATCTGGTTTACCTTTATCATCGTGTGCTGCTTTAGGTGACCTTACAGGTCACTATTGCACGTTGATAGACCACCTAGGATTCTTGCTTGACTGCCAGCAGTATGAGGGCGATCATATACGTGGGAGCTGGTTGTCTATAAGCACATCCTTAAATGGTCCCTAGTCGTGGGAGTTTCGAGACAGGGCATCGATACTCCAGAGTAGACTAGTGTATACAGTCGAGACCCCGACGAGGGGCGGTGGCCGGTCTCACAAGCCACTGGTGTCAGTTGGTTCACCTAAGATGTATACAGGTGCTCATTGGGTTATGAGTACACCGGACAGGACTCGCCGGGAACATGCTAGTTGGTCTTATACCTGACGTCAGATAGCAGTTTCCTGGTGACATGTGTACAGGTTAGTTCATCGACCTGAGATCGTCATTTGTCTCGTGTGGGTTCCCACTGTACTTTGATTACTACCCTACCATGCTCAAAGGAGACGTGCAAACAGGTTTTAGTTGGGTACAGTCCCGAGCCACATGGAGGCAGTGAGCGGATCTTCAGGGGTTCGTCTCTCCCGGTATTGGGCGTGAGGTCGCGCTGTGTCTAGGAGAGCCCTTACACGAAGTCCTTGGCCAAGGCAGGAGATTTACTGGTAGGTATTCCAGTAGTAGCTCAGGGTGTTCTGGGATACACTCCAACATGACTTGTACCGTTTTTGGGGGTCTGACTTTTACCAACCCCCTAGGCCCGCCATGCGATGCTCATAGACGAACGGACCGGACTGTACGGATATTGTCACTGACAGGCTCAAGAGGGTGTCAAGATGAGTTCGCTCATCGACGTTCCTTTTGGTCAATACCTTGTAGCCCGTTACGTATAGGCTAATACCTCTGACGTGCTAGTGGTTAAATCCACAACCAAAGTATTGACGAGTCTTTAGAGTCCCCCACAGACCAGTTTCTCAAGTTTCGGGCGAAACGCTGTAGGGGCCGTATGGAGATATGGCAGGGTTCGATCAGATACGTGCGGTATTGCACGGATCATGATCGGACGGGTAATACTAGGGTGCTTTGGTTTAAGCCGGATCCTAGTATAGTACAGTGTAGATTTTGTCTCATTGCATTTGTATTCGGTTGGAATACAAATGCGGGTATGTATATACAGTAGCGGGGTTTTCCTGTAATTTATTACGGGATCAGTTTTCCGAAGTTGCCAGTTTGCTTTCCGGTTTCGACCATTTTCCTTTGTATCTTTCTTTGGCCGAAAAATGGTGGAGGAGGGCTTATTTGCAAATGTGCAAATAAGTTTTTTGGAGGGTGTTATTTGCATGTTGTTGTGTCATGATGGTTCCACTATAACATTGACTTGTTGCTTCATGATGGTTGAGTGTGACTTTGTTTTGTGATCATGATTCTTCATGATAACCTTCTCTCTCTCTCTCTTTCATTAGGTGGCTCACTCTTTTTCATTCATACTCTCTCCACTCTTTCATTTTCTTCATGAGCCATGGCCGGCCATGTAAGGTGGGGCTGCCCACTTTTTTGTGGGGAATTTTGGTTCTCTTGTTTTTGCAAAAATCCCCAACCTCATCTCCAAAAATGCTATCATCTCATTCCTCCACCAAAGGCAACTTCCACAACCCCAAAGAGACATAGAGTTCTTCAGTTAACCTATAAAATCCTTAGGCACGTCGGCTCGCCAACTTCGTGCCCGAGTTGCCTCGGTCCAGAGATGGGAGCCCGTAAAAGAAGCCGGCGACCTGGTGCATTCCGGCGAGGAGGTGAAGATCGGAGATTCCGCAGGGAGATCAGGACGACGATGAGAAGACCGAAGAACACGGATCGCTCGGTATATCTCTCTACCCCTTCTCTAGTTAGCTAGGATTAGATTAATGGCCCAATCCGGGAATTTAGTGCGCGGTGGTGTCGGTTCAAAAGTTAAAGTAAATTATCGTTTCCGCATTTTGGCCTCGGATTGACGGCCGGCGCGCCACCGTGCACTCACAACTAGATGCAATAAGTTGATATTAATCCAATCCCGGAGAAACATTCGGAAGCAGTTTTAGAACATAAGTGGATGTTCTAGGGATATGATAACGACAGCCTCTTTCTGGAGACGGTTATCATTCCAGGCTTCCAAGGTGACCTGGATGACAGAGTGACTGTCAGAGATATGGTTTTCCCTCTAACGAGGGTCAGTAGTTTGGACAGGTGGTCCAAGCGGATACTGAGGGAAGCATGACGCAGGATACTGATTAAGTTCAGTTGACGATACAGTCTAAGAAGTTTGGATTTGGAGTTCATATATGAACTAGGTCCCATCAGATATCCAAACATATTCTAAGACAGGTATTGCTCATTTCGGGAGAAGGCTTTCTCCGCGAACTTGAGATAAAGAGAGACATAGAAAGAAACTTCAGGGCGGATCCACTCACTGAGGCTATTCCTCGAATGCAATAGTTTCGCAAACGGGCTTTGTGAGACTGATCAGTAGAGGAGTTGGGTGTTCGGTATCACACGGGTTGAGAGTATGCGACATCGCAATAATTAGCCTTGAGTGCAAGTGAGAGATTGTTGGATATAGTGCCCTCAAAGTCAATTATTGGATCGCAGGCACGTGATTGCAATGATTGAGGGAGGACCTATGCCGGTAGGACAGTCTTACTCAAGATGATAGTATGCTATCTGGTTTATCTTTATCATCGTGTACATACTTTAGGTGATATCACAGATCACTATTACATATTGATAGAGCCCTTAGGATTCTTGCTTGACTACCAGTATGATGGCGATCATATACGTGAGAGTTGGGTAGTCTATAAGCACATCCTTAAAGTGGTCACTAGTCGTGGGAGTTTCGACACTGGGCATCGATACTCCACCAGGATACTAGTATATACAGTCGAGACCCCGACGAGGGGCGGTGGCCGGTCTCACAAGCCATTGGTGTCAGTTGATTCATCTAAGATGTATACAGGTGCTCATGGGGTTATGAGTACACCGGACAGGACTCGCCGAAAACATGGTAGTTGGTATTATACCTGACGTCAGATAGCAGTTCCGTGGTGACATGTGTACAGGTTAGTTCATCGACCTGAGATCGTCATTTGTCTCGTGTGAGTTTCCACTGTGCTTTGATTACTACCCTACCACGGCTCAAAGGAGTCGTGCAAACATGTTTTAGTTGGGTATAGTCCCGAGCCACATGGAGGCAGTGAGCGGATCGGCAGGGTTTTCGTCTCTCCCGGTATTGGGGGTGAGATCGCGCTGTGTCTAGGAGAGCCATTACACGAAGTCCTTGGCCAAGACAGGAGATTTACTGGTAGGTATTCCAGTAGTATCTCAGGGTGTTCTGGGCTACACTCCGACACGACTTGTACCGCTTTTGGGGGTCTGACTTTTACCAACCCCCTAGGCCCGACATGCGATACTCATAGACGAACGGACCGGACTGTACGGATATTGTCACTGACAGGCTCAGTAGAGTGTCAGGATGAGTTCGCTCATCGACCCCCATTTTGGTCAATACCTGGTAGCCCGTTACGTACAGCTAGTACCAATGACGTGCCAGTGATTAAATCCACAGCCAGTGTATTGACGAGTCTTTAGAGTCCCCCACAAACAGTTTCTCAAGTTTCGGGCGAAACGTTGTAAAGGCCGTATGGGATTATGGCAGGGTTCGATCATATATGTGCAGTCGTGCACGTATCATGATCGGACGGATCATACTAGTGGGCTTTGGTTTAAGACGGATCCTAGTATTAGATTTGTTGGATTACTTTCGTCTCATCGCATTCGTATTCAGTCGGAATGCGGATGCAGGTATGTATATACAGGTGAGGGGTATCCTTGTGATCTGTCACGAGTTTACTTTAGATGTTGCGATATCTTTTTATTGTTGCAAACATTTGGATTAATGTTTCCCTGTGGAAATTGTGAGTGGATATCATCATGAAGGGCATTAAATGTGACATGGACATGGGTAGTGACGCATGGTCTTATTTTTTGAGCCATGTCATCTTTAGTGATTGATTATTGGGTGAGATTGTGATGGGAGGAGAGAGAGGGCAGCCACAAATGAGTGGGGTTAGGTCTTGTGTTAATTGATTTTATTGCTCCTTCACATTATTATCTCACACAATAACAAGCTTCTTCTTCCTCCTTCTCTAGCTCACATTTTCTCCCATGGCATCATCCTTAATCTATACTCTAACCATCTCATGTGTTGAGAATCCTAGAGTGTCAAGAGACAAAATTATCACACACATTCTCTACTTCATCTTGGACACGTCGGCTAGCAAACTTCGTGTCCGAGTTGCTTCGGTTCGAAGCGGGAGCCCGTAAAAGGATTCATAGATATGGTGCCCTTTCCGACGAGGAGACCGGAGATCGAGCGAGATCGGAGATGCCGCAAGGAGCTAAAGACGATGGCTAAAGACCGAAGGACACAGATCGATCGGTATAGCTTTTCTAACCCTCTTTAGATTGCTAGTTTAATGTTAATGGTTCAATCCGGAATTAAATTCTGCGTTAGCGCCAGTTTCAAGTTTATGAAAAGTTTTTGTTTCCGCATTTTGGCCTCGGATCGACGGCCGGGACGCTACCGTAGACTTACACATAGCTCATGCGTTAGAGAAAGGAGTCACACAAAAATATGCTTGTTAATTACATGTTATATCTTGGATTTTGGAAGTAGTAAATAAATTTATATTTCAATTTGCAAGCAACCACAGGTCGCAATCAGTTAGATTATCCAAAGGGTACATGCATTTATTAGGAGCATTCAAAATTGAACAGGCTCACGAGTTTTGCGTGGTTGGTGACAATTATCCCACCATAATTCTGTTTTTTTATTAGGTGTGCGATGCAATCAACACAAGATTACAAGGATTCAAATCCACGATAATTATGTTTTTTATTAGGTGTGGGATAATTTAGGAATTTTCAAGTTAGGATTTAGTTTCTCTATTGGTTGTATGTCTTAAACCCGATCTGGATCATTTTGAGGTTACAGGTGTATGTTTGTTTCATGGACAAAAAGATGATCGAGACAAAAAGTGCAGAAAAGTGTTTGTAGTTCTATTTCAATCTGGTGGATTTGAGAAGTGCTAAATTACTTAGCCACATGTTTGATTGATTGAAAGAATAAAGACAAACTTCAATCTGTACTATCTATTCAGATCCTTGTTCAAAAAGTACCAAGTCACATCTGGGACTAAATTTTTATGGCTTGTATATATCCACTACAGCAAATTGGGCAACTGCGGAAAATAGTAAGAAGATCTAAATTTAGAAAGTTTGGTATAACCCGGTAGAGTAGGTCCAAGAAGAATATATGTTTCGTTTGGATCGAAATGAATCTAAATTGACAGATCGAAAACACAGCCGTACCATCTTTAATCAGCCATAACTTTTGATCCGTAGGTCCGATCGACATGTTCTTCGGCAATTCGTAGACGGCATGATGCTCACTATTTCTTACGGGCGGGCCACATCACGACAAGCGTCTTATGGCCCACTAAATCGCTATCCAGTATCATTTAGAGGGTCGACGGAGGCTTCGAAGTTTATGGAGCAATCCAATAATTTCGTATTTTAGCCATTTATTTAATTATTTTTAATGTATTTCGCCTACGGGACAGTTTGGTAGTTTCTTGTTACTAGTGTTTGCCAATTTAAAGGCCTTGGGATTTTATTTTGTAGTTCAGTTTTCCTTTTAATAAAATTTCGAGATTTTCTCTTCCAGACTTGCCCTAAGATTTTATTTGTATTTCCAATAGCTTGTTGATAAAAGGAATAGAATGTCATGTTTGATCTATTAAGGAAAAATTTGCCATGTTTGATAAATTAAGAAAAATTGTCATATTATTTATCATGTAGATCAATTACAAACATCTATTGCATCCCATTGAAGGCTAAAGTGTGTACCAAATCTTCAATTGATCATAGCTTGTTGGTCGGTTGTACATCACATCAGAATGTACCAAAATTTTCACAGTTAAAAACCCTTTTGGCTCTGGAAGAGGATCTTATGACTCGTGACGATTTCATATATGCTTATTAGGTACATTATTAACCGTGAAAATTTTCAAGCGGGATTGATGATACTCGATTTCGGTGATCTCCAAGATAGTAAAACGTGGCTGATGACGTGTCCCGAAGCGTGCAAGAAAGTACCTACAGTGGCCGACCAGACCACTCCTACGCCCGTCCTACAGACAACCGCTGGCTCACCTCCGAGCCTCCTGCACATTTGGCCTCCTCGGCCCTCTCAGCTCGCCTCCGGGCTACCACAGAACCAAGATTGCTCGGCCTCCCACTCGGTCCCTAGCCCCCGCCGAGCTCATCTTCCTCGGTCCCTTCGACCGACCAACGATATCATTCGCAGGTGCTTCCGTCTCGCCTCTGCGAATCTCGCCATGCGCGAGATCTCCGCTGCCCACGATCCCACGTTCCACGCCATCACGATCCCCATTAACGAGCATGTCTCACCATTAATGGGAGATCCCGCCCATCACGCGGGCGTGACGTCGGGGGCGTAACGGCCGGCGTGATTCTCGCACCTGCCTGCCTGTTGCCACCGCTATATAAACCCCTCCTTTAGACAGTTCAAGTCATTTTTCCACTCACTAGGCCGTTACTCTGCTCGGATTTCCTGTCTAACTCGATCGTCGGAGGGTCCTCGGTGGTACAACCACCCTGGGACTTTCTTGCAGGTAGCTCGGCCCCAACAACCTCAAACCCATTGAGATCCACACACTTCAACAGCTATTCTCCAGCTCAAATCTCGGCCGTCCATCATCGCCAACAGCAGATCAACGGAAGGTAACATCTTGACGCGATCCGACACGCGTCACCTGGCGCCGTCTGTGGGAACTCTTGATTCCACTCAACAAAATTCATCTTCCGATCTCAATCTAATGGCGAGCGGTCACCACGACGATCCAAGCACTAGCCGCCGCGTCCCCCACAACGGAGACGCGAACGAATCTCCTTCCCCGAACACCATCAACGCCCTAGCCGTCCGGATAGATCGACTCGCGTCCTTCGTGGACGCGCTCGTCCGTGTACAAATAGTGGGGAAAGCTTCCCGGGTCGCCGCTCCCCCACCCCGGGACCAGGACCCCTACAGAGGGAGAGAAGACTCTGCCCGCACCGGCACTGCCGACCACCACCTCGCTACCTCTCACGTCTGTCGATCTCCCGGGCCAACATATTCTATGACCCGATGGGCACCCGGCAGTTCAACACCGAGGTCTGTCGCCCGAGTGCCTCGCCCCGAGCCCCTACGCGCTCCTGCCCCTCCCGAGGAGATGTCGGTCAGCTCGCCTGCTTCCAGGCATGACCGACACCCCCTCCCTCGACAGGGTCGCACAGACGGGACTCATCACGGCAGCTCGAAGACTACCTCTCCAGGGGACCCGAGGAACATCATCGAGAGGAACCGGGGCCGCGGCCAGACACAGGTCTCCAACGGCAGTGGACAAAGATCGGGAGGTGCCGAATCGTCGGGGTACCATGGCCGGCTCGACACCCTCGAAAAAAAGATCGAGGGCATGCATCGAGAAGGTCTCCACTCGAGCGACGGGGCTAAATACGCCGCCGATTCGCTCACAAAGCCCTTAACTAAGGAGCTTCTCGCCGTCCATGTCTCCTCCCGGAACAAGCCCCCAAGGTATCGCTCTTCGACGGGAAGTCAGACCCGAAGGACCATCTGGACGCGTTCACGATCGTGATGGGCTTCCAAGACAACTCTGACGCTACCCAATGCTGAGCTTTCCCGGCCACTCTCATCCGCTCCGGTCGAGACTGGTTCCGAGGAATCGCGCAGGCGCTCGATCTCAACCTTCGACGAGCTGGCCACCCAATTCCTCAGCCATTTCGTCGGGAACATACGGCAGAAACGGATCGTCGACCATCTCTTCACGATCAAGAGTGGGGACAAAGAAACGTTCAAAGCGTACGTCACCCGCTTTTACAATGCCTTTCTCGAGGTCCCTGAACATCGGGACGAGACAGTCATCACAGCCCTGAGGTCGTAGGCACAAGGAGTGGTTGCCCTCCTTTTCATTAGCGCAACCTAAGACCATTGACAAGGTAAAAGCCTGGACCGAGCGCTAAATCCAACTCGAGTCCGAGGTGAACGCAAATCTACCCGGGGAAGAGCAAACTGACCAGAAGAAAAGGGCGAGGGAAGAGAGAAAGAGACTTGAGCGGCCAAAGCCCTACTCCCCGAGGTTTCAGGAGTACACCTCGCTCGATGTCTCCCAGACGGTACTGCTTGAGGAGGCCAAGGGCGAGGGGTTCTTCAAGCTCCCCCCGATCTCGCGCATGGTGGAAAAGCGTACTTGGGGCCCCTACTACGGTTTTCTCAGATCGCTAGGCCACTCCACGGAGAGCTGTAAGCAGCTCCGACACTATATCGAGGAACTCATCCGTTCGGGACAACTCGCAGCGTACTTGCGGGACAAGCGGCAAGCTGACCGCGAGCAGGAGAAGAGTCCCCCTCCCAGCGAGTTGACAATCGGCCATATCATTGTCGTGCCAGCGGAGGGTACGTCGGATACCTACGAGGCTCAACACTCCCCGACGGTCACGGAGGCCAACAGACACCCGAGAGGCTCAAGCTGCGTAAATAAAAAGAACATCTACTAGCTTTTACTTCTTTTACTAAGGCAATGTAAACTTTCTTAGGATCTTTCTATTTATATAATAAGAAGAGATCAATAAAATATTGCAAAAAGAAGAGTTTATTTATTCAAAGGGTACTATAGGCTCCTCAGCCGTACATCGAAAAAGAAAAATTACAATAGCGGGTGAAGGGGGTACAGGAAACACTACTCGTGGTATTCCGAGCATATTTCCGCCAGCCGAGCCCTCGCCGCTTCAGCCCTTTGCCTCTGATGCTGCCCACGAATGTTGGTGTGGTGCCTCAATTGATAGCACTAAAGGATGAGCGCCACCAAGCGATCCCGCCGACCCGTAGAGATCAGGCCGAAGCGCCGCAAGGACCTTAGCTTACCAAACGCCTCGTCCCTCAGCTGTTTAGACAAGGGGTTATAGAGCCCCGGTGATGCCCTCCAGATAAAGTACATCTGCAGCTGGAGCAGGGGGAGCGCCGGGGGAGCAGTCGACCGAAATGATCCTCAATGTGGCCAACCACTAGCTGCACCGTGTCCTCGGTGCAGTACTGGTCATATAGGTACACGTCCTCAAAATTCATGATGTCGGGGATCGTAAAAGGAAAGTCCTCCATTCTCATGTTCGGGTGTGAAGAAAGGAGTGATCAACACTCTCTCCGCTTTATAGCCCGCTTCGCCCTCGAAAATCCAACAGTCGTCCGTTTCACCCACAGTTGTGCTGCCATGCAACAGACCTCGAGCGTTTCTTGGCGAAATCGAAACGACGCGGCTCCGGCGCTTCATCTCCCCCACGCATTCGATACACGTGTTGCCAGCGACTGTCCCCATTCCCCATACTTACACCGGGAAGGTCGGACAGAACCTCGAGAACGTCTGGGCGACTACACTGCTTGGTCCGTCCTTAGCGGGTATCTTCCTTCCACACAGCTCTAGGGATCGAAGCCCTCATAAAGAGGCGGCCGAGCGGCTACCCTGCTCGGCTATCCCTGGCTAGTAGTTCCTTACCCCACGCCGCCAGGGATCGAAGCCCTCACAAAGAGGCAGCTGATCAGTCGAAAATATTGCATTTTTAACACGTCAATTTCCCTACCATTTGGACTCATCTAGAGGTGTTCGGTATTAATATAGCACATATTAGCAAATTGACTTTAAAATACCAAATAACTTGTGTTATACATTAAAACCGACATTTTGAGGGAAATTGAGTGTTTATCATTGCATCGCATAATCTTTGTATAGCGCAACACTTTTCTCGAGAATTTGTGCAGGAAATTCCAGGAAAAGAACCGAAACGGCTAAACCTGCTGAGAAAAATACGCCTAGTCCAAGACTTGTGATCTGGTAGTGATATAGAAAGAGAGATGAAATTCCACACATCAGAAACATACAATGAAGTCAGCACCAAGCAGCACTGGAAAAATCACACACTGAAGCCACTAATGGGCCGCGGATTCGCGGCCAGAGCTGTAAGTGCACGGCGGCGCCCCGGCCGTCAATTCCGACTCCAAAATGCGGAAGCGTAAAACTTTAAATTTTGCAAACTAGCAAACCGGAACCACCGCACACTATAACCCGGATCGTACCATTAACTAGTCCTAGCTAACTACAAGATGGGAAAGAGAGATATACCGAGTGATCCGTGTCCTCCGGTCTTCTCATCGTTGTCCCGATCTCCTGCGGAGTCTCCAGTCTCCACCTCCTCGTCGGAAGGGCACCACGTCGCCTGCTTCTTTTACGGGCTCCCGCCACTATACCGAGGCAACTCGGGCACGAAGTTGGCGAGCCGACGTGCCTAAGGTTTGCTGTAGAATACGTGTAGAACTCATGTCTCATCTTGGGGTTCATGGAGGTTGCCTTTTGAGATGGTGGAGGAATGGATTTTTGAGATGAACTAGAGAGCTTTTCTTAGCACCCTTAGAAAACCAAAATGCCACACATGAAAATCAATCCCACACACCTCCAAAGTGGCCGGCCCCTCCTCATTGTGTGAGTGGAGAGAGATAGCAAAGTCAAGGGGTGGGTGGAATGCAATGATACAAGAGAGAGAGAAAAGTGATGATGAGAAACAATGATCACACCACAAGTCCTACACTCCATCAACTATCATAATACAAAGGTCAAACCATCATCAACAAAAGAAAGTCAAAGGATGGTCCTCCATCATGATCCAACAATATGCAAAGACCCCCTTCCAAATTGCTTATTTGCACAAATGCGAATAAGCCCTCCTCCACCAAACTTCGGCCAATAAACGATACAAAGGAAATTGGCCGAAACGGAAAGCAAACTGGCAACTCCAGAAAACTGGTCCCGTAATAAATTACAGGAAAACCCCGATACTGTGTATACACACCCGCATCTGTGTTCCGACCGAAATACAAATGCAATGAGACAAAATCTATACTGTACTACACTAGGGTCCGGCTTAAACCAAAGCCGGCTAGTATAATCCGTTCGATCCTGATCCGTGCAATACCGCACGTATCTGATCGAACCCTACCATATATCCATACGGCCTGTTGTACAAACTGTCCGATCCTGATCCGTGCAATACCGCACGTATCTGATCGGACCTTGCCATATCTCCATACGACCTCTAGTACAAATTGTCTTATCCTGATCCGTGCAATACCGCACGTATCTGATCGGACCTTGCCATATCTCCATACGGCCTCTACAGCGTTTCGCCCGAAACTTGAGTAACTGAATGTGGGGGACTCTAAAGACTCGTCAATACTATGGCTGTGGATTTAACCACTAGCACGTCAAAGGTATTAGCCACACATGACGGGCCACCAGCTATTTACCGAAAGGGACGTCGATGAGCGATCTCATCCTGAAACCCTACTGAGCCTGTTAGTGACAATATCCGTACAGTCCGGTCCGTTCGTCTATGAGCATCGCATGGCGGGCCTAGGGGGTTGGTAAAAGTCAGACCCCAAAAGCGGTACAAGTCGTGTCGGAGTGTAGCCCAGAACACCCTGAGATACTACTGGAATACCTACCAGTAAATCTCCTGCCTCGGCTGAGGGCTTCGTGTAATGGCTCTCCTAGACACAGCGCGACCTCACCCCCAATACCGGGAGAGACGAACCCCTGAAGATCCGCTCACTGCCTCCATGTGGCTCGGGACTGTACCCAACTAAAACCTGTTTGCACGTCTCCTTTGAGCGTGGTAGGGTAGTAATCAAAGTACAGTGGGAACTCACACGAGACAAATGACGATCCCCAGGTCGATGAACTAACCTGTACACATGTCACCAGGGAACTGATATCTGACGTCAGGTATAGGACCAACTAGCATGTTCCCGGCGAGTCCTGTCCAGTGTACTCATAACCCAATGAGCACCTGTATACATCTTAGGTGAACCAACCGACACCAGTGGCTTGTGAGACCGGCCACCGCCCCTCGTCGGGGTCTCGACTGTATACACTAGTCTACTCTGGAGTATCGATGCCCTGTCTCGAAACTCCCACGACTAGGGACCTTTTAAGGATGTGCTTATAGACTACCAGCTCCTACGTATATGATCGCCCTCATACTGATGGTGGTCAAGCAAGAATCCTAGGGGCTCTACCAACGTGTAATAGCGACCTGCCAGGTCACCTAAAGCAGTACACGATGATAAAGGTAAACCAGATAGCATAATATCATCTTGAGTAAGACTGTCCTACCGGGATAGGTCCTCTCTCAATCATTGCAATCACATGCCTGTGATCCAATAATTGACTCTGAGGGCACTATCTCCAACAATCTCCCACTTGCACTCAAGGCTAATTATTGCGATGTCGCATACTCACAGCCCGTGTGATACCGAACAACCAACTCCCCTACTAATCAGTCTCACAAAACCCGTTTGCGAAACTATTGTGTTTGAGGAATAGCCTTTGTGAGTGGATCCGCTTTGATGTTCTTTCTATGTCTCTCTATATCTCAAGTTCGCGGAGAAAGCCATATCCCGAAATGAGCAATACCTGTCTTAGAATGTGTCTGGATGTCTGATGGGACTTAGCTCATAAATGAACTCCAAATCCAAACTTCTTAGACTGTATCGTCAACTGAACTTAATCAGTATCCTGCGCCATGCCTCCCTCAGTATTGCCTTGGACCACCTGTCCAAAATACTGCCCCTCGTCAGAAGGAAAAACTATAACTCTGACAACCTCCTTGTCGTCCAGGTCACCTTGGAAGCCTGGAATTATAACTGTCTCTCGAATGAGGCCGTCGTCATCATATTCCTAGAACATCCACTTATGTTCTGAAACTGCTTCCGACTGCTTCTCCAGGATTGGATCAATGTCAACTTATTGCATCTAGTGCAAGAATAACATCTGGTGTGGTACTTGACATCTCATGATTGACTCAATTGCCTAAGTAAGTGATCTGCCAATCATGCACATCCCTCTCCCCTTTAGTCTGTAAGACAACTTTAGAAAGGGTGACTCCATTACCTGCAGGTACACTACCGTGCCAGGAGTCGTCCATTCTAAATACTCTTAGAATGCTGTCTAAGTACCCTGATTGGGAAACCACCCAAATCTAGATCTAAAATCATAGATCTAGTAACTAGTATGTTTGATATTGTTGGAGATAGTGCCCTCAGAGTCAATTATTGGATCACAGGCACGTGATTGCAATGATTGAGGGAGGACCTATCCCGGTAGGACAGTCTTACTCGAGATGATATTATGCTATCTGGTTTACCTTTATCATCGTGTACTGCTTTAGGTGACATGACAGGTCACTATTGTACGTTGATAGAGCCCCTAGGATTCTTGCTTGACTACCGGCAGTATGAGGGCGATCATATACGTGGGAGCTGGTAGTCTATAAGCACATCCTTAAAAGGTCCCTAGTCGTGGGAGTTTCGAGATTGGGCATCGATACTCCAGAGTAGACTAGTGTATACAGTCGAGACCCCGACGAGTGGCGGTGGCCGGTCTCACAAGCCACTGGTATCAGTTGGATCACCTAAGATGTATACAAGTGCTCATTGGGTTATGAGTACACCGGACAGGACTCGCCGGGAACATGCTACTTGGTCTTATACCTGACGTCAGATAGCAGTTCCCTGGTGACATGTGTACAGGTTAGTTCATCGACCTGAGGATCGTCATTTGTCTCGTGTGAGTTCCCACTGTGCTTTGATTACTACCCTACCACGGCTCAAAGGAGTCGTGCAAACAGGTTTTAGTTGGGTACAGTCCCGAGCCACATGGAGGCAGTGAGCGGATCTTCAGGGGTTCGTCTCTCCCGGTATTGGGGGTGAGGTCGCGCTGTGTCTAGGAGAGCCATTACACGAAAACCTTGGCCAAGGCAGGAGATTTACCGGTAGGTATTCCAGTAGTATCTCAGGGTGTTCTGGGCTACACTCCGACACGACTTGTACCGCTTTTGGGGATCTGACTTTTACCAACCCCCTAGGCCCCCCATGCGATGCTCATAGACGAACGGACCGGACTGTACGGATATTGTCACTGACAGGCTCAGTAGGGTGTCAAGATGAGTTCGCTCATCGACGTTCCTTTTGGTCAATAGCTGGTGGCCCGTCACGTATTGGCTTATACCTCTGACGTGCTAGTGGTTAAATCCACAGCCATAGTATTGACGAGTCTTTAGAGTCCACCACACTTACAGTTACTCAAGTTTCGGGCGAAACGCTGTAGAGGCCGTATGGAGATATGGCAGGGTTCGATCAGATACGTTCGGTATTGCACGGATCGTGATCGGACGGTTTGTTCTAGCCGGCTTTGGTTTAAGCCGGATCCTAGTATAGTACAGTGTAGATTTTGTCTCATTGCATTTGTATCCGGTCGGAATACAGATGCGGGTGTGTATGCACAGTATCGGGGTTTTCCTGTAATTTATTACGGGACCAGTTTTCTGGAGTTGCCTGTTTGCTTTCCGTTCCGGCTGGTTTTCCTTTGTTCTTTCCCGGCCGGACTTTTTCGATGGAGGGTATTATTTGCAAGTTTGCAAATAACAATTTAAGGAGGGGTTTCTTTCACTTGTGGCATTATGATAAGTTAAGCATCTTTGCTTTTTCATGATGGTTTTGCTTTTTGTGATTAGATGAGATTTGAAATGAAATTGACATTGTTATCATTTCTTTTTGGCTATGGTCACCCCTTGCTTTTACTACCATTACCTCCCTTCATGGTTTTGGATGTGGTATTCTTTGCTCCACCATTCTCACATGATAAGGTTTTTGATTTTCATTTGAGAGAAGAGAAGATGAGAGCTTCATCTTTGAGAGTGTAGCATTCTTGATCTCATTTTTCATGCTAGAAAAATGCAAGCACCATTTTTCTTATCTTGATTCCTCCATCATTTTCAATGGCAACAAAACCCCAAATGAGACATAGCCTCAACCCTACACATTATACAGCAAATCTTGGACGCGTCGGCCAGCCAACTTCGCGCCCGAGTTGCCTCGGTATTGAGGTGGGAGCCCGTAAAAGATGCAGGCGATGTGGTGCCCTTCCGGCAAGGAGGCGACGACCGGACTTTCCGCAGGAGATCGGGACCATGACGAGAAGACCGGAGGACTCGGATCACTCGGTATATCTCTTCCCCTTCTTGTAGTTAGCTTAGACTTATTAATGGTTCGATCCGGGTGTTTAGTGCGCGGTGGTGCCGGTTTGCTAAGTCCGCAAAAATTAAAGTTTATCACCGCTTCCGCATTCCGGCGTCGGATTGACGGCCGGGGCGCCGCCGTGCACTTACAGTGGTATCAGAGACTCGCCATTAACTTCGTCTAGCTTTGTTTGATGTGTTTGCATTTTCGATCGATCAAAAATTCCAAAATCCGCATTTTCTCATGCATCAGTTTCTGTTGAAATTTTTTGGTGTCCAAAAATTTTTCACGTTGTAAAATAGTGATGTACTGGATTCTGTAAGCATACTGTAGAAATTCGACACAGTAAGTCGACCAACAGAGCGCGGAACCGCGGCAAAAACCCCCTTTGGGCCACGCTTCCGCCGCCGAACAGTGTCCTTGCTGTGTCAAATTTCTTCAGTAGCTTTCTGGGGTTAAAATTGGGGTTTTGGAATATTAAACTTGGGCCCTGAATTTCTGTGAGTGCTACAGTATTGTTTGGGGGCCCACTTGTTAATTTTTGATCGATCGGATATTTTAAACACATTATTTCACAGTATTTACATTATATATGCGACCGTGAATGTCACTTGATCGGTAAATCCTGTCTAACTGCTATAGCCCGGTTAGACGGATTTGCGAACGTGATTTTCACGTTGATGTTCTGTGTTTATGCTGTGATGTTGCGGATCAGTCGTGGGGGATAGCCTGGATGCAATGCTAGTACAGTTTCTGTTGTATTATGTACATTTGATATTGCGGGGCGAGCGTCCGACATGTGGACTGCCGTCACTGCCTGTTTGTATTATTCTTTTGGGGCACGACCTGGTTGCGGTCGATGTACCCGTTGTATGTTTATTTTACTTTCTGTACTAGGATTACCCCGCGGTGGGGTGCACGGATAGCCGGGTTCTGGAGGGCAACAAGTCCGCATCTCATGGCATTGGGACGGAGGGGGCTTCACTCTAGAATTGGCGGGCTATTCGCCGCACTCGTAGGGGGTACAGGTTGACCCAGGAGGGGTGCCCAAGTTGCCGGATTCCGTGAAGTGCTGGGTGGTCCATTCACGGAGATGAAGGGGGCTGCCTCGCTTCAGGTTTTGGCGGGTAACTTGCCGCGCCCGTAGGGGTCTAGGATTTCATTGCACAGGCTATCCACACGACCAGGGGAACGTCGGGTTTCAGTAGTGGCTCTGTGAAACCCGGGGATCCCTGATATCTGTATTGTTCTGTGATGCAGTACATTTCTGTGATGTTGCATTTTATCACGCCTTGAGCGAAATATGATATATTGGTATATATATTAGTAGATGTTGTATATGTTTTTCATCCGCGCTAGTCCAGTCCCCGCTCTGCCGTTAGTTAGCTAACCTAACGGGTGATGACGGGACCCAGTGGCGAATGCGGATGGCATATACGTACGTCAGTATATTTTCGTTCTTTATTGGTGTGATCATATGATGGGACTGCGTTGATTCGGATCAATGCAAGATAAACAAAACTATTCTGATGTTGTTGGAACACTTTTTCAAAAAGCTGTTATTGCAAGGACGTTCACTTTTGTTTTGCATCGTGGTATTCATTTGGAATATCCTGCTCCTCATTCGACGAGGCAAGGGCCGAGATCCCTTCACCGGGAGTGACCCCTTGGACAAAAGTTTGCGTCAGGGCAATACCTTCACTATAGCCGATTACTTTTGCTTTGCATCGTGGTATTCAGTTGGAATATCCTGCACCTCATTCTACGGGGAAAGAGCCGAGATCCCTTCACCGGGAGTGACCTCTTTAGCAATGGTTTTCGTCACTATATTTTTATAAAGCTATCCGTTTCTTCAGTGATATCAAGTTCTTTACGTTAAAAGTTTTCGCCAGAAACCATTCATAGCCCTCCATCATTTCGGTTAAATATTCGGTAGTATTCAAGCTATGTATTTTGACCTCACGCCAAGGCATAGTGATTAGTAGCTGCCGGATATTTATCTGTAGCATAGATAGATGCGTTGGTTTGGGACAGTCGTACTACTATTTTGGCCTACGTCAAGGGTATGTATGGGTGGGTTCAAATTAACCTGGATAATGATGGGTAGAACTTGACATGTGACTTATGATATTTTGACCTCACGCCAAGGTCATAAGAGCATGGGGTAAAAATCTACATCGGGAGTTTCAAAAGTACTGAAACTTGCCAGATATGCGCATACCTTCTGGAGTGTGACACCGTGAGTGGATTCCGTCACGTTATCATGCAATGATAGTTGGATCCCGATTCCCACTGATGAGTTGGTTTACTCCTCGGGTGACCCCGACTAATTCTTCTTTCAGGTTTGGAGGAGAATTTGAGGTACAGTGGGAGGTTTCCTGATTAGATAAAGTGATAACCATTCTGATCTAGGATAGAGTGCACGCTGAGTGTTTCTTTTCTCTCTCTCTCTGGCAGCGACCATTGACCCGACCCTAGACTATGACTCAGTGACCAAGTTGACCGAACCTTCTTAAACACTGGCTTTTGGATTGTCTGAGTTGCAGACCTCATTGCCACTCCTACTTTTTCCCTTTTCTCCAGGACACCCCGTATTACTAAGAACGTCCACTTCCATTGGACAAAACCATCGTATGGTTGGATACGAACTCGAAGGAATTCGAGGATGGTTTCCGGTTCTGGAGAAAACGGATAGGATTATTCAGTTGTCTTTTCTTTTCACCCTCTCTCAGGTTGCGAGTACTCCTTGGTTTAGGAGTAGTACACCTTTTACGCAAATTGGATAGTCTTCTTCCAAACCATAGGCTGGTGCCGACCGGTAGGGAATGAAGAAAACTAATTGGCCTAAACGGTGTACAGAAGGTATTAAGTTAAGACAAAGCAAGAGATTAGTAAGAGGGCAAAGTAAGTTGCGACTGCTATTCACGACCAAACCAAGTATTTCTTCGCCAATCCTAAATCACCTTTGTATTTCTCCAGGACACTCCGTATCACTACGAAGATCCCATTTTATTGGATAATCCATCGTATGGTTATATACGAACTCGAAAAGAACTTGTTCCAGTTCGGGGATGGATCATGGTTCAGGAGAAATAGGAATAAAGTACATTCAGGTGTCTTTTATCTTCACCTTCTCTCGCATTGTGAGTGCTTCTAGGATTAGGACAGTACACCCTTTATGCTTTTTGGATAGTCTTCTTCCAAACCATAGGCTGGTGCCGAACGGTAGGGAAGGAAGAAAACCATTTGGCTTAAAGGGGTGTACAGAAGGTAATGACTAAAGACATATAAAGGGATTTGGAGAGGTGCCAAAGAATTATACGGTTATAGTTGTGAATCTGGATAATGGAAGAGGCATTACTAGGAATACCAGGATACCCATCGGAACATTTCAATGTTTCAGGTTCACTGTGTACTGTTAAAAGAAAACTGATTTCCCAATTAGACACTTGCTCCAGGGTATGTATTTACCAGGTATGATTCTCACATCTGTATGGTTTTACAGATGATGAGTGGGAGTAAGTTATTGGGAATAGGGTAATCATCCTCATTATATCGGGATTCGTTGTAATCGGTGATATTTGAGGAGATCATCTGGGCTGTTTGCCGGTCGGCAAATATTTAGTTTTGAATATCCGCTGTTGTGCACCAATCTCAAATTGATATATTTGTACGTCTATTTTCATAGAGTGAGATATACCTTTTGATATTATGTCGATGACATTTACCTATATCAGTGGATGGTTAGGTAAGGAGCATTAAACAACGGTGTAATTCTTCTTAACCATAAGTACAGTTTTCAACCTACGACACACAGTGAATGAGTTATCAGACTCAAGGGACTTATACAGAGTATTGTATGTTGTCCAGGGTCTATCAGGACAGAGGGGTTGGTCCTCGTACTATATTCAGTTTACTTATGACTTCTCTAGATTTTAGACAGGTGTTTCGTGGAAACACAGTGTCTGAATTTTGAGAAGTTATAGGTATTTGAATAAAGTAGAGAACCAGGTATTGCAAGTATCGGGATTCTTCAAAGTGATCGAAGATGTAGATACTTGCGTATAGTATTCAGTTAATAGTAATGATAAAGAGAAATTGCTTCTCTTTCAGGTTACTCATAATTGGAAGCATTCCTAAGTTGAGTAACGCTGATCGGCCTCCCTCCATTTAGTTGACATACACTGGAGACAGCTGCGTGATTTGAATCTGGTTAAATTAAATCAGTGCCTCTGGTTCTATATTGGATGTAGAACAGTTCATATCTTAACGTTGTTAAGGTACGGGGAGTTGTCCGGCTTATGATTAAAACCAGACACTGGACAACTCAAGGCACGTTTCTGTAATGGCTGTTTGTGGGTTGACCCAGGCTATGACGAGGGTTGATTTTCTACCATCTGGAAGATCAATAGTGATATTGTTCTTGACTCGCCACAGTTTTAACAAAAATGGATTTTTTCAGAAAACAACAGTGGGAGTATGGTAGAACTGGAAGTAATTCCAGAACCACAAACGATTACTGAAGATTTGATAAGGAACCTAAAGATTCAATCTGGTTTGACATTCCATTGGCCACTCCGCAGATAAGGTGGGTAACCTCAGGCACCCGAGAGGTACTTCGGTATACTCAAGGACGGTGGCAGAGAGGTTCTTGTTTATCCAGACTTGCCATTGCTGTTGTTCCAGACTATGAGACCCGGCAGGAGGATGAGTATAGCGTCGTTCTAAACTAGCTTTAGAAGTGTACGCCTATATGACTCTGCCAGAGGGTTGTCGTAGTCAGTGGGAGCAGCGGAAGCATTGGTGGATATCAGGCTTATGTCTATTTATAGACTAAATCAGATATAGCGGAGATAGATCATCTATTTCTGATGTGACAGTCATAGGTTTGACTTCATCAGAATAGGGGATGGATCTGTTGAGAAGGTAGTAGGGTGTGATGTCATGGTATTTGGATAACATACACAGAGTAGGAAGTGATATTCCTATACTACGATCGGTTATACTTTGGTCGTCACACAGTGGTTTCTCCACATGGGACTTGGACATTATATCAGACATACTGGTTACTAGATCTATGGTTTTAGATCTAGATTTGGGTAGTTTTCCAATCAGGGTACTTAGACAGCATTCTAAGAGTATTTAGAATGGACGACTCCTGGCACGGTAGTATACCTGCAGGTGATGGAGTCAACCTCTCTAAAGGTGTCTTACAGACTAAAGGGGAGAGGGATGTTCATGATTGGCAGATCACTTGCTTAGGCAATTGAGTCAATCATGAGATGTCAAATACCACACCAGATGTTGTTCTTGCATTACATGCAATAAGTGGACATTGATCCAATCCTGGAGAAACAGTCGGAAGCAGTTTTAGAACATAAGTGTATGTTCTAGGGATTTGATAACGACAGCCTCCTTTAGGAGACGGTTATCATTCTAGGCTTCCAAGGTGACCTGGATGGCAGGGTGGCTGTCAGAGTTATAGTTTTCCCTCTGACGAGGGGCAGTATTTTGGACAGATGGTCCAAGACAATACTGAGGGAGGCATGGCGCAGGATACTGATTAAGTTCAGTTGACGATACAGTCTAAGAAGTTTGGATTTGGATTTCATTTATGAGCTAGGTCCCATCAGACATCCAGACATTCTAAGACAGGTATTGCTCATTTCGGGAGATGGCTTTCTCCGCGAACATGAGATATAGAGAGACATAGAAAGAAACACCACAGGCGGATCCACTCACTGAGGCTATTCCTCGAACGCAATAGTTTCGCAAACGAGTTTTGTGAGACTGACTAGTAGAGGAGTTGGGTGTTCGGTATCACACGGGCTGTGAGTATGCGACATCGCAATAATTAGCCTTGAGTGCAAGTGGGAGATTGTTGGAGATAGTGCCCTCAGAGTCAATTATTGGATCACAGGCACGTGATTGCAATGATTGAGGGAGGACCTATCCCGGTAGGACAGTCTTACTCGAGATGATATTATGCTATCTGGTTTACCTTTATCATCGTGTACTGCTTTAGGTGACATGACAGGTCACTATTGCACGTTGATAGAGCCCCTAGGATTCTTGCTTGACTACCGGCAGTATGAGGGCGATCATATACGTGGGAGCTGGTAGTCTATAAGCACATCCTTAAAAGGTCCCTAGTCGTGGGAGTTTCGAGATTGGGCATCGATACTCCAGAGTAGACTAGTGTATAAAGTCGAGACCCCGACGAGGCGCGGTGGCCGGTCTCACAAGCCACTGGTGTCAGTTGGATCACCTAAGTTGTATACAGGTGCTCATTGGGTTATGAGTACACCGGACAGGACTCGCCGGGAACATGCTAGTTGGTCTTATACCTGACGTCAGATAGCATTTCCCTGGTGACATGTGTACAGGTTAGTTCATCGACCTGAGGATCGTCATTTGTCTCGTGTGAGTTCCCACTGTGCTTTGATTACTACCCTACCACGGCTCAAAGGAGTCGTGCAAACAGGTTTTAGTTGGGTACAGTCCCGAGCCACATGGAGGCAGTGAGTGGATCTTCAGGGGTTCGTCTCTCCCGGTATTGGGGGTGAGGTCGCGCTGTGTCTAGGAGAGCCATTACACGTAGACCTTGGCCAAGGCAGGAGATTTATTGGTAGGTATTCCAGTAGTATCTCAGGGTATTCTGGGCTACACTCCGACACGACTTGTACCGCTTTTGGGGGTCTGACTTTTACCAACCCCCTAGGCCCGCCATGCGATGCTCATAGACGAACGGACCAGACTGTACGGATAATGTCACTGACAGGCTCAGTAGGGTGTCAAGATGAGTTCGCTCATCGACGTCTCTTTTGGTCAATAGCTGGTGGCCCGTCACGTATTGGCTTATACCTCTGACGTGCTAGTGGTTAAATCCACAGCCATAGTATTGACGAGTCTTTAGAGTCCACCACACTTACAGTTACTCAAGTTTCGGGCGAAACGCTGTAGAGGCCGTATGGAGATATGGCAGGGTTCGATCAGATACGTGTGGTATTGCACGGATCGTGATCGGACGGTTTTTACTAGCCGGCTTTGGTTTAAGCCGGATCCTAATATAGTACTGTGTAGATTTTGTCTCATTGCATTTGTATCCGGTCGGAATACAGTTGCGGGTGTGTATGCACAGTATCCGGGTTTTCCTGTAATTTATTACGGGACCAGTTTTCAGGAGTTGCCAGTTTGCTTTCCGTTCCGGCCGGTTTTCTTTTGTTCTTTCCCGGCCGGACTTTTTCGATGGAGGGTGTTATTTGCAAGTTTGCAAATAACATTTTGAGGAGGGGTTTCTTGCACTTGTGGCATTATGATAAGTTAAGCATCTTTGCTTTTTCATGATGGTTTTGCTTTTTGTGATTAGATGAGATTTGAAATGAAATTGACATTGTTATCATTTCTTTTTGGCTATGGTCACCCCTTGCTTTTACTACCATTACCTCCCTTCATGGTTTTGGATGTGGTATTCTTTGCTCCACCATTCTCACATGATAAGGTTTTTGATTTTCATTTGAGAGAAGAGAAGATGAGAGCTTCATCTTTGAGAGTGTAGCATTCTTGATCTCATTTTTCATGCTAGAAAAATGCAAGCACAATTTTTCTTATCTTGATTCCTCCATCATCTTCAAAGGCAACAAAACCCCAAATGAGACATAGCCTCAACCCTACACATTCTACAGCAAATCTTGGACGCGTCGGCCAGCCAACTTCGCGCCCGAGTTGCCTCGGTATTGAGGTGGGAGCCCGTAAAAGATGCAGGCGATGTGGTGCCCTTCCGGCAAGGAGGCGACGACCGGACTTTCCGCAGGAGATCGGGACCATGACGAGAAGACCGGAGGACTCGGATCACTCGGTATATCTCTTCCCCTTCTTGTAGTTAGCTTAGACTTGTTAATGGTTCGATCCGGGTGTTTAGTGCGCGGTGGTGCCGGTTTGCTAAGTCCGCAAAAATTAAAGTTTATCACCGCTTCCGCATTCCGGCGTCGGATTGACGGCCGGGGCGCCGCCGTGCACTTACAGATATAATGTCCAAGTCCTATGTGGAGAAACCACTGTGTGACGACCAAAGTGTAACCGATCGTAGTATAGGAATATCACTTCCTACTCTGTGTATGTCATCCAAATACCATGACAACACACCCTACTACCTTCTCAACAGATCCATCCCCTATTCTGATGAAGTCAAACCTATGACTGTCACATCAGAAATTGATGATCTATCTCCGCTATACCTGCTTTAGTCTATAAATAGACATAAGCTACCTGTCCACCAATGCTTCCGCTGCTCTTACCGACTGCGACAACCCTCTGGCAGAGTCATATACGCGTACACTTCTGAAGCCAGTTCAGAACGACGCTATACTCATCCTCCTGCCGAGTCTCGCAGCCTGGAACAACAGCAATGGCAAGTGTGGGTAAACAAGAACCTCCCTGTCACCGTCCTTGAGGCTACCGGAGTACCACTCGGGTGCCTGAGGTTACCCACCTTATCTGCGGAGCGGCCAATGGAATGTCAAACCAGATTGAATCTTTAGGTTCCTATCAAATCTTCAGTAATAGTTTGTGGTTCTGGAATCACTTCTAGTTCTACCATACTCCCACTACTGTTTTTCAGAAAAAAAAATCCATTTTTATTAAAACTGTGGCGAGTCTAGAACAATATCACTATTGATCTTCCAGATGGTAGAAAGTCAACCCTCGTCATAGCCTGGGTCAACCCAAAAACAGCCATTACAGAAACGTGCCTTGAGTTGTCCAACGTCTGGTTTTAATCATAAGCCGGACAACTCCCCGCACCTTAACATCGTTAAGATATGAACTGTTCTATATCCAATATAGAAACAGAGGCACTGATTTAATTGAACCAGATTCAAATCAGGCAGCTGTCTCCAGTGCATGTCAACTAAATGGAAGGAGGCCGATCAGCGTTACTCAACTTAGGAATGCTTCCAATTATGAGTAACCTGAAAGAGAAGAAAGTTCTCTTAATCATTACTATCAACTGAATACCATACACAAGTATCTATATCTCCGATCACTTTTGAAGAATCCCGATACTTGCAACATCTGGTTCTCTAGTTTATTCAAATACCTATAACTTCTCAAATTCAGACCCTGTGTTTCCACGAAAACACTTGTCTAAAAACTAGAGAAGTCATAAGTAAACCGAATATAGTACGAGGACCAACCCCTCTGTCCTGATGGACCCTGGACAACATACAATACTCTGTATAAGTCCCTTGAGACTAATAACTCATTCCCTGTGTGTCGTAGGTTGAAAACTGTACTTATGGTTAAGAAGAAATACACCGATGTTTAATGCTCCTTACCTAACCGTCCACTGATATAGGTAAATGTCATAGACATAATTTCAAAAAGGTATATCTCACTCTATGAAAATAGACGTACAGATATATCAATTTGAAATTGGTGAATAACAGCGGATATTCAAAACCAAATCTTTGCCGACCGGCAAACAACCCAGGTGACTTCCTCAAATATCACCGATTATAACGAATCCCGATATAATGAGGATGATCACCTAATTCCAACTAACCTACTCCCACTCATCATCTGTAAAACAATACAGATGTGAGAATCATACCTGGTAAATACATACCCTGGAGTAAGGACTAATTGGGAAATCAGTTTTCCTTTAACAGTACACAGTGAAACTGAAACATTGAAATGTTTCGATGGGGTATCCCGGTATTCCTAGTAATGCCTCTTCCATTATCCAGATTCACAACTGTAACCGTATAATTCTTTGCCACCTCTCCAAATCCCTTTATATGTCTTTAGTCATTACCTTCTGTACACCCCTTTAGGCCAAATGGTTTTCTTCCTTCCCTACCGTTCGGCACCATCCTATGGTTTGGAAGAAGACTATCCAATAAGCATAATGGGTGTACTGTCCTAATCCTAGGAGCACTCGCAAAGCGAGAGAAGGTGAAGATAAAAGACAACCGAATAAACCTTATTCCTATTTCTCCTGAACCAGAATCCATCCCCTAACTGGAACAAGTTCCTTTTGAGTTCGTATATAACCATACGATGGAGTATCCAATAAACTGTGGATCTTCGTTGTGATACGGAGTGTCCTGGAGAAATACAAAGGTGATTTAGGATTGTCGAAGAAATGCTTGGTTTAGTTGTGAATAGCAGTCGCAATTTACTTTGCCCTCTTACTAATCCCTTGCTTTGTCTTAACTTAATACCTTCTGCACACCATCGTTATGCTAATTGGTTTTCTTCCTTCCCTACCGGTCGGCACCAGCCTAAGGTTTGGAAGAAGACTATCCAATTTGCGTAATAGGTGTACTATCTCCTAAACCAAGGAGTACTCACAACCTGAGAGAAGGTAAAAGGAAAAGACAACTGAATAATCCTATCCGTTTCCTCCAGAACCGGAAACCATCCTCGAATAAATTCCTTTGAGTTCGTATATAACCATACGATGGTTTTGTCCAATGGAAGTGGACGTTCGTAGTAACACGGGGTGTCCTGGAGAAAAGGGTAAAAGTAGGAGTGGCAATGAGGTTTGCAACTCTGACAATCCAAAAGCCAGTGTTTAAGAAGGTTCGGTCAACTTGGTCACTGAGTCATAGTCTTAGGGTCGGGTCAATGGTCGCTACCGAAGAGAGAGAGAAAAGAAACACTCAGCGTGCACTCTATCCTAGATCAGAATGGTTATCAATTTATCTAATCTGGAAACCTCCCACTGTACCGTCAAATTCTCCTCCAAACCTGAAAGAAGAATTAGTCGGGATCAACCGAGGTGTAAACTAACTCTTCAGTGGGAATCGGGATCCAACTATCATTGCATGATAACGTGACGGAATCCGCTCACGTCATCACACTCCAGAAGGTATGCGCATATCTGGCAAGTTTCGGTTCTTTTGAAACTCCCGATGTGATTTCTGCCCCATGCTCTTATGACCTTGACTTTGGCCAACATATCATAAGTCACATATCAAGTTCTACCCGTCATTCTCCAGGTTAATTTGAACTCACCCGTACCTACCCTTGACTTTGGCCAAAATGGCAGTACGACTGTCCTAAACCAACGCATCTATCTATGCTGCATATGAATACCCCAATAGCTACCAATCACTGTGCCTTGACTTTGGCCAACATACACAGCTTGAATACTATTGACCACCCATATGAAACGACGGAGGGCTATGAATGGTTTCTGGCGAAAACCTTTAACGTAATGAACTTGATATCGTTGAAGGAACGAATAGCTTTTAAAATATAGTGACGAAAACCATTGCTAAAGAGGTCACTCCCGGTGAAGGGATCTCGGCTCTTTCCCCGTAGAATGAGGTGCAGGATATTCCAACTGAATACCACGATGCAAAGCAAAAGTAATCGGATATAGTGAAGTTATTGCCCTGACGCAAACCTTTTGTCCAAGGGGTCACTCCCGGTGAAGGGATCTCGGCCCTTGCCTCGTCGACTGAGGAGCAGGATATTCCAACTGAATACCACGATGCAAAACAAAAGAGAACGTCCTTGCAATAACAGCTTTTTGAAAAGTGTTCCAACAACATCAGATTAGGTTTGTTTTTAACTTGCATTGATCCGAATCAACGCAGTCCCATTAATTGATCACACCACAAAGAACGAAAATATACTGATGTACGTATATGCCATCCGTATTCGCCACTGGGTCCCGTCATTACCCGTTAGGTTAGCTAACTAACGACAGAGCGGGGACTGGACTAGCGCGGATGCAAAACATATACAACATCTACTAATATATATACCAATATATTATATTTCGCTCAAGGCGTGATAAAAATGCAACATCACAGAAATGTACAGCATCACAGAACAATACAGATATCTGGGATCCTCGGGTTTCACAGAGCCACTACTGAAACCCGACGTTCCCCTGGTCGTGTGGATAGCCTGTGCAATGTAATCCTAGACCCCTACGGGCGCGGCAAGTTACCCGCCAAAACCTGAAGCGAGGCAGCCCCCTTCAGCAACATGAATGGACCACCCAGCACTTCACGGAATCCGGTAACTTGGGCACCCCTCCTGGGTCAACCTGTACCCCCTACGAGTGCGGCGAATAGCCCGCCAATTCTAGAGTGAAGCCTCCTCCGTCCCAATGCCATGAGATGCGGGCTTGTTGCCTTCTAGAATCCGGCTATCCGTGCACCCCACCTTAGGGTAATCCTAGTACAGAAAGTAAAATATGCATACAACGGGTACATCGACCGCAACCTGGTCGTGCCCCAAAATAATAATACAATCAGGCAGTGACGGCAGTCCACATGTCGGACGCTCGCCCCGTAATATCAAATGTACATAATACAACAGAACTGTACTAGCATTGCATCCAGGCTACCCCCACGACCGATCCGCAACATCACAGCAATGCACAGAACATCAACGTGAAAATCACGTTCGCAAATCCGTCTAACCGGGCTAAAGCAGTCAGACAGGATTTACCGATCAAGTGACATTAACGGTCGTAGATATAATGTAAATACTGTGAAATAATGTGTTTAAAATATCCGATCGATTAAATTTTATCAAGTGGGCCCCAAAGTACTACTGTAGCACATCAAGAAATTCTGGGCCAAAAAAAACATTCCAGAAACCACATTTTCAACTCAGGAGCATTCTGCAAAAGTTTGGGGGACTGAACAGTTCAATTCGCGGCGGAACCGCGGCCCAAGCATGGGTTTGGCCGCGGTTCTGCGGTGGTTTGGACTGTTCACGAGCCCATATTTTCACAGAACTCTTAAAACTCCCTGCACATCATTCTGAGACAACCTGAAAAAATTTTGGACTTCAAAAAATTTCGACAGAAACTAATGTGAAGAAATATACGATTTTTCGAAAATTGTTCGATCGGAAATGTAATACACATTAGACAAAGCTAGACTATGTTAATGGCGAGGCTCTGATACCACAGTAAGTGCACGGCGGCGCCCCGGCCGTCAATTCCGACGCCAAAATGCGGAAGCGTAAAACTTTAAATTTTGGAAACTAGCAAACCGGCACCACCGCTCACTATAACCCGGATCGTACCATTAACTAGTCCTAGCTAACTACAAGATGGGAAAGAGAGATATACCGAGTGATCCGTGTCCTCCGGTCTTCTCATCGTTGTCCCGATCTCCTGCGGAGTCTCCAGTCTCCACCTCCTCGTCGGAAGGGCACCACGTCGCCTGCTTCTTTTACGGGCTCCCGCCTCTATACCGAGGCAACTCGGGCACGAAGTTGGCGAGCCGACGTGCCCAAGGTTTGCTGTAGAATACATGTAGAACTCATGTCTCATCTTGGGGTTCATGGAGGTTGCCTTTTGAGAGGGTGGAGGAATGGATTTTTGAGATGAACTAGAGAGCTTTTCTTAGCACCCTTAGAAAACCAAAATGCCACACATGAAAATCAATCCCACACACCTCCAAAGTGGCCGGCCCCTCCTCATTGTGTGAGTGGAGAGAGAGAGCAAAGTCAAGGGGTGGGTGGAATGCAATGATACAAGAGAGAGAGAAAAGTGATGATGAGAAACAATGATCACACCACAAGTCCTACACTCCATCAACTATCATAATACAAAGGTCAAACCATCATCAACAAAAGAAAGTCAAGGGATGGTCCTCCATCATGATCCAACAATATGCAAAGACCCCCTTCCAAATTGCTTATTTGCACAAATGCAAATAAGCCCTCCTCCACCAAACTTCGGCCAATGAACGATACAAAGGAAATTGGCCGAAACGGAAAGCAAACTGGTAACTCCAGAAAATTGGTCCCGTAATAAATTACAGGAAAACCCCGATACTGTGTATACACACCCGCATCTGTATTCCGACCGAAATACAAATGCAATGAGACAAAATCTACACTGTACTATACTAGGGTCCGGCTTAAACCAAAGCTGGCTAGTATAATCAGTTCGATCCTGATCCGTGCAATACCGCACGTATCTGATCGAACCCTGCCATATATCCATACGGCATGTAGTACAAACTGTCCGATCCTGATCCGTGCAATACTGCACGTATCTGATCGGACCTTGCCATATCTCCATACGGCCTTTAGTACAAACTGTCCGATCCTGATCCGTGCAATACCGCACGTATCTGATCGGACCTTGCCATATCTCCATACGGCCTCTACTGCGTTTCGCCCGAAACTTGAGTAACTGAATGTGGGGGACTCTAAAGACTCGTCAATACTATGGATGTGGATTTAACCACTAGCACGTCAAAGGTATTAGCCATACATGACGGGCCACCAGCTATTGACCGAAAGGGACGTCGATGAGCGATCTCATCCTGACACCCTACTGAGCCTGTCAGTGACAATATCCGTACAGTCCGGTCCGTTCGTCTATGAGCATCGCATGGCGGGCCTAGGGGGTTGGTAAAAGTCAGACCCCAAAAGCGGTACAAGTCGTGTCGGAGTGTAGCCCAGAACACCCTGAGATACTACTGGAATACCTACCAGTAAATCTCCTGCCTCGGCCGAGGGCTTCGTGTAATGGCTCTCCTAGACACAGCACGACCTCACCCCCAATACCGGGAGAGACGAACCCCTGAAGATCCGCTCACTGCCTCCATGTGGCTCGGGACTGTACCCAACTAAAACCTGTTTGCACGTCTCCTTTGAGCGTGGTAGGGTAGTAATCAAAGTACAGTGGAAACTCACATGAGACAAATGACGATCCCCAGGTCGATGAACTAACCTGTACACATGTCACCAGGGAACTGATATCTGACGTCAGGTATAGGACCAACTAGCATGTTCCCGGCGAGTCCTGTCCGGTGTACTCATAACCCAATGAGCACCTGTATACATCTTAGGTGAACCAACTGACACCAGTGGCTTGTGAGACCGGCCACCGTCCCTCGTCGGGGTCTCGACTGTATACACTAGTCTTCTCTGGAGTATCGATGCCCTGTCTCGAAACTCCCACGACTAGGGACCTTTTAAGGATGTGCTTATAGACTACCAGCTCCCACGTATATGATCGCCCTCGTACTGCTGGTGGTCAAGCAAGAATCCTAAGGGCTCTACCAACGTGTAATAGCGACCTGTCAGGTCACCTAAATCAGTACACGATGATAAAGATAAACCAGATAGCATACTATCATCTTGAGTAAGACTGTCCTACCGGGATAGGTCCTCCCTCAATCATTGCAATCACGCGCCTGTGATCCAATAATTGACTCTGAGGGCACTATCTCCAACAATCACCCACTTGCACTCAAGGCTAATTATTGCGATGTCGCATACTCACAGCCCGTGTGATACCGAACAACCAACTCCTCTACTAATCAGTCTCACAAAACCCATTTGCGAAACTATTGTGTTCGAGGAATAGCCTTAGTGAGTGGATCCGCTTTGATGTTCTTTCTATGTCTCTCTATATCTCAAGTTCGCGGAGAAAGCCATCTCCCGAAATGAGCAATACCTGTCTTAGAATGTGTCTGGATGTCTGATGGGACTTAGCTCATAAATGAACTCCAAATCCAAACTTCTTAGACTGTATCGTCAACTGAACTTAATCAGTATCCTGCGCCATGCCTCCCTCAGTATTGCCTTGGACCACCTGTCCAAAATACTGCCCCTCGTCAGAAGGAAAAACTATAACTCTGACAACCTCCTTGTCGTCCAGGTCACCTTGGAAGCCTGGAATGATAACTGTCTCTCGAATGAGGCTGTCGTTATCATATTCCTAGAACATCCACTTATGTTCTGAAACTGCTTCCGACTGCTTCACCAGGATTGGATCAATGTCAACTTATTGCATCTAGTGCAAGAATAACATCTGGTGTGGTACTTGACATCTCATGATTGACTCAATTGCCTAAGCAAGTGATCTGCCAATCATGCACACCCCTCTCCCCTTTAGTCTGTAAGACACATTTAGAGAGGGTGACTCCATTACCTACAGGTACACTACCGTGCCAGGAGTCGTCCATTCTAAATACTCTTAGAATGCTGTCTAAGTACCCTGATTGGGAAACCACCCAAATATAGATCTAAAACCATAGATCTAGTAACCAGTATGTTTGATATAATGTCCAAGTCCTATGTGGAGAAACTACTGTGTGACGACCAAAGTGTAACCGATCGTAGTATAGGAATATCACTTCCTACTCTGTGTATGTCATCCAAATACCATGACAACACACCCAACTAACTTCTCAACAGATCCATCCCCTATTCTGATGAAGTCAAACCTATGACTGTCACATCAGAAATTGATGATCTATCTCCGCTATACCTGCTTTAGTCTATAAATAGACATAAGCTACCTGTCCACCAATGCTTCCGCTGCTCCCACTGACTACGACAACCCTCTGGCAGAGTCATATACGCGTACACTTCTGAAGCCAGTTCAGAACGACGCTATACTCATCCTCCTGCCGAGTCTCGCGGCCTGGAACAACAGCAATGGCAAGTGTGGGTAAACAAGAACCTCCCTGTCACCGTCCTTGAGGCTACCGGAGTACCTCTCGGGTGCCTGAGGTTACCCACCTTATCTGCGGAGTGGCCAATGTAATGTCAAACCAGATTGAATCTTTAGGTTCCTATCAAATCTTCAGTAATCGTTTGTGGTTATGGAATCACTTCCAGCTCTACCATACTCCCACTACTGTTTTTCAGAAAAAAAAATCCATTTTTATTAAAACTGTGGCGAGTCTAGAACAATATCACTATTGATCTTCCAGATGGTAGAAAGTCAACCCTCGTCATAGCCTGGGTCAACCCAAAAACAGCCATTACAGAAACGTGCCTTGAGTTGTCCAGCGTCTGGTTTTAATCATAAGCCGGACAACTCCCCACACCTTAACATCGTTAAGATATGAACTGTTCTATATCATGCAGCTGTCTCCAGTGCATGTCAGCTAAATGGAAGGAGGCCGATCAGCGTTACTCAACTTAGGAATGCTTCCAATTATGAGTAACCTGAAAGAGAAGAAAGTTCTCTTAATCATTACTATCAACTGAATACCATACACAAGTATCTATATCTCCGATCACTTTTGAAGAATCCCGATACTTGCAACATCTGGTTCTCTACTTTATTCAAATACCCATAACTTCTCAAAATTCAGACCCTGTGTTTCCACAAAAACACTTGTCTAAAAACTAGAGAAGTCATAAGTAAACCGAATATAGTACGAGGACCAACCCCTCTGTCCTGATGGATCCTTGACAACATACAATGCTCTGTATAAGTCCCTTGAGACTAATAACTCATTCCCTGTGTGTCGTAGGTTGAAAACTGTACTTATGGTTAAGAAGAATTACACCGATGTTTAATGCTCCTTACCTAACCATCCACTGATATAGGTAAATGTCACAGACATAATTTCAAAAAGGTATATCTCACTCTATGAAAATAGACGTACAGATATATCAATTTGAAATTGGTGCATAACAGCGGATATTCAAAACCAAATCTTTGCCGACCGGCAAACAACCCAGGTGACTTCCTCAAATATCACCGATTACAACGAATCCCGATATAATGAGGATGATCACCTAATTCCAACTAACCTACTCCCACTCATCATCTGTAAAATCATACAGATGTGAGAATCATACCTGGTAAATACATACCCTGGAGTAAGGACTAATTGGGAAATAAGTTTTCCTTTAACAGTACACAGTGAAACTGAAACATTGAAATGTTTCGATGTGGTATCCCGGTATTCCTAGTAATGCCTCTTCCATTATCCAGATTCACAACTGTAACCGTATAATTCTTTGCCACCTCTCCAAATCCCTTTATATGTCTTTAGTCATTACCTTCTGTACACCCCTTTAGGCCAAATGGTTTTCTTCATTCCCTACCGTTCGGCACCAGCCTATGGTTTGGAAGAAGACTATCCAATAAGTATAATGGGTGTACTGTCCTAATCCTAGGAGCACTCGCAAAGCGAGAGAAGGTGAAGATAAAAGACAACCGAATAAACCTTATTCCTATTTCTCCTGAACCAGAATCCATCCCCGAACTGGAACAAGTTCCTTTTGAGTTCGTATATAACCATAGTGCCCTAAGGCCAACTGGTCTGGGAGTCACTGCTATGCCTGAGGTGGTGCAAGACGAGAAAAATACACCAAGTAAGCAAGCACAGGAGTAATCGGTCAGTTAGTACCTCAAGAAGTATTAACGGTCGCATGAAAGTGTGTGAGCATTCTCATCTAAATATTCATTAATTAAAAAGTACTGAGGCTGATGGGCAAGAGTATGATAGCTTGAATTGAATTCTCTGGGTGTAGGGACGCCTTTACACACACACAGGGTTATATGATCGATGTTTGGATGAAAGATAGGAATGAAAAATAAGACGATGTTTTATTGAGGGAGGACGTGATTTCTAACATCTTTTCATGACCATTAAGATAGGGCTCATGACAACCGAAAAGTTAGCTTAGTTGGAAACCCTAATTTTTAAAGTCTTTCTTTTACAATTCTTTTCTTTAAAATGTAATATTCATGATCTTCCTTTTATTATTGGATTTTGAGGGTGCAATCCGCTGAAAACCCTCAGAAGACAACACTCCTCCTACTAGGGACACCTAGAGGTTTAAAGGCTTGTTGCACGTGCTCAGTGCAATCGTGTTGCCTACGAAAGTGTGCTAGTTAGTTTTTCTCTTTCTTTATTTTGTCCTTCTCTTTTTAATAAAAACAGTTCGCTCGAGACGATCGAAATTAAGTTTGGGGGAATTTGATTAGTCGAAAATATTGCATATTTTAACCGGCAATTTCCTCATCATTTGCATTCATATAGAAGTGTTCGGCATTCATATTTTACATATTAGCAAAACTGTCGCAAAATATCAGATTACATGTATTAAACTCTAAAACCGACACTAGAAAGGAAATTGACTACATTTCATGGCATCGCATCATCCCTACATTTGCGCAACACTTGTTTTGAGATCTGTGCAGGAAAATCCAGAAATAAGGCCAAAAATGTACATGGTACCGATCAAACATTACGCCAACTCAATGATTTCAGATCTGGTATCAATCCAAAAGGGAAAATACAATTCAACATATCAAAGAAAGGCCCAAGTATCCACCCAAGAGCACAACAGAAAGATGCAAGCTCAAGAAGCCAACATGGCCGCGGAACCGCGGCCGGAGCCTGCTTGCCCCGTGGTTCCGCGGCTACTTGATGACGTCAGTACTCCAATTTTGCAACATAACTCCTGTCTCAGCTCCTACAGTTCAGAAAGACACTCCAAGTTCTAGAAGACTCCAGAGGTTTCTGCCAGATCAGCAAACTAGGGTTTCTAATGCTTATTAATCCTAGCTTAAACCCTAAGCTAGCTCCTAACAAACTCTTTCTAGAAACTCCTCAACAAACTTTTGGAGGGAATTGTAATTTCAAACCTAGACCTAGGGTTTGGGAAATCTATAAATAGAAGCCTAGACCTAGGGTTATGAATCAAATCATCTTTACCCAATTCTAGTATCAAACTAAAACCATTCTACCTCTTTCTTCTTCCACAAGTCTAGTGACAAGACTTGTGTGAAACCCTAACCCTAATTCCAATCAAAAGCCAAGATCCCGAGTACCCATCAAGCAAGAAGCCGTGCAACCTTTTATAAGCCGAGCCGTTCTTCAACAGAGCAAGTGGTCCAAGCTGATCCGCGACTCACGAAGCCGAGCGACGCCAATTCAACAATTTAGTTCTTCCTCTTGTAGTTCTTGAGCGACTGTAATCAAATTGTTGATATAAATAAAAGGAGATATTCTTTTATCTTTTTTTCTTTAAATTCTTGCATCATGAGTCAATCTAAATTTCTAGTTATAATTCTTGTTGTGATGTTTGAGTAATACTCCGCTCGTCGAGGAGTCGAGACGATCAATAGAATGATGTTGTAATATATCTGAAAACGATTCTTGATTCCTACGAGTTTTGTAAACCCTAGAAAGTTCAAGAACCGACAACCCATTTCGTTACGATGCTTTCTTGATTGATATCGCTCGAAATTAGGGAGTTACGATCGCTTCTTGAAATTGCTAGAGGCTAGAATGTGAATGATATCGACGAAAGAACAAGGGTTAAATGATGAAACCCTAGTTTCACGAGAAAGCCCTAACTCTCGTCGATCATCATCAATCTAGTATAAATTCTTCGAAGGACAAGAACACGATATCTTTAGATTACATCACGTCTTTAGATCCGATCGATTCCTACGAACCTCATTTAGATTCTTGACATTTGGTTGGAAATATCATCGAAACCCGATTCTCGATTGTTTATCATTTCTTGATTTTTGATTAGATTAGTGACACCTGAATAATTCGATAAATTCTTGAATCATGTTTTCTTTTCTTTTCGATTAACTTTTCGATTCAAATAAATCAAATATAAAAACGAATCGCACAATCCCTGTGGACGATCCGCACTCGCTTACGATCTACAACTGACACCGTAGTTGATTGCGGTCAAATATAATTTTTTGATTGTGAATTTTATTCAATTTTTTAATTACAGACAAAAAGAGACTCTTATCGATTTATTTACTTACTCAGTCTCGCATTTTACGATCAATCAAATAGCGCCGAAATCGTGGACTATTTGAATCGACACTTTTGCATATCCAATCAAGAAAATAATTCAATCAAAATGGCGCCGTTGCCGGGGATCGCGCGCTAATTCGTTTTATATCAAAGTTGAATTGAACGATTTATTTCATTGTGATTTTTGAGATCAAAATTCGTGCAAACCCTACACAATTTGTTGTGTTTCGTTGCAAGGAGATATGGAGCTTGCTGGGAATTTGGAAAACTTTTTGGAAAATACCATAGATAAGAGGGAGTCTACAAAAGCTCCCTGAAAAAGTTTTGTGCAGTGTTCCTACAATTCGACCGCGAGATAGCGGCCTAAGCGCCCAATTGCGGCGGAAACGCGGCAGCTTGGAGGGATCTCTGTGCAATTTTTGCTTCAGGTGATTTCCTACCTTCTCCTCTCTCCTCTTTTTAGCTCCAACTGATAATTTTCTGCAGGATTCTTTGCAAAGAATAGCAGCTCGCAAATTGCAAAAATTAAATTTGTGCGTGATTTTGTTTCTTGGTTGTTTGCATTCTAAATACGGATATTAAGGGGCACGGCCAAATCCAAATTAGGTGGGGATTTCATTACCCATCCTAGGCCCCGAAAACCACCAAACTTGCATCCGCATTGACCCACATTAACTAAAAGAAATCTAGAGATGACTCTAAGGACTGTCGCGCTCAATTAGGACAGAAGAAGGCCGTGGGTAATTCATTGCTCATCCGCGTTTTCTTGTGGTGCCTAAGGCGAGTGTGTCTAAGGCTAGTGGTTTTTAATTATGCCCACTACTTACGTAGTGGAGTACCTTCCCACTTACCTGGCACTTATCCGGCCACAGGGGAACAAAGAGGCAGTGGAGGATTCTATCCTGCGACTTGTCTTTTGGCAGTTTGGAGCGGTCTAGAGCCGGACCTAGGTGACCACTAGATTCTAGGGTTGTGTGCTGCATTTGTTGTGTCGCATCATTTTTTCAAAAATCCGTCCCTTTTTCAAAAAGCAAACACCGCATTCATTTACCCCTAATTAAAGCCAACGCTGCCACTTGTACTAACCCTTTTTAGTACAAGATAGGCTGGACACGGGATTCTAGTGCCCGTTTAGTCCGCGCACCTTTTATCGACTCCGAAGTCGATATTTCTCCATTTACCTTTCCTTTACCCACTACCACACCCACACCGATGGATCCACCTCCATCAAACTTCTTTAACCCTAATCTGCCGCCGTCCGTTGGTGCGCAGAATCCACCCCGCATCTCTCTCCAGGAGAGGTGCTACCCTATTCGAGGTCCTCTTTCGACCTGATTATCCACACCACCAGCCAATGGGGATAACTTTGAGATTAAACCCCAATACATCAACCTTTTACCCAAATTCCACGGACTCGAGACCGAGGACGCTTACGTTTTCATTACCAAATTTGAAAACGTATGCGCAATGATAGGTACGTCACAACTTTCAGTGGATGCTATGCGTCTACGACTTCTCCCATTTACATTGTGCGATATAGCCGAGAAGTGGCTATATAACACTACCGCACATTCTATTACGAATTGGGAAGAATTCGTCGCTGCATTCCTTAAAAAATTTTACCCAATACAAAAGACAGCTCGAATCCGTAGCGAACTGAATCAATTTGCCCAGCTCCCTGCTGAACCATTCTCTAAATGCTTTGAACGTTTCAAGGATCTATTGGTTCAATGTCCTCATCACGGCATCCTGAGATGGGAGCTTTGCCGAATCATATATGAGGGCAGTATCCCTAACACTAAACAGAGTCTTGAAAACATGTGTCAAGGCACCTTCATGACCAAGGATGATGGGGAAGCTTGGCGATATTTAGAAGAGTTCGCTGAAAAGTATTTACAGTGGGAAAGTCCATCATTTAGGAGTGGCAATAACCAATCGGATGTTTCCATAGGAGTTAGAGCTGACATTTCAGCTATACACAAGAAACTCGAGACTATGGAAAACAAATTTTTAGCCGCCTCCCTTAATCAAATGTCACTTTCCAAAACTGTATGTGGCTGCTGTTCTGATCCGTCTCACTTGACGGAAGAATGTCCGTTTCAAGGTCGTGAGCATACCAATGCCGCATTTCAAAGACTTAGAAACAATCCATTTTCTTCCATATAAAATCAGGGTTGGAAGAATCACCCTAATTTTGCTTGGAACCAATCACAATCTCAAAACACGGTTCCAAACCAAAATAATTTCCAAAGGGTCCCTCCACCACAACAGCAACTACAACTTCAATTGAGTCAGCACCCCTTTCAAGCACATAACTTTCAAAATCCGGTCAATACACCTGCACTGTCTAGTCCTTTACAGTTGACCGGAACTGATGAATCCTCTTCTTTTGCACAATACATGAATTTGGTCTTAACAAATATCATGCAAGTTTCGGCTGAAATGAAGTCTTCTGTCGATAAATTTGAGAAAAACTCTGCGTCCCAAAACGAGAGTATTAAATCGATGGAAGAAGAAATTGCACGATTAAAAGCAGAAATTAGTGCAAGAGAGAAAGGGAAACTTCTAGCTCAATCCTTACCCAATCCTGGTTATTCACATCATGTGAATGCAATCACTACGTTGAGATCTGGAAGAGTGCTTGACAATCATGTTGGGGAAGAAGTTGATGATATTGGCAATCCTATCCACACCCCGGCTGAGACCTTTCCTCACACACACACTTCTAGTTCTGACCCCAGTTCTTCTACCCTACCACCTTCTTCCGAGCCTATTCTTCGTTTCCCAAAAGGCTCGCCACTACAGCCCACCTCTTTTACCCCTCCACGGACGATCCCCACTTCTATACTGGGATCGGTTCCACACACACTTCCTTCTCCTATGATGGACCCAGCGCTTATTGCTAAAGCACCTTATCCTAATCGGTTAAGGGCTAACACACCAAGTCCACATATGGAGAAGATCACTGAGATGTTTAAACAGGTTAACATCAATATCCCTCTTCTAGATGCTATCCAACAAGTCCCTGCATATGCTAAAGTTCTTAAAGACTTGTGCACTAGAAAAAAGAAGAAACAAATGCCCAAGAAGATATTCATGGCAAAGACTGTAGATACGGCTTTCCCCCAGCAATTACCGAGAAAACGTAAAGATCCTGGTTATCCTACGATTTCCATCTTTATTGGGGGAAAACACATTAACCGTGCTCTACTAGATCTTGGGGCAAGTGTTAACCTACTTCCTTTCTCAGTTTATGAGCAGTTAGGAATCGAAGAGTTGAAACCATCTTCTTGCACTCTTCAGATGGCTGACCGATCAATCACCAGACCTAGGGGTGAACTAGAGGATGTGTTAATAAAAATAGGGGAATTTATATTCCTTGTGGACTTTATTGTAATTGATACACAGCCTGTAGCGAACTCACGGAATCAAATTCCGGTGATTTTAGGTCGCCCCTTTTTGGCCACTTCCAATGCTATCATCAACTGTCGTAATGGTTCTATGACCCTATCCTTCGGGAAGAGGACAATTGAGATGAACATTTACAAGTTAGGAAGTGTACCCTCCGAACCTACTGCTCAGGTCTGTTCTGTCGACTTAATGGATGTCGACAGCAGCGAATTAGATAATCCTCTTTATACTGATCTTGACTCTTTTCATACGTTATTGTTTGACCCAATTATGTATCATACACATACGGACTCTTCCACCAAGATGTCCGGGTCAACAACTAACACTGATTATGAAATGTTTTTAGAGTCTGAAGATCACCCCGCACCTTGTGATGACATTATTCTTCGGGGTATAGATGAAACTTTTGAGGAGATTTTCGCTGATGAACTCGCATTTCTAAATAACACGGGTGTTGAGATGAATCATGTCCCAATCAATGAAATTGAACCTCCACCCCTTCTTTTGTCTTGTAAAAAGAATGCGAGCAATCCATCACATTCACTGCATCGTCTCTCCAAAATGAGACGCACACACGTTCTATTCCACCACTTATCCTTTCCACACTTCTTCTTCCACCAACCAGAGCACTGCATTGATAAAATTTTTGAATGGTTGGTGTTGACTTTCGGTCTTTGCAAAGCTTCACATCGACCACTAATTTTTTGACCCCCACTTGTGATTTTAAGAGATTAACATTGCATAACTCAAGTTTGGGAGGGTATGTTTTTCTGGCTCCTAAAAAGAAATTTTACAAAATTTTGAGCCAAAAATAAGTTTGGGGGAGGTTCTTCACTTAAATATTTTGCCCCCACTAATAAATTCCTCCTAAGCTTACAGGTTTTTCGAGATTTAGCTGATGGCAACAGTGAGGACACTGTTGAAAACAAGTTTGGGGGAGGTTTGTGCTTATTTTCGCATCATTTGCATAAGCACAAAATTTTTTTTGAAAACCTATAAAAATTTAAAAAATTTCAAAACTATAAAAATATTTTTGGACATAAATAAGATAAATAAAGATTAGATAGTGGCAAATTACATTCATGAGATTAGAAAAATTCTAGAAAACCAAGAAAATTAGAAGTTTTCTAATACGAACTAGTAATAAGTAGTTATGAGCCGTTGTCCCAAGGGTTAGTAAGATGAAGGAAGTCACTAATCTGAGGATAAAAATAAGTCTGAAAAATAGTTTCTATTTTGGAAGCCAAACATTTTGAACGTTGCTACCCTGTTATTCGCACTTACACACGTCTTAAAGCCTGGGATAGTAGAGGATACCTTGAAATGCTCTTGTCTTAAAGCCAAAAGTATGAAGGAAATATAAAAAAAAATGAAGAAAAATATAAAGTGGTGAGAAAAATAGACACTGGTTTTGTTATCACCGAGGGCAATAAAAAATATATAGCAAGGGTGCTTCTTCACCTAGTGCCCTAAGGCCAACTGGTCTGGGAGTCACTGCTATGCCTGAGGTGGTGCAAGATGAGGAAAATACACCAAGTAAGCAAGCACAGGAGTAATCGGTCGGTTAGTACATCAAGAAGTATTAACGGTCGCATGAAAGTGTGTGAGCATTCTCATCTAAATATTCATTAATTAAAAAGTACTGAGGCTGATGGGCAAGAGTATGATAGCTTGAATTGAATTCTCCGGGTGTAGGGATGTCTTTACACACACGCAGGGTTATATGATCGATGTTTGGATGAAAGATAGGAATGAAAAATAAGACGATGTTTTATTAAGGGAGGACGTGATTTCTAACATCTTTTCATGACCATTAAGATAGGGCTCATGACAACCGAAAAGCTAGCTTAGTTGGAAACCCTAATTTTTAAAGTCTTTCTTTTACAATTCTTTTCTTTAAAATGTAATATTCATGATTTTCCTTTTATTATTGGATTTTGTGGGTGCAATCCGCTGAAAAACCTCAGGAGACAACACTCCTCCTACTAGGGACACCTAGAGATTTAAAGGCTTGTTGCACGTGCTCAGTACAATCGTGTTGCCTACGAAAGTGTGCTAGTTAGTTTTTCTCTTTCTTTATTTTGTCCTTCTCTTTTTAATAAAAACAGTTCGCTCAAGACGATCGAAATTAAGTTTGGGGGAATTTGATTAGTCGAAAATATTGCATATTTTAACCGGCAATTTCCTCATCATTTGCATTCATATAGAAGTGTTCGGCATTCATATTTTACATATTAGCAAAAATGTCGCAAAATATCAGATTACATGTATTAGACTATAAAACCGACACTAGAAAGGAAATTGACTGCTTTTCATGGCATCGCATCATCCCTACATTTGCGCAACACTTGTTTTGAGATCTGTGCAGGAAAATCCAGAAGTAAGGCCAAAAATGTACATGGTACCGATCAAACATTACGCCAACTTAATGATTTCAGATCTGGTATCAATCCAAAAGGGAAAATACAATTCAACATATCAAAGAAAGGCCCAAGTATCCACCCAAGAGCACAACAGAAAGATGCAAGCTCAAGGAGCCAACATGGCCGCGGAACCGCGGCCGGAGCCTGCTTGCCCCGCGGTTCCGCGGCTACTTGATGACGTCAGTACTCCAATTTTGCACCATAACTCCTGTCTCAGCTCCTACAGTTCAGAAAGACACTCCAAGTTCTAGAAGACTCCAGAGGTTTCTGCTAGATCAGCAAACTAGGGTTTCTAATGCTTAATTAATGCTAGCTTAAACCCTAAGCTAGCTCCTAACAAACTCTTTCTAGAAACTCCTCAACAAACTTTTGGAGGGAATTGTAATTTCAAACCTAGACGTAGGGTTTGGGAAATCTATAAAGAGAAGCCTAGACCTAGGGTTATGAATCTAATCATCTTTACCCAATTCTAGTATCAAACTAGAACCATTCTACCTCTTTCTTCTACCACAAGTCTAGTGACAAGACTTGTGTGAAACCCTAACCCTAATTCCAATCAAAAGCCAAGATCCCGAGTACCCATCAAGCAAGAAGCCATGCAACCTTTTATGAGCCGAGCCGTTCTTCAATAGAGCAAGTGGTCCAAGCTGATCCGCGACTCACGAAGCCGAGCGACGCCAATTCAACAATTTAGTTCTTCCTCTTGTAGTTCTTGAGCGACTGTAATCAAATTGTTGATATAAATAAAAGGTGATATTCTTTTATCTTATTTTCTTTAAATTCTTGCATCATGAGTCAATCTAAATTTCTAGTTATAATTCTTGTTGTGATGTTTGAGTAATACTCCGCTCGTCGAGGAGTCGAGACGATCAATAGAATGATGTTGTAATATATCTGAAAACGATTCTTGATTCCTACGAGTTTTGTAAACCCTAGAAAGTTCAAGAACCGACAACCCATTTCGTTACGATGCTTTCTTGATTGATATCGCTCGAAATTTGGGGAGTTACGATCGCTTCTTGAAATTGCTAGAGGCTAGAATGTGAATGATATCGACGAAAGAACAAGGGTTAAATGATGAAACCCTAGTTTCACGAGAAAGCCCTAACTCTCGTCGATCATCATCAATCTAGTATAAATTCTTCGAAGGACAAGAACACGATATCTTTAGATTACATCACGTCTTTAGATCCGATCGATTCCTACGAGCCTCATATAGATTCTTGACATTTGGTTGGAAATATCATCGAAACCAGATTCTCGATTGTTTATCATTTCTTGATTCTTGATTAGATTAGTGACACCTGAATCATTCGATAAATTCTTGAATCATGTTTTCTTTTCTTTTTGATTAACTTTTCGATTCAAATAAATCAAATATAAAAACGAATCGCACAATCCCTGTGGACGATCCGCACTCGCTTACAATCTACAACTGACATCGTAGTTGATTGTGGTCAAATATAATTTTTTGATTGTGAATTTTATTCAATTTTCTAATTACCGACACAAAGAGACTCTTATCGATTTGATTTACTTACTCAGTCTCGCATTTTACGATCAATCAAATAGCGCCGAAATCGTGGACTATTTGAATCGACACTTTTGCATATCCAATCAAGAAAATAATTCAATCAAGAGCCCTTAGGATCTTTGCTTGATTACCGGCGTTGTGATGGCGATCACACTCGTGGGGGCTGGGTAATCCACAAGCACATCCTTATACACGTCCCTAGTCGTGGGATTATCGAGACAGGGCATCGATACTCCGGAGTAGACTAGCGTATGCGCTTCTCATCCCAGCACGGGAGACGGTCTGTCCCACAGCCGTCAGTACGTCGTACTTGAGATAGTATGCGGGTGCTCGTTAGGTTACGAGTACACTGGACAGGACTCGTCGGGAACTGATGGTTGGTATTATACCTATCGTCAGTTATCAGTTCCCAGGTGACATGAGTACAGCTTAGTCCGCTGACTTGACACTGTCACTTCGCCTCGAGTGTGTTCCCACTGTTCTTTGATTACTACCCTACCACGGCTCTACTGAGTCGTGCAAACAGGTAGTAGTTGGGTGCAGTCCCGAAGCACTTGGAGGCAGTAACGGTTAGACAGGATTCGTCTCTCCCGGTATTGGGGGTTGACATTGCGCTGTGTCTAGGAGAGCCATTACACGAGTAGTCCCTGGCCAGGGCAAGCGAGATATACTGGTAGGTTTCCAGTGTTATCTCAGGGTGTTCTGGGCTTCACTCCGACACGACTTGTACCGCTATTAGGGGACTGACGTTTACCGCCCCCTAGGCCCGCCATGCGATGTATCAGACGAACAGACTGGACTGTACGGAGATTGTCACATACAGGCTCAGTAGGAGTTCGGATGGGTTTACCTCATCGGCCTTCTTATCGACATCTACCTGGGGACCGTTACGTACAGCTAGTGCCGCTTGCGGTCTGTTGTTAAACCCACTGCCAGCGTAGTGTCGAGTCTTTAGAGTCCCACACAGAGAGTTTCCCTGCACTGAGCGAAACGTGTAGAGGCCATATGGTTTTACGGTAGGGCTGCGATCACTTACGTACACTTGTGTGCATGTGGTGTTCGGGCAGGCAATACTAGTGGGCTTTGGTTTAAGCCGGATCCTAGTATTGCACGGATGGATTTGTTTTGCCTTATGCGCATCCGCATTCCACGGAATGCGGATGCAGGTGTGTATGCACAGTTTTCCAGAGCGATGAAGGAGGAGGTGCCTCATCAGGGTTTTGGCAGTTGGTTCGGCCAAAACCGTTATGTGGCAGGCTCATTAGGGTTTTGACAGTTGATTCGGTCAAAACCATTTTGAGGCAGACTCATTAGGGTTTTGACAGGTCGTTTGGTCAAAACCATTATGAGCCGCGGACATCATTTACTAATCCTTTTAGTGATAATTTTATGATGGCTAATTGCATTGACCATTTGACCCCATTGACCTCTCTTGACTTTGTTGACCGGTTGACCGTGTTGACCATTGACCTTCAAGAGAGGTCTACACTCTTCTTTTCATTTTCTTTTTCTTTTTGATTATGATAATGGTCATTTCAATGTAGCCATCAACTTTATCTTGATAGGATTGGTAATGACGATGTTTTGGGGATTATTGAACCATGGTTCATTTTCTTATGCCAATAATTCTTTTCTCATTCTCTCTCTTGTTTTTTCAAGTGAGAAGAAAAGGAAATGAACCATGGTTGCTAGCTCCTCCTTCTTCTTCCTCCTCTTGATTCATCTTTTGATCTCATGTGTTGAGAGATAAAGATCTCACAAAGACAAAACCATCCCTTCATCACTTCTACACAACCTAGGGCTTCTAGATTAGCAATCTCTTTGCCCAAGTTACCTCGGCTCGAGGTGGAGCTCGGTGTACATCTCTCGGGTGGATCGTCTTCGACTCAAGGAGGCCGCGGAGGTGACCAAAGTCCGGATCAAGCCTCGGAGCAAGCAAGGAGAAGAACAACAAGAATAGAAGGAGTTCAAGTTGAGGTATAACTCCTAACCGAGTAGATAAATCTCTAGTTAGGATGCTAGTGTATTGTTTAGCAAAGATCCGGCTTTTACGGTCCATGTTACCATGCTTAGAAATTTTTTTGTTTTACCGATTCCGCAACCCCGAAAGTACCGGGAGAGGTAACGTGGACCTAACAGTGGTATCAGAGCCAGGCTAAACACACCCTAGCATGTTAGCAAAGTATCTAGAATTTCGACCGGACGAAAACCGCAAAACACCCCGGAATTTCAAGTTTCTGCCGATTTTTAGATCTGTTCAAAAGGTAATAAATCATGCACTAAAAATCGGCTCAGGCTTTTGTTAGAAAACTGGAGAAAATCGATCCCCTAACTCGGCTAAAGCGCCGCGGAACCGCGGCATAAGCTTGCTTATGCTGCGGAACCGCGGCCGAGTTAGCTCGGTTGTGGGATCGGTTTTCTGCAGTATTCTTATTTGGGTATTTTGTGATTTTTGGTATATGACTTTTCTGCCCAGATTTTCCAGAAAGCAAAATTTGTTTTTGGGGCTCAAAAATCGGTATTTTTGGTCGATATTCTGTAGAATTTGGCTAATGGTTATATCTGTAATGTTATATGTGTATTGAACGTCTACTAATCGCTGTACGTCGATTAGTGGGGGTTATACATATCTGTGATCTGTAATGCTGATGGTTTGTGTATATGAACTCGTTGGATTGTCGCGGATGAATAGCCGGCGTGGATGTGAGATAAGAGTTTCTTTTTCTTTCATTCATGTAATAAATTTGTAAATTGATGTAATATTATTTTTATGGCCGCACAACCGGGTCGGGGTTGTAGCCGTCATTGTATAATTCTTTTTACTGTTTTTTGCTCCTAGGATAGACCCATGGAGGGGGTGCACAAACTACCGGGCATCTCGAAGTGCCGAGTGGCCTACTCACGGCGTTGAGGGAGGTTGCTTCGCTTCGGGTACTTGGCGGGTAGTTTGCCGCACCCGTAGGGGTCTTGGGTAGGGTATTGGCTATTCATCGCGACCGTGTAATCCGTTTTTCGTTGCAGGCTCGAACGAATCGCGGGTTCCTAGTATATCCAAAGTGTTCATCTGTGATCTGGATTGGCTATCATTGCTATATATCTATATATAATAACTATTTAGGCGTTGCTTATATTTTACAGCCGCGCTAGCCCAGCCCCCGCTCTGTCGTTAGTTAAGTAACCTAACGGGTGATGACGGGGCCCCGTGGCGAATGCGAATGGCATAAGCGTACGTCATATTTTGGTTGTTTTCTGCAATGGTAGGATTTAAATGATGGGACACATTAAAAGAACTAATGCAAGAAAATAAACCTAAAAGACGTTGTTGGAACAATTTTCAAAAAGCTGTTATTGCAAGGACGTTCACTTTTGTTTTGCATCGAGGTATTCGGTTATGAATGCCCAGCACCTCATTCGACGAGGCAAGGGCCGAGATCCCCTCATCGGGAGTGACCCCTTGGACAAAAGTTTGCGTCAGGGTAATAACTTCACCAGATTATTCTTGCTTTGCATCGAGGTATTCATCTTATGAATACCCAACACCTCACTCGACGAGGAAAGAGCCGAGATCCCTTCACAGGGAGTGACCTCTTTAGCAAATGTTTTCGTCACTATGTTTTCAAAAAGTCTATCATGTTCCTTCAACTACATCATGTTCATTACGTTAACGGGTTTTTCGCCAAAAACCCAGCCGTAGCCATCCGTCGTTTCAGAAAATTAATGCTTAGTATTCGTGTTGGGTTTGTTGATTATTCGTCTAGACACTGTGAACGGTAGCTGAGTAATAATTCTCTGTTGCACTGATAGATGCGATCGGTTAGGACGGTCGCATGATTTTGTTGATTATTCGTCAAGGATCATGCGGGCGGGTCTAATGCAATCCTAGATAATGACGGGTTGAACTTGACTAGGACCTTTTGATTTGTTGATTATTCGTCAAGGTCACTTGGGTCCTAGGGGCAAAAACCACATCGGGAGTTTCAAAAGAAACTGAAACTTGCAGATTTAGCATACCTTCTGGAGTGTGGTGACTAGAGTGGATTCCATCTAGGTCATCACACAATGATAGTTGGATCCCGATCCCACTGATGAGTTGGATTACTCTCGGGAGATTATTTCACTTAAAAATCAATGCTATAAACCTAGTAGGTGTCTAGAAAGGTGTTAGCGGGGCTACGCCCCCAGGAAAAAGAGGTTCTTAAATTAAGGAACTTCGCGAAAGCGTTGGAAAACCTCTCTCGAAGTACCGACACTGGCCTGGCTGAAAGGTTAAGCAAGTATTGTGACGTGAATTAAATCCCGGCTAGTTCTTCTTTTAAAAGGTTTTAAGAAAGAATTTGAGGAAACAGTGGGAGACATCCTGGTTAGATAAACTAATAAACCAATTTAATCTTGCAAGAGCGCACGCTGAGTGTTTCTTTTCTCTCTCTCCAGGTAGCAACCTTTTCACGCCCTAATCAAGATAATAAAATATATCGCTTGACCGATCCGAATTCTTATTCGGGGCTGGGGAACGTTGGTTCAGCTCTAACTTGTGACAACAGTCCTAAGTATGAGAAAGGGAAAGGGGATTGTATGGATTCCCAGGATACCCAGTTGAAGAAGAAGCATGGTTTTGCATCTACTTCAGGTGTTCTTGTAATTGAGAACTGTTTTACGGTCAGCCCTACCTTCTGGGTACTTGATACCGGATCAGGATCTCATATCTGTAATTTATTGCAGGGACTGAGAAAAAGTAGGAAAGTTGCACCGGGTGATATGTCGCTCAGAGTAGCGAACGGAGCACAAGTTAATGCGGCAGCCGTCGGTGAATATCACCTAGTATTGCCAAATGGCAAGACTATGATTTTGAACGATTGCTACTATGTACCCTCCATGGTTTGCAGCATTTACCTTCATAAGGTAAAGAATATCAGTTTCTTTACTCGATAAAGATGGATATAACTTTGTTCTTGATAGAAATATCATGAACATTTACCTTCATAAGGTACTGGTTGCAGAAGGTACACTGTGTAATGGTATCTACGTTCTAAATCAGAATACAGTTCTCAATGTACAAAATACACGCAAGAGGAAGAATTCAGATACGAATGAATCCTACTTGTGGCATTGTAGACTTGGTCATATCGGAGAGAAAAGACTGAGTAAGTTGCATAAAGATGGACTCTTGAATGCGTTCGACTTTTCATCTTATGAAACTTTTCAGTCTTGTCTCAAAGAGAAGATGACCAAATCTCCGTTCACCGGACATGGAGAAAGAGCAGCGGGCTCTTGGGACTCATACACAGTGATGTATGTGGTCCGATGTCTACACATGCAAGGGGTGGGTTCTCCTACTTCATCACATTCACTGACGATCTCTCTAGGTTCGTATATGTGTATCTGAAGAAACACAAATCTGAAACTTTTGAGAAATTCAAGGAATTCAGAAAGGAAATAGAGAACCAGACTGGCAAAAGTATCAAGATCCTCCGGTCTGATAGAGGAGGGGAGTACTTGAGCACGGAATTCCTAGATTACTTAAAAGAGAATGGTATTCTCTCTCAGCTTACTCCTCCTTATACACCACAGCACAACGGTGTATCGGAGCGGAGGAATCGTACCCTATTGGATATGGTTCGCTCCATGATGAGTAGTGCTGAGTTACCTCTTTCATTCTGGGGACATGCGCTTCAGACAGCGGCATACCTTTTGAATCAAGTTCCGTCCAAATCTGTGCCTAAAACTCCGTATGAAATATGGAGCAGTAAGAAACCATGTCTTAAATTTATTAAGATATGGGGTTGTCCGGCCTATGTGAAAACACAGAAACCGGACAAGCTAGAGGCACGGTCAGTTCTGTGTAAATTTGTGGGATATCCTAAAGACTCACTAGGATATCTGTTCTACCACACTGAGGAACAGAAGGTGTTTGTATCTCGCCACGCTACCTTCTTAGAAAGGGAGTTTCTTGCAAAAGAAACTAGTGGGAGTTCGGTAGAATTGGAAGAAATTCAGCGACCACAAAATATAACTGAAAATTTGGAGGAACCGCTAGATTCAATAACCCCAAACGAACCTCAGCCACTCCGCAGATCTGGTAGGATTTCTCATCTGCCCGAGAGATACTACGGTTTTCTCATTGACGGGGATCGAGAGGATTACATCTTGGAAGAAGATGACCCTACCAGTTTCAGGCAGGCCATTATCAGTAGGGACTCTGATAAGTGGCAGGAAGCAATGCAATCCGAAATGGAGTCCATGTACGCCAATAAAGTGTGGACCTTGGACATTGCTCCACCTGGGGTAAAACCCGTGGGATGCAAATGGATCTACAAAAGGAAACTTGGTGTAGATGGGCATGTGGAAACCTATAAGGCTAGACTCGTCGCAAAAGGTTTTCGTCAAAGACCTTGTTTGGACTATGATGAAACTTTTTCTCCGGTGGCTATGCTCAAATCCATTCGGATCCTACTTGCCATTGCTGCCTTCCATGACTATGAAATCTGGCAGATGGATGTTAAAACGGCTTTCCTAAACGGTTGTTTGGAAAAGTGTGTTTACATGGATCAACCAGAAGGTTTCATAGACAGTGGGAGCAGCGGGAAGGTGTGCAAGTTGCTTAAATCCATTTATGGATTAAAGCAGGCATCGCGGAGCTGGAACATCTGTTTTGATGAGGCAATCAAGGAATTTGATTTCATCAAGAACGAAGATGAACCCTGTGTTTATAAGAAGATTGTAGGACGAACTGTCGTATTCCTAGTCTTGTACGTGGACGACATTCTTTTGATAGGAAATGACATTCCTATGCTACAATCGGTCAAGCTATTTTTGTCACAAAGGTTCTCCATGAAGGACCTGGGTGATGCCTCGTACATTCTGGGGATCAAGATCTATAGAGATAGATCCAAGAGACTACTGGGACTTTCGCAGTCCAGGTACATAGAGACCGTACTAAAGAGATTTAGTATGGAGGGTTCCAAGCGCGGTAACATACCCGCATTGCATGGAATTACCCTCTCCAAGAAGATGTCTCCTAAGACTGACGAGGAGAGGGTTCGCATGAGCACTATACCCTACGCTTCGGCGGTAGGATCTATAATGTATGCGATGCTATGTACAAGACCAGATGTAGCTTACGAGCTGAGCGCGGTAAGCCGGTATCAGTCAGACCCAGGGGAGGACCACTGGACAGCAGTGAAGAACATTCTCAAGTACCTGAGAAGGACTAAGGAGATGTTCCTGGTTTACGGTAATGGAGACCTAAGGGTCGAGTCCTTTACCGATTCAAGCTTCCAGAGTGACAAAGATGACAGCAAGTCTGTCTCGGTTTTTGTGTTTACCCTCAACGGAGGGGCGGTATGTTGGAGGAGTTCCAAACAGGATACCGTCGCAGACTCGACGATGGAGGCTGAATATATTGCTGCAAGTGATGCCGCAAAAGAGGCGGTCTGGATGAAGAAGTTCATTAGTGAACTTCAGGTGGTTCCGTCCATTGTTGACCCAATACCTTTGTATTGCGATAACAATGGGGCTATAGCTTTAGCGAAGGAACCAAGGTCCCATCAGAAATCCAGGCACATCTTAAGGCGGTATCACCTGATTAGGGAGATCATTGATCGCCAGGAGATCGAGGTGAGGAGAGTGGACACAAAGGACAACACAGCGGACCCATTCACGAAGGCATTGCCCCAGACTCAGTTCGAGCGGCTGATCGAGATGATAGGTCTTCGATACGCCAGTACATGGCCTTAGTGCAAGTGGGAGATTGTTAGTGTATATGCCCTAGAGGCCATTACTGTATCATACTAGTATGTATATTACTTGATGGAAGCTTGGGATATTCACAGTTGTACAGACAATCTTGCTCAATATAGTAGTATGCTACTTGGTTTGTCTCTGCCTTAATGTGTACATGTGTGTTTCTTTATTATATCACCTATACGCATTAGTAGAGCCCTTAGGATCTTTGCTTGATTACCGGCGTTGTGATGGCGATCACACTCGTGGGGGCTGGGTAATCCACAAGCACATCCTTATACACGTCCCTAGTCATGGGATTATCGAGACAGGGCATCGATACTCCGGAGTAGACTAACTTATGCGCTTCTCATCCCAGCATGGGAGACGGTCTGTCCCACAGCCGTCAGTACGTCGTACTTGAGATAGTATGCGGGTGCTCGTTAGGTTACGAGTACACTGGACAGGACTCGTCGTGAACTGATGTTTGGTATTATACCTGTCGTCAGTTATCAGTTCCCAGGTGACATGAGTACAGCTTAGTCCGCTGACTTGACACTGTCACTTCGCCTCGAGTGTGTTCCCACTGTTCTTTGATTACTACCCTACCACGGCTCTACTGAGGCGTGCAAACAGGTAGTAGTTGGGTGCAGTCCCGAAGCACTTGGAGGCAGTGACGGTTAGACAGGATTCGTCTCTCCCGGTATTGGGGGTTGATATCGCGCTGTGTCTAGGAGAGCCATTACACGAGTAGTCCCTGGCCAGGGCAAGCGAGATATACTGGTAGGTTTCCAGTGTTATCTCAGGGTGTTCTGGGCTTCACTCCGACACGACTTGTACCGCTATTAGGGGACTGACGTTTACCGCCCCTAGGCCCGCCATGCGATGTATCAGACGAACAGACCGGACTGTACGGAGATTGTCATATACAGGCTCAGTAGGAGTTCGGATGGGTTTACCTCATCGGCCTTCTTATCGACATCTACCTGGGGACCGTTATGTACAGCTAGTGCCGCTTGCGGTCTGTGGTTAAACCCACTGCCAGCGTAGTGTCGAGTCTTTAGAGTCCCACACAGAGAGTTTCCCTGCACTGAGCGAAACGTGTAGAGGCCGTATGGTTTTACGGCAGGGCTGCGATCACTTACGTACACTTGTGTGCATGTGGTGTTCGGGCAGGCAATACTAGTGGGCTTTGGTTTAAGCCGGATCCTAGTATTGCACGGATGGATTTGTTTTGTCTTCTGCGCATCCGCATTCCACGGAATGCGGATGCAGGTGTGTATGCACAGTTTTCCGGAGCGATGAAGGAGGAGGTGCCTCATCAGGGTTTTGGCAGTTGGTTCGGCCAAAACCGTTATGTGGCAGGCTCATTAGGGTTTTGACAGTTGATTCGGTCAAAACCATTTTGAGGCGGACTCATTAGGGTTTTGGCAGGTCGTTTGGTCAAAACCATTATGAGCCGCGGACATCATTTACTAATCCTTTTAGTGATAATTTTATGATGGCTAATTGCATTGACCATTTGACCCCATTGACCTCTCTTGACTTTGTTGACCGGTTGACCGTGTTGACCATTGACCTTCAAGAGAGGTCTACACTCTTCTTTTCATTTTCTTTTTCTTTTTGATTATGATAATGGTCATTTCAATGTAGCCATCAACTTTATCTTGATAGGATTGGTAATGATGATGTTTTGGGGATTATTGAACCATGGTTCATTTTCTTATACCAATAATTCTTTTCTCATTCTCTCTCTTGTTTTTTCAAGTTAGAAGAAAAGGAAATGAACCATGGTTGCTAGCTCCTCCTTCTTCTTCCTCCTCTTGATTCATCTTTTGATCTCATGTGTTGAGAGATAAAGATCTCACAAAGACAAAACCATCCCTTCATCACTTCTACACAACCTAGGGTCTAGATTAGCAATCTCTTTGCCCAAGTTACCTCGGCTCGAGGTGGAGCTCGGTGTACATCTCTCGGGTGGATCGTCTTCGACTCAAGGAGGCCGCGGAGGTGACCAAAGTCCGGATCAAGCCTCGGAGCAAGCAAGGAGAAGAACAACAAGAAGAGAAGGAGTTCAAGTTGAGGTATAACCCCTAACCGAGTAGATAAATCTCTAGTTAGGATGCTAGTGTATTGTTTAGCAAAGATCCGGCTTTTACGGTCCATGTTACCATGCTTAGAAAAAATTTTGTTTTACCGATTCCGCAACCCCGAAAGTACCGGGAGAGGTAACGTGGACCAAACAACTCTGGTATATCGATGCCCCGTCTCGATACACCTACGACTAGCGACATTCCAGGATATGCTTATAAACTACAGATGTCCCACTAGTATGATCTCCATCATAATCATAGTAGTCAAGCCTATATCCTCAGGGCTTTATCAACATGTATGAATGAATAAAAGCATGATCAAATCAACATGTCAGATAAAGAAGAACCAGATAGCATACTATCATGTCGAGCAAGAATGTACACTGAATATATATATATATATATGTATGTATGTATGTATGTATGTATGTATGTATGTATGTATAAATACATCCACTATCATATAATGGCCTCTAGGGCATACATATATCCAACAATCTCCCACTTGCACTAAGGCCAGTTATTGGCGTATCTCATACCCAACATCTCAAAAAGTCGCTCATGCTGCGGCTGAGGGAGGGCCTTGGTGAGTGGATCCGCGGCGTTATTCTTTGTGTCTACTCTCTTAATCTCGATCTCGGGGCCATCTACAATCACCCGGATCAAATGAAAGCGCCTCAGGATGTGTCTGGATCGCTGATGGGACCTGGGCTCCTTGGCTAACGCCATAGCCCCATTATTATCACAATACAATGGTATTGGATCAACAATGGTTGGAACTACTCCTAGCTCCGAGACGAACTTCCTCATCCAGACGGCTTCCTTGGCGGCATCATTCGCAACAATGTACTCAGCTTCCATCATAGAGTCTGCAACGGTATCCTGTTTAGAACTCTTCTAACTTACCGCCCCTCCATTGAGGGTAAATACAAACCCAGAGATAGATTTGTTGTCGTCCTTATCGCTCTGGAAGCTCGAATCGGTAAAGGCCTCCATTTGGTGATCTCCATTACCATACACCAAGAACAATTCTTTAGTCCTTCGCAAGTACTTAAGAATGTTCTTCACAGCTATCCAGTGATTCTCCCCTGGATTGGATTGATACCTGCTTACAACACTAAGTGCATAAGCTACATCTGGGCGTGTACATAACATCGCATACATTATAGATCCTACTGCCGAAGCATAGGGTATAATGCTCATGCGAGCTCTCTCTTCATCGGTCTTTGAGCAAGAGTCCTTGGAGAGAGTGACTCCATGGCAAGCGGGTAAGGCACCCCGCTTGGAGTCTTCCATACTAAACCTTTTTAGGATGGTGTTGATGTACCTGGTTTGGGACAATCCCAATAACCTTTTGGATTTATCCCTATAGATCCTAATGCCCAGAATGTATGTGGCATCACCCAGGTCCTTCATGGAGAACCTTAGTGATAAGAAAGATTTGACCGACTGTAGCATAGGAATATCATTTCCTATCAGAAGAATGTCATCCACGTATAATACGAGGAATGTGACAGCTCTTCCTAAAGCCTTCTTATAAACAAAAGGTTCATCTGGATTTTTGATGAAATCAAACTCTTTGATAACATCATCGAAACAGATGTTCCAACTCCGTGATGCCTGCTTTAACCCATATATGGATTTAAGTAATCTACATGCTTTCCCGCTGCTCCCACTGTCAATGAAGCCCAACGGCTGATCCATATAAACGCATTCTTCTAAATCTCCATTTAGAAATGCCGTTTTAACGTCCATCTGCCAGATTTCATAGTCGTAGTGAGCAGCAATAGCAAGTAGGATCCGAATGGATTTAAGCATGGCTACAGGCGAAAAAGTTTCGTCATAGTCCAAACCGGGTCTTTGACGAAAACCCTTCACCACAAGTCTTGCCTTATAGGTCTCTACCTGGCCATCTACACCAATCTTTCTTTTAAAGATCCATTTGCACCCCACAGATTTTACCCCACGGGGTACAACGTCCAAAGTCCATACTTTGTTGGTGTACATAGACTCCATTTCGGATCTTATGGCATCCAGCCACTTCACAGAGTCTCCACTCGTGATAGCTTGCTGAAAACTGGTAGGATCATCATCCTCCATGATGCAGTCTTCTTTGTCACCATCAATGAGGAAACCGTAGTACCTCTCCGGTGGGCGAGAAGTCCTACAGACCTGCGGAGTGGCCAAGGTTCCTCAGTTTCTATTGCAACAGCCGGTTCAACCAAGTCGTCATTTGTAGTTTGTGTCTCTAGAACCTCTTCTAGATCCACCACATTGCCATCATCTTTATCTGTGAAAAACTCTTTTTCCATGAATGTGGCATGCTGAGAAACAAACACTTTTTGTTCCTCCTTGTGGTAAAAAAGATATCCATAAAAATTCTTTGGATATCCCACAAAATTACACATGACCGACCGTGTCTCGAGTTTGTCCGGATTCTGCTTTTTAACATAGGCCGGGCAACCCCAAATCTTAATTCTTTTAAGAGATGGTCTCTTCCCATGCCATATCTCAAATGGCGTGGTAGACACGATTTTGGTTGGAACCCTGTTCAACAGAAACGCTGCAGTCTCCAATGCATGCCCCCAAAATGAGACAGGTAACTCAGCATCACTCATCATGGATCGGACCATATATAATAGGGTCCTATTCCGTCGTTCAGACACACCGTTGTGATGTGGTGTATAAGGAGGAGTGAGCTGAGAGAGAATCCCATTCTCTTTTAGGAAGTTTGCAAATTCTGTACTGAGGTGCTCCCCACCTCAATCTGATCGAAGCATTTTGATACTCAAGCCGGTTTGTTTTTCTACTTCTTGTTTATATTCAGTGAATTTCTCGAAAGCTTCGGATTTGTGCTTTAATAAAAATACATGTCCGGATCTTGAGAAATCGTCAGTGAAAGTAATGAAGTAAGAAAAACCGCCTCTAGCCTGTGTAGACATTGGCCCATATACATCACTATGTATGAGGCCTAGGAGCTCAGTAGCTCTTTCTCCGTGTCCGGTAAACGGAGTTTTGGTCATTTTACCCTTGATACAAGACTGGCAAGTCGTATAAGATTTATATTCAAAAGGGTTTAAATATTCATCTTTATGTAACTTGTTTAGTCTTGTTTCGTTAATATGACCAAGTCTACAGTGCCAAAGAAAAGCTTCATTTATTTCTGAAAGTTTTTTTTATTAGTGTGTTGTATGCTGAAAACTGTGTGTTGATTTAGGACGTATATCCCGTTATTAAGCGTACCATACCCAACCAACATTTGATTCAGGTGAATGTTCATAAAATTGTTCTGCAATACAAAATTATATCCTTTATTGTCTAACAAAGAAACAGATATTATATTACAAAGCATACTTGGTACAAAATAACATGGGTTCAAAACCAATATACACCCAGATGGCAACCCCAAGTGATACTCTCCCACTGCGACTGTATGTACATTGGAACCATTTCCAACGCGGAGAGTATGGTCACCTGCCTTCAAAACTTTGCTATTTCTCAGCCCCTGCATAGAATTACAAATGTGAGAACCTGAACCGGTATCTAATACCCAGGAAGCAGAGTTTATTGAAAAACAGTTTTCTGTCACAAACACACCTGAAGCGGAAGCATCCCCATGCTTCTTCTTGAGATTTAAGTACTCGGTACAATTGTGCTTCCAATGTCCTGTTTTGTGGCAATGAAAACATTCCCCTTTCCCCGATTCTCCAGCTTTGGACTTTTCCTTCCCCTTAACCTTTTTAACTCCACCCTTAGGATTGGTGGGCTTCTTCTTTTTCTTTCCCTTAGCCTTAGCCTTTGGGCGAGAAGAGGAAGATTGTCCAACAGTCAAAACGGGAGTTTTCACTGATTTCAGTGTGCTCTCTGCACTCCTTAACATATTAAGGAGTTCAGGTAGTTCCCTCTCCATGTTGAAGTTAACTATGAATTGAGCAAAGGTGGAGGGGAGGGGCTGCAGAATAATATCGGTATATTGTTCATTGTCCATCGTCCATCCAAGGTCCTCAAGCTCTTCTATGAGAGCTATCATCTTCAGAACATGGTCTCCTATCGGTGTGCCAAGGGCCATTCGCATCTGAAACAATTTCTTTGATACTTCGTATCGTAATACGCGGTATTGCTCTCCATACAACTCCTTTGTATGGAGGAATATGGCTTGAATGGCCATATTCTCGTGCTGCTTTTGATGTGTGTTGTCCATCGATGCAAGCGTGAGGCATTGGCCGTGGCATAGTCAGCGTCCCATGTCTTGCGGACTTCTTTGTCCGCAACTGAGGATTTTGGACCTGGGACGGGCGGGCCTGAAGCCGTGAGGACATATGATACTTTATCATAAGTCAAGGCTATTTTCAGATTCCTCAGCCAGTCTTTATAATTGGTTCCATTCATTTTATTTTTATCTAGTAGAAGTTTGAGTCCAGTCATTGGTATCTGCCATTAAGAGAGAGAAAAGAATACACTCAGCGAAAGCTCTTGCAAAGATCAGATTGGTTATTATCTTGTCTAATTGATGTCTCCTACTGTAAGTCCACGTTGCCCACCCCGGTGCTTGCGGGGAGGCGGAAACTGTATAAAAATCGGATTTTTATCGAACTAGGCAACATGGACTATCAAAAGGAGGATCTTTGCTAAAAAAAACTAACTACAAAGCTAACTAGTTTTAGCTACATGGAAGAAAGGTTATACCTAGGGCTTTATGTCCTTCTCTCCTTGCTCCTTTGGAGTGAAAGATGTGATCTTCTTGTCGCCTTCTCTAGTCGAAGAAGGATCCACCCGAGAGCCTCAATCTTTGGCTTCAACTTCAATCTAGAAGTAACTAAGATGCTAGAAGTGCTAATCCTAGAACCTTAGAAGAGAGTAGAGGATATCTTAGAATGGTTTATCTCAAGCTCAAGTGTTTCTCAACTCATGAGAGGGGAGAGCTAGAGAGAGAGGAAGAGGAGGAGAGAGAATCTATATGATAGAATGAGAAGAATAATGAACCATTCTCACATATATGTGTGAATTATGAAAATAGATAATTAGCAAGATAATTGTCATGGTTAATCAAGACTTGACCATTATCATTTCACATTAAATGCAAATTGCAAGGATCAAAAAGCATCTTTTATATGGAATGATGATGGTCAACATGTCAACCTAAGTCAACAAGTCAATATAGTCAAATGGTCAATAACCCTAACCATGCACAATTATATTTAACTAATATCAATTAATCATAATACACACATAAGTATTAGGGTTAAGAAAATGACAATGGTCATCAACCCTAATCAAAGTCCTCTCCCTCTGTCTCAGTCAACTGTGCATACGCACCCGTATTCGTGATCCGAGGAACACGAATACAATGAGATAAAACCAGTCCCAAATCATATACTAGGATCTGTCTTAAACCAAAGCCCGCTAGTATAAGCTGTCCGGATAGCAAACGTTTACAAGTGCGCGGATGTGAACGAACCCTGTCGCAAAACCATGCGACCTCTACTCATTTTGCCTAAAGGCGAATAACTCTCTGTGTGGGACTCTAAAGACTCGACACTACGCTGGCAGTGGGTTTAACCACATACCGCAAGTGGCACTAGCCGTACGTAACGGTCCCCAGGTAGACGCTGATAAGAAGACTGACGAGGTGAACCCATCTGAACTCCTACTGAGCCTGAATGTGACAGTCTCCGTACAGTCCGGTCTGTTCGTCTGATACATTACATGGCGGGCCTAGGGGGCGGTAAACGTCAGTCCCCTAATAGCGGTACAAGTCGTGTCGGAGTGTAGCCCAGAACACCCTGAGATAACACTGGAAACCTACCAGTATATCTCGCTTGCCCTGGCCAGGGACTACTTGTGTAATGGCTCTCCTGGACACAGCACGATGTCAACCCCCAATACCGGGAGAGACGAATCCTGTCTAACCGTCACTGCCTCCAAGTGCTTCGGGACTGCACCCAACTACTACCTGTTTGCATGACTCCTTTGAGCCGTGGTAGGATAGTAATCAAAGTACAGTGGGAATACACTCGAGGCGAAGTGACAGTGTCAAGTCAGCGGACTAAGTTGTACTCATGTCACCTGGGAACTGATAACTGACGATAGGTATAATACCAACCAACAGTTCCCGACGAGTCCTGTCCAGTGTACTCGTAACCTAACGAGCACCCGCATACTATCTCAAGTACGACGTACTGACGGCTGTGGGACAGACCGTCTCCCATGCTGTGATGAGAAGCGCATACGCTAGTCTACTCCGGAGTATCGATGCCCTGTCTCGATAGTCCTACGACTAGGGACCTGTATAAGGATGTGCTTATGGATTACCCAGCCCCCACGAGTGTGAGCGCCATCACAACGCTGGTAATCAAGCAAAGATCCTATGGGCTCCACTAATACGTATAGGTGATACAATAAAGAAACACATGCACACATTAAAGCAGAGACAAACAAAGTAGCATACTACTATTTCGAGCAAGATTGTCTATACAACTGTGAATATCCCAAGCTTCCATCAAGTAATATACATACTAGTATGATACAGTAATGGCCTCTAGGGCATATACACTAACACCCACTGCTTTAATCATGTTTTTCTTTCAAACCATAAAAAGAAAACTAGCCAGGATTAATTACAGTCTACATCTTCGCTAACCGTTCAGCCAGGCCAGTGTCGGTACTTGAGGGAGGTTTCCCGTGCTTTCGCACGGACCTAATTAAAGTAAACCTCATTTTCCCAGAGGTATAGCCCCGTTAACACCTTTCTAGACACCTAATGAGTTAGCTAATTGTAAACTGCAAAACTCTCCTGGGAGCAACTATTTCCCATAGTGGGATCGGGATCCAACCATCATATGGAAGGTATGCAATCTCATTGCAAATCTCAACACTTGAAATTCCCGATATGATTTTTACCCCTAGAACTCATGACCTTGGGTATGGTCAACAAATCATAAGCACTAGTCAAGTTCAACCCGTCATTTCTTGATTAATCAGACCCGTTTACATGACCCTTGGCTAAGGTCAACAAAGTCATATGCCCGTCCTAATTAATCTGCATCATATGCATTGTAGGAAGACATCACTTAGCTACCGTACACTACGCCTTGGCTAAGGTCAACAAACGTAGCCCGAATAGTAAGTACTCTACTTCCTAAAATGACGGAGGGTTGCGGATGATTTTTAAGAAAATCTTTAACGCTTTGAACTTGATATCGTTGTAGAATCAAATGGTTTTTAAAAGGAGTGGCTTGAGCTCCGCAGTTTTGAAATATAGCTTTTTCATAAAGAGCTGAGTGGTTTTCAAATCCGATTCTACAACATCCTTTTAGGTTTATTTTCTTTACATTAATCATATTATTGTAGTCCCATCATTTAAGTCCTTAAGCAAATCACAGAAAAGAAACGAAAATACAACGTACGCTTATGCCATCCGCATTCGCCGCAATGTTCCGTTATGCCCCGTTAGGTTACTTAACTGACGGCATACCGGGACGGGACTAGCGCGGGTGTAAAACATAAGTAACGTTTACTATATATCTCATATATAATATATCATTCGTCTCAGATATCACAGAACACAGGCAGCAGAAACACAGATATAATATGGGATATACTAGGACGTCCGTATTTAGTATTTAGCCAACAATAGAAAATACGGATTCCACAGTCGCGATGAATAGCCAAGCCCACATCCCTAGACCCCTACGAGAGCGGAAAAGGACCCTACCAATCCTGGAGTTTAGGAGACCCGGTCTCGACTCCTCGAGATGGCCTCCCACCCCCCAGAACCCGGTCACTTGTGCTCCCCTCCTTGGGTCTATCCTAATGCTGAAAAGTAAATAATATACAACACTGGTGACATCAAGCTCAACCCGGAAGTGCCCCAAATAAAAGAATATTGCATTACTTTTGAATTTTACATGAATGAAAATAAAACTCTCATCTCACATAAAAACCCCCGGCTATTCAATCGCGACAATCCTGCACATCATATCTCACCAACACATAATATCATATATCATCAACGTAAGTAAGTATGCGTACCCCGATTGTCGTTGATGTATAGCAACGAAACCGGCGATAAGCAACATACTACACTTACGGTCACAGAAAAGAAAGTGTAAAACTACAACATTTGGAATCCACATTCTCTTTAGACATCGTAAATCCGAAATATCACATACTTCGCATTTCATGCCTAACAATATGAATTCCACATATTGTATCACATTCCAGATAAATAGACAGTATTAAACATTTCGATCGAATAATCAAATACCCAAAATTTCCTAAAGCTCAACACTTGAGCGGAGTTCAAAAAACCCGGAATGTGTCACAGTAGTAGCGGTCCGGCCGTAGAAGGGTCAAGCCAACGCCTCACATGTGGCACGCCGTACTGCCTCAAACCCTAAGGTTCAGAGGCAGTTCAGACGGTCACATAATCGAGTTAAGGTTTGTGTTCTTCTAGAGGGTCCACCACAAAACTTGCACGTATTTCCGAAAGATTTAAACTTGAGAAAAAAAATTCAACACTTGAAAATTTTTCGTGCCGGGAAAAAGTGAGTTAATGATATCATTTCGAACTTTTAATACTTTCTAAATTATCCGAAAAAGGCACGAAATTAAAATTCCGATCGAATCACCGAATCCAAAACCATCCCCAGATCATTCAACACTTGAATCAGATTAAAAATACCCAAAAATATCTACAAGCAGTTCTAAACATTACTGTACAAAAACGAGGCATTATCTCATGTGTACGGCCACGGAGCCGCGGCCCAAGCAAGCTCTGGCAGTGGTTCCGCGGTGGAAGTTACTGTTCATGGCTTCATTTTTTACAGTGGTTCTTAGATTTCCCTGCTGAATTTTTTAAGTATTTTTAATACTGAAAAAACACAGTTTGGAAAAAATGTTCAGAGAAGGCCCAAAAGGCCGTATTTTAGGTTCGATCGGAGTTTTAATTTCGCTAAAGTGTCGCCTAAAGCTCTAGGTCGTCTCTGATACCAATGTTAGGTTTACCTAGCACCTCATGAAGTGTTTGGAAGCATCACATGTCTCAAAATCAAATTTTTAAGGTGCTAAGTGAACATACAAAGAATTATCACTAGAAATTTAGGGTTTCATTACAAAGACAACATCACAAGTAATAAAAGCTAGGGTTTTGAGAGTACAACCTTTGTAGCTCCCTACGCTAGACTCCTTGGCTACTTGAGAGTTGGAAAAAGGTTCGCTTGAGATCTTCTAAATCCACGATGATCCACCCGAAGCTCCTTTGCCCAAAGCTCCTTGCTTTACTCGATATGTGAATGAAGTAGAGCAAACACCCTACACAAATGGGCTAGATGTGTGTAGTATTATGATGTGGTTTGTTTTCTATAATCAAAACTCTTTCTTTTTCTCAACCTCACTCAAAGAAATTCTCAAGAGAGGAAGAAGAAGATGGTGGCTTAGCTTTCTTACAAAAGAAAAGATATGAGAGAGTGAATTATTGAAATGAGAAAAGAATAATATATCTTAATCCTTTCTCAATTCAACCATGGTTAGAATCATCTAGATTTTTATCAAATGGGTTAAAGATGAAAGGATAATTAACTCAAGGTTAAATGGTGGTTGAAGCATGGTCAAAGATGATAAGTATAAACCTTGTGTGAATTATCCCTTTTCTTTTTTTAAATGATAAATAAATAGATAATTCTACAATGTGAGTCTTGTATTGCCACAAAACATGTATCAACAACCATGATACAATGTATGTATGTATGTATCCATGCACATCATCATGTGCATACATGTATGCATACAAAAATAGAAAAGAGAGAGTTTAACTAAAGAATTGATCTAAAAGTCATTTGTTAAATCAACACTTGGTTTTTCAAACCGGTCATATCATATACGACCCGACCAATAGAAAATGCCCGATTAATATACGATATCACATATCCGTATTTAATCGGGTCCCCGCGCATATCTCATATGCACACCACATCTTTTTGCCTGAGCCAGGAAACTTCATTGTGGGACTCTAAGACTCGTCAATACACCGGCAATAGGTAATGATCATATCAAATGCCTACAAGCCGCAAGCGGTCAGCTAAACGTAATGGCCACCCGGGTTTTGATCGATCAGAAAAAAACAAGCGAACCTGTTACAACTCCCGTCGAGCCAACCGGCAACACTGCTGTACAGTCCGGTCTCTTCGTCGGATATGCTGCATATCGAGTCTAGGGATGGTAACGTCGACCCCAATAACTCAATAAGTCGTGCTGATGAATGGTCTATAACAGATTGAGAAACTACTGATAACACTTATCAGTAAATCACAACAGCCCTGGCCAGGGACTTACTGATATAGCCAGTCGAGCACAGCACAGCATCAACTCCCAATACCGGGAGAGACGAAACCCCTCCTATCGCTCATTGCCTTCGTGTGTCTCGGGACTGTACCCAACGGCCACCAGTTTGCACGACTCAGTAGAGCCGTGGTAGGGTGGTAATCAAAGTACAGTGGGAGAATACACAAGACTCTATGACGATCTCGGGTCTACAGACTAACCTGCACCAGTGTCACCTGAGAACTGCTATCCGACGATAGATGTAATTCCATATAGGAGTTCTCGGCGAGTCTGTCCAGTGTATCCAGTCACCACTGAGCACACGCATACGATCTCGATGTCAAACATCGATGAATGTGGGAACATCCATCGCCTATCATATAGGTCTAGTATCATATACGCTAGTTTACTCTGGTATATCGACGCCCCGTCTCGATACACCTACGACTAGGGACATTCCAGGATATGCATATAAACTACAGATGTCCCACTTGTATGATCTCCATCATAATCACAGTAGTCAAGCCTATATCCTCAGGGCTTTATCAACATGTATGAATGAATAAAAGCATGATCAAATCAACATGTCAGATAAAGAAGAACCAGATAGCATACTATCATGTCGAGCAAGAATGTACACTGAATATATATATATATATATATATATATATATATGTATGTATAAATACATCCACTATCATATAATGGCATCTAGGGCATACATATATCCAACAACGAAGACGTGCGAAGCCAAATCAATGATCGGGTTCTTTCCTCATTGTAGATCTTGAGAGAATAGTAACAAAATTGTTGATAAATAAAAGGTGAAATTCTTTATCATGCTTACTTTTATATTTGAGCATCATGATTAGATCTCGATTCTTGATTGTGTTCTTTGATATGACGTTTAAGTAAAAACTCTGCTCGTGAAGGAGTCGAGAGAATCAATAGATGATGATGTTACAAATCTTGAAACGATTCTTAATTCCTATAAGTTTTGTAAACTCTTGTAAATTGAAACATCGACAACCTAGTTTCGAGCGATGCTTTCTTGAATGTTTTCGCTCTTAATTAGCGATCTACGATCGATGCTTGAATTTACTAGAGGCTAGAGTGTGAATGATGTAAGTCGACGTTGTACACCCCACGAGTTGCGGGGAGGCGGAGATATGAAAAACAATCTTTTGCTTTAAATTAACATCGACTAACCGAAAGGATCTTTGCTAAACTATAACTAACACTATCATAGGAGTAGTTAGCTACTATGAAAGAGGATTATACCTAATGAACCAAGTCCTTCTTCTTCTGGTTAACCACCTCCTCGTCGGCCTCCTCTTTGTAATAGACGATCCACCGGAAAGCTACTACTCTAAGCTTTGCCTCTAACTTGAGGAAACTAGGTTACTCCAATTGCTAATCAAAGTCTCCTAGGTAATATAGAGTGTGATTAGGGATTAACAAGTCTTACTAATCCTTGATTTCAACACATGAGAGGTTAGGATTAGGGTTTGAAGAGAGACAACTTGAGGAGAGAGAAGGTGAGAGTGAGAATGAAATGAAATAATATCTCATTTGAATATATGAAGCATAATGATTTATCAAATGAATAAATCAAATGATTTATCAGCCATGCTTCATTCATTCACCTTGTGTGATTCATCTCATGAATCATTAGCCATTAAATGCATCATTAACTCCATGGATGAATCACACAAATGAGTTACTAAATCAATAAATGCAAATGCCACCTTAACCCCAAAGTCATCCTCCTTCTAGAAGCTTCTCGCCAAATTACGAGAACGCCACTCCTATCCGTGAAAACACGGAAAAACTTTAGACCGTATAAATCCAATAATCCGATACTAGAATCTGGCTTAAACCAAAGCCGGCTAGTAAAAACTGTCCGAACATCGTACGCGCGTAAAAACACGTATGCGTCCGAACCCTTATCGTAAAACCATACGACATGTATATCGTTTCGCCCGGAGCAGGGAAACTCTTTTTGTGGGACTCTAAAGACTCGACTACTACGCTGGCAGTGGGTTTAACCACAGACCGCAAGCGGCACTAGCTGTACGTAACGGTCCCCAGGTAGATGTCGATAAGAAGGTCGATGAGGAAACCCATCCAAACTCCTACTGAGCCTGATATGACAATCTCCGTACAGTCCGGTCTGTTCGTCAAGGACTATCGCATATCGGGCCTAGGGGGCGGCAAGCGTCAGTCCCCTAAAAGCGGTATAAGTCGTGTCGGAGCGTAGCCCATTACACCTAGAAAAACTACTGGAAAACCTACCAGTAAATTTCGCTTGCCCTAGCCAGGGACTTTGCGTAATGGCTCTCTGACACAGCTCGATATCAACTCCCAATACCGGGAGAGACGAATCCTGTCTAACCGCCACTGCCTCCAAGTGCTCGGGACTGCACCCAACTGCTACCTGTTTGCACGACTCCTTTGAGCCGTGGTAGGGTAGAAATCTAAGAACAGTGGAACACACTCGAGGCGAAGCAGCAGTGTCAAGTCTGCGGACTATGCTGTACTCATGCCACCTTGGAACTGTTAACTGACGACGGGTATAATACCAACCAACAGTTCCCCGCGAGTCTTGTCCGGTGTACCCGTAACCAAACGAGCACCTGTATACTATCTCCAGTATGACGTACTGATGGCTGTGGGACAGACATCTCCCCAACTGGGATGAGAAGCGTACATACTAGTCTACTCCGGAGTATCAATGTCCTGTCTCGATAATCCTATGACTAGAGACCTGAAAAAGGATGTGCTTGTAGACTACCCATCCCCCACTAGTGTGACTGCCATCACAACGCTGGTAGTCAAGCAAGATCCTAAGGGCTCTATCAATACGTACACACATATTAAGATAGATATAACCAAGTAGCATACTACCATGTTTAGCAAGACTATTAATATAACTGTGAATATCCCAAGCTTCCATTAAGTAATATACAAGCTAGTATGATACAATAATGGCCCGTAGGGTATATACACTAACAAACTCCCATTTGCACTGGGGCCATATACTGGCGTATCGAATACCGATCATCTCGAGTAGCCTCTCGAACTGAATCTGAGGTAAGGCCTTTGTGAATGGATCAATAATGTTCTCCTCTGTAGCTACTCTCCGTACCTCGATCTCCCGGCGATCTATGATCTCCCTGATCAGGTGATACCGCCTTAAGATGTGTATAGACTTCTGATAGGACCTGGGTTCCTTCGCTAAAGCTATAGCTCCGTTGTTGTCGCAATACAACGGTATTGGATCAACAATGGTAGGAACCACCTGAAGTTCTGTTAGGAACTTCTTCATCCAGACCGCTTCCTTTGCGGCATCGCAAGCAGCAATATACTCCGCTTCCATCGGCGAGTCAGCAACGGTGTCCTGCTTGGAACTCTTCCAGCACACCGCCCCTCCATTGAGGGTAAAGACATAACCTGACATGGATTTGGAGTCATCCTTGTCACTCTGGAAGCCGGAATCAGCAAAGGCCTCAAGCTTGAGGTCTTTTCCGCCGTAAACTAAGAACATCTCCTTAGTCCTTCTCAGGTACTTGAGAATGTTCTTCACTGCTATCCAGTGCTTCTCCCCTGGGTCTGACTGATACCTGCTTACCACGCTCAGTGCATAAGCTACATCTGGTCTGGTGCACAACATCGCATACATTATAGAGCCTACCGCAGAAGCGTAGTGTATAATAGACATGAGATCCCTTTCCAAATCAGTCTTGGGAGACATCTCTTTGGATAGGGTGATTCCGTGACAAGCCTGTAGATTATCGTGCTTAGAATCTTCCATACTGAATCTTTTCAGTATAGTGTTGATAAACCTGGACTGCGAAAGTCCCAACATCCTCTTGGATCTATCACGATAGATCCGGATCCCCAGAATGTAAGAGGCTTCACCCAGGTCTTTCATGGAGAACCTGTGTGACAAGAATCTTTTGACAGATTGTAGCATAGGAATGTCATTTCCTATCAATAGAATGTCATCCACGTGCAATACGAGGAATACAACAGTTCGTGCTACAATTTTACTATATATACATGGTTCATCTGGATTTTTGATAAAGTCATATTCTTTGACCGTTTCATCAAAACAGATGTTCCAACTCCGTGATGCCTGCTTTAGTCCATAAATGGACTTAAGCAACTTGCACACTTTCCCGCTGCTCCCACTCTGATAGAAGCCTTCTGGCTGATCCATATAGACACACTCTTCCAAATTACCATTTAGAAAAGTCGTCTTTACGTCCATCTGCCAGATCTCATAATCATGGAAGGCGGCAATAGCAAGAAGGACTCGAATGGATTTTAGCATAGCCACTAAAGAAAAAGTCTCGTCATAGTCCAAACCAGGTCTTTGACGAAAACCATTTGCAACAAGTCTAGCCTTATAGGTTTCCACCTGTCCATCTACACCAATCTTTTTCTTGAAGATCCATTTGCATCCTATGGGTTTTACCCCATCTGGAGCAAAGTCCAAAGTCCATACTTTATTGGTGTACATGGACTCCATTTCGGTCCGCATTGCATCTATCCATCGTACCGAGTTGCCGCTCTGGATGGCCTGCTGGAAGCTAGTAGGTTCATCATCATCAATGACGCAATCCTCTTTATCCCTATCTATGAGAAAACCGTAGTATCTCTCAGGCGGATGAGAAGGCCTACTACTCCTGCGGAGGGGTGCGGGAATGTCCTGTTCTTCTTGAACTACTGGTCTTACCAAACTTTCAGAAGTAGTTTGTGGTTCTGGAATTTCTTCCAGCTCTATTTCGCTCCCACTTGTTTCCATTTCTATAAACTGTTGTTCTAGAAAATGGGCATTATGAGAAACAAAAACCTTTTGTTCCTCTGCGTAATAGAAATAATGTTGGAGATAGTGCGAGTCAATTATTGGGTCACAGGCACGTGATTGCAATGATTGATGGAGGACCTATCCCGGTAGGACAATCTTACTCGAGATGATAATATGCTATCTGGTTTACCTTTATCATCGTGTACTGCTTTAGGTGACCTGACAAGTCTCTATTACACGTTGATAGAGCTCCTAGGATTCTTGCTTGACCACCAGCAGTATGAGGGCGATCATATAAGTGGGAGCTGGGGTCTATAAGCATATCCTGAAATGGTCCCTAGTCGTGTGAGTTTCGAGACAGGGCATCGATACTCCAGAGTAGACTAGTGTATACAGTCGAAACCCCGACGAGGGGCGGTGTCCGGTCTCACAAGCCACTGGTGTCAGTTGGATCACCTAAGATGTATACAGGTGCTCATTGGGTTATGAGTACACCGGACAGGACTCGCCGGGAACATGCTAGTTGGTCATATACCAGACGTCAGATGGCAGTTCCCTGGTGACATGTGTGCAGGTTAGTTCATTGACCTGGGGATCGTCATTTGTCTCGTGTGAGTTCCCACTGTACTTTGATTACTACCCTACCACGGCTCAAAGGAGTCGTGCAAACAGGTTTTAGTTGGGTGCAGTCCCGAGCCACATGGAGGGAGTGAGCGTATCTTCAGGGGTTCGTCTCTCCCGGTATTGGGGGTGAGGTCGTGCTGTGTCTAGGAGAGCCATTACACGAAGTCCTTGGCTAAGGCAAGGAGATTTACTGGTAGGTATTCCAGTAGTATCTCAGGGTGTTCTGGGCTACACTCCGACACGACTTGTACCGCTTTTGGGGGTCTGACTTTTACCAACCCCCTAGGCCCGCCATGCGATGCTCATAGACGAACGGACCGGACTGTACGGATATTGTCACTGACAGGCTCAGTAGGGTTGTCAGGCTGAGTTCGCTCACAGACGTCCCTTTTAGTCAATACTTGGTAGCCCGTTACGTATTGGCTTATACCTCTGACGTGCTAGTGGTTAAATCCACAACCAAGGTGTTGACGAGTCTTTAGAGTCCCCCACATTCTGTTACTCAGCTTTCGGGCGAAAGGTTGTAGAGGCCGTATGGAGATATGGCAGGGTCCGATCAGATACGTGCGGTATTGCACGGATCAGGATCGGACAGTTTGTACTAGTGGCCGTATGGTTTTATGGCAGGGTTCGATCAGATACGTGCGGTATTGCACGGATCAGGATCGAACGGATGTTACTAGCTGGTTTTGGTTTAAGCCGGATCCTAGTATAGTACAGTGTAGATTTTGTCTCATTGCATTTGTATTTCGGTCGGAATACAAATGCGGGTGTGTATGCACAGTATTGGGGTTTTCCTGTAATTTATTACGGGACCAGTTTTCTGGAGTTGCCAGTTTGCTTTCCGTTTCGGCCAATTTCCTTTGTATCGTTCATTGGCCGAAGATTGGCGGAGGAGGGCTTATTTGCATTGTTGCAAATAGGCATTTGTGGAGGGGGTCTTTGCATTTTGTTGTATCATGATAGCTTTTCCTTGACCTTGACTTCTAGCTTTATCATGATGGCTTGACTTTGTAGACAATCGTGGTTGTTGATGATTGTTGGTTGAGTATTGGTTTTGGGAGTGATCATTGTTTCTCATCATCACTTGCTTTTCAACCACCTCTTTGTCTTGACTCTCTCTCTCTCTTGTATGAGATGAGAAGGGCTCCCATTCTTTTGTGGGTCTCTCCCACTCTTTCACTCTCTCCACCATCATATACATGGCCGGCCACATTGGGGAGCGGGGGCTGTCCAAATTTTGGGAGTGGGGTTTTTGCTTCATTTCATGCTCCAAAAATCCCCAAGTCCCTCCAAATAGTTCTTGTATCATTCCTCCACCAAAAATGACAATCTCCACAACCCCAAATGAGACTTGTACACTACATTCTACAGCAAACCTTGGGCACGTCGACTAGCCAGCTTCGTGCCCGAGTTGCCTCGGCATTGAGGTGGGAGCCCGTAAAAGAAGTAGGCGATGTGGTGCACTTCCGGCGACGAGGAGGAGACAGGACATTCCGCAGGAGATCGGGACGACGACGAGAAGACCGGAGGACTCGGATCTGTCGGTATATCTCTCTTCCCTTTCTTGTAGATAGCTAGGACTAGTTAGTGGTTCGATCCGGGTATTAGTGCGCGGCGGTTTGCCAGTTCAAGAAAAATTTAAGTTTATCACCGCTTCCGCATTTGGCCGTCGGATTGACGGCCGGGGCGCCGCCGTGCACTTACAGTGGTATCAGAGCCTCGCCATTAACTTAGTCTAGCTTGGTGTAATGTGTTTTTCTGTTTCGATCGATCGAATGTTCCAAAACTACATTTTTGTTAGCATCAGTTTCTGTTGAAATTTTTTGGTCTCGAAAAATTTTTCAGGTTGTAAAATAGTGATGCACTGGATGTTATAAGAATACTGTAGAAATTCGACACATTCAGTCGACCAACAGAGCGCGGAACAGCGGCCAAACCCCTACTTGGGCCGCGGTTCCGCCGCTGAACAGTGTCCTTGCTGTGTGAAATTTCTTCAATAGCTTTATGGGGTTTAAATTGGGGTTTTGGAATATTAAAATTGGGCCAATTATTTCTGTGAGTGCTACAGTATTCCTTTGGGGCCCACTTGTTAATTTTTGATCGATCGAATATTTAAACACATTTTTCACAGTATTTACATTATATCTGCGACCGTGAATGTCACTTGATCGGTAAATCCGGTCTAACTGCTATAGCCCGGTTAGACGGATTTGCGAATGTGACTTTCACGTTGATGTTCTGTTTTTGCTGTGATGTTGCGGATCGGTCGTGGGGGATAGCCTGGATGCAATGCTAGTACAGTTGTGGTTGTATTATGTACATTTGATATTGCGGGACGAGCGTCCGACATGTGGACTGCCGTCACTGCCTGATTGTATTATTATTTTGGGGCACGACCTGGTTGCGGTCGATGTACCCGTTGTGTGTATATTTTACTTTCTGTACTAGGATTACCCCGCGGAGGGGTGCACGGATAGCCGGGTTCTGGAGGGCAACAAGCCCGCATCTCATGGCATTGAGACGGAGGGGGCTTCACTCTAGGATTGGCGGGCTATTCGCCGCACTCGTAGGGGGTACAGGTTGACCCAGGAGGGGTGCCCAAGTTACCGGATTCCGTGAAGTGCTGGGTGGTCCATTCACGGCGCTGAAGGGGGCTGCCTCGCTTCAGGTTTTGGCGGGTAACTTGCCGCGCCCGTAGCGGTCTAGGATTTCATTGCACAGGCTATCCACACGACCAGGGGAACGTCGGGTTTCAGTAGTGGCTCTGTGAAACCCGGGGATCCCAGATATCTGTATTGTTTCTGTGATGCTGTTCATAGATGCGTTGGTTTGGGACAGTCGTATAGCTTTGTTGACCTTCGTCAAGGGCTTGTACGGGTGGATTCAAATTAACCTGGATAATGACGGGTAGAACTTGACATGTGACTTATGATTTGTTGACCTTCGCCAAGGTCATAAGAGCATGGGGCAGAAATCTCATCGGGAGTTTCAAAAGAACTGAAACTTGCCAGATATGCGCATACCTTCTGGAGTGTGATACCGTGAGCGGATTCTGTCACGTTATCATGCGATGATAGTTGGATCCCGATTCCCACTGATGAGTTGGTTTACTCCTCGGGTGACCCCGACTAATTCTTCTTTTAGGTTTGGAGGAGAATTTGAGGTACAGTGGGAGGATTCCAGATTAGATAAATTGGTAACCATTCTGATCTAGGTTAGAGTGCACGCTGAGTGTTTCTTTTCTCTCTCTTTTTGGTAGCGACCATTGACCCGACCCTAAGACTATGACTCAGTGACCAAGTTGACCGAACCTTCTTAAACACTGGCTTTTGGATTGTCAGAGTTGCTAACCTCATTGCCACTCCCACTTTTACCCTTTTTTCCAGGACATCCCGTATTACTACGAACGTCCACTTCCATTGGACAAAACCATCGTATGGTCAGATACGAACTCGAAAGAATTTATTCGAGGATGGTTTCAGGTTCTGGCGGAAACATATAGGATTATTCAGTTGCCTTTTCCTTTTACCTTCTCTCAGGTTGCGAGTACTCCTTGGTATAGGAGGTAGTACACCTATTACGCAAATTGGATAGTCTTCTTCCAGACCTTAGGTTGGTGCCGACCGGTAGGGAATGAAGAAAACCAATTAGCATAACGATGGTGTGCAGAAGGTATTAAGTTAAGACAAAGCAAGGGATTAGTAAGAGGGCAAAGTAAATTGCAACAGATATTCACGACCAAACCAAGTATTCCTTCGCCAATCCTAAAATCACCTTTGTATTTCTCCAGGACACTCTGTATCACTACGAAGATCCACAGTTTATTGGATACTCCATCGTATGGTTTTATACAAACTCGAAAGGAACTTGTTCCAGTTCGGGATGGATTCTGGTTCAGGAGAAATAGGAATAAGAGTTATTCAGGTGTCTTTTATCTTCACCTTCTCTCGCATTGCGAGTGTTCCTAGGATTGGGACAGTACACCTATTAGGCTTATTGGATAGTCTTCTTCCAAACCATAGGCTGGTGCCGAACGGTAGGGAAGGAAGAAAACCATTTGGCCTAAAGGGGTGTGCAGAAGGTAATGACTAAAGACATATGAAGGGATTTGGAGAGGTGGCAAAGAACTATACGGTTACAGTCGTGAATCTGGAAGAGGCATTACTAGGAATACCAGGATACCCCATCGAAACATTTCAATATTTCAGTCTCACTGTGTACTGTTAAAAGAAAACTGATTTCCCGATTAGATACTTACTCCAGGGTATGTATTTACCAGGTTTGATTCTCACATCTGTATGGTTTTACAGATGATGAGTGGGAGTAAGTTATTGGGAATTGGGTGATCATCCTCATTATATCGGGATTCGTTGTAATCGGTGATATTTGAGGAAATCACCTGGGTTGTTTGCCGGTCGGCAAATATTTGGTTTTGAATATCCGCTGTTATGCACCAATTTCAAATTGATATATCTGTACGTCTATTTTCATAGAGTGAGATATACCTTTCTGAAATTATGTCTACGACATTTACCTATATCAGTGGATGGTTAGGTAAGGAGCATTGAACAGCGGTGTAATTCTTCTTAACCATAAGTACAGTTTTCAACCTACGACACACAGTGAATGAGTTATCAGACTCAAGAGACTTATACAGAGTATTGTATATTGTCCAGGGTCCATTAGGACAGAGGGGTTGGTCATCGTACTATATTCGGTTTACTTATGACTTCTCTAGTTTTTAGACAAGTGTTTCGCGGAAACACAGGGTCCGAATTTTGAGAAGTTATAGGTATTTGAATAGAGTAGAGAACCAGGTGTCACAAGTATCGGGATTCTTCAAAGAGATCGAAGATGTAGATACTTGTGTATGGTGTTCAGTTGATAGTAATGACTAAGAGAACTTGCTTCTCTTTCAGGTTACTCATAATTGGAAGCATTCCTAAGTTGAGTAACGCTGATCGGCCTCCTTCCATTTAGTTGACATGCGCTGGAGACAGCCGCGTGATTTGGATCTGGTTCAATCAAATCAGTGCCTCTGGTCCTATATGGGATATAGAACAGTTCGTATCTTAACGATGTTAAGGTACGGGGAGTTGTCCGGCTTATGATTAAAACCAGACACTGGACAACTCAAGGCACGTTTCTGTAATGGCTGTTTGTGGGTTGACCCAGGCTATGACGAGGGTTGACTTTCTACCATTTGGATGAACAATAGCAATATTGTTCTAGACTCGCCACAGTTTTATTAAAAATGGATTTTTTCAGAAAACAGTAGTGGGAGTATGGTAGAACTGGAAGTGATTCCAGAACCACAAACGATTACTGAAGATTTGACAAGGAACCTAAAGATTCAATCTGGATTGACATTCCATTGGCCACTCCGCAGATAAGGTGGGTAACTTCAGGCACCCGAGAGGTACTACGGTAGCCTCAAGGACGGTGACAGGGAAGTTCTTGTTTACCCACAATTACCATTGCTGTTGTTCCAGGCCGCGAGACCCGGCGGGAGGATGAGTATAGCGTCGTTCTAAACTAGTTTTAGAAGTGTACGTCTATATGACTCTGCCAGAGGGTTGTCGTAGTCAGTGGGAGCAGCGGAAGCATTGGTGGACAGGTAGCTTATGTCTATTTATAGACTAAAGCAGATGTAGCGGAGATAGATCATCTATTTCTGACGTGACAGTCATGGGTTTGACTTCATCAGAATAAGGGATGGATCTGTTGAGAAGGTAGTAGGGTGTGATATCCTGGTATTTGGATAACATACACAGAGTAGGAAAAGAAACTCCTATACTACAGTCGGTTATACTATGGTCGTCACACAGTGGTTTCTCCACAATGGAAATGGATTTTATATCAGACATACTGGTTACTAGATCTATGGTTTTAGATCTAGATTTGGGTGGTTTCCCAATCAGGGTACTTGACAGCATTCTAAGAGTATTTAGAATGGACGACTCCTGGCACGGTAGTGTACCTGCAGGTAATGGAGTCACCCTCTCTAAAGGTGTCTTACAGACTAAAGGGGAGAGGGACGTGCATGATTGGCAGATCACTTGCTCAGGCAATTGAGTCAATCATGAGATGTCAAGTACCACACCAGATGTTGTTCTTGCACTAGATGCAATAAGTTGATATTGACCTGATCCTGGAGAAACAGTCGGAAGCAGTTTTAGAACATAAGTGGATGTTCTAGGGATATGATAACGACAGCCTCATGTGGGAGACAGTTATCATTCCAGGCTTCCAAGGTGACATGGACGACAAGGAGGTTGTCAAGCTATAGTTTTCCCTCTGACGAGGGGCAGTATTTTGGACAGGTGATCCAAGGCAATACTGAGGGTGGCATGGCGCAGGATACTGATTAAGTTCAGTTGACGATACAGTCTAAGAAGTTTGGATTTGGAGTTCATTTATGAGCTATGTCCCATCAGACATCCAGACACATTCTAAGACAGGTATTGCTCATTTCGGGAGATGGGTTTCTCCGCGAACTTGAGATATAGAGAGACATGGAAGGAGACAACAAAGCGGATCCACTCACTAAGGCTATTCCTCGAACGCAATAGTTTCGCAAACGAGCTTTGTGAGACCGACTAGTAGAGGAGTTGGATGTTCGGTATCACACGGGCTGTGAGTATGCGACATCGCAATAATTAGCCTTGAGTGCAAGTGGGAGATTGTTGGAGATAGTGCCCTCAGAGTCAATTATTGGGTCACAGGCACGTGATTGCAATGATTGATGGAGGACCTATCCCGGTAGGACAATCTTACTCGAGATGATAGTATGCTATCTGGTTTACCTTTATCATCGTGTACTGCTTTAGGTGACCGACAAGTCGCTATTACACGTTGATAGAGCCCTTAGGATTCTTGCTTGACCACCAGCAGTATGAGGGCGATCATATAAGTGGGAGCTGGGGTCTATAAGCATATCCTGAAATGGTCCCTAGTCGTGTGAGTTTCGAGACAGGGCATCGATACTCCAGATTAGACTAGTGTATACAGTCGAGACCCCGACGAGGGGCGGTGGCCGGTCTCACAAGCCACTGGTGTCAGTTGGATCACCTAAGATGTATACAGGTGCTCATTGGGTTATGAGTACACCGGACAGGACTCGCCGGGAACATACTAGTTGGTTATATACCAGACGTCAGATGGCAGTTCCCTGGTGACATGTGTGCAGGTTATTTCATTGACCTGGGGATCGTCATTTGTCTCGTGTGAGTTCCCACTGTACTTTGATTACTACCCTACCACGGCTCAAAGGAGTCATGCAAACAGGTTTTAGTTGGGTGCAGTCCCGAGCCACATGGAGGCAGTGAGCGTATCTTCAGGGGTTCGTCTCTCCCGGTATTGGGGGTGAGGTCGTGCTGTGTCTAGGAGAGCCATTACACGAAGTCCTTGGCCAAGGCAAGGAGATTTACTGGTAGGTATTCCAGTAGTATCTCAGGGTGTTCTGGGCTACACTCCGACACGACTTGTACAGTTTTTGGGGGTCTGACTTTTACCAAACCCCTAGGCCCGCCATGCGATGCTCATAGACGAACGGACCGGACTGTAAGGATATTGTCACTGACAGGCTCAGTAGGGTTGTCAGGCTGAGTTCGCTCACAGACGTCCCTTTTAGTCAATACCTGGTAGCCCGTTACGTATTGGCTTATACCTCTGACGTGCTAGTGGTTAAATCCACAACCAAGGTGTTGACGAGTCTTTAGAGTCCCCCACATTCTGTTACTCAGCTTTCGGGCGAAAAGTTGTAGAGGCCGTATGGAGATATGGCAGGGTCCGATCAGATACGTGCGGTATTGCACGGATCAGGATCGGACATTTTGTACTAGTGGCCGTATGGTTTTATGGCAGGGTTCGATCAGATACGTACGGTATTGCACGGATCAGGATCGAACGGATGTTACTAGCTGGTTTTGGTTTAAGCCGGATCCTAGTATAGTACAGTGTAGATTTTGTCTCATTGCATTTGTATTTCGGTCGGAATACAAATGCGGGTGTGTATGCACAGTATTGGGGTTTTCCTGTAATTTATTACGGGACCAGTTTTCTGGAGTTGCCAGTTTGCTTTCCGTTTCGGCCAATTTCCTTTGTATCGTTCATTGGACGAAGATTGGTGGAGGAGGGCTTATTTGCATTGTTGCAAATAGGCATTTGTGGAGGGGGTCTTTGCATTTTGTTGTATCATGATAGCTTTTCCTTGACCTTGACTTCTAGCTTTATCATGATGGCTTGACTTTGTAGACAATCATGGTTGTTGATGATTGTTGGTTGAGTATTGGTTTTGGGAGTGATCATTGTTTCTCATCATCACTTGCTTTTCAAACACCTCATTGTCTTGACTCTCTCTCTCTTGTATGAGATGAGAAGGGCTCCCATTCTTTTGTGGGTCTCTCCCACTCTTTCACTCTCTCCACCATCATATACATGGCCGGCCACATTGGGGAGGGGGGGCTGTCCAAATTTTGGGAGTGGGGTTTTTGCTTCATTTCATGCTCCAAAAATCCCCAAGTCCCTCCATATAGTTCTTGTATCATTCCTCCACCAAAAATGGCAATCTCCACAACCCCAAATGAGACTTGTACACTACATTCTACAGCAAACCTTGGGCACGTCGACTAGCCAGCTTCGTGCCCGAGTTGCCTCGGCATTGAGGTGGGAGCCCATAAAAGAAGTAGGCGATGTGGTGCACTTCCGGCGACGAGGAGGAGACGGGACATTCCGCAGGAGATCGGGACGACGACGAGAAGACCGGAGGACTCGGATCTGTCGGTATATCTCTCTTCCCTTTCTTGTAGATAGCTAGGACTAGTTAGTGGTTCGATCCGTGTATTAGTGCGCGGCGGTTTGCCAGTTCAAGAAAAATTTAAGTTTATCACCGCTTCCGCATTTGGCCGTCGGATTGACGGCCGGGGCGCCGCCGTGCACTTACAAATAATACCCCTTGGAGTTCTTTGGGTATCCCACAAACTTACACTGTACTGATCGCGCCTCGAGTTTGTCCGCATGCTGCTTTTTAACAAAAGCTGGGCATCCCCATATCTTCATATGCTGAAGATGGGGTTTCTTCCCACTCCACATCTGATATGGCGTGGTATGCACAGTCTTGGTAGGAGCCCTGTTCAGATGATATGCTGCTGATTCTAGCACATAACCCCAGAAAGATCGCGGTAACTCATCATTACTCATCATGGAACGTACCATATCCAATAGGGTTCGATTCCTTCTCTCCGATACACCGTTATGCTGTGGAGTTTATGGAGGAGTGAGCTGAGAGAGAATTCCTTTCACTTTTAGGTAACCTAGGAACTCGACACTTAAGTATTCACCACCTCGATCAGATCTCAGTGTCTTGATACTTTTGCCGGTTTGGTTTTCTACTTCATTCTTATACTCTTAGAATTTCTCAAAAGCCTCGGATTTATGTTTCATCAGAAAAATGAATCCGTACCTAGAGTAATCATCCGTAAAAGTAATGAAATATGAAAAACCATCTCTTGCATGTGTAGACATTGGACCACATACATCGCTGTGTATGAGTCCTAAGAGCTCGCTCGCTCTTACTCCATGTCCAGTGAATGGAGTCTTTGTCATCTTTCCTTTGAGACATGATTGACAAGTGGCATAAGATTGATATTCGAACGAATCCAAATATCCTTCTCTTTGTAACTTAGTTAACCTTGTCTCATTGATGTGACCTAGTCTACAATGCCATAAGAAAGCCTTATTTAAATCTGGAGACTTTCTTTTTAGTGTGTTCTGGACATTGAAAATCTGTAGTTGGTTTAAGACATATATACCGTTATCCAGTGCACTGGACCCAATCAAACCATGATTAAGGTGGATGTTAACAACATCGCTTACAAACATGAAATCATAACCTTCTTTCAATAATAAGGAAACTGATATGATATTACACGTTAAACTAGGTACACAAAAACAGTTATGCAAAACCAAAATATGTCCACTCGTCAATCCAAGGTGATAATCCCCTACGGACACAGCTGCCACGCTAGCTCCGTTAGCAACCTGGAGGGTCATACTACCAACCTTCAGCACTCTACGGTTTCTCAGTGCCTGCAATGAATTGCATATATGAGATCCTAATCCGGTATCCAATACCCAGGAAGTAGAGTTGATTGACAGACAATTCTCAATTACAAACACACCTGAAGTCAAAGCCACAGCTTGCTTCGGTTCCTGGTTCTTGGCATTCCAAGCCTTGCAATCTTTCTTCCAGTGCCTTTTCCTATGACAGTGGAAGCACTCATCCTTTTCCACTATTGGTACCGCAATCTTTTTCTTTCCCTTCACTCCCACCTTACTAACACCTCCTCTAGGTTTGGTGGCGGCCTTATTCTTCCTTCCTTTGGCCCTAGCCTTGGACCCGGAAGAAGAAGCACCGCGAACAAACATAGCGGGTGTATACTTTGCCTTCTGCAAGGTGCCCTCTGCACTCCTCAACATGTTAAGGAGTTTTGGAAGTTCAACTTCTTTTCTTTGAATGTTGAAATTCAGAATAAACTGGGCGTAGGTGGAAGGAAGAGACTGGAGAATCAAGTCTGTATAGAGCTCGTTCTCCAAAGTCGTCCCAAGGTCTGCGAGCTCTTCTATATAGCCAATCATCTTTAGGACATGTTCTCCTACCGATGATCTGACGGCCAACCTCGCCTGAAACAAGTTCTTTGAGGTCTCGTATCTTGCTATACGAGATTGCTCTCCATAAAGTTCCTTTGTATGGAGAAATATGGCATCAAGATCCATATCCTCGTGCCTCCTTTGATGTTCATTATTCATCGAGGCAAGCACGATGCACTTGGCCCTTGTGCAATCTAACTCCCAGGTTTTGCGGATTTCCTTATCCGCATTACTGGATTTGGGACCAGGGACAGCAGGTGCCTTAGCGGTAAGGACATACCCCAATTTGTCATAGGTCAAAGCCATCTTTACATTCCACAGCCAATCTTTATAGTTTGGCCCTGTCAATATATATTTTTCTAGTAGTAACTTAATTCCTGTCATTATCTGGGTCGCTGCAATTAGGAGAGAGAGTGAGAGAACACTTTAGCATGATGTTCTTGCAAGTTTAGAGTGGATTTTAGTTTATCTAAACTGGATGGCTCCCACTGTTTCTCGAATTCCTCCTCAAACCAAAAAGGAAGAACTAGCCAGGACTATTCTCACCATACAATACCTGCTTAACCGTTCAGCCAGGCCGGTGTTGGTACTTCGAGGGAGGTTTTCCAACGCTTTCACGAAATTCCTTAATTAAATAACTTCTTTTCTCTGGGGGCGTAACCCCGCTGACACCTTTCTCGGCACCTACTTGGTTTATAGCATTGATCGTTAAGTGGCGAATCTCCTGATGAGTAGCATATACTCACAGTAGGATCGGGATCTAAATATCATCGTGTGATAATGTTGAAGGAATCCTACCAACATTCATCAAACTCCAAATGGTATGTATCTCTTTGCAAATTTCAGTTTCTTTAGAAATTCCCGATATAAATTTCTGCCCTATGCTCTTATGACCTTGGCTTTGGTCAAAATGTCATAAGTCACATGTCAAGTTCTACCCATCATTATCTTGTTAATTTGAACCCATCCGTACATACCCCTGACTTTGGTCAAATGATAATACGACTGTCCCAAACTAACTCATCTATCTATGCAACAAATGAATACCCAGCAGCTACCAAACACTATGCCTTGACTTTGGCCAAAATACATAGCTTGAATAATACTGAATACCCAAATGAAATGACGGAGGGCTATGAATGGTTTTGGCGAAACCGTGAACGTAGTGAACTTGATATGACCGAAGGAACGTGATAGCTTTTAAAAGGAGTGGTTAAAGCTCCGCAATTAAAAAATATCTTCTGTTTTAAAAATAACTGAGTGGTTTCTTTTAAACTGTTCCAACGATTCAACTTTGGTTTATTTTCTTTGCATTAATAATAATGCGTCCCATCATTAACCTATCATTGCAGAAAACAACAAAAATACAACGTCCTCTTATGCCATCCGCATTCGCCACTGGGTCCCGTCATCACCCATTAGGTTACTTAACTAACGACAGAGCGGGGGCTGGGCTAGCGCGCGTGTAAAACATAAGTGACGTATAAATAGCTATCATATATAGATATTGTACATTCGTCAGACGCAATAATAGGCATTCCAGATCACAGATGAACATTATTGGATATACAAGCAATCCGCGTTTCCTTTGATCCTGCAACGAAAGACGGATTACACAGTTGTGATGAATAGCCATTACCCCACCCTAGACCCCTACGGGTACGGCAAACTACCCACCAAATACCCGAAGTGAAGCTGTCTCCCTCATCAACGTGAGTAGGCCACTAAACACTTCAAAGTACCCGGTAGTTTGTGCACCCCACCTTGGGTCTATCCTAGGAGCAAAAACAGTAAATGAAATAATACAATGGTGGCTACAACCGCAACCTGGATGTGCCCCGCAAAAGAATATTACAACATATTACAATTTTCATCGAATGAATGAATATTAAAACCCATCTCAAACCCCATCTAATCATCACAACGATCCAATCAAGTTCATAAACACAAACAGTAAAATCATTACAGAAATGTGCAACCCCCTGCCAACCGACATACTAGCAGTTAGGGGAGGTTTACGAACACATTATTCAAATCATAGATATAATCTAATTAGCCAAACATCGTAGAATTTCGATCGAGCAAACACAATTGATTCTACTCCGAAAACTTCTCTGTGCACCTGAGACTTGAGCAGAAACAAAACATTCCAGAAAGAAAAAAAATTATCACAGAAGAGTTCTGGGGAATTTTGGGTTGACTCGGCCACAACTCGGCAGCGAATCCGCGTCCGATCACTTGGATCGGCCGCGGTTCCGCTGCGCTTTGGCCGATTCAGGAACCCAAATTTCTCCAGTATTCTTAAGTTTCCCTGCTTGTAATTTTAAGGGTCCCTGAAAAAAATTTAGACCCTGTTTTAAAATCGACAGAAACTTGATAAAAAAGATGTTTTTTCCTGTTCGTTTTGCGATCGAATTTTTAACGACTTTGCCAACAAGTTAGTTATGGTTTAGCGAGACTCTGATACCACTGTAAGTCGACGTTGTACACGCCACGAGTTGCGGGGAGGCGGAAATATGAAAAACAATCTTTTGCTTTAAACTAACATCGACTAACCGAAAGGATCTTTGCTAAACTATAACTAATACTATCATAGGAGTAGTTAGCTACTATGAAAGAGGATTATACCTAATGAACCAAGTTCTTCTTCTTCTGGTTAACCACCTCCGCGTCGGCCTCCTCTTTGTAATAGACGATCCACCCGAAAGCTACTACTCCAAGCTTTGCCTCTAACTTGAGAAAACTAGGTTACTCCAATTGCTAATCAAAGTCACCTAGGTAATATAGAGTGTGATTAGGGATTAACAAGTCTTACTAGTTCTTGATCTCAACACATGAGAGGTTAGGATTAGGATTTGAAGAGAGAGAGAGCTTGAGGAGAAAGAAGGTGAGAGTGAGAATGAAATGAAATAATATCTCATTTGAATATATGAAGCATAATGATTTATCAAATGAATAAATCAAGTGATTTATCAACCATGCTTCATTCATTCACCTTGTGTGATTCATCTCATGAGTCATTAGCCATTAAATGCATCATTAACTCCATGGATGAATCACATAAATGAGTCACTAAATCAATAAATGCAAATACCACCTTAACCCCCAAGTCATCATCCTTCTAGAAGCTTCTCGCCAAATTACGAGAACGCCCATCCTATCCGTGAAAACACGGAAAAACTTTAGACTGTATAAATCCAATAATCCGATACTAGAATCTGGCTTAAACCAAAGCCGGCTAGTAAAAACTGTCCGAACATCGTACGTGCGTAAAAACACGTATGCGTCCGAACCCTTGTCGTAAAACCATACGACATCTATATCGTTTCGCCCGGAGAAGGGAAACCCTCTGTGTGGGACTCTAAAGACTCGACTACTACGCTGATAGTGGGTTTAACCACAGACCGCAAGCGGCAGTAGCTGTACGTAACGGTCCCCAGGTAGATGTCGATAAGAAGGCCGATGAGGAAACCCATCAGAACTCCTACTGAGCCTGATGTGACAATCTCCATACAGTCCGGTCTGTTCGTCAATGACTATCGCATATCGGGCCTAGAGGGAGGCAAGCGTCAGTCCCCTAAAAGCGGTATAAGTAGTTTTGGAGCGTAGCCCATTACACCTTGAGAAACTACTGGAAAACCTACCAGTAAATCTCGCCTGCCCTGGCCAGGGACTTTGCATAATAGCTCTCTGACACAGCGCGATATCAACTCCCAATACCGGGAGAGACGAATCCTGTCTAACCGCCACTGCTTCCAAGTGCTCGGGACTGCACCCAACTGCTACCTGTTTGCACGACTCCTTTGAGCCGTGGTAGGGTAGCAATCTAAGAACAATGGGACACACTCGAGGCAAAGCAGCAGTGTCAAGTCTGCGGACTATGGTGTACTCATGTCACCTGGGAACTGTTAACTGAGGACGGGTATAATACCAACCAATAGTTCCCCGCGAGTCTTGTCCGGTGTACCCGTAACCCAACGAGCACCTGTATACTATCTCCAGTACGACGTACTGATGGCTGTGGGACAGACCATCTCCCCAACTGGGATAAGAAGCGTACACACTAGTCTACTCCGGAGTATCGATGCCCTGTCTCGATAATGCTACGACTAGGGACCTGAAAAAGGATGTGCTTGTAGACTACCCAGCCCCCACTAGTGTGACTGCCATCACAACGCTGGTAGTCAAGCAAGATCCTAAGGGCTCTATCAATACGTACACACATATTAAGATAGATATAACCAAGTAGCATACTACCATATTTAGCAAGACTGTTAATATAACTGTGAATATCCCAAGCTTCCATTAAGTAATATACAAGCTAGTATGATACAATAATGGCCCCTAGGGCATATACACTAACAAATGAAATCAACGAAAGGACAAGGGATAGATGATGGAACCCTAGTTTCCGCATGAAATCCCTAATTCTCGTTGATCGTCATCGATCTAGTATCAAATCATTAATGGATAAGAAAACGTAATCACTAGTTTTCATCATGTCTATAGATTCGATCGATTCCTACGAGCCTCATTACAAATCTTGATTACTAATTCAATTTGGTTAATTCTTGATTCTCGATTCTTGATCTTTAGTATTTCTTTAAAATTCTTGAAACTAAATTTCAAAATTCATGAATCATTTTCTTTTCTTCTTTTCATTTCGACTCATCTAAAACAATAGCAAGCAAAACACACATCTCTGTGGATGATCCGCACTCGCTAACGCGCTACATACGACACCGTTTTTTATTGCGGTCAAAAATTACTTTGGTTGTGATTTCTATACATTTTCTACCTACACACCGAGATTTCGTATCAATCAGCAGCCGAGCGGCTACCCTGCTCGGCTATCCTTGGCTGGTAGTTCCCTACCCCACGACACCAGGGATCCAAGCCCTCGCCAAGAGGCATCCGAGCGGCTTCCCTGCTCGGCTATCTGTTCATATCATAATTTTGCATTATCATATTCCCCATTCTTATTCATTTTACAAAGAAACAGATGCTTTTGATTCATGACTGCTACATAGTTACAGGTTCTTGGAACAAAACAGTGAAAATGATGAAAAGACGCTAAAAAAGTGAGACTTCGACCAACAAATAGAGAATCTTTATCATGCCTACAGTTTGAAGAACAAATGAAGATCAATGAACAACTTCACAAAGTACAAAGGCAGCGCAAAGATTCAGGACTTCAATACAAAGCGAACGGTAAAAGTCCACCACATTCTACACTGTAGAAATCTGGAAGAAACTAGAAGACATTCTGAAGAACCAAGTGAAGAAAAGTTACGGAAAATGCAACAGAAAGCAGCCCAGAAGGACACAGCCCAAGACTCCACCATATGGCCGCGGAACCGCGGCCAAACAGGGCATATGGCCGTGGATCCGCGGCAATGGTGAGCACGTGTCGGTGCAAACTTTGACGGTGTGGCGGTGCGTTGACTAAACTTCTTAGGGTAATTTTGTAAATGCAGATAGGGATCAGATGTAACCCTAGGGTTCCTATAATCTATAAATAGGAACCCTACAGCTCTTTTTGGAGCATGCCACTTCCTATGCCTCTTTTTATTTATCTATTTCAGAATTTTAATTCACTGTAAATGTTTTAAGAGAGTATCAAATAAAGTAAGTTTTTCATTTCTATGCCCTAGTTAATTTCTTTTCTGCCGTAGTTTAGCAATTTTATTATCTGCCTTAGTTAATTAGTTAGAAATTTTATTCATTTGCCGTAGCTTAGATAATTAGGTTATTGAATTAAAAACTCATAAAAAATGTATCTTTTTATCAATTCCCTAATGAGTGAGTAGTTCCTCACTTGTTAGGGTTAGAATTAGGGAAGGTTTGAGAGATGAAAAATCTCTCACCCCTTTCTTGCCCATCATACAATTTTTATAGGACTCCATGCATACATACATACACCGCTCACTATGGCACCCTATCCCACAAGGTAGCGGTGATACCGTAGTTTAAAAGACCGGTTGTGTATGTTTTCCATGGAGCTTAGGGTAAGAATTAAGAAAGGATGGACAAGGACCTAGAGGATGAAACCTAGTTTCTTCCCGATCGTCCTAATACCCTTTATTAATTATTACCATAACACCTAAATAGATCTTAACTAGGGCACAGAAAGCAGTGAGGAAAATATTGAATTTCCAAACTTAACCTAAACCTAACCCTAGCAAGGTTTTAATCCTAGTATAAATCAACTTTCGTTTTTAGTGATAATCCAATCCACCACAATTGGAATTAACTCGTTAGAACAAATAGAAAAGACACAAAATCCCTGTGGACCGACCAGTACTCACTGGCTAGCTACCAAGCGACGCCGTTCTTGATTGCAGTAAAAAATTCTTTGATTCATCTTTTAAAAGCGCAAGCACGCATATAAAATCAGTCTTCAATCAAATGGTGCCGTTGCCGGGGATGGTGTAGTTATTTTTTTTTTTTGCAATTTCGGGTTAATATAAAATCATAAAATTCATAAAAACTGAAAAATAAAAAAATATAAAAAATTTACATCTTGTTATTTTTTGAAGGGTGTTTTGTTTGAATTGTACAGGATCTACGAACGGATTCAGGTCTGGAAAATTCCAAAGAGCGAAACAACAAACAGCAGATCTGAACCTACAGAAGAGAAGCACAACAGAGAAAAAGAAAAGGTTTGGATATTTGAACAGACCGACTGACCGCGGAACCCCCGCAGATAGCGCCTTGTGACCGTGGAACCGGGACATCTTGGTGACGTCAGCACGTGGAAAAATCGCTGTAAGCTTTCTCTTCTTCTCTGAACCCCCTGATATCCTCTGAAAAATTTTCCTGCAGGGTTCTTTGCGCAAAAACTTCTCTCCCTTCTCCCATAACTTGATCTTGTGCAGGATTCTTTGCGCCGCAATAAAAAAAAATTCAAGTGATTTGTGTCTTTTACTGCTTTGCATCTTTAAAACTGACTTTAAGGGGCTTTAACACCAATCCAGATTGGGTGGGGATTTCATTACCCTTCCTAGGACCCCAAAAATCACAAAAAGCATATTACATAAACCTTCGAGTTAATTAAAAAAGATTAGACTCGGCCTATAAGGACTGTCGCGCTCAATAGGACAAAGGAATAGTTGTAGGCATCGATCGTTTATCTAAACCAGACTTTGTGGTGCCTAGGCTAGACAAGTTGGGAAAGATAATTTTAAAAGGCCCGTCTCACGGTGATTTGTGAGCGGATCCCTCCTTTCTTTACTTGTGCTTACCTGGCCACAATTAGCGGTGAAGAGGCGATTTGAGGTCCTCACAACTTGCCCTTTGGAACAGTTAGGAGCAGTCTAGTTGACCTAGGTGGCCCTAGATCTAGGCTTGATTGTGCATATTGTGATTGATTGAACGTGTGTATAAGCTTTTTATTGAAAATCTTTTTGCAAAAAGCTCCTTATAAAAAAAAACACAAAACGGAAAAAAAAATTACAAAAACTTGCCACTTGTCGCTAAGAAATCCGTTGCACCTCACTTGCACCCACTTCCTTCCATTGACGTTTTCTTACCCCCACCTTCTGTTTTCACCTTTTGACCACACTACCTCTTTAGTGTATGTCCGGTTGGACTAGGGACACTAGTGCCCGTTTAGTCCGTGTCTCGTTAGTACCGACTGACGACGCTTTCGACTCCGAAGTCGAAATTCCTTCTACTTCTTTACCTTCATCACCATATTCTTCGTCTTCTAAGGAGATGTCGGGATTCAATCCTAACAACCCCTTACGCGCGGGAATGATTCCACCCCCTCTAGGTGCGAATAACCCACAACACCCACCTGTCGAAGCGCCCCAACGAATCGCGCTCCAGGATCTTTTCTATCCTATCCGCACCGCTTTACCAACTTGTCTTTCACATCTACCGGCCAATGGGGATAACATTGAAATTAAACCCTACTTCATCAACATGTTGCCCAAATTTCACGTGCTGGAATCCGAAGATGCCTACATCTTCATAAACAAATTCCAGAATGTTTGCGCAATGATGAAGACTACACAACTTTCTGATGATGCTATAAGGCTACGTGTCATTCCATTCACCTTATGTGACCTAGCCGAGAAATGGTTATATAGCACAGCATCCCACTCGATAAAAAATTGGGAAGTGTTTGTTAAAGCTTTTCTAAAAATGTTTTACCCATATCACAAGACCGCGAGAATTCGCAACGAGATTATTCAATTTTCCCAGCTTCCTTCCGAACCTTTTTGGAAGTGTTTTGAAAGATTTAGAGACCTACTTGTTCAATGCCCTCACCACGGTATCGAGAATTGGCAACTTTGCCAAACTTTATATGAAGGATTGAACCCAGCAACTAAGCAGTTGTTGGAAACCATTTGTCAAGGTCACTTTCTAACAAAATCAAGCGAGGAAGCTTGGCAGTTTCTCGACGATCTTGCTGAACAAACATTTCAGTAGGAAAGCACTAAGACCACCTCATCTTCTTCATCAGGTCAGTCTACGGCAGGCATACATTAACTAGACATGTCGATTGCAATGAAGGCCGAAATGGCCGCACTTACGAAAAAGCTAGAAGCAATTGAGAGCAAAATCTCATCGCCTTCTCCTGCCACTACTTTATCCCTACGCACTGTTTGCGCTTGTTGTTCGGATCCATCCCATCTTACTGAAGAGTGCCCTTACAATCCACCTGTTCAAGGACAAGATCAAGTCAATACTGCCTTTCACCAAAGACAAAGAAATGATCCATACTCTTCGACTTATAATCCTGGTTGGAGGAGCCATCCAAATTTTTCTTGGAATCAAAATCAACAAGGCAATAACAACTTTCAAAGGCCTCCTCCTCCACAACAACAAGCACCGCAACTAACTCAATACCAGCAACCTTTCCAACTCCAACCTTACCCAAACCAAATGAACAATTTTGTACCTAACAATTCTTATTCTCAAAACAATTTTGTTCAACCAAATAACGATAAGGTTTCCTCGCTAGAACGAAGTCTAGATGCGTTTTTAAAACAATCCACACAATTCGCAGCAAGATTGGAGACCTCCATTCAGTCTTTGGTGCAAAATAGTGCTTCACATGATCAAAGCATCAAATCAATTGAGGCCCAAATTGCACAACTAAATGCTGCGTTGAGCGAGCGAGAAAAGGGAAAGCTTCCATCTCAACCATTGTCAAATCCCAGTCACACACACAACTCACATGTTACTTATGAACAACAGCATCATAATGTAAATGTTGTGACCACGTTGAAATCTGGAAAAGTGTTGCACAATAATATGGGTAATAGTGATGACACCCCTGCCGGTGCTTCTTCTTCTTCTTCTTCATCTTCATCTTCTTTAGAGCCTATTCTTCATTCTTCACAAGGCTCTACATCTTCTAATTCGAACGGACCCACATCTCACTTCACGAACACACCAACACTAGGGTCCGTTCCAACACCGCAATCTACTCCACAAACATTAGACTCAACAAATTTTCAAAATGTTCCTTTTCCAAACAGGTTGAGATCCAATAAACCAACTTCCCAAATGGAGAAGATTGTGGAGTTATTCAAACAGGTTAGCATAAACATACCTCTCTTGGATACAATCCAACAAGTCCCTTCTTACGCTAAAATCTTAAAGGTCTTATGCACAAAGAAGAGGAAGTCATAAGTACCAAAGAAAGTTTTCGTGGCTAGTGCTGTAAGTGATGCTCTTGTCCAATCTTTACCCCAAAAACATAAGGACCCCGGCTGTCCTACAATTTCAATAACAATTGGGGATAAGAACATCAATTGAGCACTTTTAGATCTTGGTGCTAATGTTAATTTGCTACCCTATTCAGTATACGAAAAATTAGGCGTTGGAGAGCTTAAACCCACACATTGTAATCTCCAAATGGCCGACCGATCCATCACCCATCCTATGGGTGAGTTAGAGGATGTGTTGATCAAAGTAGGGGACTTCATTTTCCCTGTTGATTTCATTGTTATGGATACACAGCCTGTCGCTAACCCACGGAGTCAAATTCCGGTGATACTCGGTCGACCATTCCTTGCGACTTCTAATGTGGTGATCAATTGTCGAAACGGTTCAATGAACCTATCTTTTGGAAATATGACAATTGAACTCAACATTTTTAAGTTGGGAAATCAGCCCTCCGAGCCTAATGCTAGTATACTTGATGTTTGCTCGATCCACGAGATCACGCAGGGGGACTGTGAGCTCAAAAAATTTCTGTTCGATCACAAGTTTTGACGCCTCTAGTGCGTTCCTCCTAGAATCTGACACAGCTTTCACACCGGAAAACGATTACGAGTGTTTCACTTTTTTGGACGATTTCGAAGACTCACCACCCGAGTTTGAGTCCTTTAATTTTTCGGATGAGTTGGTTGAACCATCCGACTCAGTTGCTTACACTCGCTTTGAACCATTGTTGGAATCCTTCGAGTTCGAGACAGTTTCACCAATGTTACCTTCAATTGTTTCATCTCCGAAACTCGAACTCAAGCTTTTTCCGTTTCACCTTAAATACGCTTATCTGGGTGAGAATGAGACCCTTCCTGTTATCATATCAGCATCTCTAGCTCTCGAGCAAGAGAAAGCCCTTTTAGTGGTCTTACAAAATAACCGGCAAGCTTTTGGTTGGACTATGGCGGACATCAAGGGGATTAGTCCCCTCATAATTGAACATCATATACATATGATGGATGATGCCAAGCCAGTAAGGGATCCACAGAGACGCCTCAACCCCATAATGAAGGAGGCTGTCAAGAAGGAGATTGTCAAATGTCTTGATATTGGTATCATTTACCCTATCTTGGATAGCCAGTGGGTTAGCCCCATTCATGTTGTCCCAAAGAAATCGGGCATAACGGTCATAACCAATGAGGCGAATGAGTTAATACCTACTCGCACCCAAACTGGGTGGCGAGTTTGCATCGACTATAGAAAACTCAACGCCGCGACAAGGAAAGACCACTTTCCGTTACCTTTTATTGACCAAATACTAGAACGATTGGTTGGGCACAAATTTTACTACTTTTTGGATGGCTATTCCGGCTATAATCAAGATCCCATCGCCGAAAAGGATCAAGACAAGACCACATTTACTTGTCCTTTCGGTACATTCGCTTACCATCGCATGCCCTTTGGGTTATGCAATGCACCCGCTACTTTCCAGCGGTGTATGATGGGGATCTTTTCAGACATGGTGGAGAAATTTTTGGAAATTTTTATGGATGATTTCTCCATTTTCGGCGACTCCTTCGATGAGTGCTTGCTATACTTAGACGCAGTTCTTACTCGCTGTAGGGATAAGAACATCACTTTAAATTGGGAGAAATGCCACTTTATGGTACGAGAGGGTATTATCTTAGGACATGTCATCTTGCAAAATGGAATAGAGGTTGATAAAACCAAGATTGAAGTCATTTCCAATCTTCCTCCTCCTAAATGCGTCAAAGACATCCGAGCCTTCCTTGGCCATGCCGGTTTTTATAGACGGTTCATCAAGGATTTTAGCAAGATAGCTAGACCCTTGAATCTTTTATTGTCCAAGGACACCACTTTTGATTTTGACTCAACCTGCATGGAAGCGTTCGAGTCGTTGAAACACTCACTCATTTCTGCGCCCATTCTTTCATCTCCCGACTGGACGCATCCATTTGAAATTATGTGCGATGTATCTGATTTCTCCATTGGTGCTGTTCTTAGACAGCACATTAATAAGATGGCGCACTGAATTTATTACGCTAGCAGAACATTAAATGAGGCCCAATTTAATTACACAACAAAAGAAAAAGAATTTTTAGCCGTTGTGTTTGCGCTTGAAAAATTCTGGCCCTATTTAATCGGCTCTCCAGTGATTGTTTACATGGACCATTCAGCTCTTCGCCATTTTTTTGCGAAGAAGGATGCTAAATCCCGGCTAATACGTTGGATGCTCTTGCTACAAGAGTTTGACCTTGTCATAAGGGACAAAAGAAGATGTGAAATGTAGTTGCCGACCACCTTTCACGACTTCCTTCTTCGCCTACACTTGAAATTCCCATTAAAGATGTTTTTCCCGATGAGCAACTCTTAACCGTGTCATGCGAACCTTGGTTCGCTGATATAGTAAACTATTTGGCCACCGGACTGATACCAAAAGATTGGTCGAAACAGGACAAACTCCGATTCCTTTCATAAGTAAAACATTTTTACTGGGATGAACCGTATCTCTTTCAATACTGTTCCGACCAAATCATTCGTCGGTGTGTCCCCAAAAACGAGTTTAAGAGTGTGCTGTTCTTTTGCCACGATCAAGCCTGTGGTGGGCATTTTGGCCGCAAGAAGATAGCAGAAAAAATCTCTCAGTGTGGTTTCTACTAGCCACGACTCTTTAAAGATGCATACAAATACTGCAAGACATGCTCCCGGTGCCAACATTTGGGCCGGATATCGCGGAGAAATGAAATGCCGCTCCAACCAATTTTGGTTGTGGATATTTTTGATGTTTGGGGAATAAACTTCATGGGACCATTTCCTAATTCCTTTGGGAATATGTATATTCTATTGGCTGTTGACTATGTGTCAAAATGGGTCGAGGCTGTGCCCAGCCGAACGAATGATAACAAGGTTGTTGTTCGATTTCTTGAAGAAAACATTTTTTCTCGGTTTGGGCATCCTCGAGCGATTATAAGTGATAATGGATCTCACTTCTGTAATAGGACTTTTGAGTCCTTAATGCGCAAATACTCCATTACTCACAAATTGTCAACACCATATCATCCCCAAACTTGTGGGCAAGCCGAGATTTCGAATCGGCAGATTAAACAAATTTTGGAGAAAACGGTTTCTAAAAAACGTAAAGATTGGTCACACAAACTGATTGATACACTATGGGCATTCCATACTGCTTACAAGACTGATCTTGGAATGTCTCCATACCGGCTTGTTTATGGGAAGGCTTGCCACCTTTCTGTTGAAATTGAGCACAAGACATTTTGGGTGATTAAAAAGTTGAACTTATCCATGGGAGATGCGTGCAGCAATTGAATGAATTGGATGAGCTGTGGGATGAGACTTATGAGAATACGGTAATTGTTAAAAACCGAACAAAGGTGTTCCATGACAAACACCTTATGCGCAAAACTTTCAAACCTGGTCAACAGGTTTTTCTTTATGACACTCGGTTACACTTCCATCCCGGCAAGCTCAAATCTAGATGGAAAGGGCCGTTTTTGGAACGCACCGTATATCCGCACGGTGCGGTGGACCTAGAAAACCCGGAGGACGGTACAATATTTAAAGTAAACGGACACTAACTTAAACCGTTCCTCACTGCGGATCCGTCGGAGGAGCTCCTGTTTTTGTAGGAGCCGATTTATACTGACTAATCTTCCTCCATTTACCCCTAAATTTTCGATCATCTAACCAAAACATTATTTCAAACAAGTTTGGGGGTATGTATCATTTGTAATAAATTTATACAAAATAACATAAAAAATAAAAAAAATTGAAAATAATTTTTTTTGGGGTATTTTTGTAAATTTCCAGTTTTTTTTTATAAAATAAAATAAAATTTTTTATTTGTAAATAATTTCCTCTTTTTAGAGGGGTTTATTTGCAAATAGCCAACAATTCCCCTTATATATAACCCCAACCCTCTCTATGTTTTCACAACCCTAAAAATAAAACTCCACTGAAACCCTAGCTGCCACCGAAATTTTCCAGAGAAGAGCTCCTCCTCCCGCAGCGCATCCGCCGCCAGACACACCTTCCTACAGCTGATCTGCCGCGTCTCTCTGTCTTCACCCCCTGAATTTTTCAGGGGAGGTTCATTCTCTGAAAAACCCTCTCTGTTTTTAAATTTGTAGATCCGTAGTTATCTGATGGCACCTAATATGCAACTTGAGCGAGACTTTTCACAAATTTTTTCACATGAGGTGTATGGAAGTTATTTTGCAAATGAGATAGCACGTAGGGACTGGAACTTTTTGGTATATAATCACCCAAACGCCTATGCACTTCTGGAATTAGTCACTCGTTTTTACGAGTGCATGGAAGATGGGTGTCTCGCCCAATACGGCTTTATAAAATTGCAGTGGGGTGATAGGGAATTTATAACTGATAGAGACTTTGATTAATATGAAATCTCGGTGTGTTAGTAGAAAATGTGTAGAAATCACAACCAAAGAAATTTTTGACCGCAATCAATAACGGTGTCAATTGTAGCGCGTTAGTGAGTGCGGATCATCCATAGAGATGTGTGTTTTGCTTGCTATTGTTTTAGATGAGTCGAAATGAAAAGAAGAAAAGAAAATGATTCATGAATTTTGAAGTGTAGTTTTAAGAATCGGGAATCAAGAATTATCCAAATTGAATTAGCTATCAAGATTTGAAATGAGGCTCGTAGGAATCGATCGAATCGTTAGTAGTGATGAAAACTTGTGGTTACGTTTTCTTATCCATTGATGATTTGATGCAAGATCGATGATGATCAACGAGAATTAGGGATTTCTTGCGGAAACTAGGGTTTCATCATCTATCCCTTGTCCTTTCGTTGATTTCATTCATATTCTAGCCTCTAGTAAATTGAAGAATCGATCGTGGATCACTAATTAAGAGCGAACACAATCAAGAAAGCATCGCTCGAAACTAGGTTGTCGATTCTTCAATTTACTAAAGTTTACAAAAATCATAGGACTTAAGAATCGTTTGAAGATTTGTAACATCATCATCTATTGATTCTCTCGACTCCTTCACGAGCGGAGTTTTTACTCAAACATCATATCAAAGAACACAATCAAGAATCGAGATATAATCATGATGCAAGAATGTAAAGAAAGAAAGATAAAGAATTTCACCTCTTATTTATCAACAATTTTGTTACAATTCTCTCAAGATCTACAATGAGGAAAGAACTCGATCATCGATTTGGGTTCGCTCATCTTCGTGAGTCGCGGATCGTCTTGGACCACTTGTTCGGATGAAGATCGGCTTTGCTCCTAAAAGGTTGAAGGCTTCTTGCTTGAATTGTACTCGGTGATCTTGATTTTGGCTTTGGATTTTGGATTAGGGTTAGGGTTTGAATGCACAAGTTGTGTCACTCAACTTGTGGGAATTTGGCTCAATTTTCAAACACCAACAATGAACAATTAATGAACTAATTAACCCCCTCATGAACAACCCAAAACCCTAGATCTAGGTTTCCTTTTATAACCATCTCAACCCTAGATCTAGAATTCAAAAATTCAAATTTCCCACCAAAAGGTTTGTTAGAGAGAGGCTTCTAGAAGAAGTTTGTTGGAGAGAATATTCTAGAATAAGGAATATTCTAGGGCTAGGTTGTTAGGTCGAGCCTTCTGGATGAAGCCACGTGTGATTCTGGAATCTTCTGGAAGCTAATGCCGTTACAGGAAGCCACGTGTGGAAATATGCTACGCTGGCGTCAACATACAGCCGCGGATCCGCGGCGGGAATGGCCTTTTGGCCGCGGATCCGCGGCGCTTTAGAGGCCTTGGGGCATGGAACTTCTGGGCTGTTATTGGGCTGACTTTGTTGCCTTTGTCAAATGTGTGGAATCTCATTTTTCTTTCTTGATTTCTGCCAGATCTCAAGTCTTGGACTTGGCATATTTTTATCAGCACTTTTGACAATTTCAGCTCTTTTCCTGCAATTTCCTGCACATATTCTCGAGACAAGTGTTGTGCTATACAAAGATTATGCGATGCAATGATAAACACTCAATTTCCCTCAAAAATGTCGGTTATAATATATAACACATGTAATTTGGTATTTTACGGATGTTTTGCTAATATGTGCTATATTCAAACCGAACACCTCTGGATGAGTGCAAATGGTAGGGAAATTGTCGTGTTAGAAATGCAATATTTTCGACTGATCAAATTCCCCCAAACTTATTTTCGGTCGTCTCGAGCGAACTGTTTTATTAAAAAGAGAAGGAGAAAATAAAGAAAGAGAAAAACTAACCAGCACACTTTCGTAGGCAAAACGATTGCACTAAGCACATGCAACAAGCCTTTAAACCTCTTGGTGTCCCTAGTAGGAGTAGTGTTGTCTCTTCAGGGTTTTCAGCGGATTGCACCCACAAAATCCAATAACAAAAGGAAGACCGTGAAAGTTACATATAAAAATAAGAATTATAAAAGAAAGACTTTGAAAATTAGAGTTTCCAACTATGCTAGCTTTTCGGTTATCATGAGCCCTATCTTAATAGTAATGAAAAGATGTTAGAAATCACATCATCACTCAATAGAACATCGTCTTTATTCTTCATTCCTACCTTTCTTCCAAACATTAATCATATAACCCTATGTGTGTGTAAAAGACATCTCTACATCCGGAGAATTCAATTCAAGTTATCATACTCTTGTCCATCTGCCTCAGTACTTTTTAATTAATGAATATTTAGATTTGCTCACAAATTTTCATGCGACCGTTAATACTTCTTGAGGTACTAACCGACCGATTACTCATGTGCTTGCTTATTAGGTGTATTTTCCTCGTCTTGCACCACCTAAGGCTTAGTAGTGACTCCCAGACCAGTTGGTCTAAGGCACTAGGTGATGAAGCACCCTTGCTATATTTTTTTATTGCTGCCTTGGCGATAACAAAACCGGTGTTCATTTTTCTCACCATTTTAAATTTTATTCATTTTTTATTTCCTTCATACTTTGGCTTTTAGACAAGAGCATTTCAAAGTATCCTCTACTATCCCGAGTTTCAAGACGTGTGTAAGTGCGTATAGCAGGGTATCAACGTTCAAATGTTTGTCTTCCAGAATAGGAACTATTTTTCAGACTTATTTTTATCCTCAGATTAGTGACTTCCTTCATCTTACTAACCCTTGGGACAACGGCTCATAACTACTTATTACTAGTTCGTTTAAGAAAACTTCTAATTTTCTTGGTTTTCTTAAATTTTTCCAATCTTTTGGATGTAATTTTTCACTATATAATCTTTTATTATCTTATTTATGTACAAAAATTTTATTTTTTTTTGAAAATTTTTAAATTTTTATAGGTTTTAAAAATTTTAAATGATATGTTTTGTGCTTATGCGAAGTATGCGAAGTGATGCGAAAAATAAGCACAAACCTCCCCCAAACTTGTTTTCAACAGTGTCCTCGCTGTTGCTATCTGCTAAACCTCAAAACCTGTAAGCTTGGGAGGACATTTATTAACGGGGGAAAAATATTTAAGTGAAAATCCTCCCCCAAACTTATTTTTGGCTCTCAATATTGAGAACAACAGTTAATTCAAGAGCCAAAAATACAACCCCCCCTCAAACATGAGTTAGACAATTCGAAGCATTTTAAGAGGGGGTGAGTCATTTGGTCAAAGTAAGATCTTACAAAGACCAAAAGTTAACACCAACCATTCAATGATTTTATCTGTAAAGCGTATAGATTTGTGGAAGAATGTGTTGTATCGTGTCAAGAAAAAGTGAGGGAGGGATAAGAGATGGTCTGGAAAGGTTTTGAATTTTAAATTAGAGAAAAGAAAGAATGAAGATGAATGTGAATGATTAGGAAGAAGGAATGGTGGCGGTTCAACTTCTCTAAGTGGAGGTCGATTAATCACAAAATCAGTGTTGTTTAAAAATTCAAGTTCGTCAGCAAAAAGTTCTTCAAAACTTTTATCAATGGTGTGATCAAACATTTTGCTGTCAAAAAGTTTTGTGCCAGAATTTATCCTTCTTGATTTGTCAAAATATGTGGAGGTGAAAAACTAATCTACCTCATTTTCAAAAATATCAAAATCAAGTTGGGTTTCTGGGCTTGTCGAACTTGAACTATCTGATTGTGATTCATCAACACTCACTATCATTTCAGGGACAGAGAGAGTGGAAGATGAAATGGGTGAACGTATCGATGTCTCGAGTGTCGGTAAACCAGATGTGGGAGATGAATGCTGGATTTCGGTCTGATCTTCGGGTATACAAATATCAACAACTTCAAGACGTATTTGGGGTTCGGGAAGAATTACAGGCTTAAGATGATGATCACAAGGAAGTGAAAGGATCTGATGAATTGGTGGGACAAAATCATCCAAAATTTCGGGTTCATCAATCAATATATCCCCAACTCCAATCACCTCATTCAAGTGAGCTTAAAATTCTGAAACACCTCATCAAAAGCACGGTTTTCAATCAGTTTTGGTTCAAGAGTGGAGGTGTAGAGATCACCAGGTTTTGGCATGGTTTCACTTGGAATGAACCCTTCGCAGTCGGGTAAATCAAACATTGCATTATTACACAACTTGTCATACATTCTATCGTCAATTGGTGAATCCTTTGGTGCACTCGATGAATCTGTGGAACTGGAGTTGTGGATTTCAGTTTGGAAAGGGAATGTTTGATTAAGAAAGGTGTACATCTCTCTCTCACTACCCAAATTCTTGTTTTGTACTATGCCTGAATTATATACTGGAAAATTTTGGACTGGTTCGGGATTATTTGCTTGCATCCATGCTGTTAACTTCCTAAATTGGTTCTTCAATTCCACATATTGCTCTAATGTCTCCTCAAGACCAGACTTCGGTCGATAAGGAGTTTCAGGATAAGATTGAAATTCTGGGGGACAGTTAAAACTTCCAAATGACTGATCAGAAGGACCGTTTAGAGAAGGTGGAAAAGTTGGATTTGATTGATAGGAACAGAATGGTTGTGAAAATTGGGTAGGAGTCGGGTCAACTTTGTGATAAGAAGAATTTTGATATTGGTTCGTCGGTTGGTTATTGGACATCATACATTCCACAAACCGCTTATCAAACTCTTCTTTGGAAAGTGGAGGTGATGGTTGATATTGGTCCGGGTTGAAACTTTGGTCTCTAGCCCTAGCTATATGCTCAGCAATGGACATTTGTCTCAGGGCTTCCTCACTCGGGGTATCAACAGGAACATATGTGGAATTAGGATACGGTTGATAGTGGTTCGATTGAAACTTTGGTTTCTAGCACTAGCTATATGCTCAGCAATTGAAATTCGTCTCGGGGCTTCCTCACTCGGGATATCTGTAAGTCCACGTTGCCCACCCCGGTGCTTACGGAGAGGCGGAAAACGGAATAAAAATCAAATTTTTATCACTTTAGGCAACATGGACTAGACAAAGAAGGATCTTTGCTAAACAAAAACAAGCTAAAGCTAACTAGAAACTAGCTAAGGGTAGAATGGTTATACCTAGGGCTTTATGTCCTTCTCTCCTTGCTCCTTGGAGTAGTAGAAAGAGGTCACCTTTGTCGTCTTCTCACGTCGAAGAAGGATCCACCCGAAAGCCTCAACCTTTGGCTTCAACTCCAAGCTAGAAGTAACTAGGGTGCTAGAAGTGCTAATCCTAAAACCCTAGATGAGAGTAGAGATTATTAAGAAGTGGTTTTTCTCAAGCTCAAGTGTTTCTCAACACATGAGAGGGGAGAGCTTGAGGGAGAGGAAGAACAAGAGAGAGAAAGTAAATGATAGAATGAGAGAATAAACAACCATTCTCACATATATGTGTGAATTATTTTAAATTGATAATTAGCTAGATAATTGTCATGGTTAATCAAGACATGACCATTATCATTTCATATTTAATGCTAATTGCAAGGATCAAAGAGCATCTTTTATATGGAATGATGATGGTCAACATGTCAACTAATGTCAACAAGTCAAGATAGTCAAATGGTCAACAACCATAACCATGCACAATTATATTAAACTAATATCAATTAACAATAATACACACATAAGCATTAGGGTTAATAAAATGACAATAGTCATTAACCCTAATCAAACTCCTCTCCCTCTGTCTCAAGCAACTGTGCATACGGACCCGTATTCGTGATCCGAGAAACACGAATACAAAGAGATAAAACCAATCCCAAATCATATACTAGGATCTGGCTTAAACCAAAGCCCGCTAGTATAAGCTGTCCGGACAACAAACGGGCACAAGTGCGCGGATGTGAGCGAACCCTGTCGCAAAACCATGCGACCTCTACTCATTTTGCATAAAGGCGAATAGCTCTCTGTGTGGGACTCTAAAGACTCGACACTACGCTGGCAGTGGGTTTAACCACAAACCGCAAGCGGCACAAGCTGTACGTAACGGTCCCTAAGTAGATGTCGATAAGAAGACTGACGAGGTGAACCCCATCTGAACTCCTACTGAGCCTGTATGTGACAGTCTCCGTACAGTCCGGTCTGTTCGTCTGATACATCGCATGGCGGGCCTAGGGGGGCGGTGAACGTCAGTCCCCTAATAGCAGTACAAGTCGTGTCTGAGTGTAGCCCAGAACACCCTGAGATAACACTGGAAACCTACCAGTATATCTCGCTTGCCCTGGCCAGGGACTACTTGTGTAATGGCTCTCCTGGACACAGCACGATATCAACCCCCAATACCGGGAGAGACGAATCCTGTCTAACCATCACTGCCTCCAAGTGCTTCGGGACTGCACCCAAAAACTACCTGTATGCATGACTCCTTTGAGCCGTGGTAGGGTAGTAATCAAAGTGCAGTGGGAACACACTCGAGGCGAAGTGACAGTGTCAAGTCAGCGGACTAAGCTGTACTCATGTCACCTGGGAACTGATAACTGACGATAGGTATAATACCAACCAACAGTTCCCAACGAGTCCTGTCCAGTGTACTCGTAACCTAACGAGCACCCGCATACTATCTCAAGTACGACGTACTGACGGCTGTGGGACAGACCATCTCCCACACTAGGATGAGAAGCGCATACGCTAGTCTACTCCGGAGTATCGATGCCATGTCTCGATAGTCCAACGACTAGGGACCTGTATAAGGATGTGCTTATGGATTACCCAGCCCCAACGAGTGTGAGCGCCATCACAACGCTGGTAATCAAGCAAAGATCCTAAGGGCTCTACTAATATGTATATCAGCGATATGCTAAAAGAAACACATGCACATATTAAAGAAGAGACAAACCAAGTAGCATACTACCATTTCGAGCAAGATTGTATATACACCTGTGAATATCCCAAGCTTCGATCAAGTAATATACAAACTAGTATGATACAGTAATGGCCTCTAGGGCAAATACACTAACAATCTCCCACTTTCACTAAGGCCATGTACTGGCGTATCGAAGACCTATCATCTCGATCAGTAGCTCGAACTGAGTTTGGGGCAAGGCCTTGGTGAATGGATCTGCTGTGTTATCTTCTGAAGCAACCCTCCAAACCTCGATCTCCTGGCGATCCACGATCTCCTTGATCAGGTGATACCGCCTCAAGATGTGTCTGGATTTCTGATGGGACCTGGGTTCCTTCGCTAAAGCTATAGCCCCGTTGTTGTCGCAATACAGAGGTATTGGGTCAACAATGGACGGAACCACCCGAAGTTCTTTCAAGAACTTCCTTATCCAGACAGCTTCTTTTGCGGCATCAGATGCAGCGATGTATTCCGCTTCCATAGTCGAGTCAGCAACGGTTTCCTGTTTGGAACTCTTCCAACATACCGCCCCTCCATTAAGGGTAAAGACAAAACCCGACATGGACTTGGAATCATCCTTGTCACTCTGGAAGCTGGAGTCAGCAAAGGCCTCAATCTGGAGGTCTTTTCAGCCATACACCAAGAACATCTCCTTAGTCCTTCTCAGGTACTTAAGAATGTTCTTTACTGCTATCCAATGTTTCTCCCCAGGGTTTGACTGATACCTGCTTACCACACTCAGTGCATAAGCCACATCCGGTCTGGTACACAACATCGCATACATTATAGAGCCTACCGCAGAAGCGTAGGGTATAATAGACATGTGATCCCTCTCCAAATCAGTCTTGGGAGACATCTCTTTGGAGAGGGTGATCCCGTGACAAGCCGGTAGATTACCGCGCTTGGAATCATCCATACTGAATCTCTTCAGTATGGTGTCGATGTACCTGGACTGTGAAAGTCCTAATATCCTCTTGGATCTGTCACGATAGATCCGGATACCCAGAATGTATGAGGCATCACCCAGGTCTTTCATGGAGAACCTGTATGACAAGAACCCCTTGACAGATTGTAGCATAGGAATGTCATTTCCTATTAAGAGAATGTCATCCACGTATAAAACGAGGAATACTACAGTTCTCGCTACAAATCTACAATAGATGCATGGTTCATCTGGATTTTTGATAAAGCCAAATTCCTTGACCGTTTCATCAAAACAGATGTTCCAACTCCGCGATGCCTGCTTTAGTCCATAAATGGACTTAAGCAACTTGCACACCTTTCCGCTGCTCCCACTCTGAATGAAACCCTCTGGCCGGTCCATATAGACACACTCCTCTAAATGTCCATTTAGAAAAGCTGTCTTTACGTCCATCTGCCAAATCTCATAATCGTGGAAGGCAGCAATGGCAAGAAGGAACCGAATGGATTTCAGCATAGCTACTGGAGAAAAGGTTTCGTCATAGTCCAAACCAGGTCGCTGACGAAAACCCTTTGCAACCAGTCTAGCTTTATAGGTCTCAACCTGTCCATCTACACCAATCTTCCTTTTGAAGATCCACTTGCATCCTACGGGTTTTACCCCATCTGGAGCAATGTCCAACGTCCATACTTTGTTGGTGTACATGGACTCCATTCCGGTCCGCATTGCATCCAGCCATTTTACCGAGTCGACGCTCTGAATGGCTTGCTGGAAGCTAGTAGGCTCATCACAGTCTATGATGCAATCCTCTCTATCCCCGTCAATGAGAAAACCGTAGTATCTCTCGGGCGGATGAGACTGCCTACTACTCCTGCGGAGTGGCGTGGGAATGTCTTGATCTTTCGAACCCTCTGGTTCTACCAAGCTTTCAGTAATAGCTCGTGGTTCTGGAATTTCTTCCAGTTCTATTGCGCTCCCACTTAGTTCTTTTTCTATGAACTAGTGTTCTAGAAAGTGGGCATGGCGAGAAACAAAGACCTTTTGTTCCTCTTCGCAATAGAAGAAATATCCCTTGGAGTTCTTTTGATATCCCACAAACTTGCACTGTACTGAGCGTGCCTCGAGCTTGTCCACATGCTGCTTTTTTACAAAAGCTGGACATCCCCATGTCTTAATGTGATTAAGATAGGGTCTCTTCACACACCACATCTGATATGGTGTAGTAGGGACAGTCTTAGTTGGAACTCGGTTCAAAAGGTATGCAGCTGATTCTAGCACATATCCCCAGAACGATCGCGGCAACTCAGCGTTACTCATCATGGACCGCACCATATCCAATAGGCTTCGGTTCCGTCTCTCCGATACACCATTATGTTGCGGAGTGTATGGAGGAGTAAGCTGAGAGAGAATTCCATTCTCTTTTAAGTAACCCAGGAACTCGGCACTCAAGTATTCACCACCTCGATCAGATCTCAATGCCTTGATACTTTTGCCTGTTTGTTTTTCTACTTCATTCTTATATTCCTGGAATTTTTCAAAAGCCTCGGATTTATGTTTCATTAAGAAGACATAACCGTACCTTGAAAAGTCATCCGTAAAAGTAATGAAGTAAGAATAACCGCTTCGCGCATGTGTAGACATTGGACCGCACACGTCGCTGTGTACGAGTCCCAAGAGCTCGCTCGCTCTTACTCCGTGTCCAGTGAACGGAGTCTTTGTCATCTTTCCTTTGAGACAGGATTGACAAGTTGCATACGATTGATATTCGAACAGATCCAAATATCCTTCTGCATGTAACTTAGTCAACCTTCTCTCATTGATGTGACCCAGTCTACAATGCCATAAGAAAGTTTTATTGATTTCTGGAGACTTTCTTTTGTGTGTATTCTGGACATTAAAAATCTGTGGTTGGTTTAAACGTATATACCGTTGTTCAATGTATTTGACCCAATCAAAACTTGATTAAGGTGAATGTTCACTACATTACTTACAAATGCAAATTCATAAACTTCTTTAGATAATAAAGATACAGAAATGATATTACAGGTTGCATTTGGTACATAATAACAACTACGCAAAACCAAAAAATGTCCATCCGACAATCCCAGGTGATAGTCCCCCACGGCCTCAGCATCCATGCTAGCACCGTTTGCAACTCTGAGGGTCATGTCACCTGCCTTCAAAACTCTACGCTTTCTCAACGCCTGCAAAGAATTACAGATATGAGATCCTGATCCGATATCCAATACCCAGGATGTAGAGTTTAACGATAGACAGTTTTCAATAACATACACACCTGAAGCTGAAGCTGCAACTCGCTTCAAATCCTGTGTTCTGGCCTTCCAAGCCTTGCAATCCTGTTTCCAGTGACCACTTTTGTGACAATAGAAGCATTCTTCCTTCCCCACCAGCTTTCCCGCTATCTTTGTTGCTTTTCCTTTTCCCTTCGTATCCACTTTACCGACACCACCTCTTGGTTTGACGGGGGCTTTCTTCTTCTTACCCTTGGCTTTCGCCCTGGATCTAGAAGAGGAAGATCCTCCTACAAACAAAGTGGATGTCTCCCTACCTTTCTGTAGGGTGCCCTCAGCACTCCTCAACATGTTCAGAAGTTCGGAAAGTTCAACCTCCGTTCCTTGCATGTTGAAGTTAAGGATAAACTGGGCGTAAGTGGAAGGAAGGGACTGGAGAATCAAATCAGTATAGAGTTCATTCTCCAACGTGGTCCCAAGGTCCGCGAGCTCCTCTATGTAGCCAATCATCTTAAGCACGTGTTCCGCTACCGATGATCCGACGGCCAACCTTGCCGAAAACAACTTCTTCGACACTTCGTATCTGGCGATACGAGACTGCTCTCCATACAGTTCTTTTGTATGAAGAAATATGGACTCTAGGTCCATATTCTCGTGCCTCCTCTGATGTTCGTTGTCCATCGAGGCTAGTACGAGGCATTTGGCCTTTGCGCAATCTATTTCCCAGGTCTTGTAGATTTCCTTATCTACGACACTGGTTTTCGGACCTGGGACAGGGGGAGCTTTGGTGGTAAAGACATACCCCAACTTGTCGTAAGTGATTTCCATGTTGACATTCCTGAGCCAATCTTTGTAGTTTGGCCCTGTCAATATGTTTTTATCTAGTAATAACTTAAGTCCGGTCATGTTGAATGGTCGCTGCAATTAGGAGAGAGAAAAGAAAACACTTTAGCATGATGCTCTTGCAAGTTTAGAGTGGTTTTTAGTTTGTCTAAACTGGATGGCTCCCACTGTCTCTCGAATCCCTTCTCAAACCTTAAAGAAAGGATTAGTCAGGATCAATCCCACCGTACAATACTTGCTTAACCGTTCAGCTAGGCCAGTGTCGGTACTTCGAGGAAGGTTTTCCAACGCTTTCGCGAAGTTCCTTAATTAAGTAACCTCTTTTCCCTGTGGGCGTAGCCCCGCTAACACCTTTCTAGACACCTACTAGGTTTATAGCATTGATCGTTAAGTGAGAGTTTTCCTGAGGAGTAGCATATACTCACAGTAGGATTGGGATCCAAATATCATCGCGTGATAAAACCGAAGGAATCCTACCAGAATCATCACACTCCAAATGGTATGCAGCGCTAGCAAGTTTCAGTACTTTTGAAACTCCCGATGTGGATTTTTGCCCCATGCTCTTATGGCCTTGACTTTGGCCAAAATATCATAAGTGACATGTCAAGTTCTACCCGTCATTCTCCTGGTTAATTTGGACCCACCCGTACCTACCCTTGACTTTGGCCAAAATGGCAGCACGACTGTCCCAAACCAACGCATCTATATATGCTGCACATGAATACCCAATAGCTACCAATCACTATGCCTTGACTTTGGCCAAATTACATAGCTTGAATACTTTTTGACCATTCATGTGGAATGACGGAGGGCTACGAATGGTTTTGGCGAAACCGTGAACGTAGTGAACTTGATATAATCGATGGAACGAGATAGCTTTTAAAAGGAGTGGTTTAAGCTCCGCGTTTAAAAGTTTAGTTTTGAAAAGAACCGAGTGGTTTTCAAAGTGTTCCAATCGACTTTTACTTGGTTTATTTTCTTGCATTAGTTCTTTTAATGCGTCCCATCATTTCATCCTACCATTGCAGAAAACAACCAAAATATGACGTACGCTTATGCCATTCGCATTCGCCACGGGGCCCCGTCATCACCCGTTAGGTTACTTAACTAACGACAGAGCGGGGGCTGGGCTAGCGCGGCTGTAAAACATAAGCAACGCCTAAATAGTTATCATATATAAATATATAGCAACGATAGACATTACAGATCACAGATGAATACATTGGATATACTAGGAATCCGCAATCCGTTCGAGCCTGCAACGAAAAGCGGATTACACGGTCGCGGTGAATAGCCAATACCCCACCCAAGACCCCTACGGGTGGGGCAAACTACCCGCCAAGTACCCGAAGCGAAGCAACCTCCCTCAACACCGTGAGTAGGCTACTCGGCACTTCGAGATACCCGGTAGTTTGTGCACCCCCTCCATGGGTCTATCCTAGGAGCAAAAACAGTAAAAAGAATTATACAATGACGGCTACAACCCCGACCCGGTTGTGCGGCCATACAAATATTATTACATCAATTTACATATTATAATGAATGAAAGAAAAAGAAACACTCATCTCACATCCACCCCGGCTATTCACCCGCGACAATCCAACGCATTCATATACACATACCAACATCAAACACAGATCACAGATATGTATAACCCCGACTAATCGACATATAGCGATTAGCCGACGTTCAATACATATAAACATCACAGATATAACCCTTTAGTCAAAGTGTAGTGAAGTTCGATAAAAAATACGGATTTATAGGCCCCCAAAAATAAATTTCTTTTCTGGAAAACCTGGGCACATATAAACCATCTTAAAACTCCCAAAACCAAGCCAGAAGAACACTGCACCAAACTCGACCCAGAACCGAGCCAACTCGGCCGCGGTTGCGCGGCAATAGCTTGCTATTGCCGCGGAACCGCGACGCTTTGATCGATTCACTGGACCGGGTTTGGTGGCTTTCTTCACAAAACCCTGAGATGATTTTAGGAGTATGATTTATTTTATTTTGAACAGGAAAAATTTTAACAGAAAACTAGGGTTTTGATATTTTGGTTTTTCGATTTTTTCCGATCAAACTTCCATACACTTTACTACCTAGCTAGTTTATGTTTAGTTAGGCTCTGATACCACTGTAAGTCCACGTTGCCCACCCCGGTGCTTACGGGGAGGCGGAAAACGGAATAAAAATCAAATTTTTATAACTTTAGGCAACATGGACTAGACAAAGAAGAATCTTTGCTAAACAAAAACAAGCTAAAGCTAACTAGAAACTAGCTAAGGGTAGAATGGTTATACCTAGGGCTTTATGTCCTTCTCTCCTTGCTCCTTGGAGTAGTAGAAAGTGGTCACCTTTGTCGTCTTCTCACGTCGAAGAAGGATCCACCTGAAAGCCTCAACCTTTGGCTTCAACTCCAAGCTAGAAGTAACTAGGGTGCTAGAAGTGCTAATCCTAGAACCCTAGATAAGAGTAGAGATTATCAAGAAGTGGTTTTTCTCAAGCTCAAGTGTTTCTCAACACATGAGAGGGGAGAGCTTGAGGGAGAGGAAGAACAAGAGAGAGAAAGTAAATGATAGAATGAGAGAATAAACAACCATTCTCACATATATGTGTGAATTATTTTAAATTGATAATTAACTAGATAATTGTCATGGTTAATCAAGACATGACCATTATCATTTCATATTTAATGCTAATTGCAAGGATCAAAGAGCATCTTTTATATGGAATGATGATGGTCAACATGTCAACTAAGGTCAACAAGTCAAGATAGTCAAATGGTCAACAACCATAACCATGCACAATTATATTAAACTAATATCAATTAACCATAATACACACATAAGCATTAGGGTTAATAAAATGACAATAGTCATTAACCCTAATCAAAGTCCTCTCCCTCTGTCTCAAGCAACTGTGCATACACACCCGTATTCGTGATCCGAGGAACACGAATACAAAGAGATAAAACCAATCCAAAATCATATACTAGGATCTGGCTTAAACCAAAGCCCGCTAGTATAAGTTGTCCGGACAACAAACGGGCACAAGTGCGCGGATGTGAGCGAACCCTGTCGCAAAACCATGCGACCTCTACTCATTTTGCATAAAGGCGAATAGCTCTCTGTGTGGGACTCTAAAGACTCGACACTACGCTGGCAGTGGGTTTAACCACAGACCGCAAGCGGCACTAGCTGTACGTAACGGTCCCCAGGTAGATGTCGATAAGAAGACTGACGAGGTGAACCCCATCTGAACTCCTACTGAGCCTGTATGTAACAGTCTCCGTACAGTCCGGTCTGTTCGTCTGATACATCGCATGGCGGGCCTAGGGGGGCGGTGAACGTCAGTCCCCTAATAGCGGTACAAGTCGTGTCGGAGTGTAGCCCAGAACACCCTATGATAACACTGGAAACCTACCAGTATATCTCACTTGCCCTGGCCAGGGACTACTTGTGTAATGGCTCTCCTAGACACAGCGCGATGTCAACCCCCAATACCGGGAGAGACGAATCCTGTCTAACCGTCACTGCCTCCAAGTGCTTCGGGACTGCACCCAAAAACTACCTGTTTGCACGACTCCTTTGAGCCGTGGTAGGGTAGTAATCAAAGTGCAGTGGGAACACACTCGTGGCGAAGTGACAGTGTCAAGTCAGCGGGCTAAGCTGTACTCATGTCACCTGGGAACTGATAACTGACGATAGGTATAATACCAACCAACAGTTCCCAACGAGTCCTGTCCAGTGTACTCGTAACCTAACGAGCACCCGCATACTATCTCAAGTACGACGTACTGACGGCTGTGGGACAGACCGTCTCCCACACTGGGATGAGAAGCGCATACGCTAGTCTACTCCGGAGTATCGATGCCATGTCTCGATAGTCCAACGACTAGGGACCTGTATAAGGATGTGCTTATGGATTACCTAGCCCCTACGAGTGTGAGCGCCATCACAACGCTGGTAATCAAGCAAAGATCCTAAGGGCTCTACTAATATGTATATCAGCGATATGCTAAAAGAAACACATGCACATATTAAAGCAGAGACAAACCAAGTAGCATACTACCATTTCGAGCAAGATTGTATATACAACTGTGAATACCCCAAGCTTCCATCAAGTAATATACAAACTAGTATGATACAGTAATGGCCTCTAGGGCATATACACTAACAATATCAGCAGGAACGGATGTGGAATTGGGATACGGTTGATAGGACCTGGACTGAGGTGGCCAACTATTTCTTCCTGCTTGTTCTATATGATCTCTTATGGACATGGAAGAGCCAGACGGTATACCGAAGGGATTACGAAAACATTTAATATCTAGTTGTGGACACCAATGCTCGGCAAGAGATTTTCTATTTGGATCACCCATTGTAAGAAGAGGGGAGGGGGAAAAGGGTAAAAAGGTAAAAAGAGGGGGAGAAATTAATTGGTTTGTTTGAAAAAAGGAAGGATTTTTGAAAATTCACACAAACATGCACAATCAACCCTATTATCTAATGGTCACCTAGGTCAAGTCTCTAGACCGCTCCTAACTGCCAGAAGACAAATCGCAGGATAAATCCTCTACTGCCTCTTTGTCCCACCAGTGGCCAGGTAAGTGTCAGGTAAGTGGGAGGTTCTCCACTACGTTAGTAGTGGGCCTAATTAAGTAACCACTTGCCTTAGAAACCTTTGCCTTAGACACCACAAAAGAAACGCGGATAAGCAACAGATTACCCACGACCTCCTTCTGTCCTAAGTGAGCGCGACGGTCCTTAGAGTCATGTCTAGATGTTTTTTAATTAATGAGGGTGATGGGGATTCAAGTTTGTGATTTCCGGGGCTTAGGAAGGGTAATGAACTCCCCACCTAATCTGAATTTTGTCATGCCCCTTAATTTCCGTATTAATATATGCAAACAACTAATTTCAAGAATCGCAAAAATTTTATATTTTAGCGGCGCTGAATTTTGCAAAGAATCCTGCAAGAAATTGATTATTGGACAAGATCAGAGAGAAGATGAGAACACAGAGAACATACCTGAGAATTTTGGAAAAGAGCAAGCCCTAAACGGCGGCGGTTCCGCCGCAAAAACGCACCTACGGCCGCGGATCCGCAGCTTGCTAGGGGAACTAGGGTTTGGAAAAATTCCTGTAGGTTCCTGTACTTCCCTTTATTCTGTAAAACTCCCCTGAATCTTGATTCCCTCAGTAGAACAATTCCAGATTCCCTCGCAAAAATTCAAACGCTAAAGTTAAGCACACGATGCGAATCTTGAATGAAAATTTGATGGAATGATAATTTTTCAACTCAAATTACAAAAACAAACAAAATAGCACACATCCCCGGCAACGGCGCCATTTGATTGATACGAAATCTCGCTGTGTCGGTAGAAAATGTATAGAAATCACCACCAAAGAAATTTTTAACCGCAATCAATAACGGTGTCAATTATAGCGCGTTAGTGAGTGCGGATCGTCCACAGAGATGTGTGTTTTGCTTGCTATTGTTTTAGATGAGTCAAAATGAAAATAAGAAAGGAAAATGATTCATGAATTTTGAAGTTTACTTTTAATAATTTAAAAGAAATAATAAAGATCAAAAATCAGGAATCAAGAATTATACAAATTGAATTAGTTATCAAGATTTGAAATGAGGCTCGTAGGAATCGATCGAATCGATAATAGTGATGAAAACTTATGGTTATGTTTTCATATCCATTGATGATTTGATGCTAGATCGATGATGATCAACGAGAATTAGGGATTTCTTGCGGAAACTAGGGTTTCATCATCTATCTCTTGTTCTTTCGTTGATTTCATTCACATTCTAGCCTCTAGTAAATTCAAGAATCGATCGTGGATCACTAATTAAAAGCGAACACAATCAAGAAAGTATCCCTCGAAACTAGATTGTCGATTCTTCAATTTACTAAAGTTTACAAAACTCATAGGACTTAAGAATCGTTTCAAGATTTGTAACATCATCTATTTATTCTCTCGACTCCTTCACGAGCGGAGTTTTTACTCAAACATCATATCAAAGAACACAATCAAGAATCGAGATCTAATCATGATGTAAGAATGTAAAGAAAACAAAATAAAGAATTTCACCTTTTATTTATCAACAATTTTGTTACAATTCTCTCAAGATCTATAATGAAGAAAGAACTCGATCGTCGATTTGGCTTCGCTCGTCTTCGTGAGTCGCGGATCGTCTTGGACCACTTGCTCGGATGAAGATCGACTTTGCTCCTAAAAGGTTGAAGGCTTCTTGCTTGAATTGTACTCGGTGATCTTGATTTTGGCTTTGGATTTTGGATTAGGGTTAGGGTTTGAATGCACAAGTTGTGTCACTCAACTTGTAGGAATTTGGCTCAATTTTCAACCACTAACAATGAACAATTAATGAACTAATTAACCCCCTCATGAACAACCCAAAACCCTAGATCTAGGTTTCTTTTTATAACCATCTCAACCCTCGATCTAGAATTCAAAATTCAAATCTCCCTCCAAAAAGTTTGTTAGAGAGGCTTCTAGAAGAAGTTTGTTGGAGGGAATATTCTAGAATAAGGTATATTCTAGGGCTAGGTTGTTAGGCCGAGCCTTCTGGATGAAGCCACGTGTGATTCTGGAATCTTCTGGAAGCTAATGCCGTTACAGGAAGCCACGTGTGGAAATATGCTATGCTAACGTCATCATACAGCCGCGGATCCGCGGCGGGAATGACCTTGGGGCCGCGGATCCGCGGCGCTTTAGAGGCCTTGGGGCATGGAACTTCTGGGTTGTTATTGGGCTGACTTTGTGGCCTTTGTCAAATGTGTGGAATCTCATTTTGCTTTCTTGATTTCTGCCAGATCTCAAGTCTTGGACTTGGCGTATTTTTATCAGCACTTTTGACAATTTCAGCTCTTTTCCTGCAATTTCCTGCACAGATTCTCGAGACAAGTATTGCGCTATACAAAGATTATGTGATGGAATGATAAACACTCAATTTCCTTCAAAAATGTCGGTTATAATATATAACACATGTAATTTGGTATTTTACGGATGTTTTGCTAATATGTGCTATATTCAAACCGAACACCTCTAGATGAGTGCAAATGGTAGGGAAATTGTCGTGGTAGAAATGCAATATTTTCGACTGATCAGACTTCATACATGAAGTCGCATTAATCCCTAGGATACCCGCTCATGATCAACCGTTACAATTTGAGAATTACATGCCCTTAATGGGCACTGACTGCTCGAGGGAGCCGCAGAAGGGATCCAAGCGAGAACCCTTTTCGCAAATGTTTTAACTGTGTGTCGGTGGGCACAAAACAATATTTTTGGAAGCTCCCACAACACCACATTTTTCACACCCTCACTGCATATCGTGCACACACTCATGACAAGAAACCCTTGTTTCGACATGTGCACGGTTTTACTAAAATTTATTGGTGCGGGCAAAAGAGCCGCAAATTACCCCTGTCCAATGCTTGTGACACAACTGTGTCGATATTTCCTCCCCTTGGAGGAGTTAGAATTTTACATGTTTGGAGGCATACCTGTCAGGCCTCTCATTGAGGGCGTTTCTACGTCCTATACACCATTGACGGATGTGTGGTCAATAACTGAACCGACGGAACACGTGCCCGCCCGAACACCTAGCCCCAGCTCGGCCGCGAGCGAAGGAGAACTTACTCCTTTAGAACATGCAAATTTGATGCGAAGAGATGTTAGGGGGATAGTTGAGTTGAGGGGGATAGCGAGGGAGCATGATTAGCAGTTGACTGAAGTAGAGCAGGGGATCCGAACCCTACTGGCTAGGAAGGAGCGTTCCCGTTCACGCTCGAGGGCAGGGCGTTGGGCCGAGCTGTGAGGGCACTGCTTGTGATAAGTTTAGGGGAGTTGGTGGTTGTAAATAGTTATCTTTTGCATTGCATACTTTTTAAATTTTTGTATATATTTTTCTTCTTCTTTTGCATGTTTAAATTCCGCATTGCATCTATATAAAAAATTCATAAAAATTGAAAAAAAAATTAGAAAAATATAAAAATCAAATAAAAAACTGAAAAATTTGAAAAATTATAAATATTGAAAAATTCAATTTAGGCCATATTTGACTTAAGTTTAACAAGACGGTTAACTAGCTAGGAAAAACTAGATCCTAAACATAGTAAATTAAAAACCTTAAAAATAACCTTTCTTAAAATTTAACGGTAGAAAATATATGTCTTTGTAGTTTACTTAGAAATAGGCAAATTTTGAGTTCACTTCTTGGGCTAAGTCAAAATAAGGGAAGAGTATTGATATTTTTATTAAAGTATAAGTCTGAAAAATAATCCCTAAGTTTAAGTCTAAATTCTGAAAATATATACCCTACAACTTGCACAAACACGAACCTTGAAACTTGGAATAGTAGAGGAGACCTTGAAATGCTCTTGTCTAAAGTCCTTAGTATGAAGGAAAATAAAATAAAAATACAAGTGTGAATATATAAATAAAAAAAAATGAACACGGGTTTTGTAATTACTTAAGGCTGCGTAAAATAAAAATTATATAGCGAGGGTGCTTTATCACCTAGTGCCTTAGACCAACTGGTTTGGGAGTCACTGCTAAAACCTTAGGTATTACAAGACGAGTAATTACGCCTTAATGTGCAAACACATTTTGTAATCGGTCATTGGTACTTCAAGAAGTATTAACGGTCGCATGAAGAATGTGTGAGCAAGTTCATCTAAAAATTAACCAACTAAAAGTACTTTGGATGATGGACAAGAGTATAAGAGCTTGAATTGAATTTCCAAGTATATGGGTGATATATACACACACGTAGGGGTATATGATTGGGGCTTGTATGAGAGATAGGAATGAAAAATAGGACTTATATCTTTAGTAGAGATGATAAAAATTCCTAAGTTGAGATGGAACCTTAGAAGGAAAACTCAAAAGATGCTAAAAGCTAAATAAATTTACAGAACATATACAATCTTAAGTTAAATGATAAGGAAGCGTGAAAAATATGGGTTGATAATTTCTGAGTCAAAGATAATAGAATTTGTTGTTAGAAAACCGAATTGGAGAATAAAAGTCAATAGGACAAATTGATAGGATTTTGTTGGTAGTATCCGCTGAAAACCCTCAGGAGACAACACTCCTCCTACTAAGGACACCTAGAGGTTTAACGGTTTGTTGCACGAGCTCAGTGCAATCGCGTTTCCCTACGAAAGTGAGGCTAGGTCTTTTTCGAGAATAAAACTAGTTTTGCTCGAGGACGAGCAAAAGGTAAGTTTGGGGGTATTTGTTCATATCATAATTTTGCATTATTATATTCCCCATTCTTATTCATTTTACAAATAAACAGGTGCTTTTGATCCATGTCTGCTACATAGTTGCAGGTTACGGGTTCTCGGAACAAAACAGGGAAAATGATGAAAAGACGCTACAAAAGTGACACTTCGACCAACAAATAGAGAATCTTTATCATGCCTACGTTTTGAAGAACAAATGAAGATCAATGAACAACTTCACAAAGTACAAAGGAAGCGCAAAGATTCAGGACTTCAACACAAAGCAAACGGTAAAAGTCCACCACATTCTACACTGTGGAAATCTGGAAGAAACTAGAAGACATTCTGAAGAACCAAGTGAAGAAAAGTCAAGGAAAATGCAACAGAAAGCTGCCCAGAAGGACACAGCCCAAGACTCCAACATATGGCCGCAGAACCGCGGCCAAACAGGGCATATGGCTGCGGATCCGCGGCCATGGTGAGCACGTGTCGGTGCAAACTTTGATGGTGTGGCGGTGCGTTAACTAGGCTTCTTAGGGTAATTTTCTAAATGCAGATAAGGATCAGATGTAACCCTAGGGTTCCTATAATCTATAAATAGGAACCCTACAGCTTTTTTTGGAGCATGCCTCTTCCTATGCCTCTTTTTATTCATCTATTTCAGAATTTTAATTCGCTGTAAATGTTTGAAGAGAACATCAAATAAAGTAAGTTTTTCATTTCTATGCCCTAGTTAATTTCTTTTCTGCCATAGTTTAGCAATTTTATTATCTGCCCTAGTTAATTAGTTAGAAATTTTATTCATTTGCCATATCTTAGATAATTAGGTTATTGAATTAAAAACTCATTAAAAAATGTATCTTTTTATCAATTCCCTAATGAGTGAGTAGTTCCTCACTTGTTAGGGTTAAGAATAGGGAAGGTCTGAGAGATGAAAAATCTCTCATCCGTTTCTTGCCCATTATACAATTTTTATAAGACTCCATGCATATATACACACACCGCTCACTACGGCATCCTATCCCACGAGATAGCGGTGATACCGTAGTTTAAAAGACCGGTTGTGTATGTTTTTCATGGAGATTAGGGTAAGAATTAAGAAAGGACGGACAAGGACCTAGAGAAAGAAACCTAGTTTCTTCCCGATCGTCCTAAGAATTAAGAAGGACGGACAAGGACCTAGAGAAAGAAACCAAGTTTCATCCCGATCGTCCTAATCCCCTTTATTAATTATTACCATAACACCTAAATAGATCTTAACTAGGGCATAGAAAGCAGTGAGGAAAATATTGAATTTCCAAACTTAACCTAAACCTAACCCTAGCAAGGTTTTAACCTAGTATAAATCAACTTTAGTTTTTAGTGATAATCCAATCCACCACAATTGGAATTAACTCGTTAGAACAAATAGAAAAGACACAAAATCCCTGTGGACCGACCCGTACTCACCGGCTAGCTACCAAGAGACGGCGTTCTTGATTGCGGTAAAAAATTCTTTGATTCATCTTTTAAAAGCGCAAGTACGAATATAAAATCAGTCTTCAATCACTATCCCCGGCTTGTAGTTCTCTACCACACAGTGCCAGGGATCGAAGCCCTCACCAAGAGGCAGCCGAGCGGTTTCACTGCTCGGCTATCTCTGGATGGTAGTCCCCTACCCCACGACTCTCGGGATGCAAGCCCTCACCAAGAAGCAGCCGAGCGCCTACCCTGCTCGGCTATCCTCGGCTGGTAGTCCACTGCCACCTAGCGCCATGGATCGAAGCCCTCGCCAAGAGGCAATCGAGCAGCTTCACTACTCGACCCATCCTTAGCAGGCCTCTTACGGCCCCTCCCGCGCTAAGGATCGAAGCCCTCATCAAGAGACGGCCGAGCAGCTACCCTGCTCGGCTATCCCCGACTGGTAGTTCCCTACCCCATGACGCCAGGGATCAAAGCCCTCACTAAGAGGCAGCCGAGCGGCTACCCTGCTCGGCTATCCCCGGCTAGTAGTTTCCTACCCAATGACGCCAGGGATCAGAGTTCTCACCAAGAGGCAGCCGAGCGGCTACCCTGCTCGGCTATCCCTGGCTGGTAGCTTCCTACCCCACGACGCCGGGGATCAAAAGCCCTCGCCAAGAGGCACCGGGCGGTAAACCTGCTCGGCCCGTCCTTAAGGATCAAAGCTCTCGCCAAAAGGCACCGGGCAGTAACCCTGCTCGGTCCGTCCTTAGTAGGCCTCTTATGGCCTCTCCCGCGCTAAGGATCAAAAGCCCTCATCAAGAGGCAACCGGGCCCTCCCTTACTCGGCTATCCCTGGCTGGTAGCTCCCTACCCCACGACGCCGGGGATCAAAAGCCCTCGCCAAGAGGCACCGGGCAGTAACCCTGCTCGGCCCGTCCTTAAGGATCAAAGCTCTCGCCAAGAGGCACCGGACAGTAACCCTGCTCAGCCCGTCCTTAGTAGTCCTCTTACGGACCCTCCCGCGCTAAGGATCAAAAGCCCTCGCCAAGAGGTAACTGGGCCCGCCCATACTCGGTTATCCCTATATGGTAGCCCCTTACCCCACAACGCCAGGGATCAAAGCCCTCAGCAAGAGGCAGCCGAGTGGCTACCTTGCTCGACTATCCCTGGCTGGTAACTCCTTACCCACAGCTCCAGGAATCAAAGCCCTCATCAAGAGGTAGCCGAGCGGCTACCCTGGTCGGCTATCCCTGGCTGGTAGTTCCCTACCCCATGACGCCAGGGATCAAAGCCCTCGACAAGAGGAAACCAAGCATCTACTATGCTCGGTCATCCGTAGCTGGGGTTACTAACCGCTAACTCTCCTGGCCCAAGCCCTCGCCATGAGGCCATCCACGTATAAGCGATCTCAATCTCGACTTCGGGACTATTGAGATACCGACTCTTCACCGGTCTTTGCACACTTGGAAAATAGTCGAATTTAACTCGACGTGCGATCACCCAACGTGAAGGCAGAACCGTGCAAATACGAATGTTCCCCAAAGACAAAAGGATAATGTGCACGCAAAGAAACAACAAAGTAAGATTTTTATTTACAAAAGCCAAAAGTGTTTACAAGGGTATTGTGGGCTCCCCAGCCTTATCAAATTACCCGGAGGCTTACAAAAAAAAAGAGGAGGAAAAGCTAAAAAGTTCGAACCGCAAACCCCGCCTAGACCTCACCTCCCTCATCACCATCGGCCGGAGGCATGACCATCGAGAGTGGGACCCGAGCACGGAGCTCACCGTCGGCAAACTCCGGAAACTGATCCTTGACGGAATCAAGAGCTTTGTTCGATGCAATGGCGGAGGCATCGCCGAGGTTGATGTAAAACTGGTCTGACCCCTTGTAATCAGTCACCGCCTTTCTAGCCTGAATCTCGGCGACCTCCGCCGCCTGAAGCGCCACCTCGGCATCCCGCCTGCTGGCATCCCTCGCCCTCTTCATGGATGAAAAGGGATCCGCCAGTTCTATCAACTTCGACTCGGTGACTCCGTAGGACTCATTCAGGCGGTGATAGGACTCCCGGCACATTGAGACGGCGAGCTCCGCAGCGACCGATCGGTCTTCAAGGACGGCCATCCTCTCCCTCACCAGACGCAACTCAAGTCGCAGATCCTCGGCCTCCGAAGAAGACTCTCCCGCCGTCCTCGTAGCATGGATAGCCCCCTCGGCCTCCATACGAGTAACGAGGGCGCAACGCTGAAGGACCTGACGAAAAACAGCAAGGAGACTTAGAGACACTCGTACTAAAGAAAAGGGGCTCGAGATAACACGTGAGGGAGTACAGGGAGTACATACCTGCACCGCCTCCTGAGCTATAGCCTCCATTTGGGCCCTCAGGGTCCCCCGCGAAATCTTGCCCCCGGCCGATGCTTCCATACCAGCAGGCTGGCTGGCAGCAACGGAAATCTCGGATGGGACTACAAAACGGACATCCCCCTCCCGCACAGGAATCCCCTCAGGAATCTCCGTCGGTGGCGCGCGAGAGACCATCCTCTTCCTTTTAAGAGGAACCCCGTCTTCTTCCTCTCCTGCATCCCTCGTCTGGGGCTCGAGAACCCGTGGACTCCTTTGTCCGCTGCCGAGGCAATCATCAGGAGCTTGTGACAAGGCAGATGACCCCGCTGCTGGCGGCACATTTGGTGCGGGGCTCGGGTCAGCCGGAGGCGCGGCTGCACCGCCAGCCCCCTTCCGGGACAGAGCACCGAGGGCACCAAGAGTCCTGGATCGATCCATTTGTCCTACAAAAGGGAGATGCAGGATCGACTCAGAAGGAGAAGAAGCCGAAGAAAGAAAAAGAAGAATCTACGGGGTGCTCTCTAGACTCTACCCGAACTATTTCTACGGACTCCTCAGAAGATGACACCTAACCTGATAGAGAGAAGTCCTCGGGAGAGAAAACGCAGAGATCCGACCAAAAAAGGAGAGCAACGAGCTAACGAGACTCAGGGCGAGGAAAATTTGTAGAGGTATGGGCCTTGATGGGGACCACACCTCTATTTATAGCTGCCGGCGTACACATCCTACGGCGACAGTCATCTACCGCCGAAACGGCTCAGTGCATTCGACGGCCACGATCGCCCCACCTGTCGCATGCGCATTGGTTGTATCCCATCAGACGGCAGAAGCATGCGACCCGTCGCGTCAACCAACCAGTGCCCAACACGTGGGCTGTCGCTTCGGCGAACGTACGCACGATCCGGGGCATCCTCTTTAATGCGAAATCTGGCCCCTGATCCCCTAACATCACCAAGAAAATACAGTTGATTGCCCGGGAAAACACGCTCACGATATCTACGACGAGGTGCTCACCTCGGGTGACCCGGCAGACTGATCGCACGCTTTTGGTGTGAGGGATGTTCATAGTTCTAAAGTTATAACCGCGATCAGGACGGTGTCGCTTCGCAGCTAGCCAGTTGAGCATGGGTCGATCCACAGGGAGATGGTTGTATGTCCGTTCGTGTTTTAGAAGAGTTAATAAAGAATGCGTATATGTTTGTTCAAATCTAACCTATGTGTTTTATATGCAAGTATAAAGTTGTTAAGAAAAAGATACGAAAGTGTAAGCTAGAGAAATCCGCACTCAAAACCTTTGAGCCGAGTCTTGACCAATTGAAGCTAGAGCAATCGGCAACAACGTGGATTAGGGGATTTAAGCGCGGTATTCGTGGAATCCGGTTTATTGACCCTTGTCCTTCCGTTCTTGTCTCTTGCTTTCGCCTCCGGCCAAACCTAACGCAACCGGTCGCGGTTAGGAATCACCGTTACCTTGATAGGGTAGGGTGCCTAACGAAGCGCTTGTGTAACGTTTGGGCGGAGTTCAAAGGAAAATAACGGGAAAAGGAAATGAGGAAAGAAACCTTAACTTACAATATTATATTTATTCTTAACAACAACATATTACAACCATTCACAAAACGAACCAAAAAGACAAAAATAAAAGATAAACAAAGAAAAGAAAAGATTACAAGCAAGTAAATAAAAGTGCATGGAATTTAAGTGCTTGAAAGTAAAGCATGAATGTAAAGCAAGTAATAAAAAGTAAGAAAGAAATAAGCAAGAAGGAGAACTAGAAACCATAGAACAAGTAACACACCATGGGTTTAATAACCCAAACTTAAACTTGCAAGCTCAATTAAGAGGTTGCAAGATCAAGAGAGAGCTAAAAACCCAAGGAAAAATGAAGCACAAAAGAGACTTTATTCCTTCCAAAATGATACAACCCTTGAGATCAAATACCAACCCTTAAACCTTCAAGCTCAATGAAGAGGTTGAAAGATCAAGAGAAAGTAAGGATCTCAAGGGGAAGCTAAGCAAAAGAATGATACAAAATAACCCTCATCTTCATTTAAAATCCACTCAAAAGCTCTCACAACAATTTAATGGGGGAAAGATGATGAAGAAGAAGAAGTTAAACTAAAAACTAACAAAATGTGGGCATAAGAATTGACCCTTACAATGGCTCAGAACTGGGGTATTTATAGGAGGAGAGTTGAAAACCTAGGGCAACATTCTGACCCTACAAGAAAAGACCAACCTACCCCTGAAAGATCTTCAGGTGAAGAGTCAAAGAGGTCGCGGATCCGCGGCCTAACATGCCCTATGGCCGCGGATCCGCGGCCATATAGGTGAGTTAGGTCATCGAATTTGGTGGCTTTTCCTGTTGTTCTGTCCTATGTTGTTCTACATGTACCAAATTGAAAATTGCTTCCACAATTGCATCAGATCTGCAACAGTCCAAAATGGCATCAAAAATAATACTATTGACCTTTTCTCCCTCGAGCTCCGCGCACCCATTGATTCTTGTGCTGCCCCTCTCGTGCTTTGTGCTTGTCCGAGACACGAATGACCACTGTCATATGTCTTATCTCAGGAACTGGTGCGCGGCACTGGACGGATACGGATGACCGGAACCCGGCTTTTATCTGCTGTTAACAGATGTTCTGTATTTTGGCGTAACAGTGGAGATTTTGTATCAATTGCGTTATTTTGGACTAGAAAACTGTGGCCTGTAAATATGTAGCAAACAAGGATTAAAAGCACCTGCTTATAAATAAACGAGCGTAAGAATGGGCGGTATAAAATGCAATATTCTGGTATGAACAAATACCCCCAAACTTAACTTTTGCTCGTCCCGAGCAAAACCAATTATTCACAAAAAAGTCCTAACCATATTTTCGCATGGAACGCGATTGCACTGAGCGTGTGCAACAAGCCATTAAACCTCTAGGTGTCCCTAGTAGGAGGAGTGTTGTCTCCTGAGGGTTTTCAGCGGATACTACCCATAAAATCCCGTCAAGCCAGTTTCATAAGTTAACATCGATTCTACTCCTACAGTTTAGTATCTACGTTAGAAATTCTATCATCCTAAGTTAGAAATATCCAACCCTTATTTTTCACGCCTCCTATCTATTTAACTTTAGATCCTATACGTTCCAAAACAGTTTGAAAAGATGTTGGTTCTCCTGAGTTTTCCTTCTAAAGTGTGGTCTTAAATCAGGGATTTTTATCAACTTTACAGAAAACAAAAGTCTTATCTTTTATCCAAACATCGATTGTATACCCCTACGTGTGTGTATATTTGCACCCCTACACTCAAGAATTCAATTCAAGCTATAGTACCATTTCCCTAATACCTGATACTACTTCTTTACATTAATGATGGACGGTGTTGCTCACACACCTTTCATGCGACTATTACTGCTTCTTGGGGCACTAACGGCCGATTACTGAATGCGTGAGCTTAAAGCGTAAATAGCAGTTTCCAGATCTTGACTTTATTCTATTTTTCTTTTTCTTTTTTTTCTTTTTCTTTTTCAAGACCGGATATATTTTTCAATAATGCTCTTTTCTGTGTTTAGCTTTAAATACCGTTTTTTCTTTCATTCCAGGCTTTCAGGAAAGAGTATTTCTAGGTATCCTCTACTATCCTAAGTTTTAAGGTGTGTGTAAGTGCAGTTGTAGGGTATATACTTTCTGAATTTGAACTCAAGAATAGAAACTATTTTTCAGACTTATCCTCCAGTAAAATTTCAATACTTTCCCTTCATCTTGACTTAACTCAAGAACTGAACTCAAGATTACCTATTTCTCAAAAAAAACTGTAAGGACGTATACTTACTAAAGTTAGACAGAATGAGGGTTATTTTTAGGATTTTCAATTCCTAAGCCTAGAATTTAGTTATTTCTAACATATCAACTAAACTTTCAGAATAAAAATCTAAGTTACCCTATTAGTTAACTTTACGACAAAGTTTTTATATTTTTTTGGAAAATTTTCGATTTTTTGGGTTTTTAATAAGGTATGCAAATGCAAAATATACAAATGAATGCGAAGAAAGAAAGCTTACCGAGCACACCCCCAAATTTAAACTTGACAGTGCCCTCACTGTCAGGCTATACCAAGAGGGTCAAAATTGTCGGCGCTCCCTAAAAACAAATTATATACATAACAAAAAAGGAAAAAAAAATATATACAAAAAGGTTCCCCCCAAACTTAAGTAAAACAGTGTTTCCACTGTTAAGCGTTGAAGTTCAGGATTAGGGTGAAAGAAAACAGTTTCAAACTATACAAGGCCTTACACAGGCCAAATGTGAGCACCAACCATTCAAAGATTTTATCGCTATAATGTACAGGTTGGTGGAAGAAGGCGTAAAGAAAAGAGAGGGAGAATACGCGAGACCGTATGGAGATAGAAGTGGTATACGGTCTCGGTATATAAGAAGAATGGAGGAAGGGAGAAAGAAGTGGAATACGAACTTGAGGGTGAAAATGGAGTGAATAGATTAGCACAATATGTGATGAATGATGTGTAAAAAGTGATTGTGCTAATCTACCAACCCGTCGAGAAATGGGGTCAAATCCCTCAAGATTCGTTAGAAACTATGGGTAAGCCGAACTCGGTAAACCAGACACAGGAAGTGAAAGTGATACGGTTTCTTGTAAGGTCGGAACGATGGAAAGGGTAGAGGAAAGTGATAGAGGAGGGGTATCTGGTAAAGGTTCGGGAGGGTGTACACAGTCAATGGAAGGGACAGGATGAATTGGAAAATCCGACTCATCAATTAAAACTGGTTCATCCTCAAAAATTTCCTCAATGTTCTCCTCAAAAATTAGCTCATCCATGCATTTATCATCAAAATCAAGACGCATATGAAGTTCGGGAAAAATATTTAATGACACGGGATGATGAATTGGAGAGAAAAACTCTTCCAAATCTACGGGTTCATCATCTAAAATATTTCTAGCGTCAATGTCACGACCCGAAAGAGCACGTGACTGGCCCTTGAACCATATGAAGTCTATAGGACTCCATCTGATCCAAGTAAGCCAAAAGCCCAGAAATCTAAAACCAATTTAAGGATAAATGAACATACAAGCAATATACTATACAACGCTAAATGGTGAGGATCAAAATTCAAAAGAAACCCAGATAAGCATGAAAACTGTAACACTACTAAGCGCGACTCTAAGGTCGAAATAAAACATCACTAGTGTCTGAGTCTGAAACAATATACAAGTTTTGGTTGATGGAATTTCTAGATACAATGAATAATACAAGTACAATAGTGGTTCTTGATGCAAAAGAATCCACCTGCCAAATGCAATTCACCCGCAAGGAAGCAGTGTGCCAATAATGCCGCAATGGAACCTGTACGGCAAAACCTGCAAGAACTGTTGCACAACGGGGGTGAGTTGCCAACTCGTGAATAGAAATATCTACAAGCAGAAATCGAATGCAAGACATAATCCTAGGTCAAACAATTAGTATAATAATAAAACCCTCAAGAGTAAGTCTGAAGCATGATAAAGTGGCAATGTAACATCTAATCATGTAGGTAGTGCCAAGTACTCGTGCCAGTGCCTCAGATAATAACATGTCATCAGTATAAGGTATGTCTGCATGAAGTATGATCAATGTAAATACAGTCTGTATGTGATCAAGTCTGTATAAACGTGGAACCCGTCCACCCGTCACCCAATGACAATAAACGTGGAACCCATCCACCCGTCACCCAGTGACAACAAACGTGGAACCCGTCCACCCGTCACCCAATGACAATAAGCATCATGCATGCAAATGCGAGGATATAATCAAATCATGGAAAACATCATAAAACCCGTGCCTAGCATCGACACGTAAATCCTCATCTATCGGGCTCCGTCAGTCCGGATCAGCCCACGGGCTATGTCTGCGGAATCGGCCCTCGGCCCCGGCAGTACACCCATATCCATCTATCGACTCTGGTCAGTATCCTCTGGATAACCGCCACGTCCAACCAATCACCGGTAGGTAGTAGTCCCTCTGCCAGGCTTACCGTCTACTACACAGCGAAACCGTTCACGCCCCGGGGTACTGTAGGGTTCCTAGGCACACCCATGAGGTTCTACAAGTGATCAAACATGGCCAATTCAAAAAATTCATGTGCCAAAGAAACCCTAACGCAAGATCGTTAACTAGAGGTAAGGCGATGCAAGCAAGTTAACAACTTTAACTATGAGTGAACGAAAATACAACCTTTGTAGATCCGGTCCTCCACCTCCATAGCTCCGTGACGATGTCCCTTCGCTGTGATCATCGGATCTCGGACTCTAGTGTTGATTCCATCGGAGAAATGATCGGGCTAGGTCGTCGACTTCGATGTCGAAGATGATCTACGTCGAGGCAACACAAGATCAAGCTCCAACTTCACCAAGCCATGAGACTTGTGAAGAAAATGTAGGGTTGCTATGCACGCGCACAAGGGTCTACGAGGCATCAACCATGCCCGATTAAAAAATTAGCCGTGCCGAACAACCCGAATACGGATCTTTAAACTAGAGATTAGGCGAAAACTAACATGCTAAACAGTTTAACACTAAGTGAGAGGGATTACAACCTTTGTAGATCCGGTCCTTCACTTCATATGCTCCGTGTTGTGGTCCCTTCGCTGCGATCATCGGGTTCCGGACTCTCGAGAGGTTCCACGAAGAGAAAGATGCAACCTTTGCTTCCGATCTTCGATACAAAGATGATCTACCTTGAAGTTTCGTTAACACAAGCTAACACTCATGAAATGATGTGAACACCCTCATCTAAATGGTAAGGGAAGATGAGGATGATGAAGTAGGATTTTTGCTCTCTTTATTTATCTTTTTCTCATATATTTTCATCACAAATATCAAAGCAAAAAAGCATTTCAAGCAAAGAATAAGAAGGAAGAAGATGAACAATCTCATATATTTTCTTTTGTGATGAATAGAAAGAATTAATATGATAAATAATGCAACCATGGTCAAGCAAACTCATGTAGATAATTAACAAGGGTTAGGGTTTGGGTTAGGTTAAAGATGAGTCACACACAAATATCTTTATCATGACAAAATGAAAAGCTTCTAGAATCAACTAGAAGACTTAACCCTAATCCAAACCCTAATCATGTTTAAACTCCACAAAACATGTTGCATTAGTTATCATATCATGTTACAATATTATATATCACATATATAATATTTATCGTAACCAAATAAAATAATACAATTAAAATATATCGCATATATATCAATGTATTACCCGAGTGAGAAAAAGAACCTTTTAGTGAGCTAATATTAGTTAATGTAATTTAATATATCATATATATTATTATACATTAAATTATCGAATCAACACTTGATCCGACAATCCGGCTATATCGCATATAACCGACTAATATTTATCTGTACCGATTCATCGAATCAACACTTGATCCGATGACCCGGCTGATATCAAATATCGCGAGAATATAATACGGTATCACATATCGCATTATTCTCGGTCCCGCACATATCACATATGTGCTCCTACTCCGTTTTTCCTGAGCCAAGAAACCTCTGTGTAGGACTCTAATGAATCGTCAATACGCCGGCAGTAGGTGATGATCATATCAAACACCCACAAGCTGCAAGCGGTCAGCTAAACGTAACAGCTACTCAGGTATTGAGCGCTCAGAAGATCAACAAGCAAGCCTGTAACTTCTCCAGTGAATCCAAACAGTAACACTCCCGTACAGTCCGGTCTCGTCGTCTGATATGTTGCATATCTCGCCTAGGGGTGGTAAACGTCAGACCCCAGTAGCTCGATAAGTCGTGTCGATATGAGGTCTATAACAGTTCGAGAAACTACTGATAACACTTACCAGTAAATCTCAGCAACCCTGGCCAGGGATTTCCGGTTATAGCCAATCGAACACAGCACAACATCAACTCCCTATACCGGGAGAGACGAATCCCCTCCTATCGCTCATTGCCTCCATGTGATTCGGGATTGTACCCAAAAGCCACCTTTTTGTACGCCCTCTTGGACGTGGTATGATGGAAATCAAAGCACAGTGGGAATCACACAAGACTCTATGACGATCTCGGGTCAACAGACTACTCTGTACCAGGGTCACCGGAGAACTGCCATCTGACGTGAGGTATAATACCATCTGGGAGTTCTCGGCGAGTCCGTCCAGTGTACCCAGTCTCCACTGAGCACCCATACACCATCCTTGATGTCAAACACCGATGGATATGGGATCATCCATTGCCCATCATATGGGTCAAGATGCGTATACGCTAGTCTACTCTGGTGCATCGATGCCTTGTCTCGATACACCCTCGACTAGGAACAGTTATAGGATGTACTCTTCAACTTCCGTGGCCCCACTAGTATTATCTCATCATAGTCCCAGTAGTCGAGTAATATCCTAAGGGCTTTATCAACATGTATACATAGAGACAATCAGAGTACATGTTAAGATAAAGTACAACCAGATAGCATACTATCATGTCGAGCAAGAAAGTCCTCCCTATATATGTCCAAGCATCCATTACAATATACATCGTATGTACAGTAATGGCCTCTAGGGAATACATATAACTAACAATCTCCCACTTGCACTAGGGCCATCTGTTATGGTATCGCATACCCAACAATTAACTGCGGTTGAAGTATCTCATACTCAACCATCCCATAATAGTCTCTACTGGGAAAAAGCCTTTGTGAGTGGATCCGCGCTGTTGTTCTCTGTGTCTACTCTCCTAACCTCGATCTCCCTGGAGATCAACCATCTCCATGATCAGGTGATACTGCCTAAGAATTATATCTGGATTTCTGATGGGACGGTAGTTCCTTGGCTAAAGCCACAACTCCATTGTCACACAATGGTAGGAACGAAGTTCATCTTATGAACTTATATTTATCCAGACTGCCTCTTTGGTAGCATCTTTTGTAACGATGTATCTTGCCTTTAATCGTCTAGTATGTCACGGTATCTAGCTTGGAACTCTTCCAACATACCGTCCCTCCACTGAGGGTGAAGACAATGCCTGCGACTGACATTCAGTCGTCCTTATCAGCCTGGAATCTTTCCAGTGATTCTCCCCAGGATCGATTGATACCATCTCACTACAACTAGTGAGTATCCTAACATCCAATTAGATCTATCTCATAGATCCAAAACCCAGGATATAGGAGGTATCAATTTGATCCTATACGGAGAATCTTTGTGATAAGCGGAGATTGACCGATCGTAGCATAGGAAACTCCTTCCCTATCAAGAGTATGTCATCCACGTACTCTACGAGGATCACCACCATACTCTCTACTACCTTTTCGTATATACAAGGTTCATCTACCATTTTGATGAAGTCAAACTCTTTGACTACCACATCAAAACAGATGTTCCAACTCCGCGATGCCTGCTTTATCCTATAAAGCATCTTGCACACGTTTCCGCTGCTCCCACTGTCTACGAAGCCCTCTGGCTGTGTACTTATAGACGCTCTCTTCTCAAACATCATTTTAGAAAAGCTGTCATGACACCCAACCACCAGATATCGTAGTCATGGTATGTAGCCGTGGTAAGTAGGACCTGGATGGACTTAAGCTTAGTTACTTGAAAAGGTTTCATCATTTTCCACGCCTGGTCGATGACGAAAAGCTTTAACAAGTCTAGCTTTGAAAGTCACAACTTTTCCATCTACACCAAGTAATCTTCTCAAGATATACTTGCTCCTGATGGGGATTTAACCCTTCAGATAAAGCAACCAAAGTCCATATTTTGTTGGTGTATAAGGATTCCATCTCAGATCGATAAGCATCCAACCATTCTTATAGAGTCCCACTCCTGATGGCCAACCCGAAACTTGTTGGGTCATCATCTAATGATACAATCCTCGCTCCCATTGTCATAGAGAAACCAAAGTATCTCTCAGGTGGGTGAGGAACCCTACTAGATCGGCGGAGAGGCTGAGGTTCGTTGGAGACTATTGAATCCTTTGGTTCTACCAAATCATCAGCTGCAGTTTGTATAGCTGGAACCATTCCAGTTCTACATAACAGACCTTGCCTCGAGCTTGTCCGGATTTTGCTTTTAAACATAGGCCGGACAACACCAAATCTTAACTAACTTAAGATACGGGCTCTTCCCTTTCCATATCACATATGAAGTGGTAGGCAACTGATTTGATTTGAACCCTATTTAATAGGTATGCAACTTCACAAGTGCATAACTCCCTAAAGGAAATAGGAAACTCAGTAGTACTAATCATAGAGCACACCATATCAAATAGGGTGCTATTGCTCCGCCCCGATACACCGACGTGCTGTGGTGTATTCGAAGGAGTAATGCTGAGAGAGAATCTCATTCTCCTTTAGAATAGTCCAGGAATTCCGTGCTCAAGTATTCTCCTCCTTGATCACATAAAAGGACATAATACTTTTACCCGTATTTTTGGTTCTCTACTTCTAACTTATATTCTTTGAATATCTCAAAAGGTTCGGACTTATGTTTCAACAGGAACACATGTCTGAATCTTGAGAGATTATCAGAGAATGTAATGAAGTACAAAGAACCGACCTTGGCATGTGTAGACAGGGGATTTTCATACATCAACATGTATCAATCCCAAGAGTTCACTAACTCTTTCTCTGTTTCCAATAAACAGAGCTATGGTCATCTTATCTTTGTGACATGACCAGCAAGTTTCACAAGATGTAAATTCAAAAAAATTTAAATATGCATCTTAATGTAACTTCAGCTAGTCGGGTCGCATTGATATGACCTAGTCTACAATGCCTCAAGAAGGATTCGTTCATTTCTGAACTTTTCCTCTTGTGTGTGTTCTGTATACTAAGAACTGCAGTTTGATTTAGAACGTCAATGCTTTTAGATAACGTGCCTGAACCGATCAACTATTGATATAGGAAATGTTCAAAACATTATCCAACAATACAAAATTATATCCTTTCTTTACTAATAAAGAGACTGATATGATTTTGTATATCAGGTTCGGTATCTAATAACATTTGTTCAGAATCAATGTATTCTTGTAATACAGGGTGATAGTGACCAACAGACTTGGCTGCAACACTTGCACCGTTTTCTGTCTCATGAAACTTATCACCCGTTCTCAGTTCTCTACCTTTCTGTAGCCCATGTAACAGATTACATATGCGGGATCCTGATCCGGTATCTCATACCCAGGACGTAAAGGATACTGAGAAACAGTTCTCTGTAATGAACACACCCGAAGATGATGCATCAACATGCACTTTCTTCGTTTGGGCGGCACGAGAAATCTGGTATTCCCCAATTTCCTGCTCTGTCTTATAACAATTATAAGTTGGAGCGGGACCAACGTTCCCCAGCTCAGTATAACAAGCGGGTTCGGTCAAATATATCTGTATTATTATCTTGATTAAGGCGTGATATGGTCGCTACCTGGAGAGAGAGAGAAGAAAACACTCAGCGTATGCTCTTGCAAGATTAGATTGGTTATCTAATATATCTAATCAGAATGTCTCCCACTGTTTTAATCAAATCTTCCTTCAAACCCTAAAAGGAAAGACTAGCCGGGATTAATTACACGCTACAAGTTCGCCAATCTTTCAGCCAGGCCAGTGTCGGTACTTTCAGGGAGGTCCCCCATGCTTTCGCACGAACCTAATTAATGTAAACCTCGTTTTCCTAGAGGCGTAACCCCGTTGACACCTTTCTAGACACCTACTTGATCGGCTAATTTTAATGTGTAAAACTCTCCCAGGAGTAACTCTTACTCGCAGCGGGTATCGGGATCCAACTATCTCATAGAAGGTATGCAATCTCATTGCAAATTTCAACACTTGAAATTCCCAATAATATTTTACCCCTAGCGTCCTATGACCTTGACGAAGGCCAAACTACCCATAGTCCGCTAGTCAAGTTCAACCCGTACATTTCTTGATTGAATTAAACCCACCCGCACGACCCTTGACGAAGGCCAAACTACGCCGTACGAATACCCTAATCCAATCGCATCGTATGCTAGCAGATAAGCACTAGTTAGCTACCGTACACTACGCCTTGACGAAGGCCAAACTACCGCAGCACGAATACTAACTAGTACTTATCTGAAATGACGGAGGGCTACGACAGGTTTTTAAGAAAACCCTTGCGTAATGAACTTGATATCGTTGTAGAATCGAGTGATTTTAAATGGAGTGTTTTTGAGGCTTTTCTAGTTTTGCTAAAGGGGTCACTCCCGGTGAAGGGATCGTCGGCCCTTTCCTCATCGAATAAGGTGCAGGATATTTCACAAATATCACTATGCAAAGCAAGAACTATAGAAGCAATCAAAAGACAAACCGAGTTTGTAGCATCTGCCAGTTATTGCTAAAGGTGTCACTCCCGGTGAAGGGATCTCGGTCCTTTCCTTATCGAATAAGGTGCAGGATGTTCTACAAGGAACACCGCAATGCAAAACAAGAACTGTAGCTACCAGTTTTTATTAAACAAGTTTCTACAACATCTTAGGTTTCTTTTATTTCATTAATCTCATTAATGAAGTCTCATTTTAATTATGCTTCATAAGCATCTCTTTTGAAAACGAAATCTGCAATATAACATATATCTCATATATATAATATAAACATTCGTCTCAGGCAGTAATATGATCTCATCACAGAACATTGCAGCAGAAGAACATATATGAAATATTGGATATACTAGGACGTCCATGTTTTCAATACGAGCCTGTATAAAACACGGATTCCACGGTCGCGATGAATAGCCAAACCCACATCCCTAGACCCCTACGAGAGCGGCAAGTAACACTGCCAATTCTAGGGTTAGGAGACCCGGTCCCGACTCCTCGAGATGGTCTCCCACTGGACCCTAGAACCCGGTTACTTGTGCTCCCCTCCTTGGGTCTACCTAATGCGGAAAAGTAAATAATATATAATGGTGACATCTTCCGCTACCTGGAAGTGCCCCAATAAAAGAATATTACATACAAATGAATTTTACATGAATGAAAAAGAAAAAACTCTCATCTCACATAAAACCCCCAGCTATTCAAAACGCGACGATCCAATACAACATATCACAGCAACACATAATATCTCATATCATCAACGTAAGCAAGTATGCGTATCCCGATTGTCGTTGATGTATAGCAACGAAGCCGGCGATACACCACATACTACACTTACGGTCACAGAAAAGAAAGTGTAAAACTACAACTGTTGGAATCCGCAACCTCCTTAGACATCGCATGCCTAACCTAATGAATTCCTTAGACATCACATGCCTAACAATTATAAACCCCGCATTTTAGTCTCATCATCGAAAACTCTTTTCAATATCAAGTCGGGCAATTCAACAAGATTCCCGACGTCCCGATCGAATGCTCGTCGCAATCTTTAGTAGACGGCCGCACCCCAAGATGTCGTCGATGAAGTGCACTAAGGCGGAACTCCGCTGCCGCGAGCACCCGAACGGATGCTTTCGGCGACGGGGTTCTCCTACAGTCACTTGGTCGGGGCTATGGGGCGTGGATGTCTATTAAGTTTACCCGGCGAGTATCCGCGTACGCTACGTGATTGCGAAGGACTTTTGATCACATCAAAATTCCGTGGCAACCGATCATCTGAGACTGAACTGCTAGATTTATAATATTCAAATTAGTTATCTCATAACTACCTGTGGATTCCAAATATTGTATCACATTCCAGATAAATAGACAAAGTTAAACTTTCCGATCGAATCATCAAACACCCATGATTTCCCCAATATATCTCAACACTTGAAATCAGTTTAAAAACATCCATCACATGCCACAGTACCAATGGTCCAGCCGTAGAAGGGTCAAACCAACGCCTCACATGTGCCACGCCGTACTGCCCCAAACCCTAAGGTTCAAAGGGCAGTACAAGACGGTCACATAATCGAGTTAAGGTTTGTTGTCTTCTAGAGGGTCCACCGCGTTACTTGCACGACTTAGAACGTTCTTAAACACGAGAAAAAATCCAACTTTTGAAAAATTTTCCGACAGGGGAAAAAGTGAGTTATTGATATCCGATCGAACATTTTAACATATTCTAAAATTACCCGGAAAGAAACATAGACAAAGTCTGATAATCCGATCGAATCTACGAACTCCCAATACAACCCAGAAAACTCAACTCTTGAGTTCATATTAAAAATTCCCAGAAAACTCAGCACCAGAAAATAGGAATTACTGCGCAAAACTCTATGCAATAGGAGACCGTACGACCGCGGAACCGCCGCACATGCCAGGCTCGTGCCGCGGTTCCGCGGTGGTTTAATTGAATTAGGCCCCCGTATTTCACAGTAGTTCATATAAGACCCTGCTTAATTTTCTGCATATTTTTAATTGACAAAAATCCAAATTTTCTGAAAATTTCCAGAGAGCATTTTGGAGTTGGGGTTACGGGTTCGATCGAACTTTAAACTTCGTCTAGACATCGCCTAAAGCTCTAGCTTGGCTGTGATACCACTGTAGGGTTGCTATGCACGCGCACAAGGGTCTACGAGGCATCAACCATGCCCGATTAAAAAATTAGTCGTGCCGAACAACCCGAATACGGATCATTAAACTAGAGATTAGGCGAAAACTAACATGCTAAACAGTTTAACACTAAGTGAGAGGGATTACAACCTTTGTAGATCCGGTCCTTCACTTCATATGCTTCGTGTTGTGGTCCCTTCGCTGCGATCATCGGGTTCCGGACTCTCGAGAGGTTCCACGAAGAGAAAGATGCAACCTTTGTTTCCGATCTTCGATACAAAGATGATCTACCTTGAAGTTTCGTTAACACAAGCTAACACTCATGAAATGATGTGAACACCCTCATCTAAATGGCAAGGGAATATGAGGATGATGAAGTAGGATTTTTGCACTCTTTATTTATCTTTTTCTCATATATTTTCATCACAAATATCAAAACAAGAAAGCATTTCAAGCAAAGAAGAAGAAGGAAGAAGATGAACAATCTCATATATTTTCTTTTGTGATGAATAGAAAGAATTAATATGATAAATAATGCAACCATGGTCAAGCAAACTCATGTAGAGAATTAACAAGGGTTAGGGTTTGGGTTAGGTTAAAGATGAGTCACACACAAATATCTTTATCATGACAAAATGAAAAGCTTCTAAAATCAACTAGAAGACTTAACCCTAATCCAAACCCTAATCATGTTTAAACTCCACAAAACATGTTGCATTAGTTATCATATCATGTTACAATATTATATATCACATATATAATATTTATCGTAACCAAATAAAATAATACAATTAACATATATCGCATATATATCAATGTATTACCCGAGTGAGAAAAAGAACCTTTTAGTGAGCTAATATTAGTTAATGTAATTTAATATATCATATATATTATTATACATTAAATTATCGAATCAACACTTGATCCGACAATCCGTCTATATCGCATATAACCGACTAATATTTATCCGTACCGATTCATCGAATCAACACTTGATCCGATGACCCGGCTGATATCAAATATCGCGAGAATATAATACGGTATCACATATCGCATTATTCTCGGTCCCGCACATATCACATATGTGCTCCTACTCCGTTTTGCCTGAGCCAAGAAACCTTTGTGTAGGACTCTAATGAATCGTCAATACGCCGGCAGTAGGTGATGATCATATCAAACACCCACAAGCTGCAAGCGGTCAGCTAAACGTAACAGCTACCCAGGTATTGAGTGCTCAGAAGATCAACAAGCAAGCCTGTAACTTCACCTGTGAATCCAAACAGTAACACTCCCGTACAGTCCGGTATCGTCGTCTGATATGTTGCATATCTCGCCTAGGGGTGGTAAACGTCAGACCCCAGTAGCTCGATAAGTCGTGTCGATATGAGGTCTATAACAGTTCGAGAAACTACTGATAACACTTACCAGTAAATCTTAGCAACCCTGGCCAGGGATTTCCGGTTATAGCCAATCGAACACAGCACAACATCAACTCCCTATACCGGGAGAGACGAATCCCCTCCTATCGCTCATTGCCTCCATGTGATTCGGGACTGTACCCAAAAGCCACCTTTTTGCACGCCCTCTTGGACGTGGTATGATGGAAATCAAAGCACAGTGGGAATCACACAAGACTCTATGACGATCTCGGGTCAACAGATTACTCTGTACCAGGGTCACCGGAGAACTGCCATCTGACGTAAGGTATAATACCATCTGGGAGTTCTCGGCGAGTCCGTCCAGTGTACCCAGTCTCCACTGAGCACCCATACACCATCCTTGATGTCAAATACCGATGGATATGGGATCATCCATTGCCCATCATATGGGTCAAGATGCGTATACGCTAGTCTACTCTGGTGCATCGATGCCCTGTCTCGATACACCCTCGACTAGGAACAGTTATAGGATGTACTCTTCAACTGCCGTGGCCCCACTAGTATTATCTCATCATAGTCCCAGTAGTCGAGTAATATCCTAAGGGCTTTATCAACATGTATACATAGAGACAATCAGAGTACATGTTAAGATAAAGTACAACCAGATAGTGTAAGTGCACGGCGGCGCCCCGGTCGTCAATCCGACGCCTGAAAGCGGAAACGGTGATAAACGTTAATTTTGCGGACTTAGCAAACCGGCACCACCGCGCACTAAACCCCGGATCAGGCCATTAAACTAGATCTAGCAAACTACAAGAAGGGGAAGAGATATACCGAATGATCCGAGTCCTTCGGTCTTCGTCTCCACTCCGATCTCCCGCGGATGCTTCGTCCTTCATCTCCTCGTTGTCGCCTCTTCGCCGGAAGTGCACCACATCGCCTGCATCTTTTACGGGCTCCCACCTCAATACCGAGGCAACTCGGGCGCGAAGCTGGCGAGTCGACGCGTCCAAGATTTGCTGTAGGAAGTGTAGTGTAGAGGCTATGTCTCATTTGGGTTCGTTGCCATTTGAAGATGATGGAGGAAACAAGATAAGAAAAATGGTGCTTGCATTTTTCTTAACATGAAAAGAGATCAAAATGCTACACTCTCAAAATGAAGCCCTCATCTTCTTCTCTCTCAACCAATAAAAAACTTATCATCTTAGAAAATGGTGGAGAAAAGAATATGAAGCATGAAGGGAGGTGATGGTAGGAGCACAAGTGGTGACCACATCCAAAACATCATCATAACCATCTCACATCAAACTCTAATCACTTCTAATCAACAAAAAGCAAGTGATAATGATGGATAAGAATGGTATCAAAAGATGCTTTCATAATTAATCCATTTGCAAGAAAAACCCTCCACAAAGTGTTATTTGCAAACTTGCAAATAACCCCCTCCATCGGTAAAGTTCGGCCGGGAAAGAACAAAGGAAAACCGGCCGGAACGGAATGCAAACTGGCAACTCCAGAAAACTGGTCCCGTAATAAATTACAGGAAAACCCCGATACTGTGCATACACACCCGCATCTGTATTCCGACCGGATACAAATGCAATGAGACAAAATCTACACTGTACTATACTAGGATCCGGCTTAAACCAAAGCCGGCTAGTAATATCCGTCCGATCCTGATCCGTGCAATACCGTACGTATCTGATCGAACGCTTCCATATAACCATACGGCCTCTAGCACAAACCGTCCGATCCTGATCCGTGCAATACCGCATGTATCTGATCGGACCCTGCCATATCTCCATACGGCCTCTACAGCGTTTCGCCCGAAAGCTTGAGTAACTGAAAGTGTGGTGGACTCTAAAGACTCGTCAATACTATGGCTGTGGATTTAACCACTAGCACGTCAGAGGTATAAGCAAATACGTGACGGGCCACCAGCTATTGACCAAAAGGGACGTCGATGAGCAAACTCATCCTGACACCCTACTGAGCCTGTCAGTGACAATATCCGTACAGTCCGATCCGTTCGTCTATGAGCATCGCATGTCGGGCCTAGGGGGTTGGTAAAAGTCAGACCCCCAAAAGCGGTACAAGTCGTGTCGGAGTGTAGCCCAGAACACCCTGAGATACTACTGGAATACCTACCAGTAAATCTCCTGCCTTGGCCAAGGTCTTCGTGTAATGGCTCTCCTAGACACAGCGCGACCTCACCCCCAATACCGGGAGAGACGAACCCCTGAAGATCCGCTCACTGCCTCCATGTGGCTCGGGACTGTACCCAACTAAAACCTGTTTGCACGACTCCTTTGAGCCGTGGTAGGGTAGTAATCAAAGCACAGTGGGAACTCACACGAGACAAATGACGATCCTCAGGTCGATGAACTAACATGTACACATGTCACCAGGGAACTTCTATCTGACGTCAGGTATAAGACCAACTAGCATGTTCCCGGCGAGTCCTGTCCGGTGTACTCATAACCCAATGAGCACCTGTATACATCTTAGGTGATCCAACTGACACCAATGGCTTGTGAGACCGGCCACCGCCCATCGTCGGGGTCTCGACTGTATACACTAGTCTACTCTGGAGTATCGATGCCCTGTCTCGAAACTCCCACGACTAGGGACCTTTTAAGGATGTGCTTATAGACTACCAGCTCCCACGTATATGATCGCCCTCATACTGCCGGTAGTCAAGCAAGAATTCTAGGGGCTCTATCAACGTGCAATAGCGACATGTCAGGTCACCTAAAGCAGTACACGATGATAAAGGAAAACCAGATAGCATACTATCATCTCGAGTAAGACTGTCTTATCGGGATAGGTCCTCCCTCAATCATTGCAATCACGTGCCTGTGATCCAATAATTGACGCTGAGGGCACTATCTCCAACAATCTCCCACTTGCACTCAAGGCTAATTATTGCGATGTCGCATACTCACAGCCTGTGTGATACCGAACACCCAACTCCTCTACTTGTCAGTCTCACGAAACTCGTTTGCAAAACTATTGCGTTCGAGGAATAGCCTCAGTGAGTGGATCCGCTCTGATGTTTCTTTCTATGTCTCTCTATATCTCATGTTCGCGGAGAAAACTATCTCCCGAAATGAGCAATACCTGTCTTAGAATGTCTGGATGTCTGATGGGACCTAGCTCATAAATGAACTCCAAATCCAAACTTCTTAGACTGTATCGTCAACTGAACTTAATCAGTATCCTGCGCCATGCCACCCTCAGTATTGCCTTGGACCACCTGTCCAAAATACTGCCCCTCGTCCGAAGGAAAACTATAACTCTGATAGCCTCCTTGTCGTCCAGGTCACCTTGGAAGCCTGGAATGATAACTGTCTCTCGAATGAGGCTGTCGTTATCATATCCCTAGAACATCCACTTATGTTCTAAAACTGCTTCCGACTGTTTCTCCAGGATTGGATCAATATCAACTTATTGCATCTAGTGCAAGAACAACATCTGGTGTGGTACTTGACATCTCATGATTGACTCAATTTCCTAAGCAAGTGATCTGCCAATCATGCACATCCCTCTCGACTTTAGTCTATAAGACACCTTTAGAGAGGGTGACTCCATCACTTGCAGGTACACTACCGTGCCAGGAGTCGTCCATTCTAAATACTCATAGAATGCTGTCCAAGTACCCAGATTGGGAAACCACCCAAATCTAGATCTAAAACCATAGATCTAGTAACCTGAATGTCTGATATAATGTCCAAGCCCCATGTGGAGAAACCACTGTGTGACGACCAAAGAATAACCGATCGTAGTATAGGAATATCACTTCCTACTCTATGTGTATCATCAAATACCATGACATCACACCCTACTACCTTCTCAACAGATCCATCCCCTATTCTGATGAAGTCAAACCTATGACTGTCACATCAGAAATAGATGATCTATCTCCGCTATATCTGCTTTAGTCTATAAATAGACATAAGCCACCTGTCCACCAATGCTTCCGCTGCTCCCACTGACTACGACAACCCTCTGCCAGAGTCATATAGACGTGCACTTTTAAAACTAGTTTAGAAAGACGCTATACTCATCCTCCTGCCGGGTCTCGCAGCCTGGAACAACAACAATGGCAAGTGTGGGTAAACAAGAACTTCCCTGTCACCGTCCTTGAGGCTACCGGAGTGCCTCTCGGGTGCCTGAAGTTACCCACTTTATCTGCGGAGTGGCCAATGGAATGTCAAACCAGATTGAATCTTTAGGTTCCTTATCAAATCTTCAGTAATCGTTTGCGGTTCTGGAATCACTTCCAGTTCTACCATATTCCCACTACTGTTTTCTGAAAAAATCCATTTCTTTTAAAATTGTGGCGAGTGAAGAACAATATCACTATTGATCTTCCAGATGGTAGAAAATCAACCCTCGTCATAGCCTGGGTCAACCCACAAACAGCCATTACAGAAACGTGCCTATGAGTTATCCAGAGTCTGGTTTTAAGCATAAGCCGGACAACTCCCCGTACCTTAACATCGTTAAGATATGAACTGTTCTATATCCAATATAGAATCAGAGGCACTGATTTAATTGAACCAGATTCAAATCATGCAGCTGTCTCCAGTGCATGTCAACTAAATGGAAGGAGGCCGATCAGCGTTACTCAACTTAGGAATGCTTCCAATTATGAGTAACCCGAAAGAGAAGCAAGTTCTCTTAATCATTACTATTATCTTAATACCAAACACAAGTATCTACATCTTCGATCACATTGAAGAATCCCGATGCTTGCAACACCTGGTTCTCTACTTTATTCTTATACCTATAACTTCTCAAAATTCGGACCCTGTGTTTCCACGAAACACTTGTTGAAAAACTAGAGAAGTCATAAGTAAACCGAATATAGTACGAGGACCAACCCCTCTGTCCTGATGGACCCTGGACAATATACAATACTCTGTATAAGTCCCCTGAGTCTAGTGACTCATTCACTGTGTGTCGTAGGTTGAAAACTGTACTTATGGTTAAGAAGAATTACACCGCTGTTTAATGCACCTTACCTAACCATCCACTGATATAGGTAAATGTCATCGACATAATATCAAAAGGTATATCTCACTCTATGAAAATAGACGTACAGATATATCAATTTAAAATTGGTGCACAACAGCGGATATTCAAAACCAAATATTTGCCGACCGGCAAACAGCCCAGGTGGCTTCCTCAAATATCACCAATTCCAACGAATCCCGATACAATGAGGATGATCACCTAATTCCCAATAACTTACTCCCACTCATCATCTGTAAAACCATACAGATGTAAGAATCATACCTGGTAAATACATACCCTGGAGCAAGTGTCTAATTCGGAAATCAGTTTTCTATTAACTGTACACAGTGAACCTGAAACATTGAAATGTTTCGATGGGGTATCCTGGTATTCCTAGTAATGCCTCTACCATTATCCAGATTCACAACTATAACCGTATAATTCTTTGCCACCTCTCAAAATCCCTTCATATGTCTTTAGTCATTACCTTCTGTACACCCCTTTAGGCCAAATGGTTTTCTTCCTTCCCTACCGTTCGGCACCAGCCTATGGTTTGGAAGAAGACTATCCAAAAAGCATAAAGGGTGTACTGTCCTAATCCTAGGAGCACTCGCAAAGCGAGAGAAGGTGAAGATAAAAGACACCTGAATGTACTTTATTCCTATTTCTCCTGAACCAGGATCCATCCCCGAACTGGAACAAGTTCCTTTCGAGTTCGTATATAACCATACGATGGATTATCCAATAAAATGGGATCTTCGTAGTGATACGGAGTGTCCTGGAGAAATACAAAGGTGATTTAGGATTGGCGAAGAAATACTTGGTTTGGTCGTGAATAGCAGTCGCAATTTACTTTGCCCTCTTACTAATCCCTTGCTTTGTCTGAACTTAATACCTTCTGTACACCGTTTAGGCTAACTGGTTTTCTTCATTCCCTACCGGTCGGCACCAGCCTATGGTTTGGAAGAAGACTATCCAATTTGCGTAATAGGTGTACTACTCCTAAACCAAGGAGTACTCGCAGCCTAAGAGATGGTGAAAAGAAAAGACAACTGAATAGTCCTATCCGTTTTCTCCAGACACTCAGCGTGCACTCTATCCTAGATCAGAATGGTTGTCACTTTTTCTAATCAGGAAACCTCCCACTGTACCTCAAATTCTCCTCCAAACCTGAAAGAAGAATTAGTCGGGGTCACCCGAGGAGTAAACCAACTCATCAGTGGGAATCGGGATCCAACTATCATTGCATGACAATGTGACGGAATCCGCTCACGGTATCACACTCCAGAAGGTATGCGCATATCTGGCAAGTTTCAGTTCTTTTGAAACTCCCGATGTGATTTTTACCCCATGCTCTTATGACCTTGACTTTGGCCAACAAATCATAAGTCACATGTCAAGTTCTACCCGTCATTCTCCAGGTTAATTTGAGCCCACCCGTACAAGCCCTTGACTTTGGCCAACAAGACTATACGACTGCCCCAAACCAACGCATCTATCTATGCTGCATATGAATAACCAACAGCTACCAAACACTGTGCCTTGACTTTTGCCAACAAACACAGCTTGAATACTATTGACTACCCATATGAAACGACGGAGGGCTACGAATGGTTTCTGGCGAAAACCTTTAATGTAATGAACTTGATATCGTTGAAGGAACTGATAGCTTTTTAGAAAATATAGTGACGAAAACCTTTACTAAAGAGGTCACTCCCGGTGAAGGGATCTCGGCTCTTTCCCCGTAGAATGGGGTGCAGGATATTCCAAATGAATACCACGATGCAAAGCAAAAGTAATCGGCTATAGTGAAGTTAATGCCCTGACGCAAACTTCTGTCCAAGGGGTCACTCCCGGTGAAGGGATCTCGGCCCTTGCCTCGTCGACTGAGGAGAAGGATATTCCAAATGAATACCACGATGCAAAACAAAAGTGAACGTCCTTGCAATAACAGCCTTTTGAAAAGTGTTCCAACAACATCAGAATAGGTTTGTTTAACTTGCATTGATCCGAATCAACGCAGTCCCATCAATTAATCACACCACAAAGAACGAAAATATACTGACGTACGTATATGCCATCCGCATTCGCCACTGGGTCCCGTCATCACCCGTTAGGTTAGCTAACTAACGGCAGAGCGGGGACTGGACTAGCGCGGATGAAAAACATATACAACATCTACTAATATATATACCAATATATTATATTCGCTCAAGGCGTGATAAGAAATGCAACATCACAGAAATGTACAGCATCACAGAACAATACAGATATCTGGGATCCACGGGTTTCACAGAGCCACTAGTGAAACCCGACGTTCCCCTGGTCGTGTGGATAGCCTGTGCAATGAAATCCTAGACCCCTACGGGCGCGGCAAGTCACCCGCCAAGACCTGAAGCGAGGCAGCCCCCTTCAGCGACGTGAATGGACCACCCGGCACTCCACGGAATCCGGCAACTTGGGCACCCCTCCTGGGTCAACCTGTACCCCCTACGAGTGCGGCGAATAGCCCGCCAATCCCAGAGTGAAGCCCCCTCCGTCTCAATGCCATGAGATGCGGGCTTGTTGCCTTCTAGAACCCGGCTATCCGTGCACCCCTCCGCGGGGTAATCCTAGTACAGAATGTAAAATATACATACACCGGGTACATCGACCGCAACCAGGTCGTGCCCCAAAATAATAATACAATCAGGCAGTGACGGCAGTCCACATGTCGGACGCTCGCCCCGCAATATCAAAAGTACATAATACAACAGCACTGTACTAGCATTGCATCCAGGCTATCCCCCACGACCGATCCGCAACATCACAGCATAAACATAGAACATCAACGTGAAAGTCACGTTCGCAAATCCGTCTAACCGGGCTATAGCAGTTAGACTGGATTTACCGATCAAGTGACATTCACGGTCGCAGATATAATGTAAATACTGTGAAAAATGTTTTTAAAATTTTTCGATTCATCAAGAATTAACAAGTGGGCCCCAAAGCAATACTATAGCACTCACAGAAATTCTGGGCCCAAAATTAATATTCCATTGTTGGAGATAGTGCCCTCAGAGTCAATTATTGGATCGCAGGCACGTGATTGCAATGATTGAGGGAGGACCTATCCCGGTAGGACAGTCTTACTCGAGATGATAGTATGCTATCTGGTTTACCTTTATCATCGTGTACTGCTTTAGGTGACCTGACATGTCGCTATTGCACGTTGATAGAGCCCCTAGGATTCTTGCTTGACTACCGGCAGTATGAGGGCGATCATATACGTGGGAGCTGGTAGTCTATAAGCACATCCTTAAAAGGTCCCTAGTCGTAGGAGTTTCGAGACAGGGCATCGATTCTCCAGAGTAGACTAGTGTATACAGTCGAGACCCCGACGAGGGGCGGTGGCCGGTCTCACAAGCCACTGGTGTCAGTTGGTTCACCTAAGATGTATACAGGTGCTCGTTGGGTTATGAGTACACCGGACAGGACTCGCCGGGAACATGCTAGTTGGTCTTATACCTGACGTCAGATAGCAGTTCCCAGGTGACATGTGTACAGGTTAGTTCATCGACCTGGGGATCGTCATTTGTCTCGTGTGAGTTCCCATTGTGCTTTGATTACTACCCTACCACGGCTCAAAAGAGTCGTGCAAACAGGTTTTAGTTGGGTACAGTCCCGAGCCATATGGAGGCAGTGAGCGGATCTTCAGGGGTTCGTCTCTCCCGGTATTGGGGGTGAGGTCGCGCTGTGTCTAGGAGAGCCATTACACGAAGTCCTTGGCCAAGGCAGGAGATTTACTGGTAGGTATTCCAGTAGTATCTCAGGATGTTCTGGGCTACACTCCGACACGACTTGTACCGCTTTTGGGGGTCTGACTTTTACCAACCCCCTAGGCCCGACATGCGATGCTCATAGACGAACGGACCGGACTGTACGGATATTGTCACTGACAGGCTCAGTAGGGTGTCAGGATGAGTTCGCTCATCAACGTCCCTTTTAGTCAATAGCTGGTGGCCCGTCACGTATTGGCTTATACCTCTGACGTGCTAGTGGTTAAATCCACAGCCATAGTATTGACGAGTCTTTAGAGTCCACCACACTTACAGTTACTCAAGCTTTCGGGCGAAATGCTGTAGAGGCCGTATGGAGATATGGCAGGGTTCGATCAGATACGTGCGGTATTGCACGGATCGTGATCGGACGGTTTTTACTAGCCGGCTTTGGCTTAAGCCGTATCCTAGTATTTGATAGTGTAGTTTTGTCTCATTGCATTTGTATCCGGACGGAATACAGATGCGGGTGTGTATGCACAGTATCGGGGTTTTCCTTTAATTTATTACGGGACCAGTTTTCTGGAGTTGCCAGTTTGCATTCCGTTCCGGCCGGTTTTCCTTTGTTCTTTCCCGGCCGGACTTTTCCGATGGAGGGGGTTATTTGCAAGTTTGCAAATAACAACTTTGTGGAGGGTTTTTCTTGCAAATGTATTAATTATGATATTCTTATCATCATTAGATTCCATTCTTTTCTTAATCATGGTTTTTGCATTAATGTGAAAGGATTAGGATGAGATTGAATTGCATCTTTGATTTGAGGCTTGCTTTTGATGTGGTCACCACTTGTGCTCCTACCATCACCTCCCTCCATGCTTCATATTCTTTCCTCCACCATTTTCTAAAGGGAGAAGGTTTTTCATTTGAAAAGAGAAGAAAAATGAGAGGATCATTTTCATTCTTGGAGAGGGAAAATTTGTTCATCTCATTTCATGCTAGAAAAATGCAAGCACCATTTTTCTTATCTTGATTCCTCCATCATCTACAAATGGCAACAAACCCCAAATGAGACATAGGTTCTACACTACACATTCTACAGCAAATCCTGGACACGTCGACTCGCCAGCTTCGCGCCCGAGTAGCCTCGGTATTCAGGTGGGAGCCCGTAAAAGATGCAGGCGATGTGGTGCCCTTCCGGCGAAGAGGCGACAACGAGGAGATAACGGACGAAGCATCCGCGGGAGATCGGAATGGAGACGAAGACCGAAGGACTCGGATCATTCGGTACATCTCTTCCCTTTCTTGTAGTTTGCTTAGATCTAGTTTAATGGCCCGATCCGGAGTTTAGTGCGCGGTGGTGCCGGTTTGCTAAGTCCGCAAAATTAAAGTTTATCACCGCTTCCGCATTTGGCCGTCGGATTGATGGCCGGGGCGCCGCCGTGCACTTACAGTGGTATCAGAGCCTCGCCATTAACTTCGTCTAGCTTTGTTTGATGTGTTTTTGCATTTCCGATCGACCAAAATTCCAAAATCTACATTTTTGTTCACATCAGTTTTCTGTTGAAAGTTTTTTGGTGTCCAAAAATTTTTCAGGTTGTAAAATAGTGATGTACTGGATACTGTAGAAATTCGACACAGTAAGTCGACCAACGGAGCGCGGAACCGCGGCAACACCCTCCCTTGCGCCGCGGTTCCGCCGCCGAACAGTGTCCTTGCTGTGTCAAATTTCTTCAGTAGCTTTCTGGGGTTAAAATTGGGATTTTGGAATATTAAACTTGGGCCCAGAATTTCTGTGAGTGCTGCAGTATTGCTTGGGGGCCCACTTGTTAATTTTTGACCGATCGGATATTTTAAACACATTTTTCACAGTATTTACATTATATCTGCGACCGTGAATGTCACTCGATCGGTAAATCCGGTCTAACTGCTATAGCCCGGTTAGACGGATTTGTGAACGTGACTTTCACGTTGATGTTCTGTGTTTTTGCTGTGATATTGCGGATCGGTCGTGGGGATAGCCTGGATGCAATACTAGTACAGTTGTGGTTGTATTATGTACTTTTGATATTGCGGGGCGAGCGTCCGACATGTGGACTGCCGTCACTGCCTGTTTGTATTATTATTTTGGGGCACGACCAGGTTGCGGTCGATGTACCCGTTGTATGTATATTTTACTTTCTGTACTAGGATTACCCCGCGGTGGGGTGCACGGATGGCCGGGTTCTAGAGGGCAACAAGCCCGCATCTCATGGCATTGAGACGGAGGGGGCTTCACTCTAGAATTGGCGGGCTATTCGCCGCACTCGTAGGGGGTACAGGTTGACCCAGGAGGGGTGCCCAGGTTACCAGATTCCGTGAAGTGCTGGGTGGTCCATTCACGTAGCTGAAGAGGGCTGCCTCGCTTCAGGTTTTGGCGGGTGACTTGCCGCGCCCGTAGGGGTCTAGGTTTTCATTGCACAGGCTATCCACACGACCAGGGGAACGTCGGGTTTCAGTAGTGGCTCTGTGAAACCCGGGGATCCCAGATATCTGTATTGTTCTGTGATGCTGTACATTTCTGTGATGTTGCATTTTATCACGCCTTGAGCGAATATAATATATTGGTATATATATTAGTAGATGTTGTATATGTTTTACATCCGCGCTAGTCCAGTCCCCGCTCTGTCGTTAGTTAGCTAACCTAACGGGTAATGACGGGACCCAGTGGCGAATGCGGATGGCATATACGTACATCAGTATATTTTCGTTCTTTGTGGTGTGATCAATTGATGGGACTGCGTTGATTCGGATCAATGCAAGTTAAACAAACCTAATCTGATGTTGTTGGAACACTTTTCAAAAAGCTGTTATTGCAAGGACGTTCACTTTTGTTTTGCATCGTGGTATTCATTTGGAATATCCTGCTCCTCAGTCAACGAGGCAAGGGCCGAGATCCCTTCACCGGGAGTGACCCCTTGGACAGAATTTTGCGTCAGGGCATTAACTTCACTATAGCCGATTACTTTTGCTTTGCATCGTGGTATTCATTTGGAATATCCTGCACCCCATTCTACGGGGAAAGAGCCGAGATCTCTTCACCGGGAGTGACCTCTTTAGTAAAGGTTTTCGTCACTATATTTTCTAAAAAGCTATCCGTTCCTTCAACGATATCAAGTTCACTACGTTAAAGGTTTTCGCCAGAAACCATTCGTAGCCCTCCGTCGTTTCATATGGGTAGTCAATAGTATTCAAGCTGTGTTTGTTGGCCTTAGTCAAGGCACAGTGTTTGGTAGCTATTGGGTATTCGTATGCTGCATAGATAGATGCGTTGGTTTGGGACAGTCGTATAGCCTTGTTGGCCTTAGTCAAGGGCTTTTACGGGTGGGTTCAAATCAACCTGGACAATGACGGGTAGAACTTGACATGTGACTTATGATTTGTTGGCCTTAGTCAAGGTCATAAGTGCATGGGGCAAAAATCCACATCGGGAGTTTCAAAAGTACTGAAACTTGCCAGATATGCGCATACCTTCTGGAGTGTGACACCGTGAGCGGATTCCGTCACGTTATCATGCAATGATAGTTGGATCCCGATTCCCACTGATGAGTTGGTTTACTCCTCGGGTGACCCCGACTAATTCTTCTTTCAGGTTTGGAGGAGAATTTGAGGTACAGTGGGAGGTTTCCTGATTAGAAAAAGTGATAACCATTCTGATCTAGGATAGAGTGCACGCTGAGTGTTTCTTTTCTCTCTCTCTTCGGCAGCGACCATTGACCCGACCCTAAGACTATGACTCAGTGACCAAGTTGACCGAACCTTCTTAACACTGGCTTTTGGATTGTCAGAGTTGCAGACCTCATTGCCACTCCTACTTTTACCCTTTTCTCCAGGACACCCCGTATTACTGCGAACGTCCACTTCCATCGGACAAAAACATCGTATGGTTAGATACGAACTCGAAGGAATTCGAGGATGGTTTCCGGTTCTAGAGAAAACGGATAGGATTATTCAGTTGTCTTTTCCCTTTTACCTTCTCTCAAGTTGTGAGTACTCCTTGGTTTAGGAGATAGTACATCTATTACGCAAATTGGATAGTCTTCTTCCAAACCTTAGGCTGGTGCCGACCGGTAGGGAATGAAGAAAACCAATTAGTCTAAACGGTGTGCAGAAGGTATTAAGATTAAGACAAAGCAAGGGATTAGTAAGAGGGCAAAGTAAATTGCGACTGATATTCACGACCAAACCAAGTATTTCTTCGCCAATCCTAAATCACCCTTGCATTTCTCCAGGACACTCCGTATCACTACGAAGATCCACAGTTTATTGGATACTCCATCGTATGTTTATATACGAACTCGAAAGGAACTTGTTCCAGTTCGGGGATGGATTCTGGTCCAGGAGAAATAGGAATAAGGTTTATTCGGTTGTCTTTTATCTTCACCTTCTCTCGCATTGCGAGTGCTCCTAGGATTAGGACAGTACACCCATTATGCTTATTGGATAGTCTTCTTCCAAACCATAGGCTGGTGCCGAACGGTAGGGAAGGAAGAAAACCATTTGGCCTAAGGGGTGTGTAGAAGGTAATGACTAAAGACATATAAAGGGATTTGGAGAGGTGGCAAAGAATTATACGGTTATAGTTGTGAATCTGGATAATGGTAGAGGCATTACTAGGAATACCAGGATACCCCATCAAAACATTTCAATGTTTCAGTTTCACTGTGTACTGTTAAAAGAAAACTGATTTCCCAATTGGACACTTGCTCCAGGGTATGTATTTACCAGGTTTGATTCTCACATCTGTATGGTTTTACAGATGATGAGTGGGAGTAAGTTATTGGGAATAGGGTAATCATCCTCATTATATCGGGATTCGTTGTAATCGGTGATATTTGAGGAGATCACCTGGGCTGTTTGCCGGTCGGCAAATATTTGGTTTTGAATATCCGCTGTTGTGCACCAATTTCAAATTGATATATCTGTACGTCTATTTTTATAGAGTGAGATATACCTTTTGATATTATGTCGATGACATTTACCTATATCAGTGGATGGTTAGGTAAGGAGCATTGAACAGCGGTGTAATTCTTCTTAACCATAAGTACAGTTTTCAACCTACGACACACAGTGAATGAGTTGTTAAACTCAGCGGACTTATACAGAGTATTGTATATTGTCCAGTGTCCATTAGGACAGAGGGGTTGGTCCTCGTACTACATTCGGTTTACTTATAACTTCTCTAGTTCTTAGACAGGTGTTTCGTGGAAACACAGTGTCTGAATTTTGAGAAGTTATAGGTATTTGAATAAAGTAGAGAACCAGGTATTGCAGGTATCGGGATTCTTCAAAGTGATCGAAGATGTAGATACTTGTGTATGGTATTCAGTTGATAGTAATGGTAAAGAGAAATTGCTTCTCTTTCAGGTTACTCATAATTGGAAGGATTTCTAAGTTGAGTAACGCTGATCGGCCTCTCTCCATTTAGTTGACATGCACTGGAGACAGCTGCATGATTTGAATCTGGTTCAATTAAATCAGTGCCTCTGGTTCTATATTGGATATAGAACAGTTCATATCTTAACGTTGTTAAGGTACGGGGAGTTGTCTGGCTTATGATTAAAACCAGACTCTGGATAACTCAAGGCACGTTTCTGTAATGGCTGTTTGTGGGTTGACCCAGGCTATGACGAGGGTTGACTTTCTACCATCTGGTAGATCAATAGAAATATTGTTCTAGACTCGCCACAGTTTTATTAAAAATGGATTTTTCCAAAAACAGTAGTGGGAGTATGGTAGAACTGGAAGTGATTCCAGAACCGCAAACGATTACTGAAAATTTGATAAGGAACCTAAAGATTCAGTCTGGTTTGACATTCCATTGGCCACTCCGCAGATACGGTGGGTAACTTCAGGCACCCGAGAGGTACTCCGGTAGCCTCAAGGATGGTGACAGGGAAGTTCTTGTTTACCCACACTTGCCATTGTTGTTGTTCCAGGCTGCGAGACCCGGCAGGAGGATGAGTATAGCGTCGTTCTGAACTAGCTTCAGAAGTGTACGTGTATATTACTCTGCCAGAGGGTTGTCGTAGTCAGAGGGAGCAGCGGAAGCATTGGCGGACATCAGAATTATGTTTATTTATAGACTAAAGCAGATATAGCGGAGATAGATCATCTATTTCTGATGTGACAGTCATGGGTTTGACGTCATCAGAATAGGGGATGGATCTGTTGAGAAGGTAGTAGGGTGTGATATCCGGGTTTTGGGATGACATAAACAAAGTAGGAAGTGACATTCCTATACTACGATCGGTTATACTTTGGTCGTCACACAGTGGTTTCTCCACAAGGGACTTGGACATTATATCAGACATACTGGTTACTAGATCTATTGTTTTTAGATCTAGATTTGGGTGGTTTCCCAATCTGGGTACTTAGACAGCATTCTAAGAGTATTTAGAATGGACGACTCCTGGCATGGTAGTGTACCTGCAGGTGATGGAGTCACCCTCTCTAAAGGTGTCTTATAGACTAAAGTAGAGAGGAATGTGCATGATTGGTAGATCACTTGCTTAAGCAATTGAGTCAATCATGAGATGTCAAGTACCACACCAGATGTTGTTCTTGCACTAGATGCAATAAGTTGACATTGATCCAATCCTGGAGAAACAGTCGGAAGCAGTTTTAGAACATAAGTGGATATTCTAGGGATATGATAGCAGCATTCTCCTTTAGGAGACAGTTATCATTCCAGGCTTCCAAGGTGACCTGGATGGCAGAGTGGCTGTCAGAGTTATAGTTTTCCTTCGGACGAGGGGCAGTATTTTGGACAGGTGGTCCAAGGCAATACTGAGGGTGGCATGGCGCAGGATACTGATTAAGTTCAGTTGACGATACAGTCTAAGAAGTTTGGATTTGGAGTTCATTTATGAGCTAGGTCCCATCAGACATCCAGACATTCTAAGACAGGTATTGCTCATTTCGGGAGATGGCTTTCTCCGCGAACTTGAGACATAGAGAGACATAGAAAGAAACTTCTAGGCGGATCCACTCACTGAGGCTATTCCTCGACCGCAATAGTTTCACAAACGGGATTTGTGAGACTGACTAGTAGAGGAGTTGGGTGTTCGGTATCACACGGGCTGTGAGTATGCGACATCGCAATAATTAGCCTTGAGTGCAAGTGGGAGATTGTTGGAGATAGTGCCCTCAGAGTCAATTATTGGGTCACAGGCACGTGATTGCAATGATTGAGGGAGGACCTATCCCGGGAGGACAGTCTTACTCGAGATGATAGTACGCTATCTGGTTTACCTTTATCATCGTGTACTGCTTTAGGTGACCTGACATGTCGCTATTGCACGTTGATAGAGCCCCCTAGGATTCTTGCTTGACTGCCAGCAGTATGAGGGTGATCATATATGTGAGAGCTGGAGTCTATAAGCACATCCTTAAAAGGTCCCTAGTCGTAGGAGTTTCGAGACAGGGCATCGATTCTCCAGAGTAGACTAGTGTATACAGTCGAGACCCCGACGAGGGGCGGTGGCCGGTCTCACAAGCCACTGGTGTCAGTTGGTTCACCTAAGATGTATACAGGTGCTCGTTGGGTTATGAGTACACCGGACAGGACTCGCCGGGAACATGCTAGTTGGTCTTATACCTGACGTCAGATAGCAGTTCCCAGGTGACATGTGTACAAGTTAGTTCATCGACCTGGGGATCGTCATTTGTCTCGTGTGAGTTCCCACTGTGCTTTGATTACTACCCTACCACGGCTCAAAGGAGTCGTGCAAACAGGTTTTAGTTCGGTACAGTCCCGAGCTACATGGAGGCAGTGAGCGGATCTTCAGGGGTTCGTCTCTCCCGGTATTGAGGGTGAGGTCGCGCTGTGTCTAGGAGAGCCATTACACGAAGTCCTTGGCCAAGGCAGGAGATTTACTGGTAGGTATTCCAGTAGTATCTCAGGATGTTCTGGGCTACACTCCGACACGACTTGTACCGCTTTTGGGGGTCTGACTTTTACCAACCCCCTAGGCCCGACATGCGATGCTCATAGACGAACGGACCGGACTGTACGGATATTGTCACTGACAGGCTCAGTAGGGTGTCAGGATGAGTTCGCTCATCAACGTCCCTTTTAGTCAATAGCTGGTGGCCCGTCACGTATTGGCTTATACCTCTGACGTGCTAGTGGTTAAATCCACAGCCATAGTATTGACGAGTCTTTAGAGTCCACCACACTTACAGTTACTCAAGCTTTCGGGCGAAACGCTGTAGAGGCCGTATGGAGATATGGCAGGGTTCGATCAGATACGTGCGGTATTGCACGGATCGTGATCGGACGGTTTTTACTAGCCGGCTTTGGCTTAAGCCGGATCCTATTATTTGATAGTGTAGTTTTGTCTCATTGCAATTGTATCCGTACGGAATACAGATGCGGGTGTGTATGCACAGTATCGGGGTTTTCCTGTAATTTATTACGGGACCAGTTTTCTGGAGTTGCCAGTTTGCATTCCGTTCCGGCCGGTTTTCCTTTGTTCTTTCCCGGCCGGACTTTTTCGATGGAGGGGGTTATTTGCAAGTTTGCAAATAACACTTTGTGGAGGGTTTTTCTTGCAAATGTATTAATTATGATATTCTTATCTTCATTAGATTCCATTCTTTTCTTCATCATGGTTTTTGCATTAATGTGAAAGGATTAGGATGAGATTGATTTGCATCTTTAATTTATTGGCTTGCTTTTGATGTGGTCACCACTTGTGCTCCTACCATCACCTCCCTTCATGCTTCATATTCTTTCCTCCACCATTTTCTAAAGGGAGAAGGTATTTCATTTGAAAAGAGAGAAGAAAAATGAGAGGATCATTTTCATTCTTGGAGAGGGAAAATTTGTTCATCTCATTTCATGCTAGAAAAATGCAAGCACCATTTTTCTTATCTTGATTCCTCCATCATCTACAAATAGCAACAAACCCCAAATGAGACATAGGTTCTACACTACACATTCTACAGCAAATCTTGGACGCGTCGACTCGCCAGCTTCGCGCCCGAGTTGCCTCGGTATTGAGGTGGGGGCCCGTAAAAGATGCAGGCGATGTGGTGCCCTTCCGGCGAAGAGGCGACAACGAGGAGATGACGGACGAAGCATCCGCGGGAGATCGGAGTGGAGACGAAGACCGAAGGACTCAGATCATTCGGTACATCTCTTCCCTTTCTTGTAGTTTGCTTAGATCTAGTTTAATGGCCCGATCCGGAGTTTAGTGCGCGGTGGTGCCGGTTTGCTAAGTCCGCAAAATTAAAGTTTATCACCGCTTCCGCATTTGGCCGTCGGATTGACGGCCGGGGCGCCGCCGTGCACTTACACTTCCCTTTCCATATCACATATGAAGTGGTAGGCAACTGATTTGATTTGAACCCTATTCAATAGGTATGCAACTTCACAAGTGCATAACTCCCTAAAGGAAATAGGAAACTCAGTAGTACTCATCATAGAGCACACCATATCAAATAGGGTGCTATTGCTCCGCCCCGATACACCGACGTGCTGTGGTGTATTCGAAGGAGTAATGCTGAGAGAGAATCTCATTCTCCTTTAGAATAGTCCAGGAATTCCGTGCTCAAGTATTCTCCTCCTTGATCACATCAAAGGACATAATACTTTTACCCGTATTTTTTGTTCTCTACTTCTAACTTATATTCTTTGAATATCTCAAAAGGTTCGGACTTATGTTTCAACAGGAACACATGTCTGAATCTTGAGAGATTATCAGAGAATGTAATGAAGTACAAAGAACCGACCTTGGCATGTGTAGACAGGGGATTTTCATACATCAACATGTATCAATCCCAAGAGTTCACTAACTCTTTCTCTGTTTCCAATAAACAGAGCTATGGTCATCTTATCTTTGTGACATGGCCAGCAAGTTTCACAAGATGTAAATTCAAAAAAATTTAAATATGCATCTTAATGTAACTTCAGCTAGTCGGGTCGCATTGATATGACCTAGTCTACAATGCCTCAAGAAGAATTCGTTCATTTCTGAACTTTTCCTCTTGTTTATGTTCTGTATACTAAGAACTGCAGTTTGATTTAGAACGTCAATGCTTTTAGATAACGTGCCTGAACCGATCAACTATTGATATAGGAAATGTTCAAAACATTATCCAACAATACAAAATTATATCCTTTCTTTACTAATAAAGAGACTGATATGATTTTGTATATCAGGTTCGGTATCTAATAACATTTGTTCAGAATCAATGTATTCTTGTAATACAGGGTGATAGTGACCAACAGACTTGGCTACAACACTTGCACCGTTTTCTGTCTCATGAAACTTATCACCCGTTCTCAGTTCTCTACCTTTCTGTAGCCCATGTAACAGATTACGTATGCGGGATCCTGATCCGGTATCTCATACCCAGGACGTAAAGGATACTGAGAAACAGTTCTCTGTAATGAACACACCCGAAAATGATGCATCAACATGCACTTTCTTCGTTTGGGCGGCACGAGAAATCTGGTATTCCCCAATTTCCTGCTCTGTCTTATAACAATTATAAGTTGGAGCGGGACCAACGTTCCCCAGCTCAGTATAACAAGCGGGTTCGGTCAAATATATCTGTATTATTATCTTGATTAAGGCGTGATATAGTCGCTACCTGGAGAGAGAGAGAAGAAAACACTCAGCGTATGCTCTTGCAAGATTAGATTGGTTATCTAATATATCTAATCAGGATGTCTCCCACTGTTTTAATCAAATCTTCCTTCAAACCCTAAAAGGAAAGACTAGCCGGGATTAATTACACGCTACAAGTTCGCCAATCTTTCAGCCAGGCCAGTGTCGGTACTTTGAGGGAGGTCCCCCGTGCTTTCGCACGAACCTAATTAATGTAAACGTCGTTTTCCCAGAGGCGTAACCCCGTTGACACCTTTCTAGACATCTACTTGATCGGCTAATTGTAATGTGTAAAACTCTCCCAGGAGTAACTCTTACTCGCAGCGGGTATCGGGATCCAACTATCTCATAGAAGGTATGCAATCTCATTGCAAATTTCAACACTTGAAATTCCCAATAATATTTTACCCCTAGCGTCCTATGACCTTGACGAAGGCCAAACTACCCATAGTCCGCTAGTCAAGTTCAACCCGTACATTTCTTGATTGAATTAAACCCACTCACACGACCCTTGACGAAGGCCAAACTATGCCGTACGAATACCCTAATCCAATCGCATCGTATGCTAGCAGATAAGCACTAGTTAGCTACCGTACACTACGCCTTGAAGAAGGCCAAACTACCGCAGCACGAATACTAACTAGTACTTATCTGAAATGACGGAGGGCTACGACAGGTTTTTAAGAAAACCCTTTGCGTAATGAACTTGATATCGTTGTAGAATCGAGTGATTTTAAATGGAGTGTTTTTGAGGCTTTTCTATTTTTGCTAAAGGGGTCACTCCCGGTGAAGGGATCGTCGGCCCTTTCCTCATCGAATAAGGTGCAGGATATTTCTCAAATATCACAATGCAAAGCAAGAACTATAGAAGCAATCAAAAGACAAACCGAGTTTGTAGCATCTGCCTGTTATTGCTAAAGGAGTCACTCCCGGTGAAGGGATCTCGGTCCTTTCCTTATCGAATAAGGTGCAGGATGTTCTACAAGGAACACCGCAATGCAAAGCAAGAACTGTAGCTACCAGTTTTTATTAAACAAGTTTCTACAACATCTTAGGTTTCTTTTATTTCATTAATCTCATTAATGAAGTCCCATTTTAATTATGCTTCATAAGCATCTCTTTTGAAAACGAAATCTGCAATATAACATATATCTCATATATATAATATAAACATTCGTCTCAGGCAGTAATATGATCTCATCACAGAACATTGCAGCAGAAGAACATATATGAAATATTGGATATACTAGGACGTCCGTGTTTTCAATACGAGCCTGTATAAAACACGGATTCCACGGTCGCGATGAATAGCCAAACCCACATCCCTAGACCCCTACAAGAGCGGCAAGTAACACTGCCAATTCTAGGGTTAGGAGACCCGGTCCCGACTCCTCGAGATGGTCTCCCACTGGACCCTAGAACCCGGTTACTTGTGCTCCCCTCCTTGGGTCTACCTAATGCGGAAAAGTAGATAATATACAATGGTGACATCTTCCGCTACCTGGAAGTGCCCCAATAAAAGAATATTACATACAAATGAATTTTACATGAATGAAAAAGAAAAAACTCTCATCTCACATAAAACCCCCGGCTATTCAAAACGCGACGATCCAATACAACATATCACAGCAACACATAATATCTCATATCATCAACGTAAGCAAGTATGCGTATCCCGATTGTCGTTGATGTATAGCAACGAAGCCGGCGATACACCACATACTACATTTACGGTCACAGAAAAGAAAGTGTAAAACTACAACTGTTGGAATCCGCAACCTCCTTAGACATCGCATGCCTAACCTAATGAATTCCTTAGACATCACATGCCTAACAATTATAAACCCCGCATTTTATTCTCATCATCGAAAACTCTTTTCAATATCAAGTCGGGCAATTCAACAAGATTCCCGACTTCCTGATCGAATGCTCGTCGCAATCTTTAGTAGACGGCCGCACCCCCAGATGCCGTCGATGAAGTGCACTAAGGCGGAACACCGCTGCCGCGAGCACCCGAACGGATGCTTTCAGTGACGGGGTTCTCCTACAGTCACTTGGTCGGGGCTATGGGGCGTGGCTGTCTATTAAGTTTACCCGGCGAGTATCCGCGTACGCTACGTGATTGCGAAGGACTTTTGATCACATCAAAATTCCGTGGCAACCGATCATCTGAGACTGAACTGCTAGATTTATAATATTCAAATTAGTTATCTCATAACTACCTGTGGATTCCAAATATTGTATCACATTCCAGATAAATAGACAAAGTTAAACTTTCCGATCGAATCATCAAACACCCAAGATTTCCCCAATATAACTCAACTCTTGAAATCAGTTTAAAAACATCCATCACATGCCACAGTACCAATGGTCCAGCCGTAGAAGGGTCAAACCAACGCCTCACATGTGCCATGCCGTACTGCCCCAAACCCTAAGGTTCAAAGGGCAGTTCAAGACGGTCACATAATCGAGTTAAGGTTTGTTGTCTTCTAGAGGGTCCACCGCGTTACTTGCACGACTTAGAACGTTCTTAAACACGAGAAAAAATCCAACTTTTGAAAAATTTTCCGACAGGGGAAAAAGTGAGTTATTGATATCCGGTCGAACTTTTTAACATATTCTAAAATTACCCAGAAGGAAGCAAAGACAAAGTCTGATAATCCGATCGAATCTACGAACTCCCAATACAACCCAGAAAACTCAACTCTTGAGTTCATATTAAAAATTCCCAGAAAACTCAGCACCAGAAAATAGGAATTACTGTGCAAAACTCTATGCAATAGGAGACCGTACGACCGCGGAACCGCCGCACATGCCAGGCTCGTGCCGCGGTTCCGCGGTAGTTTAATTGAATTAGGCCCCCGTATTTCACAGTAGTTCATATAAGACCCTGCTTAATTTTCTGCATATTTTTAATTGACAAAAATCCAAATTTTCTGAAAATTTCCAGAGAGCATTTTGGAGTTGGGGTTTCGGGTTCGATCGGACTTTAAACTTCGTCTAGACATCGCCTAAAGCTCTAGCTTGGCTCTGATACCACTGTAGGGTTGCTATGCACGCGCACAAGGGTCTATGAGGCATCAACCATGCCCGATTAAAAAATTAGCCGTGCCGAACAACCCGAATACGGATCATTAAACTAGAGATTAGGCGAAAACTAACATGCTAAACAGTTTAACAATAAGTGAGAGGGATTACAAGCTTTGTAGATCCGGTCCTTCACTTCATATGCTCCGTGTTGTGGTCCCTTCGCTGCGATCATCGGGTTCCGGACTCTCGAGAGGTTCCACGAAGAGAAAGATGCAACCTTTGCTTCCGATCTTCGATACAAAGATGATCTACCTTGAAGTTTCGTTAACACAAGCTAACACTCATGAAATGATGTGAACACCCTCATCTAAATGGCAAGGGAATATGAGGATGATGAAGTAGGATTTTTGCTCTCTTTATTTATCTTTTTCTCATATATTTTCATCACAAATATCAAAGCAAGAAAACATTTCAAGCAAAAAAGAAGAAGGAAGAAGATGAACAATCTCATATATTTTCTTTTGTGATGAATAGAAAGAATTAATATGATAAATAATGCAACCATGGTCAAGCAAACTCATGTAGAGAATTAACAAGGGTTAGGGTTTGGGTTAGGTTAAAGATGAGTCACACACAAATATCTTTATCATGACAAAATGAAAAGCTTCTAGAATCAACTAGAAGACTTAACCCTAATCCAAACCCTAATCATGTTTAAACTCCACAAAACATGTTGTATTAGTTATCATATCATGTTACAATATTATATATCACATATATAATATTTATCGTAACCAAATAAAATAATACAATTAACATATATCGCATATATATCAATGTATTATCCGAGTGAGAAAAAGAACCTTTTAGTGAGCTAATATTAGTTAATGTAATTTAATATATCATATATATTATTATACATTAAATTATCGAATCAACACTTGATCCGACAATCCGTCTATATTGCATATAACCGACTAATATTTATCCATACCGATTCATCGAATCAACACTTGATCCGATGACCCGGCTGATATCAAATATCGCGAGAATATAATACGGTATCACATATCGCATTATTCTCGGTCCCGCACATATCACATATGTGCTCCTACTCCGTTTTGCCTGAGCCAAGAAACCTCTGTGTAGGACTCTAATGAATCGTCAATACGCCGGCAGTAGGTGATGATCATATCAAACACCCACAAGCTGCAAGTGGTCAGCTAAACGTAACAGCTACCCAGGTATTGAGCGCTCAGAAGATCAACAAGCAAGCCTGTAACTTCTTCTGTGAATCCAAACAGTAACACTCCCGTACAGTCCGGTCTCGTCGTCTGATATGTTGCATATCTCGCCTTGGGGTGGTAAACGTCAGACCCCAGTAGCTCGATAAGTCGTGTCGATACGAGATCTATAACAGTTCGAGAAACTACTGATAACACTTACCAGTAAATCTCAGCAACCCTGGCCAGGGATTTCCGGTTATAACCAATCGAACACAGCACAACATCAACTCCCTATACCGGGAGAGACGAATCCCCTCCTATCGCTCATTGCCTCCATGTGATTCGGGACTGTACCCAAAAGCCACCTTTTTGCACGCCCTCTTGGACGTGGTATGATGGAAATCAAAGCACAGTGGGAATCACACAAGACTCTATGACGATCTCGGGTCAACAGACTACTCTGTACCAGGTTCACCGGAGAACTGCCATCTGACGTGAGGTATAATACCATCTGGGAGTTCTCGGCGAGTCCGTCCAGTGTACCCAGTCTCCACTGAGCACCCATACACCATCCTTGATGTCAAACACCGATGGATATGGGATCATCCATTGCCCATCATATGGGTCAAGATGCGTATACGCTAGTCTACTCTGGTGCATCGATGCCCTGTCTCGATACACCCTCGACTAGGAACAGTTATAGGATGTACTCTTCAACTGCCGTGGCCCCACTAGTATTATCTCATCATAGTCCCAGTAGTCGAGTAATATCCTAAGGGCTTTATCAACATGTATACATAGAGACAATCAGAGTACATGTTAAGATAAAGTACAACCAGATAGCATACTATCATGTCGAGCAAGAAAGTCCTCCCTATATATGTCCAAGCATCCATTACAATATACATCGTATGTACAGTAATGGCCTCTAGGGAATACATATAACTAACAATCTCCCACTTGCACTAGGGCCATCTGTTATGGTATCGCATACCCAACAATTAACTGCGGTTGAAGTATCTCATACTCAACCATCCCATAATAGTCTCTACTGGGAAAAAGCCTTTGTGAGTGGATCCGCGCTGTTGTTCTCTATGTCTACTCTCCTAACCTCGATCTCCCTGGAGATCAACCATCTCCATGATCAGGTGATACTGCCTAAGAATTATATCTGGATTTCTGATGGGACGGTAGTTCCTTGGCTAAAGCCACAACTCCATTGTCACACAATGGTAGGAACGAAGTTCATCTTATGAACTTATATTTATCCAGACTGCCTCTTTGGTAGCATCTTTTGTAACGATGTATCTTGCCTTTAATCGTCTAGTATGTCACGGTATCTAGCTTGGAACTCTTCCAACATACCGTCCCTCCACTGAGGGTGAAGACAATGCCTGCGACTGACATTCAGTCGTCCTTATCAGCCTGGAATCTTTCCAGTGATTCTCCCCAGGATCGATTGATACCATCTCACTACAACTAGTGAGTATCCTAACATCCAATTAGATCTATCTCATAGATCCAAAACCCAGGATATAGGAGGTATCAATTTGATCCTATACGGAGAATCTTTGTGATAAGCGGAGATTGACCGATCGTAGCATAGGAAACTCCTTCCCTATCAAGAGTATGTCATCCACGTACTCTACGAGGATCACCACCATACTCTCTACTACCTTTTCGTATATACAAGGTTCATCTACCATTTTGATGAAGTCAAACTGTTTGACTACCACATCAAAACAGATGTTCCAACTCCGCGATGCCTGCTTTATCCTATAAAGCATCTTGCACACGTTTCCGCTGCTCCCACTGTCTACGAAGCCCTCTGGCTGTATACTTATAGACGCTCTCTTCTCAAACATCATTTTAGAAAAGCTGTCATGACACCCAACCACCAGATATCGTAGTCATGGTATGTAGCCATGGTAAGTAGGACCTGGATGGACTTAAGCTTAGTTACTTGAAAAGGTTTCATCATTTTCCACGCCTGGTCGATGACGAAAAGCTTCAACAAGTCTAGCTTTGAAAGTCTCAACTTTTCCATCTACACCAAGTAATATTCTCAAGATATACTTGCTCCTGATGGGGATTTAACCCTTCAGATAAAGCAACCAAAGTCCATACTTTGTTGGTGTATAAGGATTCCATCTCAGATCGATAAGCATCCAGCCATTCTTACAGAGTCCCACTCCTGATGGCCAGCCCGAAACTAGTTGGGTCATCATCTCATGATACAATCCTCGCTCCCACTGTCATAGAGAAACCAAAGTATCTCTCAGGTGGGTGAGGAACCCTACTAGATCGGCGGAGAGGCTGAGGTTCGTTGGAGACTATTGAATCTTTTGGTTCTACCAAATCATCAGCTGCAGTTTGTATAGCTGGAACCATTCCAGTTCTATATAACAGACCTTGCCTCGAGCTTGTCCGGATTTTTCTTTTAAACATAGGCCGAACAACCCCAAATCTTAACTAACTTAAGATACGGGCTCTTCCCTTTCCATATCACATATGAAGTGGTAGGCAACTGATTTGATTTGAACCCTATTCAATAGGTATGCAACTTCACAAGTGCATAACTCCCTAAAGGAAATAGGAAACTCAGTAGTACTCATCATAGAGCACACCATATCAAATAGGGTGCTATTGCTCCGCCCCGATACACCGACGTGCTGTGGTGTATTCGAAGGAGTAATGCTGAGAGAGAATCTCATTCTCCTTTAGAATAGTCCAGGAATTCCGTGCTCAAATATTCTCCTCCTTGATCACATCAAAGGACATAATACTTTTACCCGTATTTTTGGTTCTCTACTTCTAACTTATATTCTTTGAATATCTCAAAAGGTTCGGACTTATGTTTCAACAGGAACACATGTCTGAATTTTGAGAGATTATCAGAGAATGTAATGAAGTACAAAGAACCGACCTTGGCATGTGTAGACAGGGGATTTTCATACATCAACATGTATCAATCCCAAGAGTTCACTAACTCTTTCTCTGTTTCCAATAAACAGAGCTATGGTCATCTTATCTTTGTGACATGACCAGCAAGTTTCACAAGATGTAAATTCAAAAAAATTTAAATATGCATCTTAATGTAACATCAGCTAGTCGGGTCTCATTGATATGACCTAGTCTACAATGCCTCAAGAAGGATTCGTTCATTTCTGAACTTTTCCTCTTGTGTGTGTTCTGTATACTAAGAACTGCAGTTTGATTTAGAACGTCAATGCTTTTAGATAACGTGCCTGAACCGATCAACTATTAATATAGGAAATGTTCAAAACATTATCCAACAATACAAAATTATATCCTTTCTTTACTAATAAAGAGACTGATATGATTTTGTATATCAGGTTCGGTATCTAATAACATTTGTTCAGAATCAATGTATTCTTGTAATACAGGGTGATAGTGACCAACAGACTTGGCTGCAACACTTGCACCGTTTTCTGTCTCATGAAACTTATCACCCGTTCTCAGTTCTCTACCTTTCTGTAGCCCATGTAACAGATTACATATGCGGGATCCTGATCCGGTATCTCATACCCAGGACGTAAAGGATACTAAGAAACAGTTCTCTGTAATGAACACACCCGAAGATGATGCATCAACATGCACTTTCTTCATTTGGGCGGCACGAGAAATCTGGTATTCCCCAATTTCCTGCTCTGTCTTATAACAATTATAAGTTGGAGCGGGGCCAACGTTCCCCAGCTCAGTATAACAAGCGGGTTCGGTCAAATATATCTGTATTATTATCTTGATTAAGGCGTGATATGGTCGCTACCTGGAGAGAGAGAGAAGAAAACACTCAGCGTATGCTCTTGCAAGATTAGATTGGTTATCTAATATATCTAATCAGGATGTCTCCCACTGTTTTAATCAAATCTTCCTTCAAACCCTAAAAGGAAAGACTAGCCGGGATTAATTACACGCTACAAGTTCGCCAATCTTTCAGCCAGGCCAGTGTCGGTACTTTGAGGGAGGTCCCCCGTGCTTTCGCACGAACCTAATTAATGTAAACCTCGTTTTCCCAGAGGCGTAACCCCGTTGACAACTTTCTAGACACCTACTTGATCGGCTAATTGTAATGTGCAAAACTCTCGCAGGAGTAACTCTTACTCGCAGCGGGTAATGGGATCCAACTATCTCATAGAAGGTATGCAATCTCATTGCAAATTTCAACACTTGAAATTCCCAATAATATTTTACCCGTAGCGTCCTATGACCTTGACGAAGGCCAAACTACCCATAGTCCGCTAGTCAAGTTCAACCCGTACATTTCTTGATTGAATTAAACCCACCCGCACGACCCTTGACGAAGGCCAAACTACGCCGTACGAATACCCTAATCCAATCGCATCGTATGCTAGCAGATAAGCACTAGTTAGCTACCGTACACTACGCCTTGACGAAGGGCAAACTACCGCAGCACGAATACTAACTAGTACTTATCTGAAATGACGGAGGGCAACGACAGGTTTTTAAGAAAACCCTTTGCGTAATGAACTTGATATCGTTGTAGAATCGAGTGATTTTAAATGGAGTGTTTTTGAGGCTTTTCTAGTTTTGCTAAAGGGGTCACTCCCGGTGAAGGGATCGTCGGCCCTTTCCTCATCGAATAAGGTGCAGGATATTTCACAAATATCACTATGCAAAGCAAGAACTATAGAAGCAATCAAAAGACAAACCGAGTTTGTAGCATCTGCCAGTTATTGCTAAAGAAGTCACTCCCGGTGAAGGGATCTCGGTCCTTTCCTTATCGAATAAGGTGCAGGATGTTCTACAAGGAACACCGCAATGCAAAGCAAGAACTGTAGCTACCAGTTTTTATTAAACAAGTTTCTACAACATCTTAGGTTTCTTTTATTTCATTAATCTCATTAATGAAGTCCCATTTTAATTATGCTTCATAAGCATCTCTTTTGAAAACGAAATCTGCAATATAACATATATCTCATATATATAATATAAACATTCGTCTCAGGCAGTAATATGATCTCATCACAGAACATTGCAGCAGAAGAACATATATGAAATATTGGATATACTAGGACGTCCGTGTTTTCAATACGAGCCTGTATAAAACACGGATTCCACGGTCGCGATGAATAGCCAAACCCACATCCCTAGACCCCTACGAGAGCGGAAAGTAACACTGTCAATTCTAGGGTTAAGAGACCCGGTCCCGACTCCTCGAGATGGTCTCCCACTGGACCCTAGAACCCGGTTACTTGTGCTCCCCTCCTTGGGTCTACCTAATGCGGAAAAGTAAATAATATACAATGGTGACATCTTCCGCTACCTGGAAGTGCCCCAATAAAAGAATATTACATACAAATGAATTTTACATGAATGAAAAAGAAAAAACTCTCATCTCACATAAAACCCCCGGCTATTCAAAACGCGACGATCCAATACAACATATCACAGCAACACATAATATCTCATATCATCAACGTAAGCAAGTATGCGTATCCCGATTGTCGTTGATGTATAGCAACGAAGCCGGCGATACATCACATACTACACTTACGGTCACAGAAAAGAAAGTGTAAAACTACAACTGTTGGAATCCGCAACCTCCTCAGACATCGCATGCCTAACCTAATGAATTCCTTAGACATCACATGCCTAACAATTATAAACCCCGCCTTTTAGTCTCATCATCGAAAACCCTTTTCAATATCAAGTCGGGCAATTCAACAAGATTCCCGACGTCCTGATCGAATGCTCGTCGCAATCTTTAGTAGACGGCCGCACCCCAAGATGCCGTCGATGAAGTGCACTAAGGCGGAACACTGCTGCCGCGAGCACCCGAACGGATGCTTTCGGAGACGGGGTTCTCCTACAGTCACTTGGTCGGGGCTATGGGGCGTGGCTGTCTATTAAGTTTACCCGGCGAGTACCCGCGTACGCTACGTGATTGCGACGGACTTTTGATCACATCAAAATTCCGTGGCAACCGATCATCTGAGACTGAACTGCTAGATTTATAATATTCAAATTAGTTATCTCATAACTACCTGTGGATTCCAAATATTGTATCACATTCCAGATAAATAGACAAAGTTAAACTTTCCGATCGAATCATCAAACACCCAAGATTTCCCCAATATAACTCAACTCTTGAAATCAGTTTAAAAACATCCATCACATGCCACAGTACCAATGGTCCAGCCGTAGAAGGGTCAAACCAACGCCTCACATGTGCCATGCCGTACTGCCCTAAACCCTAAGGTTCAAAGGGCAGTTCAAGACGGTCACATAATCGAGTTAAGGTTTGTTGTCTTCTAGAGGGTCCACCGCGTTACTTGCACGACTTAGAACGTTCTTAAACACGAGAAAAAATCCAACTTTTGAAAAAATTTCCGACAGGGGAAAAAGTGAGTTATTGATATCCGGTCGAACTTTTTAACATATTCTAAAATTACTCGGAAAGAAACATAGACAAAGTCTGATAATCCGATCGAATCTACGAACTCCCAATACAACCCAGAAAACTCAACTCTTGAGTTCATATTAAAAATTCCCAGAAAACTCAGCACCAGAAAATAGGAATTACTGCGCAAAACTCTATGCAATAGGAGACCGTACGACCGCGGAACCGCCGCACATGCCAGGCTCGTGCCGCGGTTCCGTGGTGGTTTAATTGAATTAGGCCCCCGTATTTCACAGTAGTTCATATAAGACCCTGCTTAATTTTCTGCATATTTTTAATTGACAAAAATCCAAATTTTCTGAAAATTTCCAGAGAGCATTTTGGAGTTGGGGTTTCGGGTTCGATCGGACTTTAAACTTCGTCTAGACAACGCCTAAAGCTCTAGCTTGGCTCTGATACCACTGTAGGGTTGCTATGCACGCGCACAAGGGTCTACGAGGCATCAACCATGCCCGATTAAAAAATTAGCCGTGCCGAACAACCCGAATACGGATCATTAAACTAGAGATTAGGCGAAAACTAACATGCTAAACAGTTTAACAGTAAGTGAGAGGGATTACAAGCTTTGTAGATCCGGTCCTTCACTTCATATGCTCTGTGTTGTGGTCCCTTCGATGTGATCATCGGGTTCCGGACTCTCGTGAGGTTCCACGAAGAGAAAGATGCAACCTTTGCTTCCGATCTTCGATACAAAGATGATCTACCTTGAAGTTTCGTTAACACAAGCTAACACTCATGAAATGATGTGAACACCCTCATCTAAATGGCAAGGGAATATGAGGATGATGAAGTAGGATTTTTGCTCTCTTTATTTATCTTTTTCTCATATATTTTCATCACAAATATCAAAGCAAGAAAGCATTTCAAGCAAAGAAGAAGAAGGAAGAAGATGAACAATCTCATATATTTTCTTTTGTGATGAATAGAAAGAATTAATATGATAAATAATGCAACCATGGTCAAGCAAACTCATGTAGAGAATTAACAAGGGTTAGGGTTTGGGTTAGGTTAAAGATGAGTTACACACAAATATCTTTATCATGACAAAATGAAAAGCTTCTAGAATCAACTAGAAGAATTAACTCTAATCCAAACCCTAATCATGTTTAAACTCCACAAAACATGTTGCATTAGTTATCATATCATGTTACAATATTATATATCACATATATAATATTTATCGTAACCAAATAAAATAATACAATTAACATATATCGCATATATATCAATGTATTACCCGAGTGAGAAAAAGAACCTTTTAGTGAGCTAATATTAGTTAATGTAATTTAATATATCATATATATTATTATACATTAAATTATCGAATTAACACTTGATCCGACAATCCGGCTATATCGCATATAACCGACTAATATTTATCCGTACCGATTCATCGAATCAACACTTGATCCGATGACCCGGCTGATATCAAATATCGCGAGAATATAATACGGTATCACATATCGCATTATTCTCGGTCCCGCACATATCACATATGTGCTCCTACTCCGTTTTGCCTGAGCCAAGAAACCTCTGTGTAGGACTCTAATGAATCGTCAATACTCCGGCAGTAGGTGATGATCATATCAAACACCCACAAGCTGCAAGCGGTCAGCTAAACGTAACAGCTACCCAGGTATTGAGCGCTCAGAAGATCAACAAGCAAGCCTGTAACTTCTCCTGTGAATCCAAACAGTAACACTCCCGTACAGTCTGGTCTCGTCGTCTGATATGTTGCATATCTCGCCTAGGGGTGGTAAACGTCAGACCCCAGTAGCTCGATAAGTCGTGTCGATATGAGGTCTATAACAGTTCAAGAAACTACTGATAACACTTACCAGTAAATCTCAGCAACCCTGGCCAGGGATTTTCGGTTATAGCCAATCGAACACAGCACAACATCAACTCCCTATACCGGGAGAGACGAATCCCCTCCTATCGCTCATTGCCTCCATGTGATTCGGGAAAGCCACCTTTTTGCACGCCCTCTTGGACGTGGTATGATGGAAATCAAAGCACAGTGGGAATCACACAAGACTCTATGACGATTTCGGGTCAACAGACTACTCTGTACCAGTGTCACCGGAGAACTGCCATCTGACGTGAGGTATAATACCATCTGGGAGTTCTCGGCGAGTCCGTCCAGAGTACCCAGTCTCCACTGAGCACCCGTACACCATCCTTGATGTCAAACACCGATGGATATGAGATCATCCATCGCCCATCATATGGGTCAAGATGCGTATACGCTAGTCTACTCTGGTGCATCGATGCCCTGTCTCGATACACCCTCGACTAGGAACAGTTATAGGATGTACTCTTCAACTACCGTGGCCCCACTAGTATGATCTCATCATAGTCCCAGTAGTCGAGTAATATCCTAAGGGCTTTATCAACATGTATACATAGAGACAATCAGAGTACATGTTAAGATAAAGTACAACCAGATAGCATACTATCATGTCGAGCAAGAAAGTCCTCCCTATATATGTCCAAGCATCCATTACAATATACATCTTATATACAGTAATGGCCTCTAGGGCATACATATAACTAACAGAAAACACCCTATACTACTTGGCAAGTGGTAGAGGATGAAGAAATAGGAAGTGGGTTCACTTTAGAATTGGATTTCTCACTCTTTTTCTCAAGTTGCCATTGATGGAGGCAAGGTTTCTTCTTGTTGATGATGAAGAAGAAGAAGAAGAAAGAATATGATAAGTATATTTCAAAATAGAAAATAAAATGAATACTTATCATATGGCAACCATGGTTAGGTGTAGAGAATAGACTATGGTTAGTTTGAATGGTTAGGGTTAAGCAAGAGACAAAAATGGTGGACTTGTTCAAAGCTTCATGAAGCTTCAACAAGCAAACAAAGAAAGCCACCATGACATATTTTGCAAAAAAAGAATAAATAAATAAATGAATAGATAAGAAAATGAAAACCCTAACCATTACTTAACCATGGTTTAATCATACACACAAACATTCATGTATCATCAAACATGATACAATCAAGTTCACAATAATATATCACATATACAATGTGCATATCAAGTGAGAAAATCCTTTTTAAAGTGAACCAATACTAGTTAATGCAAAGTAATATATCAAATATATAATTATACATTAAATCATTAAATCAACACTTGATTCAATGATCCGGTCATGTCGCATATAACCGACTAGTATCCAATGTATCGACTTATCGAATCAATCCTTGATTCGATAACTAGGTTATATCACATGCAACCTTCCGATACATTCATCGCGAGAATAGAATACGGTATCACATATACGCATTATTCTCGGTCCCGCACATATCTCATATGCGCTCCTATTTCGTTTTGCTTGAGCCAGGAAACCTCTGTGTAGGACTCTAAAGACTCGTCAATACGCCGGCAGCAGGTGATGATCATATCAAACACCCACAAGCAGCAAGCGGTCTGCTAAACGTAACGGCCACCCGGGTATTGAGCGATCAGAAGATCGAAGAGCAAGCCCGCTCACACTCCTGTGAATCCAACCAGTAACACTTACCGTACAGTCCGGTCTGTTCGTCTGATATGTCGCATATCTCGCCTAGGGGTGGTAAACGTCAGACCCAAGTAGCTTGATAAGTCATGCCGATGTAAGGTCCATAATAATCATGAAACTACTGATAACTCTTACCAGTATATCACTGCAACCCTGGCCAGGGATTTCCTGTTATGGCCAGTCGAGCATAGCGCAACATCAACCACCAATACCGGGAGAGACGAATCCCCTCCTATCGCTCATTGCCTCCATGTGAATCGGGACTGTACCCAAAAACCACCTGTTTGCACGACTCAGTAGAGCCATGGTAGGGTGGAAATCAAAGCACAGTGGGAGACACACAAGACTCTATGACGATCTCGGGTAAACAGACTAAGCTGTACCAGTGTCACCAGAGAACTGCCATCTGACGTGAGGTATAATACCATCTGGGAGTTCTCGGCGAGTCCGTTCAGTGTACCCAGTCTCCACTGAGCACCCGCATACCATCTCTGATGTCAAACACCAATGGATATGGGATCATCCATCGCCCATCACATGGGTCGAGAAGATATACGCTAGTCTACTCTGGAATATCGATGCCCCGTCTCGATATTCCCACGACTAGGAATATTGAAGGATGTACTCATGGACTTCCCAGGCCCCACTAGTATGATCTGCATCATAGTCCTGGAAGTCGAGTACACATCCTAAGGGCTTTATCAACATGTAACAGAGAGACAGGAAGTATACATGTTAAGATAAAGAGCAACCAGATAGCGTACTATCATGTCGAGCAAGAAAGTCCTACCTATATATATCCCAGCATCCACTACAATATACATCCAATGTACAGTAATGGCCTCTAGGGCATACATATAACTAACAATCTCCTACTTGCACTAGGGCCATCTGTAGCAGTAGTTGTAGTATCTAATACTCAACCATCCCCTAAAAGTCTCTCTTTGGGAAAAGGCCTTCGTGAGTGGATCCGCCGTGTTGTCCTCTGAGTCTACTCTCCTAACCTCGATCAACCTGGAGATCAACTATCTCCATGATCAGGTGATGCTGCCTCAGAATATGTCTGGGTCACTGATGGGACCGGGGTTCCTGGGCCAAAGCCACACTTCCATTGTCATACAAAGGCAGGAACCTAGTTCATCTTATGAACCAAATATACACCTAAACTGCCTCTTTGGTAGTATCTTTAATAGTGATGTTACCAGCCTTTATCGTCTAGTTTGCCACGGTATTTAGCTTGGAACTCTTCCAACATACCGTCCCTTTACTAAGGGTAAAGACATTGCCTGTGACTGACATTCAGTCGTCTTTATCACCCTGGAACCTTTCCAGTGATTCTCCTCAGGATCGATTGATACTATCTTACTACAGCCAGTGAGAATCCTAACATCCATTTAGATCTATCTCATAGACCCGAATCCCAGGATTTAGGAGGTATCAATTTGATCATGCATGGAGAATCCTTGTGATAAGTGGAGATTGACCGATCGTAGTATAGGAAACTCTTTTCCTATCAAGAGTATGTCGTCCACGTAGAATACGAGGATGACCACCTTACTCTCTACTACCCTTTTGTACATACAAGGTCCATCTACCATTTTGATGAAGTCAAACTTTTTGACTACCACATCAAAACAGACGTTCCAACTCCGTGATGCCTGCTTTATTTTGTAAAGCAACTTGCACACGTTTCCACTGCTCCCACTGTTTACGAAGCCCTCTGGCTGTGTTCTTATAGACGTTCTCTTCTAAATCATTATTTAGAAAAGTAGTCATGGCACCCAACTACCAGATATCGTAGTCATGGTATGTAGCAATGGTAAGTAGGATCTGGATGGACTTAAGCATCGTCCCTGGAAAAGGTTTCATCATTATCCATGCCTGGTTGATGACGAAAACCTTCAACAAGTCTAGCTTTGAAAGTCTCAACTTTTCCATCTACACCAATTAATCTTCTCAAGATATACTTGCTCCTGATGGGGATTTAACCCTTCAGATATCGCAACCAAAGTCCATACTTTGTTGGTGTATATGGATTCCATCTCAGATCGCTAAGCATCCAGCCATTCTTACAGAGTCCCTACTCTTGATGACCTGCTCGAATCTAGTTGGGTCATCATCTCATGATGCAATCCTCGCTCCCACTGTCATCGAGAAACCGAAGTATCTCTCAGGCAGGTGAGGAAACCTACCAGATCGGCGGAGAGGCTGAGGTTCGTCGGGGACTATTGAATCCTTTGGTTCTGTCAAATCATCAGCTGCAGTTTTGTATAGCTGGAACCTTTCCAGTTCTACAGAACCGACCTTGCCTCGATCTTGTCCGGATTTTTCTTTTGACATAGGCCGGACAATCCTAAATCTTAACTTACATAAGAGATAGGCTCTTCCCATACCATATCTTATATGGAGTGGTAGGCACTGATTTGATTCGAACCTAATTCAATAGGTATGCAGCTTCTCAAGTGCACAACCCAAAAAGGAAAAAGGTAACTCAGTAATACTCATCATAGAGCACACCATATCTAATATTGTGCGATTGCTCCGCCCCGATACACCATTGTGCTGTGGTGTATTCAGAGGAGTAATACTGAGAGAGAATATCATTTTCCTTTAGAATAGTCCAAGGATTCCATGCACAAGTATTCTCCTCCCTGATCTTATCATAGAACATAATACTTATACCCGTATTTTAGTTCTCTACTTCCAACTTATATTCTGTGAATATCTCAAAAGGTTCGGACTTGTGTTTCAACAGGAACATATGTCTGAATCTTGAGAGATTATCAGAGAACGTAATGAAGTACAAAGAACCGGTCCTGGCATGTGTAGACAGGAGACCTTACATACATCATCATGTATCAGTCCCAAGAGTTCATTAACTCTTTCTCTGTTTCCAATAAGCAGAGCTATGGTCATCTAATCTTTGTGACATGACTGGCAAGTTTCACAAGATGTAAATTCAAACTGATTTAAATATGCATCTAAAATGTAACTTCAGCCAGTCGGGTCGCATTGATATGACCTAGTCTACAATGCCTCAAGATGGATTCGTTCATTTCTGAACTCTTCCTCTTGTGTGTGTTCTGTATACTAAGAACTGTAGTTTGATTTAGAACGTCAATGCTTTTAGATAACGTGCCTGAACCGATCAACTTTTGATATAGGAAATGTTCAAAACATTATCCATCAATACAAAATTTTATCATTTCTTTACTAATAAAGAGATTGATGTGATTTTGTATATCAGGTTCGGTATCTAATAGAATTTGTTCAGAATCAATGTATTAGTAATACAGGGTGACAGTGACCAACAGACTTGGCTGCAACACTTGCCCCGTTTTCTGTCTCATGAAACTTATCACCCGTTCTCAGTTTTCTACCTTTTTGTAGCCCTATGTAACAGATTACATAACTGGGATCCTGATCCGGTATCAGATACCCAGGATGCAGAGGATACTGAGAAAACAGTTCTGTATAATGAACACACCCGAAGGAGATGCATCATATGCACTTTCTTCGTTTGGGCGGCATGGGAATTCTGGTATTCCCCTATTTCCTACACTGTCTTATAACAATTATAAGTTGGAGCGGGACCAACGTTTCCCAGCACTGTATAACAAGCGGGTTCGGTCAATACATCCATATTATTATCTTGATTAAGGCGTGATATGGTCGCTACCTGGAGAGAGAGAGAAGAAACACTCTGCGTGCGCTCTTGCAAGATTAGATTGGTTATTTATTTTATCTAATCAGGATGGCTCCCACTGTTTTTATCAAATCTTCCTTTAAACCCTAAAAGGAAAGACTAGCCGGGATTAATTACACTCTGCAAGTTCTCCAATCTTTCAGCCAGGCCAGTGTCGGTACTTTGAGGGAGGTTCCCCATGCTTTCGCACGGACCTAATTACAGTAAACCTCGTTTTCCCAGAGGCGTAACCCCGTTGACACCTTTCTAGACACCTACTTGATCGGCTAATTGTAAAGTGCAAAACTCTCCCAGGAGTAACAATTACTCGCAGTGGGTATCGGGATCCAACTATCACATAGAAGGTATGCAATCTCATTGCAAATTTCAACACTTGAAACTCCCGATAAAGATTTTTACCCCTAGCACATATGACCTTAACTATGGTCAACAAATCATAAGTACTAGTCAAGTTCTACCCATCATTTCGTGATTAATTAGACCCACCCACATGACCCTTAACTAAGGTCAACAAAGTCATGCGACTGTCCTAACTAATCGCATCATATGCGGTGTAGGAAGACATCACTTAGCTACCGTACACTGTGCCTTGACTATGGTCAACAAACACATCACGAATACTAAGTACTCTTATTCCTAAAATGACGGAGGGTTGCGAATGGTTTTTATGAAAACCTTTAACGCTTTGAACTTGATCTCGTTGCGGAATCAAATGGTTTTTAAATGGAGTGTTTTTGAGGCTTTTCTAGTTTTGCTAAAGGGGTCACTCCCGGTGAAGGGATCGTCGGCCCTTTCCTCGTCGAATGAGGTGCGGGATATATCATATATATCACTGTGCAAAGCAGAAACTATATAAGCAATCAAAAGACAAACCGAGTGTGTAGCATCTGCCAGTTATTGCTAAAGGAGTCACTCCCGGTGAAGGGATCTCGGTCCTTTCCTTATCGAATAAGGTGCAGGATGTTCTACAAGGAACACCACGATGCAAAGCAAGAACTGTAGCTACCTGTTTTATTTTGAAATTCGGTTCCACAACATCAATTAGGTTTATTTTCTTTCATTAATCTCATTAATGAATATCCCATCATTTAAGTCCACCTAAACATCACAGATAAATATAACTTACGCTTATGCCATCCACATTCGCCTCGATGTCCCGTCTGCACCGTTAGGTTAGGTAACTAACGCCAGAACGAGGCAGGGATAGCGCGGGTGTAAAACATAAGCAACGTCTATATAATATATCATATATACTATATATAATATCTATCTGAACATATCACATGATCACATCACAGATAACGCAGCAGAAAATATCATATGAAATATTGGATATACTAGGACGTCCGTGTTTTTAATACGAGCCAGTATAAAACACGGATTCCACGGTCGTGATGAATAGCCAATCCCATACCCCTAGACCCCTACGAGAGCGGCAAGCAACCCTACCAATTCTAGGGTTAGGAGACCCGGACTCGACTCCTCGAGATGGTCTCCCACTGGACCCTAGAACCCGGTTACTTGTGCTCCCCTCCTTGGGTCTATCCTAATGCGGAAAAGTAAATAATATGCAAATGGTGACAACATCCGCAACCTGGAAGTGCCCCAATAAAAGAATATTACATACAAGTTTTTACATGAATGAAAAAGGAAAAACACTCATCTCACATAAAAAAACCCGGCTATTCAAACACGACGATCCAATATAACATATCCAGCAACACATAACATCGCATGTCATCAACGTAAGTAAATATGCGCATCCCAATTGTCGTTGGCATATAGCAACGAAACCGGCGATATCACATATTACACTTACGGTCACAGAAAAGAAAGTGTAAAACTACAACAGTTGGAATCCGCAACCGCTTTAGACATCGCATGCCTAATCTAATGAAATACTTAGACATCGCATGCCTAACAATTATAAACCCCGCATTTTAGTCTCATTATCGAAAACACTTTTCAATATCATGTTGGGCAATTCAACAGGATTCCCGACATTCTGATCGAATGCTCGTCGCAAACTTTAGTAGGCGGCTGCACCCCCGATACCGTCGACGAAGTGCACCAAGGCGGAACACCGCTACCGCGAGCACCCAAACGGATGCTTTCGGCGACGGGGTTCTCCTACAGTCACTTAGTCGGGGCTATGGGGTGAGGCTGTCTATTAAGTTTACCCAGCGAGTATCCGCGTACGCTACGTGATTGCGACGGACTTTTGATCACATCAAAATTCCGTGGCAACCGATCAAGTGAGACTAAACCGCTAGATTTATAACATTCATTCAGTTATCTCATAACTGCTTATGAATTCCAATTATTGTATCACATTCCGGATAAATAGAAAATGTTAAACTTTCCGATCGAACAATCGAACACCCAAGTTTTCCCGAAATAGCTCAACACATGAAATAAGTCAAAAAACATTCAGTTCATGCCTCAGTACCAACGGTCCAGCCGTAGAAGGGTCAAGCCAACGCCTCACATGTGGCATGCCGTACTGCCCCAAACCCGAAGGTTCAAAGGGCAGTTCAAGACGGTCACATAATCGAGTTAAGGTTTGGTGTCTTCTAGAGGGACCATCGCGTTACTTGCACTACTTAGAACGTCGTTAAACTACAGAAAAGTCCAACAATTGGAAATTTCCCGGCAGGGGAAAAAGTGGGTATTTATATCCGGTCGAACTTTTTAACATATTCTAAAATTACCCGGAAAAACACACAGACAAAATTAGACAATCCGATCGAAACACCGAGTCCCCAATGCAACCCAGAAAACTCAACTCTTGAGTTCAGATTAAAAATTCCCAGGAAAACCAGCACTGCAAAATAGGAATTACTATGCAAAATTCAATGCAAGAGGAGACTAAACGGCCGCGGAACCGCCGCATTAGCCATGCTAATGCCGCGGTTTCGCCGCGCTTTGATGGACTCAGGAGTACGGGCTTCTCAGTAATTCTTAGAATCTCCTGCTGGTTTTTCTGCATATTTTTAATTCTCAAAAATCCCCGATTTCAAAAAATGTACAGAGGGCATTTTTGAGTTAGGGTTTCGGTTCGATCGGACTTCTAACTCCGTCTACGCATCGCCTAAGGCACTAGCTAGGCTCTGATACCACTTGTAGGGTTCCTAAGCACACCCATGAGGTTCTACAAGTGATCAAACATGGCCAATTCAAAAAATTCATGTGCCAAAGAAACCCTAACGCTAGATCGTTAACTAGAGGTAAGGCGATGCAAGCAAATTAACAACTTTAACTATGAGTGAACGAAAATACAACCTTTGTAGATCCGGTCCTCCACCTCCATAGCTCCGTGACGATGTCCCTTCGCTGCGATCATCGGATCTCGGACTCTAGTGTTGATTCCATCGGAGAAATGATCGGGCTAGGTCGTCGACTTCGATGCCGAAGATGATCTACGTCTAGGCAACACAAGATCAAGCTCCAACTTCACCAAGCCATGAGACTTGTGAAGAAAACACCCTATACTACTTGGCAAGTGGTAGAGGATGAAGAAATAGGAAGTGGGTTCACTTTAGAATTGGATTTCTCACTCTTTTTCTCAAGTTGCCATTGATGGAGGCAAGGTTTCTTCTTGTTGATGATGAAGAAGAAGAAGAAAGAATATGATAAGTATATTTCAAAATAGAAAATAAAATGAATACTTATCATATGGCAACCATGGTTAGGTGTAGAGAATAAACTATGGTTAGTTTGAATGGTTAGGGTTAAGCAAGAGACAAAAATGGTGGACTTGTTCAAAGCTTCATGAAGCTTCAACAAGCAAGCAAACAAAGAAATCCACCATGACATATTTTGCAAAAAAAGAATAAATAAATAAATGAATAGATAAGAAAATGAAAACCCTAACCATTACTTAACCATGGTTTAATCATACACACAAACATTCATGTATCATCAAACATGATACAATCAAGTGCACAAAAATATATCACATATACAATGTGCATATCAAGTGAGAAAATCCTTTTTAAAGTGAACCAATACTAGTTAATGCAAAGTAATATATTAAATATATAATTATACATTAAATCATTAAATCAACACATGATTCAATGATCCGGTCATGTCGCATATAACCGACTAGTATCCAATGTATCGACTTATCGAATCAATCCTTGATTCGATAACTAGGTTATATCACATGCAACCTTTCGATACATTCATCGCGAGAATAGAATACGGTATCTCATACACGCATTATTCTCGGTCCCGCACATATCTCATATGCGCTCCTATTTCGTTTCGCTTGAGCCAGGAAACCTCTGTGTAGGACTCTAAAGACTCGTCAATACGCCGGCAGCAGGTGATGATCATATCAAACACCCACAAGCCGCAAGCGGTCTGCTAAACGTAATGGCCACCCGGGTATTAAGCGATCAGAAGATCGACGAGCAAGCCCGCTCACACTCCTGTGAATCCAACCAGTAACACTTACCGTACAGTCCGGTCTATTCGTCTGATATGTCGCATATCTCGCCTAGGGGTGGTAAACGTCAGACCCCGGTAGCTTGATAAGTCATGCCGATGTAAGGTCCATAACAATCGTGAAACTACTGATAACTCTTACCAGTATATCACTGCAACCCTGGCCAAGGATTTCCTGTTATGGCCAGTCGAGCATAGCGCAACATCAACCCCCAATACCGGGAGAGATGAATCCCCTCCTATCGCTCATTGCCTCCATGTGAATCGGGACTGTACCCAAAAACCACATGTTTGCACGACTCAGTAGAGCCGTGGTAGGGTGGAAATCAAAGCACAGTGGGAGACACACAAGACTCTATGACGATCTCGGGTCAACAGACTAAGCTGTACCAGTGTCACCAGAGAACTTCCATCTGACGTGAGGTATAATACCATCTGGGAGTTCTCGGCGAGTCCGTTCAGTGTACCCAGTCTCCACTGAGCACCCGCATACCATCTCTAATGTCAAACACCAATGGATATGGGATCATCCATCGCCCATCACATGGGTCGAGAAGATATACGCTAGTCTACTCTGGAATATCGATGCCCCGTCTCGATATTCCCACGACTAGGAACATTGAAGGATGTACTCATGGACTTCCCAGGCCCCACTAGTATGATCTGCATCATAGTCCTGGAAGTCGAGTACACATCCTAAGGGCTTTATCAACATGTAACAGAGAGACAGGAAGTATACATGTTAAGATAAAGAGCAACAAGATAGCGTACTATCATGTCGAGCAAGAAAGTCCTACCTATATATGTCCCAGCATCCACTACAATATACATCCAATGTACAGTAATGGCCTCTAGGGCATACTTATAACTAACAGGTACCATACCGGGTCCACCATGTACCCGCAATCGGCCTCATCGACTCGGGTTTCATATGTCGCACTCAGCACCGAGAAAACACATGGTGGACGCACTGAAATATCATATCAAGGGTAACCGGGTTTTTAACACAATTATATATTCTCTTTTGAAGTACCCACGGTTCCCAAATCCAGAAATATCATGGAAACAACATATCTCAATGCGTATAATCAAAACATGATGTATGCGACATGTAAAAAAAGGTAAGCATATCAGAAGTCATGCAACATGGAATAGTAATGTGCACATGTCGAAGGAAACCGCTCTTTTAAAACGAATCAATTTTGAAGAACATCTTGTGGTTCCCAAATCTCTAATCAAGTCAGAATCATCTATGTTTGTGTGCAGGTATAAGTGTACAATATGCCATGCAAGAATCATATCATGAATGCAACAGTACTACAGTGTAGTGGCATGGCAATTATCGATGATGAAGTGTGTGAGCCGGCAGATAGTGTACGTGGAACATACGCATCATCGATAATGGTGCTGGTGTCCTAACAGCATGATAATAATATAGCAATAAACATATGCAAAGCAACGTGAATAGCATGAATATGCGGAAATCGAATAATCAACGTAACAGTAAAGAATCTATACCCAAATGTATATGTCATGCAGTTATGCCATTTGAAATAAGAATGACTCGGGTCTAGTCTAACTCTACTATGCAAACTACAGATCTAAGTATCAAGTCAATCGGGAGGGGTATGGAAACCACTAAATCTGAGTCGATATATAGATATAATAGTCGGTGATCCCTCCTCAATAGTATCACGTACGATACAACATATCATATGACATCCTCAAGTCATGAGTGCGGATCTATCATCAATGTAAAGCTCGTACGGTAAATTATCGTACGGCATCCCAATAGCTGGGTACGGGTCAGGATCACATTCCTCTCATCAAATATCAGGTATCATTATCATCATATCATATAATCTAGGGTACAGATCTAAGTCTAGTACAAATCAATACCATCTATATAAGTATGGAAGCGGGGGTAAAACACATGCCCAACGGCCCGCTAAGATCACATGTCGTATCGCAAGTACGAATCACATCACATCACCGATCTCACGGCACAAAGCCCAAAATCGTCGACTCATCTTCAATGTCATCCAATATCATCAACGACACAGTGTAAGTATAATGAATATGCAAGGGTGTGCGTGTAGGTGTAAATCTATTCTAGGGTTCGCGACTATGAACTACACTAGTCACTTCTAACCCTACACTATCCATAATACACCTAGCACCATATCCATGACACACTATAACTATCAAGCATAATATAGTATACCAACTACGAACTGCGGGGGTGCTATACGCCATCCACCCGACTTCCCCCAGTATATATAATCTACTCACCTTGCGTCTTCATTTGTCGACGTCTCCACGCGCTTTACTTGTCGTCCCGAAGTCTTCATGGTGTACCTACACGTCATAGTATCGTAAATGCGTATTAAAACCAAATCAAAGCTAACACGGCACACGAAACCCCAAAACGATACGATAAGGGACCTATAGGTTAGAACCCACGGGCACTCCTTCAAAACCATATATCAATCCTCGATATCGTCGTATAAACGCCAATTAGTCGAGGTAAAACACAAGACACAAATTCAGAATTAAGATTACGGAATACGGAAACATGAATCCAAAACAGCAACTTAGGAAATAGGCTCCAGATTTTACCATAGGTTAAATTAGACAAATCTATATATACCAGGGGTCTAATCTAGAGATAAGGGAACACCAAAACCAAAACGAGGCAAATCCACCATGGTCTGGCCGCAAATTGCGGCTAGAATGGATAAATCTGCGGCCGGCTTGATGAGTTAGGGGTTGGGGTCTTGGTGGTAGCTTCCTAGGTGCCTGCACATGTCACTGTCCAATCAATTTTAATTTAGGATGTCTCGTGTGATAGCAGATTCAATATACCCTTCACAGATTCCACAATTTCTCCGATATCGGTTTCTAAATCCGTATTTCGGGTTTCAACTCTCAGGTTAGGGTCTTAATTCATGCACTAGGATGATAGTATAACCTCTACTGAGCTTAGTTTCACAATACAACACAAAATTCTTCACAACCCTAACTAGGTTTTCCTCAGGTCACCAAAATCACACAATATCGGTTCAATCATAACATGAGGGTAAAGGAAATGCTAAAACTAAGTTAATGATCCAGAAAATACCTCATTTGGAAACTCAAGAATTTTCTTGAGTTGCCCTTAGTGGCCAAAATCCTTGCTTCTTTAGTCCAATGTGTAGATCTTGAGCTTGTGCACACTTTTAATGAAATGGAGATTGGGTTTTGGAATTGTATTTGAGATGATTTGGGGCTTTGAAGAGGGGAGGGAGATGAAGGAGGAGCAGCAGCAGAAGAAGGGGAAGAGGGAGGGAAAATGAATGAGGAATGAAGAGAATAGCTAAGTCCAAAGTCAAAGAAAACCCATACCTTTCTCTCTCTCACCATACCTCCTTTCTTTATTCATTTCCCTTTTCTTTTTCTTTTTCTTTTCTTTTTTCTTATTCTCTCAAAATCCTTCTCCCAAGAATAGTAAACCCAAAGTGAACCATGACAAGAAAATGCACAAGTGTGAAAAAGTGATATGTGCATGTTTTGCACAAAAAAGCTAAAAACCGATTAGCGATTTTTAATCGCGATTAACCCTAAATTAGCATAAAACTAATCAATTAAACTTAGAAATGGCATAATTCTCTAATTTACCCTATTTTAGAATTTTCCAAAAATTTTCCCCATTTATTTGTATTTAATTATACCGAATTATTAAAATATTCAATAAAATAATATTAAATTATAAATTTCCCAAAAATAATATTTTTATTATTTCAAAATGTTACAATCTTCCCCCCTTAAATAAATTCGGTCCCCGAATTTAAATTTAAACCCCCAACTACAAAAACATTCAGTCAAAATCCAAGTTGTCGGATACGTGATAATCGAATCACAAAATCACCAATCGTCAATACCGTCGTCGGTAGTCCCTCCTTCAAAGTCACGAAGGTATCAGTGCATCCAAAACTAGCAGCGCAAGATATCTACTTGCCTCTTGCTCACGGTCTGGCGTCCTCTGACTCTGGGTCCTTATCTTCTCTGTGGATTACCAATCTCGCAGTCAATCGGCTCATCGGCCCTGTCAGGTGTGCTAACGGGGACGATTCCGTTCTGGCACTTCTCTGGTTATCTCTCGGTCAATTCTCACGACCACTCATAAAGCTGCATATTACTGGCGTCGGCCTCTGGCTCTCTAAATGCACGTCACACATCTGATCCTCGGTGGAAGAATCGTTGCAGCAGTGTCCTGGAAGGAATCCTGCTCAGGGTCTCTTCCAATCATGCCTATGCCGATCTGTACAGAGGCTGGTACTCTTGCATAATCTCTTCTCGCTCAATGGACATCTGTGTCATCAGCACAACATTTCTCGGAATCTGGTTGCATCCCAACGCCTCTGTAAGCATATCTGACCTCGGGTCTCGACGGGAAGTAATGACAGCTCGTCAGCGTCTCGCACGAACCTCTTGTCCGCTTGTCTGTATTTTCGTCCACTTCGACATCACGCCATGCTATCTACGCACTGTACTGTTCTCGGCCACGGTCGATCCGAAGTCCCTCGCACGGACTCGATATCGCGTACTCTGTAGCTTCATCATTCTATAGAAGATGTCTGGCCGAACAGGTCCTCGGGAACACGTCCCAACCATCGGAGGAATACTCAATACTCGTCCGTCCTTGATCAATTCGCAACGCATCTGGGTAAGGTCATTTATCCGAACCTGGTCAACTACCTCGTCGACGATGCCGAACTCTGGCCTGCTGGGTCTGCGCAATATGACCACTCCTGGGTCTAGGTCTTCTCGTATCGTATTCCAGAAAGGTCCTGTCGAGGTCTCTCTCTCAAATCTCATCCCTGCCGGATTGTCCGAAAGTCATCATCCATTGCTGAAGCAATTTTTTTTTATTCCGGAACGACTGCATACTTATCGCGCCTCTTTCTGGAAGATATATATCCATATACAACGCCTCTACGTGTGTATCGCATCTCTGATGTCAGCGGAGTGGGACGTCATCTCATCGAAATCTCTTGCGAACTCTTTACTTCACGCTGCTTCAATGTCGACTGCTTCGGACTCATCTCATCGTGGCTGCACGGACTGCGCTCCAATGGCTATCCTCTTATCTGGAGTCTCCCAAGAAATGCATCTCACCACCTAGCATCCGAAGGAAGTCGAACCATTCGATCGATTCGTCAAAACCTCATAATCCCCTAAGAGCTCAACATCTTGGGTACAGTTTAACAGCATCGAGTACATACCACAACATCAATGATCCAGCCGTAGAAGGGCAAACCCAAGCCTCACTAATGGCGCCGCAGAACTGCCGCAAACCCGAAGGTTTAAAGGCTTTCACACGGTCATTAAGTCGAGTTAGGGTTTCATTCTTCTAGAGGGTCCATAGAATCACCTGCATGTCTTTCCGTATACTTTAAACTTTGAAAATGGGCTCCTGACATTCGATCATCTCTATCGACTCTCAAGGAACCTGCGTGAAGTCGTCTCTAGCTGGAACAATCTATCTGATGACCTCGCATCGGTAAACCAACGAACCACATGTCCTAGTCATTCATCCTCAGGTGACTAGCGACCGTCCATCATATCTCTAAGTATATGCTCAAGCTGTAGTAGCTCCAACCATCTGGGCGATATCTCGTTATTTGCAGCAGCAACTGGCTCATTCGGCTGTACGCCGAACATCGTCTCAATCCTCCAGGAAAGGCAATACATTGGCGGTCATCTCTAAATCGGTCTGCTCTAGATCTGAGTGAAACTCTCCGCACTGGAAATCTTCAACTCAACTGGGCCTTCTCTGGCGCATAAATCGGACGAATCACCTTCGTCTCTCAAATCGGGTAGACTAGCTATCATCTGTCTCATATCTGCCTGGAAGCTCCGGCGATCTCAGCGCGTAAGCTCCGGAAGCGACATCCTATGAATCTCAGCAACAGCTGGTCCATCTGTCTGCATGGTAGGCGACATCATAATCTCTGAGGTATGCTGTACATCAATAGTCCTCTCTCAACTGGCAGCTCTAACAATGGCCCGATCATCCGGTGCAAGACCAAGCACTCGCCTCCACTAGAGGTCACAGCCATCAATACTAACTCGAGACGTTCCCATGTCACCAGAAAACACAATGGTCGGCCCTCGTACCAGACGAGCTCGCCCTGACCGTAACCCTAGCAGCAGCCCAAACTGCACTCAAACTTGGTGACAGGAACCTCAATCGAGTATCGAAGAGAGCAGATCAATGGCAAGAAAAGAACAACAGATCCAGAGTGGATACATGATCATAAGAAGGAACAGCATCAATGAAGGTATGATCATGAAACTAATAGAATCGAGGATCTCAAATGGATGTATAATCATGGATATGAAGAGAGTCACTGATCTCGAAAATATGTACATCCTAAGGTTCCTTAAGCGGAGTGGCGTGTCGTAAGTATGCCGCGGAACATACCCACGGTACGTCACTCTATTTTAGTCACCTATTCCATCAACCAAGGGTCATCCTATACGACGAAAGTTCGGGTCTAATACCCCCTCGACTAAGTCTAAGTTCCGTAAGGTCAAGCCTAAGTTCCGTATATATATATAAACACCCTAGGCTCCACATAGTCAAACTTAGACTCGAACCAAGGTCAACCTAGCGCTCTGATATCAACTTTGTCACGACCCGAAAGAGCACGTGACTAGCCCTTGAACCATATGAAGTCTATAGGACTCCATCTGATCCAAGTAAGCCAAAAGCCCAGAAATCTAAAACCAATTTAAGGATAAATGAACATACAAGAAATATACTATACAACGCCGAATGGCGAAGATCAAAATTCAAAAGAAACCCAGATAAGCATGAAAACTGTAACACTACTAAGCGCGACTCTAAGGTCGAAATAAAACATCACCAGTGTCTGAGTCTGAAACAATATACAAGTTTTGGTTGATGGAATTTCTAGATACAATGAATAATACAAGTACAATGGTGGTTCTTGATGCAAAAGAATCCACCTGCCAAATGCAATTCACCCGCAAGGAAGAAGTGTGCCAATAATGCCGCAATGGAACCTGTACGGCAAAACCTGCAAGAACTGTGGCACAACGGGGGTGAGTTGCCAACTCGTGAATAGAAATATCTACAAGCAGAAATCGAATGCAAGACATAATCCTAGGTCAAACAATCAGTATAATAATAAAACCCTCAAGAGTAAGTCTGAAGCATGATAAAGTGGCAATGTAACATCTAATCATGTATGTAGTGCCAAGTACTCGTGCCAGTGCCTCAGATAATAACATGTCATCAGTATAAGGTATGTCTGCATGAAGTATGATCAATGTAAATCCAGTCTGTATGTGATCAAGTCTGTATAAACGTGGAACCCGTCCACCCGTCACCCAATGACAATAAACGTGGAAACCGTCCACCCGTCACCCAGTGACAATAAACGTGGAACCCGTCCACCCGTCACCCAATGACAATAAGCATCATGCATGCAAATGCGAGGATATAATCAAATCATGGAAAACATCATGAAACCCGTGCCTAGCATCGACACGTAAATCCTCATCTATCGGGCTCCATCAGTCCGGATCAGCCCACGGGCTATGTCTGCGGAATCGGCCCTTGGCCCCGGCAGTACACCCATATCCATCTATCGACTCTGGTCAGTATCCTCTGGATAACTGCCAGGTCCAACCAATCACCGGTAGGTAGTAGTCCCTCTGCCAGGCTCACCGTCTACTACACAGCGAAACCGTTCTCGCTCCAGGGTACCATACCGGGTCCACCATGTACCCGCAATCAGCCTCATCCGCCTCCTCGACTCGGGTTTCACATGTCGCTCTCAGCACCGAGAAAACACATGGTGGACGCACTGAAATATCATATCAAGGGTAACCGGGTTTTTAACACAATTATATATTCTCTTTTGAAATACCCACGGTTCCCAAATCCAGAAATATCATGGAAACAACATATCTCAATGCGTATAATCAAAACATGATGTATGCGACATGTAAAAAAAGGTAAGCATATCAGAAGTCATGCAACATGGAATAGTAATGTGCACATGTCGAGGGAAACCGCTCTTTTAAAATGAATCAGTTTTGAAGAACATCTTGTGGTTCCCAAATCTCTAATCAAATCAGAATCATCTATGTTTGTGTACAGGTATAAGTGTACAATATGCCATGCAAGAATCATATCATGAATGCAACAATACTACAGTGTAGTGGCATGGCAATTATCGATGATGAAGTGTGTGTGCCGGCAGATAGTGTATGTGGAACATACGCATCATCGATAATGGTGCTGGTGTCCTAACAGCATGATAATAATATAGCAATAAACATATGCAAAGCAATGTGAATAGCATGAATATGCGGAAATCGAATAATCAACGTAACAGTAAAGAATCTACACCCAAATGTATATGTCATGCAGTTATGCCATTTGAAATAAGAATGACTCGGGTCTAGTCTAACATCTACTATGCAAACTACAGATCTAAGTATCAAGTCAATCGGGAGGGGTATGGAAACCACCTAAATCTGAGTCGATATATAGATATAATAGTCAGTGATCCCGCCTCAATAGTATCGCGTACGAAACAACATAACATATGACATCCTCAAGTCATGAGTGCGGATCTATCATCAATGTAAAGCTCGTACGGTAAATCGTCGTACGACATCCCAATAGCTGGGTACGGGTCAGCATCACATTCCTCTCATCAAATATCAGGTATCATTATCATCATATCATATAATCTAGGGTACAGATTTAAGTCTAGTACAAATCAATACCATCTATATAACTATGGAAGCGGGGGTAAAACACATGCCCAACGGCCCGCTAAGATCACATGTCGTATCGCAAGTACGAATCACATCACATCACCGATCTCACGGCACAAAGCCCAAAATCGTCGACTCATCTTCAATGTCATCCAATATCATCATCAACACAGTGTAAGTATAATGAATATGCAAGGGTGTGCGTGTAGGTGTAAATCTATTCTAGGGTTCGCGACTATGAACTACACTAGTCACTTCTAACCCTACACTATCCATAATACACCTAACACTATATCCATGACACACTATAACTATCAAGCATAATATAGTATACCAACTACGGACTGCGGGGGTGCTATACGCCATCCACCCGACTTCCCACAGTAGATATAATCTACTCACCTTGCGTCTTCATTTGTCGACGTCTCCACGCGCTTTACTTGTCATCCCGAAGTCTTCATGGTGTACCTACACGTCATAGTATCGTAATGCGTATTAAAACCAAATCAAAGCTAACACGGCACACGAAACCCCAAAACGATACGATAAGGGACCTATAGGTTAGAACCCACGGGCACGCCTTCAAAACCATCTATCAATCCTCGATATCGTCATATAAACGCCAATTAGTCGAGGTAAAACACAAGACACAAATTCAGAATTAAGATTACGGAATACAGAAACATGAATCCAAAGTAGCAACTTAGGAAATAGGCTCCAGATTTTACCATAGGTCAAATTAGACAAATCTATATATACCAGGGGTCTAATCTACAGATAAGGGAACACCAAAACCAAAACGAGGCAAATCCACCATGGTCTGGCCGCAAATTGCGGCCAGAATGGATAAATCTGCCGCCGACTTAATGAGTTAGGGGTTGGGGTCTTGGTGGTAGCTTCCTGGGTGCCTGCACATGTCACTGTCCAATCAATTTTAATTTAGGATGTCTCGTGTGATAGCAGATTCAATATACCCTTCACAGATTCCATAATTTCTCCGATATCGGTTTCTAAATCCGTATTTCGGGTTTCAACTCTCAGGTTAGGGTTTCAATTCATGCACTAGGATGATAGTATAACCTCTACTGATCTTAGTTTCACAATACAACACAAAATTCTTCACAACCCTAACTAGGTTTTCCTCAAGTCACCAAAATCACACAATATCGGTTCAATCATAACATGGGGGTAAAGGAAATGCTAAAACTAAGTTAATGATCCAGAAAATACCTCATTTGGCAACTCAAGAATTTTCTTGAGTTGCCCCTAGTGGCCAAAATCCTTGCTTCTTTAGTCCAATGTGTAGATCTTGAGCTTGTGCACACTTTTAATGAAATGGAGATTGGGTTTTGGAATTGTATTTGAGATGATTTGGGGCTTTGAAGAGGGGAGGGAGATGAAGGAGGAGCAGCAGCAGGAGAAGGGGAAGAGGGAAGGAAAATGAATGAGGAATGAAGAGAATAGCTAAGTCCAAAGTCAAAGAAAACCCATACCTTTCTCTCTCTCACCATACCTCCTTTCTTTATTCCTTTCCCTTTTCTTTTTCTTTTCTTTTTTCTTATTCTCTCAAAATCCTTCTCCCAAGAATAGTAAACCCAAAGTGAACCATGGCAAGAAAATGCACAAGTGTGAAAAAGTGATATGTGCATGTTTTGCACAAAAAAGCTAAAAACCGATTAGGAATTTTTAATCGCGATTAACACTAAATTAGCATAAAACTAATCAATTAAACTTAGAAATGGTATAATTCTCTAATTTACCCTATTTTAGAATTTTCCAAAATTTTTCCAAAATTTCCCCCCATTTATTTGTATTTAATTATACCGAATTATTAAAATATTCAATAAAATAATATTAAATTATAAATTTCCCAAAAATAATATTTTTATTATTTCAAAATGTTACAGTCAATATTCTCGATCAAGTGAAAATCAACATTCTTAGACACCTCATCAAAAGCATGGATATTAATCAATTCAGGTTCTAAGATGGAGGTGTAGAGGTCTAAAGGTTTAGGATTGGTTTCACTTGGCAAGGTCCCTTCACAATCGAGTAAATCAAACACTACAAAGTCGCACAACTCATTAACCCTTCTATCTTCAATCGGTGAATCGTTTGGAACATTAGATAGACATTCAAAACCGGAGTTGTGGGATTCAATTTGTGGCGGGTAGGTTTGACTTGGAATGGGGTACAGCTCACTCTCACCACTCAAATCCTCAACCTGTCCTACCGCCTCATCATACATTGGAAAAGTAGGAGCTAGTTGGAAACTAGCTACCGGATCACTAGGTTGTATGAGGGCAGCCATGGACGCATTCAATTCCATCATCTGGTTGCATAACGCTACCCTAAAGTCTTCCAATGACTGTTCCAGACTAGACATGGGTTATGAAGGGGTTTCAGCAAAAGATTCATAGTTGTTTGGATACTGAAAACTCCCAAATGGCGGTTTAGAAGCAATGTCTAGGGAAGGTGCAAAAGTCGGGTAGGACTGGTAGGAAATGAATGGCTGGACAGGAGCAGGATCAACATTTGGATAAGAAGGTGAATGAAATTGTTGATCCTAAGAATCTGTAGTGGTGAAAGAAGTGAAAGATCGGCTACAAGATTGTTCAATATGTTCAGCGATGGACAAAGGACGACTTGCAAAAGGGGTATCAACATAAGAGGGTGGGGTAGGTTGAAAAGGTTGATACAAAGTGGATTGCGGAGGGCAAGTGTTTGTCCTAGACGCGTCTATCCGATCTTTCAAAGAGACTTTGGGTATGGAGGGATCGTTCGACGTTCGGCCAAAGCAAGAACCGTACAAAGTAATGTCTGGTTGTGGGTACCAAAGTTCGGCAAGAGTTTTGCGAGGTGGGGTACCCATGATATGAAGAGAGAAAGAAAGAAAGGCAGAGAAAAGGAGGGGAAAAAGAATGTGAATTTTTTTTTAGTTAGTTATTAACAAAAGAATGAAATATACACATAAAAAGAATCTGGACCAAAAAAAAAATCACGACACAAAAATACCACACACCTAATCGGTCTAGGGTTCACCTAGGTCAACTAGACCTGTTCAAGAACCTGATTGTCGAAGTAAAACTGTGTTGAGAAACGAGCTCAAGATACACTGATCACGAGGCCAGGTAAGTGCAGAGATAATGGGAGGTTTTCCGACGCTTTCGCGAAGGTCCTTAATTAAATAACCCTTTCTCTTTTGGCGGTTTCGCCGTGAACACTTTCCTAGACACCCCGTAAACAATATACCGTTAAGCGGTATTCTAAACACAATTAACTTCTCCTAGTGAGCGCGGGGTCCTTAAGGCTTAAAGTATAATTTCTTTTAAAATTTGTGCGGGTAAACGTTATGCTCAAGTTCGTGATTTGTGGGCCACGGGAAAGGTGATGAAATCATTTACCGTATATTGTGGGGTTCGCTTGCCCTTTAGTCCGTATTAATGTATGCAATGCGCAATTTAATAAAAAATCTATAAAGAATCAAACAATCTTTTTTTATATTAAGCACGGCATTGCAACAAATACGGGTTAGTCAATTTATTTTGCGTTTGGTAGCGACTTGCAAAGAATCCTGCAAAGATATTATAGTGGATGCGTCGGATTTGAGAAGAAGGTGTTAGTAAAGTACGTACCGTTAAGTTTTCGGGTTTAGAAAACCCCCGTTGAATCAAATCCGGTAAGCTTGAAAAGTTCGCTTGCGCGGGTCAAACTACCCGGATCTTTGGCACTGTACTTTGCAATCACCTTAGCCTTGAACGTACACTTTGCTCCCCACAATCGCAGTTCGCAAATCCGCAAAAATCTGCAGAAAATACAGTATGGTGGAATTTACAGAGAAAATAAAAGAAAAGAAAAAGGGGTGGAGAAAAATTGGGCACAGAGGCCTCAATGGGACCGCGGAACCGCCGCTCAAGGCACCTTTTGACCGCGGTTCCGCGGTCAAAATGTTGACTTGGGATTTATCTTTGGTCAACGAATTCCATTTCTTCTCTTCTCCAAAATAAAAACCTCTATTTTCTTTTTGGATTACTGTACTTGTTCCAGATTAGCCTGCACACTTGCTCACAAAAATTATCAAAAATAACAAAAAGATTTTATTTTTTTTATTTATAGATATATACAAAAAGAATATTAACCCGAATAACAAGAAAGAAAATACGCTACCGTCTCCCCGGCAACGGCGCTATTTGATCGCTCGCTTTTGGTGTGTCGGATGCTCATAGTTCTAAAGTTATAACCGCGATCAGGACGGTGTCGCTTCGCAGCTAGCCAATTGAGCACGGGTCGATCCACAGGGAGATGGTTGTATGTCCGTTCGTGTTTTAGACTAGTTAATAAAGAATGCGTATATGTTTGTTCAAATCTAACCTATGTGTTTTATATGCAAGTATAAAGTTGTTAAGAAAAAGATACGAAAGTGTAAGCTAGAGAAATCCGCACTCAAAACCTTTGAGCCGAATCTTGACCAATTGAAGCTAGAGCAATCGGCAACAACGTGGATTAGGGGATTTAAGCGCGGTATTCGTGGAATCCGGCTTATTGACCCTTGTCCTTCCGTTCTTGTCTCTTGCTTTCGCTTCCGGCCAAACCTAACGCAACCGGTCGCGGTTAGGAATCACCGTTACCTTGGTAGGGTAGGGTGCCTAACGGAGCGCTTGCGTAACGTTTGGGAGAAGTTCAAAGGAAAATAACGGGAAAAGGAAATGAGGAAAGAAACCTTAACTTACAATATTATATTTATTCTTAACAACAACATATTACAACCATTGACAAAACGAACCAAAAAGAGCAAAAGAAAAGATAAACAAAGAAAAGAAAAGATTACAAGCATGTAATTAAAAGAGCATGGAATTTAAGTGCTTGAAAGTAAAGCATGAATGTAAAGCAAGTAATAAAAAGTAAGAAAGAAATAAGCAAGAAAGAGAACTAGAAACCATGGAACAAATTACACACCATGGATTTAATAACCCAAACTTAAACTTGCAAGCTCAATTAAGAGGTTGCAAAATCAAGAGAGAGCTAAAAATCCAAGGAAAAATGAAGCACAAAAAAGACTTTATTCCATCCAAAATGATACAACCCTTGAGATCAAATACCAACCCTTAAACCTTCAAGCTCAATGAAGAGGTTGAAAGATCAAGAGAAAGTAAGGATCTCAAGGGGAAGCTAAGCAAAAGAATGATACAAAATAACCCTCATCTTCATTTAACATTCACTCAAAAGCTCTCACAACAATTTAATGGGGGAAAGATGATGAAGAAGAAGAAGTTAAACTAAAAACTAACAAAAAGTGGGCATAAGAATTAATCCCTTACAATGGCTCAGAACTGGGGTATTTATAGGAGGAGAGTTGAAAACCTAGGGCAACATTCTGACCCTACAAGAAAAGACCAACCTACCCCTGAAAGATCTTCAGGTGAAGAGTCAAAGAGGTCGCGGATCCACGGCCTAACATGCCCTATGGCCGCGGATCCGTGGCCATATAGGTGAGTTAGGTCATCGAATTTGGTGGCTTTTCCTGTTGTTCTGTCCTATGTTGTTTTACATTTACCAGATTGAAAATTGCTTCCACAATTGCATCAGATCTGTAATAGTCCAAAATGGCATCAAAAATAATACTTTTGACCTTTTCTCCCTCGAGCTCCGCGCACCCATTGATTCTTGTGCTGCCCCTTTTGTGCTCTGTGCTTGTCCGAGACACGAATGACCACTGTCATATGTCTTGTCTCAAGAACTGGTGCGCGGCACTGGACGGATACGGATGGCCGGAACCCGGCTTTTATCTGTTGTCAACAGATGTTCTGTATTTTGGCGTAACAGTGGAGATTTTGTATCAATTGCGTTATTTTGGACTAGAAAACTGTGGCCTATAAATATGTAGCAAACAAGGATTAATAACACCTGACTATAAACAAACGAGCGTAAGAATGAGCGGTATAAAATGCAATATTCTGGTATGAACACAGACCACACTCGACCCGACCCGTGAACAGGTCGGGACGAGAGTGGGGGGCTAATGATGATGCTCGATATCAGTGATCTCCCAGATCGTGACACGTGGCTGATGACGTGTCCCGAAGCATGCAAGAAAGGACCTACAGTGGCCGACCTGACCACTCCTATGCCCGTCCAACAGATAACCGCTGGCTCACCTCTGAGCCTCCTGCACATTTGGCCTCCTCGGCCCTCTCAGCTCGCCTCCGGACTACCACAGAACCAAGATAGCTTGGCCTCCCACTCGGTCCCGAGCCCCCGCCGTGCTCATCTTCCTCGGTCCCTTCAACCGACAAACGGCATCATTTACAGGTGCTTCCGCCTCACCTCCGCGAATCTCGCCATGCGCGAGATCTCCGCTGCCCACGATCCCGCGTTCCACGCCATCACGATCCCCATTAACGAGCCTGTCTCTCCATTAATGGGAGATCCCGTCCATCACGCGGGCGTGACGTCAGGGGTGTAATGGCCGGCGTGATTTTCGCACCTGCCTGCCTGTTGCCACCGCATTATAAACCCCTCTTTCAGACGGTTCAAGTAAGTCATTTTTCCACTCACTAGGCCGTTACTCTGCTCGAATTTCCTGTCTAACTTGATCGTCGGAGGATCCTCGGTGGTGTAACCATCCCGGGACTTCCTTGCAGGTAGCTCGGCCCCAACAATCTCAAACCCATTGAGATCCACACACTTCAACAGCAATCCTCCAACTCAAATCTCGGCCGTCCATCATCGCCGACCGCAGATCAACGGAAGGTAACATCTTGACGTGAACCGACACGCGTCAGGGATTCTCTTATTTAGAGAACTTCTATTTTCTTTTATAATGCTTTGTAGGTACATTTTTCAGAAAGGGAAATGATTATTTTAGTTATTTGATTAGTTCGTACAACTTTCAAATAAGCACTTGATTAATGGCCCATCTCAATAACTTAGTTCCAACTATTAAAAATTAAAAAGAGTACACATTTCTGACTTAAACTGGTCGCACAAGCAAAATTTGAAGGAAAATACAACAACGGAGCCTTTTATCCAAAGCATATGGGTAGGCTACATGAACCAACATAAGAATCACGCCGAGTCCGGCACATGAATTTTCCTCCTCCACTCACTCCTATTGAACAAATACTTTCATTGAGATCTTTGGTAACCATATCTTTTCGTATCGCCTCCATCCATGTTTTCTTCGATCTCCGTTTTGTCCTTTTGACATTGCCTATATAGAGAGTATCTATTCGTCGAACTGGTGCTTCCATAGGTCTGCGTCGCACATAACCAAACCATCTTAACCGGTTTTCCCGCATCTTTTCTTACACAGGTGCTACACCAACTTTTGCACGAATATTCTCATTTTGCACCTCATCTTTTCTAGTGTTACCACATATCGAACGAAGTATGCGCATCTCCCGCTACATGCATCTTCTGTATATGATATTTCTTAAGAGCCCAGCATCCTGTACCATATAATAAGACAGATCGAATAGCACTCCGATAAAATTCACTTTAAAGGAAAATATGGATGATTAAAATTGGTTATCAAATATGTGTGCAGGTATTACAAATATAGAGATCCATATCCTTGAAGAATGCACCTGAACTTTCTGGAGATGATGATTTCTTTGATGCTGTTGTTTCTGGTGAGGAAAATCTCAATTTATTTGCCTACAAAGCTTCAATGTACTAAACACGCATCACTATAGCAATACCTCTCTGTGAGCTATATTGTAAACATGCAAGCTTCACAGACACATAATATAACTTCAAATCATATTCCAGTCCAAGATTAGGTTAGATATACAGATATATAAATTCTTGATAAACATACATAAATTCTTGTGAAGATGCTAACTTGTACTTTATTGGTGTAGCTGGAGTCTAAAAGTATATCAGAGTCGTGATAATCAAGGAGATAAAAGGAGCCCAATTCGGGTTGCAAATAGAAACTGATGGAGCTCCTTTTCGGGCCTCCGTCAGATATTTTCTTACGTTGATCTCACGGCGAACTTTTCTGATTATCCTTCGTTGCGTGTGGGTCTCAATGGGTTTTTGGAGGAAGAGATGAGGTGAGGAAGTTGTTGCCGAGTACCTGCAAAGAAGTCCCGGGATGGTTTGGTACCACCAAGGACCCTCCGACGCTCAAGTTAGTGATGAGATCCGAGCAGAATAACAGCTTAAAAGTGTAAAAAAGGGCTTACATGACCCCTCTGTGATGGGGGTTTATATAGCGGTGGAGCACGCAGCAGCGGGCGCGAGAATCACGCCGGCGGTTACGCCCCCGACGTCACGCCCGCGTAGAAAGCGGATCGCCCGTTAATGGGGATTGATGCCGTGGAACGTGGGATGTTGCTGGCGTAAAATCTGCGCATGGCGAGATTCGCGGAGCGGCGGTTACGCCTGTGAGCAGTGGAGCTGGTCGGAGGGCCGAGGAAGACGGCCTCGGCCGGGAGCTCGGGGACGAGCGAGGAGGCCGAGGGGTCTTAGTCTGGTGGCAGCTCGGGGAAAGCTGAGGGGCCGAGGAGGCCAATTTGCAGGGGCCTCGAGGAGGGCCAGCTCGTGCTTGCAGATCGGGCACGGGGTGGCCTGGTCGACCTCTGTGGATCCTTTCTTCTGAGTTATGGGACACGTCACCTGCCACGTGTCATGATCTTGGGGATCGCCACTATTGAGCACTATCATTATCCCCTCACTCTTATCCCGACCAGCTAGTGGTCGGGTCAGGAGCGGACTGCCGGGCCTCCCGAGGTGAGATCCCTTCTAGGGTTTCGTCGGGACGAGTCCTCGGGCCGTCGGTTGTCTTTTCAGCTAGAGAACCAAGGCGAGATCTCCGCACTTTAAAGAGGGTGTGCCGGTTCGTGCATTATGTAACTAAAGCGATGGTCCACGTGTCAAAGGATGGCTGGCCGGTACGACGTATGTGGGCCTACAGCGCCCGATTGGATGCGGTTCAGTGCAAGACCGACACGTGTAGCGATCGGAGCCGCTGGGCGTGAGGAGTCGTTTCGGCAGGAAGTGACGGGCGCCGTTGGATGCGTCCGTACGCGGTGATAAAACGGAGGCGGGGCCCGCCTCAGGGCCCCCAACCTTTCATTTCCCTTCTTCCTTGAGTCGCTGCCGCTCGGCGTTCTTCTTCCTTTGGCATACATGGTTCGCTCCCACTCTTCGGGCGGCCCACGCCGGGAGGAAGCTAGTGGCGTAGCCGAGCCCCTGGCCAGCTCGCGCCGTCCGCCTGATTCTCTGCCGGCGGTAGGTCCGTCCATTTCGTCGACGGCATCTGGTGGTTTCATTGGCGGCAGCCAGAGTCGTGAGCAGTTGCCCGAGTCCTAGACTAGGGACGGAGGGAAGGGCGAGGGCAGGCCCCTTCTCAAGAGGAAGAGGATGGTTTCTCGCGCGCCGTCGTCGAAGGCCCCTGAAGGGATTCCCGTGCAAGAAGGGGGCTCCGTCTTCACGGTTCCATCTGGGCTTTCTGTCGCCGCTGGCTTGCTCGCCGGGATTGAGGAGTCAGCTGGGAGAAAGCTTCCGTGTGGCTCCTTGAGGGATCAATTAAAGGCCATGGCCCAAGGGGCAGTCCAGGTACGAATCCCTCAATGCGTATTTGTCTTGGTATGCCTTCCCTTGGTTCGGGTGCTTCCTGGTTTCTCATCGGCTTTCTGTCAGGTTCTTCAACACTGCGCCCTTGCCACTCGCATGGAGGTCGAGGGGGCGTTCCACGCCCCGAGGCCAGTGGAGGCGTTCCCTTCGGAGGTCGAGATTTTGCAACGCGACCTGCGCCAGGAGAGGGAAAAGGCTGAGGTTGTGGCGGGCCGGGCGGAGGCTGCGGAGCTTGCCAACTCGGTGACTCGGGGTGCCCTTCGTCATCTGAACGCGTCTTTTCGGGTTGCCGATAAGAAGCTGGCGAACATGGCTGAACGCTTTGCGGCACTGTAAAAAGAGAGGGACACCAGCATGGGAGATGCCGAGGCGGCGTTGATGAAGGCCCAAGTTGCCAAGGCTCGGGCTAAGAAAGCTGTGGCCGAGTATAAGGCATCAGAGCAGTTTTACGCCGAGCTCGGGGAGTATTCTGCCGTCGCGTGGAACAAGGCTCTGAACGCCGTGAAGGAACAGCTTCCCGAGTTCGACGATGGTGAACTCCGTGATCGGGTTCCTCTTCCGGCGACGAGGCCTCCTGTGAGAGATGGCGAGGGAAGCAGGGTGCGCCCCTGGTGGAAAAGTCTCCGGTGGTAGGGCCTTGGGCCGTGACGCCGACGATGAAGTGGCCGAAGTAACCCTCCAGGCAGTTTGTAGGGCTGGGGGTGCCCAGAATACCCTTTGTAAAGACCTTGATTTTGGCAATAAAAGAAAAATCCTTGATTCGTCGGTTTGCATTTTGTCTTTTGTGTGTGAAGGACGTTCGTAGGATATCCTCGCTTGTATTGTCGTGTTTCCGTGTCAGGTTGGCCATTTGTCTGGCGATCTCCTGTCGAGTTGACTCCAATCACCAGCCGGCGAGTGTGTCAAGCATTGCCATGGAGGTATCCTCATGTATGGCCCCTGAGGACGATGGGAGATCGTTCAGACTTGGATGAACTTATCGTCCTTCCGGGTGTCTTGGATCCTCATGTATGGCCACAGGGCTACCGGCCGGGCTTGACCAAGCAGGGTGGCTGTTTGGTTGCCTCTTGCGAGGGTTTTGATCCTTTTCGGTTGTGGTAGGAAGCTACCAGCCGGGGATAGCCGAGCAAGGGCTCGACCGTCTTTGGGAGGACTTTGGGCCTTAGTGTGGGAAGGGCTGTGGAAGGACATTAAGAATGACCGGGAAGTGAGGATGCGCAGTTGCCTCTTGGTGAGGACTTTGGTCTCTGGCGTCGTGGGTAGGCAACTACCAGCCTGGGATGAATGAGTGGGGTAGCCGCTCTGGTGCCTCTTGTGAGGGCCTTTGATCCCTGGCGTCGAGGGTAGGGAGCTACCAGCCGGAGTAGACCGAGTAAGCTAGCTGCTCGGTTGCCTCTTGCGAGGGCTTTGATCCTTCAGGACGGGGACCGAGCAAGGTTACTGCCTAGTGCCTCTTGGCGAGGACTTTGATCCCTGTCGGTTATGGTAGGAAGCTACTAGCCGGGGATAGCCAAGCAAGGACCCGACTGCCTCTGGGAGGACTTTGGTCCTTGGCGCGGGAAGAGCTATAAGGCTGTAAGAAGCCTACCAAGAACCCTTGGCCGGGTAGGGTTACCGCTCGGTGCCTCTTGGCGAGGGCTTTTGTCCTGAAAAGATAGCCGAGCGAGGGAACCTCGGGCTCGACTGCCTCTGGGATGGCTTCTTGATCGCCGGCGTTCCGGCAGGGAAGCTGCCCGCAGGGGATAGCCGAGCGAGGGAGCCTCGGGCTCGACTGCCTCAGGGAGGGCTTCTTGATCCCCGGCATTGCGGCAGGGAAGCTGCCCGCAGGGGATAGCCGAGCGAGGGAACCTCGGGCTCGACCGCCTCTGGGAGGGCTTTTTCGTTGTACTTAGGGAACTCTACTGGGGAAAAAGATTCAAAGTTTCTTTATTCGTATGGGTAGGAATTCTAGACAACGCTTTACACCATCTTGTTAAAGGGAAATCTCGAGTGGTAGCTGGGGTGCGACGCTTCACTAGCTTTGACCTCATTAGTATAGTTTGAGCTTCTCGGCGTTGTAAGGCCGATGGAGCTTCCGTCCGTCCGCGTCCTGTAGGCGGTAGTCTCCGCCGGGGAGCGTTTCGGAGACGAGGAAAGGACCTTCCCATTTTGGGGAGAACTTGTGAAGCCTGTCTTGGTCGATGAATTCATTCCGCCGCAGGACTAGGTCCCCGGTCTTGAAGGAGCGGTGCTTTACCCGAGCGTTGTAGTATCGGGCCATCTTCTGTTTATAGGCGGCGGCTCTGATCTGGGCTCGATCCCTTTTCTCCAATAGTATGTCGAGGTTGGTTCATAGTGCCATGGTGTTTGCGTCATCACCGAAGTGCTCGACCCGGTGACTGGGTAGCCCGATCTCCGCTGGGACCATCGCTTCGGTCCCGTAGCAGAGGCTGAAAGGGGTCTCCCCGGTGGGAGTCTTTTTTGACGTGCGCAGGGCCCATAAGACCCGGGGTCGCTCCTAGACCCAACTGCTTTGTCTCCCTTCCAGGCGGGTTCGGACACCCCGGAGGACGTCCCGGTTAGCGACCTCGGCCTGCCCGTTACATTGGGGACGCGTGACCGCGGCGAACTTCATGAGGATATGGTATTCTTTGCAAAAGTCCCTTACATTCTCGTTCTCAAAGTTCGTCCTGTGGTCGGTGATGATGCACCTCGGGATCCCGAACCGGTGTATCAGGTTGTTTTAGAGGAACTTGATGGTTGTGGCGGCGTCCGGTTTCCTGATGGGAACGGCCTCGATCCACATGGTGAAGTAGTCCACCGCGACAAGGATGTATTTATGTCCGCCAGTTCCGGTGGGGAACTGGCCGATCATATCCAATCCCCACTGGGCGAATGGCCACAGGGACGTCAGGGCAGTTAGCTCGGTAGCCGAGAAGCGGGGAATACTGCCGTGGAGTTGGCAGCTCTTGCACCTCCTGACCAGCTTCAGGGCGTCCTCGTGCATGGTGGGCAAGTAGTACCCCTGGAGTAGTGCCTTTTGGATCAAGGTTCGAGCCCCTTGGTGTGCGCCGCCCACCCTTTCATGGATTTCCCGCAGGACGTAGTCGGTTTCGTGGGGGTCAACGTACCGGCGTAGGGGCTGGGTGAAGGCCTTCTTGTAGAGGTTTCCGTTGCTCCAGACGAAGTGGGTGGCATTGGCCCGGAAGCGGCGGGCTGCCGCTCTGTCCTCCGGGAGCGTGTCGTCCTTCAGGAATTCCACGAGGGTCTTCCTCCAATCCCGGTCGTTCTCCTGCGCCGTGTACACTTGGAGTGTCGCCGCCTCGTCTCCCACGCTGGGTCGGGTCAAGGTTTCGAAGAGTATCGACCGCCTATTGTTGGCCGAGTACGATGAAGCCAGCTTGCTCAGGGTGTCTGCTTGAGCATTCGTTTGCCTGGGTATTTGTTCCACCTGGACTTCGTCGAAGTTTTTTCGGAGCTTCCTCACCTCATCTAGGTACTTCATCATTAGGGGCTCCCTAGCCTCGAAGTGGCTAGTCACTTGGCCGACAACTAGGGCCGAGTCGTTGCGGACTCGGATGATCTTCAGCCATAGCCCGACGGCCATGCGCAGTCCGGCTAGGAGGGCATCGTACTCCGCCGCGTTGTTCGATGATTTGAAACCGAGCCTCAAGGAATACTCCATCTCGGCTTCGTTTGGGCCCCGGATAATGAGGCCGGCACCGTAACCTTCCTCGGTAGAAGACCCGTCGACGTAGATGACCCACTCTGGAGCTGAGCTAGGGCCTTCCTGGATGGGATGCAGGGATGTGAGGGGCGGCGCGGAATCCGGCTTCTTGCTAGGGATGGTGCATTGAACGATGAAATCTGCCAGGGCCTGCGCCTTGATGGCTTGCCTCGGGTGATACCTTATGTCGAATTGAGATAGCTCCCATCAACATTTCTCTAGACGGCCTGAGGATTCCGGCGATGCCAGGATAGCCCCCAATGGGCGCTCAGTGAGGACAATGATTGTGTGTGCTTGGAAGTAGTGCTGCAGTTTCCGTGAGGTTACTACGAGGGCCAGGACAATCTTCTCTATGACGGAGTATCTCGTCTCCGCGTCCTTGAACACATGGCTCACATAGTACACTGGCTTCTGTGCCCCTTCGGCCTCTTGGACGAGCACCGAGCCTGCTGCTTGGTCGGATACTGCCAGGTACAGCGACAGCTCGTCCCCTTCCACGGGCCGGGTGAGCAGGGGCGGTGTTGCGAGGTGCCTCTTCAGTTGGTCGAAGGCGGCTTGGCAATCTTCCGACCACTCGAATCTCGGAATTTTCCTCAGCGCCTTGAATAACTGGTGGCACTTCGCCCTCGATCTGGACATGAAACGGCTCAGAGCAGCGACCCGCCCTGTGAGCCGCATGATCTTGACGTTGGTCTTGGGTGCGGTCATGCTCATGATGGCATCGATTTTCTCTGGGTTAGCTTCAATTCCGCGGTGAGTGACCATGAACCCGAGGAATTTTCCTCCGGTGACTCCGAACGCACACTTGGCGGGGTTCAGCTTCATGTTGAATTTTCGGAGAACCCCAAACGCCTCACCCAGGTCCTTGACATGGTCGTCCGACGAGCCGGACTTGACGAGCATGTCGTCAACATAGACTTCCATGTTCCTGCCGATCTGTGGCTTGAACATGCGGTTGACCAGCCTCTGGTATGTGGCCCCGGTATTCTTGAGGCCGAAGGGTATCACTCTGTAGAAGTACACCCTTCGGTCCGTTGTGAATGCGGTCATATCTTCGTCATCAGGATTCATGCGGATTTGGTTATAGCCGGAGAAAGCGTCCATGAAGCTCAGAAGCTCGTGCCCGGCAGAGCTGTCGACGAGCGGGTCTATGCGGGGGAGCGGGAAGTTGTTATTGGGGCAGGCCTTGTCGAGGTCGTTGAAGTCGACGCACATACGCCATTTCCCACTCGACTTCTTGACCAGGACCACGTTTGCCAGCCACTCCGAATAGGGCACATTCCTGATGAAGTTGGCGGAGAGGAGCCGGTCAACTTCCTCTTCGATAGCCTTCTGTTTGACCAGAGCGAAGCTTCTTTTCTTCTGCCTAACGGGTCGGGCCGTAGGATCAACTCCGAGCTTGTGGGAGATGATTTTGGGGTCGATCCCAGGCATGTCTGCCGGTGCCCAGGTGAAGACGTCGGAATTGCTTCGGAGGAACTCGATCAGGTCATCCCGCTGAATTCCCGTCAGGAGTGACCCGACCTGGACAGTCTTTCTTGGATCTCCTTCCGCTAAGGGCACCTCGGTCAGAGGCTCGACCGGTGCTCCACGGACCTCCTTCCGCTCGTCCCGGGTGTCCTGGGACCCTTTAATGTCGCTGCATGCATCGGCGCTATCAGCGTGCTGCTCGGGGGAAGATGCCTCTGTTAGGCCTACCTCCGCGACCCGCTGGCTCCCGTATGCCCGGCCCACCCCACCCTGATCGAGGGGGAATTTTATCGCCAGGTGGTATGTCGAGATTTGGGCCTGGAGGGAGTTCAGCGTCGGACGGCCGAGGAGAACGTTGTAGGCCGATGGGACCCTAGCCACAATGAAGTCCACAGGCAGTGTGCGCATGCTGCCGGGCTCCGCGATCATGAACTGCAGGGTTACCACCCCTTGTACCGGGATGGAGTGGTTGGTGAACCCCGAGAGGACGTGGGAGGTCGGTCTCAAGTCTGCTGGGGCCAGCCCCATACGCAAAAAACAGTCGTGGAAGAGGATGTCCGCCGAGCTTCCCGAATCGATGAGTATTCGGTGGACCTCGTATCGGTGAACTTGTGCTACAATCAACAGCGGGTCGCTATGGGGCACAGATATACCGTGGAGATCTTCGTCGCCAAAGGTGATGGGCTCTCGGCCCCTAGCCCTTTTGCTCGGGTGGCCGCCGGAGCCTGTAAGGCGGCAGCCAGCGAGGAGAACGACGACCTTAGGCGAGGGTTCGCCTGCGTCTTCGTTGCGAGGGAGGCGACAACGGGCGTTTGGATCTTTAGGGGAATCGGTTGTCATGTGGGCGGAGATCAGAAGGCCAACTTTGTATTTTGTGGAGTTATTCTTCCCACAAACGGCGCCAACTGATGGGGCTCCTTTTCGGGCCTCCGTCAGATGTTGTCTTCCGTTGATCTCGCGGCGAACTTAGCTGATTATCCTTCGTTGCGTGTGGGTCTCAATGGGTTTTTGGAGGAAGAGGTGAGGTGAGGAAGTTGTTGCCGAGTACCTGCAAAGAAGTCCCGGGATGGTTTGGTACCACCAAGGACCCTCCGACGCTCAAGTTAGTGATAAGATCCGAGCAGAATAACGACTTAAAAGTGTAAAAAATAGCTTACTTGACCCCTCTGTGATGGGGGTTTATATAGCGGTGGAGCACACAGCAGTGGGCGCGAGAATCTCGCCGGCGGTTACGCCCCCCGACGTCACGTCCGCGTAGAAAGCGGATCGCCCGTTAATGGGGATTGATGGTGTAGAACGTGGGATGTTGCCGGCATAAAATCTGCGCATGGAGAGATTCGCGGAGTGGCAGTTACGCCTGTGAGCGGTGGAGCTGGTCGGAGGGCCGAGGAAGACGGCCTCGGCCGGGAGCTCGGGGACGAACGAGGAGGCCGAGAGGTCTTGGTCTGGTGGCAGCTCGGGGCAAGCTGAGGGGCCGAGGAGGCCAATTTGAATGGGCCTCGAGGAGGTCCAGCTCGTGCTTGCAGATCGGGCACGGGGTGGCCTGGTCGGCCCCTGTGTGTCCTTTCTTCTGAGTTCTGGGACACGTCAGCTGCCATGTGTCATGATCTTGGGGATCGCCAATATTAAGCACTATCAGAAACCGCTATAAGAGATCGGTTGGTGTCTTACGACAAATTTAAAGAAGAGGAAGAGGAAGAACTCGAGAAGATTGATTGTTTTTCCAAACCCCATACTTCAAAAAGGGTTCTGTGATCACCTTCCCGTTCCCTGCGAATTCTCACACCGCAGAGGTAAGACCTTGAGGACGTTACACATTTGGCTTGTTCGATATAAATTCTTTTCTTTCGCTGGCCTGCATAAATATTATCACATAGATTAAAATAACAACTTAAACATATCATTTTAACTGTGCATCTCAATAAATAATTAGATCTGCTACCTCGAAAGCTTGTCGATTCTTAGCTAAATATTTTCTTTTTGCTCCAAAACTACTGTACTTACTAGAATTCCTTGTACATGTCCCTGCTACCATTTTAAACAGTGTCTCCTTCTTTGGAGTATAATGATATCAGGCATATGTTAATTTCTTACCGCAGTTTTAAGAGACCAAAATGATCACCAAAACTATGTCTTGTGCATCTTCTTTTTGTTCTTAATTAGTTATCAACATATATGTCTATTTTAATTCTTGGCTGAAATTAATGTTGTAGACATCATATGCCACTGAAGGGAAAGATGAAGTGAAGATGCAAGTTGAGAATGCAAATATTGGTGAGATGTCTCAGAGATGGTATCTTGGTGGGTCTAGAGCTGTGTCCCCAAGCACTGTCCAAAGCTTGGCTGAAAAAATTGGGACCTTGCTATCAGCTACTTAGATTTATTTTTTGTTTTGTTTTTCCTGTGTCTGGAGGAATTATTCGGAATGACTGGTGTAATACATCTGAGCAGGAGATTAAAAAAAAAGGAAAGTTTTGGGTAGCCCTGGACAGCGTGTGAGGTCCACACTTCTATTACTTCTCTCTCTTATCCGGATGTATACGGTCAGCACATGTAAAACAATGCATGCCTTTTATTATCTCAAATTTTAAGATAAATAAGAGTGTTAGAATGGTGAAGAACTTCATAAGGGGCCCACCTTGTTTGGATCTTCTATTGGGCTGAGTCATCTTGAATTGATGTTGTCAACATTGAGGTTAAAAACTTGACTGGCTTCACAAAAGATCTAAGAGTCGAGTCATGCTTTCATTATTAGATTATAGCTTATTATTGAAAATAATGGAAAATCTTTTAGTTGTTATTTAGTTCCGTAAGCGAACCAAAATTAACCACAAAAATATATGTTTAGAAATGAGCTATTGAGTACATACTTTTATACAAGACAAAATTATAGCGCTAACAATTAAGTTGGTTAATGCTCTAAACATGTGCATAAAGCTTAATATTATGTCAAAGATAATTAGGTTTTTTCTTTTTCAAAATTTTCCTTTTAGCTTATTTTATATGTGTGAAACGGGGATTATAGAAAATTCTTTTAATTCTTATACAGATAACACAACACCAATCTGACTCTTCAAAATTAATATTTTTTCCCCTTAACCACAACCACAATTTCTTTCATTGAGGAACATATAAGTATTTTCCTCGTTCCATTGCAATTTTAGTGTATCAATATATATCAATGACTTTAAACCGTTAGAACAGTCACTCGTACATATATAGTTCTATCGAGCATTGGGATTAAAACGTTTTCCAAAGGGAAACAAATACCATAGGGTGAAAGAGTTTGAGATCATGTCCAATCTTTAGCATGAACTCGTGTTTCAAAAGTTTTTGAAGTTATCAATATTTTCCTTGAAAACATTAATAAAAGATATCCAATTAACACATGCTCTTGAATGGAGCAGAAATGACATGTTGGGCGATGTTTTGTCACTGTCTATTTGGTTGAATGGAAGCCCCAATAATTCCCTCACCGCTACTCTCAACAAACAGGAAAATCTTGGAGATCCTCTCATTTTTTTGCTTTGCCAATAATGTGGTCCTAGATTCTAATGCAAATGGTTCCCATATCTATGTTAGTTAGAGATTATGTTGACTAAATGAAAGTTGGGGGTTACCTACATAAAAGGAAAAAATCCCCTAGCTAAATGAAAAGGGCATTGCTAATTATTCTATTCCATGCCTTCCTAGTGCTCCATAATGAATTTTCAGATCCTCTTCCGGGGCCGTACGTAGAGTCCGTCATCCACCACCGACGATATTTAAAAGATAGAGATTTATACAATGGCCTGATTGATGTAAGATTGGTAATTTTATATAGACGGTTTAGTAGTATCGGTACTTGATGATTTGTATCATGCCCCACATATATACCCTTCAAAGCCCATACCGCTCAAAGTATTTCAACCTCGGAAAAATATTTCAAAGGTTAACAAATCTAAGCTCATACATAACTAAACCAACCAAAAACAACAATGAAAAGAGAAAACAAGTTGAGTACAAATAAGCAATATATTCAAGTGGTGTAAAAGTCAACGTTCTACATAGGATCAGGTTAGCCTACCAGGGAAAACAAATCAAGAAAGGTGACCAACAATTAAAAACATATTGCTTATGATTTCAAAGGTTCTAATCTAAAGATAAATAGCATCATTGGTGGAGCTTTTTTTCGGGTCTCCGTCAGATGTTGTCTTCCGTCGATCTTTCGATGGATCTTGGAGGTGATCTCCTGTTGCGTGTGGGTCTCAATGAGTTTTGAGGAGATTGGTGGTTTTGAGGAGTTTGCGCCGAATACCTGCAAGGAAATTCCGGGGTGGTTTGGTACCACCGAGAACCCTCCGACGATCAAGTTAGCACAAGATCCGATCAGTCGAAAATAATGTATTTTTAACACGTAAAATTCCCTATCTTTTGCATTCATTTAGAAGTGTTCGGTTTGCATATTGCACATATTAGCAAAACAGCTGTAAAATACCAGATTACCTGTGTTGTATACTAAAACCGATATTTCTGAGGGAAATTGTGTGTTTATCATGGCACCGCATCATTCTTGTGTGGCGCAACACTTGTTTCGAGATCTGTGCAGGAAATTCCAGGAAGCAAGCCAAGATTGTCAAAGTGCTGATCAAAATTACGCCAAGTCTAAGTTGTTTGATCTGGCATTAATATAGAGGGAATTACATAATTCAACATATCAGATAAATACCCAAAAGCCAGCCCAAAGCACAAGAAGAAAATTTGCACAATGTCTCCCTCACGTGACCACGGATCCGTGGCAGGAGCCGGCATGTGCCGCAGATCCGCGGCAGTCTGATGACGTCAGCAGCTCAAGTTTTCCCCATGTGCTTAATTTTAATGTCCAATCTTCCAGAACACTGCAGAAACTCCATGTCGCTTCATCTAGAAGCTCCCTCCAACAAACTACTTCTAGAAGCCTCTCTAGCTAATAAACTTTTGGAGGGGAATTTGAAATTTGAATTCTAGATCTAGGGTTTTGGATGGTTTATAAAAGGAAACCTAGATCTAGGGTTAAGGGTCCTCCTCTTCTTCTCCTCTCTTCATCTTCCACCTACAAGTTGAGTGATACAACTTGTAAACCCTAATTCAAATTCCAAAGCCAAATTCAAGATCCCGAGTACCATTCAAGCGAGAAGCCTTCAACCTTTTAGGAGCGGAGCCGATCATCAACCGAGCAAGTGATCCAAGCCGATCCGCGACTCAAGGAGAAGAGCGAAGCCAAATCGACGATCGAGTTCTTTCCTCTTGCAGTTCTTGAGTGAATTGTAACGGAATTGTTGATAAATAAAAGGTGAAATTCTTTAATCCCGCTTTCTTTAAATTCTTGCATCATGATTCGATCTCAATTTGTGATTGTGGTTCTTGTTGTGATGTTTGAGTAAAACTCCGCTCGTAAAGGAGTCGAGACGATCAATAGAATGATGATGTAACAAATCTTGAAACAATTCTTAAGTCCTACGAGTTTGTAAACTCTTGTAAATTGAAGAATCGACGACCTAGTTTCGGTGCGATACTTTCTTGATTGTGATCGCTCGAAATTAGGGATCCACGATCGATTCTTGAATTTACTAGAGGCTAGAATGTGAATGACATCGACGAAAGAACAAGAGATAAATGATGAAACCCTAGCTTCACAAGAAATCCCTAATTCTCGTTGATCATCATCGATCTAGTATCAATTCATCGATGGATAAGAATACGTAATCGCTAAATTTCATCACATCTATAGATCCGATCGATTCGTACGAGCCTCACTTTGATTCTTGATATTTGATTTGGAAATCATCACATCTCAATTCTTGATTTTAATGTTTTCTTAGATCTAGATTTTTCTAATTCTTGAAATTCAATCTACAAATCATGAATTGTTTCTTTTCTTCTCTTTAAATTTTCGACTCATCTAATTCGAAACACGAACGATTACACTTTCCCTGTGGACGATCCACACTTACTAACGCGCTACATTCGACACCGTTATTGATTGCGGTCAAATATTTTTGGTTGTGATTTCTCTACACTTTTGTTTACAATTTCATACTACACAATCCGAAATCGATTCAATCAAATGGTGTCGTTGCCGGGGATTGTGCGCTAATTGTTCGTATTTTGAAATTTGAGTTGAAAAGTTTATTCCATCGATATTTTTAGATCTATATTCACACAAACCCTAAACGTGTTGTTGTGATTTGTTGCGAGGAAATCTGGAACTTGTGGAGCTGTGGAAATTTTTTTATGCAAATTCCAGAGAGCTCAGAAGGTGAAAAGAGGCAAACCGTAAAATTTTGGTGCAGAGATCTTTTAAACCTACGGCGGATCCCCGACATTAGGCGCTTATTGCGGCTAAACCGCGGCTCTACAGTAGCGTTACAGTACAAAAATTCGCAGGTGACCTCTACACTTTCTTATCTTCTCCTAAATCTGCTCCGATTAACAATTTGCTGCAGGTTTCTTTGCAAATAAATCACAGCGCCGCAAAAGCAATAAAAAATTGTGCGTGTTTTTGATCTTGGTTGTTTGCATATTAATACGGAAATTAAGGGGCACGGCAAAATTCAGATTAGGTGGGGAGTTCATTACCCTTCCTAAGCCCCAAAAATCACAAAAACTTGCATCCGCATTGTTGGATATATATGACCTAGAGGCCTTCATTATATAGGATGCTAGGGATATGTATGTACATGACAGTCTTTCTTAATATGATAGTACGATATTTGGTATGCCTTTATCTTAACATATGATATATTTTGCATAGTATTCATATATATATACATGTTGATAAAGCCCATAGGGTGTTTGCCTGACTACCGGCGTTGTGATGGCAGTCATACTTGTGGGAGCTGGATAGTCAATAAGCACATCCTTAGATGTCCCTGGTGGCAGGACTATCGAGACTGGGCATCGATACTCCGGAGTAGACTAGTGTATACATAGACCCTGAGGAGGGGCGATGGATTGGTCCCGCAACCATTGGTGGAGTGCACCTAAGATTGTATGCAGATGCTTACTGGGTGTGAGTACACTGGACATGACTCGCCGAGAACTGACTGGATGGTATTTATACCTAACGTCAGATAGCAGTTCTCAGGTGACATGTGTGCAGATAGTCCGTTGACTTAAGGTCGTCATTTTTCTCGTGTGAGTTTCCACTGTGCTTTGATTACTACCCTACCACGGTTCAAAGGAGTCGCGCAAACAGGTTTTAGTTGGGCACAGTCTCGAGCCACGTGGATGCAGTGAGCGACTGTTAGGGATTCGTCTCTCCCGGTATAGGGAGATGATATCGCACGGTGATTAGTTGGTCATTACCATAAGTCCTTGGCCAGGGCTGATTGAGAATTACTGATAGACTGATCAGTAGATTCTCGGATGGTAATTGAGCCATCCCGACACGACTTGTACGGTTATTAGGGGTCTGACGTTTACCACCTCCCTAGACCATACATGCGATATTCTTAGACGAACAGACCGGACTGCACGGATATTGTCACGGACAGGCTCAGTAGGAGTTCGGATGGGTTTCCTCATCGGCCTTCTTATCGACATCTACCTGGGGACCGTTACGTACAGCTAGTGCCGCTTGCGGTCTGTGGTTAAACCCACTGCCAGCGTAGTAGTCGAGTCTTTAGAGTCCCACACAGAGTTTTCCCAACTCCAGGCGAAACGATATAGGGGTCGTACGGTTTTACGACAAGGGTTCGGACGAATACGTGTTTAAACGCACGTACGACATTCGGACAGTTTTTTCTAGACGGCTTTGGTTTAAGCCAGATTCTGATATCAGGTTATTGGATTTATACAGTCTAAAGTTTTTCCATGTTTTCACGGATGGGAGGGGTGTTCTTGTAATTTCCGGGAAGCTTCTAGAAGCATGGTGACTTGAGGGTTGAGGTGGCATTGTCATTAAATGATATTGTGACTCATAATGTGTGATTCATTATGTCATTAATGCATTATTAAATGCTTAATGACTCACATAGTGAATCACTCATAATGCATTAATGTAGCATGATGAATAATCACATTTTATTCATTTATTAATTTATTCATTATGCTTCATATATCAAGTGAGAAACAATTTCATTTTCATTATTCTAGTTCACCTTCTCTCTCCTCAAGCTCACTCTTTTCAAGCTCTAATCCTACCACTCATGAGTTGAGAATAAGGATTAGAATAGACTACACATTCCACAACCTAACTCTATATGATCTAAGTTCCTTTGATTAGCAACTAGAGAAACTTAGTTACCTCAAGTTTTGAGGTGAAGCTTGGATTAGGGTTCTTGGGTGGATCATCTATCACTTAGAGGAGGCCGAGGAGGACGTAGAGATTGTAAAGAAGAAGGACACGATTCATTAGGTATAATCTCTTTTCATAGTAGCTAAGAACTTCTATGGTAGTTGTTAATTATCGTTTAGCAAAGATCTCCGGTTAGTCGATGTATGCTTCAAGAACAAGATCGTTTTTCATATTTCCGCCTCCCCACAACTCGTGGGGTGTTGCACATCGACTTACAGTGGTTTCAGAGCCTCACTAAACAATAATTAACTCACTTGCAAAGTCGTATGAATTTCGAACGCAAAACGAACCGGAAAATACATCATATTCACATAGTTTCTGTTGATTTTAAATTGAGGTCCAAAAATTTTTCAGGGACCTCCAGAATAACCTACAAGGAAACCTAAGAACACTGGAGAAATTTGGGTGCATGAATCGGCCAACACACCGCGGAACCACAGCCGATCCCACCGATCCGCCGCGGATCCACGGCCGAGTTGAGCCCGATTCACCCCAAATCTCCCCAGTAACTCTTTTGTGAATATTTTGTCTTTTCTGGAATGTTTATTTTTTGCTCAGGTCTCAGGTTTACAGAGAAGTTTTGGAGCCGAATCTAATGGGTTTGATCGATCGAAATTATACGATGTTTGCTTGTTTGATTATATCTGTGAACTGTATTATGTGTTCGTAAACCTCCCCTAATTGCTAGTATGTCGGTTGGCAGGGGGTTGCACATATCTGTAATGTTTTAACTGTTTGTGATTATGAACTCTATTATATTGTTGTGATGATTAGCCGGGGTTTTGTGATGGGTTATTGTATTAATTCATTCGATGTAATTGTAATAAGTTGTAATATTATTTTGCGGGGCACATCCAGGTTGCGGTTGTAGCCACCGTTGTATTATTTCTTTTTAATGTTTTTGCTCCTAGGATAGACCCAAGGTGGGGTGCACAAACTACCGGGTATTTCGAAGTGCTTAGTGGCCTACTCACGTTGTTGAGGGAGACCGCTTCACCTCGGGTACTTGGCGGGTAGTTTTCTGTACCCGTAGGGGTCTGGGGTGGGGTAATGGCTATTCATCACAACTGTGTAATCCGTCTTTCGTTGTAGGCTCAAAAGAAACGCGGATTGCTTGCATATCCAATAAAATTTATCTGTGATCTGGAATGCCTATTATTGCGTCTGGCGAATGTACAATATCTATATATGATAGCTATTTAGACGTCACTTATGTTTTACACCCGCGCTAGCCTAGCCCCCGCTCTGCCGTTAGTTAAGTAACCTAACGGGTGATGATGGGACCCCGTGGAGAATGCGGATGGCATAAGAGGACGTTGTATTTTCGTTGTTATCTGTAATGATAGGTTAAAGATGGGACGCATTATTTTTAATGCAAAGAAAAATAAAACATAAACTGAATCGTTGGAACAATTTCAAAACCACTCGGTTTTCTTCAAAAAGCAAATTTTAAATGCGGAGCATAAACCACTCCTTTTATTAAAGGCTATCATGGTTCCTTCAATCATATCAAGTTCACTACGTTAACGGTTTTTTGTCAAAAACCAGCCGTAACCCTCCGTCGTTTCAAATAGACAACACATCGTATTCATGCTATGCTTGTTGGCCTACGTCAAGGCATAGTGGATGGTAGCAGTGTGTTTGCTTATTTATTGCATAGATAGATGCATTAGTATAAGACAGACGTACACCCTTGTTGGCCTACGTCAAGGGCATGTACGATGTACCTAAATTAATCAGGACAACGACGGGTAGAACTTGACTTGCGTCTTATGATTTGTTGGCCTACGTCAAGGTCATAAGAGCTTGGGGTAAAAACTCACATCGGGAGTTTCAAACATAAAGGAAACTTGCAGATTTAGCATACCTTCTGGAGTGTGGTGACTAGAGTGGCTTCCATCTAGTGTATCATGCAGTGATAGTTGGATCCCGATCCCACTGATGAGTAGGATTACTCTCGGGAAATTTTCTCACTTAACAATCAATGCTATAAACCAAGTAGGTGTCCAGAAAGGTGTTAGAGGGGCTACGCCTCCAGGGAAAAGAGGTTATTTAATTAAAGAACTTCGCGAAAGCGTTGGAAAACCTCCCTCGAAGTACCAACACCGGCCTGGCTGAATGGTTAAGCAAGAATTGTGACGTGTGATTAAATCCTGACTAGTTCTTTTTTTAGGTTTTGAAGAAGGATTTGAGGGAACAGTGGGAGCCATCCTGTTTAGATAAACTGATAACCAATCTAAACTTGCAAGAAGCATATGGTGAGTGTTTTCTTTTCTCTCTAGCAGCTACCATAACAGGACTAAAACTATTACTTGAAAAAAATATACTGACCGTGCAGAACTATAAAGATTGGCTATGGAACGTCAACACTGCACTGACTTATGACAAAGTAGCATATGTTACCACCGCTGTTCCTTCCCTTATCCCAGGACCAGATTCCTCAGTTGTGGACAAGGAAGTTCGCAAAACCTGGGATCTAGACTGTGAGCGAGCTAAGTGTATCGTGCTGGCGTCCATGAACAATGAACTCCAGAAACAGCACGAGAGTATGGATATTATATCCATCTTTCTCCATGTCAAGGAATTATATGGAGAGCACTCCCGTATCGCGAGGTATGAGACCTCAAGGAAACTCTTCCAGATGAGATTAGCTCCAGGATCGCCTGTAGGAGAGCACGTCCTCAAAATGATCAGCCTCATTGAGGAACTCGCAAACCTGGGATGCGTGCTAGAGAATGATTTGTATATCGACTTGATTTTGCAGTCCCTTCCCCACACCTTCTCTCAGTTCGTGCTAAGCTTCAACATGCACGAAATGGAAGCTGATCTTCCAAAGCTCCACAACATGTTGAGGGTAGCAGAGACCTCCTTGAAAAAAGAGAAGACCCCCGTTCTGTATGATGGCCAATCATCCTCTTCTAAATCTAAAGCGAAAGCTAAAGGGAAGAAGAAGATGAAAGCCACCAAACCGAAGGGTAGGGTCAAGAAGGTGCAGGGAACGAACAAGGCAGGAAGGGTGAAAGCGGATATAAACGAATGCTTTTATTGTCACAAGCAAGGGCACTGGAAGAAGTACTGTATAGCCTTCAAAGCCAAGGACAAGAAGCAAGCTGTTGCTTCTGCTTCAGGTGTGTTCGTAATCGAAAATTGTCTTTCAGTATACTCTACATCATGGGTACTTGATACCGGTTCTGGTTCTCACATCTGTAATTCATTGCTGGATCTGAGAAATAGTAGAGTACTGGGGATAGGTTATATGACTCTCCGGATGGGCAATGGAATGCATGTAGATGCTATTGCAATAGGGGGATATCACCTAGGGTTGACTAGTGGGCACATTTTGGTGTTGTACAGCTGTTTTTGTATTCCCAGTATGTTGTGTAATATTATATTAGTATCTTTGTTATCTAATGAAGGATGTAATTTTGCGCTTGAAAGAAATGTCATGAACATTCTCCTAAATCAAGAACTGATTGGGTGTGGCACACTGGAAAATGGCATATACATACTTATTCAACCTCGAATTTTCAATATTCAAAACACACTTAAAAGAAAGGCTCCAGATTCAAATCAAGCCTTCCTATGGCATTGTAGACTTGGTCATATAAACGAAACAAGGTTGACTAAGTTACATAAAGATGAATATCTAGATCCGTTTGAATATTCATCATATGCAACTTGTCAATCATGTATCAAAGGAAAAATGACCAAATCTCCGTTCACCGAACACGGAGCAAGAGCCACAGAACTCTTGGGACTTGTACACAGTGATGTATGTGGTCCAATGTCTACACATGCGCGAAGCGGTCACTCCTACTTCATCACTTTTACTGATGACTTCTCTAGGTATGGACATGTGTTCTTAATGAAACATAAATCCGAGGCCTTTGAGAAGTTTAAGGAGTATAAAAATGAAGTAGAGAAACAACTGGTAAAAGCATCAAGACACTTCGATCTGATCGAGGTGGAGAATACTTAAGTTCCAGTTTCCTTGAATGCTTAAAAGAGAATGGAATTCTCTCTCAGCTTACGCCGCCTTATACACCTCAGCATAATGGTGTATTAGAAAAGAGGAATCACACGCTATTAGATATGGTGCGTTCAATGATGAGTAGTGCTGAGTTGCCACTTTCCTTCTGGGGATTTGCTCTAGAATCAGCACCATACTTATTGAATAGAGTTCCAACTAAGTCTGTTCCTATCACTCCATATGAAATATGGAGCGGGAAGAGACCATATCTCAAGTATATCAAGATATGGGGGTGTCCGGCATATGTTAAAAAGCATAGTCCGGACAAGCTCGAGGCACGATCGGTTTTGTGCAAGTTTGTAGGATACCCAAAACATTCAAGGGGGTACATGGTCTACCACACTGAAGAACAAAAGGTGTTTGTCGCTCGCCACATTGTCTTCTTAGAAAGCGAATTTCTTGCAAAAGAAATTAGTAGGAGCGCGGTAGAGCTGGAAGAAATTCCAGAACCTCAAACTGCTACCGAGAACTTAGTAGAACCTCAGATTTCAATAGAACATGACGAACCAACGCCACTCCGCAGATCTAGTAGGTTTTCTCATCCTCCTGAGAGATACTATGGTTTTCTTCTAGATGGGGATCGAGAGGATTGCATCATCGATGATGATGAGCCTACTAGTTTTCAGCAGGCTATCACGAGTATTGACTCGGTGAAGTGGCTGGATGCTATGAGATCCGAAATAGAATCCATGTACACCAATAAAGTATGGACTTTAGAAGTTGCTCCTCCTGGGGTGAAACCAGTTGGATGCAAATGGATCTTCAAAAAGAAGATTGGTGCACTTGGACAAGTGGAAACCTACAAAGCTAGACTCGTTGCAAAAGGTTTTCGTCAAAGACCAGGATTGGACTATGATGAAACCTTTTCACCTGTAGCTATTCTTAAATCCATTCGGATCCTGCTTGGCATTGCTGCCTTCCATGACTATGAAATCTGGCAGATGGACGTAAAAACAGCTTTTTTAAATGGACATTTAGAAGAGAGTGTTTACATGGATCAACGAGAAGGTTTCTTAGAAAGTGGGAGCCGCGGAAGAGTGTGCAGGTTGCTTAAATCCATCTATGGATTAAAGAAAGCATCCCGAAGTTGGAACATCTGCTTTGATGAGACAGTCAAAGAATTTGACTTTATCAAAAATGTAGATGAACCATGTATTTATAGGAAGATTGAAGAAGGAGCAGTAGTCTTCCTCGTTTTGTACGTCGATGACATACTACTGATAGGGAATGATGTCCCTATGCTACAATCAGTAAAGCTCTTCTTGTCACAGAAATTCTCCATGAAAGACTTGGGTGATGCAACCTACATATTGGGCATTAAGATCTATCGTGATAGATCTAATAGAATGTTGGGACTTTCACAGTCCAGGTATATTGACACTATACTAAAGAGATTTAGTATGGAACATTCCAAGCGTGGTAATATGCCCGCTTGTCACGGGATCACCCTCTCAAAAGAGATGTCTCCAACGACTGATGAAGAGAGGGCTCGCATGGGCATTATACCCTATGCTTCGACAGTAGGATCTATAATGTATGCGATGTTATGTACAAGACCAGATGTAGTTTACGCACTTGGTGTGGTAAGCAGGTATCAATCTGACCCAGGTGAGAAACATTGGATAGCGGTAAAGAACATTCTCAAGTACCTGAGAAGGACTAAGGAGATGTTCTTAGTTTACGGTAATGGGGACCTCTAAGTAGAGGCTTTTACCGACTCCAGCTTCCAAAGTGAAAAAGATGATTCTAAATCCATTTCGGGTTTTGTGTTTACCCTCAATGGAGGGGCGGTATGTTGGAAGAGTTCCAAACAGGATACCGTCGCAGACTCAACTATGGAGGCTGAGTATATAGCTGCTAGTGAAGCCGCAAAAGAGGTTGTCTGGATGAGGAAGTTCATCTCTGAACTTCTGGTGGTTCCGTCCATTACCAATCCAATACCTTTGTATTGTGATAACAATGGGGCTGTAGCATTAGCGAAGGAACCGAGGTCCCATCAGAAATCCAGGCATATCTTAAGGCGGTTTCACCTGATCAGGGAGATCGTGGATCGTCAGGAGATCGAGGTACGGAGTGTGGACATAAAAGACAACACGGCAGATCCATTCACCAAGGCCATCCCTCAAGTCCAGTTCGAGAGGCTGTTTGAGATGTTGGGCATGCGGTACGCCAGCAACTGGATCTAGTACAGACAGTGGGTACTCATTGCGCCAATTATAGGCCTTAGTGCTGTTAGTGTATATGCCCTAGAGGCCATTACTGTATCATACTAGTTTGTATATTACTTAATGGAAGCTTGGGATATTCACCTTGTATAAACAATCTTGCTCAATATAGTAGTATGCTACTTGGTTTGTTTCTACTTCAATGTGTACTTGTGTTTATTTTACTATATCACTTATACGCATTAGTGGAGCCCTTAGGATCTTTGCTTGATTACCAGCGTTGTGATGGCAGTCACACTAGTGGGGGCTGGGTAATCTATAAGCACATCCTTATACAGGTCCCTAGTCGCAGGACTATCGAGACAGGGCATCGATACTCCGGAGTAGACTAGCGTATGCGCTTCTCATCCCAGTGAGGGAGATGGTCTGTCCCACAGCCATCAGTACGTCGTACTAGAGATAGTATACGGGTGCTCGTTAGGTTACGAGTACACTGGACAGGACTCGTCGGGAACTGACAGGTTGGTATTATACCTATCGTCAGTCATCAGTTCCCAGGTGACATGAGTACAGCTTAGTCCGCTGACTTGACACTAGCACTTCGCCTCGAGTGTGTTCCCACTGCACTTTGATCACTACCCTACCACGGCTCAAAGGAGTCGTGCAAACAGGTGGTGGTTGGGTGCAGTCCCGAAGCACTTGGAGGCAGTGCCGGTTAGACAGGATTCGTCTCTCCCGGTATTGGGGGTTGACATCGCGCTGTGTCTAGGAGAGCCATTACACGAGTAGTCCCTGGCCAGGGCAAGCGAGATATACTGGTAGGTTCCAGTGTTATCTCAGGGTGTTTTGGGCTTCACTCCGACATGACTTGTACCGCTATTGGGGGACTGACGTTTTACCGCCCCCTAGGCCCGACATGCGATGTATCAGACGAACAGACCGGACTGTACGGAGACTGTCACATTCAGACTCAGTAGGAGTACAGATGGGGTTTCACCTCGTCAGCCTTAATGTCGGCATCTACCTGGGGACCGTTACGCACAGCTAGTGCCGCTTGCGGTCTGTGGTTAAACCCACTGCCAGCGTAGTGCCGAGTCTTTAGAGTCCCACACAGAGGGTATTCGCCTCTGGGCAAAACAGAGTAGAGGTCGCATGGTTTTGCGACAGGGTTCGTTCTCATCCGCGCACTTGTGCACGTTTGGAGTCCGGACGGATTATACTGGCAGGCTCTGGTTTGAGCCAGATACTGGTATATGTTTTGGGGGTTGCTTTTATATCTCGGTATTCTTGTTTCTCGGAACGAGAATGCAGGTGTGTATGCACAGTTGCTTGAGGCGGAGGATGAGATTTTTCATTAGGGTTTCGGAACGGGTGCGTATGCACAGTTGACAGTTATCTTTTTCCAAACCCTAATGGATTTATGAATTATCTATTAATAATAGTAATTAAATGAGAATTATGTTATGGTTGATTTTTGTTGACTTATTGACCTTGGTTGACTTGTTGACCATTGACCACCATCATGCTTTGAAAGATCCTCCTTGATTCATGCTTACACTTCATTTAAAGAAGCATGATAGTGGTCATTCTAAATTACCATCAACTATTCTTATTTTGAATTATTATTATTTAGATAATTCTTTTCTTTTGGCATTATGGTTGCAAGAAAGAAAACCTAGCTCATTATCTCATTTAGCTTCTCTCTCCTCTCTTCATCTTCTTCTTCCTCAAGCTCAAGGTGACCCCTTCTCATGTGTTGAGAATCCATCACCTTGAAAAGAAAAACAACCCCTAGTTACTCTCTACTCATTCTAGGATCAAGGTTTAGCAAACCGGAAACCCTAGTTCACTCAAAGATCGAGGAAGAGCCCAAAGGTTGAACCTTCGAGGTGGATCCATCTTCGACGGAAGAAGGCGACAAGAAGAGAACCATCAACCTCTACAAGGTTTGAAGAAGAAGGAGTTCAAGTTTAGGTATAACCTTCATCCGAGTAGCTAAAACTCTTTAGCTTGTATGCTAGTTTAGTTTAGACACGATCCCGACCTTGTTTAGTCCATGTTGCCTCTTGCGATAAAAATTTGTTTTTTATACCGTTTCCGCCTCCCCGTAAGAACCGGGGGTCGCAATATGGACTTACAGTGGTATCAGAGCCTAACTAAACTTAAACTAGTAAGGTAGTGAAGTGTAACGAAGTTCGGAACCGAAAAAGTCACAAAACCGGAAAAACAAAACCCTAAGTTTCTGTTAAAATTTTTTCTGCTCTAAATGAAAAACTTTATACTTGTAAATTCGGCTCAGGGTTTTGTGTGAACACCCAAGAAAAACGATACCCTAATTCGTCCAAACCGCCGCCCTTCTGCCGCACGAGGTGGGTATTTGCCGCGGAAGCGCCGCGCTTTGTCTTCTTCTGTGCATCGTTTTTCGTGCAGTATGTTTGTGTGTTGGTTTTGGGATTTTTAAAATATATTACATGTGCCCAGATTTTCCAGAACAGAAATTTGCTTTTGGGGTCCTATAATTCCGTATTTTTCCGAACTTCACTGCACTTTGACTATGATGGTTATATCTGTGATGCTTGCATGTATTGAACGTCGGCTAATCGCTATAAGACGATTAGTCGGGGTTATACATGATCTGTGTTTGATATTGGAATGTGTATATGAATGTGTTGGACTGTCGCGGGTGAATAGCCGGGGGTGGATGTGAGATGAGCTTTTGTTTTTCTTTCATTCATTGTAAATGTAAATTGATGTAATAATTATTATTTGTTTGGCCGCACAACCGGGTCGGGGTTGTAGCCGTCATTGTATAATTCTTTTTACTGTTTTTGCTCCTAGGATAGACCCATGGAGGGGTGCACAAACTGCCGGGTACTTGGCGGGTAGTTTGCCGCACCCGTAGGGGTCTTGGGTGGGGTATTGGCTATTCACCGCGACCGTGTTATCCGCTTTTCGTTTCAGGCTCGAAAGGATTGCGGATTGCTAGTATATCCAATGTATTCATCTGTGATCTGTAATGTCTATCATTGCTTTCTATTTAGGCGTTGCTTATGTTTTACAGCCGCGCTAGCCCAGCCCCCGCTCTGTCGTTAGTTAAGTAACCTAACGAGTGATGACGGGACCCCGTGGCGAATGCGAATGGCATAAGCGTACGTCATATTTTGGTTGTTTTCTGCAATGGTAGGATTTAAATGATGGGACACATTAAAAGTACTAATGCAAGAATATCACGCATTAAAAGAACTAATGCAAGATAATAAACCAAGTCAAAATCGTTGGAACACTTTCGAAAAAACCACTCGGTTCTTTTCAAAACTAACTTTTAAATGCGGAGCTTGAGCCACTCCTTCTAAAAGCTATCTCGTTCCATCGATTATATCAAGTTCACTACGTTCACGGTTTCGCCAAAACCATTCGTAACCCTCCGTCGTTTCACATGAAAAGTCAATAGTATTCAAGCTGTGTTTGTTGGCCAAAGTCAAGGCATAGTGATTGGTAGCTATTGGGTATTCATGTGCAGCATAGATAGATGCGTTAGTTTGGAACAGTCGTACTGCCTTGTTGGCCAAAGTCAAGGGTAGATACGGGTGGATTCAAATTAACCTGGAGAACGACGGGTAGAACTTGACATGTGACTTATGATTTGTTGGCCAAAGTCAAGGTCATAAGAGCATGGGGCAAAAATCCACATCGGGAGTTTCATAAGTACTGAAACTTGCTAGATTTGCATACCATTTGGAGTGTGGTGATTCTGGTAGGATTCCTTCAGTTTCGTCACGCGATGATATTTGGATCCCGATCCTACTGTGAGTATATGCTACTCCTCGGGAAATTTCTCACTAGACGATCAATGCTATAAACCTAGTAGGTGCCTAGAAAGGTGTTAGCGGGGCTTCGCCCCCAGGGAAAAGAGGTTATTTAATTAAGGAACTTCGCGAAAGCGTTGGAAAACCTCCCTCGAAGTACCGACACTGGCCTGGCTGAACGGTTAAGCAAGTATTGCACGGTGGGATTGATCCCGGCTAATTCTTCCTTTGTGGTTTGAGGAGGGATTCGAGAGACAGTGGGAGCCATCCTGTTTAGACAAATTAAAAACCATTCTAAACTTGCAAGAGCATCGTGCTAAAGTGTTCCTTCTCTCCCCCCTGCAGCGACCAAATCGAAATGAATGGACTTAAGTTGATTCTAGATAAAAACATATTGACAGGGCCAAACTACAAAGATTGGCTCAGGAATGTCAAGTTGGCAATCACTTACGACAAGCTGGGGTATCTTCTTACCACCAAAGCTCCCCCCGTCCCAGATCCCACCTCCAGCGTCGCGGATAAGGAAATCCGTAAGACTTGGGAGATTGACAGCGCGAAGGCCAGGTGCCTCGTACTTGCCTCGATGGACAACGAACATCAGAGGAGGCACGAGAATATGGATTTGGAATCCATATTTCTTCATACAAAAGAACTGTATGGAGAGCAGTCTCGTATCGCAAGATACGAAGTGTCGAAGAAGTTGTTTTCGACAAAATTGGCCGTCGGATCATCGGTAGCGGACCACGTGCTTAAGATGATTGGCTACACTGAGGAGCTCGCGGAACTTGGGACCACGTTGGACAGTGAACTCTATACGGATATAATTCTCCAGTCCCTTCCATCCACTTACGCCCAGTTCATACTGAATTTCAACTTGCAAGAAAAGGAAGTTGAACTTTCAGAACTCCTCAACATGCTGAGGAGCGCAGAGGGCACCCTACAGAAGGGTAGGGAAACACCCGCTTTGTTTGTAGGAGGATCTTCTTCCTCTAGGTCCAAGGCGAAAGCCAAGGGAAAGAGGAGGAAAGCCCCCGCCAAACCAAGAGGCGGTGTTAGTAAAGTGGGTACGAAGGGAAAAGAATTGGCAACAAAGATTGCGGGGAAGCTTGTGGGTAAAGAAGAATGCTTCTATTGTCATAAGAGTGGACACTGGAAGAAAGATTGCAGGGCTTGGAAGGCCAAGACACAGGAACTGAAGCAGGTTGCGGCTTCAGCTTCAGGTGTGTATGTTATTGAAAACTGTCTTTCTATAAACTCTACTTCCTGGGTATTGGATACCGGATCAGGATCTCATATCTGTAATTCATTGCAGGCGTTGAGAAATCGTAGGTTTTTGAAGGAAGGTGACATGACCCTCAGAGTTGCAAACGGAGCTAGCATGGATGCTAAAGCCGTGGGGGACTATCACCTGGGAATGTCAGATGGGCATGTTTTGGTTTTGCGTAATTGCTTTTTTGTACCCAACGCAACTTGTAATATCATTTCTGTATCTTTGGTTTCTAAAGAAGGTTATGAATTTGCGTTTGTAAGTAATGTTGTAAACATTCGCCTTAATCAAGTTCTGATTTGGTCAGGTACATTGAGCAATGGTATATACGTGTTAAACCAACCACAGATTTTCAATGTCCAGAATACACACAAAAGAAAGTCTCCAGATATCAATCAGGCTTTCTTATGGCATTGTAGACTGGGTCACATCAATGAGAGAAGGTTGACTAAGTTACATACAGAAGGGTATTTGAATCCGTTCGAATATCAATCGTATGCCACTTGTCAATCCTGTCTCAAAGGAAAGATGACAAAGACTCCGTTCACTGGACACGGAGAAAGAGCGAGCGAGCTCTTGGGACTCGTACACAGCGACGTGTGCGGTCCAATGTCTACACATGCGCGAAGCGGTTACTCTTACTTCATTACTTTTACGGATGATTTCTCAAGGTACGGTTATGTCTTCTTAATGAAACATAAGTCCGAGGCCTTTGAAAAATTCCAGGAATATAAGAATGAAGTAGAGAAACAGACCGGCAAAAGTATCAAGATTCTAAGATCGGATCGAGGTGGAGAATACTTGAGTGCCGAGTTCCTGAATTTTTTAAAAGAGAACGGAATTCTCTCTCAGCTTACTCCTCCATACACTCCGCAACACAACGGTGTATCGGAGAGACGGAACCGAACCCTATTGGATATGGTACGGTCCATGATGAGCAACGCTGAGTTACCGCGATCATTCTGGGGGTATGCGCTAGAATCAGCTGCGTACCTTTTGAACCGAGTTCCTACTAAGACTGTGCCTACCACACCATATGAAATGTGGAGTGGGAAGAGACCCTATCTTAAGCACATTAAGACATGGGGATGTCCAGCTTTTGTTAAAAAGCAGCATGTGGACAAGCTCGAGGCACGCTCAGTACAGTGTAAGTTCGTGGGATATCCAAAGAATTCCAAGGGATATTTCTTCTACTGTGAAGAGGAACAAAAAGTTCTTGTTTCTCGTCATGCCTACTTCTTGGAAACTGAGTTTTTGGAAAACCAGATAAGTGGGAGCACAGTAGAACTGGAAGAAATTCCAGAACCACGAGCTATTACTGAAAGCTTGGAGGAACCAGAGGGTTCAAAAGAACAGGACATTCCTACGCCGCTCCGCAGGAGTAGTAGGCAGTCTCATCCGCCCGAGAGATACTAAGGTTTTCTCATAGACGGGGATCGAGAGGATTGCATCATAGATTATGATGAGCCTACTAGCTTCCAGCAGGCCGTTCAGAGCGTTGACTCGGTAAAATGGCTGGATGCAATGCGGACCGAAATGGAGTCCATGTACACCAACAAAGTATGGACGTTGGACATTGCTCCAGACGGGGTAAAACCCGTAGGATGCAAGTGGATCTTCAAAAGGAAGATTGGTGTAGATGGACAGGTTGAGACCTATAAAGCTAGACTTGTAGCAAAGGGTTTCCGTCAAAGACCTGGCTTGGACTATGACGAAACCTTTTCTCCAGTGGCTATGCTGAAATCCATTCGGATCCTTCTTGCCATTGCTGCCTTCCACGATTATGAGATTTGGCAGATGGACGTAAAGACCGCTTTTCTAAATGGAAATTTAGAGGAGTGTGTCTATATGGATCAGCCAGAGGGTTTCATTCAGAGTGGGAGCAGCGGAAAGGTGTGCAAGTTGCTTAAGTCCATCTATGGACTAAAGCAGGCATCGCGGAGTTGGAACATCTGTTTTGATGAGACGGTCAAGGAATTTGACTTTATCAAAAATCCAGATGAACCATGCATCTATAGTAGATTTGTAGCAAGAACTGTAGTATTCCTCGTTTTATACGTGGATGACATTCTCTTAATAGGAAATGACATTCCTATGCTACAATCTGTCAAGGGGTTCTTGTCAGACAGGTTCTCCATGAAAGACCTGGGTGATGCCTCATACATCCTGGGGATCCGGATCCATCGTGATAGATCCAAGAGGATATTAGGACTTTCTCAGTCCAGGTACATCGACACCATAGTGAAGAGATTCAGTATGGAAGATTCCAAGCGCGGTAACCTACCGGCTTGTCACGGGATCACCCTCTCTAAAGAGATGTCTCCCAAGACTGATTTGGAGAGGGATCGCATGTTTATTATACCCTACGCTTCTGCGGTAGGCTCTATAATGTATGCGATGTTGTGTACCAGACCGGATGTAGCTTATGCACTGAGTGTGGTAAGCCGGTATCAGTCAAACCCTGGGGAGAAACACTGGATAGCGGTAAAGAACATTCTCAAGTACCTGAGAAGGACTAAGGAGATGTTCTTGGTGTATGGCGGAAAAGACCTCCAGATCGAGGCCTTTGCTGACTCCAGCTTCCAGAGCGACAAGGATGATTCCAAGTCCATGTCGGGTTTTGTCTTCACCCTCAATGGAGGGGCGGTATGTTGGAAGAGCTCCAAACAGGAAACCGTTGCAGACTCGACTATGGAAGCGGAATACATTGCTGCATCTGATGCCGCAAAAGAAGCTGTCTGGATAAGGAAGTTCTTAAAAGAACTTCAGGTGGTTCCGTCCATTGTTGACCCAATACCTCTGTATTGCGACAACAATGGGGCTATAGCTTTAGCAAAGGAACCCAGGTCCCATCAGAGATCCAGGCACATCTTGAGGCGGTATCACCTGATCAGGGAGATCGTGGATCGCAAGGAGATCGAGGTTCGGAGGGTTGCTTCAGAAGAGAACACTGCAGATCCATTCACCAAGGCCCTACCCCAGACTCAGTTCGAGCGGCTGATCGAGATGATAGGTCTTCGATACGCCAGTACATGGCCTTAGTGCAAGTGGGAGATTGTTAGTGTATATGCCCTAGAGGCCATTACTGTATCATACTAGTTTGTATATTACTTAATGGAAGCTTGGGATATTCACCTTGTATAAACAATCTTACTCAATATAGTAGTATGCTACTTGGTTTGTTTCTACTTCAATGTGTACTTGTGTTTATTTTACTATATCACTTATACGCATTAGTGGAGCCCTTAGGATCTTTGCTTGATTACCAGCGTTGTGATGGCAGTCACACTAGTGGGGGCTGGGTAATCTATAAGCACATCCTTATACAGGTCCCTAGTCGCAGGACTATCGAGACAGGGCATCGATACTCCGGAGTAAACTAGCGTATGCGCTTCTCATCCCAGTGAGGGAGATGGTCTGTCCCACAGCCATCAGTACGTCGTACTAGAGATAGTATACGGGTGCTCGTTAGGTTACGAGTACACTGGACAGGACTCGTCGGGAACTGACAGGTTGGTATTATACCTATCGTCAGTCATCAGTTCCCAGGTGACATGAGTACAGCTTAGTCCGCTGACTTGACACTAGCACTTCGCCTCGAGTGTGTTCCCACTGCACTTTGATCACTACCCTACCACGGCTCAAAGGAGTCGTGCAAACAGGTGGTGGTTGGGTGCAGTCCCGAAGCACTTGGAGGCAGTGCCGGTTAGACAGGATTCGTCTCTCCCGGTATTGGGGGTTGACATCGCGCTGTGTCTAGGAGAGCCATTACACGAGTAGTCCCTGGCCAGGGCAAGCGAGATATACTGGTAGGTTCCAGTGTTATCTCAGGGTATTTTGGGCTTCACTCCGACACGACTTGTACCGCTATTGGGGGACTGACGTTTTACCGCCCCCTAGGCCCGACATGCGATGTATCAGACGAACAGACCGGACTGTACGGAGACTGTCACATTCAGACTCAGTAGGAGTACAGATGGGGTTTCACCTCGTCAGCCTTCTTGTCGGCATCTACCTGGGGACCGTTACGCACAGCTAGTGCCGCTTGCGGTCTGTGGTTAAACCCACTGCCAGCGTAGTGCCGAGTCTTTAGAGTCCCACACAGAGGGTATTCGCCTCTGGGCAAAACAGAGTAGAGGTCGCATGGTTTTGCGACAGGGTTCGTTCTCATCCGCGCACTTGTGCACGTTTGGAGTCCGGACGGATTATACTGGCAGGCTCTGGTTTGAGCCAGATACTGGTATATGTTTTGGGGGTTGCTTTTATATCTCGGTATTCTTGTTTCTCGGAACGAGAATGCAGGTGTGTATGCACAGTTGCTTGAGGCGGAGGATGAGATTTTTCATTAGGGTTTCGGAACGGGTGCGTATGCACAGTTGACAGTTATCTTTTTCCAAACCCTAATGGATTTATGAATTATCTATTAATAATAGTAATTAAATGAGAATTATGTTATGGTTGATTTTTGTTGACTTATTGACCTTGGTTGACTTGTTGACCATTGACCACCATCATGCTTTGAAAGATCCTCCTTGATTCATGCTTACACTTCATTTAAAGAAGCATGATAGTGGTCATTCTAAATTACCATCAACTATTCTTATTTTGAATTATTATTATTTAGATAATTCTTTTCTTTTGGCATTATGGTTGCAAGAAAGAAAACCTAGCTCATTATCTCATTTAGCTTCTCTCTCCTCTCTTCATCTTCTTCTTCCTCAAGCTCAAGGTGACCCCTTCTCATGTGTTGAGAATCCATCACCTTGAAAAGAAAAACAACCCCTAGTTACTCTCTACTCATTCTAGGATCAAGGTTTAGCAAACCGGAAACCCTAGTTCACTCAAAGATCGAGGAAGAGCCCAAAGGTTGAACCTTCGAGGTGGATCCATCTTCGACGGAAGAAGGCGACAAGAAGAGAACCATCAACCTCTACAAGGTTTGAAGAAGAAGGAGTTCAAGTTTAGGTATAACCTTCATCCGAGTAGCTAAAACTCTTTAGCTTGTATGCTAGTTTAGTTTAGACACGATCCCGACCTTGTTTAGTCCATGTTGCCTCTTGCGATAAAAATTTGTTTTTTATACCATTTCCGCCTCCCCGTAAGAACCGGGGGTCGCAATATGGACTTACAAGTGCAAGTGGGAGATTGTTGGATATATATGTCCTAGAGGCCTTCATTGTATAGGATGCTAGGGATATGTATGTACATGACAGTCTTGCTTAATATGATAGTACGCTATTTGGTTTGTCTTTATCTTAACATATGATATATTTTGCGTAGTATTCATATATATATATACATGTTGATAAAGCTCATAGGGTGTTTGCCTGACTACCGGCGTTATGATGGCAGTCATACTTGTGGGAGCTGGATAGTCAATAGGCACATCCTTAGATGTCCCTGGTTGCAGGAGTATCGAGACTGGGCATCGATACTCCGGGGTAGACTAGTGTATACATATCTAGACCCTGAGGAGGGACGATGGATTGGTCCCGTAACCATTGGTGGAGTGCACCTAAGATTTTATACAGATGCTTACTAGGTGTGAGTACACCGGACAGGACTCGCCGAGAACTGACTGGATGATATTTATACCTAACGTCAGATAGCAGTTCTCAGGTGACATGTGTGCAGATAGTCCGTTGACTTAAGGTCGTCATTTGTCTCGTGTAAGTTCCCACTGTGCTTTGATTACTACCCTACCACGGTTCAAAGGAGTCGTGCAAACAGGTTTTAGTTGGGCACAGTCCCGAGCCACGTGGAGGCAGTGAGGGACTGTTAGGGATTCGTCTCTCCCGGTATAGGGAGATGATATCGCACGGTGATCGGTTGGTCATTATCATAAGTCCCTGGCCAGGGTTGATTGAGAATTACTGATAGACTGATCAGTAGATTATCGGATGGTAATTGAGCCATGCCGACACGACTTGTACGGTTATTAGGGGTCTGACGTTTACCACCTCCCTAGACCATACATGCGATACTCTTAGACGAACAGACCGGACTGCACGGATATTGTCACAGACAGGCTCAGCAGGAGTTCGGATGGGTTTCCTCATCGGCCTTCTTATCGACATCTTCCTGGGGACCGTTACGTACAGCTAGTGCCGCTTGCGGTCTGTGGTTAAACCCACTTCCAGCGTAGTAGTCGAGTCTTTAGAGTCCCACATAGAGTTTTCCCAACTCCAGGCGAAACGATATAGAGGTCGTACGGTTTTACGACAAGGGTTCGGATGAATACGTGTTTAAACGCACGTACGACATTCGGACAGTTTTTTCTAGACAGCTTTGGTTTAAGCCAGATTCTGGTATCAGGTTATTGGATTTATACAGTCTAAAGTTTTTCTGTGTTTTCACGGATGGGAGGGGCGTTCTCGTAATTTCCGGGAAGCTTCTAGAAGCATGGTGACTTGAGGGTTGAGGTGGCATTGTCATTAAATGATATTGTGACTCATATTGTGTGATTCATTATGTCATTAATGCATTATTAAATGCTTAATGACTCACATAGTGAATCGCTCATAATGCATTAATGCAGCATGATGAATAATCTCATTTTATTCATTTATTCATTATGCTTCATATATCAAGTGAGAAACAATTTCATTTTCATTATTCTATTTCACCTTCTCTCTCCTCAAGCTCACTCTCTCTTCAAGCTCTAATCCTACCACTCATGAGTTGAGAACAAGGATTAGAATAGACTAAACATTCTACAACCTAACTCTATATGATCTAAGTTCTTTGATTAGCAACTAGAGAAACTTAGTTACATCAAGTTTTAAGGTGAAGCTTGGATTAGGGTTCTCGGGTGGATCATCTATCACTTAGAGGAGGCCGAGGAGGACGTAGAGATCGTAAAGAAGAAGGACATGATTCACTAGGTATAATCTCTTTTCATAGTAGCTAAGAACTTGTATGGTAGTTGTTAATTATCGTTTAGCAAAGATCTTCGGTTAGTCGATGTATGCTTCAAGAACAAGATCGTTTTTCATATTTCGACCTCCCCACAACTCGTGGGGTGTTGCACATCGACTTACACGCATTACCTTCATTAACTAAAAAATATCTAGACATTACTCTAAGGACCGTCGCGCTCACTTAGGACAGAAGAAGGCCGTGGGTAATTCATTGCTTATCCGCGTTTCTTTTGTGGTTTCTAAGGCAAGTGTGTCGAAGGCTAGTGGTTACTTAATTAGGCCCACTACTTACGTAGTGGAGAACCTCCCACTTACCTGGCCACAGGAGAGACAAAGAGGCAGTGGAGGATTGATCCTGCGACTTGTCTTTTGGCAGTTAGGAGCGGTCCAGAGCTTTGACCTAGGCGACCACTAGATTTTAGGGTTGCTTGTTGCATTTATTGTGATCGCATCATTTTTTTTCAAAAATCCGTATATTTTCTAAACAAACACCAACATTCATTCATTTCCCCTAATTATTACCAACGCTGCCACTTATGCTACAACCATTTAGCAAAATGTTAGGCTGGATACGGGATTCCATTTCCCGTCTTGTCCGCGTTTCTTTTATCGATCCCAGAGTCGGTAATTCTTCGCCTTCTTCCCCACCACCCACCACAACCGCGATGGACCCAAATCCATCAAACTTAAACACCACTCTGCCACTGCCCGCAGGTGCGCAGAATCCTCCACGTATTTCTCTCCAAGAGAGATGCTATCCTACACGTGTTCCCCTTCCCACCTGTCTTTCTATACCACCTGCCAACGGGGAAAATTTTGAAATCAACCCCCAATTCATCAAACTGTTACCCAAATTCCATGGTCTTGATTCTGAAAACGCATACATGTTTATTTCCAAATTTGAAAATGTATGTGCTTTGATGGGAAATTCACAACTGTCTTTGGATGCTCTGCGTTTACGTCTTCTCCCATTCACTTTGTGCGACTTAGCCGAGAAGTGGCTTTGCAATACACCCGCACATTCTATTTCAACATGGGACGAATTCGTTGCAGCATTTCTTAAGAAATTTTATCCCAATCACAAGACCAGTCGTATTTGGAGCGAAATCTTCAAATTTACCCAACTTCCCAATGAACCATTTTGGAAATGCTTTGAACGGTTCAAGGATCTTCTTATCCAGTGTCCTCATCACGGAATCTCCAGATGGGATTTGTGTCGAATTATCTATGAGGGTATTGATTTCACTACTAGACAGATGCTTGAAACCATGTGTCATTGCCAATTCCTATCTAAAGATGATGGTGAAGCTTGGAAATGCCTAGAAGATTTAGCTCAAAACACATCATAATGGGAAAGTGTTAGACAACCACCGCCTAGGGAAGATGTCAATCGGCTCGATGTTTCCGTCATAATGAAAGCCGAAATGGCCGTAATACAAAGGAAACTCGACGCTATAGAAAACAAAATCTCTTCAGCCTCCTTAAAACAATACACACTTCCCAAACTGTGTGTGGCTGCTGTTCAAACCCTTCACATTTGACGGAAGAACGTCCTTTGAATGTACCGTTTCAAGGTCACACTAATGCTGCATTTCAGTAAGGACCTGGAAACGATCCTTCTTCTTCCTCATATAATCAAGATTGGAGGAATGACCCTGATTTTTCTTGGATCCAACACCAACTTCAATACACGGATCTAAACCAGAACACTTTCCAAAGGGTCCCTCCACAGCAACAGCAACCACCACAACCGAGTCAGCACCCCTTCCAACCACAAAATTTTCAAAATCCGGCCAACACTTTTGCACCACATAAAAACTCTTTGCAATTGGCCGGTACTGATAATACCTCTGCACTAGTACAAACCTTGGTTACTTTCATGAAACAATCCATCCAAGAGTCGGCAAGTTTTCAATCTTCCATCGATAATATGATAAAGATCATTCTCACTCAAAATGAGAATATCAAATCGATGGAAGCATAAATTGAACGAATAACAGCCGAAATAAGTGCTAGAGAAACAGGGAATCTTCCATCTCAACCCCTGCCTGATCCTGGACCTTCACATTGCACTAATGTGGATGCTTTTACAACGTTGAGATTGGGAAGAGTGCTAGACAATCATGTGGGTGAACAAATTGATAATGATGAATTGATCATTAACACCCCGGCTTCCACTTCCACTTCCACTCCCACTTCTACTTCTTACCCTATTTCGTCCAATTTACCTCCGTCTTCTTCCGAGCCAATTCTCCGTTTTCCCAAAGGCTCGAACCCTCCACCCACCTCATCTTTTCCACCCCTACAAACTTCTCCACAAATGTTGGACCCAACACTTATTGATAGAGCTCCATTTCCAAATAGGTTGAGGCCCAACAAATATGATGCACAAAGGGAGAAGCTTCTGGACATGTTTAAGGAAGTTAACATCAACATCCCTCTCCTAGATGCTATCCAACAAGTTCCGTCCTATGAGAAAATTCTTAAAAACTTGTGCACTAGGAAGAGAAAGACTCAAGTGCCTAATTTTTTTTTCATGTCGAGTACTGTAGACACGGCTTTTTCCCAACAATTACCACGGAAACGTAAGGACCATGGCTGTCCTACTATTTCCATTTCTATCGGGGAGAAACACATCAACCGTGCTTTACTTGACCTTGGCGCTAGTGTTAACTTGCTTCCATACTCGGTTTACGAGCAACTAGGTATCGGAGTGTTAAAGCTCTCGAGCATAACTCTCTAGATGGCTGACCGATCAATCACCAAACCTAGGGGTGAACTGGAGGATGTGTTAATAAAAATCGGGGAATTTGTATTCCGTGTAGACTTTATTGTACTTGATACACAGCCTGTAGCGAACCCACGGAATTAAATTCCGGTGATTTTAGGTCGCCTTTTTTGGCCACTTCCAATGCTATCATCATTTGTCATAACGGCTCTATGACCCTATCCTTCGGGAATAGGTCAATTGAGATAAACATTTACAAGTTGGGAAGTGTACCCTTCGAACCTACTGCTCAGGTCTGTTCTGTCGACTTAATTGATGTCGACAGCAGTGAATTTGATGATCCTCATGATACCGATCTAGACTCTTTTCATATGTTGTTGTTTGACCCAACAATGTATCATACACATACAGACTCTTCCACCGAGATGTCCGGGTCAACAACTAACACTGATTATGAACTGTTTTTAGAGTCTGAAGATCACCCCGTGCTTTGTGATGACATTATTCTTCGGGGTATTGATAAAACTTTTGAGGAAATCTTCGCTGAAATACTCGCATTTTTGAATGACATGGGTGTTGAGATGATTCCACATCCAATCAATGAAATTGAACCTCCACCCCTTCTTCTGAACTGTAAAAAGAATGCGAGTAATCCATCACATACACTGCATCGTCTCTCCAAAATGAGACGCACACACATTCTATTCCACCACTTACCCTTTCCCCACTTCTTCTTCCACCAACCTGAGCACTGCATTGATAAAATCTTTGAATGGTTGGTGTTAACTTTCGGTCTTTGCAAAGCTTGGCATCGACCAATGATTTTTGACCCCCTCATGTGATTTTCAAAGATTAACATGGCTTAACTCAAGTTTGGGGGGGGGGGGGGGGTAATCGGGCTCTTGAAAAGAAAATTTTTACAAACTTTTGAGCCAAAAATAAGTTTGGGGGAGGATCTTCACTTAAATATTTTGCCCCCATTAATAAATTTCCTCCCAAACTTACAGGTTTTTTGAGATTTAGAAGATGGCAACAGTGATGATACTGTTGAAAACAAGTTTGGGGGGAGGTTTGTGCTTATTTTCGCATCATTTGCATATCACTTTGCATAAGCACAAAACATTTTCTAAAAACCTATAAAAATTTAAAAAAAATTTCAAAAATAATTTATTTTTTTACATAAATAAGATAATAAAAGATTAGATAGTGAAAAATTACATCTAAAAGATTGGAAAAATTTAAGAATACCATGAAAATTAGAAGTTTTCATATACGAACTAGTAATAAGTAGTTATGAGCCGTCGTCCCAAGGGTTAGTAAGATGAAGGAAGTCACTAATCTGAGGATAAAAATAAGTCTGAAAAATAGTTTCAATTCTATAAGCCAAAATTTTTGAACGTTGATACCCTGCTATTCGCACTTACACACGTCTTGAAACTCGGGATAGTAGAGAATACCTTGAAATTCTCTTGTCTAAAAGCCAAAGTATGAAGGAAATAAACAAAAAATGAATAAAATATAAAATGGTGAGAAAAATGAACACTGGTTTTGTTATCGCCAAGGCAGAAATAAAAAAATATAGTGAGGGTGCCTCTTCACCTAGTGCCCTAAGGCCTACTGGTCTGCGAGTCACTGCTAAGCCTTAGGTGGTGCAAGACGAGGAAAAACACCAAATAAGCAAGCACATGAGTAATCGGTCGGTTAGTACCTCAAGAAGTATTAACGGTCGCATGAAAGTGTGTGAGAAAATCATCTAAACATTCATTAATTAAAAAGTACTGAGGCAGATGGACAAGAGTATGATAGCTTGAATTGAATTCTCTAGGTGTAGGGATGTCTTTTACACACACGTAGGGTTATATGATCGATGTTTGGAAGAAAGATAGGAATGAAGAATAAGACGATGTTTTATTGAGGGGTTATGTGATTTCTGACATCTTTTCATGACTATTAAGATAAGGCTCATGACAACCGAAAAGCCATCTTAGTTGGAAATCCTAATTTTCAAAGTCTTTCTTTTATAATTCTTGTCTTTAAATGTAATATTCACGATCTTCCTTTTATTATTGGATTTTGTAGGTGCAATCAGCTGAAAACCCTCAGGAGACAACACTCCTTCTACTAGGGACACCAAGAGGGTTAAAGGCTTGTTGCACGTGCTCAGTGCAATCGTGTTGCCTACGAAAGTGTGCTACTTAGTTTTTCTCTTTCTATTTTTAATAAAACAATTTGCTCGAGACGACCGAAAATAAGTTTGGGGGAATTTGATCAGTCGAAAATAATGTATTTTTAACACGTCAATTTCCCTATCTTTTGCACTCATTTAGAAGTGTTCGGTTTGCATATTGCATATATTAGCAAAACAGCTGTAAAATACCAGATTACCTGTGTTGTATACTAAAACCGACATTTCTGAGGGAAATTGTGTGTTTATCATGGCATCGCATCATTCTTGTGTAGCGCAATACTTGTTTCGAGATCTGTGCAGGAAATTCCAGGAACCAAGCCAAGATTGTCAAAGTGCTGATCAAAATTACGCCAAGTCTAAGATGTTTGATCTGGCATTAATATAGAGGGAATTACACAATTCAACATATCAGATAAATACCCAAAAGTCAGCCCAAAGCACAAGAAGAAAATTTGCACATTGTCTCCCTCACGTGACCGCGGATCCGCGGCAGGAGCCGGCATGTGCCGCGGATCCGCGGCAGTCTGATGACGTCAGCAGCTCAAGTTTTCCCCATATGCTTAATTTTAATGGCCAAGCTTCCAGAACACTGCAGAAACTCCACGTGACTTCATCTAGAAGGCTCGGCCTAATAACCTAGTTCTAGAAGCTCCCTCCAACAAACTACTTCTAGAAGCCTCTCTAGCTAACAAACTTTTGGAGGGAAATTTGAAATTTGAATTCTAGATCTAGGGTTTTGTATGGCTTATAAAAGGAAACCTAGATCTAGGGTTAAGGGTCCTCCTCTTCTTCTCCTCTCTTCATCTTCCACCTACAAGTTGAGTGACACAACTTGTAAACCCTAATTCAAATTCCAAAGCCAAATTCAAGATCCCGAGTACCATTCAAGCGATAAGCCTTCAACCTTTTAGGAGCGGAGCCGATCTTCAACAGAGCAAATGATCCAAGCCGATCCGCGACGCAAGGAGAAGAGCGAAGCCAAATCGACGATCGAGTTCTTTCCTCTTGTAGTTCTTGAGTGAATTGTAACGGAATTGTTGATAAATAAAAGGTGAAATTCTTTAATTTTGCTTTCTTTAAATTCTTGCATCATGATTCGATCTCAATTTGTGATTGTGGTTCTTCTTGTG